>JARCFY010000012.1:9368125-10793750 GCA_029233225.1 Lepidodactylus listeri
GAAACTGCTCTTTCAATAACAGCTCGGACAGAACTATGGCTTGCCCAAGGTCATTCACAGTTGCAAGTGGAGGAGTGGGGAATCAGACCTGGTTCTCCCAGATTAAAATCTACACACTTAACCACGACACCAAAAGGGCTCTTTTGGACACAAAGACCGCAACACAAATGAAACAATCAAATGCATATAATATAGTCTTAGTAGAATGTTAAGTTTTCTGGCCCGATCTGAGGTGCGTTTCATTGAAAGCAAGTCCTGTTGGGTTTTGCATGGCTTTCTTCGAAGCGTGTGTGTTTTGGATCTCAGTGAGTTCAGAACAAACAGCTGGCACTCAAGGAGGATAATCTATTCATACAGAGGCCCTGGGAAACACCATATCCCAGCTCTGCCACTGAGTGACTCCCTGCCCTTGGGGCCATCACTATAAATCAAGGTAATAAATCTTCTAATGTGTTCTCTGCCTGTAATATACTTAATGGCACCTTACCTCTCCAAGTAGCAGTAGAAAAGAGCAAGAGTCCAGCAGTTGGACTGGATGGACCACTGGTCTGATCCAGCAGGGGTCTTCTGATGTCCTTCTCAGGGGAAGGCCTCGGCCTCTCTGCCTTGTTGTCGGCCCTCCAGAGGAACTGGTTGGCCACTGATTGAGACAGGATGCTGGACTGGATGGACCCTCACTGGTCTGACCCAGCAGGGCTCTTCTGATGTTCTTCTCAGGGGAAGGCCTCAGCCTCTCTGCCCTGTTGTTGGCCCTCCAGAGGAACTGGTTGGCCACTGTGTGAGACAGGATGCTGGACTAGAGGGACCCTCCCTGGTCTGATCCAGCAGGGCTCTTCTGATATTCTTATCAAGGGAAGGCCTCGGCCTCTCTGCCCTGTTGTTGGCCCTCCAGAGGAACTGGTTGGCCACTGTGTGAGACAGGATGCTGGACTAGATGGACCTCTGGTCTGATCCAGCAGGGCTCTTCTGATATTCTTATCAAGGGAAGGCCTCGGCCTCTATGCCCTGTTGTTGGCCCTCCAGAGGAACTGGTTGGCCACTGTGTGAGACAGGATGCTGGACTAGATGGACCTCTGGTCTGATCCAGCAGGGCTCTTCTGATATTCTTATCAAGAGAAGGCCTCGGCCTCTATGCCCTGTTGTTGGCCTTCCAGAGGAACTGGTTGGCCACTGTGTGAGACAGGATGCTGGATGAGATGGACTTCTGGTCTGATCCAGCAGGGCTCTTCTGATATTCTTATCAGGGGAAGGCCTCAGCCTCTATGCCCTGTTGTTGGCCCTCCAGAGGAACTGGTTGGCCACTGTGTGAGACAGGATGCTGGACTAGATGGACCCTCACTGGTCTGATCCAGCAGGGCTCTTCTGATGTTCTTATCAGGGGAAGGCCTCGGCCTCTATGCCCTGTTGTTATCCCTCCAGAGGAACTGGTTGGCCACTGTGTGAGACAGGATGCTGGACTAGATGGACCTCTGGTCTGATCCAGCAGGGCTCTTCTGATGTTCTTATCAAGGGAAGGCCTCGGCCTCTCTGCCCTGTTGTTGGCCCTCCAGAGGAACTGGTTGGCCGCTGTGTGAGACATGATGCTGGACGAGATGGACCAGTGGTCTGATCCAGCAGGGCTCTTCTGATGTTCTAGCATTCTGAGAATTACACCATTCATTTGAAGCGGGGGGGGGGGGGGGTGGAGACTAAGTTTCTAATGCAGAGTAGACAGACTCGGCCAGAAACAGGCTTGGCACCAGAGAGGGTTGCCTGGGACCCAGCTGGCAGTGACGTCAAGCTGGGAGGCCATGACAGGCACGCACCATTCCCGTATCCTTGTCCCAGATGACTAGCCTCAGTCGCCTGCCAGCACCTCGGCCGCTTTGGTGCAGAACCAGCTGTGCATCCAGAGCAAATTGGTCTCCGATGGAGCGGTCCAGCATGCATGCCAGGGCTTCCTGCTCCCGGGCTGTCCTGGAGGCAACCGTGAAAATGCACGTATGAAGTCGCAGCCGACTTCTGGTGGGGTTTTCAAGGCAACAGATGTTCAGGGGTGGCTTGCCCTTGCCTGCCTCTGTGTCGCAGCCCTGGCCTTCCTTGGAGGTCTCCCATCCAAGTACAAACCACGGCTGACCCTGCTTAGTTTCTGAGATCTAAATGAGACTAGGCTAGCCTGGCCTATGCAGCGCTCACGTGAAACTTTAGATGCCCGGGGGAGAGGGATGTTGAAGAACACTCCAGGTGCAAAGGGGGGAAGGTGCAAAGTCCACAGCTGATAAAGTGTTTCCCTGCAGAAGGAATCAGGTGGCATAAACCAAGAAATGCAAATGGTAGTACTGACTCATTCAGGCTGGGCCTCAGAGAAGAACATATTGGGGGGGGGGGGGATCTTTATTTCTGACTGCAAACCAGACCAGCCTAGGCGAAGGAGTAGTTTGGACCTCTCTGCTCCTGAGCTCTTTAACATAGGAGCAGCAGCATTCCCTCTAAGCTGAATTAGTGTGAGCTAGCTCCCAGTTTTTTAGCTTCCGGTTCACACATTTTTTTTCTCTCCGCTCAGGAAGGATGGCTCCAGAGCAATGCTCCCTCTAAGCTCTGGAGTCCTATGAGCAAAAATTCTACTTTCTGAGCTACCGGCAGGGGTCCTTTCGAGCAGGAGCTAGGGGGGAGCTCAGCTCCGGGAGTTGGTGCCAGCTCCCCCCCCCCCCCCCCCCCCCCCGCGGGGGAATGCCATCGTGTGTCATGGCTGCAGCAAAATGACCATGTCCCCTGGAAAGGTCCTTGTTCCTCTGACCAGCCTTCTGAAGGCTTCAGCCACCACTGAAGCTATCCTCCCAGAAAAGGGGTATTTCTGAGGCTTGGATTAGTAGCTGTCCCCTCTCTGCCAGTTCGTTCTTTCTTTCTTTTTCTTTCTTTCTTTCTTTCTTTCTTTCTCTCTCTCTCTCTCTCTCTCCATTCTTTCTTGCCTTCTGACATACTTCTGGTGACGTCAGGTGGTGTAGCATATGCAAATAAGTTATGCTAATGAGTTATGCTAATGAGCTCCTGCACCTCTTTTTCTACGAAAGGACCCCTGGCTACCGGCATTAAAGTTGTGAGCAGCTGATTTGGTTGCTGCCTTCAATTAGTTTGCTCCGGAGCCCTCCTTCCGGAGCGGAGACAAAAATGTGAGCCAGAGGCTAAGAAACGGAGCTAGCTCACACTCAGCTGAGAGGGAACACTGCATCCAAAGCAAACGGATTTATGCCACAGCCAAATCGCTCGTCCACGACTTGAATACCGGCAGCTCACAAAGTAGAATTTTGGCTCACAAGGCTCCACGGCTTAGAGGGAGCAGCACCATAAAGCTCAACAGAATTCCCAGAGTGTCAGCTTTCAAGAGTCTGAGGACTCCGACTCTCAAAAGCTTTGTCTGCTGGGAATCTTATGGGTCTTTAAAGCGCTACGAGGCCTGACTCTTGCCAGTTTGGACTCTAATCTGGGATAACCGGGTTTGATGCCCCGCACCTCCACTTGCGGCTGCTGGATGACCTTGGGCAAGCCATAGTTCTGTCAGAGCTCTTCTCTCAAGGACAGTTCTGGAAAGAGCTCTCTCAGCCCCACCCCCTCACAGGGTGTCTGTTGTGGGGAGGGGAAGGGAAAGGAGTTTGTAAGCCGCTCTGAGACTCCAAGTGAAGGGTGGGGTATATGAATCCAATTTCTTCTCTTCTTCTTCTCTTCTATTGCAGCTCAACACAGCTTCCCACCTGAAACTATTTAACATATAAATTGGAATTGGTCTAGTGTGGGATTGGGGCCCCAGGGCCCAATGCACGTCAGATTTACTTTGGAGTAAGGTCATGCCAGCCACATGAACGCGGAGATGTCTTCGGACAGTGCTGGCTCTTCGGCTTGGAAACGGAGACGAGCACCGGATCCCTAGAGTCGTATTCAACTGGCTTTCGGGCAAGGGAAACCTTTGCCTTTACCTAAGGGTTCCACAGTGGCTCAAGTGGTGAAGAAGCTGAGCTGCAGACCAAAAAGTCGGTAGTTCAGCAGTTCAAGACCCAAGTGCTGCATGACAGAGTGAGCTCCTGTCTCTGGCCCCAGCTCCTACCAGCAAAAGCAAGAATTTGCAAGTAGATAAATAGGTACCACTTCATTGGGAGAGTAACAGCATTCCGTGCGCCTCAGCGTCTAGTCATGCCAGCCACATGACCACGGAGACGTCTCTAGAGTCATATTCGACTGGCTTTCAAGCAAGGGAAACCTTTACCTTTAAGGGTTCTTAGGGTTAGGGGCCTCCATATTGCACAAGCACACTCTGTAAAATCTGAGGTTTATTTTCAGAAGGCGCTTAAAAGCATTATAGAGAGTAACTGTTATCCGTCAGGGGTTGTGGGTTGGAGTGTTAGGCTAGAGCGGAGTTCGAGTTCCAGCTTGCTCCAAAACTCACCACCTTGCCCTTTGCCAAATCATCTTCTTCTCCCTGCCTAATCTACCTCACTGGGTTGTTGTGAGGATTAAGGCAGAAGAGCTGGACACGCTGCCCTGGGAGAAGGGCGCGATAAAAAGTGCGCCTGAAATAAATACGTGCCAACTGTTTTCTGGTTTTAGTAGTGCCTTTTTAAACTGCCTCTTAAAAAAAAAAAGAAGATTCGAAAATATTTTGTTAGAACTAAAGGTGTAAGATAGATTCGGGTGGGTAGCCGTGTTGGTCTGAAGCAGCAGAACAAAGTTTGAGTCCAGGGGCACAATTTAAGACCAACCAAGTTTTATTCTGGGTATAAGCTTTCGCGTGTCCACAAAAGCTTATACCCGGAATAAAACTTTGCCGGTCTTAAAGGTGCCACTGGACTCAATTTTTTTTTTAAAGCTTTAAGCCTAAAGACACTTTCCTGAGAGTAAGCCCCTCTGAATAAGATGGCAGTTACTTCTGAGTAGATTTCCTTAGGCTGGCCCTATAAAGCTATTTAGAAATAAATCCCCCTTAGGAAGCACATGTCGGATAGGGAGGGGACGTGGCTCAATGGCAGAGCATCTACATGGCAAGCAGAAGGTCCCAGGTTCAATCCCCGGCATCTCCAGTTAAAGGGATCAGGTGGTAGGTGATGGGAAAGACCTCTGCCTGAGATCCTGAAGAGCCGCTGCCAGTCTGAGTAGACATCACTGACTTTGGTGGACCAAGGGTCTGATTTGGGATAAGTTTCGTGTCTTTGTGTGGTTATACTACTTTACACAGAAAGTGATTAAAATGTGGCACTCGCTGCCAGGGGATGCAGTGTGATGGCTGCGGGAATAAAGAGTTTTTAAAGGGGATTAGATTCATGGAGGGTAAGTCTATCAATGGCTAATGGCCACGGTGACTGAGGAGAACCTCCACATTCAGAGGCAGTTAACCTCTGAATCCCAGAGCCAGGAGGCAACGTCAGGGGAAGGCCTCGGCCTCTGTGCCCTGTTGTTGGCCCTCCAGAACTAGTTGGCCACTGTGTGAGATAGGAGGCTGGACTAGATGGACCACTGGCCTGATCCAGCAGGACTCTTCTGATGCTCTTATCAGGGGAAGGCCTCAGCCTCCATGCCCCGTTGTTAGCCCTCCGAAGGAACTGGTTGGCCACTGTGTGAGACAGGATGCTGGACTAGAGGGACCCTCACTGGTCTGATCCAGCAGGGCTCTTCTGATATTCTTATCATGGTAAGGCCTTGGCCTCTATGCCCTGTTGTTGGCCCTCCAGAGGAACTGGTTGGCCACTATGTGAGACAGGATGCTGGACTAGATGGACCACTGGTCTGATCCAGCAGGGCTCTTCTTATGCTCTTATCAGGGGAAGGCCTCCGCCTCTATGCCATGTTGTTGGCCCTCCAGAGGAACTGGTTGGCCACTGTATGAGACAGGAGGCTGGATGAGATGGACCACTGGTCTGATCCAGCATGACTTTTCTTACGGTCTTATCAGGGGGAAGGCCTTGACTTCTACGCCCTGTCGTCGGCCCTCCAGAGGAACTGGCTGGCCATTCTAATGTACTTGAGAAAGTGTGCCTTGCGCACAAAAGCTCATACCTTGAATAAACCTTTGTTGGTCTTCTAGGTGCCACTGGACTCTAAATGTGTTGTACTGCTCCAGACCAATACGGCTGACTAATTGGATCTATCTTCACGGAAGGCACCACATCCAGCCGCATAGAATGGTATGCCATCAACCTGTCAAAGATACTTGCACAGGAACCTTATAACCTTGTTATTTAGGATCACTTTGTATATCTTGATCATCATCATGTTGCGTGTTAATTTGCTGTTTATTCTCTGGCTGTAAGTCTGAACCTTGCCATTCTAATGTATTTGATAAAGTGCGCGTGCACAAGAAAGCACATACCTCAAACAAACCTTTGTTGGGTCTCAGTGGCGCCCCCGGACTCTAAATTTGTTCGCTGGCCACTTGTTGGAGGCAGCCGCTAGCATAACCGGACCACAAGTCTGATCCAACAGGGGTCTCTTCTGATGTCCTTACAGATCAAGGTTGTGTATCTGAGGAAGTGAGCCGTGACTCCCAAAAGCTCAGACCAATGCTCCCTCTAAGCTGTGGAGACTTGTGAGCAAAAACTCTACTTTGCGAGCTCCGGGCATTCCAGTTGTGAGCAGGAGATTTGGCTGCCGCATAAATTAGTCTGCCCCGGCGCCGTCCTTCCTGAGCGAAGACAGAAAGGCGTGAGCCGGAGGCTAGGAACCTGTGAGCTGGCTCACACTAATGCAGCTTAGAGGGAACACTGCGCTGCCACCCATTTGGTTAGTCTTTAAGGCGCTCCTGGACCCTAGCACTTTTCTAGGGTTGCAGGCAGGCGGACTAACAGGGCGGGCAACCCACCTTGAAAATCCCTGGGGACTTTGGGGGTGGAGCCAGGAGAAGGTGGGGTTTGGGGAGGGGAGGGGAGGGGCTTCAGCATGGTATAATTCCATAGAGTCCACCCTTCAAAGCAGCCATTTTCTCCAGAGGAGCTGATCTCTGTCAGCTGGAGATCAGCTGTAAAAGCGGGAGATCCCCAGGCCCCACCTGGAGGCTGGCAGCCCTACCTTGACCTGTCTCCCTGCAGGCCTGCAAACCTACACGCAGCCCCCCTCCCCCGCCTCGTTCACGTGTGAACCCGTCCCTCTCGCCAAGCCGCCGCCTGCTCCGCCAATCCCGGCGCCGGCTGGCTTTTCCGGGCCGGGAAGGGAAGGGAAGGGAAGGGAAGGCAGGCGGGCGGGCAGCCGCTTTCCTCCTCCTCTGCAGGCGGGCGAGGGCGGCAGGAAGCGGCGTGTGGGCCAGCCGTAGAGGCTCCCTTGTCACCGCCTGCGTCAGAAGCCCCGGAGTTTTCCACTGACGAAAAAGGGCAGCGCAAGCAGCAGCTGAGCCGGGAAGGAGGAGGAGGAGGAGGAGCCGGCGAGCCGAGCCAGGCACGGGCGGGCCAGCCAGCCAGCCAGTCCCTCCGCAGCCTCCGACGCAGCAGCAGCAGCAGGAGACGCCGCCTGTCTGGGCGACGATGCGAGCCTGAGCGCCCCCCGGCAGCAGAGCAGCAGCAGCCCCCGCTCCCCGCCGGGCTCGCCCTCTTCCGCGGCTGCAACACCAAGAGCAGGTCAGGTCCGCCGGGCTTGCGGAGGGAGGGAGGGAGGGAGGGAGGGAGGGACGCCTACGGGGCGAAGGGAGGCGGGGGTGTACCGTACAGCGGTAGTTTTTGGAGGCGCAACCGGGAAAGCCGCGGGTAGGTTTGGGGGTCGAATGGGCGTAGGTGCCTACGGCCGCAAGGGGGCGCCCTGGAGCATGGGGGAGGGGGAACGGGGAAGGGGGTGGCTGGCGCCCGTGTTCCCTCTAAGCTGAGTGAGGGTGAGCCAGCTCCCAGTTGCTTAGCCTCCGGCGCATAGATTTTTTTTTGTCTCCCAGAGCGAACTGATGGATGCAGGAGCCCAGTCGCTCGCTCGCAACTTTAATGCCCAGTAGCTCGCAAAGTAGAATCGCTGCTCACAAGACTGCGCAGCTTAGAGGGAGCAATGGATGGCACAAAGGGGGTTTAAGTCATGCCCCCCCCCCCGTCGCAGCCCCCACTGCGCGCCTATGCGGCCAGACGCTCCGCGCGCCCCCTTCCGACGGTCGCGACGGCGTCTCGGGTTTTTGCGTCCGGCTCTGGGGCGCCCCCTGCCGGCGGGGCATCGCTCCGTCGGCGTCAAGTCTCCCTTCGCGTTTGGGTTTGTGTGTTGTCTCTTGCCTCCCGCCCGGCGCGCCGTCTATCCAGACGTGCTCCGCGCCCCAAACCCAGCCCTAGTTCCGACCGGACGAAGTTCTCTGGCGGGGGGAAGTTGTGCTAAGAGGTGGGGAGGAAAGGACGAAGGGAGCCGTCGGGTTGGGAAGCTGCGCTTGGTGCGCGGAGGCACGTCTGAGAAAGACGGCGCGTCGAGCAGGAGACACGGACAACCCCTCCGGGGGGGGGGGGGGGAGATGAGTCTCCTGGTTGATTTTAAGAGAGGAGAGCGGCGGCGAGGGAGCGGTGCCCCGCCTGCAGGGGGCGCCCCGGAGCCGGGCGGACAAGCCCGAGGCGCCGGCCGTCGGAAGGGGGCGCGCGGAGGAAGACGGGAAACCTGTGTAGCCTCCAAGTGGCTCGGATTTGAAGGGTCTTTTTAAACTTTGGAGTAGAAGTCAAAGACTCCCCTTGGTGGAATTTGGGGGGGGGGGGCTCCCGTCGAGCCTGCCCTCTTCCCCCCACCCCTGCCTTGTAGCGCCTTGGAGACTGGAGTTTGGCTGCTGCTTCAGTTAGCTTCTGGCGGGCAAGGGGATTGGGGAGGATCGTGCCCCCCCCCCCCAGCCCTGCCGTCGGTGATCCCAATCAATCCTCCCAGCGGGGTTCTAGCCTCGGCTGGCTGGCTGGCTTTGCACCTGGGCTCCGCGAGAGGCGCCTTCCCGGGGCGAGCCCTTTGCTTTGGAGAGGGGCGAAGAGTCGAGCCAGGGGCAATAAAACCGGTCACAAAAGAGTTAATTAAGTTGCCCAAGTTCTCCCGCCCGGGGGATTGTGACCTGCCGCTCTGCCCCGGGCTATCTTTTTGACGGGACGGGCGGCTTTTCTGTTGGGAAGAAAATACCTCTGGTCTCTTTTTTAAAGTCCTTGTGGTCTTGCTGGACTTAAAGGGAGACGCTTGGCGATTGGGTCTAGCCCCGCCCTTTTTGGGAACACCACTGGATCAGAAGGTTTTCTCCCCCCCTGGATTTTCTTCTCCCCCTGGGGATTTTCTTTCTTCACTTTTGATATGTGTCTCTCTCCCCCCCCCCCCTCCCTGTAATATCCTTACGTCTTTGGGGGAAAATATTGTGCTCAGCCGCCACCTGATGCCAGCGATCTGAGTCACGGGGAAATAAACAGAGGGTTTGTCGGGTTTTCCTTGAAACATCGAAGTTGCTGGTTACTCCTCTTCTTGCATCACTGGAGCTCGCCTGGGTACGGGACTGAGTAATGGCCGTGGCATTCAGAGCCCCTGATGTCACACGTCCGCTGCTCCCTGACTACCGGCACCGAAGATGCCCTCCTTCCGTCAAAGCGGGAGTCACGTTCTAAAAATGGGGTTCTTCCTCCGGCTAGGAGACAATGACTCTTGCTCGCCCTGCCTTTCTGCACGCGTCACTTTCCTGACCGAGCCTACTGGTTCCAGAGAGGGAAACGGTGACTCATACAGAGAGGCAATTGGCAGCTACCTCGGAGGGTGCATAATCCGTCATGCCTCTGTGTTGATGTGTACCTACACTGTGCAGAGACGGAGCCGGACTGTGTGTTTCTCCCTACCGTGGCCTAATTTGAGGGAGGTGAGGCTAGAATTCTAAATCATGCAGAGGTGCGACCAGCAGCCTCCTCCTGGGTCACTGCTTTGAACACGTAGGAATCTTGCCTTTATTTCTCGTAGCCCCAAACAAAATAGCTCTTAAAGCACCAGGGGAGTTATTGGGTCATTGCATTTCGGGTGTGATACACCTTGGTCAGAGTTGTGGTTTCAGCTGTTAATTCATCTTAAATCACAGGCGTTGGTATAGAGTGGGGTCAGTTTGGTGTAGTGGTTAGGAGTGCGGACTCTAATCTGGGTTTGATCCCCCCACTCCTCCACATGCAGCTGCTGGTGGGACCGTGGGTCAGTCACAAGTTCTCTCAGAGCTCTTCTCTCAAGGGCAGTTCTTGAGAGAGCTCTCTCAGCCCCACCTACCTCACAGGGTGTCTGTTGTGGGGAGGGGAAGGCAAAGGAGTTTGTAAGCCACTCTGAGATTTTCAAGTGAAGGGCGGGGTATAAATCCAATCTCTTCTTCTTTACACAGATGAGTAAAGTTTCAAAAGCAGATCAGACCGAAAGTTAAGTAGTGGTGGATTTTTATTCATTTGTCTGGATCACATGAAAGTAAAACACAAGGGAGTAAGTGCCAAATTCATGGGGCTTACTTGAGAGTAAACCAGGGGAGAAGTGCGCCGCTAAGTTTAGATCAGGTGGGGTGGACCCAGTCACCAAGAGATAAAAAGCTGGACTGCCTCATTTGTGATTTAAAATAATTCCTGTTGGAGAATTTTGAGAACTTCGACAGCTTTTGAGTCCCACATAATTGTTCATTGGGTGCATTCGAAAAGTACCTGTAGTCAAATGTGGAAAGGATAAAAGTCAGTTCAAGGACATCCCCTTTAATAGCCTGTTTACAAAAAAATAGCTCTTACCTCTCCCGATAATGCTCAAAGGATCCCCATGGTTACACCAGCGCTGACTCTTCTGCAGAGTTCAGGATATGCTGGTGAGGCCGCCTGCCAAAGAATCCCGTGTTACCTGGAAGTTGGCGCACTTCCGCACCAACAGTGCAAGAGAAATCCCCTCTTCCAGGTTCGTGTTTCTTATTCCCGGAGCCTGACAGAGCAGGAAAGCTCTCTCCTTTCCAGTCGGTGTTGCAAGAACTTACAGTGCCAGCTCTCTGTTTCTTTTCCTTCCCTCATAGCTACAGCAACACCTACCGGCACTCGGAGAGATTGGCTTACGACACCTTTCGTTTGCAGAATCGGCTGCGTGTGTCTTGAAAGCGGAGGCATTTGTAGTAATCCATATGGGGAGTCTGCATTTTAAAAGCTTTGCGGTGCCTTAGCCCGCTGTGATCTAGAACAAGTGTTATTTCATTCTTTCCTTGCTCAGTTTTTTTAAAAAAGAAAACCAACGCAGGAATTTAGATCTATTGGAAGGGTTTTTTTTATTTAACTATTAGCCTCCCTTCCAGTAAATACCTTCTGCAGAGTTAGGCAGAGCTTCAGCCCGTTGAAAACTGCGATCTTCACTGTGGTCAGGATCGGGGTGTTATCCGCTAAACATGCAGAATTTCCTCACATATGGCAGGACCCCCGAGAAGGTGTTTTTTTAGTTTGGGAAGAAGGGAGGGCCGATATCTGAAAGTGTTACTACCTTGGTGTTTTAACAGATGAAAGTGACCACCTAGGCTGTGGTCAGTAGTTCTGTTTTTAATCGAATTTGGGAGTCTGTAATACAGAAGATCCCCACAACACATCAGAGCCGAGAGGGCGACAGAAGCAAACAAGTTCAAGACCCATCAGTATTGCGGGAGATTCAGGTTTAGAGGGCAGTCGATTGGCATTGATCATGCTCAGCCGCTGTCAGTTGCTTCTGGCTTTTATGAAAAGAGAAGAAAGTCATAGCTTTCATTTTAGGGATATAGATATTGCTTGGCAGCAGTGAATACTGCTTAAATTAGGGTTGCCCGGTGTCCTCCTTTGTTTGGTGTCCATCCTCTTTTCGGCCCTTTTTAAAAAAACTGATGAAAATACCCTCTCTTTGGGTTGGAAGGTTAGGCGCATTCCTCGTTAGTAGCAATGATCACAGCTTCAGTAGTAGTGGGTATTTAAAACGAGATGTGTTGCAGTGATCACTCATTTGAAGTAGTCAGTCGGGAAATATGCCCCCTGTTCTGCTTTTCAAAATATGGCAGCCCTACTGAAATGGAACCTCCATGTTCAGGGGCAGGATATCTGTGAATACCTGCTGCTAGGGGCAGCAGCCAGGGACGCTTTGGCAATTCACTGTTTGCTCGCGGGTCTTCCAGAAGACTGTGGGAACTGGGATGCTGGACTTGATATGGTCTGTGTTCCAGCGGGGCTCTCCTTACGTACAAACTTGTCGGAGATTCCTTTTTTCTCCTAAACCAAGTGTAGCATATGGTAGTAGCGGCATTCTCTGTCCCCTTGAGATTCCTGTGTTTCCTACTGAAGGCTGGGTCTGACTGTATTAATGCCTGCAGCCCTAAGGGGGGATTTTCTTCGTACAGAGAAATCTGTTTAAGTATCCTTACTTTCCTTACCCGCGGAAGAACGTAATGAGCTTAAAATGAAAGAATGGTTCGTGTCTCTTGCGTTGTACGCTTCTTTAGGCGCTTTGAATTCTTACAGAAAGAAATCTTTGCTCTTCGGCTGTGGAAATTGCAGAGACTGAGGGAGAGCTCTTAAGCAAGCCCAGTTTTATTCAACGGGGCTTCCTCCTGGGTTCTTAGGATCTGCAATCTTGTCCCCCGTTGGTAGGATGTGGGGGGTTAGATGTGCCTCATTCGGGATCAGCATTCATGAATTCAGGCAGATCACGAGAGGGAGGGCAGGAAGGGTTGCCTCAGTGCTTAGTTCTTGTGGCCCTTTCTTACACACCCAGGGAAATGCTGATCGCCACTTTGGGGACAGGAAGCAATTTTTCTCCAGGCCAGTTTGGCCAGGGATCCTGGAGGGTTTTTTTTTTTGCCATCTTCTGGGCGTGGAGCAGGGTTCGCTGGGGGCGTGGAGGGTATGGGGGGAGGTAGTTGCAAGTTTCCTGCATTGTGCAGGGGGTTGGCTTAGATGACCCTGGAGGTCTCTGCCTCCTCTATGATTCTGTGATGTAAGTAGTTTTGCTGTTAGGCTAAAATGCAGCTTTGCTCTTCTCCCAAAACCCATATTTTAAAGCAAACTTCATGTTATCAGTTATTCCGCCTGCCCTCTCCTGAGGGGCGTCGAGGGGCATATGCCGTCTCCATGCACTCAAGGCTCTCTGTTAAAACCGTGGCGATTTAGAGAGCGCATCAGAAGTCCTTCGAGCAATTTTGGCAGCTCTCACAACAGCCCCGTAAAGTAGGCCGCCCGTTGCGGGGCGGCTGAAAGAACAGCTCACCTTTAGGCCACTGAGAATTCCGTGCCAGGGTGAGATTTGAACCCAAGGCCTTGCGCCTTCACCCAGCCGTTTCGCTCTTCTGCCAGGGGCTGGTTCCTGCGCAGTTGCTCTCCTGTCTGTCGCAATCCGCACTCTAGCGCGCATCGATGGATTGTGAAACTGCAGGCATGCTGTGATTAATTGCACGGATTTATAATCGAGCTGCTCCTCCTTCCGTTCTCTCCCTGCCCCCTTTGTTCTTTTGTGGAAGCAAAGTGATCGTAAGTGAAAACCACCCATCCTGGCTGTTCTTAGCCCTGGCACGCTCTAGGCTTCGTACTCTGATACGTTCTCTGTAGTCGCTTGGCCGGTCTCTTGCATTATTTAGAGGGAAGGAGGCGTGTGCGCCTCTGTATACAAGGAGAAAACATACAGTGTGTACTCGCCAAGAAGAAGGTGCGGAGGGCGCCCGTTGTGATTTATTCCCCGGGAGTGGGTGATTTGCCTCGAGATCAAAGGCGGTTTTACTAGGCGAAGATTCCCAGTAGAGTAAATATTCAATAAAAACAGCCAAGGGTACCTGTCTGGTTGGCAGAGCATCGATGTTTCATTGTTCTCCTTTCGCAACCATCGGGAGAGCTCCTTTGGCACTCCGGCTTGCAAAAGCCTCCAGCTGCCTGTGGCAGCTGTTGGCTCTGACGGTTGCTGTAGGTTGGCCTGAAATGCTCCGCTGCAGGCAAAAAGCCCAGCGGTATTTGTTCACTTAGCACATTTTTCTTTTTTATCTTTCCCTTCCTCCAAGGAGCTTATTGTCGCCTACACAGTTTTCTCTCCTCATAACAACCAGAGAGAGTGACTGGCCCAGAGTCACCTGGGGAGCTTCGTGGCGGACGGGAGGTTTGAACCAACCTGGATTACTTATTTATCATACGGCAGAGTGACACACAGGAAGCATATCCTAATATTAAATACATAACCAAGTGGATAACAACAGGTATGCAGACAGATTGGGCAATCCCCCTCAATACTGATATCTACATTTTCAATCCACTCGGTCACAGCTGGGGAGAGTTCAAAGAGCTCTGTCACATCTCCCTGGAAATCACGATGCTCACATTCCAGTGACAGAGGGAAAAGCGTTTGGCAGGGCCCTGACCTGTATCGCACAGGCAATCCCGATCTTGTCCGATCTCGGAAGCTAAGCAGGGCTGACCCTGGCAAGTACTAGGAAGGGAGACCTTCAAGGAATACCAGGGCTGGGATGCAGAGGCAGGCAATAGTAAGCCCCCCTCTCTGAAATGTCCATGCCCCACCAGGGGTCACCCAAAGTCAGCCATGACTTCCAGGTGCATGCGCGCGCGCACACACACACGCACACACACACACTACCAAAAACAAAATACTTTGGTGGGCTGCACCACAATTGCATTTGGGCCCTGTTATTTTGCCCCATTTAAACAACAGCTGCCAAAGCCCATTTGTATTCTATTAGCCGTCGTCCACACTTCATGTGGCAAGTTGAATCCTGCGGGTCTCAATCATTGGTATTTATCTGGTTATGGATATCCGGTGGCAGTGATTACATCCATGTTCACAAGCATTCATTCCCTGGATTGAAATTGTGTGCTTGCGGGATCTGTGCAGATCTTAGTCCTGGGTGTCGGGATCTTAATCTGGATGGACTCGCGTCAGCCGTGTCTTTGTGGACGGGGAACTCTCTGTTTCCAGTGATCCTTCTGTATCCACGAAGAAGAGCATCTTGTCTTCGGCGATGCAGGAGGGGACGATGCGGCACGATGTGGGTTGCCAATAGGCTGGAGTGGCTTTAATATATCCGCTGATGGTTCTCATTGCTTCACAGCAGATTCTGGCAGAAAAATTGGTGGAAAGTCTGTGAAGGGATGGTCTGATTGGCCTTGGCAAGCTTCGGAGCTGGGAGCTGCCACAGGCAACCGGAGGCTTCTGTTTCTTCAAACCCACCATTTTGAGAAAATGGGAGGGCTAACATGCTGTCCAGTCTTGGTGCCAAATATGTCCCAAGGCCTTTGTGTTCGATGCCAGCTTTGGTGCTCTAGTGCAGATCTGCCGACAAAGCAGAGGATCCCGGTTGTCCTTTCTGCAGGGAAACAAAAATCTTTGTGGGATCTGCGGCACATTGTACACTTGGAGGAACAGTCGGAGGCAGATGGGGTATCCGAGTCGGCTTGGTGTATGTTCGTGTGTCACTTGTCCTTCTGTGCTAACAGTGAACGTCCAAGACAGTGGGCCGAGAAATTGGGGTTCTGCAACCTGTGTCGGTTATGCAAATAAAAGCAAAACAACCTGCCTCTGATGTGTAACTTATTCTGCAGCTGTCTTTCCAAGCCTGGAGACCCGTATGCGGCAAGGCACACCATCTGCCATGCACTGCCTACCTTTCTAGCCATGTGGACTAGAAACTTAATGTTATTTAGCCCCAAGTTCCGTGCTTCCACCGTCGTGTCCTGAAAGTTCTAGGTGGGTTTTTTTTTCCTGAGGAGGTGGCGCTTTTGCTCACGGCTGCTGAGAAATACATGTTTGGCAGCTCCGGTTACGTCTGCCTTCGTTGGCCCTGAACCGGAAGTCCCACACTTAAAGTTTTGAACCGGAAGTCCCACATCTGTCTAGTAACATATCTCCTTACTACAGGCAGAATTTTAATAGCTAGAGACTGGAAAACAGAGAAACTCCCTTCAGGAGAAGAAATAACACACAAATTGTTGGAGGTGGCTGAAATGGACAGATTAAATATTGTTTGGCGAGGTAAAAACAAAGATAAAATATATTGGAAAAGATGATCTGGAGGTTATAAATGGTTGGACGTTAAAGTAGAAGTCTAGACTCACAACTTTAGTTATATGCAAATAACCAAAAAATATTGTCAGGAAAGTTTATGATATTAATGTATACACGTTACAGATATGTTTGTATGCTAAAACTATAAATAAAGTTCTCTCTCTCTCTCTCTATATATATATATATAAAAGAGAGAGAAATACATGTTTGGCGTTCAGAATCTGGGAGGTGCTTAAAACAATTGATTTTGAAGCTTTGACGCTCGGAAGCTTATAGGTGAGAAATCTGATTGGTCTTTAAGCAGCAACTGGACTCAGATCTTGCTGATCTAGTGCAGGCCAACACGGCTACCCAGGGGATTATTAAAAGTGTGTCAATTTAGCAAAAAAAGGGCCTCAAATCACCACTAGGTTCCTTGCCCCTAGATGCCTGTGATAGCCCTTTGAGGGTCTGTGGCGCGCTTGAAAGAGGTTGGGGCAATATCCTGAGTCACCAGTCAAACAGCTGTTTGCAAGCCCGGATTTTGTGTGTGTGCTGCTGTTGTTGTTGTTCATTTGCCCAGTCGAGTCCGAGACTTCGCGACCCCATGGACCACATCACACCAGGCCCTCCTGTCTTCCGTCGTGCTCCAGCGTTTGCTCAAATTCATGTTCGTTGCATCCATAACACTGTCTAACCAGCTCATCCTTTGCCGTCCCCTTCTTCTTTGACCTTCAGTCTTTCCCAGCATCAGGGGTCTTCTCCAGGGAGTGCTCCCTTCTCATTTGGCGGCCAAAGTAGTTGAGCTTCGGCTTCAGGATCTGGCCTTCCAGGGAACAGTCAGGGTTGATTTCCTTTAGAATTGACTGGTTTGATCATTTTGCAGTTCAAGGGACTCTCAGGAGTCTTCTCCTGCACCGTAATTCGAAAGCATCTATTCTTCGGTGCTCGGCCTTCCTTACGGTCCAACTCTCGCAGCCAGACATTACTCCTGGGAACACCATTGCTTTGACCATACGGACTTTTGTTGGCAAGGTGATGTCTCTACTTTTTATCAGGCCGTCTAGGTTTGCCATCGCTTTCCTCCCAAGGAGCAGGCGTCTTTTAATTTCATGGCTGCAGTCACCGTCTGCAGTGATCTTGGATCCCAGGAAGGTGAAGTCTGTCCCTGCTTCCATGACTTCCCCTTCTATTTGCCAAGGAGTGATGGGGCCGGATGCCATGATCTTAGTTTTTTTAAAAAAAAAATGTTGCGTGTGCGCGTGTGCAAAGTGGAGTCAAGTCGCCGCCGACTTATGGCGACCCCCATGGGGTTTTTGAGGCAAGAGACGAACAGAAGTGGTTTGCGATTGCCTGCCTCTGTATAGTAGCCCTGGACTTCTTGGGAGGTCTCCTGCTTAGCTTCTGAGATCCGAGGAGACCGGCCTAGCTTGGGTCATCCAGATCAACACCTGCAGTCCCCAGACCTTCTGCAGGAAACCAGCACAGCTGTCCTCGCGCCATTCGGACAACAGGCATCTCAGTGCCTCTTCACTCCTCCTTGATCCTCCCCTGGCCCCAGTTCACAGTGAGGGCTGCGTTGGCATGCCAGCATTTGTGACACGCGGCCCTGCTGCTTCCCTTGTGACGGGAGAGAGGCTTCTGGCGTGCGCGACGCATTATGTTAGACAATACACTTTTTTACTCCTGTGGGGTGGAGGGGCCCTGTAATTGCCTTGTCGTTGTTCGGTACGGGGAGAGAACCCCTCCCGTTCGCAAGCGGTCCGTTCGCCTGTTCTGGAACGTGAGACAATTTCTTTTTCTCCCCCAATTGCTGTCCCGTAGCAGGCTAGCCCGAGATCTATTTTTAGCCGCAGGAGGATTATGAAACCTTAGAACCGGCCAGGTTTTTTTCCTCTTTTTCTTTTTCTTTTTAAAAAGAGATCAGCTCGGAGGAACGGGAAGCCCAGTTTGCTTGTTCCTTGAATCGTGGCTGGGGGAATCTGGTTAACCCTTCCTTTGGGGCGAGGGCATCTTCCTCCATAAACTCTGTTGTTGAAATCGGAGGCGCCGGTGGAGACAGTGGGCAGGTTTGGCAACGTGGAGGGGGGCAGATGTGAGTCCAATGCTCCCGCTAAGCTGTGGAGTCTTGTGAGCAAAAATTCTACTTTGGGAGCTACTGGCATTAAAGTTGTGAGCGAGTGATTTGGCTGCTGCATAAATTAGTTTGCTCTGGAGCCCTCCTTCCTGAGCTAAGACAAAAATGTGTGAACCAGGGGCTAAAAAACTGAGCTAGCACACACTAACTCAGCTTAGAGGGAACAGTGGATGTGACTGCAGTAGGCCCCCTGCGTCAGGCTATTTTTAAGAAGCTATCACTATTTGAAGGGAGAGTGCCAGAATGACAATCTGGATTTCTCTCGATTCAGTGTGTGTTTGGGGAAGAAGAGGAGGAGACTGGATTTATACCCTGCCCTTCACTACCCGATAAAGCCTCCGAGCGGTTTACAATCTCCTTTTCCTTCCCCTCTCCGCAACAGACACCCTGTGAGGTAGGCGGGGCTGAGAGAGCTCTTTTGAGAGAGCAGCTCTGAAAGAACTTCTGACTGACCCAAGGTCACACCAGCAGCTGCATGTGAAGGAGTGGGGAATCAAACCCGGTTCTCCCAGATTAGAGTTCATTGGCTCTGTTGAGAACAATTGGCACGAGGGATATGAAGAAGAGGAAGAGATTGGATTTATACCCCGCCCTTCACTACCCAAGGGAATCTCAGAGCGGCTTACAAACTCCTTTCCCTTCCCCTCCCCACAACAGACGCCCTGTGAGGTAGGTGGGGCTGAGAGAGCTCTGACAAAAGCTGCTTTTTTTCAAGAACAGCTGTGCCAGAACTACGGCTTGCCCAAGGTCATCCAGCAGGTGCAAGTGGAGGAGTGGGGAATCAAACCCGGTTTTCCCTGATCAGACTCCACGCACTTAACCACTACACCAAACTGTCTGTGCGGTCAGACCTGCGGCGACATCGGCTATTGTTTGATATCACAATAACTAAGAACATGCAGGCGTGAACCAATAAGAGATGCATTTTTTCATGTGAGAGAGTGATCCTGTCCTGGAAGAATACACCCCCCCCCCATCTAGCAGATGAATAACTTTTTATTTAAAAGGTGAACAGAAATTATTGTTTTTTGAAGGTGCCATGCTTTCCTAGAGAGGCAGGCTTCGGGCTTGTTAAAGAGCTTTTCCCTTGATCAGCTGTAGCAAGTGGGAATTGTCTCCAGGCAGTTAGGAAAGGAAATGTTGTTTTGCAAAATGATTGATTTTGCGGGCATACAGCTACACTCCCCACCCCCCCGGGACTGCCGCAGGAAGTGGCGGCGGCTACGAGCATAGACAGCTTGGCGAGGGGGCTGGATAAACATGTGGAACAGAGGTCCATCAGTGGCAGTTAGCCACAAGGCAGAGACGGAACACTCCGTCTGGGGCAGTGATGCTCTGTCTTCGTGGTGCTCGAGGGGCAACAGTGGGAGGGCTTCGGGAGTTCGGCCCCTGGGTTTTGGCCACTGTGTGACACAGAGCGTTGGACTGGATGGGCCACTGGCCTGATCCAGCATGGCTTCTCTTCTGTTCTTATGGCCCTGCTGGCGGACCTCCTGATGGCCCCTGGGTTTTGGCCACTGTGTGACACAGAGCGTTGAACTGGATGGGCCACTGGCCTGATCCAGCATGGCTTCTCTTCTGTTCTTCTGCTCTTATGACTTACGGACTTGGTGTGGAGTTGGTGAAAATAGTTTTCAGGCCATTTGGTAGTATCTAGCCCAACACCTAATTTGGAAGGAGGGCTACTTCGAGAGGCAAGGGAGGAGTTTGGGGTGACCCCTCAAAGTCCTTCCCTTTCCTAAAGGGCCCCACTTGCAAGTATATGTTGTCAGAGTAATTAACGCAGCAACAGTGCACAACCTGATTAAGAGTAGATAAAGGTTTATTTAGGAACTAGTTTACTTGATAGGAAAGGGGAGAGGCAGAGATAGGTTCTTAACTACATCTCCAGCTGAGTGGAGGATAAGACTGAGTGTGGCACTTCTCAGAAGAAGTGGGAAATGGCCTTGAGAATAACAATCCGGAGACAGACAAGGAACAACGCTCAACAGGGGAGAGAAAATGCTGACTTCACTATCCTATCTAGTTGTCTTCTCTCTGCCCCCTTTAGGGTCTTCTTCTCTTCTTCGTGCACCAGACATTTCTTTTTCCAATAGTATAATAGTCACAGAGGGCACTTTTGCTGAGCCTCTCTGTGCTGGATTTCTTTATTTACTTCTTTTATATCACTCCTTTCTCCCCAGTGGGGAACCAAAGTGGCTTACATCGTTCACCAGCCCTCTGTTTTACTCTCACAGCCACCCCGTGAGGGAGGTTAGGCTGAGAAAGTGTGACTGGCCCGAGGTCACCCAGCGAGCTTCCATTGGCACGAGTGAGGACTCGAACCTGGGTCTCCCAGATAATTAGTCCAACCCGGGTCTCCCAGATAATTAGTCCGACACTCTTAACCACTACACCATGGCAAAGATGGCCAGAACAGGAGACGCTTTTCACCCTTTTTTCTCGCTTCAGCCACCACACCAGGGCCTGTTAGGATAGATTTCCACAGCGCATCTGCCACAGAGAGAATTCTGCCCAGGCCCGAAACGTGGAGACATTTTTGAGCGTGTGTGTGTGTGTGTGTGAACCTATGGCGAGCCAACCCTGAAGAGAAGAGGTGGGGGGAGTTCTTATGTCTGTGGCGTTGAAAATAACTGCCGTGTGGGAGGGTGTTAACAGGCTGAATGCTGGTGAGGTGGGGGGGCGCTGTGTTTCTGGTGCCATAAATTAGGAAGCCTTGTTTTCGCCGCTGTAAATCATCTCTTGCCCAGTCTGTGTGCCCACCGGCTTGGCACTGGACTCCGCAGATGTAAAACCAGCATTTGGCAAAGGCCGCTGCCGTCTCTGTGTTTGCGTCGCCAAGGCCGGCTTGTAGTGTTCTGTTGACAAACACCGAGGCCCAATCTGGCGTTAGAAGGCCGAGGAACCCTGTGGCCAAATGTCCTTAATTTCACTTTTGCGAACAGTGGCTCCTTATACGGCTCGGCTTTTGAACTTTTATTATAAAGAAGCCTGCTTGAAACCACCACGCTGTGAAGTGGGGCGCTTTGCCCTCTAATCCTGGGGGGCAGGGGCTGTGGGTACTCTGTGGTGAGTTGGAAAGGCGCTTTGCTCATGCCCAGGAGCAGAGCGTTTATTTAGTTTACATGTTCCAAAAAAAATGCCTCCTTGGTGTCAAAGCTGATTTGAGGCAGTGGGCTTCTGAGGCGACGGGCATTCCCTGAGCATAAAAGGGTGGTTCTAAACAGGTGGTTCTCTTTAGCAGAGGTCCCCAACCCAGCGCCCGCGGGCACCATCCACCAACATCTTTCTTGGCATTCACCAAGTGTGGGTTGGGCCTGTTCTGATTTGCCACTGAAGATTTGATTGGCTATGGACATCACAAGAACATTGTTTCAGTGGCAGCTGCCACCCCAATGTCAGTTTTATTACGTCTCTTTCTGTCTTTTCCCCCTGCTCTCGGACTTCCTGTCTGTGGTTGGATCCCACCACGCTGTGTCAGAATTCCAGAGGTGCTCAGGAAGATTGGGGACCCCTGCTCTGTGAGACAGAGCTGTGGCGTGTGCCCCCCATCCCCCCGTGGCTCTTCTGAGTGCAAATAACGCAAACACATTTTTGCAATTAGGGTGGTTTACTGTTCTCTTTTAACCTCTGAGTAAGGTCTTTTCATGTTCACTGCTTGTTAACTGTCATAGTCGCCCAGGTCTGCCTGCATCTTCTAACCGCCCACGCAAAAATTGCCGAGTTTGTTTGCAGAATCTAGCCTCCCGAGAACTGAACTTCCCTGTTTAAACGGACAAAGTTTCCAGCTCTTGTGCATACAAGCTGAAGCGCAAAAAGTAGGTGGAAGTTGTAAAAGCTGTAGGGTTCCCCGGGACGCAGGCAGGGTGGGTGGGAATAGTGTAATGCTGCACAGAGTTCTTTGCGTTTCTCTAAATCAACCCAATCCACGCAGATCTGCTGAATTCCCTGGGATCCGTAGCCTACAATTTCTTCTTTCGAAACCCTCCATCCACACAGAGTGGTCTCAGCAAAAGCCTTCCTCATGCCCGAAAAACAACTGGCCAGCTTCTCTGCTGTGCGGATGATCTGTACTCTCCTATAGGCAAAAGCCAACGTACAAATGTGTTAGGTTTTCCTTGCTCAAAAGCCAGTCAAATCCGACTCTAGGGGGCGGTGCTCATCTTCGTTTCCAAGCCAAACAGCCAGCACTGTCCGAAGACGTTTCCGTGGTCATATGTGGCTGGCATGACTAGATGCCGAGGCGCACGGAATGCTGTCATCCTTCCCACCAGAGCGGTACCTCTTTATCTACTTGCAATTTCTTGCTTTCGAATGGCTAGGTTGGCAGGAACAAATGTATTACGGAGGTTTTGAGTTTTCTTTGCTCACAATTCGAGCTTTCCTCAGTTGTAATCTTGGATTTCTTTTAATGCAGAGTTTCCGCAGTGGGGCTGGTTTCCGGTTTTTTTTGCCAGACGCTGGGCAGAGAGTGCCCTGGGGCACCCATCCCCCACCTGCTTGCCGCTGTATCCACCCCACCTGCCTGCATTCTCCGCCGCCGCCGCCTAGCCATCTGTCCTTCCCCCACCCACTCACTCATAGCCCAGTCCTCCCAGCTTCCCTGGCTGTGCAGGCAGCTGGACATGTAAATGGTGGAAGGGCTTATAATCAGCAGATGGGCAGCAGGGGAGGCATTGGGCCCCACCGGAAGACCTGGGTGATGGCAGCTGCCCCCCTTCAAGGAATGCTGATGCCAACCCACCCAGACCTTGTCCCATTGGAACTCGGCTCCTTAAGTGCTCTCACTAAGCTGCGGAGTCCCATCAGCCAAAATTCTACTTTGTGAGCCGCTAGCATTAAAGTTGTTATTGAGCCATTTGGTTGCTGCGTGAATCCGTTTGCCCTGAAACCCTCCTTCCCAAGCTGAGACGAAAATGCATGAGCCGGAGGCTAAAAAACAGTGAGCCAGCTCACACTAACTCAGCTTAGAGGGAACACTGCTCTCGATGGTGTTGTGATTTATTTTTTTTTTAGGAGGGGAGGTGTCCTTACATCCACATCTCCTTCCTGCGTGGAGCAGTGGTTCCACGCCTACGTGTGATGCACTTTTGCATGCTTCCAAAGTTGCTGCGAGGAGGCGTCGGTGCTGAGGTCTGCCCTTGAGGCCCCCCCCCATCATCCGTGACCTCCCCCCCCCCCCCCATTCTGAAGCCTGGCTGTTCAAACAAGAGTGGAATGCACATCTGGGCCGAATATTTGTTAGAGAGTATTCCCAGGATGGCTGGAGTCGGCTGTGCCAGAGAGGAATTCCTGCTGGTTTGATCAGCTCCACAAAGTACGTTTCACTCCACACACAAAGAGAGAGAGAGCTGTTCTCGGTCTGAGAGATGAGTAAGAGCTCCAAGCCCAGAACAAAATGTCTCTTTTGGCAGTTTGCACGAGGAGAGGAGTCTCTTTGAAGATAATCTCTGTCCCCCTGCTCCCTTTCGCTTAGACAAGGGTTTTCCAAAACTTTAATAGCTGCAGGATGCCCTTTTAAAATTTAAAAGGTGTGCATGGTCTATTGCAGGGGTCCCCAACCTTGTGCCTCTGGGCATCAGGGCGTGCCCCAATACCATTTTTCGTTGCATGCTGAGGGTTTATTGAAAGTAGGTGGGGCTTCGTCCAGCAAGGCTTCTGATTAGCCATTGGAGATTTGATTGGCTGTACAGATTTTTTTTAAAATATTATTTGGACCACAATGGCCAGCGTAGCACAAGGATCTTTACTGTTTGACTGAGGTAAGCCGCAGCGGCTGTTTTGTGCCAGTTTGGCGTAGTGGTGAAGTGTGCGAACTCTAATCTGGGAGGGCCGGGTTTGACTCCCCACATCTCCACTTGCAGCTGCTGGATGACCTTGGGCAAGCCGTAGCTCTGTGAGAGCTGTTCTTGAAAGGGCAGTTGCTGTCAGAGTTCTCTCAGCCCCGCCTACATCACAGGGGTGTCTGTTGTGGGGAGGGGAAGGGAAAGGCGTTTGTAAGCTGCTCTGAGACTCCCAAGTGAAGGGAGGGGTATAAATCCAATCTTTTCCTCCGCCTCCTGAGGCAGCCATTTTATGCATGCACCCACCAGACTGTGTCAGAATTCCACCGGGCTTTTAATAGGTTGGGGATCCCTGCTCTTTCTTGAGTATGTGTGTGTCTGTATGAGTTACTGTCCTGGGCCTCCCTCTGAAAGCTGGAAATGTGAATTGGTCTCTGCAACAGCGCTACCCTTCCGAATCCCTTTTCGGAGTATTCAGCCTGCTTTCTTACATTAATCCGGCATACATTGTAACAGCCCTGCAAGGTAGGCCACCCACTAGTATTTGTATACCAAATACGACTAAGAAATGCGCTGCTTTCTGAAGGCCACTTAGTAGTAAAGAGGTGGCTAAGGTAAGGTTTGGGCCAGAGGTGGTAGATGCTGGGTGGAACGAAGTCCCGTTTGTGCCTCGCTTCAGAAGGGCAGGCAAAGAGAATTTCTTGCGGAGGCTCTCCGGAAGCGCCTTTGGGAATCTAATCCGGGCAGCGTTCCAGTTTTCAGGCCATTCAAACCAGGGGCTGGAAAAAGACAACAGGATTGATGCCTTTGGGGTGAGTCGGGGAGAGATGGTACTAAAAGCTTTCTGGCATTAATTCAGCATAAAGTATGGCTTGCTGCTGGGCCGGAGCCTTATTGACAGTGCCATAAAACAGGGGAAGTCTTCCTTGCCCTTCTTAAGTGCTACCTTCCTGCCTCTCTCTTTCCCTTTTGGAGAGAAATAATTCAAACTGTTTCCTCCACCACCTCCTCCTCTTTTCAAGGCCCAGTGGGACGTGATCCAGAACCAACCCCCTGATGCCTTGCTTGAAAGCAGGGTTTGGTCCTGGGACATATAAAGGAACCCGCAGCGTTTCTGACCTTGTGCAAAATGTATTTGTTCCACGGCAATGGGACCTTGATTGGGGGGGGGGGGGTACCTGGCTTACAAACTCCTTTCCCCACCCCACAACAGAAACCCAGTGAGGTAGGTGGGGCCGAGAGAGCTCTTTCCAGAACTGCTCTTGAGAGAACAGCTCTGATGGAAAACAAGGTTGCACTTACCTGTAACTGTTGTTCATCGAGTGGTCTTCTGTGCAGGCACACATGGGAACTGCGCAGTCGCAGTTCCCATGTGGGACTGCACAGAAGCCACGGTGATGAACTATGGCTTGCCCAAGGTCATCCAGCAGGTGCAAGTGGAGGAGTGGGGAATCAAACCCGGTTCTCCCAGATTAGAGTCCGCGCACATACGAAACTGCTTTATGCCAAATCAAACCACTTCTCCTTCAAGGTCAATATTGTCTACTCAGGTTGGCAGCAGCTCAGGGAGAGGTCATTCCCTCCTCCTTGATCTAGAGACGCCAGGGATTGAACCTGGGACCATCTGCATACCAGGCAGATACTCTACCCCTGAGCCACGGCCTCTCCAGGGTATCCTAGAGATGCAGCCGGCAGGATTGCTTTGATCTTGCTGTCAGCCTCTTTCTGAATTCTCCGGTGTGACACCTAAACTGGCTTTTGCTGTCGGTGATGTGTCCAGTGTTCCCTCTAAGCTGAGTTAGTGTGAGCTAGCTCGCAGGTTTTTAGCCTCCAGCTCACACATTTTTGTCTCAGCTCAGGAAGGGTGGCTCCAGAGCAAACTGATTTATGCAGCAGCCACATCGCCCGCTCACTACTTTAATGCCAGTTGCTCACAAAGTAGGATTTTTGCTCACGAGACTCCACAACTTAGAGGGAGCATTGGATGTTTCTGAGGGTCTTTCCCCACATTATGGGGCTCGATGCAGAGTGCGTAGGCTGAACTCAAGAGTTTCCCACTGCACCACCCTCCTTCTGTAACACATAAGCTTGCCAATGCGTGTGCATTGGGTTCAGGGTTCTGTTTTAGGTGTACCCCTAAAGATAATATCTGGGTCCCGCCCTTTTTGAACCTGTGGGCACCTTTGGCATTCTGACACAGGGTGATGGGCGCGGCCCCAAAATGGCTGCCGCAGGAGGTGGGGGCACACACATGGAGGAAGCCCAGGGGCTGAGGGGAAGAAAGGTAATTAAAAAGACCCCGGGAAAGGGGGGTGAGAGAGAATAAAACAAACACTGTGTCCACTGAAACAATGTTGGGGCAGAGCCTTATCCCCTTTCTAAAAACATTTGATGGGCTCTAAGAAAGGGGCCACGGTGGCTCAGTGGTTAAGATGCTGAACTGCAGACCGGAAGATCGGCAGTTCGAGACCCGAGTGCCGCATGACGGACTGAGCACCCGTCTCTGGCCCCAGCTCCTGCCAAGCTAGCAGTTTGAAAGCAAGAAATTGCAAGGAGATAAATAGGTACCGCTTCGGTGGGAGGGTAACAGCGTTCCGTGCGCCTTGGCGTCTAGGCATGCCGGCCAAATGACCACGGAAACGTCTTTAGACAGCGCTGGCTCTTCGGCTTGGAAACGGAGATGAGCACCACAACCCCAGAGTCGGATTCGACTGGCTTTAGAGCAGGGGAAACCTTTACCTTTAAGAAAGGGGCGGGCAGGTGCCGTGGTGCCCACGGGCGCAACGTTGGGGACCCCTGAGTTATTCTGTGTAGGTGGGTTTTACAAATGAGGAGATCCATATTGGTACGAGGAGAATTCAAATAAACGCCATAATCCCCTCCCCTCCTTATTTTTTTAAAAAAATTGTTTAAATTCTAGGTTGCTAAAGTGTTTTGTGTGTCTGTGTGTGTTTTTTGCCTACCCCAGAGGGACCACGTCTTAATTTAGAAGCTAATTAAGCAGGCGGGCTCCAAATGCAGAGGCGTCCTGGCAGCTCCAGTTCTCCAAGCGTTCTTGGTGGTGCGGGGGGGGGGGGGGGGATGCACCTGGGATCTCTCGTGTTGTTGCCGAAGTTTCTCAGCTATGGCAAAAACAATTCTGGCCCAGCTGCGCTTCCAAGGCAAATTGAGACCGGCGAGCCACGGTTCGCTGTAAGGCTCCCCCCATGGCAGGCCTCGCTTGGTGCTTCGGAACTCCTTCCCAGTGGGGTTGTTGTGCATGGGGGGGGGGCTTTGGGGGGGCCCTGCAGAGCTGTCGGCACGGAGCAACCCCTCCTTCCCGACAGAGTTGCCAGAGTCCCCCCCCCCCTTTTCCTGGCAGGGGACAGCTTTGCCGTTGGAGGCAGCAAGCAGGAAATCTGGGGATTGAGCATCTGGCAGTAGGTTTAGCACACTGGGAAGGCCACTGGCTCTGGCGTAGGCCTCCAGTGGATCTAGAGAGAAGTCCAAAGTCCTTCTGGGCAGCTGGGAGACTTGTGCATTTTCTCTGGCTTAGGCCCGGATCAGGTGTTTGTGCGGCGTGCGCCAAGGGCAAACGTGTTTACCCGCAAGAGGACAGTGGTGCTGAGATGGAAGCAGGGTTGCAAGAGGCAGGGCGAGGGAGGCCGTGGCGCAAAAAAAAAAAAGCCCCTTGCGCTCTCCCACCTCCGTCCTCTCCTCCGTTGCCGCTTGCACAATATTTGCCCTCCACGGTCTCGACCAGAGGCGTGTCGCTGAGGCCGAATGGAAAGCTTCCAAGGCCTTAAGCTGGGTGTGAGGCAGGACACGTGCTGGGGGACTGATAGAAGGTGTCCGTGTCACAGCTTCCCTCTGTTTTGGATGGTGGCCAAATGCCAGCTCCACCTGTGGCCTTGGTTCCCTCTCCTGGACGGTAGACGGTTATATATCAGCACAGCATTGAATGGGATTGGGCTGGGGAGAGCAGAGTTGAGTCGTAAGCGGGGCAGCAGAATCCGTTCCTTCCCTGTAGCTTCATGCCTTCCCTTCCTGGCATCCGGCATTTCCTTCAGGCCGAGGAGACCCATGCTGCCCGCACAGTCCCAGGCAGGTAGCCCCGCAGCGGGCGTGATATGTGGAAAAAGTGGCATGAGGTTCCAGCGCAGGAATAGGTTCTATAGGATAGTGCAGGGGTGGGCAAACTTGCTCAGCGTAAGAGCCACCTAGGACAGGGGTGGCCAAACTTGCTTAACGTAAGAGCCGCACAGAATAAACGTCAGATGTTTGAGAGCCACAAGACACGAACAAATATTACCTGCTTTTATTGGAAAATAAGCAGATTTGCTTTTTATTAACATTAAATGAGACTGCCAAAAATAATAACAAAAGGGGTAGAAGCAGATATTGATAATGATAATTTGTCCAATGATATTTGTTTGCTAATGATATTTAGCTTCCCCAGCCGCCCTGCCGGGAGCCACATAATATATGTGAAAGAGCCGCATGCGGCTCCCGAGCCACAGTTTGCCCACCCCTGGGATAGTGGAGCTTCCCTCCTGTGACTCCCATGATGAGAACTGGGGGGGGGGGGGGGGGTTAAATGCCTCCCAACATAGAAGCAACACGGATTGCATGAACCATATCCTTTCCACCGTTGCCAACCTCCAGGTGGGGTCTGGAATTCTCCCAGAATCACGGTTTATCTCCAGACTATAGATATCAGTACCCTTGGAGGAAATGGTGGCTTCAGAGGGCAGGCTGTATGGAATGCCATATATTCCAAGTGAAAGCCCTCCCCAAACTTCCCCCCTCCGTGAGTTCCACCCCCCCAAATCTCCAGGAGTTTCCCAGAGCACAGTTGGCAACCCTGTGACTCCACCTGATTCAGAGGGAAAACTGAGCTGGAGGAAAGCTGCATGCTTGTCCTAATGGGACCAATGCAAGCGTAGTTATTGGAATGATAATTATCATATGGCAGTGTGTGTGTGTGCATGTAGAATAGCCGGGAGATCCTAAGATTGTCTGGCAGCCCGAAGTTCTCTTTTAGCATCATGCATCACTAGGTGGCGACCTAGACTTGTCAGAGATGGTTTGTCATTGCCTGCCTCTGCATCATGCCCCTGGTATTCCTTGGTGGTCTCCCATCCAAATACTAACCAGGGCCGACCCTGCTTGGTTTCCCAGATCTGACGAGACTGGGCTAGCCTGGGCTATCCAGGTCAGGGCGTAGTTATAGGAGAGGGCTTGGAAAGGGTGGTCTTTCCATCCTTTCTTAAAGATTTGTTGCCCTGGCCTGCAGCCCCTGGCACAGACATGTTAGTGGGAAGCACCCCTTGGCGTGGCTGGGTGCCAGGATTCGGCACGCTTTCATTTGGGGCACAGCTAATTCCAGCTAAGGGGTGGGGAGCACGTCGGATTTGCGTTGTGCAACATCACAGCGCAGGGCTTAAACGAATGACTCAACGGAGAGGAATTGGTCAACTGGGGCTGTTGGCACGGCTTGCCTTTTCGAGTTCTCCGGGTGTCTTCGGGATCAACAAGACACTTGGGGGACATACGTTGGAGATGGTTGATGCCATTCGGGGCAACGTGAGAGAACCAGGGTTGCCGAATCCAAAGAGGAGCGTCCGTCGGAAGCTGAGTTTGAGCCAACTTGAAACAAGCGAATCTTTTGAACCTTCTCACACCTGAACCTTCCGTGCTCGTAGTGGCAAGTCCATCCTTGGGTGCCTAGGTCTTGAATGGAAGGGTGGTTCTTCTGGTAGCATCGAAGGATGTTCTCCGAGCTATGGCCACTGGGGATGCCTTGGTTTCTTCCCGCTTGTAAGCCGTTGCTTGAAACTGGTGTGCGCGAGCCTGGATTGAGGGTAGCGCGTGAGTGACTCGTTCTTAATCGTGGTCACCCCAGTTGTGGTGGCCCTCTTTCGGTTGTGCGTTAAGAGGCCCCGGACTCTTTGATGCTTTGAAGGGCAGAAGAAGAGCCGCCTCTTCAGCCTGCCAGCCCCCCAAGATTATAAGAATTAAGAGTTTGTCCGAGTGGAAGGTTTAGGTGGAGGAATCCCTCTTCCCTCCCCGTGCATGCACATCCTGCATCTCAGCCGGCCATTGGGGTTGTCGGATCACATTCCAGCGGTGATCCAAGAAGGCGCCTTTTCCGCTCAAGGCTAGCCGGGAGCGCTTGGAATTGTTTGGCAGGTCAGATCCGGGGCGTGGCTGGAGCGGAGAGGCTGGGCGTGGTCTGCTGAACAAATGCCACGCGGGTCCCAGGTGCAACGCTGCCTGCGGTGCCGACAGGCCGCAATGGGTTACATGTCCTGCCACGAGTGGGGCGGGCAGGCTGGTAAAGTCCCGTTCACGTGAGGCACAGCTGTGTCCTCTTCTGCCCAAATTGCACGAAACGCATTTGCATCATGTCCTTTGTGTTAATGAGAACATAAGAGAAGCCAGTGTTGGATCAGGCCAGTGGCCCGTCCAGTCAAACACTCTGTCACACAGGGGCCAAAAATACCAGGTGGCCTCAGGAGGTCCACCAGTGGGGCCAGGACACTAGAAGCCCTCCCACTGTTGCCCCCCCCCCCAAGCACCAAGAATACAGAGCATCACTTGCCCCAGACCGAGAGTTCCTATCTGTACCTTGTGGCTAATAGCCACTGATGGACTTCTGCTCCATACGTTGATCCAATTCCCTCTTGAAGCCGTCCATGCTTGTAGCTGCCGCCCCCTCCTGTGGCAGTGAATTCCATATGTAGTGTAGTGTAGCTTGGTGTAGTGGTTAAGTGCACGGACTCTAATCTGGGAGAACCGGGTTTGATTCCCCACTCCTCCACTTGCACCTGCTGGGTGACCTTGGGCAAGCCATAATTCTGGCACAGCTGTCCTTGAAAAAGAGCCGTTTCTTTCGGCGCTCTCTCAGACCCCACCTACCTGACAGGGGGTCTGTTGCGGGGAGGGGAAGCGAAAGGCGTTTGTAAGCCGCTCTGAGACTCCTTCGGGTAGTGAAGGGTGGGGTATAAATCCAATCTCTTCTTCTTCTTGATAAGAACAGTGTACCGCAGTGTGGATTTGCACTATCCTCTGGTTTTTAGGCAAGCCTTATACTGAAGTAGACCTGTGGTCCATCGAGGTCGGTATTGTCTACTCAGGTTGGCAGCGGCTCTCTGAGCTCTTAGATAAGAGGTCTTTTACAACCCCTCCTACCTGGTTCTTTTAACTGGTGGTGCTGGGGGATCGAACCTGGGACCTTCGGAATTCAAGGCCGGCTGCAGGAGGCTGCTGAGCCACGGCCCCTCTCTACCCTTGTGTAGAAGGGCCCCCGTCTTCCGCCTCTCCAGAACGCCAAGGAGTGAGCAACGCGATGGACACTTGTGTGAAATGCACACGGAGCATCGTCCTTTCTGCTTAATCAAGGGAAAGTGGCTTTGCGATGAGGTTGCCAGCCTCCAGGCAGGGCCTGGAGATCTCCTGGAATGTCCATCGATCTCCGAACGACAGGGATCAGTTCCCTTTATTATTAATTTATTTTTATTTATTTCATGAGATTTATATCCCGCCCTTCCTGCCGCATGACGGGGAAAACGACGGCTTTGTGGGGGTAGGCTCTAAAGCATTATGCCCTACTGAGGCCCCTACCCCCCCCACACACACACACAACGCCTACGCTCCCCAGGTTCCACCCCCAAATCTCCAGGAATTTCCCAGCCTGGAGATGGCAGCCCAACTGTGTGAGCGTCTCTCTCCTCACCCTTCCTTGGCAGTGTTCCCTCTAAGCTGAGTTTTTTTGTGAGCTCGCTCACAGATTTTTAAGCCTCCGGTGCACACATTTTTGCCTCCGCTCAGGAGGGACGGCTCCAGAGCAAACTAATTCACGCAGTGGCCAAATCGCTCGCTCCCAGCTTTAATGCCCAGTAGCTCACAAAGGAGAATGTTCGCTCACAAGGAGTCCACCGCTTAGAAGGGAGCGTTGCTCCTTGGGTCTGGATGTAGCCCCTGAGGGGACGGCAGGAAAAGGGCATTGGGAACAGTGAAGTCCTGGGACGGGTGGGGGTGGGGGGCGGGCAAGGGCTCCCCGGATCTGCCTGGGAATGGCCTGCTTTCTGTTCCCAAGCCTTCCTGCCTGGAAGCTCCGGGATGTGTTTTCAAAGGGCTGCAGGCTTTTTGTTCGTTTGTTTGGGCAACTGCAAAAGAATGACGGGAATGTAGCAGTCCCAGCAAGGGCTGGGTTGGGTTTTGTGAGCAGGGTTGCTCCAGCGGGAAGCTGTTGGGGGGGGGGGGGCGGGAGGCTGACGGATGAAGGATGGAGAGTGGAGGCAGATGTGCCTGTGCTCTTCAGAGGTTTATCCGCGGGGGGGGGGGGGCAGGCACGGTGCTGCCGTCTGCAGAGTGGCTTTGTTAATTAGCACGAGTCGCCGCCGAGGCCGTGTAGGAAGGGATTGACTTAGAGGCGACCGTGAGCCAAGGGTAAGGCTTTGTTACGGCGGCAGAACATGTCGTCCTGTTCCTTCTGTCCTCCGCCTTCTCCGGCCTTTGGCAAGGGTAACATCAGGACATGCCAAAGGAGAAGAAAAAAAAAATCAACCTGTGGCGAAAGCGGGAAGATGAGATCTAGGCCAGGAAGTCGGGATGCCAGCCTCCAGGTGGGGCCTGGGGATCCCACGGAAATATACCTCATCTACAGACTACAGAGATCAGTTCCCCTGGAGAAAATAGATGCTTTGGAGGGTGGAGAGCCAGTTTGGTGTGGTGGTGAAGGGCGGTGGATTCTAATCCACCGCCTCCACGTGCAGCTGCTGGTGTGACCTTGGGTCAGTCACAGTTCTCTCAGAGCTGTTCTCTCAAGAGCAGTTCTCAAAAGAGCTCTCTCAGCCCCACCTACCTCACAGGGGGGCTGTTGTGGGAAGGGGAAGGGAAAGGAGAGTGTAAGCCGCTCTGAGACTCCAAGTGAAGGGCGGGGTATGAATCCAATCTTCTCCTCCTCCTCTTTCTCCATGGCACTGTACCCCACTGAGGTGCCTGCCCACCTTAGACTCCATCCCTAAATCACCGGACTGAAAGGAAGGAGTACATTTTTTTTAACAAAAAACTGCTCTAAAGTGGTAGATGATAAGTTACAAACTGCATCTAATATCTCAATAACTAAAAAAGTTAAGTATCTCGGTATTATATGCTCCAATAAGACAAGCTCCCTAATTGAAGATAACTACAAATGTTTAATAAATAAAGTTAAAAAAGATTTGGATAACTGGAAAAAATTGCATTTATCCTGGTTAGGTAGAATAGCAGCTATTAAGATGAACATCCTACCTAAATTTCTATTTTTAGCCCAGACAATCCCTCTTTTAAATGAAAAAGCCTCATTCTATAAAGAAATTAATAGAATAACAAAAGAGTTCATTTAGTTCCCAAAAAAACCAAGAGTCAAGTGGAAGACACTACAAGGTGGGAAAGAAAGAGGAGGATTGGGGGTACCCAATTGGGAAATATACGGTCTAGCATCAGCTTTTATTTGGATAAGAGATTGGTTAAAACTGGAAAATCAGAGAGTTCTAGCATTGGAAGGACACGATCTCTACATGGGATGGAACGCTTACGTGTGGTACAAGAAGTACAAAATCCATACTAACTTCAATCTGCACACATTAAGGGCATCTCTTATGAAAAATTGGAACAAAATCAAGGAAAAATTCTACCGTAAAATACCAGGATGGGTATCCCCACTGGAAGCTTTTATAAAGCCATCCTTGTTAACACAGAATAAGACAATAAATTACGGGGATTTGCTGGATAAAAGAGGAAACCTTAAGTCTGAGATCCAACTGAAAGACGAATTAGGAATTCAATTGTCGTGGTGGGAAAATATTCAGCTGCAATCCAGATATAAAGAAGATAAAAAAATTGGCTTTAACGAAAACCCTAATGCAGGGGTGGGCAATTGTTTTGGCTCAGGGGCCGCTTTGTGGGAGCGGAGGTTAGCGGAGGGCCGCACCTTTTAAAATGATTGCATTCATTAGTTAACTTTGCATTTCAGAAAAGGTATAAATTGTATCATAGAAATCAATCAATATAAATTAAATAAAATAGTGGTAGTTTTATTCAATTTATTTATTGTGCTAATTTCATATCATCTATAGCTGCAAGCACATTTAATTTTAGAATCCATTTAATGAGACAAATGTACCCTATCACACTTTTCTACAATTTTTTGGAAATCAGGAGTGAGATGGCTTGTTGAGATTCTCATCATAGCCTGCAAGTTAATGTCTGTCAAATGTCTGTTAATGTCTATATTTACTCTTGTTGATCATCATGCAAGAAAAACTTTGCTCACAAATATATGTAGACCCAAATACAGAGAACATTTTCCCAGCAAATTTCTTCATACATGGAAACTTTTCAGCAGACAAAGATTTGTAAAAGTCAACTAATGTCACAGCATTAAACATTTAGTTCACAGTGTGATCTGACTGCATGTCAATAAGTTCAAGCTGCAGCTCCTCAGGTGCTGACAGTGGCCAACTGTCTTGGCGGGCCGCAAAAAACTCTGTGGCGGGCCGCATGTGGCCCCCGGGCCGCCATTTGCCCACCCCTGCCCTAATGAATTAGATATTATTTGGTTAAATAATGAAGATAAATTAATTAAAAATATATATAACTTTATGAATAACTATGAAATGCAAGAGGATATAATAAACCCCACTATGATAAATTGGATGAAGGATTTTGGCTACTCCATAGATACAGATAGGTGGACAAAACCTGGATTTCACTTAAATATCTGAAGGCAGCAAGTTATAAAGAAAATATATATAAAGTTTTTCACCGCTGGTACTGGTCCCCCGACAGATTAAACAAATGCTATAAGAATATATCTGTAGCATGTTGGCTATGTGAATCTGAAAAAGGCACGTTTTTTCACATGTGGTGGACCTGTAAGAAGATGCAAAAATATTGGGAAATGGTAGGCGAGTGGATATTTAAGATCTTTGCTGTTGTAATACCTATTAAGCCAGAGATTTTTCTATTGAATATACTTCCAGAGGGACTTAACAAAGCAGATCAGAAATTGTTAGCCTATATCCTTACCGCAGCGCGAATATTAAGAGCAAAAAAATGGAAAAGCACTGTTTTACCGGGCAGAATAGACATAGTATACAAGCTATTGGAATGGGCGGAATTAGATAAGTTGAGTTACTTATGCAGTACAGATAACAAAACTGATCCAACATTTACATGGTCTAAATTATATCTGAATATGTAAAGAATATGTGCTCTATATTTAAAAATGTTTGTAAATAACTGTTCTAATTTGAAAACTAAATAAACTGTTTAAAAAAAAAACAGACTCTGATGTGGGAGAACTGGGTTTGGTTCCCCATTCCTCCATATGCAGCTGTTGATGTGACCTTGGGGGGAAAAAATGAAAGGGAGGAGTACAAATGCTCCCGGAGCACATGCAGAAGTTGGAATAGTGGAGCCCATCTGAAATCAGGCACAGCTGGGGCAGGTCACTCTAGGAAGGTGTCTTGGAGGCAGCATTCTCAGTGGAGTCAGGAATCGGGATGCTGGACTAGATGGACCACTGGTCTGATCCAGCAGGGCTCTTCCAACATTCTCATCAGGGGAAGGTCTTGGCCTCCCTCTGCCCTGTTGGCCTTCCAGAGGAACTGGTTGGCCACTGTGTGAGACAGGATGCTGGACTGGATGGACCACTGGCCTGATCCAGCAGGGCTCTTCTGACGTTCTTATAGGGAAGGCCTTGGCCTCTCTGCCCTGTTGTTGGCCCTCCAGAGGAATGGGTTGGCCCCTGTGTGAGACGGGATGCTGGACTGGATGGACCACTGGTCTGATCCAGCAGGGCTCTTCTCATGTTCTTATGAGTCTTATTCAGTGTTACTCCAGGCTAAGCCCTTAGAGGTTGGTGTGATCAGACTAAAGTAACTTCATAGGCTTGCACTGTCTGGTCTCATGCTCAGTAGGTAGACCTCAGGGAAGCTCTTGACAAGAGCAGTAAACATAACATGAAGCTGCCTTTGGTCCATCAAGGCCAGTATTGTCTACTTCGACTGGCGGCCGCCCTCCAGAGTCTCAGGCCGAGGTTTCTTACCTCACTTCCTCCCTGAGCCTTTTAGATTGGAGATGCCGGGGATTGAACCTGGGACCTTCTGAATGCCAAGCAGAGGCTCTTCCGCTGAGCCGCAGCCCCTCCCTTCCCCGAGCTTTCTCAGCACTGCACAAGGTTGGTGATGGACTGCAGATGTACTTGTAGTTTGGGGGCAGAGTATTGGTTTTGCACACAGAAGCGTTTGGGTTGATCTCTGGTGTCTCCAGAGAAAGGGGATTTTTTTTGATAAGGTGGCTGAGAAAGAGACCCTTTTTGAAAAGAGTCTTTGTTTGGCCCAGGACCCTGGAGCATGGCTGCTGGTTGCAGTAAGAGAGTCCGGGACTTAGACAGGGTGAGGGGGTCTGTCTCCGTCGAAAGCAGCAGCTTGAGTTCTGGCGTGCCTCTGCGGGATTCCCCATGCCTGTGGGCTAGTTGTGTCAACCTTGTACGCTCAGGAATGTTTCTCAGCCTCAGTTATCTTGATCTGTGAAATGGGCATAAAAGTGTCCCAACCCAGTGATGAGATGGATTGGCTCAGTCGAGGAAGCCACAGCCCTCAAGACTTGAGTAAGGCTGCTACCCATGGAATGTTTTGGAGGTTGTTCAGAAGAAGAAGAGAGGAGATTGGATTTATACCCTGCCCTTCACTCAGGGTTTCAGAGTGGGCTTACAAACTCCTTTCCCTTCCCCTTGCCACAACAGGCACCCTGTGAGGTAGGTGGGGCTGAGAGAGCTCTTTCGAGGACTGCTGTTGAGAGAACAGCTCTCAGAGAACTATGGCTTGCCCAAGGTCATACAGCAGCTGCATGTGGAGGAGTGGGAAATCAAACCCGGTTCTCCCAGATTAAAGTCCGCACATTTAACCACTACACCGAACTGGCTCTCCACCCTCCAAAGCAGCCATTTTCTCCAGGGAACTGATCTTTGCAGTCTGGAGATGAGTTATAATTCTGGGGGATCCCCAGGCCTCCCCAATTCCTGGCCTAGACTTGAGGAAGCAACTTGAGGGTGCTCAACACAGAGCCCATTTAGGTGGTTGTGAGGCATGATGGGAAACTGGTGGCAAAGTGTGTTGTCTGTACTCAAGTGCTTTAGGAATAATTCAGGATGACGGGAAGGTGGGGTCTGAACCGGTTTGGTTTCTTTCGGTTCGTCTGTGGACTTTGCCGAAGCCATCTGCCTCCCGTTGCCGTGCCTTCCACAACAGTCCCAAACGAACTGAAAAGGTGTCTTTCAGCACCTTTGGAATTCTGGGACATTGGGATGGGCGCTGGCACAAAATGGCTGGTGCGGAAGGCAAAGCTGGCTCCAAAATGGCTGCCACTGCTTAGAGATGTGAAGGCCCGGGAAAAAACTGGAAAAATTTGGGGGGAAACCGTTTTTTTTCCAATTTTTTTTCCCGAAGCCTTTTTTGTTTTTTCCTGAAAAACTGAAAAAGGAAAAAAGAAAAAAAATGATTATGGAATGTTTTAAACACGATGAATAAAATATTTTAAGACAAGGTATTCAAATATGTTCCAGATCATTTCTAAAAAATATGTATGGTATCAGATTAATCTAATTTCTGTGCACTGAGGATAAGCAAGTTCTAGGTTACAAACTGAACTCTCCAATACTGTGGAGAGGAAATGTGAATAATTGTTACTTCTGGATTTTTAAAAATTGTGGAGGTTTTTTTGTCTGTTCCACATAAACTAGTAAACCGTGCAGGAGACTGTTGCTCCATTTGTTACAGTTACAAATAAATACTATTTAAAAAGTAGATTCTGTTTGTAATAATTGTTTGAATACACTATATTATCAATATGCTAGCTGTGATAATTTCATGTCAAGTAAAATTGTCCATAGTCATATTTTATGTTCCTAAAGTAACAGAGTGACTTTCAATCTGGAAAAGAAAAAAGAAGTGCTAATGTAGCATTTTTTTCAATTTTTCCAAAACTTTCCAAAAAGTTCCGATTTTTCCAAAAATAGGTTTTTTTCCCCGAGCTTCAAAATTTTCAGAAATTTTACATCTCTAATTAGGTTAGTTGTTTCCTTGAGTGAACAGAGAATGCGTGTGAGGTCTTCTAAAAGCTGGATGATGCCAAGAAGATCCACAGAGGTTCAGAAAGCTTGTCTCCCCGCCCCAGTTACAGGTCTGGCCGAAGCAGCCCAAAATTTCCTGGAGCTGAGATTGATGACCAGTGAGAGAACCAATATGGCGTCATGTCTCACTGAGCAACCTTGAGCCAATCATATCCTGTCAGCTTACCTCACAAAGTTGTTGTGAGGAGAAAATGGAGTGCAGGAGAATGATGTAAGCCACTCTGGGTCCCTGTTGTGGGAAAAGTCGGAGTAGAAATGAAGTAAAATAAAAACAAAATAAGCGTGAGATCTTTTCATGTCTGGATGCCGCCAAAGGTGGCTTCTCTCCTGTCTTTGAGTAACAAGTTCTTTTCCTTCCCTTCTTTTTCTTTCAGTTACTCACCATGACTGGAGTATTAAAACGGAAATATGACGAGTTGGAAGATGACGCCCCGTATTCCTCCTCCTCCTCCTCTTCCTCCTCCTCCCCTTTCTCCTCCTCGTCGGCTTCTTCGGGCTGGGACTCAGATGAGGAAAACTCCCGAGGAGACGTCAAGCCCGGCCCAGTGTTGAACGCCGACTTCACTCGTAAGTATGGCATCCTGTGTGATGTAGCATTTGGCAGGCTGCCCTGTGGAGCACTCTGGAAGCCAGCGGTAGGAAGTCGTGTGCAAAATTTACATGAGGCTGGAACCTTGGTGAAATCCAAAGAAGTGAGCAGGGACTCACGAAAGCTCACATCCCCTGCTGCAAATTTTGTTAGTCTTTAAGGCGCCACTGGACTCTTGCTCTTTTCTACTGGTAAACTCTTTGCTCAGTTTAATTAGAATGGGTATTCATAGGCAGAGAGAGAGAAGGGCCAATTAAAGCAAAGAGGAATTTGGAAGTCAAGAACAAGGAGTGTTGGCTGGTTTGGGAGGTAATACAATAGAACATAAGAACATAACAGAAGCCATGTTGGATCAGGCCAGTGGCCCATCCAGTCTAACTGTGTCACACAGTGGCCAAAAACCCAGGTGCCATCAGGAGGTCCACCAGTAGAGCCAGAACTCCAGAAGCCCTCCCACTGTTGACCCCCAAGTACCAAGAATACAGAGCATCACTGTCCCAGACAAAGTGTTCTGTCTATACCTTGTGGCTAAGAGAACATAAGAACATAAGAGAAGCCATGTTGAATCAGGCCAATGGCCCATCCAGTCCAACACTCTGGGTCACACAGGGGCCAAAACCCAGGGGCCATCAGGAGGTCCACCAGTGGGGCCAGAGCTTCAGAAGCCCTCCCATTGTTGCCCTCAGACACCAAGAAGACAGAGCATCACTGCCCCAGACATAAGAACATAAGAGAAACCATGCTGGATCAGGCCATTGGCCCATCCAGGCCAACACTCTGTGTCACACAGCGGCCAAAACCCAGGGGCCATCAGGAGGTCCACCAGCGGGGCCAGAATTCCAGAAGCCCTCCCACTGTTGCCCCCCCTTCCCGAGCACCAAGAACACAGAACATTAGTGCTTTAGTTTAGCTAATCTGAGTTTTGGAGGTATTAAAAATGTTCCTGGAGTGAGCGGTTAGGAGATGGAGCATGTGGTGTGGCAGTTATAGAGGGTTGGGCTAGGATCTGGGAGTTCCAGGTTCGAATCCTCAGTCTGCCATGGGAGCTGGCTGGGTGAATTTGGGCCAGTCGCACACCCTGTGTCTTAACACGCCTCGCAGAGCGGATGTGAGAGTAAAACGGAGGCGAGGAGAACGACGTCGCCCGCTTTGGGGGCCCATTGGGGGGAGAGGCGGAGCGTCAGTGAAGCAAATCAGTCAAAGCCCTCTGCCTGAGACCCTGGAGAGCCACTGCCAGTCAAAGCAGATAAGACTGAGCTTGGCCAATCAGTGGTCCAAGCAGCGTCATGGGTTTGGTTGACACAGGAGCTGTAGGCCCACACATGGAAGCGAACTGGTTAGTTGACTGCAAGTAGGGATCTAGATTCGAATCCAGTACTGCCTTAGAGACCAACAGGGTCCTTGGGCTGTGAGCTTTCAAGAGTCAAAGTCCCCTTCGACAGATACCAACTGGGGATCTAGCTCTGGACATACCTGTTTCCTAAGCAAGAGGGCCAGTAAATCAACTTGGCATTTTTTGAACCCTTCTCAGGCAAGGCAAGAGAGTCTTCTGTTTTCCTAGGGGCTCGTCGTTTTGGACTTTTCCCTAGAGTCCTACGCAGACGACACCTGCGTTGCGAGAACGTGGCTTTCTGCCACCCTTTCCCCGAAGGACAGCATTTTAAATCATGCGCTCTCACCCTGGAGCACCGAGAATATTTTGCTCCTACGGTCCACTTAGCAGCCGTCGGCAAATGTGCTCCGGTCTCCGGATGCCTTGGAAATCTTCACCGTTAACAAAAGGGCCTTTCTTTTTGTTGTTCTGGCTTTTTGTGTGGCAACAATGAACTTTCTGTCTTCTCTGGCTCATTTGGAGGGGGAAAGAAAGGGTGGCAAGCAATCTGAGCGGAGACTGTAAAAAGCGAAAGCAGAATATGAACGTGCTAGCGAATAACCGGGTCCTGTTATATTCTCCCCCCCCCCCCCCGGGGTTGGCTCAGTGTGAAATATGCATTTTGACACGATTGAGCGATAAGGTAACACCCCTTTTGACTCAGTGGCAGAAATCAGTGATATCTTGAGCGTCTTGAGTCTCGGGCAGGGTCACAGGAGGACAGAAGGCTCTGGATGGCTGTAGTGCTCATTGGCGTTGACAGCTACTACAGGCATCAGAGGGGGAAGAACTCCTTCCAGTCCCGGCCTTGGCTGCACACTTTTGAACAGCAGGCTCTGCATGAGAAGCTTGAAGGCAAAGACTTCAAACCACACACATACACACACCCCATCTTCCCTGAGTCCTTGGACCCCTAGAGTGGTTAAGTGTGTGGACTGTAATCTGGGAGAACCGGGTGTGATGCGCCACTCTTCCACTTGCAGCTGCTGGATGACCCTGGGCAAGCCATAGTTCTGTCAGAGCTCTTCTCTCAAGAGCAGTCCTGAACAGAGCTCTCTCAGCCCCACCTACCTCACAGGGTGTCTGTTGTGGGGAGGGGGAGGGGAAGGAGTTTGTAAGTCGCTCTGAGACTCCCAAGTGAAGGGTGGAGTATAAATCTGATCTCTTCGTCTTCTTGAGAGCCAGTTTGGTGTAGTGGTTAAGTGCACTGACTCTAATCTGGGAGAACCGGGTTTGATTCCCCACTCCTCCACTTGCACCTGGCTGGATGACCTTGGGCAAGCCATAGCTCTGTACCAGCTGTTCCCTCAAGGACAGCTTGGGAAAGAGCTCTCTCAGCCCCACCTACCTCACAGGGTGTCTGTTGTGGGGAGGGGAAGGGAAAAGGAGTTTGTAAGCCGCTCTGAGACTCCCTTGGGGAGTAGAGGGCGGGGTATAAATCCAATCTCTTCTTCTTCTTCTTCTTCTTCTTCACCTTCTCCTCCTCCTCCTTCTCCTTCATGTCGGGCGTTCCAAAGTCCTTTTTCTTGGATGTTTGATGTAGCTTGCTGCAGTTTTCATGGGCCTCTTCGAAAGAACCCTTTTTTAAAAAAGGAAATCTCCCATTAGATAGAAGTTGCAAAAATACTTTTTTGGGATTAAGGGAACGTTGCAAAAGAAATTGTGCAAGAGTTGCATTATAAGCTTGGTTTTTGGTCCCAACTGTTGCTGATCGCTTAGTTTTGCCAGATCGAGGTTATGGCACCTTGGAAAACGATGAGGCTTACCATCTTGCCTCGACAAACACCCTTTGTGCAAAAGATCTGGAGAGGCTGGTAGGCGCTGGAAGCCGGTCACTATAGATACTGCATTTCTAATCCTCTGCTCCCAGACTTCCTTAGCAGCCGCCGAACTCCGCTCCCGTCCCCAGAGAGAAGTGGGCCTCATTATTTAATATAAGGAGGCGTTGTGCCAGTTTTTAAGTAAATGGATTCCAGATCAATCTGGTGAAACGGGCGCAAACGTGTGTCGCAGATGCACTCAGATTGGTTTGACCCTTGCGTGGCTCCATTTAATTGAATCCAGTAAATTGCCAACTTAAGCTTAAATGGCCGTAAGCTAAGTAAGCGCCGTTATCTGGAATGCACGTGTGTAGCAGACCAAGAGAGAGAAAACGTCGACTTGCAGCAAAAATGACTCCCCCCTCTCAGGTCTGATGCCGTAGTAACATCTTCTTAATCTCCACAACGGCATACGGCTCTTTGCGTCTTATTTCGGGGTTGTTTTCTGGGTAATTGAAATAAATAGTTCCGAACGGAGGGCGCCGTAGAAACGCCTTGCGAAGTCGTAACGTCCGCGGGCAATCTGCATATTTTGGCTATGTGCGGTTGGGTTCATTTGCATGCCATTTGCATAGCCACAGCAGGTGTCGGGCCACAGCTGGTGGACACGCTGAGTTTGTTTTGTGAGGGTTGTTTTGGAATTCAAGGCCCCTTGAGTATGTGAAACGGCAACAGGCAAGAATGGGAGCGACCACGGATTTGCTGTTCGGTTTGGGAATCGATAGACAGGGCTGTGGGCAAGGCGGAACACACCATCCTCTAACGCCTTGGGCTTCTTTAAAAAAACCACAAGCTTCTAGCCACTGTGGACCATGAAGCATGTCTGCACTTCTCAAGTCTGTGATTAGATGAAATTGTGGATCAAGTGGGGAAGGGGATGACCAGGGGATGACGTAACCGGTATGACAGCCAGTGAGGTGCAGTGGTTGAGAGTGTCGGAGTAGTATCTGGGAGCCCCAGGTTCAAATCCTGGCTTGCGCCATGGAAGTTCACCAGGTGACCTTGGGCCAGTCACACTCTCTCGGCCTAATCTACCTCGCAAGGTTATTGTGAGGATGAAATGGAGGAGAGAAGAATGATGTAAGTCAGGGTATAAATGAAATCAACAACCAACTGGCACAGAATAAATTCTACAAATACGTTGTTGCGTAGTTTCTACAGACGGCAGAAGGGAATGCTTCAGAACTTGATTGATGTTGACTCAGAAGATATTTTGTTGCTTTTGGGGGTATTTTTTTAATATGTCCTTGTCTGTGTGCATATAAGTATGTGTGCAACCTCCGGTGACTGACCCCTATTGGGGCCCTGGAGGATATTCAGAGAGGTGGATGAGTAAAGCCTGCCCCCGCCTCCAGTATTCCAAGGAGGTCTCCCATCTAAGTACTGTCCAGAGTTGACCCAGCTTAGCTTCCGAGATCTGATGAGGTCGGCCTTGCCTGGGCTATTCAGGGCAGGGCGACTCAGAATATTTTTATAGCCCCACACACACCAAGGGTAAGTTGTGTGGAAGTTCTTGGACCTCGTCTTCATCCCAGCTCCGCATTGACCTTCCCTGTACAGCCACGTGAGCTGGTGTGATCGGGGGACATAAACCTGAGCTCTGGGTTCAAATCTTGTGTCACTATTGGAACTCCCACAAGCAATGCCAAATGCCTCCATCTGCTCCTAAATACCAGAGATGTAATTCCCCCCCCCCCCCCGCCTCCCTTGCTCCTCTGAAGATCTCTGCAACTAGAAATCTTCCTCCGAACCTTTTCAGTGAGTCTGGAGACAGAAATATTGCTCCCTGCTTTTAGGCTGCCGTGCCCAGCCGCAGGGGGCCAAGGTCTACTCAGTGCAGCCAGACTGAGAGGTGAGCGGAGCCATCCGTTCGCTGATGCACGAAATGGCTCTCCTTCCCCCATTACTGATCCCTGTCTTAGCTGAGAGAAGGGTGGCTTGCCAACAGGTGCCGGGTGAGGCCAGGGTCGAGGTGAGATTTGAACTCGGGACATCCTGGATTATGCTGTGTGCCTTTTGCTACCACAGCACCTCCGGAAGAACCACGATCACTGCTGTGAGGAAAGAGCAAAGAGTCCAGTCGCACCTTAAAGACTAGCAAAATTTGCGGCAGGGGAGGAGGGTTCAAAAGGCGCACTGCTCACTTCTGCAGACAAAAGAAGTGAGCAGTGACTCAACGAAAGCTCCTCCCCTGCCACAATTCCTTCGAGTCTACGGTGCTCTTGCTCTTTTCTACCGTGATAGACAGACTAGTACGGCTACCTGTCTGGATCTATTCCTGTAAGGCTTTCTGACGCCGTCAAATCTCTCCGTCCTTCCACCTCCTTGTAGGAACTGCCGTTGAGGTTGCGTTCTCCCGAGACTTCTGTCTGGTGTTTGTCTCTTTGGAATCAACGCCGTTCCTGGAACGGCCCCTTTTTATTTGGGGGGAGGGGGGAACCCTCTTCTGGCTTGCATTTAAATTCCTGTTAGCATAAGGTGGAAGAAGGAAGCCTGGCTTAAGTTCAACTCCTGAAGTTTCTAGAATGCGTCAGACGTGTGGCTGGCGCTTTAAGATCAGCCCGGCACGCTTGAGCCGTGGCCCTGTTTGTGCTGAGATCACCTGCCTGAAGATTAACTGCTTTGCAGCTGCTCTTAAATTAGCCCCCGGAGAATAGGCCGTAGACTTGCAGTTTCTCCCAGAGGGCAGCCGGGGAAATGTCCTCGGAGCAGCTGTTTTGATGATCTGGTGTTTTCTCCTTCTCCGACAAACTTCGCTCCCTCCCAACCTTGTTTGGGTGTCTGTCTGCATCCCCCTTTTTTCCTGCCCCACAGAGTCCCTCCCTCCTCCGTGTTGCTGGGCTTGACAACATACAGATACACTCGGGGGGGGGGGGGGTCACTGTGTTGGTCCGAAGCGGCAGAACAGAGTTCGAGTCCAGCGGCACCTTTGAGACCAACAGTTTTATTCAAGGTATGAGCTTTTGTGTTCACGCACACTTCTACAGATACAACAAAATGGAAATTACCAGTCCCTACATATACATAGAGCAGGGGTGGCCAACCTTGCTTAACGTAAGAGCCACATAGAATAAACGTCAGATGTCTGAGAGCCACAAGACAGGAACAAATATCACACACACGTTTTTATTTTTAAAAATATGCAAATTTGCTTTTTATTAACGTTAAATGGGACTGCCAAAAATAAAAACAAACGAGGAAAACCGGTTATTGATAATATTACTTGTTTGCTAATGATATTGAGAGAGAGAGAGAGAAAAAGAGAGAGATGGAAAGAAATAATTAAAGAAGTGGAAAGACAGAAAGAGAGAGAGAGAAACTAGGAAAGCAAATAGATGGGAGGGAGGAGGGAAGGAAGGAAGGAAGGAAGGAAGGGAGAAAGAGAGAAAAAGCATGCCTCCCCTTTGCTTCCCCAGCCGCCCTGCCAGGAGCCGCACAATATGTGTGAAAGAGCCGCATGTGGCTCCCGAGCCACAGGTTGGCCACCCCTGACATAGAGGGTGAGCAGTAAATTAGCATATGGCATAATGAAGATGTTTAACAGATACAGGGACCAAACTGGAATAACAAGCTTAGTTTATATGGTTACCATTTGTTTGGGTTTAATTTGGGCGGGGGGAACATAGTGAAGGAAATAAATACGTCAGAATTGGAGATGGATGGGCGGACGTATCCCTAATCGTGGAATGCTGAGAGTAATTAACTCTGGTCACCCTCTACCTATATGTATGGACTGATCATTTCCATGTCATTGGATCTAAAGAAATGTGTGCAGACACAAAAGCTAATACCATGAATAAAACTTTGTTGGTCTTCAAAGTTAGACCAGAACCAACGGGTTGAAATGAAATCAAAAGAGTTTGCGACTAAACATGAGGAAGAACTTCCTGACAGTTACAGCAGTTCCTCAGTGGAACAGGCTTCCTCGGGAGGTGGTGGGCTTTCCTTCTCGAGAGGTTTTCAAGCAGAGGCTAGGTGGCCCTCTGACAGCCATGCTGATTCTGTGAACTTAGGCAGATCATGAGAGGGAGGGCAGGAAGGGCTGCCTCAGTGCTTAGTTCTCATGGCCCTTTCTGACACGCCCAGGGAAATGCTGATCGCCACTTTGGGATCACAGAAGCAATTTTTCTCCAGGCCAGTTTGGCCAGGGATCCTGGTGGGTTTTTTGTCATCTGGGCGTGAAACAGAGGTCACTGGGGGCGTGTGGAGGGGGAGGTAGTTGTGAATTTCCTGCATTGTTCAGGGGGTTGGACTAGATGATCCTGGAGGTCTCTTCCAACTCTATGATTCTAAGGGGCCGCTGGACTAAAAATTTGTTCAATGTACAGATAAGCACACTTAATTAGATAAAAGTAACTTGCAATTGATATAGTGTCAGTTGAGTAGCCATGTTCAAGTCCAGTTCAGATATGGAGTGCGCCTGAAGAAGTGTGCATGCACACTAAAGCTTATACCTTGGATAAAACATCACAAGCCCCTGGACTCCAACTTTGTTCTGTTGCAGCGGATATAGTTTCAGGTGGGTGCAGCCGTGTGGGCATGCAGCAGAAGAACCAGATTTGAGTCCAGTAGCACCATGAAGATGGACCAGATTCCCAGCTGTCGAGAGAGTCAACGCTCCCTTCGTCAGATACGTCAGGTATAGAGGGAGCGTTGATTTGCGACAGCCGACACCCTGTAAATCCTGATGATCTCATAGGTGCTACGGGACTTGAATCTGGCAGCGAATATTTCACAAATGAGCTCCCGGCACAGTTCGGTGTCTTCCTTAGGCCTGCCTCTGAGGTTGAAATCAGAGCCAGCGAAGGATATGTGGGATAGTCCACATGGGGGCGTACTACCTCAGAATAGGCATGGGTTGAAGGGGGACCTGCGTGTTGACGGAGCGTAGTGGCCGCGGACATGAGCTGGGGATGTCTTGAGGTCACATCTCGGCTCACGCCGTTCGCTTCTCACTAAATCACTTGGCCTTCCCCGATCTGTATGTTTGCTAGGAACTGGATTGGACAGAGGTTTTTCGCAGGAATGCTTTGTGACTTTGAACTGCAGTTATTCTTAACAGCCCTGTGCCTTAGCAAGCCCCACTGGAGAAGACCCTGATGCTGGGAAAGATGGAAGGTCGAAGAAGGGGACGGCAAAGAATGAGATGGCTAGGCAGTGTTATCGATGCAATGAGCATGAAATTAAGCAAACTCCGGAGCACGGTGGAAGACAGGAGAGCCTGGCGTGAGGTGGCCTGTGGGGTCGCAAAGAGTCAGAGTTGACTGTGCGACTGAACAACAAAATGGCCCTGTGCCTTAACTGCCCTGTACCCTTGTCTGGTTGAACGATTTGCGTGCTCCAATTTACCATCTCTTGTTCACTGCTCATGTCCATCTACATTGGGGGGGGGGTCTCAGTTCGAATCTCACCTCGGCTATGAGCTCCTCACGGTGCCCTTCGGTCCCCTCTGTCGTTGGGCTTCTGCCCTCCCCACATCTTCAGTGAGGGCAAGAATAATACCGAAATACCGTACTGAGTGCAATGTAATAGAGTGTCCAGCTCTGGAAGACCCATGTTCAGATCTTATTCAATCATGCAACTCGCTGGGCATCTTTGAGTCAGTCCCGCACTCTTGGCCTAGCCTACTTCCCAAGGTTGTTGTGAAGGCAGAGTGGGCTGTGTTAAGCTGTTTGGAGGAAAGAAGAGTGCTGGGAGTATATATCTCCCAGGAAGGCCCAGTACGATGGCATTGCTTTTTTCGGCTCTTCTGTTATCTTTCCATTCCTTTGCCCGGAGCATTTCAACGGTCTTCCGAATCAGAACCAGGGCGGGCTGCCCAATTTCCCTGCATGCCTGATTTTGTACCGTTCTGGTGTCTGAGCTGGATTTCCCGGAGCACGTGATTTGGGCTTGCTGCTTGCTTATTTGGGGGACATGGGTGTGCTCGGCACAGTTCCACATGGCACCAAAAAAAGCCTCACCCAAATGTTCACAAGCACCTTTCGGCCTACCTGTTTGTGGCAGTGCATCTTCTTGCAGCCGTCATGACAGATGACAGGACAGCCTGCAGTGCATAGGAATGGGCCTCCTGTATGACTTATTCCCCCCCCCCCACCCTTATAGAAACTTGTTAATCCTGAAAATCCTAATTTTATATCTGTATTTTTTAAAAAGCAACGTTCTAGTCCTCATGGGTACAGGGCAGAATGAAACCAAAACAATGAATATAGTCAATCGCTAGATTCAAGCCCGGTAGCACCTTAGAGATCAACAAGATTTTCGGGGTATGTGTTTTTGAGAGTTGTGTCTCCCTTCATCAGATGCTTGTATCTGATGAAGGGAGCTTTGACTCTCGAAAGTCTATACCCCGGAAACGTTGGTCTCTTAAGGTGCTACTGGACTCAAATCTAGCTGTTCGAATAATAATTATTATTATCGTGATGCATTGTGTGTAGCGTAACCAGGAGATCCTAAGGTTGTCTGGCAGCCAGAAGCTTTAGCTCTTTTAGCGTCATGCACCACTAGGTGGCGAGCTAGATTGGTCCCAGGTGGTTTGCCATTGCCTGCCTCTGCCCCATAGCTCTAGAATTCCTTGGAGGTCACCCTTCCAGAGAGCCAGTTTGGTGTAGTGGTTAAGTGCGTGGACTCTAATCTGGGAGAACCGGGTTTGATTCCCCACTCCTCCACTTGCACCTGGCTGGATGACCTTGGGCAAGCCATAGCTCTGTACCAGCTGTTCCCTCAAGGACAGCTTGGGAAAAAGCTCTCTTAGCCCCACCTACCTTACAGGGTGTCTGTTGTGGGGAGGGGAAGGGAAAAGGAGTTTGTAAGCCGCTCTGAGACTCCCTTGGGGAGTGGAGGGCGGGGTATAAATCCAATCTCTTCTTCTTCTTCTTCTTCTTCCAAATACTGGCCAATGCCGACCCTGCTTAGCTTCCGAGATCTGGCGAGATCCGGCTAGCCTATGCTATCCAGGTCTGGCTGTTCTGTCACAGACTAACACAGCTGCCCTCTGAAAGTATCGTCATCATTGGCATCCTGGCGCCTTCTGGGTCTTGTTTCTGTTGCAGCCACAGGGCCTTCCTTTAAAATTCTTGCAGACAATGGGGCAACGCGGATGCTTACCCGGCTCGTCCTTCTCCTCTCCCTAGCCACGTCCATCCTGAAGAAGAGCAAGCGCCTCAAGCGGAACACCGTGGAGTTCGACCGCGTCACCGTCTTCTACTTCCCGCGCTGCCAGGGCTTCACCAGTGTGCCCAGCCGTGGCGGCTGCACCCTGGGCATGGTGAACCGGCACAGTTTCGCCAGGGAGTTCACGCTGGCCGAGTTTTCCACCGAACAGGAGGCCGTCCGGCGGGAGAAGCTCAAGGAGCGGTTGAAAGAGGAGAGGCTGGGAGCTCTGAAGTGGAAAGTAAGTGGGTCTTGCTCGTGAGTTCATTGCTCGTAGCAATGAGGTTTGGAAAAAAGTGAAGAAGTATCTAGATTTCTGTTTGATTTCTGTTCAGTTTGATACATCTGATAACATGGGTGGGAGTCCGCAAAAGCTTATGCTGGAATAAAGTATTGTTCCTCTGTAAGGTGCTGCGAGACCCCTATTTCATTTCATTTCATTCATTTATTTATTAGGGCTGCAGTGGCTCAAGTGGTTAAGACGCTGAAACTGCTGACCGGAAGGTCGGTAGTTCAGCAGTTTGAGACCCGAGTGCTGCATGATGGAGTGAGCTCCCATCTCTGGCCCCAGCTCCTGCCAACCTATTTATTTATTTATTTATTTATTCGATTTATACCCCGCCCTCCCCGCGAACGGGCTCATGGCGGCTTACATGTGCTCACAAGCCAGGAATAATGCATTAAAATACCTAAAACAGTTAAAAATTCCTATGACAAGTAACATTGCTAACAGCTTCCTGTAACATATTATCAAAGTGGCGACCCAGTGGTAGGTCACCATATCCCCCCTGCCACCAGCCAGGGCCATTTCGGGCCGGTTACATCATAGATGGTATGCCTGATGGGTGGAATCCTCGGTGGCGGCTTCGAAAGCAAGAAACTGCAAGTAGATAAATAGGTGCCACTTTGGTGGGAAGGGAACAGCGTTCCATGTGCCTCGGCATCTCGTCATGCCGGCCACATGACCACGGGAAACGTCTTTGGACAGCGCTGGCTCTTCGGCTTGGAAACGGAGATGAGCACCGCATCCCTAGAGTCGTATTCGACTGGCTTTCGAGTAAGGGAAACCTTTACCTTTACCTTATTGATTTATTTATTACTTTATATTTCTACCCCGCTCTCCTAGCCTAGGCCGGCTCAGGGCCGCTTACGAACAGATGAAATAACATTACCCTAAAACAGTTTAAAACAGTAAAGTGCTAGTAAAAGATGACATTCGTCAATATCCATATGGTGGCAATCGCCATTATTCACAGTTCTCAGCTTCAAGTTCTCCGTGTGCAGCTGGCAGTCAGCTCGCAGTAATCTTTAGATTGTCCGTAGGGTGACTGATGTTCCACAGATCCCAGAGGTCCCCTGATGTTCCGTGGGTTAACGACGGCCGATTCCCACCACCAGGGCCCTCACACATTAAACCAGCTGATGTTCCTCATTGGTGATGGAGGCGGCTCCCAAAAGCCTGGCAGAAGAGCTTCGTTTTCCAGGCCCTGTGGAACTGTAAAAGGTCCCGCAGGGCCCTGATCTCCTCCGGGAGCTCATTTTATTTTATTTTATTTTATCCCGCTCTTCCCAAATGGGCTCAGGGTGGATCACAACAAATGGAGTCAAGGACTCGCCGGAATAAAGCCACATTAAAATAGTAAAAAACAATACAATTTGGTAGCAGCAATATAAATCCGTTGGGGCAACAAGGTGGAATCAGACGGGCCGTTTCAGCAAGTTGGGAACTGGAGCAGGGAGGCCGACTGAGGCGGACGCCCACTTCGACCACCTACTCTTGAAGTTCCACAGCTAAAAATAGATGGAAAGCTGGAATCCCCCAGGTCAACTGGCAGTCGCTTTCCTTGCCCCTCGGTGCAGTCGTCCCTTATGCTGTAATAGGCTGAAAGGACAGTGGATGGGAGACGTAAGTCTCTGGCGGAGACTGCCTATCGCGAACAAGCCGAGCGGCCCTCTGGCTCTTATTGGCTGAACTGCTGTGATGTTCGGCAGGGCGATTGCTTCAGCCAGAAGATTGTAGGAAGTGGGGAGGCCCGGGGAACAAGATTGGGAGATCAGACCAGCAGTCCATCTAGTCCTGCATCTGGTCTCACACAGTGGCCAACCAGTTCCTCTGGAGGGCCAGCCACAGGGCAGAGAGGCCGAGGCCTTCCCCTCATAAGAACGTAAGAAGACCCCTGCTGGGTCAGACCAGTGAGGGTCCACCTAGTCCAGCATCCTGTCTCACTCAGAGGCCAACCAGTTCCTCTGGAGGGCCAACAGCAGGGCAGAGAGAAGCTGAGGCCTTCCCCTGAGAAGAACATCAGAGGAGCCCTGCTGGATCAGACCAGTGAGGGTTCCTCTAGTCCAGCATCCTGTCTCACACAGAGGCCAACCAGTTCCTCTGGAGGGCCAGCCACAGGGCACAGAGGCTGAGGCCTTCCCCTCATAAGAATGTAAGAAGAGCCTTGCTGGATCAGACCAGTGAGGGTCCACCTAGTCCAGCATCCCATCTCACACAGTGGCCAACCAGTTCCTCTGGAGGGCCAGCCACAGGGCAGAGAGGCTGAGGTCTTCCCCTGATGTTGCCTCCTGGCTCTGGAATTCAGAGGCTTAGTGCCTCTGAATGTAGAGGCTCCCCTCGGTCACCATGGCTAGTAGCCCTTGATAGACTTCTCCTCCATGAATCTGTCTAATCCTTTTTTAAAGCTGTCTATTCCTGTGGCCACCACTACATCCTATGGCAGCAAATCCCCCATTTTAATCACTCTCTGTGTCAAGTAGCGTTTCTGGATTTGAGTCGAGGGGGAGGAGGAGACCTTGTCGGTGCTGAGCTTCCCTGGTGCTTCCGCGTCATCTTTTAACACAACTGTTGTCTTCTGCTCTGCTAAACAGCTAACCGCGAGCGGTACGAAGGAGTCGGAGGAGGCCAACCAGCTGACGACGGAAGACATCTCCGATGATGACATCGACCTCACCAGTGTGGAGCCGGAAGACGGTTTCTTCCTCCAGCCCTACCCGGCCAAGAAGAGGCGGGCTCTGCTCAAAGCCCTGGGCGTGAAGAAGATCAACAAAGAGGAGAAGCGGGACCTCCACGGCATCCGCCTCTCCCGGGAAGACTGCGGCTGCGACTGCCAAGAGTTCTGCGATCCAGAGACCTGCAGCTGCAGCTTGGCGGGTATCAAGTGCCAGGTGTGTGACCCTCGCTGGGGCGTCTTGCAGAGGGACCACATTGCAGAATGTGGTCTGGAGGGGGTTAAAAGGATTTGGAGGGACTTGAGCTGAGCACGGCTTTTCTCTGCAGAATGACTTCCCTGGTGGGTGAGAATCCTGGCTTTTGCTGGAGGGGAGGGGTGCCACGGGCACACGCCTCAATAGCCTTGGCCATTCTTGCCACTTTTTTTTGCATCTGGAATTGGCAGAGTTCTGAAAAGCCGCTATAGAACGCTGGTTTCCAAAAGCGTTTTCCTTGTATACCTTGGCTCATCCTTGCTGCTGACCTGGATGGCCCAGGCAAGGTTGATCTTAGAACTGAAGAATCTAACCATGGATAGTGTTTGGATGGGATACCAAAGAAGCCCAGGGTCGCTGTGCAAAGGCCGACAATGGCAAACCCCGCCTCTGTTTATCTCTTGCCTTGAAAACCCTATGTGGTCACCATAAGTTGGATGCAATGATAAGAACATCAGAAGAGCCCTGCTGGATCAGACCAGTGGTCCCTCTAGTCCAGCATCCTGTCTCACACAGTGGCCAGCCAGTTCCCCTGGAGGGCCAACATCAGGGCACAGAGGCTGAGGCCTTCCCCTGAGAAGAACATGAGAAGAGCCCTGCTGGATCAGACCAGTGAGGGTTCATTTAGTCCAGCATCCTGTCTCACATAGAGGCCAACCAGTTCCTCTGGAGGGCCAACAACAGGGCAGAGAGGCCAAGGCCTTCCCATGATAAGAACATCAGAAGAGCCCTGCTGGGTCAGACCAGTGAGGGTCCATCTAGTCCAGCATCCTGTCTCACATAGTGGCCAACCAGTTCCCCTGGAGGGCCAACAACAGGGCACAGAGGCGGAGGCCTTCCCCTGATAAGAACATCAGAAGAGCCCTGCTGGGTCAGACCAGTGAGGGTCCCTCTAGTCCAGCATCCTGTCTCACACAGTGGCCAACCAGTTCCTCTGGAGGGCCAACATCAGGGCAGAGAGGCCGAGGCCTTCCCCTGAGAAGAACATGAGAAGAGCCCTGCTGGATCAGACCAGTGAGGGTCCCTTTAGTCCAGCATCCTGTCTCACAGAGCAGCCAGCCAGTTCCTCTGGAGGGCCAACATCAGGGCACAGAGGCCGAGGCCTTCCCCTGAGAAGAACATGAGAAGAGCCCTGCTGGATCAGACCAGTGAGGGTTCATTTAGTCCAGCATCCTGTCTCACCCAGTGGCCAACCAGTTCCCCTGGATGGCCAACAACAGGGCAGGGAGGCTGAGGCCTTCCCCTGATATTTTCTCCTGGCTCTGGGATTTAGAGGCTTAGTGCCTCCAAATGTGTCTTCCCCCTCAGTCATCACGGCTGGTAGCCCTTGATGCACTTAACCTTCCATGAATTTATCGAATCCCCCTTTAAAAGCTCTCTCTTCCTGTGGCCCTCACTACATCCTCTGGCAGCGAATTCCACATTTTAATCACTCTCTGTGCAAAGTAGTGTTTACTTTTGTCCGTCCTGAACCTACTGCCCATCAGTTTCACTGGATGCCCTCGAGTTCTAGAACTAGATGACGGCACTTTCCACCACCACCAAGTGTAAAGCACCCCAAAAAGGGCTCTCGCATTGCCGGATGTCAACTCAAATTTCTTCGCTCTGATATACTATTCTCCCATTCTATTGAGAGCCTTAGGTGGGGATGAGAGCAACTCGATAGTATGAACTGGTCCCATGAGACTTGCAGCTAAACCCCCCCCCCCCGAGTCGATATTATCCATGCCCCCATCCCCCATGCTTAGCTAACATTCTTCTTCTTTTTTTTGCGACAGATGGATCACACATCGTTTCCTTGCGGCTGCACAAAAGACGGCTGCGGTAACACGGAAGGGCGCATAGAGTTCAACCAGGCCCGAGTGCAGACGCACTTCATCCACACCATCATGAAGCTGGAGCTGGAGAAGAACCAGCAGAGGAGCGTGGAGCCCGAGCCGCAGTTCCCGGACAGGCTTCACCCCTTTGGATGTTCGGTGGGCAAGACGGCGTTCGAGGAGCGGACTCCTCCCCTGGCGCCCGCCTTCCAGTTCAACATGGACTTGGAGGCGATTGGCGAGAACAGCTGCAGTAGCGACATGACCGACTCGTCGGCCTCGTCCAGTCAGAGCGAGGACCTGGAAGAGCCGTACGAGGCCGCCCCCTCGGAGAAGTCGCAGTCAGACGTCGACGACGACGGCCTGGCGCGGATACTCCACTTCAACGATTCCGATGTGGAAGATGGTAGCAGCTGCCAGGATAATCTGAGCTCGTTCCACACAGCTGACTTCTTCAGCACGGACATCGAAGGCCACTGCGCCACTGCCGCTGCCGTGAAGCTTGACACCGGGAGCGCTTTGCGCCACTCGTCCAACCTCACGGAGTGTTTGGACGAAAATGCCAACCAGGACGCCAGCTGCTTTCTAGAGGAAACCTCCACCGGAGCACTGTGCGGGGCCAACCCATGCTGTCCGCCATCCTTGGCAGAGCAGTGTTCCCGGAACTACATGGACCTGAGTCTCTCCTCGGACTCGCTGGATTTCTTCCAGTCGTTCTCGGACTACAACTTGGGACCCCTTTATAACTCCTTGAAGGAATACGAGAACCTTGACAACTTTTCGGCGCTACAGCTCCAGCTGCCAAATTTTCCCAGCATGCCCCAGGTGGGGGACCAGGGCACCTGCTTTTTAGAGTCTCTGATTGGCTTATCGGACTCTGTCCCAGAAACCCCAGCGCCTTTTACAGACAATCAGCTTTTAGAAGATGCCATGAAGTCTTCACTAATGGAGACTGTGAAGGTTTAAAATTTGACTTGGGGGAGACCCCCCCCCTTGGAAACTTTAAAGTGCTTGATTTAAGTGCTTGATTTAACTAAGCAGGCCTTTCCGCAAGAGAAGGAAATGCTACCGAGAGCTTTGGAAGCAAGCAAATAATAGTTTGTTTCTTCCCCCCCCAACACTTTGAAATTCTCCAGTTACAATCAGTTTTCTTACTGTTTGTGCAAAAATTCTCTGCCTTTTCACGGCATTGGTTTGGGGGGGGGGGCAAAGAGGAAAGACAGCTTTGCAAAACGATCTGAATTTACCTGCATTTTGTATATGGGGACGGGGAAACCTTTGGAGACGTATTCCTTATGTTTAACCTTGTGGGTCGTCTACCGAGCACCTTTGGCCATCATTGATGGTGTTGGCGGGCAATGTCTCAAATCACTTTGGGATTTATATCGAAATATCTATATATTTATTGTGCAAATGAGTTGCTCGAGAGCCAGCTCTCACTTAAAGGGGAAGACGTTTACATTAAAAGGAAAGAAAGCAAGAACCCCATTCGCTATTATATGCATAGCCATTTCCCCCCCCCTTCCTATTTATTGCAAATTCCCCCAATTTTGAATAGCCACGGAAGCTTGAACTGAGCATGAAACCTCTATTTAAATTGCTGATACCTCAGATGTATTATGTGTACAATCATATAATTTTTTTTTTGCATAATATATCTGTATTTATTTATTTGTGAATGCTTTCATGCAAGGGTTTCTCAAGGGCCGGAAGGTGGGAAATCGGTCTTTAGCAGCACAGACCCCCCCCCCCCCCCAATGCATTTGTTCTGGGTGTTTGGGGTGAAAATGTTAGGAAGGCAGCCGGAAAGCATTTCCTGTCTTTAAATAGCCTTTTCCAAGCCCTCAATCTGCACTACACCTTTAATCCCCTTTCACCATTGTGGCTTCGGCAAGGCAAGAGTTGTAACCTTATGAGGGGATCGAGGAATCTTGCTTGGGACATTCCCCTGCCCTCCTTCTAGAGAAGCAGTTAAATGGCTTTATAACCAGTTTAGTTTTCCGGCTGGCTGTGATCCGGTTACTTGTAGCAATGACTCTGTGCACCACCCCACTTAGGGGTTTGCTTGTGCGCATTGGGCCACAGAGTAAGTGCGGAGGGCGGGGAATGAAAGCAAAGCCTGTTGCGTGCACCGGAAGGATGCTCTAGTCTGGGCCACAGATGGGTCTTCGAGTGCAGGATGATCAGATGGAGCGAAGCAGAAAAGGGGTGGCTTGCACATCTTCTGTGGAAGGAGGCGAGGGTGGGTGGTTGCTGTTATTTAAAGAAGGGGGACGTGATCTTGGTTGCTACGAGAGTTTTAAAGGATGGTATTGTAGAAATCCGGGGGCGTCCGTAATTCTGCTACAGACAAATAATGTACCCTAATCTATTAAAGGGGGGGAGGGTGGGATAGTATGAACTATTTAAAGGAAAGGTGGGGGGAAGTCCATTGTTTTTTTGTAAATTATTTTCTAATTTATTTAATGTCCTTAAGGATTTGGCCATGAGATCTTGACCAAGCTGATCTATCAACGGTGCCTGAATATGCAGAGGAAACCTTGCTTTGTGGCGAAGGCCGCCATTTGGAATGGGCCAAGCAGCCAGTACTTTATATTCACATTCACTGGGCTCGTAGGCTTGGGGGGATGGAGTTGCGGAACCACTCACCCAATGCCAAGCCAGCCAACTGGACTGTAACACCACATGCAGTGTCGAGGGGGGTTGGACAGAAACACCATCTGTGTAAACATTATACCCCCAGTACAGTGCGTTCCTTTGCCCCTTGCCTTCCCTGCGAGTAAGATCCAGCTAACAAAGTCGACTTCTGTGCGAACCACCTGGACAAAAGGGAGCGATTCGCTCAGGAATAATTCGGCTTGCTTAGAGTCTCTTAACCGAGGAGAGAAGACATGGGTGAGCAGACGTGTCAGTGAGGGGCGTATTGTTTTTTACTCACTCCCTCTACCGATGGCTGCCACTTGCTTACAGGCTCCACCCAGTGTGTGGCATCTCTCGCAGCAGCTAGCCCCCCTTCCCCGCCGCCGCCGCCACCTGGCTGGGACTACTCTGCGGATAGCATCCTTTGAATTGAAGAGGGCTGGCCATTGGATATCAGGCGTCGGGGGGTGGGGAGGGCACCTGGCCGGGCCATGTCATCTGTGGCTCGGTGCCCAGCACCAACTGCTCGCTGCCTGTTCTCCATCCAAGGGACCTCTTAAAGACAGCTAGATGTGTCCTTCAGAGCAGTACATGACCATTTCTATATCATCCATTACACTGGGGACGCAGCCCGGTTTTTATTAGTACATAAGTGCCTGTAGCAGCAACACCAGTCTGCATCGGCCTGGTTAGTTTGTTCAGAAATCACCAGGGAAATCGAGCCAGCTTTTAAAAAAAAAATGGAAAGGAAATTTCTTTTGCATGAGGCTATAACTGAGCAATGACCAAACAGGATCCGAAAGTAGAACTCGGTTGTAAAACCGTTAATTGGATGGCCGCGTGCGGCATTGGCGCACGTGCGGCTTGATGGAGGCATGCCCGGTTGTGCAGGATGCATGATCCCTTTGGCGAATCCCTGGACAGGCTACTGCCCTCTTCAAGCCCGATCCACAGTTTGCTCCAGGGAACGGGTAGTTCTGGAAGACATCTGGAGGAAATCTTTAGTAATGCTTCCTGGACCGAACGATCGGAAGCCCCGGAGCCGTGTTCCAAAGCTCGGCTCGACTCTGCCTCCGTTTCAGCAGCCCAATAAAATCCAGTTCCCGAACGCATCTGAAAATTCGTTTTTTCTTTCTCCCTGGCCCCCTCCCATAAGATACCACTCTCGGAAGTCATTTTGGTCAGTTGTGTCAGAAGCCACCAGGTTTTCACACAGATATTTGGCCCAGACCTATCTGTTGGTTTTCTGCCATCTCCCGTGGAATCCTCTTAGTCAGGGAGAGCGAATGCTGTGCTACTTTGATGGATCAACGGAGGGCCCCCCCCCCCGTGCTGTTGCTGGTTGCAGCTCTGGCTTGGGGATTGTTAGGGACGTGCCCCGCCCCCCCCCCCCAGCCGACAGGGGTTGCTTCATTAACTTAACAAGCCGGCAGCTTTTGTCTCTTCGGAGAGCAGAAGGGCCTGTCCTTTGACCTCTGGGGATTGACAAAATGCCCAGAATTCCTTCCACAATGGAATCCTTCAGGGGAAGGTGTCCTGCAAGCCCATCTATGCAAAGTCTTTTTTCAAAACAAAACAAAACTCGGTAGCTATTGTCTACAGTGCAATGTGGAATCCAGCACAAGAGGGCAGTTCTCCTATCTTGCCTGGTATGCTGCGTGGCTGTTATTGTGGGCCAATGAAAACCTCGTGTATTTAATTTTATTTTTTAGATCTCACCTTTTTTTTTAATTCAATTGGGAGAGCTTTTCCAGCCTCCGTCGAATAATATCACGTTTTTCGGTACTGTTTTGTATCCTTCGGCACTAGAGCGGTTGTCTTTCTCCCGAACGTTCCCCGGTTTCTCTGCATATGTGATCTATGTCCTTTTGCAATGAATGTTGGGAGATCCGCTGAGGGAAACGCTCCCTGCCTTTCACCGTTTCCTTCCCCCCCCCCGCTAACTTATTCATTTTATTTTGGGTTGGTGCCAGTCCCTCCCCCCACCCAAGGGTGCACTGATTTTGTATATATTCTACCCTTCTGTATCTTGTGTACAGTGTTGCCTGTCTCTTACAGTTTTTTTTTTAAGAAGGGGAAAAAAACCTGGGTATTTATTGATACAGCCTGTAATTATCTAACGCATTGATTGAAACAGTTGGTTTCGACAAGCTTTGTTTTAGCTTTCTCTTTGTATATATTGTGCTTTTACGTTTCTTCAAACGGTACGCGTTTAAACATGCTTTTTGTTTTTCCCTTCCCCCCCCCGTTTTTTCCCGTTTGTAGTAAACGCAAACAAAAAATGTCTACGAGCTGCTGTCTCGCATTTCATCCAAGCAATATGAAGAGAGAAAAAAATGCATTACACTTTCAATAATAAAGAAAACAACTTTGTTTGGCATACGTTCCCACCCGTCCGTCTTTTTGTTCCTTCTCGGGAATGCACGCGGAAGGGGCCACTAATAAGACCCTAACTTATGCTAATGTAAAGATATCCCCCCCCCCGACTCAGGGAGGGTTGCTATGGAGAAGGGTCAGGTGAGTGAAATATCCTTTTCCCCTATTCACCACTGGCCACCTGGGATTGCCAACTTCTGATTTGTGTCTTCCAGCAGCTGCAAGTGGCGTGAAGCTTGGCTGGGGAGGAAGGGTTCATTCTTGGGCCGCTGGGGCTGGCCGTGGTGGAAAAATGCTGGCGTCCAATTAAAAAACCAGGCTGTGCATACCCGGCGGCTGTCCCTTTCCGTTTTAAAGTGAAGCCTAGCTATCAGGGGAGGATCCTTTTTGGAACACAAGAAGAGCCATCTTGAATCACTCCAGTGGCCCATCTAGTCCAGCATCCTGTCTCACGCAGAGGTCCACCGGTTTGTCCTGGAGGTCCAACAACAGGGCTTGGAGACAGAGGCCTTCCCCTTGATAAGAACACAAGCAGAGCCTTGCTGGATCAGACCAGCGGTCCATCCAGTCCAGCATCCTGTCTGACACAGTGGCCAACCAGTTTTTCTGGACGCCAACGACAGTGCATGGGAGCAGAGACCTTCCCCTGATAAGAACATCTGAAGAGCCCTGCTGGATCAGTCCGGTGGTCCATCTAGTCCAGCATCCTATCTCACACAGTGGTCCACCAGTTTCTCCTGGAGGGCCAACAACCAGGGCATAGAGGCCGAGGCCTTCCCCTGATGCTACCTCCTAGCCAGATGTGCTCAGAGGTTAACTGGTCCTGAACGTGGAGGTTCCCTTTAGGTGGACTTCTCCATGAATCTTGTCTAATCCCTTTTAAAACCATCTTCCCTTGTGGCTGTCACTACAACCTGTGGTAGTGAATTCTATCCTCGATCTCCTATCCATCACCTTCATTGGGTGACTCTGCCTTTTACGGATGAGAAGAGTTCGCCCTCACATTTTCTGTGTACCAAGCTCGAATTTACACTTCCCACGGCTGCCGTTTGAAAAACAAAACTGGGAAAAGTCACAAACTCCTATCAGGAAGTTTCTTCAATCCATCAGTCACCTGGGTTGACCTTTGCCATATCAGTAATGAAAACAGTTATTGCAGGGCAGCGTGTCTAGTATAGCCAGGAGATCCTAAGATTGTCTGGCAGCCAGAAGTTCTAGCTGTTTTAGCGTTATGCACACCAGGAGGTGGCGAGCTGGACTTGTTTTCAAGGCAAGAGACATTTCAGAGGTGGTTTGCCGTTGTCTGCCTCTGCATCACGCCCCTGATATTCCTTCAAGGTCGCCCATCCAAATACTAGCCAAGCTAACCCTGCTGAGATCTGACGAGATTGGGCTAGCCTGGGCATATTGGTATGGCATAGAGTTGCCAATGCAGGCTTGGGAAATACCTGGAGATTTTAAGGGTGGAGCCTGGAGAGGGCAGGGTTTTGGGGGGAGAGAATTCAGATGTGATGCCATAGAGCCCATTTTCGCCAGGGGGGGATTGATCTTGGTTGTCTGGGGTCTGATTGTAATTCTGGGAGATCTCTAGGCCTCACCCGGAGGCTGGCAACCCTGGTATAACGGGACACAAAGATGTCCTGATGGTTAGAAAGCCCAAGCTCTTGTAGTCCCTGACAAGCCTTGCAGGGTTTACTTTGTGTAAGGGAAGGACACGATTTGTGATCGCTGTCTGGAAAGCGGCTGCTGGGAAGTCCAGAAAGCAGCCGTCCAAACTTGCTTGCTATAACCGAGATTGCACGGTCTCCAGGCTCTGTGCTAAGAAAACGTGAATGCAACATCCTTCCTACGATATGCAAAATGGTTTAATTGATATCGGTGTGTTGCGTACTTTGCCAGTTGTGGCAATTCCAAGTAGATTTCCCTGCAGTCGGTAAAGCGCATGATGAATTATCCCTAAGTCATAGGCATCAGCTTCAGGGGGGCTGGGGAGTTGGAGCCCCCCCTGAACTTTTCCAGGATGTGCTGAGCCTCCCCTGGAGACAATGGCCTGTAATGTTTCTGCCCCAGCCCCAGCCCCCCGGAAATTGGAAAGTCTACGCCCTTGCCCTATGTTCTAATCTATGTTCCTTTAGCCCACTGTGTTTTGCATTTGGAGCTGCTACTGAATGTCAAAGTTCTTGCTTCGCTTGAAGCAGTAGAAAAGAGCGAGAGTCCGAGAGCATCTTAAAGCAGGGGTGTCAAACATGCGGCCCGGGGGCTGGATGAGGCCCCTGGAGGGCTTCCATCAGGCCCACACTGGAACTGGCCATCTCTTGCTTCCGCTGCTGCTGCTGCTGCTGCATCGTAGCTTGCTTCACCAGACTCTCTCAGTCGCTCAGCCATTTCATGGTTTCCCCCTGGGCCCTAGACTCACAACTCTTGAGCATGAGGTTTCTGTGGTGAATGTCAATCAATCAAAAGTAGGTTTGTAGCTTACAGAGACACACCTGAACAGCACACTCAGGATTGCAACAGCCCAGACATTTGGATGCAACAATTCAGAGCAAGAGGTGTCAGTCATCAGAGACTGTTAAATAAACAGAATATTGCAAGAGTGCTGATGTTTTAAGCATGTTTTTATTTCAAGTAAAAAGAACCCTTTGCATTTGCATCCTTTATAAAATTTATATCTCCGCTACCTGGCTTTACATTTTAGGACGCACACGGTCTGGCCCGACAAGGTCTCATTTATGTCAGATCCGGCCCTTATAACAAATGAGTTTGACACCCCTGCCTTAAAGGCTAACAAAATTTGTGGCAGCGGAGGAGCTTTCGGGAGTCACAGCTCCCTTCTTCAGATAACTTTAAGCAGTTATGGAATTCGGAGGGGGGGAGATGCTCCCCACTCGGATGTTTTCGTTGCCAGTGGTTGAATTCCACCAAAAGCTGGATTTGGAGGTTCCTGCTTAGAAACAACACTATATGAGCTTCAAGATCACAAAGTATTTGCAGACCAGCTCCCTACATGAAGGAAATTATTTCTCAGTGAGTCTTAAAGAGTAGCAGACAAAGCCTGGGCCGCTTTCGGTTCCGATCCCTATTCAGCCATGAAACTGTAGGGTTGCCAGTTCTGGGTCGGGAGTTTCTGGGCGATTTGGGGGAGGGAACTTGGGAAGGGACTTCAGCAGGATATAATACCTTAGAGTCCACCCTCCAGAGCAGCCCTTTTCTGCAGGGGGACTGATCTCCGTAGTCCGCAGGTCAGCTGTCACTCTGGGCGATCTCTAGGACCCGCCTGGAGACTGGCAACCCTGTCACTGGGTGACCTGGGGGCAACCGACCTGCCTTCACTTGGGGAATTGTGAAGATGAAACGAAGGAGGGGGGAACAACGCTACTTTGAGCTCCAGGGAAAGAAGTGAAGGTGAAAATCTGAATTTTTTCTCAACGCCGAAAAGCTGCGGGGAAAGGCAAGCCGTTAAATTGATAGCAGCGATTAATACCAGGAGATGTGTGTTGGCTTGCAACTAATCTTGTGCCCCTCTGTTGAATTCGTAATGGCTGTCAGCGTCACGTAAATCTTTATTTTTCCACATCGCCTGCGGGCGAAGGTGTTTTTGGCAAACGAAAGGAGGAGAGAGGGTGGGTGGGGTGCCAGGTGGAAAGGAAAAGAGGAGGCATTAAACTTGCCTTCTACATGGTGGCAAGCCTTCAAAGGGCTCCGTCTTCCTCGTAGGATGAATCGATCAAATCAATATACAAGCAGATTGGGCAAGGTGACAGGAACCACTAGTGTGGAAGTTCGTAACAGAATAGGTGAGGGAGCCAGCCCCATAGGAAGAGATTTGGGGCTGGTGGGGCATGGGGAAATTTAGTGGGGCAGCAGAGGAGGGGGGGACACTATAAAAAATTTTTTTCAAGCGGGGGTTCCCTGCATCTCAACTCCAAGCAGTGAAATCTGTTCTTCTGGGCGAGGAACGGGTCACGGGGTGTGTGGAAGGGGAGATATTTGTAAATTTCCTGCATTGGTCAGGGGGTTGGACTAGATGACCCTGGAGGTCCCTTCCAACTCTATGATTCTATGAAATAGCCGCTTAGAGTTCAGGGAAGGCATGCAGCTGCTTCTCTTCCTCCCTTCCTTCAAGATTTAAAGGGCCCTCCAGCTGATCAGCAGGCCATGTGCTCCCTTGTACACTGGTTTGGCCTATCTGAGAGATCTAGTTCACATTCTTAAGGTAAAGGTAAAAGGTAAAGGTTTCCCTTGCTCGAAAGCCAGTCAAATCTGACTCTAGGGGGCAGTGCTCATCTCCATTTCCAAGCCGAAGAGCCAGCACTGTCCAAAGACATTTTCCGTGGTCATGTAGCCGGCATGACTAGATGCTGAGGCGCACGGAACGCTGTTCCCTTCCCACCAAAGTGGTACCTATTTATCTACTTGCAAGTTCTTACTTTTGAACTGCTAGGTTGGCAGGAGCTGGGGCCAGAGACGGGAGCTCACTCCATCATGCAGCACTCGGGTCTCGATCTGCCGAACTACCGACCATCTGGTCTGCAGCTCAGCATCTTAACCTCCGAGCCACTGCAGCCCCTTTACAGGCAGACTAACATCGCTACCCATCTTGACCTAAACAGTGAAACAGGGTTTGGGCTTGTGGGACCCACCGGAAATCTGAAAAACAGAACTAAAGCAAAGCATAAGGGTTAACATGGCGCATTAAATGACAGAAGATGACATCGCAGGATTCAATTTCCAGCAAACGATACACTGTCGTGTAGACCACAGTCCCTAATAATTCATCCAAGAAACTTTGTGAAGCCTTTTGTGCAGTGCTACCCTACTGCCTGCATAGAAAAGCCATGTTGAATAATTCAGTTTTGCAGTTTGTGGAAAGGCAAGAGGGCAGGAGCCTTCCTGACCTCCTCAGGCAGGCCGTTCCACAAGGTGGGGGGCCCACAACCTAGAAGGCCACGTGTACAGGCAGTTGTTGATTTTGCCCCTTTGCAGGTTGGTACCATGGCTACCTCTATGGCTCTCTTCATGAGCTTTGAGAGGCCTTTGGTTTGCCTGTGGCAGAATTATGGTTGCCAGCTGGAAATCTACTATTGCAACTCATCTCCAGGTGACACAGATCAGTTCACTGGGAGAAAATGGCTGCTTTGGAAGGCAGAACCGACTGTATTGCACCCACTGAAGCAAGGGTGTCGAACTCATTTGTTATGAGGGCCGGATTTGACATAAACGAGACCTTGTTGGGCCGGGCCATGTTCTTTAGCAGACTCTCTCAATTGCACAGGAGAGGCTTGCCTATCTCTCCTGGGTGGTTAAGAGAGACTGGTAAAGCAAGCTGTAACATGGGGGCAGCAGCAGAACTGCAAATGGAAGTAGGAAACAGCCAGGGCCTTGTGGGCCAGATTGAGTCCCTCCAAGGGCCTGATCTGGCCTGCGGGCCACATGTTTGACACCCCTGCGCTGAAGCCTCTCCCCTCCCCAAACCCCACCCTCCATCCCAAAACTCTCCAGATATTTCCCAGCCTAGAGCTGGCAGCCCTAGGAGGAGACAGACACCTGGATCCACTGGACTTCCATCCGATCCGATGAGGCGTTTTTAGGTCTTTTGCTCCTGATGGCTCCTTGGTGGGGGGGGGGGGGTTACTTTTTGCCTAACGGATAAAGTGTTTGGATCCTTTTAAGCTCCTGTTTCCTCAGCGTCCCACTCTGACAAGAAGAACGGCGCTTCTTGAAAGCGAGCCAGTGGCTGAAACAGTTTCTGGGTGGCCCAGACTCTATGAACCAACATTACTGTTAACAAAGCTTCTTTTTTTTTTAAAGTATGACGCTTCCTGGTGCCCTCTGACAAGTCGCAGGAAGCGGCATTCAGGTCTCTGTAGATTGATGGGGCACGGGGAGCCGGAGGTGGCGGGTGGAGGACGGTGTGAAGGAAAGTTCACTCCGGCTCCTTGTTAAAAAAGAGAGGACCCTCCCCATATCGTCAGGCTGCCAGCTCTGGGTGGGAAAATCCTGGAGATTTGTGAGTGGAGCCTGGGAAGACAGATTTCAAGAAGGTAAGACCACAAGAAGAGCCACGCTGGATCAGACCAGTGGTCCATCTAAGTCCAGCAACCTGTCTCACACAGTGGCCAACCAGTTCCTCTGGAGGGCCAACAACAGGGCAGAGAGGCCGAGGCCTTCCCCTGGTAAGAACATCAGAAGAGCCCTGCTGGATCAGACCAGTGAGGGTCCCTCTAGTCCAGCATCCTGTCTCACACAGTGGCCTCAACCAGTTCCTCTGGACGGCCAACAACAGGGCAGAGAGGCCGTGACCTTCATAAGAACATCAGGAGAGCCCTGCTGGATCAGACCAGTGAGGGTCCATCTAAGTCCAGCAACCTGTCTCACACAGTGGCCAGCCAGTTCCTCTGGAGGGCCAACAACAGGGCAGAGAGGCCAAGGCCTTCCCCTGAGAAGAACATCAGAAGAGCCCTGCTGGGTCAGACCACTGAGGGTCCATCTAGTCCAGCCTCCTGTCTCACACAGTGGCCTCAACCAGTTCCTCTGGACGGCCAACAACAAGGCAGAGAGGCCAAGGTCTTCTCCTGATTGTGCCCCCGGCACTGGGATTCAGAGGTTTAGTGCCTCTGAATGTGAAGGTTCCCATTCGTCACCATGGCTTGCAACCGCTGATCTCCTTATACTCGATGGATTTGTCCAGTCCCTTTTTAAAGTCGTCTATGCCTGTGGCCACCACTACATCCTTTGGCAGCGGACTCCACCTTTAAATCACTCTCTGTGTAAAGAAGCCTTCCGACTGAATCAACTGCCTATCAGTCCCATCAGACGCTCTCGAGTTGTAATATTTCGGGGAGGGGAGAGACTTCAGCATGGTACTGTGCCACAGGGTCCACCCTCCAAAGCAGCCATTCTCTCCAGGGGAGCTGATCTCTGTCATCTGGAGAACAGTTGTATGACCGTGGGAACTCCAGGTCCTACCTGGAGATTGGCAACTTCCCAACCCCAGCCCTGTAGTGACACTGTCTTCCCGGGTTTACGCATATGCTCAAATAAAGTCATGCCATCCTTTCTGTGCGTGAGCTGTGTGTGGCGACGTGCACGTTTTGGTTTGTCCCTCTCTGGGTTTGCCAGCTCTGGACTGGGAAATCCCTGGAGATTTTGGGGGGGTGGAGCCTGCGGAGGGCGGGGTTGGGGAAGGGGAGGGACCTCAGAGAGTCTATCCTCCATTAGGGTTGCCAAGTCTCTTCACCTTACTGGTGGGGGGGGAGTCCTCTGCTGGCCGGGCGACATCACCATAAGTGATGGCGACACCCCCGACGTGATGGCGTCACGGTGACGTCGCCCGGCGCGGGGGAAGTCGTCCAGGCTGGACGACTTCAGGGGTGGGGTTTCCCCCGCCGGCCAAATGCTGGCCGGTGGGTCGGGAACCCCTGTAGCGGGGGATCCCCCGCCCCCCCGGCTGACTTGACAGCCCTATCCTCCATAGCAGCCATTTTTCCCCAGGTGGAACTGACCTCTGTCACCTGAAGATCAGATGCAATAGTGGAAGGTCTTCAGGCGCCACCAGGAGGTTGGCAACCCTGTGAACCCCACCCCAATCTACATCCAGCACAAAGGGCTTTGCAATTTAGTGCTCAGAATGTCTTATGCAAACTAGCATTTTTTTTAAAAAAAAAAATTGTATTTTTGCTTCCTTTGCCTAGCTAGTTCTGGCTGCAAAGGGGAGTGCGGCTTTTGGCCAGCTGGAGCCCGGATCCCTCCGCCCGGGTGGCGTTGGAGAGATGTCCTGTCTAAACGAATCTGGCGTTATGCAAGAGAGACACGCATTCCTGGCCGGGGCTCCGGGGAATCGCCTGGAGGCTGATTCTAGTGTGGGAAAGGCGAGGCGAAGCTGCCTTTGGAGATGCGTGGCGTTGCTCGCCCCCTGCTGGAGATCTGGCCAGTTACCGCGTAAGACTGGTCTGAGTGCTGGGAGTCGAAATGTTCTGTTTGAAGACTGATCCGGGCACTTGGGGTTATACAAAGGCAGGGGTGCCAACTCTGCATTGGGAGACTTCTGGAGAGTTGGGGGTGGAGCCTGGGAAGGGCAGGTTTGGGGGATGGATGGGGTCTCAGTGGGGTATAAAAGGGAGGGGCTGTGGCTCAGTGGTAGAGCATCGGCTTGGCATGCAGAAGAGTGTAAGTGAAGCCATGTTGGATCAGGCCAGTGGCCCATCCAGTCCAACGCTCTGTGTCACACAGAGGCCAAAACCCAGGGGCCATCAGGAGGTCCCCCAGCGGGGCCAGAACTCCAGAAGCCCTCCCACTATTGCCCCCCCAAGCACCAAGAAGACAGAGTATCACGGCCCCAGATGTAAGAGAAGCCATGCTGGATAAGGGTGAGGGCCCATCCAGTCCAACACTCTGTATCACACAATGCCCAAAATCCAGGTGCCAACAGAAAGTTCCCCAGCGGGGCCAGAAGCCCTCCCACTGTTGCCCCCCAAACCTCAAGAATGCAGAGCATAAGAACATAAGAGAAGCCATGTTGGATCAGGCCAGTGGCCCATCCAGTCCAACACTCTGTGTCACACAGTGGCCAAAACCCAGGTGCCATCAGGAGGTCTCCTACAAAAGGCAGATTTCTCCTCTAGTAAAGGAGGATAGTTGGAGTCCAGGCCTCACATTCAGTCAATTTTGTTCTCCACAGAAGTCTAAGCGAACAAGCTGACAAGTTGGCTTGGTTTTTCTGGCAGGATTTGACACAGACATGCTTTATCTTTCTGGACAATACGGCCGGTGGCAATCCCCTCCCCACCCGACTGTCTTGTCGCTATTTTCAGAGGCATTTCTAGGACACTGGTTACCTGAGGTGCTCAAGACTCGATCCCGTGGTGCCATGGCTTGACGCCATCACCACAGGGCGTGTTTGTGGGGGTTTCTCAGGCAAAGGAACGTGACACATCGCTTTCCCCTCGGAGCGGTTTTTACACTGTAGGAGAGACCAGAAGAGAACTACGGCTGGTCTGAGAGAGGAGAGACTCAAGGATCCTGGTCACACAAGCACACAGCTCGAGATTTTGAGGACCAAGCCGAAAAGGCGGCCGGGGGGGGATTTTTGGTCAACGTTTTTATCACCTGTGAAAGGGGTCTCCTGTTTTGGCAACACTAGCAGTGTGGCAGCCCTTGCCTTCATTTCCACTGAATTAGGGATGGTGTCAGGGGTGGACAGAGAATGAGTGCCCGGGAGGGGGGGGGGGAATGACTAAAGAGATCTTCCGTATTCAGATACATCCACCTGTACCTGAAGACGTGAGCACTCTCATGAAAGCGCCTACCCTGCCACGTATTTTGTTAGCCTTTAAGGTGCTCCCGGACTCTTGCTCTTTTCTACTTCCACATACAGAGGCAGTCAGCTCTGAATCCCAGTGCTGGGAAACAACATCAGGGGAAGGCCTCGGCCTCTATGCCCTGTTGTTGGCCCTCCAGAGGAACTGGTTGGCCACTGTGTGAGACAGGATGCTGGACTAGATGGAACCTCACTGGTCTGATCCAACAGGGCTCTTCTGATACTCTTATCATGGGAAGGCCTCAGCCTCTCTGCCCTGCTGTTGGCCCTCCAGAGGAACTGGTTGGCCACTGTGTGAGACAGGATGCTGGACTAGACGGACCACTGGTCTGATCCAGCAGGGCTCTTCTTGTGTTTGGTGTAGTGGTTAAGTGCAGGACTCTAATCTGGGAGAACCAGGTTTGATTCCCCGCTCCTCCACTTGCACCTGCTGGATGACCTTGGGCAAGCCATAGCTCTGTCAGAGCTGTTCTTGAAAAGAGCCGTTTCTGTCAGAGCTCTCTCAGCCCCACCTACCTCACAGGGTGTCTGTTGTGGGGAGGGGAAGGGGAAGGAGTTTGTAAGCTGCTCTGAGTCTCCTTTGGGTACTGAAGGGTGGGGTATAAATCCAATTTCTTCTTCTTCTCAGGGGAAAACCTTGGCCTCCATGCCCTGTTGTTGGCCCTCCAGAGGAAGAAGAAGAAGAAGAGATTGGATTTATACCCCGCCCTCCACTCCCCAAGGGAGTCTCAGAGCGGCTTACAAACTCCTTTTCCCTTCCCCTCCCCACAACAGACACCCTGTGAGGTAGGTGGGGCTGAGAGAGCTCTTTCCCAAGCTGTCCTTGAGGGAACAGCTGGTACAGAGCTATGACTTGCCCAAGGTCATCCAGCCAGGTGCAAGTGGAAGAGAGGAACTGGTTGGCCACTGTGTGAGACAGGATGCTGGACTAGATGGATCCAACAGGGCTCTTTTTATGTTATGGATCGTGTTGCCAGCATGAACTAGCCTGGCAGATGAATGTGTGAACAGGCTTTGATGGGAAACGCTGGGCTTGAGGGGATATGAAGAGATAAGCAATGCTCACATCCAATGCATCTGAATCCATTCCAGCGCAAACAGTCCAGCAGGAGACAACAGAAAATGGAGGAGGAGGAGGCCGGTCCCAAGGAAATGCTTAAAATGACTGCCAGAATCAGTGGGAATCTAGACCAGAATGTTCAGCCCTGGCTGAGGGCAAAATGTAATCCCACAATTGTTTTTCATTACTTCTCTCCCCCTCCCCGAAAGAACTGCAATTATAAAGGGGAGAGTGGTCAGGGGGGACAGGCTATTCAATTCTTTCCCCGTTCTATAATTTGTTTGCTTTAAAAAAACATCTCCTGAGTTCCTATCGCCCTCTCTGAGGAAAGCTTTGGAATACCACAGTGGCTGTATTCTGGGAGAAAGAAAAACATGGAGATAAAAAGCACAGAGATATGTGTAACTGCACCCTAAGAGAGCCAGTTTGGTGTAGTGGTTAAGTGCGCGGACTCTAATCTGGGAGAACTGGGTTTGATTCCCCACTCCTCCATTTGCAGCTGCTGGATGACCTTGGGCAAGCCATAGCTCTGTACCAGTTCTCTCAAGGACAGTTGTCTCAGAGCTCTCTCAGCCCCACCCACCTCACAGGGTGTCTGTTGTGGGGAGGGGAAGGGAAAGGAGTTTGTAAGCCGCTCTGAGACTCCCTTGGGTAGTGAAGGGCGGGGTATAAATCCAATCTCTTCTTCTCTTCTCTCTCTTATGAGCAGAAAATTCCAGCCAGGTCCCATGTTCCCCCTAAGCTGAGTTGGTGTGAGCTAGCTTAGTTTTTTAGCCTCCGGCTCACACACTTTTGTCTTTGCTCAGGAAGGAGGGCTCCAGAGCAAACTAATTCATGCAGCAGCCAAATTGCTTGCTCACAACTTTAATGCCGGGAGCTCACAAAGTAGAATTTTTGCTCACAAGACTCCACAGCTTAGAGGGAGCATTGGAAGGTCTATAGGGTGGTGGAGGTTACAGCCAACTTATGGAAACCCCCACAGGATTTTCAAGCCAGGAGATGTTCAGTTAGTTTGCCATTGCCTGCCTCCGCCTAGTAAATCTGGATTTCCTCAGCAGTCTCCCATCCAAATCCTAGCCAAGGCCGACCCGGCTTAGCTTCTGAGATCTGACGAGATCAGGCTTGCCTGGGCTATCCCAGTCAAAGCTGGGCTGTGTAAATATGGAAAAACAGGAATTATGAAGACTTACCGTGAAACATCAGTGGGAAGTATATTTCAGTTGTGAAAATAAATGGCTGGTGACATTCTGAAACGATGCCATGTACAACAATACAACACAGAATATACAATCGGGACGGAGTGTGGGGAGGTTTACTTTTTAACTTTTGCATCCAGTCCTTGAAGTGAGCTCAGGCATAACCCATTTTGTCCTCCTAACAACCCTGTAAGGTGGGCCATCACCCTCCCACGGTCACTCAGCGAGCTACTTGACTGAGCAGGGTCTCGCATTAAGTAGGGGACAGATGAAACAGATGTTCTGTCTGTTATTGTACTAACCTGAGCGTTACTTGGGTTGGTTAGATTATTTTGTGAAATTATATATATATGTTCCCCTCCTAAAAATGAGATTGAAAAGTGGGTAGATTTCTTGCATTTTTCGTTGGGATTGAAGTCCATTTTTGTTTGTTCTTCACCTTGTTGCGATGCTCCCTCTAAGCTGTGGAGTCCTGTGAGCAAAAATTCTACTTTGTGAGCTACCGGCATTAAAGTGGTGAGCGAGCGATTTGGCTGCCGTGTGAATTAAGTTTGCTCTGGAGCCATCCTCCCTGAGCGAAGGCAAAAATGTGTGAGCCGGAGGCTAAAAAACTGTGAGCTAGCTCACATTAACTCAGCTTAGAGGGAACACTGGTTGCAACCCTCCTTTTCCCCCCTGGAAAAGTCCCTGTATTTTTAAAAACAGCACAGGGATTCAACAGGTGTCGAGACTCAGCAGGAGGGGGACACTTCTGCCCGCTGTTGTTGTGAAAGGCCCAGGTGTTCCTCCGAAGGCAGCCACCCGCTCTCCGTTTGAGAGTTGTAGGTATTTTCATAGGCAAGGCCTTAACCCTTTTGCACATCGTCTAGATAAGTGTTTCTTTGCTTTAGTAACCATGGGAACAAGTTATATTTGCTGGCAGCGTTGCCCTGGTAATACGCCGGGTGACTCCCAGCTGAACTGGAGCCACTCCCAGCCTTCTGGTGTCGGAACTGTCGAGGAGTGTTATCCCTCCGTGACAAAATCCATCAATCGATTACAGATGTCAGACTTTTTGTCTTCTTTCGAGGGCTACTTCCACGTCGGTTTTTCCTCTGCCTTGGCTTCCGAGTTCCAAACCGGGGGACTCGTTTTTTTGGAGCAGCCTCACAGTATTGTCATCGGATTGTTCTCTTTCTGGGTTTTCCCCAGCCTCAATGTGCTCTTTTCCAAATCTACTTTATGCTTTATCTTTTTGGAAAGGATGCTCTCCAAGCATGTCAGCACATAGTGTGGAGGTGAGAGCCAGGGTGGGACAGTGGTTAAAGCAGGGCTATTTGGGGGCAGGAACGCACAGGAATGGAGTTCCAGCTGGCTTCCGAGTTGGCCACGCCTACAGCCTCCCCCCATGCAAGCTGTGGGGCGCCTGGGGAAGCCGATCCAGAAACTGCCTTCCTTCCTTTGGGTTCCCCATGCGCCCCACAAGCCACGGGGCGCCTGGGGAAGCCGATCTTGGGAGAGAGCTGCGCTGTCAGGGGTGTGGCCTCATATGCTAATGAGTTTCTGCTGTTGGGTGTGGCCTGTTATGCTAATGAGTTCCTGCTGGGCTTTTTCTACAAAAAAAAGCCCTGGGTTAAAGTGTCGGACTAGGATTTGGGAGAGCCAGGTGCAAATCCCCACTCTGACATGGAAGCTTGCTGGGTGACCTTGGTAAGTGACGCTCTCAGGCTCACTTACCGCACAGGGTTGTTGTGAGGATAAAACAGAGAGGGGGAGAATAGGGTAAGCCACTTTGGGTACCCATTTTGGAGAAAAGCGGTGTACAAGTGGAGTAAACAAGGGAATGGTGTACAAAGGTCTGAGCCATATTGGCGCCATTTTCCCAATATTATTCTTTTTCACGCCATAACACTGCAAAGCTTTTGTCGTGCATCTACTTCCATTTCAAATTTTAGTTCTCCTGAGCTGTCATTTGAAAGTCTCCAGCCCCTTTCGTTGTGGAGATATAAAAGGGCACTTATTCTGGGACTGAATACTCTAGTGTGCACCTTGGTTCCCATTCTGATACAGCACTCCATCAGGAAGAAAAAACAAAGACGGAGACTCTCAAATGAAATAACCTTTATTCTCCTAGCAAGATACAAGGCTCAAGAAGAAGATATCGGATTTATACCCCGCCCTTCACTACCCGAAGGAGTCTCAGAGCGGCTGACAATCTCCTTTCTCTTCCCCTCCCCACAACAGAGACCCTGAGAGGTAGGTGGGGCTGAGAGAGCTCTCTCGGGGACTGCTTGTGAGAGAACAGCTCTGAGAGAACTTGTGACTGACCCAAGGTCACCCCAGCAGCTGCATGTGGAGGAGTGGGGAATCAAACCCGGTTCTCCCCGATTAGCGTCTTCACTCTTAACTGTTACACCAAGCTGGAAGGGAACATTTTCAAAAGGTGGAGAGAAATGTGCAGGAACCCCCTCCCCCAAGGAAACTCCATCAGCGGTGTGTGTGTGTGTGTGTCTCTGCCTTTCACTGCAGCCACAACAGCTGCACAGCCGAGCCTCGGGGAATGGAGGCGGCCCAAGGGCACGGAAGGCAGGCAGGCCCAGGAGGAATGAAACCCAGCCGTGAGAATCCAGTGGCCTCTAGTGGCCAAAGCTAGAAGGTACACAATGGTCCTTGATAAGAAACAAAGCGCTAAAGTGCTGATTCGAGAGCCGTTTTCCTTCCCTGGGCAAATGTAGGTTTTTTATTTGTTGCAGCCACCCCTGAGTGGTTTTCAAGGCAAAAGCTGTTCAGAGGTGGTTCTGCCTGCCTGCCTGCCTGCCTGTGTGTGAGTTTGCAACCCTGGACCTCCTTAGCGGTCTCCCATCCAAAAACTGATCAGAGCCAACCCTGCTTAGCTTCTGAGATCTAACAGATGCGGCTAGCCTAGGCTATTCAGGTCAGGGCAATTTCCAGCACTGCAACTCAAGGACAGCTTCTGGGAATCTTTTGGGCAAGCTATGATGGCTCTGATGGAAAGGAGATATAGCCTGATGTCCATTTGAGGACAGCCACCTTTCCTCCGTCTGGAGTCTAGACCAATGGCCGTTGGGTCATCTGATTAAGAAGAAGAAGAGGAGAGATTCAATTTATACCCCCCCTTCACTCCCTGAAGGAGTCTCAGAGGGGCTTACAAACTCCTTTTCCTTCCCCTCCCCACAATAGAAACCCTGTGAGTTAGGAGGGGCTGAGAGAGCTCTTTCGGGGACTGCTGTTGAGAGAACTGTGACGGACAGAAGAAGCAGCAGCAGAAGAAGAAACTGGATTTATACCCCACCCTTCACTACCCGAAGGAGTCTCAGAGCGGCTTACAGTCTCCTTCCCTTCCCCTCCCCACAACAGACATCCTGTGAGGTAGGAGGGGCTGAGGCAGCTCCTTCAAGGACAGCTGTTGAGAGAACAGCTCTGAGAGAACTTGTGACTGACCCAAGGTCACCCAGCTGGCCGCATGCGGGGGAGGAGTGGGGAATCAAACCCGGTTCTCCCAGATTAGACCCTGCGATCCTAACCTGTTTTCTCCCAACCAATCGGGACTCAGGGGAGTTTACCCATCCCCTTGAAACCAAATGCAAAAGTGCAGCCCAGGCCTTAGCCCTTAAGGACGCCTGCCCACCTTCTTTCTTCCTCTGAATTTCCTTCTAACCAAAACTGCTCCCACCACTTGCAACGTAATAGAACATTTACCAGTGGAAAGAATTTTGATCTGCCTATGGCCACATTGCCCCCATTCATCATTAACTTTTTATTAATGTTTTGAATAAATGAATATGATATATAAACTCTTACAAGGAGAGTATGAGGTATAACCAGATAAACTAATTACTATGACCCTAGAACAGGGGTGGGCAAACTGTGGCTTGGGAGCCGCATGCGGCTCTTTCACATATATTATGTGGCTCCCGGCAGGGCGGCTGGGGAAGCTAAATATCATTAGCACACAAATATCAATGGACAAATTAATATCATTATCAATATCTGCTTTTACCCCTTTTGTTATTATTTTTGGCAGTCTCATTTAATGTTAATAAAAAGCAAATTTGCTTCTTTTCCAATAAAAAGCAGGTAATCTTTGTTCATGTCTTGTGGCTCTCAAACATCTGATGTTTATTCTGTGCGGCCCTTACGTTAAGCAAGTTTGGCCACCCCTGTTCTAGGTGGCTCTTATGCTGAGCAAGTTTGCCCACCCCTGCCCTAGAAGAACTATTCATGGTGGGTGGGGAATATCAATTTGTTCAAAGAAATAGTAACACAGCCGTCCATTCAAAGTTCTAAGACGTTCCTTGGTGATATTATTGAAATACAAACACAAAATGAGTGATATAATATTCAAAATTGAGATGGCTGGTTAGTTTGCTAAATTATACTCTATATCAATCAGCAGTTGGAAGTGTAATCAATACTATTTCCAAATTTTATGTCAAATATTTCACACGACCAGACTGTGTAGATGTTAGATAGAGAGTTAAATGTAAAGAAATTTGAGGTATATTACCTTTTGTGGTTGTATGTCTTTAGCCAGCACATTCTCAAAGAATGGTAACCATTTTTGTGAGAAGCGAGGTTTTTGGGGGGAAAGTTCTCCTCGTCTGATATGGTCCGTAATCTTCTCCATTATGAAGAGGTCCCAGACTTTAGCGAACCAACACTCGATAGCTGGAGCTAGATGAAATCTCCAGTTGAAGGCTATACGTGTTCTTGCTGCGACTATGAAAACATTTGTGAATATTTGTACACAAGGTCCAGTCAAAAGCAATACTTTCATTTGGGTCATCTCCACCTAGAGGCAACAGTTGGGAATTGCATGCTCTTCTCCATGGGAAAGCAAGCAACAGACAGCACATTTTGCAAAAATGCAAGCTGTGTTTTAGAAAAGGCACTTGAGGTGGCGGGGAAGGAATTAAACATAAGAGCTCAGTGGTCCATCTCATCCAGCCTCCCGTCTCACACAGTGGCCAACCAGTTCCTCTGCACAGCCAACAACAGGGCACAGAGGCCAAGGACTTCCTCTGATAAGAACATCAGAAGAGCCCTGCTGAATCAGACCAGTGAGGGTCCATCTAGTCCAGCACCCTGTCTCACACAGTGGCCAACCAGTTCCTCTGCACAGCCAACAACAGGGCACAGAGGCCGAGGCCTTCCCCTGACGTTGCCTCCTGGCTCTGGGATTCAGAGGGTTAGTGCCTCCAGTTGTGGAGGTTCCACTCAGTCACCATGGCTAGTAGCTGTTGATAGTCATTTTCCATGAAACTATCGAATCCCCTTTTAAAGTTGTTTATTCCTGTGGCCATCACTACATCCTCTGGCAACAAATCCCCCTTTTTAATCACTTTCTGCGTAAAGCAGTATTTCCTTTTGTCCACCCTGAACCTCCTGCCCATCAGCTTCCTTGGATGCCCTCAACTGCTAGTATTTTGGGAGAGGGAGAAGTCCTGCTTGTCTCGCCCAGTTTGTGGAGGTCCTCTTGGAGCTCTTCACAGTCAGTCTTGGTTTGCACCATCGTGAATAATTTGGTGTCTTCTGCAAGTTTGGCCATTATACTACTCACCCCTAGTTCTAGATCAGGGGTGGCCAACCTTGCTTAACGTAAGAGCCACATAGAATAAACGTAAGAGCCACATAGAGATGTCTGAGAGCCGCAAGACAGGAACAAATATCACACACACGTTTTTATTTTTAAAAATATGCCAATTTGCTTTTTATTAACGTTAAACGGGACTGCCAAAAATAAAAACAAATGAGGAAAACCGGTTATAAGAAAGAGAGAGAGAAACTAGGAAAGCAAATAGATGGGAGGGAGGAGGGAAGGAAGGAAGGAAGGGACAAAGAGAGAAAAAGCATGCCTCCCCTTTGCTTCCCCAGCCGCCCTGCCAGGAGCCACACAATATGTGTGAAAGAGCCGCATGTGGCTCCCGAGCCACAGGTTGGCCACCCCTGTTCTAGATCATTTACGAATAAATTAAATAGTACTGGCCCCAGTACCGATCTTTGTGGGACCTCACTGCTTACTTCCCTCCACTGGGAGAACTGTCTATCGATTCCTACTCTTTGCTTCCCGTCGTTTCACCAGTTTTTAGTCCATAAGAGAACCCGCCCTCGTATTCCACAACTGCGAAGTTTACTCAGGAGTCTTTGGTGAGGTACCTTTTTCAAAAGCCTTTTGAAAGCCCAGGTATATATTGTATACCGGGTCACTGTTGTCTACATGCCTGTTCACTTTCTCAAAGAACTCCAAAAGGTCGGTGAGGCAGGACTTCCCTTTGCAGAAGCCATGCTGATTCTCCCTCGGCAGGCCTTGTCCCTCTGTGTGCCTAACAATTCTATCTTTGATTACAGTTTCTACTAATCTGCTAACTGGGGGTGGAAAAGCAGTGGAGGAAGGAGGAGGATTTTTCATCTTTCCTGACTTCCTGTTTTCCTGCTCTATGCCCCCCCCCCCAGGTTAGCCTCACTTGGGGTTCAACTGCATCTTTGCCCTTCCCCGCACCCCTCCCCCTGCTTTGACCCCAATGCTGCCCTCCCAGAGTAACAGTTCCAGTTTGAAAGGACCATGGGGCTGACCATTATTTGCATTTTAATGTTGCATGTAGTAACTGAACTTGTGTTTTGACAAGGTGCAGCTGACTTAAACTCTGTCACTTTTTCAAGGCATGAACAGAGGCGGTTTGCCGTTGCCTGCCTCTGCATCATGACCCTGGACTTCCTTAGTGGCCTCCCATCCAAATACCTACCAGGACCGACCCGGCTTATCTTTCAAGATGTGAAGAGATCAGGCTAGCCTGAGCTTCCCAAGTCAGGCCAAGCCAGGTCTTTGCGACTGGCCTAAATTAAACCCAAACATAATGTGATCAAATGGGCACATCGCCCTGGGACGAGAGGGCCTACTGAAATTACGTGGCGTGAACTGTTGGAGCCAGATGAAATTTTCCGTCAGCGGACTGGAGCTTTCCTGCCTGGGGTGTTCTTTGTAGTTTGCTTCACATTACTCATGAAGACATGGTTGAAGATCAAATGTCCCGAGGACGAATTTGCACACAAGTTTGGTGTCCCTGTTTTTCGCAAGGCCGTTGGACAGTGGGCGTGGTCTGAAAGAGCTGCCCCATACATACAGCCCCATGGCTCTGCCTGCCTCCAAATGCCTTGGTCTAGTGGTTAAGAGCCAGCTCGGTGTAGTGGTTAAGAACTTAAGAGCAGCGGACTCTGATCTGGAGAAACGGGTTTGATTCCCCACTTCTCCACATGCAGCCAGCTGGGTGACCTTGGGCCAGTTCCAGTTCTCTCAGAGCTGTTCTCTCGAGAGCAGTCCTCGAGACAGCTCTCTCAGCTCCTCGTGTCTCACAGGGTGTCTGTTGCAGGGAGAGGAAGGGGAGGCAATTGTAAGCGACCCCAAGACTCCTTTGGACAGTGAAGGGCGGGGTATAAAACCAGCTCTTTTTCTGAGGCAATATTACACTGTATTTCCTAGCTGTATTTCCTTTGCTAACGTCTTGCTGAACTCGGGGGGGGGGGACTATAGGGAGGAAGGGAACAGGAGCAAAGTCATCCATAGGGTTTTTCAAAGAGCTGCTTGGGTACAACGTTATGGCTGATCTTAATACCGCCGGCTAGGGAACTTCCTGAATGCACGGGCTTGGTTTATTTAAAATCAAGTTTATTTTCCAAGGCCACGGACAAATGTTTCGACTGCACTGGATAAGATACAATGACAAATTCTACGGTCTGAGAGCGGTCTGGGCCTTTTCCAAAATTTCTTCTCTGATTTTTGGATAACCGGGGCATAACTTCAGCACCTGTTACAAAGAGAAGAAAGTTTCATGATGAGATGGGAAGCCACCACAGTCTACAGCAATCGTTTTCAAGCTGTGTTATTGTGGTGGTCAGGGCTCACTTCGTAGCAGGAGCGCCTTTGCATATTAGGCCACACCCCCCTAACGTAGCCATGCCTCCAAGAGCTTACAGAGCTCTTCTTACAGGGGCTACTGTACGCTCTTGGAGGATTGGCTACATCAGGGGGGTTTGGCCTAATATGCAGAGGAGCTCCTGCTACGAAATGAGCCCTGGTGGTGGTGGAAAGTGCCGTCAAGTCACAGCCGATTTATGGTGACCCTGAAAGGGTTTTCAGGGCAAGAGGCGTTCAGACGAGGTCTGCCATTGCCTGCCTTTGCATAGTGACCCTGGACTTCCTTGGGTGGTCTCCCATCCACAAGCTATCCAGTGCTTGCCCTGCTCAGCTTCCGAGATCTGGTGAGATCGGGCTAGCTTGAGCCATCCGGACGCCTGAGAGTCTTCAGAAATGTATACGGGGGGGCATAGGGTTGCCAACCTCCAGATGGTGCCTGGAAGTATAAATAAAAGGAAGTCCTTCTTCACCCAAAGAGTGATGAACACATGGAATTCACTGCCACAGGAGGTGGTGGTGGCTACAAGCATGGATGGCTTCAAGAGGGAATTGGATAAACATATGGAGCAGAGGTCCATCAGTGGCTATTAGCCACAAAGTATGGATAGGAACTCTCGGCCTGGGGCAAGTGATGCTCTGTATTCTTGGTGCTTGGGGGGGGGGCAATCAGTGGGAGGGCTTCTAGTGTCCTGGCCCCACTGCTGGACCTCCTGAGGGCACCTGGTGTTTTTGGCCACTGGGTGACACAGAGTGTTGGACTGGATGGGCCACTGGCCTGATCCAACATTGGCTTCTCTTCTGTTCTTATGAGATCCCGCAGAATTACAACTAATCTCCAGGCAACAGTTCCCCTGGAGAAAATGGCTGCTTTGAAGGACAGACTCTATGGCATTATACCTGCTGAAGTCCCTCCCCTCCCCGAACTCTGCCCTCTCCAGGCTCCACCCCCAAATCTCCAGGCATTTCCCAACTTCTGTTTGGCGACCCTAGGGGGCCTGGAGTTGAGACTAGGGGTGTGCAATAAAAAAAGTTGGTATTTCTCGGGTTCGGGTATATCAGATCTGAAAAATATCAGTAAATCTCGAATATCCCCAATCCAAGAAGAAGAAGAAGAAGAAGAAGAAGAAGAAGAAGAGATTGGATTTGTACCCCGCCCTCCACTCCCAAAGGGAGTCTCAGAGCAGCTTACAAACTCCTTTTCTCTTCCCCTCCCAACAACAGACACCCTGTGAGATAGGTGGGGCTGAGAGAGCTCTTTCCCAAGCTGTCCTTGAGGGAACAGCTGGTACAGAGCTACGGCTTGCCCAAGGTCGTCCAGCAGGTGCAAGTGGAGGAGTGGGGAATCCAACCCGGTTCTCCCAGATTAGAGTCCGCGCACTTAACCACTACACCAAACTGGCTCTCAATCCAATACCGGTAAAGTGTCAGGACTGGGGAAATATTCGGTATTCCTGAATATATATTCGGGTCTGATATACCCGACAGGAGGGAAGTGAGGCATGTAAAAATGCCTTCTTTCCTTCTGAAGCCAGTTCAGCTTTCATTGTCAATTTCACTCCCTGCCAGTCAGATGTTAGGTTTAAGACATTTAAACCTAACAGCAGACTGGCTGGGGGAGTGAAGCTGACAAGGAAAAGCCTTCTCTCTCTGCCTTTCCTTCTCTAGCTGACCAGGGTAGAGAAAAGGGAAGGCAGGGACCCCTGGCATGGAAACATGCCTCTTTCCTCCCTGAGCTTCTCCACAGCAGCGGAGAAGCTCAAGGGGGGAAGGGAAAAAAGAAGGAAACATGTTTAAATGCCTTTCTTTCCTTCCCCAATCTTGGGGAAGGAAAGGAAGGCATCTAAACATGCCTGGGGCCCCTGCCTGTTCTTCTCCAGGGACAGGGGTGCCAGCCTCCAGGGAGGACCTGGGGATCCCCCCAGAATTACAGCTCATCTCCAGACTACAGAGGTCACTTCCCCTGGAGCAAATGGATGCTTTGGAGGGTGGACTCTTGTTGCATTGTACCCCACGGTGTCCTCCACAGGGTCTATCCCCAAATCTCCAGGAGTTTCCCAAACCAGAGCAGGCAACACTACCCGCCCCCTGCTGGTGGCAGGGGAGAGAACCTGGCAACCCATCATTTAAAGATTAAGTTTTATAGTTTTAATCTCTGATTTTATTGTTAATAATTAACTAGGAGTAAGGCCGGTTGTGGGAATAAATACAACAGGCTCTAGAAGGAAGCTCCAGGTGAGTGTCGTGGCTCTGGCTGGTGGAGCGGCATTTTACCTCAGGACTCATTCAATGAACAGCAACAGCAAACTGTTTAGAATGTTAGAGGCAAAGGCCAATCAGGCCACATATGCAAATGACCTCTGTGTTCAGACTGGGTCGTGTGGGGGGGGGAAGGCGAGACTCAGGCGACGCAGCCAGTGGATAGGGACAGCTTGAGTGACAGGTCAGGGAGCCAAAGGCTGTGGGAGTGTGTGGAACGTTCAGGAAAGAGTCACCCCAACACTCAATTATATACTAAGAAGAGATGGTTGTAACCTGTCCTGAGCCCGTTCATGGGAAGGGGCAGGATAGAAATTGAACTAATTAAATAAATAATAAATAAAAACCCTACTATGGGGTGAGTGGGTAGAGCAACACCACTACCTTCCTCTGCAGATGGGAGAACCCACTGATCTAGACCATTGCAGTTACTAAGTTATGGTTTGTAGAACTTACCACATGGCATACGTCTATTGCCTCCACGTATCTCTTATCTTTTAGATAGTTGAAAGCAAGTTTAAATCCTAAGGGGGGAGGGAAAGAAGGGAAGGTATAGTGTTCTGCTTAATGAACAATGTCAGCTTGCATCATAACACTGGCTCCTGTGCAGATAACGAAAGCAGTGCGGACACAGCAGGGCCCTCTAGGTGGGGGCACCTGGGCATGCACAGAAACATGTCTTTGTAAATCTACCAGAATCAAAGATTTCCACCCCTCGGGAGGAATAAGGAGAAAGTAAATCTCAAGAAAAGGGGCTAGAGGCCTTTTAAAAAGAAAGATGGGGATGTGGAGGCCCTGACAGAGGTAGTATTGTAAATGTTATCCTGACAAATCAGTGGCTGGTTTTAATAAAGGCCCCCTGGTGGCCGGAGGGAGGAATGCCGGGAGATGTGGGCAGGGAACATAGTGCCTGTGCGGGTGAGATACAGACTTTCCTGCCTCCCTGGCTCTGCTGCGATCTTTCCAAAAACACTGCAGCCAGGCAGGTTCGGGGAAAATTGCAGGAAAGGCCGGAGGTGCAGTGGGGCACTCTGATGCTGTGGGGAAGCGGGGAAAGCACCTAAGCCAGGGCAAACAACCCACGTGGAAGAGACCAACTTGTGCGAGTGGCTCAGTGAAATTAGCCGTTTCGCAGCTAGCAACCTCCAAACCTCTTCTGGCTGATTTGGCCCCATGGAAGGTATGACACGGGGCTTCCGCTTTAGGAGCTAGTCTCTTGGAACTAGTTATCTCGTTTATAGGAAGCAGGCTTGGCAGAAGCGGCTTGGTATGCCCAGGCTCTGTGGAACCCCAGGATTCTGCTTTGGTTTCTGTGCCCGTGGTATAGCGGGCAGCTGCTTCAGTACCGTCGCTTGACAGATTGACTTTTCTACCTGCCAGCCTGGCACTGATAATTTTGGAGACTTTACATGTATCAATTTGGGGGGGGGGGGCAGCATTATCAATTACAGGGCTCTTTTTGGGCAGGAACGCACAGGAACGGAGTTCCGGCTGGCTTCTGAGTTGGCCACGCCTACAGCCTCCCCCCCCCCTCGGGTACCCCAGGCACCTCGCAAGCCTGGGGAAGCCAAGCCGATCCAGGGAGGGAAGGCAGTTTAAACATCCTCCCCCCACCCCTCGGGTTCCCCAGGGGAAGCCAATCCAGAAACTGCCTTCCTTCCCTCGGGTTCCCCATGCGCCCTGCAAGCCACGGGGCACCTGGGGAAGCCAATCAAGGGGGGGGAGCTGCGTTGTCGTGGGTGTGGCCTAATATGCTAATGAGTTTCTGCGGTTGGGTGTGGCCTATTATGCTAATGAGTTCCTGCTGGGCTTTTTCAACAAAAAAAGCCCTGATCGATTGTACATTGACGAACGATAATGCATTAAGACTAGTGCCATCCTTCTCTAATGGGGGATCTTATGGGGAGTAACCGTCTTCCCTTATTGGTGGAAATCCGGTTCTTAGATCTGTGTGCTCTTCCTAACTCACTGCATGACCCTTTGATACAGGGAGATGTTAAAATAAAAAATGAAACCTTGGCCAGTAGATCTAGAAAGGGAGATGAGGGACACCATGTTTTCAGATCTGCGCCTAAATATGGATAAACAAACAAACAAATCTTTGGTTGTGCAATTTTTCGTGGTGGTTGTTGTTATTGTTGTTATTATTATTTTCAGGGCTATTTTGGGGCAAAAACGCAACGGGACGGAGTTCCGGCTGGCTTCCGAATTGGCCACGCCTACAGCCTCCCCCCCGTCAGGTTCCCCAGGTGCCTCACAAGCTGCAGGGCGCCCGGGGAAGCCGATCCAGAAACTGCCCTCCTTCCCTCGGGTTCCCCATGTGCCCTGCAAGCCGCAGGGCACCTGGGGAAGCCGGTCCTGGGAGGGAGCTGCGCTGTCAGGGGTGTGGCCTAATATGCTAATGAGTTCCTGCTGTTGGGTGTGGCCTATTATGCTAATGAGTTCCTGCTGGGCTTTTTCTACAAAAAATCCTGATGATGATGATGATTAAATCGGCCCACCCCTGCTACTGCAGAGCTCTGGGCAATGTATAACCAGAGATAAAACAGGATAAAATTAATTAAAACATTAGTACAGCATTAAAACATGAGATGGCAAATAACCCATCCTCATTCCACATCCCATTGCTGCCTACTTCATGGGCGGGGTGGGGGGTAGGGCAAAATAGATATCAACAACAGGAAGGGGGCCAGCCAAGATGGAACTGTCGCTGTCCTCGACCAAAAGCCTATTATTTATTATATAGACCTATTATTTTAAAACAAGCTGATTCAAAGAATCAGAGCCCCATAAACAATCGATGGTTTGACAGTGATTGCGGACTGCTAAGGAGGTTTTCTACCAAGCATATATTCATATTGTCAGGCACACAATTACGACTCTCTGCTCCGAAAGAAGGCTTGGGAACGCATCCCTCCACACAGAGCACGCAGCAAACGGGGCCGCCACAGTCATTCCTCTACTTGCCGACAGCGGGATTTGCTTGGTTGCTGTATTTCCAAGCGAGCTCGTAGTTGGCCGCCGCATCTTTATAGGCCTTCTCCTTTTCCGCGATAAATCCCAGGCATTCGTAAGCTTTAGAGCAGGACTGGAGAGAAAAATGACAATGCCCAAAGAAACCTTTTAGTGGACTTTAAACCAAATTTAATACCTGCAATTATCTTCGATACCTTTGAGAATAAGAACATCAGAGGAGCCCTGCTGGATCAGACCAATGTTCATCTAGTCCAGCATGGCGCAAAATACACATCCGTTGAGTTCCCAGCAAAAGGGCGCCTAAATGTGCAAATGCAGGCTTGGCATTCCTTCCCCCCCTCTCCCCCAAAACCTCCCCGGAGTTTCCCATACCACGAGCCACCTGGAGTCAGTACAGTTAGAATAATAATCCAAGGTTGCTGGCTCAAACCGGAGATAAGAGAGGCGAAGACATAATGAGCAGAGGGGAGGAGGCTGAGAGAGCGTAGTGATGTGGAGAGGCAAGGGAAACCACCTCCCACTCAGGGACAGTCGGAACCTGACAAAGCGCCGGTTTCTCCTGGGCTCTATTTAGCTTGGAAATCAGTATGATTGATATCCCACGAGGCGCTGCTCCGGCGTCATTCTTCCCTTTGCCCCGATTGCGTGCTCGAATATCCCACTATTTGCCCCGTGCCGCATTTTGACCTGCGGCTTTGCCCGAATTCCCCCGCGGCTTCAGTGATCCTAAAAAAACAGGAGAGCCTGGGAGAGCCCCTATCTTGCTGCATCTCTGAAGCTAAGCAGGATTGGCCCTGGTTAGTATTTGGATGCAGGGACGTAGAGTTTTGTAAATTCCGGGGGGGGGCTCTTTAGCCAATGTCCCACCCGCCAGGAAACCTCTGCGTCTCCCTGGGCCCTTCCGAGGCCCGCCGGCCGCTGCTGCCGGGGCCTCTCCCCCCCCCTTCCCTCTCCCTTCGCCGGGAAAAGAGGGAGGGAGAGGGAAGGATGGAAGAGCGGCCAGGTGGGGGGGGAGAGGCCCCGGTGGCAGCAGCTGCCGGCCTCGGAAGGGCCCCGGGAGGCGCGGCGGCAGGCGCTACATTTTCCTGGGGGGGGCTCAGTCCCCCCCCCCCGGGAAATTTCAGGGGAGGCTCGAGCCCCCCCGTAGTCTACGCCTATGTTTGGATGGGAGACCACCAAGAGTCGCTACGCAGAGGCAGGCAATGGCAAACCTGTGGCTGAAATATAAGCGAGCCTGGGGCATTTCTGTATAGCAGCCTCAATTAGTTTGTGCCTCTCTGTTTCCTGAACAACCCCCCTCTGAAGATCTCCTGCCCTGAAAACCCTACGGGGTTGCTGTGACACGATGGCACTTTCCACCACCAGCCCCTTAGAGACCACCAAGACATTCAGGGCATGAAGAAAGAGCCTCTGGCATGCAAAGCAACAAATGGAGCTTCGTCTCTCAAAAGCTTCTGCTCTGGAAATTTTGATGTCTTGCTGGCTGGACTCGAATCTTGCTTGTCTCAGCACATCTCTACAGATTCTGAGTTGGGCCAACTTTTCCCCTTCAATCTCACCCCATTCCCCTCCAGTAAGTACAGCCAATCCCACAGGGCTTTGGTCCAGACAGGTCCCACAATCCTCAGCACTGCCTTGTCGGGTGGTCAAAGAGGACCCCCCCTTCCTTTTTCACCATCATCAGAAAAACTGTTTGGCTCCAGCCCTTGGTGGGTGTTAATCACCACCTCATTAACTGCTAATGGTTGAGGACCCGAGGCCTCAAGAAATTCTCCAGCTGAAAGCGGCAGCTGCACACGTCCCCTCACCTTGTTGTACCGTAAGCAGCGGTTTAAGAGGTCAGCGGCATGGTCGTATTTTCCATTTGTGCAATGGATGTCCGCCAACAAAATCCAACCCTTTTCCAACTCTTCGGCATCTGTCAAAGTCCAAGTCGCTTTGCTCAGCCGCTTCAGCTGAGTCCTGGCTTTGGCGGTCTGTTTGAGAATCAGGTTTGCTTGAGCCACGGCCAGGATCGCGGAGAGATTTTCCATCTAGAAAAACACACACGGTGTAGGCAAGATTTAAAGGGGAGAGGGGCGGGGAGAATCCTGAATTTGACGGCAATCTTTTGTTGCCCTTGATCTAGTTTTGCACAGTAAGCCTGCTTGGTTTTCTAATTTAGAGATCGTCTTTGGTTGGGTAAGTAGAAGAAATCTTTTGCGGGCGTTGTAGCTGCTTGAGCTTGGTGTAGTGGTTAAGAGTAACAGACTCTAATCTGGAGAGCTGGGTTTGATTCCCCTCTCCTCCACTTGTAACCATCTGGGTGACCTTGGGTCAATTACAGTTCTCTCAGAGCTGTTCTCTCAAGAGTGGTTCTCTCAGAGTTCTCCCAGCCCCACCTACCTCACAGGGGGTCTGTTGAGGGTAAAAGAAGGGAAAGGTGATTAGAAGAAAAGAAGGAGGAGGAGATTAGATTCATACCTTGCCCTTCACTACCTGTAAAGAGCCAGTTTGGTGTAGTAGTTAAGTGTGCAGACTCTAATCTGGGAGAACCAGGTTCAATTCCCCACTCCTCCACCTGCCCCTGCTGGATGACCTTGGGCAAGCCATGGCTCTGGACCAGCTGTTCTCTCAAGGACAGTTGTCTCTGAGCTCTCTCAGCCCCATCTACCTCCCAGGGTGTCTGTTATGGGGAGAGGAAAGGAAAGGAGTTCGTAAGCCGCTCTGAGACTCCAAGTGAGTGAAGGGCGGGATATCAATCCAATCTCTTCTACCTTGCCCTTCACTACCTGAAGGAGTCTCCTGTCCCTTCCCCTCCCCACAACAGACTACCTGTGAGGTAGGTGGGGCTGAGAGAGCTCTTTTGAGGACTGCTCTTGAAAGAACAGCTCTGAGAGAACTCAAGACTGCCCCAAGGTCACACCAGCAGCTGCATGTGGAGGAGTGGGGAATCAAACCCGGTTCTCCCAGATTAGAGTTTGCACTCCTAACCACGGGTCATTTCGTAGAAAAAGAGGTGCAGGAGCTCATTAGCATACATATTAGCATAACTCATTAGAATATGCCATGCCCCCTGACATCACTGGCTGAATGTCAGTTTCAACCTCATTATACCCTATGGGCCATTGAAGTCAATGGCAAAAACTCATAGGGTATATGAGGGGCTGGAGGAGAGGGGGTTTGAGGGAGAGGCTCCAAACTTGCAGGATAGCTGCTGGAGTGTGTCCCCGAAATACCCACCAAGTTTCAAGAAGATTGGACCACGTGGTCCAATTCTATGGGCCCCCAAACAGGTTGCCCCATCCCCTCCATTGTTCTCTATGATGGAGAAAAACGTTACCTCCCATCATGGAGAACAATGGAGGGAATGGGGGCAACCTGTTTGGGGGCCCACAGAATTGGACCTCCTGGTCCAATCTTCTTGAAACTTGGTGGGTATTTGGGGGAGAGGCTCTCCCTCAAACCCCCTCCCTTCCAGCCGCTTTGAAAGCTGCTGCCGAATTTCAGCGGCAATTCGGCGGCGGGCCGAATCAGACCAGAGAATCTGATTCGGCCCATGGCTGCCCTAGTGGCCACTCCTGGACTGGCGGAGTGTTGCTCCGCCTCGCTCCAGCCCCAAAGGACCCCTGCTCCTAACCACTATACCAAACTGGCTCTCTGAGGCTCCTTTGGTTAGTGAAGAGCAGGGTATGAAAACCAACTCTTCTTCTTCCCTCTAGCTTTGAGCGTGTATGTTTAGTGCAACCTCCTCCCATTGGTTCCCCTGCTCCTGAAAAAGGGCAGTACTTCTGAGCCACATGCAAAGTGCATTTCACACAGATAAATTAAGAAGAAGGGCTTCCCTGAGCATCAATTTTTTTTAAAGAAACTAAGCACTGGCCCCGTGGTCTCCTAACAGCAGTCGAAGAACACAAGTGGGAGCGCTGGGAAGACCATTTAAAGATTACAGCGGTACTCCATTGTCACAGCTAACGTTTGTGCTGCCGCTTCGTCCCCAACGGCACCCCGCGCGCATTCCCAGCTGAAGACCTCACCTCATTCTGGGCCATCGTCGTAAACGCGCCCAGGGCTTTCTCCACATTGTGTCTCTCTTTGGTGGCCATTAAGCAGTAGTTGCGCAACATCTCCACTTGGTTGTGGCTCTCTTGGGAGTGGGTGTAGAACTCCTTGAGGAGCTTCTCCGCTGTGCGGATCCCGTGCTGCTCCGACTCCCTTTTTTCCATTAGGATACTGTCAAGAAGGAAAGGGGTCTTAATATCCTCGACGCCAGGGGGGGTCCCCCAACATGGTGCCCACGGTCTCCACGGCCCCCGCTGACACTTTTCCCGGCGCCCGCCAAGTGTTTTTGGAAAGGAGGCGGGGCCAGGTGGGGCTTTTGCCCAGCAAGGCTTCTGATTGGCCACTGGAGAGTTGATGGGCTCTGCAGCTTTTTAAAAGGTTGCCATGGCAGCACCTGCTACGGGGATCTGCACTGTGTGACGGAAGGCAAGTCGCGGCAGCTATTCTATGGCTGGTACCCCCTCCTGCGGCGGCTGTGGCCGTGCCCACCAAGCTGGGTCAGAATCCCAAAGATGTCTGCAGCTTCAGAAAAGGTCGGAGACCCCTGCTCTGTTCTGTCAAATCCAGTGCGAAAGTAAAACAAGAGCGCTGAACTCTCCTTGGTTCTATAGGGGCAGTGGTTACTGTCCGATTTCAACTGCTATTGACCGCTATAAGCAAGCCCTTATTTGCACAAGCAGTTTGGTGTCGTGGTTAGGAGTACAGACTCTAATCTGGGAGAACCGGGTTTGATTCCCCACTCCTCCACATGCCGCTGCTGGTGTGACCTTGGGTCAGTCACAAGTTCTCTCAGAGCTGTTCTCTCGGGAGCAGTCCTCGAAAGAGCCCTCTCAGCCTCAAATACCTTACAGGCAGTGTTCCCTCTAAGCAGAGTGAGTGTGAGCCAGCTCAGTTTTTTAGCCTCCGGCTCACAGGTTTTTGTCCTAGCTCCAGAAGGATGGCTCCAGAGCAAACTAATTTACACAGTGGCCAAATTGCTCGCTCACAACTACAATGCCAGTAGCCCACAAAGTAGAATTTTTGCTCACGAGACCCCACCGCTTAGAGGGAGCATTGCTCACAGGGTGTCTGCTGTGAAGAGGGGAAGGGAAGGGAGATTGGAGCCGCTCCTTTGGGTAGTGAAGGGCGGGGCATAAAGCCAATCTCTTCTCTCTCTTCATTAACCCTCGTGAGCCCAGTGAACTCTGGGTCCAGCAGAAGGCTGAATGGGAACGGCTGTTCTGGCAGGCCTCCACTCAGAACAGGCTCCTGATGAAAGGAGATCAGAATGAGGGAATGCGGGCAGCTCCTCAGCTGCCATGCCAGTGCTGTTCCAGCTGTGCCCCCCCCCCCCGCAGTGCCTCCCATCTATCCCTACGAAAATCTGTTACTGCGACGGACTGCTCTAATTGCATCTATTCTTCACTGGCAGCAGCTGCTGAATAATCAAGGTCATAAAGAATATTTAGGCTACATTCTGAAAACTCGGGAGCCTGGAATGCTTTCTAGAAGAACCGACAAGCTAAGCAGACAGCTGGAAACCTGAAGGCAGGGTGGGTGGATTATTGGGCTCTTTGGTAAACGCTGATAGCAGTTTTAAGTCCGCAGTAAACCAGCCTCATATGAAATACCTCTCTGTTATCAGGGCTCATTTCGTAGCAGGAGTTCCTCTGCCTGTTAGGCCACACACCCCTGATGTAGCCAATCCTCCAAGAGCTTACAGTAGCCCCTGTAAGAAGAGCTCTGTAAGCTCTTGGAGGATTGGCTACATCAGGGAGGTGTGGCCTAACAGGCAAAGGAGCTCCTGCTACGAACTGAGCCCTGTCCATTATTAACAATAAGCTCCTTCGACTGGAGGTCTTGAGCCATACGATAAAATCACAGGACAAGTTACAGAATGACAGGGGAAAGCAAATTCCTCCACTGGTAAAACTGCAAGTTTGTTACGATGAGGATGAGGATGATGGTGGTGGTGGCAATCATAATAATAATAGTAAGAAGAAGAGGAGGAGAAGGAGGAGGAGCTGGTTTTATACCCCGCCCTTCACTACCCAAAGGAGTCTCGGAGCGGCCTCCAATCTCCTTTCCCTTCCCCTCCCCGCAACAGACACCCTGGGAGGTAGGCGGGGCTGAGTGAGAGAGCTGTGACTGACCTAAGGTCACCCAGCTGGCTGCGTATGGAGGCGTGGTTCTCCAGATTAGAATCCTGCTGCTCTTGATCACGGCACCAAACTGGCTCTCACTTTGCAGGAAAGTGTCACGTGATGGACAAGGATCTGGCCGCAGGTTGTGGAACGGCAGGTCTAATATTGGCCAACAAGGAGGAAACTACCTGGGGATCAATGGAAAGTGGGTACTTGCTCCAAATGGGGGGGGGGAATCCAAAGGACTTGCAGTGAAGACCGCTGGTCGCAGAAGAACAAGACATGATCAGTGGTCTCGGTCACGCCAGGGGCATAATGGCAGAGGTGTCCAGAGAATGGAGGATGGTTTATTTATTATTTATTTATATTTCAATTTTATATCCTGCCTTGCTGGACAAGCTGGCTCAAGGCGGCTTACGGGCATAAAAGTGATAAAACAATAAATACGATAAAATTGACAGGTAGATCATACAGTACTGATAAGACAGTACAAATGATGGTGGCGTTCAGCATGCAATGCAACAGTGGAAGGCAACTATCCAGCGGTGTATCATAGGAGCCGAGCGATGTTCTGATGGACAGTTCGTCAGTGGCAGCTCCTAATCGAAAGCCTGGTGGAACGGCAAAAGGTCCCGCAGAGCCCTGATGTCCTCCGGGATCTTATTCCACCAGTATGGAGCCACCACTGAAAAGTCCCTGGCTCTGGTGACAGCCAACCTGGCGTCCTTCGGGCCAGGGAGAGTCAGGCGATTTTTCGTCCCTGACCTCAGTGCTCTCTGGGGCACATATGGGGAAAGGTGGTCCCTCAAGTAGGCAAGCCCCTGACCATATAGGGCTTTGAAGGTCAAAACCAGCACCTTGAAATGAATCCAGTACACTATTGGCAGCCAGTGCGGGGCCTTCAGCACAGGCTGGATATGGTTCCATACAGAGAGACCCATCAGGAGCCTGGCTGCCGCATTCTGCACTAGTTGCAGCTTCCGGATTTGAGACAGGGGCAGCCCCATGTAGAGAGCGTTGCAGTAGTCTAGTCTCGAGGTGACCATGGCGTGGTTCACTGTTGCCAGGTCATTGCGTTCAAGGAAGGGAACCAAATCGGCCCTTCAGTTCAGCTATAGGCAAAGCATTCAGTCTACCCAGCATAAATGCACAATGGTGGTTGCTAGGAACAGCAAGATATTTTAAATATGGTGGGAGACTTGCAGGAGGGGAGAGTCCAAGCGCTAAAATACCAAATAACGCTAGTGAAACTGAGGGTGGCTGATGTCATTGGGCTACGTGAACGGTCTGTTTTACAGCCGCTGATACGTTAGTGGTAACGGCGACCACCTGACAACACCAAAGGCTACGTGATGAGTAAAAGTTTGGATCAGAAAGCAAACCTGGAACAACGATCGCAGAAATGTCAGGGCAAACCAAATGGTACCATGAATCGCAGGGTCTTTTTTCCAGCGGTGGATGCCATCTGAAAAATGGACCCCCACCCGTCTCCCTGTTCTCGTGGAAAGGGAGGAGACGAAAGCCCTTCAGCCTGTATTTAGAAATATGACCTTTATGATCCATCAGGGAAGCGATGGCCCACTTGTTCACCTCGCATCCCCGTTCTGGTTCTCAAAAGCTTCTCCACCGATGATCTCATTGTCGGGATTTAGGCAGATAGGAATCATTTTGTTAAGGGCTTTCTGGCCCCAGTCGTTATCCTTGCGAGCTTTGTTGAAGAACTTCAGGGCCTCATTCGGCTGCCCCATGTGCCTGTTTGTGGAAAGGAAGAGGAAGACTCAGGGGTAAAGAAGAAGAAGAGTTTGGATTTATACCCCGCCCTTCACTCAGAGCAGATTACCATCTCCTTTCCCTTCCCCTCCCCACAACAGACACCCTGTGAGGTAGGTGGGGCTGAGAGAGCTCTTTCGAGGACTGCTCTTGAGAGAACAGCTCTGGTAGAACTTGTGACTGACCCAAGGTCACCCAGCTGGGCTGCATGTGGAGGAGTGGGGAATCAAACCCGGTTCTCCCAGAGTAGAGACCGCTCTCCTAACCACTACACCAAGAAAAGAGAGAAGAGGAGATTGGATTTATACCCTGCCCTTCACTCGGGGTCTCAGAGTGGCTTACAATCTCCTTTCCCTTCCCCTCCCCACAACAGACACCCTGTGAGGTAGGTGGGGCTGAGAGAGCTCTTTCGAGGACTGCTCTTGAGAGAACAGCTCTGAGAGAACTTGTGACTGACCCAAGGTCATGCCAGCAGCTGCACACGGAGGAGTGGCGAATCAAACCCGGCGCTCCCAGATTAGAGTCTGCGCTCCTGACCACGACACCAAAATACACGTTTGTTTATGAGTGGCGTCTGGGTTCGTTGCTTTGATCAGGGTCACGTATCAGCGCCAAGGATGTTACTTTAAAATCCTCAGGGGTTGATTTTTGCTGATGACAAGTGGACAGGTGGAGGGGGGGGGCCTCCTGCTCCCCCCTCCAGCCTTTTTCCTGAGCCTAAAGAACCTCAAGTGGAAAGTTGTTTGCATAACTTTGTAACTGTACATCTGATTGTCCAAGCTCTTGCAACTAACTCCACAGTTATGCAAATTTCTCTAGGGTCAGGAAAAAGGCTGGGAGGGAAACAGAAGTCCCCTCCTCCACCCACTTTGGACGCCACCCCCACAAGTCACAAGTGATGTTCCACCCCGATTTAGAAAAGGGCAGTTTTTTTTTATTATTGCTGCTGCAGAATAAATACACCTGAGGGAGAAGAATGGTGTGTAAGGCGGGCACAGGATCCAAAGTCAAGATTAAAGGCTTACTGCTCTGAAAACCTGCAGGGGGATGTGCATGTTAGTCTGGAGCTCAGGTTTTTGAAGTCAAGAGAGATCACAGTCTCCAACACGCCTATGGGTGAGGAAGAATCTCATTTACTTCAAAAGAAGAACGATGGGTAATGATTTATTTTGAAACCGGGTGTGCCGCCTCTCCAGACAGCTCACAGCAGTACAACAAAACCAAGCGGACAATAACAATAAAAACAAGTCGTGTCAATAAAAAGTGGCACTAAAACAAACCAAGGCATTAAAAAGGCAATAAAAACAGCCAGTAAAAGCAAGGCATAAAGGCATATAAAGCAGCTTGAATAGCCCAGACCAGGGGTGGGCAAACTTGCTCAGCGTAAGAGCCACCTAAAACAGGGGTGGCCAAGGTTGCTTAACGTAAGAGACGCATAGAATAAACATCAGATGTTTGAGAGCCACAAGACATGAACAAAGATTACCTGCTTTTATTGGAAAAGAAGCAAATTTGCTTTTTATTAACATTAAATGAGACTGCCAAAAATAATAACAAAAGGGGTAAAAGCAGATATTGGTAATGATATTAATTTGTCCAATGATATTTGTTTGCTAATGATATTTAGCTTCCCCAGCCGCCCTGCCGGGAGCCACATAATATATGTGAAAGAGCCGCATGCGGCTCCCGAGCCACAGTTTGCCCACCCCTGGGCCAGACTAACCTGAGCTTGGAAGCTAAGCAGGGCTGGCCAGTGTTAGTACTTGGAGGGGAGACCACCAGGGAAGCCTGGGGTTGCAGTGCAGAGGAAGGCCGCAGCAAACCAGCTCTGCTCATCTCTTGCCTTGGAAACCCCATGAGGGGTCTCCATGGGCCCGTTGCAACTTGTACGGCACTTAATTTATAGAAGCAAATAAAACAGAGGTTAAAATAATATGTCGATCAAAGCCACTATATATTTCCTTGATTGACGGCTGCTTCAGAGAGTCTGTAACTTTTGCCCATGATGCTATCTGCAACTTACCAGCAATACAGTCCCTTGCAATAGTTATAGCCGGGCTCCAAAGGTGTTCGGGTTGAGATCTGCTCCGCCAGTTGAAAAAACGGTGTCGCTTCGTCAAGTTTACCGCTTCTTCTTAGCAAATCGATCAAGCTCTCCATAACTAAGAAATTATCTAAAACCACACGAAGTCCACTTTAGTATGTTCCGGTCTTTGGAAACAACGTGAAATCGTAGGGAAGAAAAGACCCTGAAGTTGTGACTGCAGTTTCACAGAGGGGCTGCCATTTTCACCCCAAATCCTATTTATTTCCCAAAGGGGCTGTCTCCTGTTTTGTTGCGGGGAATCAGCGAGGAGACCAGGCTTGCAAGAGGGGGAACAACTAGCAAGATTCTCCACCAGCGTTCCTGGGGATCTTTCCCTTTTAGATAGCTCTCGAAATAACCAGTCAGTTGCATGACCAGTTGTTTTACTGAAAGAGGAAATGGTATCAAAAACAGCACATGTTCAGAACTAAAAGCATATGTTTAAACACTCACACAAGCTAGCGGGAAATATAGGTGGGAGCAGGCTTGGGGGGAATTATAGCTACCAGTCCAGAAGATCAGAGTGTCCTGGTCCAGTCTGGGTCTCCCAGGGTGACTGTCAGGAGCCCCCACCACCAAGCCCGTCAACCCCCTCCTCGCTTACCCATCAGGTCTGTAGGACGAGGCCCACAGTCGAAGGCCTGGCCACAACAGGGAAGGAGCTGGCCGGCGATACAGAGAATCCCGAAGGACAGCGCCATGGAGGAGCTGTGGCGCCACCGCAACACACAAGCAAGGGGAGGGCCCAGATCTCAAGGCAGCAGGGCCCGCAGAGGCACAGCGTGCTGCCGGCAGCAGGTTGAGAAGGGTCCCGGCCGGCAGGTGAGCGAGGGATCGAGCATGAGGTGTGGCCCTGGGACCGGGGCGGCGCTCAACGAGCACGAAGGCAAGGGCGGGGTCGACGAGGTTTGAGCCAGTGTCCCCCCCTTTGAAGGGAGGCGGGGCCAGCAGGGAGGAGGGAGCCCAGGAGCTGGAGGGGGCTATAAAAGGCAGAGAGGGGAAGCCAGTGAGGAGGGGAAGAAATGGGCCACAATAAAGAGCCAGAAAGCCAAGGCAAGTAAATTCCCAAGGAACGGGGGGGGGGGGGTGAGGTAACTTCCCAAGAGAGCTCCTTTTCTGAGGACTCGTTTCCCCTTCGCCTCGGACGCCTGCCTCCAGACTTCCGGGGCCTCTCTCGCTCCAGAGGAGGCTGGGATCTCCAAGCCCTCCGCCTATGCCCAGATCCTCCCACCAGCGACAGGAAGGGCGGCGGCGCTACAGCAACTGGGGGCCAACCTCCGGGGGTCCTGAGTGGACATGACACAGAGGTCCGGGGAGAAGAGCAAGATGTCCAGCATCTTGGGTGTGCAGTTTGGATCCAGGAAAACACACACCTGCAGCGGGGCTGAGCGTATGTAGTTAGAGGCCAAAATGCTACCTGAGGGCATGCTGGATGAGGCTGCCCTCCTGAAACAATATTCTGATGGGACGAGCGGGAAGTAAAACCATGTGACGTTTTCTGCACAAACGGGTTTTCTCGCTCCCGCATTTGTAATCCTCCGCGGCTTTCTTTAGTTTCCGCAGAGGTATTTTCAGCCCGGGGAGCAAACATGCAGTTTGCTCCCTCTTGTGGCACAGCGAGGGAATTACCGGGAAAAGGGAAGTCCGAAGCTGCACTTAGCTTTATTGTTTAATTTCCTCCACAAAGCTTGTCTGGTTTTTTGAATGTTTTTGCACCTTAATAGAACAAATATATTTTATCCTGTCATGGTATTTGTGATCAATTCTGCCACCCGGGGGGGGGGGGGGACGGGACGGGGGGGTCCCTGGATAGCACCGAAATACATCTATTGGCACAAGTTTATGAGGTAGTGGGCCTGGAATTTTGCTGTGCTTGTTTTGAAAGTAATGATGGCCGCCAGAAGTGGTGGAATCTTGTGATTCTTGTTCTATATTTTAGTTGTGATTTTATATGTATATTTATATGTATATGTTGTGAGCCACCTAGAGCCGGCTAACGCTGGCTAGGCGGGATATAAATCCCAATAAATAAATAAATAAGAGAGAACAAACTTCATTTTTGCACCTTGGACTGAACATACCTCTGCGGAAACGAACGAAAGAGGCGGAGGAATACAAATGCAGGAGCGGGGAGAGACCTGTTTGTGTGGAAAATATCAATGTGTTGGGACCATCAGAGTCCACAGAGTCATTCAACAGCAAGTGTCCCTAATTAGGAAAACTTTATTGAGAAAGATCTGAGATGGTCATCTGCACTTCTTGTGTTAGTAATAGCGGGCACCTGTGGGTCCAGGATAGTTACATAGAATTCAAAGAGGGACCCTGTACTATAATACAACCAATCAGTGGAAGGGGACAAAAGGTGCTTAAAATACTGGCTAACGGTTCCCAGAGTATAGGCGGGACGGTAGAGAGCCAGACAGCAAAAGATACAACAGCTGACACAGCAGGCTCTCCAAGGTCGGAGGAGCGGGCAGAGCAATAAGCACGCCATGTGAACAACGAGATGAGGCCCGACTCCAGTGAGCCCACCTCCTGGGCAGGGGATGGCAGCATTAGCTGACACTGAACAAGTGTTCCCAAGAATGGACAAGAGAACGGGAGGTGTTTTAGGAGGAGGGCCTAATGCGAAACAAAGTTTGAACGGAAACTCTGATAGCTTCCTGCGGTGATCTGGGGTGCTGATAGTTCTTTAATTAAACTAATAAAAATGCTGCTTGATGACCCTCCTGTTGTGCTGGATGGGAAACCTGTCGGCGGTAAGGGTAGCTCTCGTGAAGGAAATGTGGGCGGAGGGAAGATAATGCAAGTTTGATAGGCTTAGCAACCCTGGTAGATAGTGTTAGCTCTGGGGTGAGGCAGGTCTATTGTTTCAGCCAGGGCTCTTTTTCTAGCAGGAGCTCCTTTGCATACTAGGCCACACACCCCTAACATAGCCAATCCTCCAAGAGCTTACAGAGCCCTTCTTGCAGGGGCTACTGTAAGCTCTTGGAGGATTGGCTACATTAGGGGGGTGTCGCCTAATATGCAAAGGAGTTCCTGCTAGAAAAAGAGCCCTGGTTTCAGCTTATGCAGACATCGGAGTGAAGGGAGGGGGTAGCAGCATGGTCAGACCAGGAATTGACACCTCCTAGAATCCCAGACATGTCTGTGAGGCCGGCTAGTCTGATTTCCTTCTTGTGTACATAAAGATATCTGGTTGTCCTCAACCAGGGGCAGGGCCTTTTCAGTCCTGGCCCCAACCTGGTGAAACTCCCTGCCAAATTCCATCAGGGCCCTGCAGGACCTTATGCAACCAGGCTTTTGGTTGAGGACAGCGACAGCTTTCATCTCAGCTGGCACCCTCTTCAGTTTTCCATGCTCGTTTCGAACCTCTTTCCCCCGCCCGCAAAATAGCCGGCAGTCTGTAATAGGGGAATAATTGATTCTAAGGACCATTCCTCGCCATCTGATTTTTAATGTCATTTAATACGTTCAGTTGTTCTATTTGGTGACCGTTTTTAATATTGTGGACCTTGCCAGAGCCCTACAACAGGAGGTGGTGGCGGCTACAAACATGGACGGCTTCAAGAGGCAGTTAGATAAACATCTGGAGCAGAGGTCCATCAGTGGCTATTAGCCACAAGGTATAGATAGGAACTATGGGGCAAGTGATGCTCTGTATTCTTGGTGCTTGGGGGGGGAGGGCAACAGTGGGAGGGCGTCTAGTGTCCTGGCCCCACTGCTGGACCTCCTGAGGGCACCTGGGGTTTTTGGCCTCTGTGTGACACAGAGTGTTGGACTGGATGAGCCACTGGCCTGATCCAACATTGGCTTCTCTTATGTTCTTATGTCTGGGGCAGTGATGCTCTGTCTTCTTGGTGCTTTGCGGGGGGCAACAGTGGGAGGGCTTCTAGTGTCCTGGCCCCACTGCTGGACCTCCTGAGGGCACCTGGTGTTTTTGGCCTCTGTGTGACACAGAGTGTTGGACTGGATGAGCCACTGGCCTGATCCAACATTGGCTTCTCTTATGTTCTTATGTCTGGGGCAGTGATGCTCTGTCTTCTTGGTGCTTTGCGGGGGGCAACAGTGGGAGGGCTTCTAGTGTCCTGGCCCCACTGCTGGACCTCCTGAGGGCACCTGGTGTTTTTGGCCTCTGTGTGACACAGAGTGTTGGACTGGATGAGCCACTGGCCTGATCCAACATTGGCTTCTCTTATGTTCTTATGTCTGGGGCAGTGATGCTCTGTCTTCTTGGTGCTTTGCGGGGGGCAACAGTGGGAGGGCTTCTAGTGTCCTGGCCCCACTGCTGGACCTCCTGAGGGCACCTGGTGTTTTTGGCCCCTGTGTGACACAGAGTGTTGGACTGGATGGGCCACTGGCCTGATCCAACATTGGCTTCTCTTATGTTCTTATGTCTGGGGCAGTGATGCTCTGTCTTCTTGGTGCTTTGCGGGGGGCAACAGTGGGAGGGCTTCTAGTGTCCCGGCCCCACTGCTGGACCTCCTGAGGGCACCTGGTGTTTTTGGCCCCTGTGTGACACAGAGTGTTGGACTGGATGAGCCATTGGCCTGATCCAACATTGGCTTCTCTTATGTTCTTATGTCTGGGGCAGTGATGCTCTGTCTTCTTGGTGCTTGGGGGGGGGCAACAGTGGGAGGGCTTCTAGTGTCCTGGCCCCACTGCTGGACCTCCTGAGGGCACCTGGTGCTTTTAGCCACTGTGTGACAGAGTGTTGGACTGGACGGGCCACTGGCCTGATCCAACATGGGCTTCTCTTATGTTCTTATGATTCATAAATCTGATAAATAATAATTTTGATCAGGTTTTCTGGCATATGAACTCCTGGGGTGTTATTAAATGAAGGGTGTTGGCTTCTGAATTGCCTCTCCCCAAAGAGAGCCGGTGTGCACGCTTACACCACTGGCACCAAAAACCTGGCTCTTGGCACCCATCCATTCATACATGCACTTGTCCTTTAACTGTAAATACCTGGCGTTTTCTCCAGAACGTTTAGGTAAAGATGTATGGCTTGGTCATACTCCTCTTTTCTAAACCGAAGATCTGCCATCATCTAGCAAAAGAACAAATGTTTCACATTCAGTGCAATGGGGATCAATGCTTTGCAAAGAACTGCCATTTAGTCATTGGAACATCATCGTGTATCGAAAGAAATGTGCAGATCGTGTATCAACTAACATCTGCGACATGTTGTGGCTGCCTCTTGTGAATGAACACGTGTGTGTGTGTGTGTGTGTGTGTGTGTGCATGTGCAGCTGACACACATGAAGATCTACATGTGGTTTGCACACTTTTCACTGTTCAAACGTGCTGTCCATGTAGGACATTCTCCACCTTTATGCTGCCCTCACTGGTTTTCACTGAGCATCAAATTGCCCCATCAATCCTGTGCCTTTGCTGATTCCTCTGGCTCCCCACCAGAGGCCTGGCTAGTATCCCAGCCTGCTTAGCGGCACCCAGCTGAGGGTATTTTACCAATGGCCAGTGGCCACACATGGGTGGGGAAGTTACACCCACGAATCGCAGGCCATCCACAGCATAGTTTTTTTTGTGTGTGAGCACTTTCTCTGTGCGTGTGTGTGTGTGTGTGTGTGCTTGTAAGCCTGGAAGTCTCCCGCCCCCTATCCCCGCCCCAGCCACTGTAGGGGTGTGTGTTATTTAATTTATTGAACATCATTATATCACCGGAACATTATGACAACCTGTGTACCAGTTCTCTGAATTCCCAGATTTCATTTTTTAAAAAGTCTTCAGTTCTTTTCATTGCAGAGATATAAAAAGAAAGGCAACAAAACGGGATAGAGACTGACTTTTTTCTCTAAATAAAAGCAGGGAATGTAGAGAACCTGATCGGCCGATATTAGAATGATATTCAACTACTGGTTAATAAACACTTAAAACTGCTCCTGTGGCATGGAAGACGGGGAATGGCCACTACTGGAGGACTGGGGCAGGGAAACTGCATGGAAACCTGCCACGGGGAAGCCCCACTGCCACTGTACTGTATTGGCAGCTGCGGCAGCAACAGGGAAACCATGCAAGCCTGTCCCCTTTTGGGAAAACCTGAGATGCGTATCAAGACTGTTGTGCATTGCCTGCCCTCTACTCTTCATGTTCAGTGCAGAAGCCCCTGAGTTTTAATCCAGAAGCTTTTCATGTTGCCTCTCTTGCGGTGGCTTGTAAGGAACAAATAAACAAAAACAGGGGTCTCTTACACAATTAACTTTTGGTTTAGGGGATGACCAAAGAACAGCATACCATTGTTCCAATTTCACTATTGCTGTCGTCTTGAAGCAGAAGAGAACAATAATGCTCACACTGCTCCATCTCTCCTAGCATCAAATGCAGGCGAGCTAATTCTAGCACTACCTGGAAATACAACAGAAACACAATTAGCAACGGAATACTGGTGATCATCATTTTGGGCAGGAGCAGAGAATCCTGGGCTTTTCCGTATTCTCATTTTCCTTGCTTGAGCGTTCCTTCTGCTTCGTGGGGGTGGGGGTTCTGTTCCACATGTGTTTTGCTCCCTCTGCTGGTCAATTCAATATTACATCTCTTTAAGTCCAGCATAAAAACCTGCAGTTCAAATCTGCAGGGAGATATGCTAGACATAAAGTAATGTAATATTGAATTGACCACTAGAGGGAGCAAAACACATACAGAACAGGCCCCACCCTCCAGAAGCATAAGAACGTAAGAGAATCCGGTGCTGGATCAAGCCAGTGGCCCATCCAGTCCAACATTCTGTGTCACACAGTGGCCAAAAACACCAGTTGCCCTCAGGAGGTCCAGCAGTGGGGCCAGGACATTAGAAGCCCTCCCACTGTTGCCCCCCCCCAAGCACCAAGAATACAGAGCATCACTTGCCCCAGACTGAGAGTTCCTATCTATACCTTGTGGCTAATAGCCACTGATGGACCTCTGCTCCATATGGTTATCTAATTTCCTCTTGAAGCTGTCCATGCTTGTAGCCGCCGCCATCTCCTGTGGCAGTGAATTCCACGTGTTCATCACTCTTTGAGTGAAGAAGGACTTCATTTTATCCGTTCTAACCCGACTGCTCAGCAATTTTGTGGAGTGTCCCCAAGTTCTTGTATTGTGAGAAACGGAGAAAAGTACTTCTTCCTCTACCTGCTGTATCCCCTACATAATCTTATAATCCTCGATCATGTCACCCCTCAGCTGCCGTTTCTCCAAGCTAAAGAGCCCCAAATGCCTCAGTCTTTCTTCATAGGGAAAGTGTTCCAACCCTTTTATCATTCTAGTTACCCTTTTCTGCACTTTTCCCAATGCTATAATGTACGTAATGGCTATCGCCACGTGCTCCCTGAAATGGCGACCGCCACGTGGCCAGTGCACATGGCCAGGCCAGCTACCTGAGCTTGGGTCAGGTAGAACAATAGCTGGCCGGATTGTAACTTGTCACCAATCCAGTACCTAGGATCCCAGATGGGACCTATGAAATGTAACCGCAATCATAAGGTCCTATCGGGACGTTTGGGTGAGGCTGGAGGTGTGGCTCCGGCAGGCATGCTTCATCTGACCACCTAATAAAATATGCTGGCTGAAATCACTGCAACGTGTCTCCGACTCCAGTACTTTGGATATAATATCTTTGTTGAGGTGTGGCGACCAGAACTGTACACAGTACTCCAAATGAGGTCGCACCATCGATTTATGCAGGAGCGTTATGATACTGGCTGATTTGTACACACGGGAACACACAAGCACGGAAAATGAGAATGCGAAAAAGCCCTCTGGTCAGGGATCTTTAGCCCCTCTACACAGAACCCTAGCTTCCGTCTTCCTAACTGACAGTCAGGAAAGTGCAGGTTTATTGCACAAACTGGGCTAACTTAATTCTTGCATAGTCCCTGCCTTCTTTTGGATTAGAATCCTCATGGTCCACGGATGTCTTTGAAATTTACAAAACGAAAATGTATATTCAGGATCTCGTGCCATTTAAAGCATATCTGAATCTGTGTTAAGTGATCCAGAGTCTGCATTCTTGCTTAAGGACATGAGAAATGCTTTTCAGGATCAAACCAAGAATCCCAGCAAACAACAGGCTCTAGGGATCCAGCTAGAAACCGGCCAGTGGCCCATTGGTGGACTGCAGTCCACCGTCCGCCTTAACCAGGTACTGGCATCCTTATCATGTGTTTGGGCACAGAGATTTGAGATTATGCTTACGTTACTGTCAGCGGGAACGAAGGACAGGGCATCGATATAGTACTTCACGGCGTCTTCATACTTCTTCTCCCTCTTATAGAATTCAGCATACTGTATGTAGATTGCCAGAGCCACTTGTTTCTGAGGAAGGATCAGTTCAGGCTGCTCGACCCGGATCCGCTTCAGTATTCTTTGCTGGATGTCAGAGGCCTTAAAAAATGAACAAAGACAGGGTCGTGTTCAATGCTCCCTCTAAGCTGTGAAGTCTTGTGAGCAGAAATTCTACTTTGTGAGCTACTGGCATTAAAGTTGTGAGCAAGCGATTTGGCTCCTGAATAAAATAGTTTGCTCTGGAGCCATCCTTCCTGAGCTAAGACAAAAAGGTGTGAGCCGGAGGCTAAAAAACTGTGAGCTAGCTCACACTAGCTCAGTTTAGAGGGAACATTGGTCGTGTTCGGTACACCCAGGACAGCATGTGAATGTGAGAAAGGCATTATTTATTATTTATTACAGTTGATTTTTAAACTGCCTTCTCTGTGGAACAGGGCTCACGGCAGTGCGCATCAGTATAAAAACATATACGTAGCAAAATCATATTTAAAATTAGGGCTATTTTGGGGCAGGAACGCACATATTTAAAATTAGGGCTATTTTGGGGCAGGAACGCACAGGAAAGGCGTTCCGGCTGGCTTCCGAGTGTGCCTACAGCCCCCCCCACCCCCGGGTTCCCCAGGTGCCTCAGAAGCCTGTGGGGCACCTCGGGAAGCCAAGTTTAAACTGCCTCCTCCCCCTCAGGTTCCCCATGCACCCCGCAAGCTGCGGGGCACCTGGGGAAGCCGATCCTGGGAGGGAGCTGTGCTGTCAGGGGTGTGGCCTAATATGCTAATGAGTTCCTGCTGTTGGGTGTGGCCTAATACGCTAATGAGTTCCTGCTGGGCTTTTTCTACAAAAAAAGAGCCCCGTTTAAAATCCATATTACAAATGCAGCAATAGTAACCTATAATCAATGAGGTGGCAATGGGACTGCCAAAAATATACCACTGCCTTCTTTGGGGGGAAGGGGCCCTCAACAAATCACCTGGGGGAACATCTCTGCCTTGCATGCCCTGCGAAACTGCTTCAAGTCCTGTAGGGCATGGATGTTATTTGACCGAGAGTTCCACCAGGTTGGGGACAGGGCCAAGAATGCCCTGGCCTTGGTCAAGGACAGCCAGATGTCTCTTGGGCTGAGGAACACCAGCAGGATCTTATCAACCAAGCATAAGGCTCTCTTTGGGGGGGCTACTGCACAGAAAAATCAACAACAGCGCAATACAACAACAGCTGCATCAAGCCAAGGTGGTGGTGGAAAGTGCCGCCAAGTCGCAGCTGACTTAGGCAGGGGCGTAGACTTTTGGAAATTCTGGGGGGCGGGGGCTCCTTAGCGCGTGCGCTCACTGGGGTGATGTTCTCCCCCCCTGGGCCCTTCTGAGGCCCGCCAGCCGCTACTGCTGGAGCCTCTCTCTCCCCCCTGCCACCCCTTCCCTCTCCCTCTCCAACAGCGACAGCTGGGCCTCGGAAGGACCTGGGGAGGCGCGACGGCAGGTGCTCCATTTTGCCGGGGGTGGCTGAGCCCCCCCTGGGAAATTTCGGGGGTGGCTCGAGCCCTCGAGCCCCCCCCCCCCCCGTACTCTACGCCTATGGACTTAGGGCCACCTCATAGGGTTTCCACCATACTGGTGGAACGAGCTCCCGGAGAACATCAGGGCCCTGCGGGATTTGCTACAGTTCCGCAGGGCCTGCAAGACGGAGCTCTTCCACCAGGCCTTTAAGTAGGGGCCGCCTAACGTATGCATCTTGGCCCTGGCCCAATTTTATTCTATTCGCCAGCCTGTGGGAATGTATAGAAGGTTTACATCTGAGTGCTATGTAGATACACCTGTGAAGAAAATTGTAACTGTATGCCGCTGATCTTTCGATGTAAGTTTAATGAGTTTTAATTTGATATTGTATGTATTATTTATGTGTTGTTAGCCGCCTTGAGCTCGCCATTGGCGGGGAGGGCGGGATATAAGTCGCTAGAAATAAATAAATAAATTTTCAAGGCAAGACACGTTCAGAGGTGGTCTGCCGTTGCCTGCCTCTGCATAGCGAGCCAGGACTTAGAATCACAGAATCATAAAGTTGGAAGGGACCTCCAGGGTGATCTAGTCCAACCCCCTGCACAAGGCAGGGAATTCACAAATGCCTCCCCCCTCCCCCACAGTGACCCCTGTTCCATTCAGGTCAGGGGAGCTGCATATCGGTTGAAAGGGCCCTCAAGCCTCAGCCAACTTATGGTGACCCCCTCATGGTAGGGTTGCCAAACCTCCAGGGAACACCTGGAGATCTCCTGGAAAGACAACTAATCTCCAGTTGACTGACATCAGTTCCCCTGGAGAATAGGGCTGCTTTGGAGGGTGGCCTCCAAGCTGTGGTGAGGATCAAACGGTGGAGGGAAGAACAATGTAAACCACTTTTAGTCCCCACCGGGGAGAATGGAAGAAATATACATAGATAAGCAAACAAACAAGCAAATAAATAAATATCACCCCTGGTGTTATGTCCGCTGACAGCCGCAAGGCGGCAGCGGCATATAGGCCGCCAATAAGATCTCTGGCTGGAAATTCAGGCCTGCGGACAGGGCAGGGAGAAGTCGAGGCTACTGTATATAGTTGGCCCCTTGCGGCCAGTACGCCATTACTCTTTGTGTACCAATAAACTAGTGATAGCTACGTCGTTGTCTGTCTCCTCTATGCCGTGAACCCAGTACACAAAACCCGGCACTGTTTCAGCATGGGAAAACAGTTTGGGGAGGAAGGCAGGAGTCTTTCCTCCCCCCCATGGCAGTGTTCTGAGCACAAATGGGCTCTGCTTTGTTTTTTAAAAGCTGTCCTCCACAGCTGCTATGGGGCACCAAAGATGTGTATAGGGAATCCAGACTCAGCTCTTTAAAAATAAGCATGTCTAGTCTGTCCCTTAGAGACAGCTGTTTCTGCTATTCTGAAAAACCTGAAGTATATTGGTATAGGAGTTGGTAACTAGGGTTGCCAGCCTCCAGGTGGCACCTGGAGATCTCCCGCTATTACAACTGATCTCTAGACAATCAAGATCAGCTGCTCTGCTTTGGAGGGTGGACTCTATGGCATTCTACCCTGCAGAGGTCCCTCCACTCTCCCAACCCCACCCTCCTCAGGCTCCACCCCCAAAATCTCCAGGTGTTTCCCAACCCAGACCTGGCGACCCTGTTGGTAACTGACTTGGAACCACCTCCAGCAGGCTCACCTTGTTCAAAGTTTCCAGAACGTTCTTTCCATATAAACCATACACCATATAAACCTTGGCTAGTAACATGAAGTTCTTGACATCCTTCATCATAGAGGGCACGTCATCAACTGGAAGATCAAACCAAACATCATTATACGAATCAATGGGTTCGGACCAAGGGTCTCCAACGTGGTGCCCAGGGTTGCCATGATGCCTTTCCAGGTGCCCACCAAGGGTGTTTAGAAAACGGCCAGGGCCGGGTGGGACTTTTGCCCAGCAAGGCTTCTGACTTGCCTCTGGAGCTTTGATTGGCTGTGCAGGTTTTTTTTTGAAATGTTGCCTTGTCAGCAGCAAGGCTCTTCACTGAAAGTAAGCGGTGGCCGCCATTTTGTGGCTGTTCCCACCATGCTGTGCCAGAATCCCAAGGTTGCCTGCAAGTTCAAAAAGTTGAAGACCCCTGGTATAGACACTACAAAATGCAGATCTAGAGCCTTTCCACCATGCCCTGAAACATCATCATGCTCTCCACTGTTAGGACTTTTGTCCAATAATCAGAAAAATCAGAGTAATGAATCTTGCTTTTCTGGAAAGAAGAGATTGCTTCTTTTAGTTTAAAAGAAGTTTATTACTAAAGGGAAAAGGTAAACGGGATTAGCTACAAATAAACAAAACATGCTTTCTAAGGAGCTGCATTGTGCTCCGTCTTCACACTAAGACATACTGATAGAGAGTGAGAGATTGTAATGGAGGATCTCTCCTTCTTCTTGACCCCTGAAAGGAAACACCTGATATCATTGACCAATTAGCAAGACAGTACACCTTCAGGTTTCCCGGGTTTACAGATAATTGGCCAGCTGCCAGGTATCACTTCCAGGCTAACATAGGTAAACAAACAAGTTGCATAGTTAACCCTATAATGACTGAATTTCTCAGGCCTTGCATTACATGCTCATTTCTCCAACATCCACCACCACCCCTTTCATTTTTAAATGGGACACCTATCCTGATCAAGAGATTTGCTCACTTTTGTGACGTTAGGGCTGATCCTAATGAAAGACATTACACAACTTTTTAAAAGAGAAGAGAAGAAATGGGATGTATACTCTGCCCTTCACTACCCGAAGGAATCTCAGAGCGGCTTACAAACTCCTTTCCCTTCCCCGCCCCACCACAGACACCCTGTGAAGTAGGTGGGGCTGAGAGAGCTCTTTCGAGGACTGCTCTTGAGAGAATGGCTCTGAGAGAACCTGCAACTGCCCCAAGGTCACACCAGCGGCTGCGTGTGGAGGGGTGGGGAATCGAACCTGGTTCTCCCAGATTAGAGTCCGCGCTCCTAACCACTACACCAGAGTGGCTCTCTGCAAATCAACTCAACTCAAAGTCGGCAAATCAGTTCAGCTTCTTTCAGTCATACGAAATGCTTTGTAAGGAGAGGGGTTATTGAATATCTGCTGAAGAAAAACAGCCAGCCAGGACTGCCCTGCATAGCAGTGCTACAATCATAGACTTGGAAGGGGCCATCCAGGCCATCTAGTCCAACCCCTTGCTCAATGCGAGATCAGCCTAGGGCTACCTCACAAGTTGATCATTTAGCTTTCTTCCGCCTTAAGGCAGAGGGAACGCTCCCAAGAAAGAATCCAAGAAACCAGAAATGTTACCAGGGTCATGGTCCAGGGCTTGGTTTAGAACCTTCTCAGCCTTGCCAAACTTCTTCATCTTCAAGAGGAGAGTGGCCAGATCGTGACACAAGAAGTCCTGCTCGCTCATTTTGAGAGCAACATCGTAGTAATTGATAGCCTGTCGCAAATCGATACACGTCAACAGGTTAATGAACAACAGAAACACGCGCTTTTCAGACAAGGTACACAAACAGGATCACACAGTTGTGTGCCACTTCATGGCAGTTTTTAATGCTCCCCAATGTGAAGATACTTCCTGCAGAGAGAGAACGATCTAGCTGGGGAGAAGGCTCAGCTGGAACCTTCTTCCTTGCAGGACTATAGAGGGCAGGGGGGCCCAACCTTCTTGGGCTTGGCACGGGGCAGTGGGCATGACCATAAAATGGCTGACACAGGAGGTGGAGCCAATCACAAAATGGCTGTCGGCGGAGGTAGAGCTGCACCCAGAGGAGAAGGCTAAGTGCAGGTAAGAAGAGGAGCGAGAGAGAATAAAATGCACAATGTGGCGGCATGTTGCTGCCACTGAAACGGTGCTATTTTAATCTGCGTAGACAGCTGCGTTTTAAGTGGCAAATCAGATCTCACGCTGGGCAAGAGCCCTACCTGGCTCCATCCACTTTCTAAAAACCACTGGTGGGCACCAAGAAAGGTGCTGGTACTCCTGATATAGAAGAGATCATTCAAACATGCACCTCCAATCTGCTGCGTGGAAGATGCAGTCCAGTGAAAGCTGCAGCACACAGTTCTGGTGTCTGGGTAGCTTATCTCTATTTGGTTTGTTTTGATCCAGTGAGACTGAGTTGGCTCCCCTTGAAAGAAGGTACACATGCCTTGCTTGGCCCTTGTGGCTTTGGAGCCAAGCAGATCATGTCCCTGAACAAAGGGCTTTCCCACCATCTCATTTTCCTCGCTTGTAAGTTCCTGTTTCTTCAAGGTTTTTTTTCCCCCTGTTCCGCATGTGTTTTGCTCCCTCTAGTGGTCGATTTGATATTATGTAGGCTTATGTCCAGCATATCTCCCTGCAGGTTTAAACTGCAGGGTTTTATGCCAGACATAAACCCAGGTTATGTTGAATTGACCACTAGAGGGAGCTGAACATGAGGAACAGAACATGAACCCCCCTCCCAAACAGGAACTTACAATAGAGGAATATGAGATTGCAGGAAAGTCTATAGATTCACCAAGGCTCTATTCCAGGGATGGCCAAACTGCAGCTCGGGAGCCACACGCGGCTCTTTCACACATATTGTGCGGCTCCTAGCAGGCTCCCAATCAATTTGCTTTCTTTGTTTCTTTCTGTTTCTCTTCCTTCCTTCCTCCCCCCACCCCACCATCTACTTGCTTTCTTTGTTTTTCTCTCCCTCCTCCTTCCTCCCCATCTATTTGCTTTCTTTCCACCTTTTCTTTTTCTCTCTTCCTTCCTTTCCCCATCTATCGGCTTTCTTTGTTTCTCTCTCTCTCTCTCTTTCTTTCTTTCCACCTCTCTCTTAAGACAAATAAATATCAGCAAACAAATAAATATCTTTGGACAAATAAATATCGTTATCAATATCTGCTTTTACCCCTTTTTTATTTTGGGCAGTCTCATTTAATGTTAATAAAAAGCAAATTTGCATTTTCAACCTTGTTGTACTGATGGGTGTTCACATAGGCCTGCCCAATTTTCCGTGCCACAGCTGCATCCAAGGGATTTTTCTTCTGAGCTGCTTCATAAACTTCTAAAGCTTTCTCAGGCTAAAACAAATGACAGAAACATGGCAGTTATTTTACTACGTAATATCATTAGACTTCAGTTTTGGGAGGTTTTCTCTTTGCTGTTCATGATTTACAGTGCTGTCCGAAGTGGAGTGATGCCTTTCTAAGCCCATGGGCCTAGAAAGAGTGTAACTCTCTGCTTAGAACATTACTGCAAGTCTCCTCTATTACAGTTTATTTGGGGGAAGAAGATCCAGAACTTTGAGAAGATTGTCAGGCAGGCTTCTAAAATCAAGGCTGCCTTGGCTAGTCTGAGATTATTTTAACTCATCGAGCTACTTTTACTAAAGCTGGTAGAAGAACGTTTATAGTCTGATTCATGTGAATTCTAAGCAGCTGTTAGAAGTTTTCAGTGGCACAAAGAGAAATAAACACAGCTCTAGATGCACAAGTCTACTAAGGTTACGTGAAGTCAATCTCTATATAGTCAAAGACCTTTTCTAAAGGTCACATGTAGATTATCCAGGAAAGCCATTTTGGATAAGTGACCACAATACTGCACTTGGAGCTGAGTTCAAATCCTAGTTCAAAGGTCTGCATCTTCAATGTGTTGGATGACCCAAGGAATGCAAAGGCCCAAGAATGATTTTGAGCTTCTCTTCTCTTACGAGCTGGGAATTGTTCTCGGAAGCCAGAATCTGAACAATTACTTGCAGAGCAGGCATTTGAGGAGGATTAGAACGCTTGATGAATGGGGAAAGGGTTTTCCAAAGCAACTGGCACAATAAAAGTGCAACAGAAACACCTAATATTAAAAAAAAAAACGCCTTCCAGCTTTTGTGCTTCCGGCAGCTGAATGCCTGGTTCCTCTGGTATCTAGTTTCAGGTGGGTAGCCATGCTGGTCTGTGGCAGAAGACAAGATTCAAGCCCAGTATGGAATGGAATGGAGATCCCCAAGTCCTTATGACCAGCGTACTATAAGAAGGATCCTACTGTGTAATATTTGAACTCTTTAATGTGTCATGTGGCTATTTGATAATGTTTAGTCAAGAGAAGAGGAGGTTGAGGGGAGACATGCTTGCTCTCTTTAAGTGTTTCATAGAATCACAGAATCACAGAGTTGGAAGGGACTTCCAGGGTCATTCAGTCCAACCCCCTGCACAATGCAGGACATTCACAAATACCTCCCCCCCATACCCTCAGTGACCCCTGTCCCATGCCCAGAAGATGACAAAACACCCCCCCCAGGATCTCCAGCCAAAGTGGCCTGGAGAAAAACTGCCTCCTGACCCCAAGGTGGTGATTTGAAGGGCTTTCACTCAGAGGAGGGCATCGAGCTGTTCCTGTTGGCAGCAGAGGATAGGACGCACAGGAATGGGTTTAAATGAAGGGCGGGAAGGTACCATCTGGATATTAGGAGAAACTTTTTTACAGTCAGAATTGTGCGACAGTGAAATCAGCTGCCTAGGGAGGTGGTGAGCTCCCCCTCCCTGGCAGTCTTTAAGCAGCGGCTGGACAAACCCTTGTCAGGGATGCTCTAGGCTGATCCTGTATTGATCCTGCATGGCCCCTTCCAACTCTGCGATTCTGTGATTCTATGACTACTTATGTGTTGCTTCAGCTCTGTCCTTTAGATTTCTGGTTGGTTCCAGACTTCTACAACCCTAATCCTATTGCAGTGTTTATTGACTGTCCCAGTTTTGTTGACTGTATTGACTCACGCGATGTAATCCACAATGAGTCCCTGTGAGAAAGGTGGAGTCTAAACAATGCAGGTAAATAAACAAATAAATATCCCAGTCAGAAGGTGGGACTGGAATATAAGGTTCAGATTGATTTTGCACAGGCGCTGCCCCGGCGTTCTTCCTCCGTTTGCCCCGGTGCTGTGCTTGAATTTCACACTATTTGCTGCGGGGCGCATTTTGACCTGTGGCTCCGCCCCATCTTCCCCGCGGCTTCAGTGATCCTCAAAAAACAGGATCACTGAAACCGCGGGGACGATCGGGCGGAGCCGCGGGTCAAAATGTGCCCCGCGGCAAATAGTGTGAAATTCAAGCGTAGCACCAGGGCAAACGGAGGAAGAATGCCGGGGCAGCGCTAGTGGGAAATCGGTCTCAGAGATCTCCATTCCTACTTGTATCTGATGAAGGAAGTGCTGACACTCGAACACTTATACCCCAAAAATCTTGTTTGTCTTTAAGGTGGTAATGGCTCGAATCTTGCTTCTATGCTATGTATTGATAATAACTATAGTTATACATACACCCAAACAACACAATCACTGGACCTAAGAACACCACCTATGCCATCTCAGGCTCATTCGCTAGCTCATCTTCTAACATTGTATATGCCATTAAATGCTAACAATGCCCTTCAGCTCTCTACATAAAGCAAACAGGTCAAACCTTACAGGGGACCTCAAACCAACTGTTTTATGGCAAAGGAATTTCAGAAACAGACTAGAATGGGAGATTGTGGAATTACAAGTTATTGCAACACTCAGGACAATGGAACCCCTAGGACTTAACAGAGATACTGGGTTCTTATCTCACTACACATGCTAAATCACTCAGTTTTTGAATCTGTAAACTCTTATATTATCTGTATTTTAACTTGCTGCTATTTACAGGTTTTACCAACTGCTTTAATTTACTATATTTATCATTCAGTTACTTATGTATCATTCAGATACTTATGTATCTCCAATTAGCCCTTCCTGGTATATAAACACTTCCCCCATGTAATGGTTGATGAAGTCTGTTTCCATGTATATGAAGAAGTGTGTGTGCACACGAAAGCTTATACTCAGAATTAAACTTTGTTGGTCTTAAAGGTGCCACTGGACTTAAACTTTGTTCAATAGTATAAATAAACATTTACATAGCACTTCCCAGTATTTTAAAGTGCTTCAGTTCATTTAAAAACTGGCTTTATATCCAGCATTTAATTTTTTTTAAAGACACTATTTGCATTTTATTTTAAATGACTCCAGTTTCATCGGGAAATACTAACCTCTTGAATATTCATATAAGCATCACCTAAGAGAAGGCTTGTATGCGGACTTGGCAGATTTTCACACAGCTCACTATACCAAAAGAGGAATGTCATTAAAAAATATAACATGAAACCAAGTCCAGCATAAATCACTCATATTTACAATTTAATGAACTACTCAAAAGCAGAGAGGGGCAACTGTTTTAGATTCGCGTTGCTGTCTTCATAGCTACGGTTCCTACAATTAATATAACAATGAGAAGCAACACCCTGTATCTCTACCAACCAAGCAAGAACACAAGCAAGGGGCAGATCACCCTGGCCCAAGTGGATATGAACCCAGCTGCACTCATCTCCCCTCCATGTCCTTTCCTTGGTGAGTCATCTGAACTTGTAAGCCTTTGGGCGAGGTCTAGCTAGCTTTATTGATGTGACCCCTCTGGGAGACAAACGGACCAGAAAGTGGGATGAATACATTAGAAGACAAAGTTATAAATCAAGATGCTCTGAGCAAAGACTGATGAAATGTTCTGAGAGCCATGAGGCAGATGTGAAAGTCAAAAGGAATCTGTCTTAAGAACATAACAGAAGCCAACGTTGGATCAGGCCAGTGGCCCAATCCAGTCCAACACTCTGTGTCACACAGTGGCCAAAAACCCCAGGTGCCCTCAGGAGGTCCAGCAGTGGGGCCGGGACACCAGAAGCCCTCCCACTGTTGCCTCCCCCCCCCCCCCAAGCACCAAGAATACAGAGCATCCCTTGCCCCAGACTGAGAGTTCCTATCTACACCTATCTAACTCTTTTCCTAGCTTACTCTTTTGCCTATCTTACTCTTTTCTGGTCCAGAAAAAAAGTTCCGCAAGTCAGCAAGAGGAGCCTGCTGTACACAGAGCTGACCAGCTGGGGCCCCAAGATATCTTCCCCCTCCAATCCTTGGAGCTCTTTTATACTTTAAAAAATAATGTATGTTTGTATAACGATTAATATAGTAACACATGACTATGTATGCAATGCTTGAAAAAAAAAAAAACCGGGAAGGGCAAGACATGCCAGCACCGCGGGTCCGGGGTTTGGGAGTGCTCCTGGACCCCTCGCTAACAATGGAGACCCAGGTAGCAGCCACTGCCAAGGCAGCCTTTTACCACCTACGGCTGATTAGGCAGCTGGTTCCCTTCCTCGAACGCAATGACCTGGCGACAGTGATCCATGCTATGGTCACCTCAAGGCTGGACTACTCTAACGCTCTCTACATGGGGCTGCCCTTGACCCAGCTCCGGAGGCTGCAGCTAGTGCAGAATGCCACGGCCAGGCTGCTAATGGGCCTCTCGGTGAGGGACCACGTCCGGCCTGTGCTGAGGGCGCTGCACTGGCTGCCTATAGCGTACCGGATCCGGTTCAAGGTGCTGGTTTTAACTTTTAAAGCCCTATATGGCCTGGGGCCTGCCTACCTAAGGGACCGCCTTTCCCCGTATATACCCCAAAGAGCGCTGCGGTCAAGCACTCAACATCGCCTGACCCTTCCGGGCCTGAAGGAGGCTAGGTTGACAACCACCAGGAACAGGGCCTTCTCGGTGGCGGCTCCCCACTGGTGGAACAAGCTCCCAGAGAACATCAGGGCCCTGCGGGACCTTTTGCAGTTCCGCAGGGCCTGCAAAGCGGAGCTCTTCCGCCAGGCTTTTGGGGCCGCCACTGGAGGGAATGGCCCTTAGTAGATGGCGTGATGAACCATCTCCAGAACATCTACGGTGGAAGCCTCCTGGTTGGGCATAAGTAAGTGGCTGGTATTTGTTGCTGGTTTGTTTGCTGCCATCTGTGATCTGATTGTTTAGCTGTATTTTAATACGAGTAATTTTATATGCTGTGTTTTAACTTTGTACGTGTATGATTTTATGTTGTTAGCCGCCTAGAGCCGGTTAGCTGGCTAGGTGAGATATAAATCGAAATAAATCGAAATAAATCGAAATAAATAAATGAATGAATGAATGAATGAATGAATGATAAATAAGATCTTCTGGCGTAGAAGTCTGCCCGTCAAATTATGAAGATGAAAAGGAGGGCTCTTCTGCCTTCTCATTTTACAGGCGATACGCTGGAAATAAACCTGTGCGATTATCAAATCATCCACTAATGAAGCAAAACACACATGGAACAGGAAAAACACCCTCAAGAAACAGGAACTTACTGGCAAGTAAAACGAGAATGTGGAAGAGCTCAGAGTCAGAGAGATGTGCTGTGAGTTTTCTTTTTCTGTTCCATCTGCCACCACCTTCTTGGTGTCCATTGACTAAGGCCAAACTAGGTACGACCCAGGAGATGCATGATTAGGATCTCCCATGGTGTTTTCAAAGATTGAAACTGAAGCACCCCCTGAGGAGGGAGGGCACTCTGGATTATGGCTGCAGAGCTAGGAGAGAGGAAATTAAGCCTTTCCTTCCCCATGCTATTTTCCAAATCTCAATCGCCTTCCTGAGGCTCTTTGCCCATGGCAGAAAGACATACAGGCAGCAGATATAGGAATGCAATTCCCTCGGTTTACAAGCTGTCCCAGTGACCCAAGGAATAAGGCAGCTGGATCCAACCTCTGGAATCCCTTGTTTAAGACCTCCTGCACTCCCACAGAGAACAGCCTTAGAAAATGTGGAAAGAGGAGTGACCGGGGGGGGGGGATAACTTGCTTTTCTCCTTCCCAGAAAGGACCCCCCACCGTGTGAACTTGGCCTGATCCACCTTCTCCCATATCGTGGCCATAACACCAGCAGGAATCAGTGATTTTAACCAAAGACAACAGGGGCCAGGCTGGTAGCAGCAGTGGGGCATTTCAGGGCCCTGCCCCCATAATTAAAAGCCCCGCCCCACAAACAGCTAAGCGAGAAACCTTATTTTTGACCATAACATAGGTGGTACTGGGCTAGCAGAAAGGTGGGGTTGTTGGAGATGTACTGAAGGTGCCCTTCTCAGCTTTCTTGCCCCATGGAAGGGAACTCAAAAGGCATTTAAATGCCTTCTGAAGGCATTTAAATGTCCTCTAAGCTATTTTTTCCTAGGAACTGATGTGCTCGCTGCCTTGTCCCTTGAAAGGAAGGGCTAGAAACAGGCACGGAGCCTCCCCCTTTAAAGACAGGCGTTCAGATTAATTTAATTAACTGTGATTTAACGGCCCCCTTAAAAAATTACATGCCCCCGAACAAAAAAATCCTGGTCGCAGGAAATGAACAAATAAAGGGGGGAGGGAGAGAAGAATTTCAACCCAGAACAAACCAAGTAACCAAACAGGCTGGAAAAAGAAAAAAAAACTTGTATATGGAAATATTAATGTGAAGTACCAAAATGCTAAAATTATATCAAATCACAAAAAACGTAAATCAAATTATAAATATTAAAAACTGTGTTAACATTTTTGTGATTTAATTATAATTTTACTTTCCCCATATATTTCCATATACATGGTTTTTCTTCTTTTCTCCATTTTTGGTTACCTGATGATAGAAAGTGCCCTCAAGTCACCGCCAACTTAATGGTGACCCCGTGGGGTTTTCAAGGCAAAAGACAAAAAGAGGTTGTTTGCCATTGCCTGCCTCTGCATAGCAACCCCGGACTTCCTTGGTTGTCTCCCATCCAAATACTAACCAGGGCCGACCCTATGTAACTTCCAGGATCTGATGAGATCAGGTTAGCCTAGGCCGGGGGTGGCCAAACTTGCTCAGCATAAGAGCTACATAAAATAAATGTCAGATGTCTGAGAGCCACAAAACATGAACAAATATTACATGCAAGTTTTTACTTAATGCTAATAAAAACGAGACTGCCAAAAATAAAAACAAAAGGGGTCAAAACAGATACTGATATTGATTTGTCCAATGATATTGATTTGCTTACTGATGATATTTATTTGTCTAAGAGAGAGAGAAAAAGAGAGAGGTGGAAAGAAAGAATGAAAGAGGTGGAAAAAAAGAGAGAAACAAAGAAAGCAAATAGACGGGAGGGAGGGGGGAAGGGAGAAAAAATATGCCTCCCCTTCACTTCCCCAGCTGCCCTGCCAGGAGCTGCACAATATGTGTGAAAGAGCCGCATGTGGCTCCCGAGCCGCAGTTTGGCCACCCCTAGAATAGAGCCTTGGTGAATCTATAGACTTTCCTGCAATCTCATATTCCTCATTTGTAAGTTCCTGTTTGGGAGGGGGGGGGGGTCATGTTCTGTTCCTCATATGTTCAGCTCCCTCTAGTGGTCAATTCAATATAACCCGGGTTTATGTCTGGCATAAAACCCTGCAGTTTAAATCTGCAGGGAGATATGCTGGACATAAGCCTACATAAATATCAAATCGACCATCCAGGCCAGGGCAAAATGACAAACTGAACGAATGCAGAAGAGCCTTGCTGGATCAGACCAATGATCCATCTAGTCCAACACAGCTTAGCTTCTGGGATCTAATGAGATCAGGCCAGCCAGGTCAGGGCTAGCTGGTTACATTCTTATAAGAATATAGAAGTCATGACCAAAACAGAAAAGGAATACCAGCAAGTCCCAAATTAGTTCTAGAGCAGAGACACACAAGAACCCATTATTCAACATTTGTAATACATTTTAATGCCTAAAATATATGTCTGCTACGCTCTCAGACGATCCTTCCTCTAATTTTTATGACCCCCTCCCTGACCCTAAAGCAACATGGGAATAAAGAGTATCTGAAAAAAACCAAGAGGAACTTTAAAACAGGATTACCAATAACATCCGATGTACAGTCTCTTATCCTTTCGGATCTGAAGGTAAATCTGAGCCATCTTTTCCTTCACCTCAATGTAATATGGCTGGTTTGGTGTGATATTCCTCAGCATTGTTAATGCTAAATCCACTTCCCCTTTACTGAGAGCCAAATCTGCATTAGCAACAGTGATACGGATTTTCTCTGGCGTCCCACTAAATTCGTTGATGGTGTCTTGCATAACCTTAGTGGCTTCATGCTGGAATGTGAAAAACAAAAATTACGGTGCGTGGTTCATCGGTGTCGGCCACACGGATCTCACTTAGGGGTGTGCATTCGGCTATAGCCAAACCAAAAAAATGCCCGAAAAATATCTTGTCGGTATTTTGGGGGTATCAGGGGAGCCAAATACAGATCAGAGATCTGTATTCGGCTACCGGTATAGATGAACCTGAAAAAGCAGATATTATCCGGCTTTTTTTCGGGTTAATTTTGCTATACCGATGAAAGGTCTCATTTCAACCTAACACCCTGTCAGTCAGCTGTTGGGTTTAAATGAGATCAGGGAGGGAAAGAAAGGCATTTTAAACATGCTTGGGTTCCCTGTCTGCCCTTCTCTAGCTACAAGGTGTCAGCTAGAGAAGGGAAGGTAGAGAGCAGAGGCTTTCCCTTGTCAGTTTCACTCACAGCTGACTGGCGGGGAGTGAAATTGACAGGGAAATTTGTAGGGGCTCCCAGAGGGAAAGAAGGCATTTTAACATGCCTCCTTTCCCTCTGGTGGTATAAATCAGACCTGAATATTTTTGGGGATACCGAATATTTCCCCAATCTGAATGTCTTCCTGGTATTGGACTGGGGAAATTCGGCCTCTACCGATATTTTTCGGGTCTGATTTACCTGAAGCTGAAAAATACCAGCTTTTTTTTTTTTTTGCACACCCCTAATCACACTTCCTTTCTAAATCGTTGACGCTTTGCGCTTTTCTGCATGGTTTTTTTCTCATCGGTTCTGGCCCCATACTGCTTCGGTTTATCCCTTGACTTCCACACACACTTTTGTGCCTTTCATTTTCACTTCTCCTTCTCCCCGCTTTTTTCGGGCTCTTTTGAGACCAGTTTTACCCCACTCTTTCTCTGGAGGCCTACTCAGATCAGCTTTTCCTAGTGCGTAATGTTTCTATTGGTTTTCTTTGTCCTGCCCACTCCCGCCCACCTCCAGCTCACTTTTCAATAACTGGAATGCCGTCATCATTAAACCCTTCCCCCTCCCCAAAACAGTGAATTCCTTTTTTTTCCTTTAAAAGGCCCTGAAATATTGATATAACATTGTAGTGTTGTAACATTGTAGTGTTGTAAGATTCAAGGTGCTGGTGCTTACCTATAAAGCCCTATATGGCTCAGGACCTATCTACTTGAAGGACCGCCTCTCCCCATATGTTCCCCAGCGAGCACTACGGTCTGGTTCCCAAAATCGCCTGACCCTCCCAGGGCCAAAGGAGGCCCAACTGGTGGGTACAAGGTCCAGGGCCTTCTCTGTGGCGGCCCCGTACTGGGGAATGAGCTCCCAGATGACATCAGGGCCCTGCAGGACTATTTACAGTTCCGCAGGGCCTGCAAGACGGAGCTCTTCCACCAGGCTTTCGGGTAGAGGCCGCCCAGTATTGAGATCTACATCTGGCCCTGGACCGATTTCACCCGCCAGTTTGTAGCTGTTTTAAGGTGGCATTCGGGTGCTGCGCTGAATTTGATGATACGCCATCTGTATGATATTATGTTGGTTTATATGTTTTAATGTTTTAAACGTTTTAAATTATGTATATATGGATATGTTGTTAGCCGCCCTGAGCCCGCCTTATGGTGGGGAGGGCGGGATATAAATCACATGAAATAAATAAATAAATAAATAAATAAATAGTAACAATGATTTAAACGAGTTCTCTGAACTCCCAGCTTTCATTAAAAAAAACCTCTAGCCTCTTCCCACATAGAGATGTAAGGAAAAAGGCATGTCTCTGCAAGGGAAGGAGCTAGAGAATTACTTTTAAAAAAATGAAAACTGGGAATTCAGACAATCTCTTTAAACTATCATTAAAACACTACAGCGTTCTATCAATATTTTAGGGCCTTTTTAAAAAAAAGGACTTTATTTAAAAATAAAGATTATATAGAGATAAGAGATTCTCTCCAGAACTTCTTACCAATTCCCCATTGAGACGAAGAGCTTCAGCCAGTTCCAGGTATATGGAAACTTGTTCGCTTGTTGTTATAAGGGGTCCCATGCCCCTTTTAGCTTCCCCTTTCATTTGGGGCAAACTGAGAAGCATTTTCAAGACTTTAATGGCTTCAGGATAGTCCCCAGCTTTGTTCAGTGCCTGGGCCCTGATGAAGTGGTACATTGGGTGATCACGAAGCTGGCAAAGATAATGAAGATGATGCGATTAGGGCAAACCAATGACAGGCTCCTTTGGATAATAGTGGGTTTAGGAATGCTTCAAGGTTTATAGTTCAGTCCTCAGGTGTGTGCACAAGGGCCCAGTTCTTAGTAAGGGCTTTTCTGCTTTCTCACTTCCTTCACTTGTAAGTTTCTCTTTCTTCGGGGGAGGGGGGGGGTGTTTGTTCCACTCATGTTCTGCTCCCTCTAGTAGTTGATTCAATCACACACTGGTTTATGTCCAGCATAAAAACCTGCAGTTTGTTGTGGTGGTTAGCGGTGCAAACTCTAATCTGGGAGAACCGGGTTTGATTTCCCCACTCTTCCACATGCAGCTGCTAAGTGACCTCAGAGCTGTTCTCTCATGAGCAGTTCTGGAAAGAGCTCTCTCCGCCCCACCTACCTCCCAGGGTGTCTGTTGTGGGGAGGGGAAGGGAAAGGAGTTTGTAAGCCACTCTGAGACTCCTTTGGGTAGTGAAGGGTGGGGTATAAATCCAATCTCTTCTCTTCTTCAGTTTAAATCTGCAGGGAGATATGCCTGACATAAACTGATGTAATATTGGCTTGACCACTAGAAGGAACAGAACATGTGCAGAACAGAAACCCCCCCCCCACACACACACAGGAGCTTACAAGCGAGGAACTCACAAGCTCTCTCAAGGTCACTGTTCCTTGTCCTGCTCTTTGCACATGTGCAAGTTATATCGCAAGGAGGAACAAGGGAATTCCTTGTGAGTAAGCCCTTCAGCTGTTTGCTCTCATCTAGATCTGCCAGTGAGCAGAGGGAACAGGGCAGTGGCTCTTTTATGTGACCTTTAAAATGTTTTATTCAGGGCTTGACCTCACCTGGAAATTATGGCTGACCCCCGTTTCCAGCGAATGGGCACATTCTTTAATGTTTCTCTGAGAGAGGTGGATCTGGGCCATAAGCAGATTGGCGTCGGTTGAGGCGGGATCCAGCTCCAAGCAGCGCTGCAGGGTGCCCTGCGCGGTCTCAACTTCTCCTGCAAAACAGCCTAGCATGTTATCTTGCCCTTGATAGTCTACTTCCTTACAGGAATCCTGAGCAGAGGTCCAAATGTCTGGTCCTCCCTCCGCAAGCACAGGAGTTTGCTAATGGAATGGTGTCCCGTTCCCTGTCTACGTCCTCGTTTTGTTACAGCGAAGACAGTTGTGGAAGTTTCCTTGCCGGATTTGTTTCTACTGTACCTTTTCCCTCTCTCAGTGTCAGCTCTGGAAAACGGTTCTGCGCACTGGCGTTGTGCGTCAATTTTAACCGGGGGAAATAACCTCTTACGGGGACTGGGGGCATGAGCAGAACAGAAAGAAACTTGGCCTACTTTTGCTCCTTTACTGTAGAGTTAAGAAAGTCCTCCATGCAGTGCTTGGCAGAGAGAGAAAAAAACATGCATCTCAGGAGAAACAGTTTTCAACTGGAACATCTGCTAACCTTTCTGGCTGGAAGACACTGCTATCACGGTCCTCACCATCACTGTTTTAGGGTTGGGATTGGGAAATTTCTGAAGATTTGGGGGATGGAGCCAGGGGAGGGTGGGGGTGGGGAAGGGAGGGATCTCAGCAGGATATAATGCCATAGAGTCACCCTCCAAAACAGCCACTTTCTCCAGTGGATCTGATCTCTGTTGCCTGGAGATCGGTTATAATTCTGAGAGATCTCCAATCCAGGCCCCACTTGAAGGCTGGCAGAGCAGACAGCAAGGCACCAGAATAATGATAAATTCCAGAGGCCACCAGCTGTCATTTTAAAAATCATAATTGGTCTGTTAAGGATGCTGAAGAATAAAGGTGATCAGGTTTCAGGTCTGAGTAGTTCATTTCCAACTGTACGTCCCTAATTGTATGATACCATTCTTCTGCTTCATCTAGCATCGGTTAATTGATGACCACCAATAGGAATTGGTGAATGACCTTCTGAATGACAGAGGAGTCGGAACGCAAGCTCTTTCTGAAAACAGAAAGCCCAGCAATTTCTGACACCAGGAATCACAAGACCGAGAAATCTGTAGGAGGACACGTCAGCTTCCCGAGGCACTCGCTGAATGACCTTAAAGTAGCTGTTTTATTACAAGGGAACTTCAGGAACAGAATGGAAAAGGAAACTGCTTGATTACAAGTTATCACAACGGTTGGAACCAAAACCGCCCCAGGACTCAACAGGGATATTGGTTTCTTATTACATATGCTAACTCATTCAGTCCTCGCATATATATGCTCAACAAGGGGGACTATATATCCTCTGTATTTCAGTGTATTTCTTTTCCAGACTAGTATATTAGAATACTGAATGTAACGCAAGGAATATTGGAATGTTTTGCTGACATAACACTGCACAACACATTTGTTGTGGTAGAAGCTCTCGAGAGCCAGATTTAGTTAGCTCCTGAAAGCTTGCATCAATACAAAACTGGCTGTTGTTGGTCTGAAATACAGATGACTGAATTCCTGGACTGTAGGGTTGTGCAACTGAACACACGAAGCTGCCTTATACTTGGTACATCGAAGTCAGTATTGTCTATTCAGACTGGCAATGGCACTCCAGGATCTCAGGCGGAGGTCTTTCATACCACCTACCGCCTGGTCCTTTTTAACTGGCAGTGACGGGGATTGAACCTGGAACCTTCTGCACACCAAGCAGATGCTCTAGCAAGGAGCCACGGCCCCTCCTCTGCCAAGCAGAGTGTTACTGAAGCGGAACCTTTAAAGGACAGCAGAATAGGGGGGCAACAGTAACTGCTAAGGATTGGGTAGAGGACATTTTATATCATCGTTCCCCCTGCAAGTGCCTTTATCAGCAGCGCTTCCGGTGGGAAAAGCCAGGAGCCGCAGATTCTCTAGTTGCCTGGCCAGGGCTGGCTTTGGCGGGTGGTGTCTTTAGGCAGTTGCTGAGGGAGCGCCAACCCCCATCGGGAGGCCCTGTTCCTGGGAAAGCCTTCCCCCAGCCCCATCTGCCTGTCACTTGAACTGGTGGCCCTCGTCCGTCACACATGCGCATGAAGCTGACTTACACTGAATCAGACCATTGGTTGATTGAAGTCGGTATTCAGACTGGCAGCGGCTCTCCAGGATCTCAGGCGGAGGTCTTTCCCATCACCTGCTACCTGGTCCTTTTAACTGGAGATGCCGGGGATTGAGCCTGGGGCCTTCTGCATGCCAAGCAGAGCCTCTACTGCTGAGCCACGCCCCCTCCTCTGTCTGATGCTAGCTATGCAAGGACTCAGGTGGAGGTCTTCCACATCCCCTCCTGCCTGGTCCTTTTTAACTGGAGATGCTGGGGACTGAACCTGGGACCTTCTGCATGCCAAGCAGAGGTTCTTCCACTGAGCTACAGCCCCACTTCATGGCTCTCCAGGATCTCAGGCAGAGGTCTTTCCTGTCACCTGCTACCTGGTCCTTGTAACTGGAGATGCTGGGGACTGAACCTGGGACCTTCTGCAAGAGGTCTTTCCTGTCACCTGCTACCTGGTCCTTGTAACTGGAGATGTTGGGGACTGAACCTGGGACCTTCTGCATGCCAAGCAGAGGCTCTTCCACTGAGCTACAGCCCCACTTCATGGCTCTCCAGGATCTCAGGCAGAGGTCTTTCCCGTCACCTGCTACCTGGTCCTTGTAACTGGAGATGCTGGGGATTGAACCTGGGACCTTCTGCATGCCAAGCAGAGGCTCTTCCACTGAGCTACAGCCTCACTTCATGGCTCTCCAGGATCTCAGGCGGAGGTCTTTCCCATCACCTGCTACCTGGTCCTTTTTAACTGGAGATGCCGGGGATTGAGCCTGGGGCCTTCTGCATGCCAAGCAGAGGCTCTGCCGCTGAGCCCCGCCCCCTCCTCTGTCTGATGCTAGCTGTGCAAGGACTCAGGTGGAGGTCTTCCACCTCACCTAGTGCCTGGTTGTTGTAACTGGAGATGCTGGGGACTGAGCCTAGGACCTTCTGCATGCCAAGCAGATGCTCTGCCACTGAGCCACGGCCCCTGCTCCAATACAAGCTGTCCAGCAACTCAGGTGGAGGTCTTCTGCATCGCCTGGAGATGCCAGAGATGGAGCCTGCGACCTTCTGCATGCCAAGAAGATGCTCCACGAGCCATGGTCCCCCTTCCATCCACTTTCCTTCAAACTGGACCGCAGCCTCAAAACACAACTAGCAACATTCCTGCTCACCTTGGAGAGGGGGCAAGGCTGATGGCATTCCTGAGATTCCACAAGGCATCCTGTCCTTGGGAGAGCCTGGGGAAATGCTACTAGGCAGGAGTGGTTGGACGCGTCTACCTCATAAGGGGCCGGGGGAGCAGGCCGAGTTGAAGGTGGGCAGTCCTGCTGCAGGGGAAGCGAGGGAGACGACTGTGGGCAGGTGGAGGAAACAGGTGGTTGCAACTCCCTCCTCTCCGAGGCCTTGTGGGAAAGTCAGTAGGGGGGGGGAGCCTGGATATTCTCTGGCCCCCCAGGGTATTAATAAATTAAAATCCACAAGCATTATTACTATTTTTCCTTTGAGTGGGTGATCAACTCGCCTGATAGATATTTAACCTGCGCCATTAGATAGAGTGGCTCGATCATCCCAGGAGCTGCTTTCACGACTGGATTCAAAATGATGGTGGATTGTTTGAGAACGGATGATAAGACCTGACCGGGTAATCTAGGCTGCGGAAAGAAAAAAGGTACACCAATTACAGAGCTTTCAGAATATTCAATACAGGTGTCGTGGATTTAGTTTTTAAACATGGGAACTGTTGACAGTGGTTGGGCATATATCTGAAAGCACCTCTGCCGTCTGCAAAGTAGGAAGGGCCTCCTTTAATAGCTGGAGATTCTCTAGAAGGAATAAAGACAGCCTCCGTTCAGAGTAACGAGGAGGGAAGTCTGGAATGCATTCAAGAAGTACAAGAACTATTTTAATTGGGAAACTAAGAAATCAAAGTGAATGAGCGTCAGTGAGGATGACAAAGACCGAAAGCGAGATATATGGTTTATCAGTTAATGGCCAGTGAATAATCTGTACACTTGTGGAATGCTTAGGCATTAAAACTGATAGATTTCTGTTCCAATTAAAATAATCACATGGAACTAATGTTATCCTATGAGATAGATGCATAGGCTTAGGTTACACTGTCTAAGACTATATGAGTGAAAGTTATCTTCCGAATCTTTTAATTCTGTTACAGAGCTGTAAAGAACCTAGTTAAGGGTGCAATCTCCAATTAAGCAGGACAGACAGATTTTGATAAAGGTGACTGTAATAAAAGGTAATATTTTGAAAATGTTTAAAGAGGAGAACTCTGGAGTCAAAAACAGTTTCAGTTTCTTCTGAGACCAAAGCTCATTTTTCCTTGTCTGCGTACCCCTGTGGATCAGCAGTTTGGAGCTCAGCAAAAACTTCTAGTCCATAAATCCTCGATGTATAACTAAGTAATGAAGCTGTATATTCTTTTTAAATTTACTTAAGGTAAAGGTGTTGCAAATAATCATTAATACTGGGACAATGCCGGTATCTATCAAAGGAAGATTTGACTCCTGAAAGCTCATACTAGGGGTGTGCACTCGGAACACCGAAAAATACCTTATTAGTATCCATGTGGAGTTTTGCTCCACCTTGGCTTCCTTGCTACAGCACTATTTTCAGGAGCGTTCCCATGACATTATCTTCTATTTCTGTTTCTCTGTTTTTCCCATGTTCCGCTGTGATCCTTCCCAAACCCAGTTTGAGATGATCATAGTAAAAGCCCCTTTGGACACTGTGTGGAAGGTGCACATTTTCCAGGTCCCTCTCACATCAATGCCGTTTTCCTTACCTCACTCCCTACAGCAGCCGTTTCCCCTTTCCAGTGCAGGGCTTTTTTGGAGATAGGTGATAGCTAAATCGCTATAGCGCTATAACATTATTATAATCTACCGCAACAATGAACTGCTTCCCAGTTTTCATTCTTTAAAAAGTTAGTCTCTAGCCTTTTTAGTTGCAGAGTTATAAGGGGAGAGGTAATGGCTGCACATTTCCCCTTGTAATTCTGTAACCGAAAGGGCAAATGACTTAATTAAAAAAAAAAAGAAAGCGGGAGGCCAATATATTGTTGCAATATTATAGTACTATAGCTACTGATTATATTTTTAGAAAGTCTAAAAAAGCCCTCTGGTGGCTGGGGGAGGAATGGCAGCCAGAAGGCTGAGACAAGGAAAGCTAAGGGGAATCTTCTGTGTAGATGCTCCATTGCTGCTGCAAAGGCCTCGGCACTCACAGCAACAGTGAGAGCTATGCAAAGGGCTCTTCTGCATTCTCGGTTTCCTTGCTTGTGTGTCCCTGCTGCTTCTTTTTTTCTTTTACGCGTGCCTTTTGCTCCCTCTAGTGGTCAATGCAACATTACATCGTTGTATGTCCAGCATCTCTCCCTGCAGATTTAAACCACAGGTTTTTATGCCAGACATACAGTGATGTAATATTGAACTGACCATTAGAGGAAGCAAAACTTGTGCGGAAAAGGGGAGAAAGGGAAGCAATAGGGACACACAAGCGAGGAAAATGAGAATACAGAACAGCCAAAAGAATCCTCTGTGTGGATGAAGCCGCGATTCTCGCGCAAGCAGAGTGACCCTGTGAATCGCTGCTGCCCTCCAATGTCTGATTGTTCTTGGGAGGAAAGGGAAGTGAAACGACATTTCCCACCTGCTTGGGACAAAAGGCCAAATACTCTTTCACGATTTCAACCACAAACATGGGACTGAGCTTCTCGTAGTATTTGATGCTCAGAGGAAGACCCTGCAAAGCAGAGAAGTGGAGGTCTGTGGCTTCGTTGAGTAGGGCGTTGGCCGCCTGCTCGTCCTTGTCTTGCCTCGAAGCAATCACGGCCTGGAGGTGAGCCAGGACCTAGAAGACAGAGAATGCTGCACTGGACACAACGGGAGATTTTTTTTTAGGATCAGCTCAAGCCTAGACCCCGTACGAGAGGGAGCAGCAGGACAGAAATACACTTGAATGGATAAATGGTTTGACAAACAAACTATTTTCTGTTTGGAGGGAAATTATCAATCACGTATGAAAATATATATATACAGATGTGTGCTAGAGGCCCACAGAACAATACAATAACAAAAGAGACTAGATTAAAGCCATGACATCATTTAGTGTCTAGTAAAAAACAACAACCACTTCTTCCTTCATAGAAAAAATACAAAGGTCGATAAGATTTCACACAGCGGACCGCTCCAGACTCTCCCAGTCTATATCCCTTTAACAGTCTTGTATTCTCAAAAGCGGTCTGCTCCAAATTCAATCACTCTGTGTCTCTTTCAACACTTTTCCCGGATACTTGTTTCCAGGGGTCATTTCGTAGAAAAAGAGGTGCAGGAGCTCATTAGCATAACTCATTAGCATAACTCCTTTGCATATGCCACACCCCCTAACATACCGGAAGTGTGTCAGAAGGCGACACCCACCCCTCAGGCTCCACTCCACAGGTGAGTGAAACTGACCTGCTCTTCCTCCACTCCCTTCCCCATCCAATACTTTGTGCAATAAAAATAAGCATAAAGAACACACCCTCATTCTCTTCCTGCTCCCTTGAAACCACCAGGTTTCAAGTAGACTTGAGATACCCAGGATATGTGCACCACCCATCCCTTCCCCTTCCCCTCCCCACAACAAGACACCCTGTGAGGTAGGTGGGGCTGAGAGAGGTCTTTTGAGAACTGCTCACGAGAGAACAGCTCTGAGAGAACTTGTGACTGGCCCAAGGTCACACCAGCAGCTGCATGTGGAGGAGTGGGGAATCAAACCCGGTTCTCCCAGATTAGAGTCCAACTCCTGACCACTACACCAAACTGATGGGGTGGAAGCTGCTGAAGGGTTGGTGAAATTCCTCCAGTACTTATGTGCCATGTGCCCAGATAAAAAATGGTATACTTAGAAAATTTATATGCCCCCTTGAGCAAGTCTCTGGAAAAGCAGCACACAGTCATAAAAGGAACAAAGATAAAATTATCAATATTAAAACAAAATATTAAAAACAATAAAGACCCTAGCCGGGCTTTCCCCGGGGCGCTGCGCCTCTGCACTGCTCGGGGAAGCCGAGGAGGGGGCGGGGCTTGGTCATGTGCCCGCCCCCTGGGCTCCTCACTCCCGGAGCTGCGCTCCTGTGCGCTCCGGCTCCAACGGACCCCTGCTTGTTTCAGACCTCTGGTCTTTCCTCAGGAACGAATCCTGTATAGGAATCTTACATTCAATGTTACATTCAAGTAGACCCTTTCATTGATTTACTCTGCTGTTAATCTACTGGGGCAAGGTCTCCTCACTTATTCCCAAGCACGCTGCTGCTGCCGCCAAAGTCAGAAGGACCTAAGCTGTGTCTCCTGTGCAGGAATTCATGGCTACCTTCCCCCCACCCCAGTGACCCCGGCTCTATGCCCAGAGAAAGGCAAAAAAACCCCTCCAGGTACCCTGGGCCAATCTGGCACCCCTGGAAAATTCCTTCCTGACCCCAAAGGGTACAAACAGACTAGGATTCTGAGAGCAGCATTCTGTACATGGTGGATGCTGTGGCAGATTAAAGGAAACTGAGTGGCAACGCCATGACTCCTCCCCTTGGGGCGGTGCACAAGCCAAGAACTGCCTGCCAAAAAAATAGCTCTTGAAGCTTCCGAACCGTCGTTCTGAGCACACGCAACTCTCGTCAGTGTGATGCACAGACACCACCTCCAAACTTACTTAGAGAAACCCCCGTGGCTGTGGGCGGAGTTGTGAAATGGGGAGGGGGGGGTTGTCGAGCTGTGGGGGTTGGGCTGCAATCGTTTGGTGTCGGAGCTTTTTTGAGTGAGGGATGGGGTGGGAGACAGCCGCAAGAGAGGTGGTGACTGGCCGCATGGTCGCCGTCCCCGCACGCTTGCACCCTGGGACCAGCAGAAGACACCTCTTGACCTGAAGTGGCCGGGGATTATCGAGGCTGGTCGCTTTTCTAAGCTGGTTTCGTTGCAGTGTTTGTCTCCTGTTGAACTTTCTGAAGTTTTCAGAGCTTGGGAAGCCTTAGTTGGGTTGGACACGGCCGTGGATGAGCCGGTGGGGTCAGCCACCTCCAGAAATACGCAGTGACATGGACCGGGGGGGGGGGGGGGCTTCCCCGGCCTCACCGGTTGCCAATTCCTAGCTGACGCAGAAAATCAAAGAAATCTCACTGCAGATTTTCCGGTAGATTGCTGCACTTCCTTGAGGAACTCCAGCTGCTGCTCTGCTTCTTCCAGCTTCCCTTCCAGCACCAGGCACCAAATAACACCTGTGAAGCAACAGGCAACGTTCTCATAAAGATGGCAAAACCAAATTTTGCATGACATCCACATGTTTTGAAAGCAAAGAGATGGACAGTATCACAGATCAGAGCGGCACATCGAATTGACAAGCAAATCCCCAGGGACTCCCCAGAGGGGAAGAGGGTACCTGCCGCCTTTCCCTCTCGTGTGTAACGTGGGGAGGGCAGCATGCTCTGTAGCCACGCAGGCGCAGACGTTTTGGTTGTAGGCGTGGCCAACTCGGTAGCCAGCCGGAACTCTGTTCCTGTGGGTTCCTGCCCCAAAATAGCCCTGGCTGCCACATACAAAGCCCTTCATGGCCTTGGACCCTCATTTCTGCAGCACCGTCTTTCCCCCCATGCTCCCACATGACAGCTGCACTCATCTTCTGCAAGTGCCAACCTGCAAATGGGCAAAATCAGCAACTGCGTGTCCACGGTGCCTTCTCTGTGGTGGCCCCCTACCTTGTGGAACGGCTGGCCTGAGGAGGTCAGGAGGGCTCCTGCTCTCCTGGCTGTCCGCAAACTATGCAAAAATGAACAGTACAGGACTCCTTCCCTCTCCCTTTACAACACGTATGCTGTAATGTATGATATGAGGTTTCCCCATGTAGGGCTATGTACTGTCAGAATCCGACAATAGAATGGTTGTCCTGCTGTTACTTTCTGTTTCTTTGTGCCACACTGTAACCAGTTGCTTTACTGCTTGCCTTGAAGTAGATAGAGCTGCCCTGCTTAATGTTACTTTCTTCCCGGGAGGATGGCCTGCCACATTCTTGGTCGTCACATAAACAACCGGAGCTATCTCATCCTGTTCACTCCTCCTCGCCTTTCAGGCTTGAAGTATTTTATCAAAGTTATTGCAACCTTGGAGACTGTTTAATTGTCACTGGCCAAATGTTTAGCCTGGAGTTCGCACATCTGGGTCACTCAGGGCAAGTAGGGAATTTTTATAACCTTCCCAACCTTTTGGTGAGAACCAACGGTTGCCATTTCCCCCCGCTTTTCTGTTGTCATTCTGATTGGCCCTTTATGTTTATGCACCTTTGCCTGAAGGTACATTAACCCATGTTATTTCTTTTCCTGTATCTCTAACAAACATCGAGAACCTGAGTTCATTATTAGAAATAACAAGAACTTTGCTTTCAACCAAAGGTCTGGTCTGACAGTGTTAATCCGGAAGCCTCACACGTACATGAGGAAGGACTGCCCTGGCCCCTGTCTGGTGGAGCATGCTCCCTGCTGAAATCAGGGCCCTGTGGGATCTTCTTCAATTCTGCAGGGCCTGTAAAACGGAGCTCTTCTGCCAGGCCTTTGGCTGAGGCAGTGGGCATCCAGGTATGGCCTCTCGGAGGTTTCTGTCACCATCCAACAACTGCTGGCTATCATTCACCTGTTAACAGCAGGGGAGAGAACCTCTCGCAACCGGCCAATTTCTATCTTTGTGTTGTGGCCACCATTTTAATGTATACTGCGGGGTTCTAAAAACTTTTAAGTTATATTTACTGTACTATTGAAATGTCGTTACCCACCCTGAGCCCGCTTGCGGGAATGGCAGCTGTAAATATGAAAGGAAGAAAATAAAAAATAAAGACTGACAGGTGCAGTTTTCCCTGCTTAAAAAGAAAGAATAAAAGAATACAAATAGCAATTCTCATAGCCGTAGCCAGGATATCTATTGCACAAGATTGGAAAAATAAAACGGTTCCATCTTTATATTGCTGGCAGAATAAAATCTGGGAGCATTTTGTGTATAGTCGCACTTCTAGCACCAACGCATCACTAAATGTAGGAAGTAAACAAAAATTATTTCAAGCAGTGTGGTTTTCAATTATTGTCATGAGTGCCTCTGGGGATCTGCCTCCTGCGGACCTAAGTGAGGGGGAGGATCAGCTCCCAGCTCCAGAGGAGCCTCCACCTCAGCCAGATGAGGCTCAGGCAAGCACCTCCCAGGGTTTCCTCCCAGCACCAGCAGCAGCTGAGCCACAGCTAAATTCAAGCCCACCTGGTTCACCTCCTCGGGTGGAACCTCTAAGATCCCGATGCAGGCAAGACTAAGCTGTGAGAAGGAAAGAGGCACGCCTGCGTGGTCGCAGATCACTAAGCCCTGAGTTTTAGTAGGAGCCGGGACTTCACTGCCAGCTGCTAACTAGCACAGGAAGTGGCCGGGTATTTAGGCACAGCACAGAGACTACCAACTTCTGCTAGCAACAAGTCTTCTTGGCTAAGCTCTGCGCCCATTCGGCTTGTGACGTGACCTGTTTCGGGAACCTCTGGCTTTTGACTCTGGACCTGCTTGACTTCGGCTCTGTTGACTCCTTGGACTGGTTTACTTGTGAGTTTTCCCGCTTTGACCCTGGCTTGGACTGACTCTGCTTCTGGCTCAGTGTTCTGGACTTGGCGATTGGTTCCTGCCTTGGTTTGACCTCGGACTGTCCCGGACTTCTGCTTGACTCCTGGCCTGTTGGCACCCAGCCCGTGACAATTATAGAATATTTCGCGGGTTGTGGCATAGTTCCGAAAAGTTCTTTTTTAGAAAACGTTATTACATTTTTAAAGGAAACTCTAATTATTTTTGTATTCTTTATGGTATATTACACTATTAAGAAATGGTACAACGACTGAGGAATAACTGCCTACCCTCTTGATACATGTTAATGCTTGCTGTTGGGGGGTTTTCGGTTGTTTTGTGGAAACATAAATAAATAAAAGTTATAAATTTAAAAAAAAGAAAGAATTAAACAAATCAGGCCACTGAAGCCAAATCAGCCTCGAGGTTCCTTTCACTTTACGGTCCAGAACATTTCTCTTCACCAAGGCTTTTAACAACAGTTCCATCTTCTGTAGCTGCTTTTATTATCTTCGAGCCCGAGAGCTGTTTTATGGATAACAATTTAGGCTGCCGGATACTGTTTTTATGCTATGGTTATGCCTCCTGGCAGACTCTTGGCTTGTTTTTTTATGGCGTGTTTTGATTTTTTTATCATTTTTATGGTTGTTGCTTTTATGGCTTTATTGTAAGGTTTTCCTGCTTCAGACACCTCGAGCAGGTCTTCAAAGAGGAAGCACATTCATTTTCTATACGGATAACAGATAATACTGAGTTGTGCAGATAGCTGTATGCATGGAACTTGCCCATCAGAGCAAAGCTTGAGTCCGGTGGCACCTTTAAGACCAACACATTTAAGGTCAGTGCCGGCGCGTCCATAGAGGCGGGGTTAGGCACTCGCCTGGGGCACCAGCTGAAGAGGACACCAGTGGGTGCCTCTCTTCAGCCGGTGGGTGACCCAGGCACGGGCTGGCCTGTCTGCTGCCGTGCTGGCCCTCCTCTCCCTCGCCAGCTCCCCCGGGCGGGCGGTGCTGGAGCCGAGCCAGGCAGCAGCCGGAGCAAGAGCGCCCCCTCACAGCACAGGCTGCCCCTTTTCTGCTGCCAACGGCCCTCTGGAGCCTGGTGGGACTTGTGACCCCCTCCCCAGGACTTGGGCGGGCTCAGAGGTGGCCAGGTGGGGCCTGAGACGCGTTCCCAGGCCTCCGCAAGGGCCGGGGACCCCGAGGCGTGCCGGCAGCAGCAGGGCTCTCTCTCCAGAGCGCACGGAGGAGGACGGTGCCTCCCAGCCCCAGCAGCGCCTTCTCTGCCTCTCCAACCCCTGGGCCCACTCCCTGCAGCAGAAGCCTGGCCGGCAGAGCCCTGCGGCAGAGAAACTGCATCTCTCCCTCACCCCAGGGACTCGGGAGGAGGGAAAGCGCTGGGCAAAGCTAGCAGAGCTCGGATCTCAGGCGGGAGGGTGGGCGGCAAATGCCGCTCCGGGACTCCTGCCCACACATCTTTGCCCCCTGCTGCTTACAGGGAAGCTGCCTGGGGACCGGGAGGGGGATCCGGGGGTGGGGGGGGGAAGCCTGACAATCGCTGCTTCAGTGCTTCGGATCTTTCAGATCCAAGACACTGAAGCAGCACCTTTCTCCTGGCCGTGGTGGGGGGGAGAGCCTGACCAGATACTGAAGCAGCGCCTTTCTCCCGGCTGTATGGGGGCGCAGGGGGGGGGAGAGGAGAGCTGACAGGCACTGCTTCAGTGGGCGCACCGGGGGGGGGGGCGTGCCGGCCCTGTTCAAGGTATGAGCTTTCGTGTGCATGCACACTTCGTCAGATACTGCGAAACAAGACTTCCTCAACCATTACACATGGGGGGGGTGTTAGTTGCCAGGAAAGACTAGTTAGAGTCAAGATGCGTAAGTAACTGGGCAATTATAGCTGAGATTGGATTAAAAATAGTTGGTAAGATCTGTGAAGAGCAATACATTAGCATACAAACAAGAGTTAACAAACAAATGTGAGAATTGAGTCGGAGTCCAATCTTCCATCAGATGTTATTTTCTGTCATGGCAGAGCCCAGTAGCCCGGCTGGGCAGACAGGCCGGCAAGCACGCCCTGGGTGTGACTTGGATGGAGAAAATCAGCAGAGCGTTGCAGCAAGTCCCAATCTTAAAGCAGAGGCGTAGTCAAAACGTACCGGAGGTCAGAGTCCATAAATCAAGCCAAGGTCAGTCAGGAGCAGAGCTGAAGCCGGAGTCAAGGAATGCCGAGGGTCAAAAGCCGGGGTCCAGGATCAGGAAGCAGAGGTCAGAAGTCCAAGAAGCAAGCCGGGTCGGAAGCCAGAGAATCAATCAGGATCAGAGGCAAGGTACACACGGACGGAGGGCTCTGACAACGATGTTGCCAGCACGGATTGCTACCTGCCGGCAGCCTTGTTAAGTAGTGTTCCGGCTCATTAACCACTTAGCACTGCTGTGCGAAGTCCTGGTTTCTGTCAGTACTCAGGACTTAATGATCTTCGCCCCTGCCTGCGTACTTCCTTGCGTTGCCTATTCAGCTCTTGCCTTCTCCTTTCACGGAGCCTGCTGACAGGTGGAGGCGAGTCTGGTGGTGAATTGCTCAGCCCAGCCTGATCAGCCCCCAGTGGGTCTTGTTGAGAACTTGGCTGTGGATCCTCTGCAGGACTTACGTCTTCTTCAGTTAACTGAGCCAAGTCCTCCTGTCCTCAGCTGTCAGGCACTGGGTCTGGGGCTAGGTCAGGGGCAGGCATGACATTTTCTATGCATCCTGGAAGGAAAGTGCGTACCCAGCTGTAGCATACTCAGACGATCCACAGCTGAGTAGCTTGAAAATGCCTTGAGGGTGGCGAAGTGGCTGAAGAGAAGAACTGGTTTAAGGGAAGATAGATTCAGATGGGTAGCCGTGGTGGTCCGAAGCAGGAGAACAAAGTTTGAGTTCAGTCAGTGGCACCTTTAAGAGCAACAAAGTTTTATCCAAGGTATAAGCTGTCGAGTGCATGCTGCACACAAAAGCTTATATGCAGAATTAAACTTTGTTGGTCTTAAAGGTGCCACTGGACTCAAAACTTTGGCCCTTTCTGCCCTCTCCTTTTAATCCACGTTCACTGTGGTGTCCTCCAAGCAATTCTGCACTAATATCGAATTCAACCTTCTTTTAAATCCAGGTATCCCCCCCCGCCCCATTCTGCACTAAAATCGAGTTCAGCCTTCATTTTATTCTGGGGTTTCCCCCCATTCTGCATCTACGTCAAATTCTGCATTACATCAGCCGTCAGCCCGGTTTCAGCCTCGGGTTACTTGGGTGCTGTTTTGCTGTGGACTTAAATCGCCTCGACTTGGACACTAAGGAAATCCGGGGTGGCAGATAAATGCGGGAAGGGCTACGGTTCTGGTTTAAACGAAGAGATTCTCCGTCACCCACCTGTCAGCGATTCTGCCGTGCTTTCATCTAACTCTGCAGCTTGTCTGTACCACACGGAAGCTTCCTTCCATTTCCCTTGCAGGCTCAGTTGATATCCGAGTTCATTCACAACACGGGCATCTGTGTGTATCAGTCTGCTACAGGAGTTTTTAACAAACGTGTAGGCTTCCTGCAGGATTTCTTGATTCTTCCCAGACTAAATGAAACAGAGTTGAGAGAAACGTACTGATAAGGTATGTGTCTGAGGTACAGTTGAGCTGCAGAGCAGAGGATAAATCTCAAATGTTAAGAAAACAAGAAAAAACAAACTAAAAATTACATGGATGGGATTAGAATCATAGAATGGGAAGGGACCTCCAGGGTCATCTAGTCCAACCCCCCCCCTCAAATACCTCCCCCCACCCCAAACCCCCAATGACCCCCCTGCTCCATGCCCAGAAGATGACAAAAAACCTCCAGGATCTCTGGCCACACTGGCCTGGAGAAAAATTGCTTCCTGACCCCAAAGTGGCAATCAGCATTTCCCTGGGTGTGTAAGAAAGGGCCACAAGAACTAAGCACTGAGGCGACCCTTCCTGCCCTCCCTCTCGTGATGTGCCTAAGTTCACAGGATCAGCATTGCTGTCAGATGGCCATCCAGCCTCTGTTTGAAAACCTCCAAAGAAGGAGAGCCCACCACCTCCCGAGGAAGCCTGTTCGACTGAGGAACCGCTGGACAGAATCAGGATACAGGATGATCTTGACAGGCCGGAAAACTGAGCTAAAACAAATGAAACGAATTTCAATGGGAATAAAGGAAGAGTTCTGCATTTGGGTAGGAAAAATCAAACACATAATTATAGGATGTGGGAGACTTGTCTTGACGGTAGTGTGTGCGAAGAAGATCTAGGGGTCTCAGGAGAGTAGACCATACACTGAACGTGACTCAGCGGTGTGATGCGATGGCCAAAAAGGCAAATGAGATTTTGGGCTGTATCAACAGAAGTACAGTGTCCAGATCATGTGAAGTGATGGTATCGCTTTACTCTGCTCTGGTTAGACCTCACCTAGAGTACTGTGTTCAGTTTTGGGCATCACAATTTAAGAAGGATATAGGCAAGCTGGAACGTGTCCAGAGGAGAGCAATGAAGATGGTCAGAGGTCTGGAGACCCAAGTCCTAGGAGAAAAGGTTGAAGGAGCTGGGCATGTTTAGCCTGGAGAGGCGACGACGGAGAGGTGATATGATCACCATGATTAGCTTGAAAAGGAGACATCCCACACTGATGCAAACTAACACATTCCTTTTGGGTGTGGGAAGCATGATATTACAAATGGATTAGGCCTCAAGGATTTAAAGAAGAATGCCAGTGGCAATTTAGAAAGAGGAGCCGTATTGACCACTAAGATTCACATGCCCTTACCAGCCGACTGACCACGAGGATTTTCTGAAGATGAAGTTCTGATCTCTGCGGTTCTTTCATCTCCAAAGCACTGATGAATTCTTTAAGTTGCTGCAATGCCTGTACGGGAAGCATAAGTATGATTTCAAACTCAGAAAGTCTGCCTTTCTTAGATCTGATTCTCTTGAATGGCATTTCACAACATGACGGAGAAGAAGAAGAGGAGAGGAGATTGGGTTTATACCCTGCCCTTCACTACCTAAGGGAGTCTCAAAGTGGCTTACAAACTCCTTTCCCTTCCCCTCTCCATACAGACACCCTGTGTGGTAGGTGGGGCTGAGAGAGCTCTTTTGAGAACTGCTCATGAGAGAACAGCTGGTCCAGAGCTATGGCTTGCCCGAGGTCATCCAGCAGGTGCAAGTGGAGGCGTGGGGAATCAAACCCGGTTCTCCCAGATTAGTCGGCGCACTTAACCACGACACCAAACTGGCTCCTGTTAGTGACTAAGTTAGTGGTAGAAAATTCTGTTAAGCTGCAGGTGACTTATGACAACCCCGTAGGGCAGGGGTGGCCAACCTTGCTTAACGTAAGAGCCACATAGAATAAACGTAAGAGCTACATAGAGATGTCTGAGAGCCGCAAGACAGGAACAAATATCACACACACGTTTTTATTTTTAAAAATATGCAAGTTTGCTTTTTATTAACGTTAAATGGGACTGCCAAAAATAAAAACAAACGAGAAAAACCAGTTATAAGAAAGAGAGAGAGAGAAACTAGGAAAGCAAATAGATGGGAGGGAGGAGGGAAGGAAGGAAGGAAGGAAGGAAGGAAGGAAGGAAGGAAGGAAGGAAGGAAGGAAGGAAGGAAGGAAGGAAGGAAGGAAGGAAGGGAGAAAGAGAGAAAAAGCATGCCTCCCCTTTGCTTCCCCAGCCGCCCTGCCAGGAGCCGCACAATATGTGTGAAAGAGCCGCACGTGGCTCCTGAGCCACAGGTTGGCCACCCCTGCCGTAGGGTTTTCAAGGCAAGAGAAACGCAGAGGTGTTTACTTATCTCAAATCAAACCAGGGAAAGGGGGCGGGGATTGATAACCTTTGCTTCCAGTCTTCTGTAACTCTGCATTCTTCAGGGCAAGTCAATTGCCCCGTGGTGTTTTGTGCCTTCGCTGCTTGTAATATGTGGTAAGCTGCAGAGGGTATGGGGATCGGCTTTATCTCCAAACCCGCTGAAAGGAAGGGGGGAACTAACATTGGACTTTCTTCGTTTCTGTTGTGTCCGCTCATCGCCTCAGGGTAGCAGCGGCATACTGCCTGCGCTTGACTCCGGGGGACAATAGGAGTCAAGGATCCTAGGCCACCACTAGCCCTCCAATAAGAACCCTGGCGGGAAATTCAAACCCGCCGATGGGACTTGGGGGTGTGTCCTAGGGACCGTACGTAGTTGGCCATCTCGGCTGGTAAAGCTTGCTTATTTGTGTGCCTAATAAATCGTGGGTCGTGACGTCGTAGCCCGGCTCTTCTATGCTAAGAACCCAGGACACAATCATTTTCTTATCTTTTTCTCCGTGAGGTCTTTGCTGTTCTCCTATTCCTTACTGACAAAGGGAAATTTTATTTATTTATTTATTTATTTATTTTTTCACATTTATATCCCGCCCTCCCCGCAAGCGGGCTCAGGGCGGCTTACATGGGCCTGTGGCCTAATTGTTACAATAACCTATAAAATCAATTAAAACGTTATAATAAATATCATTAAAACATATAAATATTCATAAAAGCTTCCAAATACAGCGTCGGATGGCAACCATGTGGCAGGTTTGGGCTCCACCCCCTCGGCCATGGCCGAGGTCGTGTTGGACCAGGGTACAGCATGATGGTTACATTGCCGGATGGTATCCCCAATATCATCGGCAGCGGCTCCTATTGATAAGCCTGGCGGAAGAGCTCCGTCTTGCAGGCCCTGCAGAACTGCATCAGGTCCCGCAGGGCCCTGATCTCTTCTGGGAGCTCATTCCACCAGACAGGAGCCGCCACCGAGAAAGCCCTAGTCCTAGTTCTGGCCAGCCTGGCGTCTCTGGGGCCGGGCGCACATAATCTGTGTTCCGACCCTGACCGTAGTGCTCTCTGGGGTTGATACGGAGAAAGGCGGTCCCTAAGGTATGTTGGACCCTGGCCATATAGGGCTTTATAGGTAAGAACCAGCACTTTGAAGCGAACTCGGTATGCTATAGGCAGCCAGTGCAGCGCTGCCAGCACAGGCCCGATGTGATCCCGCTTTGTGAGTCCCATCAGCAGCCTGGCCGTGGCATTCTGCACCAGCTGCAGCTTCCGGATTTGCACCAAAGGCAGCCCCATGTAGAGAGCGTTGCAGTAGTCCAACCTCAAGGTGACCGTCGCATGGATAACTGTGGCAAGGTCATCCCGGTCAAGGTAAGGAACCAACTGCCTCGCCAGCCGCTTAATAAAGGATCCCCCCCACCCCCACAGCTACTGGCCTATTTAATGCCACCTCCACTTACTTACTTTGGACTCTGTCTGATACCTGCCCCACCAACTACACTGGTTATCTTAGCAAGGCTTGGAGCTTTCCTTCCTAACCGTGAGGGTTCTCAACTTTTCGATTAACATCTGACATACATAATGACCGCTCTGGACCAGACTGCTACTTCTCCATGCCCCTTTGCAACCAGCTTTTCTGCTTAATCTAATCCCCCCTCCCCACTGTCACCCGCCCCACTGTTTCATGTGGCTTTTGTCCACGTGGCTTTCATCCGCAATTCCTGGCGTCGCCTCTTCGGTTATCGGAAGGGGCCATTCCACCCTCTTTCTCCAGCAGAAAAGCTGGTCGGGTTCAGCCTGGAATATTCTGAGGCATAGAGCAAGTATTTCTAGAGAGCTGAAGGCCTGGAAGAATTTTAGCAAATGTACGAATACTCACCAGCTCCATATTGCCGGTCATAGCAAGATGATATACCACAGTGTGCTGGAGCGCATCGATATCATTGGCGTCTTTGGCTAAGATTCTTTAAAATATTGTACAAAAACATTACAGGGCAAAATCAATCGCAGATCGAGACGAGATCCTCTGCTATAGCAGCCTAGGTCTTTAGAGTCTGGGTTAGTACCCTGAACCTCATTGGGTGATCTTGGGCCAATCACTGTCTTTCTGCTTGACCTACCTCACAGGTTTATTGCAAGTATAAAATGGGGGGGCACCCAGAGCTCACTGAAGGGAAGGTGGTATTAAAATGGAATAAACACTGTATCTAAAAATAGAAAAGTGGCTGAAACCTCTGTAGATGACAGGAGTTACCAAACAGGGCCACCCTCGTTTTTACCTGGGAGTCCCAGCTAAGCAGAAATGTAAATGAACTGAAACAGGAAAAAAACAAACCCTCTCGAAGTACAACAGCGCTACAGATGACTAGAATTTCAACAGCCAATCCATATGCAAAAGAACCTCCTCAGGAAAACTCCTCCGTTAGCATGTCACAGCCTGGGAAACTCCTACAAGATAACGACTCAGCCCTACCCCACCTTCCTGAGTAGATTTTTTTCCTTCTCACTTTGACACAGAGAGTACTCCATCATTCTGTGTTATACCTCTGAGGATGCCAGTCACAGCTGCTGGCAAAACGTCAGGTACTACAATGCCAAGACCACAGCCATACAGCCCGGAAAATCTACAACAACTAGCCTCTCAAAGTAGCTGAGTGAGGACTAAATATCTCCAGAATGGGTGGAATGTTGAGAGCAACTGAGCACATGTAAAAAGGGGGTGCTGGTAATTAGCTCGCCCAAGCATCTGAGAATTGGGCTGTGAATGGGGAATCCCCTGCCCCCAGCCCCTTTTGCACTGACACTCTGAGCAGCCACAGAGAAAAAAAAGGCAGTTGATGTGACAGCACGTCTGGGGAAAACTCAGATGTGACACCAGGGCTGTCTAGGAGTCTCTGGAAACACTATGGTAAAACCCAGACGTGGCATCAATTTTCCCCAGGAAGTGATGTCAATGTTCTCTAGAAATCAATGGGAACTCTGCTTTTACCAGAGTTTCTACCCTTTCCTATAGAGAGCCATTCACTTACAGGTTTTCCTCAGAAATGATGTCACACCATCACTGACAACTGCCCCTTAGGCCCCCCCACCAGTTTCCTGCTGGTTGCTAGGCAACCCTAGGATAGAAAGTCCTGGATGGAGAGCATTTGGGGTAGTGGGGTGGGATTTCCATTGTACTGTTACATCAGAAGAAGAAGAGGAGGAGGAGGAGATTAGATTTATACCCCACCCTTCACTACTCAAAGGAGTCTCAGAGCGGCTTACAATCTCCTTCCTCTTCCCCTCCCCACAACAGACACCCTGGGAGGTAGGTGGGGCTGAGCCAGTTCTCGAGAACTGCCCTTGAGAGAACAGCTCTGAGAGAACTTGTGACTGACCCCAGGTCACACCAGCAGCTACATGTGGAGGAGTGGGGAACCAAACCCGGTTCTCCCAGGTTAGAGTCCGCACTCCTAACCACTACACCAAACTGAAGTAACCATATGACATGGGAAACACACAGGGAAATGCTGATCGCCGCTATGGGGTCAGGAAGCAATTTTTCACCAGGCCAGTTTGTCTGGAGATCCTGGAGGTTTTTTGTCATCTTCTGGGCATGGAGCAGGGCTCACTGGGGTTGTGGGGGGAGGTATTTGTGAATTTCCTGCATTTTGCAGGGGGTCGGATTAGATGACCCTGAGGGTCCCTTCCAGCTCTATGATTCTATGCTTTCCTATTTCCTTATAACTTAAAGTAACTCCCTACCTTTTACTTTCTTCTATACTTTGCTCCCAGTCTTGCAACGCTAAATGTAGCCTCATTTTGGTGACAAGGGCTGGTGTAAAAAAAGGAAAAGTAACCACTAGCTGGCTAATTATTTCCAGAGCACCTGGATAATTTTGTTGTACAATGAAATATGTTGCCTATGGAGAAAGAGGGGAGAGGGAAGAAGGGAAGAAAAATGAATATCACATTTGCAGAAGACGGCAACATCCTGATGTAGGCAATTGTCGGTTCCATCTGCATCTGTGGAGACCATCGACACAAGAACACAAGAGCCGCGCTGGATCAGACCAGTGGTCCATCGAGTCCAGCATCCTGTCTCACACAGTGGCCAATCACAGAAGTTTGATTTGATTTATTAAATTTCTACCCCACCCTCCTGGCTGAAGCTTTGAAGGCAGCAAAGCAAGGTTGTCCTTCAGAGTGCTTTGCCTCTGCCCCGAATCAGCAAATTAGCAGGGTACATTCTACAGTAAAAGAGATGTTATGTGAAGAAGAAGAAGAGATTGGGTTTATACCCCACCATTCACTTGGTGTCTCAGAGCAGCTTACAAGCTCCTTTCCCTCCCCCTCCCCACAACAGTCACCCTGTGAGGTAGGTGGGGCTGAGAGAGCTCTGAGAGAACTGCCGTTGAGAACAGAAGAAGAAGAAGAGATTGGATTTATACCCCGCCCTTCACTCACTTGGAGTTTCAGAGCGGCTTACAAACTCCTTTCCCTTCCCCTCCCCACAACAGACACCCTGGGAGGTGGGTGGGGCTGAGAGAGCTCTGAGATAACCGTCCTTGAGAGAACAGCTGATACAGAGCTACGGCTTGCCCAAGGTCGTCCAGCAGCTGCAAGCGGAGGAGTGGGGAATCAAACCCGGTTCTCCCAGATTAGAGCCTGCACACTTAACCACTACACCAAACTGGCTCTGTGAATTGGTTTAATGGGGCAGCTGCAGAATTTTCTGGGTACCGAAATTTCATTTTTATTTTAACATGGTGTGTGCAATGCCCCAGGTGAGCTCTTGTCTCTTCTGATATTAACAAACAATCAGATTTTATTTTTTGACCAAATAATAACAGAGAATCTCAAAACATCTGTGGTCCTTGTTAAATTTAGATGCTTTGGATGTCGTTAGCGAAATCCTATGCAAGGTTAGATGCACACATATGCTGATTTATTTCACTGGGCTCCAACAAGCCTAAGTCCTCAGAAGATGGGGCCGTAGGATACCTGGGCTGTGACTTGCACAAGCCCAACATCTCTGCCTTTGATCCTAAGGAACTTGGGCATCCTCACGTCTCTGGTGGTGGGCAGTGCCCTCAAGTCACAGCTGGCTTGTTGAGACTCTACAGGGTTCTCAAAGCAAGAGGCATTCAGAGGGGGTTAGCCACTGTCTGACTCTTGATTTCCTTGGTGGTCTCTGTTGGAGTATGTGCGAGTTCACTTCCTGATGTCCTGAAAGAGTTAACCTGTTTGTGCATGCTAATTTGTAGTTTGTTAGCTTAGAACCTATTGTCAGATTCCCTGTCATTTTTCTGGCTCTTCCCCTTTTTATTTTCAGGACCTCCAGTCGGGAGGTTGGTGTCCGGTTCCAGTCCCCGTCACCCCTGCCCCCTCCCATCCCTGTGTTGCTAATTTGTTTTGCCAGCTCTGCTTATCTGTATTGCTGAACTGTTAGCCTTGAGATGTCTCGCTCTGGGTTCTTCCAGGTGTCTATGCGTGGGAATGCAAGTAGAGTGCACTAAGGGTGATGGGGGGGAGAGTTATGCTTTAGCTGCGCACCTTTTTCATAAGAACATAATGGTTGCGGGGTTTCGTGCTTCAAGGTTTTACACCGATTAGTGCCTATCAGTCAAGTGCCTTTTGAATACTGTATAAGAGTTCCTAGCTTCATTGATCTGGTATCACTAACAAAGAAAGTGTTCCTGAAAGACCATTAAGAAAATAAAGGACTTTGTTTTAACACAAGGCCTGGCTTATTGGTTCTCATCAGAAGTCTCACACCTATGAGATGTCGAGTAGAAGTTCTCATGCTAGAAGGGGAAGAAGAAGAGGAGGAGGAGGAGGAGATTGGATTTATACTCCACCCTTCGCTACCCAAAGAAGTCTTAGAGCAGCTTACAAACTCCTCTCCCGTCCCCTCCCCACAACAGACACCCTGTGCGGTAGGTGGGGGCTGAGAGAGCTCTTTCGAGAACTGCTCTTTCAAGAACAGCTCTGACAGAGCTGTGGCTCGCCCAAGGTCATCCAGCAGCTGCAAGTGGAGGAGTGGGCACTTAACCACTACGTCAAACTGGCTCCCATTCACTACACCAAACTGGCTCCCATTCATAATGAAGTGACCTTTAGCCGGGTCATTGGTCAATTTGTAGTTGGGTGATGTTACCTGATATTCTGCATGTAGGCTTTTTGGGGTTTCTTCCTGTTCCTTTGTTCTAGCATCCACCATGGAGTAAACAGTAACCAGAAAGGTGTAGCTAGATAGTTAGACTGCTTTATTGTTTTATCCTATCATTAGGTAGTAAACTTTCTTTTAGCTGACTGACGTGTGTGCTGCATCATTACTTTTAACTCGGCTAAATGCATCCAACAGTCTCCCATCCAAATGCTAACCAAGGCTGATCCTGCTTAGCTTCCAAGATCTGACAAGATCAGGCTAGCTTGGGCCATCCAGGTTAGATGGTCACATTTCTAGAATGAATAAAAAGAGCCCCACGCCCGGCTAAGGAAACCAAAAGGAAAGTAAGCCATCTACCTTTCCCATCATCCCAAATATATCCGCATTGTCTTGAATCCCTTCGTCCAGATATTTGATAGACTTCTTAACCGAGTACTGCTTGTCAGATGTCACATAGATCCAGCCTTTCAAAATAAGGCCCTACAATGATTAAAACAAAAACAAAAACCCCACATGGGCAGCATAAAGAAATGGTATGTGTACGTCTTAGCTTCACGTTTCACACACAATTCCTTTGCTGTAAATATATAAAAGTTAAATGCAGTTAGAAATTTAGCACTCCAGTCATTTAAAATCTTTTAATAAGATCAGAAGGACAAGGATAATTTCCCAGTAGGGTTGCCAAGTCCCCCCCAACCACTGGCAGGGGATGTGGAAGGGTTAGAGTTGCCAGATTCAGGTTGGGAAACTCCTGGCGATTTGGGGATGGACCTCAGCGAGGTACAATGCCATAGAGTCCATCCTCGAAAGCATCCATTTTTTCCAGGGGAACTGACATCTGTAAGTCTGGAGATGAGCTGTAATTCTGGGGGATCCCCAGGTCCCACCTGGAGGCTGGCATCCCTATATCCCAGCCACGTATTCTAAGGGGATTTTCTTTTGGCTAATCTTCCACCATAAGTGGAAGTGAGGGAAGGGAATATGATGTAAATGTTTCCAACATTCACAGTCCTCAAACAAAGGAATTTCAAGGGGAAATGGTGTGTGTAATGTGCTGTCAAGCCAGAGGTGACTTATGGAGACCTCAGCAAGGGGCTTTCAAGGCAAGTGAGAAGCAGAAGTGGTTTGCCGTGGCCTTCCTCTGCAGAACCTTCCTTGGTGGTCTCCCATCCAAGACTTAGGCTGACCCCAGCAAGGGGCTTCCAAGGCAAGTGAGAAGCAGAGGTGGTTGGCCATGGCCTTCCTCTGCAGAGTCCTCCTTGGTGGCCTCCCATCCAAGACTTATGGCGACTCCAGCAAGGGGCTTCCAAGGCAAGTGAGAAGCAGAGGTGGTTGGCCATGGCCTTCCACTGCAGAGTCCTCCTTGGTGGTCCCCCATCCAAGACTTATGGCAACTCAAGCAAGGGGCTCTTCAAGGCAAGTGAGAAGCAGAGGTTGTTGGCCATCGCCTTCCTCTGCAGAGTCTTCCTTGGTGGCCTCCCTTCCAAATACTGACCTTGCTTAGCTTCCGAGATCTGACGAGATGGGGCTATACCACGCCCCTTTCCTTCCCCAAGGGGAAATTACAACAGGAGATTTCTGAACTTGAGTTAATTCACAAGTTCAAAACAATGTATTCCCAAGGGCTGAACAGGGACACAGGATTATTATCTCAGGACAGATGCTAATTTTCTACCCCGAAGCATTTCCCCACTGCTCTAATCAAGCTGGTGACAATATCTCTTGTACCTTGAAATCCTTTACAACCATTCTTTACAATGCCCCTCCCGACTGGAATGAAAGGACTCAGAGACATGAAGAAAAACTAAGGACGGGAAACGAGGGGTCTCATGTCATGCTGTGCACGGAAGGGACCCCACAAAGACGATGCAGAACAATCTACCGGTGTCACTTTAGAAGGCTGTGCGTGCCCGCATACCCATTCTTTCTCTCTAGGCAGGAGTACCTCCTCAGCCAAGCAGATGGTCAGCATTCTCAGTTTTGCCAGCACTGAACAGCTGTTGCAGAGGCAGGGGTAACAGGAGATGCCCAGAATCACTCCCCTTCTATAAACAAACAGGTGATTAGAACTGTCAGAATTTACAGTGCCGACCATCTGTTTGGCGAGGTATAAACACACCGGAATCACAGTGCACACACCCTTCAGGGCTCACAGACACAAACCTTTTTGTGGCTTGGGTCCCAATCTACAGAGTGACGCATTTATGGAAGGTTCTCTCTGCCTATGGATCTTTACGGCTGCCAGCTCTGGGTTGGGAAATACCTGGAGATTTTGGGGGTGGAGCCGAAGGAGAGCAGGGATTGGGGAGGAGAGGGACCTCTGCAGGGGATAGTGCCATAGATTCCACGTTCCAGAGTGGCCATTTTCTCCAGGGGAACTGATCTCTGTAGCCTGGAGATCAGTCGTAAACCCCAGGAGATCTCCAGCCACCACCTGGAGGCTGGCAACCCTATCGCCCTTGCTGGATCACTGGGTCTGTGCTCTGTTGGCCTACGTGCCACTGGTTACTTACAGAGACAAAAAGTGTATTTAAATTACAGCTCAAAGTCCGGGTGGGGGGGTTTCTGAATGTGAACAGCCCGATTGACTCTACCTCTCTTGCACTGTTAGATATTTGCAGCATTTTGTCAATATACTCCTTTGCCTTGTCCTTCTGGTCGATCAGCCACAGAAACGCAGCAGCGTAATACCAGGCATTGCTTCCGGCAGTCTTCCGCAGGTCTTGCAATTTGCTCTCTAACTCCAAAACAGCAGAGGAATCTGAAAGCAGAGAGGAGAGACGGTAGCACACGTTGTCTTTCCCCCTCCCCGCTTCACTTATACATCTCGCAAGTCAGTTCAACAAGGAAGTTCCCAGGGCTGTTTTTGAGTTCTACAAACAGAAGCTCAGAGGCAGAGGAGTGGTGGACCTCCTGACGGCACCTGGGTTTTGGCCACTATGTGACACAGAGTGTCGGACTGGATGGGCCATTCGCCTGATCCAACATGGCTTCTCTTATGTTCACGGGGATAAATATCTGGAGCAGAGGTCCATCAGTGGCTATTAGCCGCACGGCATAGATGGAACACTCTGTCTGGGGCCGTGATGCTCTGTCTTCTTGGTGCTTGAGGGGCAACAGTGGGAGGGCTTCTGGAGTTCTGGCCCCGCTGGAGGACCTCCTGATGGCCCCTAATTTCTGGCCACTGTGCAACACAGAGTGCTGTAGTTTGCCATCCTACTTGCAGAAAACGAAGATACCTACATTGTTAAATTCAATAAATATCAATACAACTAATATACAGTAGCATTAAGGAATACAGTGCTATATGCTAACTAAATTATAAATTATGCCTTTTTTGTTCTTAAAGAAACAAAACAAATTCCGGTCTGATAGGGAAGTATTTCTTGCATGCATTTCTATTTTTCCCCAAATGTTGATTTTTTGGGTGGTGTTGGGGGGAGATACAAAAACTGTTTTCTCTACAGCTTTAAATTGTCTGAAAAGTCTACATCTCTACTAATGACTGAATAACTCACCAACAATTTCACATTTTTGGTGCGCGTGAATGAGGCCCAGGACGCAGCCTAATGAGACGTCTACGTGGCGTTTTTGGGCAGTGTCTAGTAGAGAGATGCTTTCTTGGACCCGGCCTGTAAAAATGTAACATCACACAATTGATTGATTAGCTTTTCGCAGTCGTCGGTAAGCAGTGGTCCACACAGCTTACTGGCTGGGCTTGGTAGCCAGTCGTCATTTTCTATCAGCCGGATGTGGAATCTGATTGGTTGCCAACTTTCAGGTGGGGTCTGGAGACCTCCTGGAATTACAATTTGTTTGTTTATTAGATTTTTACCTTGCCCTCCCGGCAAAGCCGGCTCAGGGCGGCTTACACAAACAGTATAAAACAATACAATACAATAATACTGTATACAACATAAACAGATCAGTTCCCTTTGATAAACTCCAGGTGTCACTTGGAGATCTTCTGCTATTACAGCTGATGTCCAGACGACCAAGATCAGTTCCCCTGGAGGAAATGGCTGCTTTGGAGGGTGGACTCTGTGGCATTATGCTCTGCTGAGGTCCTTCCCCTCCCCAAACCCCGCCCTCTCCAGGATCCCTTCCCAAATTTCCAGGTGTTCCCAACCCAAAGCTGGCAACCCTAGTTCCCCTGGAGCAGGGGTGGGCAAACTTGCTCAGCGTAAGAGCCACCTAAAACAGGGGTGGCCAAACTTGCTTAGCGTAAGAGCCGCATAGAATAAACATCAGATGTTTGAGAGTCACAAGACATGAACAAATATTACCTGCTTTTATTGGGAAATAAGCAAATTTGCTTTTTATTAACATTAAATGAGACTGCCAAAAATAATACCAAAAGGGGTAAAAGCAGATATTGATAATGATATTAATTTGTCCAATGATATTTGTTTGCTAATGATATTTAGCTTCCCCAGCCGCCCTGCCGAGAGCCACATAATATATGTGAAAGAGCCGCATGTGGCTCCCGAGCCACAGTTTGCCCACCCCTGCCCTGGAGAAAATGGCTGCTTTGGAGGGTGGACTCCATCCTATTATGATTCCCCACTCCTCCACTTGCACCTGGCTGGATGACCTTGGGCAAGCCATAGCTCTGGACCAGCTGTTCCCTCAAGGACAGCTTGGGAAAGAGTTCTCTCAGCCCCACCTACCTCACAGGGTGTCTGTTGTGGGGAGGGGAAGGGAAAAGGAGTTTGTAAGCAGCTCTGAGACCAAACCCCACCATGCCCAGGCTTCACTCCCGTATCTTCAGGAATTTCCCAACCCAAAATTGGTAACTGAATCCCTCCACAATATCAATAATAATAATAATAGTAATAATGATAATAGTAATAATACACTTTACCTATAGAAAGAAAAACTACAGTACTTCAAATCATAAGCATTCACTTCCCTCACAGAACAAATACGACAACTTTTCTCTACTTAAACACGGGAGCGAGGGCGAGACAGAAAATTCAGCAAAACAGTCTGATAAGCTTTTAAGTAGCAAATTAGTAGCAGTTTTGATCTCAGTTGTAAAAAGAACTCTCCTGTTAAACAGCATAAAAGCAAGAACCAGTGTAGAACGAACAATACAGCACAAGATGTACTGAGATCATGAGAAGTGAGACACAGAGCGCGCAAGCAATCCGTCTGGCTCTTTAGGATTGCTTCCACCCAGGGTTGCCAGATTGATTTTAAAAACATACCACCAAACACACTGAGCCCAAGTGCAAACAGTGTGAAACATGCCCTTTGCACTGGGAGGAGCCCCCCCCCCCAAACCGCAAAGCAGCAGCAGTAGAAAATATGGATTTATACCCCGCCCTTCACTCAGAGTCTCAGAGTGGCTTACAATCTCCTTTCCCTTCCCCTCCCTTCCCCCCCCACCACAACAGACATCCTGTGAGCTCTTTCGAGAACTGCTTTTTTGAGAACAGCTCTGAGAGAACTTGTGACTGACCCAAGGTCATCCGGCTGGCTGCATGTGGAGGCGTGGGGAATCAAACTCGGTTCTCCCAGATCAGAGTGCGCTCCTAACCACTACACCAAACTGGCTCTCAAAGGGTGCAGCTTGGCGTTTGGGCACAGTGGCACCTCCTCCATTACCAAATAGCATGCTTCGCACTGTTTGGGATTAGCAAAGGTGCCAGTTAACCCGGATGGTCCAATTAACACCAGACACCTGGCAACCTCCCTTCCCGACGGAGCTCTTGCTCTGCTCTCGGCTCCTGCCCTACTGCAGCGATTCCGGATTTCCTGGACTCTGAACCGACAATGAAACTGGAACAACAAACTGTCTGGTTACAAGGGCAAATTTACGGCTGCCAATCTCCAGGTGGGGCCTGGAGATCTGCTGGAATGACAACAGATCTCCAGATGACACAGTTCCCCTGGAGAAAAATGGCTGCTTCGTAGGGTGGACCCTAGGGCATTATAACCTGCCGAGGTCCCTCCCGAGGCTCCACCTTCACATCTCCAAGAATTTCCCAACTCAGAGCCGGCAACCCAGGGTCTGGACCTGGTTAGGGGCACAAGACTGGCTACTGCGCTGTGCTTGCTAAACAAACAAGACCTTTACCCAAGTGAAGATTGTCCATTGCTGCAAAACGTTTGCGCTGACACGTCTGCTCAGAAGTAAGCCACGCTGAGTTTGTGCCGAGCAGGTGTGTACAGGCACGCTGCCAAGGCTGCAGTCTTAGTAAAGGTTACCTCGGGTTAAACATGTATCGGATTATGCTGGCAGGGAAGCGATATGGGACAGCTGCTGCACAAACTCTGAGATTTAGGCCCACCTTCCATTCCGCCTCTTGCTGCGGTTCCCGTCTAGACTCCGACTAAGCAGAGACTCAAGACGGGCCCTGTGCTCTCGACCCTCTGGGTCTGGAACCTGCACAATTAGCCTCACAGCAGTTTTACATTTATGCCACCTTTGCACTGTAACAGGAAATGCTGAGACGCTGCCAAAAATACCTCTGAGTCACCTGCATACCTCCACCTGTCACTTCTGCAAACTGGCTTGGATCCACTGGCGATGTCCACTGAACCAAATTATTTCTGCCAGCAGAACAGGACTTCCCTGTCTCCCCCCCTCCTTCTGCAGCCCCAAATACCCCCTCAAATGCTGCTCCTAAGGGACGTGGGCACCTTAGAAAGACCAACAGGGGAACTTCGAGTCCTGCAGAGGGAGACGGAATCTTCCCCCTTTCATTCACAAAAAGGAGCTGAGGATACAAGCCAAGAATTGGGGGCTATATCGCAGCAAGGAGGGTTATTAAGAAGAAGAGGAGATTGGATTTATACCCTGCCCTTCACTACCCAAAGGAGGCTCAGAGCGACTTACCATCTCCTTTCCCTTCCCCTCCCCACAACAGACATCCCGTGAGGTAGGTGGGTCTGAGAGAGCTCTTTTGAGAACTGCCCTTGAGAGAACAGCTCTGTGAGAACTTGTGAATGACCCAAGGACACACCAGCAGCTACATGTGGAGGAGTGGGGAATCAAACCAGGTTCTCCCAGATTAGTCTGCGCTCTTAACTACACCAAACTGGCTCTCAGCTCTCTAGTGCAAAATTTTGATAGTATTTCCCAGCGTTTGATACTTTTAGATTTAATATTCTTTAGTTCTTTCTTGCTGGTACTCCCCTTTAAAGCCCTAAATGGCCAGGGTCCAACATACTGGAGGGACCGCTTTTCCCCGTATATACCCCAGAGAGCACTACGGTCAGGGGCGCAACATCGCCTGGTAATTCCAGGCTTCAGGGAGGCCAGGCTCGCTGCCGCTAGAGCTGGGGCCTTTTCAGTGACAGCTCCTTACTGGTGGAACGAGCTCCCGGAGATCAGGGCCCTGCGGGACCTTGTGCAGTTCCGCAGGGCCTGTAAGACGGAGCTCTTCCACCAGGCCTTCAATTAGGAGCCCCCTCCCCCACTACTATTAATTTGTGGCGGAGGCTGGCGAGTCATACCCCCTGTAGAATGGGAGGCTATTGGGTACTATATTGCACACCATCTTGTTTTTTGCCAACCACTGCGAGCACTTTAATGTTTATTTTCATTGTTGATTGTTCATGTTGTAACTGATTTTAAATGTTTTATGTGGACCTTGGCGTATTCACCAAGTTTTGTTAGCCGCTCTGAGCCTGCTTGCAGGGACGGCGGCCTATGAATATGAAAAACGGATACATAAAAATATTCTCATGTTTCCTTAATATTCAAAAACAATACAGCCAGAAACTGGAAACAGTATAATACTGGGGCTTTAATGTTGCTTCGTTGTTTTTAGATTTTAGGGGGATGCACTTCTAACATGCTAGATTATTACACTTCGGGTTGCCAGCTCTGGGTTGGAATGTCCTGGAGATTTGGGGGGCAGAACCTAGTTTCAGGAGTTGAGGGACCTCGGCAGGGTATAATCTCATACAGTCCACCCTCCAAAGCAGCCATTTTCTCCAGGGAAACTGAGCTCTGTAGCCTGGATATCGACTCTGTAATTCCGGGAAATGTCCAGCCACCACCTGGAGATTGGCAACTCTATTATGATACTAGTTTCGAGTCCAGTAGCACCTTAGAGACCAAAAAGATTTTCAGAGTTATAAGCTTTCAAAAATCAAAGCTCCCTTCATCAATCAAAGCTTCCTTTGTCAGGTACTTTGTCAGTTACAACTCTACAAGCAATCCAGGTGTAGCTCACCCTATGGTTCCCTGCCCCATTTTCCACTGGTATTTTCCTCGTCCCGTCGGAGGTGCACTCATCCTGTGCCACATTAACACCACAAATTCTACAAAACTCTGTAAAATTTAAACTTTTTACAATATGAACATGACTAACTAGAATTTCTTCAAGTTATAGGGAAGGTGGAGAGGATGCAATCTATATAGGGCAGCATTCTACAGTTCATGTCCAAAAGATGTGTGCCCGAGGCTGTTTCTTTCCACTGTTTACCAAGGAATAAGGTTCCAATCGCCTTGAAGAACAGCAGCACTGGGTCATAAGCATGCTTCGACAATTCGATATTTGTCAAGTGAATGATGTGGTTGAAGTATTTTTCTTGAGCATAGTAGACAATCTTCGCCTGGGCAGGGGGAGACAAGAAGAAAACGCTCAATTTCTGTTCATTTCAGTTGACACACAGCTGACTGTAACTAGGAAGGTTGCCAGTTTTTCAACCAGACCCAGAAGAAGAGGAGGATGGGGAGGAGGAGGAGATTGGATGTATACCCCACCCTTCACTTGGAGTCTCAGAGTGGCTTACAAACTCCTTTCCCTTCCCCTACCCACAACAGACACCCTGGGAGGTAGGTGGGGCTGAGAGAGCTCTGACAGAAACTGCTCTTTCAAGGACAGCTCTGACAGTACTATGGCTTGCCCAAGGTCATCCAGTAGGTGCAAATGGAGGAGTGGGGAATCAAACCCGGTTCTCCCAGATTAGAGTTCGTGCACTTAACCACTACACCAAATAGCACAGGAGACCCCAGCGTGGTGCCCTTTCCTGGTGCCTGCCAAGTGTTTTTAGAAAGTGTACAGACCATAGGGATGCCAACCTCCGAGAGGGACCTGGGGATCCCCCAAAATTACAGCTTATCTCCAGGCTATGTAGATCAGTTCCCTTTAACCTTATTTGGTGTAGTAGTTAGGACCACGGCCTCTAATCTGGGAGAACCAGGTTTGATTCCCCACTCTTCCACACGCAGCTGCTGGTGTGATCTTCGGTCAATTACAAGTTCTTTCTGAGCTGTTCCCTCAAGGGCCATTCTCAGGAGTTTTCTCAGCCCCACCTACCTCACAGGGTGTCTGTTGTGGGTGCTCTGAGACTCCTTTGGGTAGTGAAGGGCAGGGTATAAATCCAATCTCTTCTCTTCTTCTTCTTAAGAAAAATGTTATGTATTGACCATGCGGTCGCCATGTGCTCTCTTCATTGCGACCGCATGGCCAGAGCACATGGCCAGAGCATGGCCAGAGCACATGGCCAGGAAACTACCTGAGCTTCAGCCAGGTAGAACAAAGGCCAGGTGGATTCAAACCGGCCACCAATCCTGTACCTAGGTTTCTCCCAGGGAACCTATGAAATGTAAATAGACTTCTAATAGCCTATCAGGCCAGTTGGGTGAGGTCAGGGGATTGTCCCTGACCAGCATAAAAGGAGGGCTTGGAGCCCTGGGTTGCATGCTTCATCCGGACCAGCAATAAAGATCTAGCTGTTTCACTATTCCATGGACTCCCGACTCCAATACATATCAGTGGCGACGAAGGTGGGATCCCGATGAGCGACTCTCCAGCAGACCACAGCAGCACAGCGAGCTCCGTCCTGCCGGCCGCAGGCATCTCCGAGCTCCAGCGCTCCAACGCCTCGCCGCAAGCCGCTCTGAGCCCAATCCTCCGGCACTAGCCAGCGCCAAGCCTCAGCGCTCCCCGGCACCGCCGCAAGACACGAGGACATCGCTCAAACAGCCGCCGCCGCTCCTGCTCTGGTAAATATGGCAAACGCTCCGGGACCAATTACCCCTTTCAATACGTCTCGCCCCGAGACGTGGGAGTCCTGGCTCAAGACGCTGGGTTGTGCCTTTAAGGTCCGCGGAATCACAGATGCGGACCTGAAGAGTGCCTGGCTCTTGAGTTCCGGAGGGGTGGAGGTCATGCGGGTGGCCCAGAACCTACTAGCCCCGCAAGACCCCACCGAGGTGTCTTACGACGTGCTCACCAAGACCCTCGGCGATTACTTCGCCCCGAAGCCATCAAAACTGGCCAGGCGCTGGGAGTTCATACAGCGCCAGCAGCAGCCGGGGGAGTCAGCCGCCACTTTCCTGGCTGAACTCCGTCGACTAGCCGTGGGCTGCGAATTCCGCCACATGGATGACCATGTGGAGACCGCCTTCATGGGAGGGGTCCGGGAAGCCAAGCTCCGCCGGCGCCTCATTGCAATGCCGGAGCCAACCTTGGAGAAGATGCTCGAAACTGCGGCAGCCTTCGAGACAATGCAAAAGGACAAGGCAGCCACCAAAGTCCACCAGGCGGCTCCTCCCGAACCTGACTCAAGCGAAGAAGAGGACGTCCACCGGATGCAACCACGCTCGAAGAAGGGTGAGCCCGGCGTCCCCAGGCCCAAGGGCCGGCGCCCAGCATCTGTCTCTGTTCCCTCTCCTGCTTCCCTCAACAGGCAGGCCCCAACGTGCGCCAGCTGTGGGGACCCCCACGACAGACGGACATGCCGCTTCCGTGATGCCATCTGCCGCGCCTGCGGGAAAGCAGGACATCTCGCCCGGGCCTGCCGCCTGAGGAACAGCCATCGTGCCCCAGCAGCGAACTTCGAAGAAGTGGGTAGTGTCGTTCCCACGGCCACGGTAATGAACTTGCCTCAGCCCATTCCGGGCGCAATTTCCGTGTCTCTCCGAATAGAGGGAGTTCCTTGCTCCATGGAACTGGACTCAGGGTCAGCATATTCAATTGTGTCCGCAGCTACGTTCCGCCGCCTCTGCTCGAAGGGGGCACGCTGGCTGCGGCTGCCGGCTGGGTTGGTCCTCCGGGACTTCCAGAAAAACCCAGTGGCTATTAAGGGGCTAGCCAGGGTCCGGGTCCAGTACCATGCCTTTAATGGCCTGCTGGACCTTCTCGTGGTGGAGCGCAATCTAACCAGTCTCCTAGGTCGCGCCTGGTTCAAGCCGCTCGGAGTGCAGTGGACCGGAATACACCGCATGGGCTCTACTGACTTCTCATCCATCTGCGAGGAATTTCCCGCCGTTTTCGATGGCTCATTGGGCTGCTACAAAGGACCCCCGGTTTCCTTCGACCTGGACCCGGCAGTCCGGCCCATCCGCGTGGCCGTCCGCCGGCCACCACTCGCCTTCCAGCCCAAAGTGGAGGCAGAGTTGGAAAAGCTCGTGGCACAAGGGGTGCTCGAGCCGGTCTCCCACGCCAAGTGGGAGACTCCCATTGTGACCCCCCTCAAAGCTAACGGGGAAGTCCGCATCTGCGCGGATTACAAATGTACAATTAATAAGGCATTACAGGACCACGCGTACCCGGTACCGGTGGTCAGCCATGTTCTGGCCTCCCTCGCGGGTGCCAAAATATTTGGAAAATTAGACTTGGCCCAAGCCTATCAGCAGCTTCCCGTAGACGAAGCAACGGCCGAGGCACAAACGATTGTGACTCACAAGGGAGCGTTCAAGGTAAAACGCCTCCAATTTGGGGTCAGCGTAGCACCTGGAATCTTTCAAAATCTAATGGATTCTCTCCTAAAAGATGTTCCAGGAGTGAAGCCGTTCTTCGACGACGTCCTCATTGCCGCCCCGGACGCCGACACGTTCGCAGCTCGCCTCCGGATGGTGCTGCAAAGGTTCCAGGACGCGGGTCTCAAGGTTCGAAAAGACAAGTGCACCCTGGGAGTCTCCTCGGTGACCTTCTTGGGGTTCCAAGTCACCGCAGACGGCATTCACCCTACAAAGGAGAAGGTAGTGGCAATTACAGGTGCACCCCGCCCGTCCTCAAAGGCGGAACTCCAGGCATTCTTGGGACTTGTGAACTTCTACCACGCCTTCCTTCCGCACAAGGCGGCGGTCGCTGAACCCCTGCATCGTCTCCTGGACAAGGGAGCGGCTTGGGCCTGGGGTCCCAAGCATGATGCAGCCTTCCGGGCCGTCAAAGACTTATTAATTTCAAATGCGGTCTTAGCGCATTTCGATGAGAGGCTCCCTGTCATCCTGGCCTGCGACGCATCCCCCTACGGCGTTGGGGCGGTCTTGGGACACCGGCTACCCAACGGAAAGGAGGTACCGGTCGCCTACTACTCCAGGACCCTGTCGTCGGCAGAACGGAACTACGCCCAGATCGACAAGGAGGCCCTAGCAATCGTAGCGGGCGTCAGGAAATTTCACGACTATCTCTACGGACGGTCGTTCACCGTGGCCACAGATCACAAGCCGCTGCTGGGTCTCCTTGCCCCCCACAGGCAGACCCCTCACATGCTGTCCCCGCGGGTCCTGCGGTGGTCAATTTTTTTGTCAGGCTACTCCTACGAATTGGTACATCGCCCGGGGAAGGCGATGGGTCATGCAGACGCCCTCAGCCGTCTTCCCCTCCCGTCCTGCGACCCTGATCCGGCTCCCGCTTTCCATGTCGCGCTCCTAGAGGATCTACCGGAGCGCCCCGTACAGGTATCAGATGTGGCCCGTCGCACGCGGCGGGACCGCATCCTTTCCCGTGTCTCGGACTGGGTGGGAAGGGGGTGGCCGGAAAAACCGGGACCAGATTTTGCCGCTTTCACGGCACGCAGGCACGAACTATCGGCCCACAAGGGATGCCTGCTATGGGGATCTCGAGTGGTGATCCCCGGGCCCCTGCGGCCCCGAGTGCTAGAGGCCCTCCACGAGGCTCACCCGGGAATTGTGCGCATGAAAGCTCTGGCCCGGAGTTACGTATGGTGGCCAGGCCTGGACAAAGACATTGAGGGGCGGGTCCAGAAGTGTACCAAATGCCAGGAGTCACGGCCAGATCCGCCACACGCTCCTGTCCGATCCTGGGAATCTACTAACAAGCCCTGGTCCCGCCTGCACCTAGACTTCGCGGGACCGGTCCAGGGCCGGTTGTTTCTTATCGTTGTTGACAGCTACAGCAAGTGGCTTGAGGTAGTGCCGGTAGCTTCGACCTCCACCAACGCTGCCTTAAGAAGTCTCTGGCCGATCTTCGCGACACACGGAATGCCAGAAACTCTCGTGACCGACAACGGGACCGCCTTCACCTCCGGCGAGTTTCAACGGTTTGTGGAAGCCTGCGGTCTGCGCCACATCCGCTCCGCTCCGTTCCACCCCGCAACCAATGGCCAGGCCGAGCGCATGGTGAGGACAACGAAGGACGCGTTAAAGAAGATGGAGCATGGCGACTGGGAAGAGCAGCTGTACAAGTTCCTGTTCTGCCAACGGAACACACCCCACTCAGGGACCGGGCGCCGGCCAGCCGAACTTCTGATGGGAAGACGACTGGGAACCGTCTTGGACCGCCTACATCCCGACCGAGCAATCGAGGGGAACCCGACAACGGAGGACCGGCCAGCTGCCCGAGGATTTGCTCCCGAAGACCCCGTATATGCAAAGAACTTCGCGCGGGGTCCAACATGGCTCCCCGCAAGGATCGTCCGAGTCACAGGGCCTTATTCCTATGAGGTCCTTACGGAAGATGGCGTAGTCTGGAAACGGCACATTGACCAGATTCGACGCCGTACCCAGAACCACGATGATACCCAGGCCCCCGAACTCCCTGCACCAACATACCGTGACATCGACACGACTCCAGAAGCAGCGCCAGACCCTGATCCGGAGACTGCGGAGATGCCGCTCCTGCCCGCGGACGAAGCAGTCGCACCATCCACACCTGAACAACCCCCGAGCAGACAGGCCCCGCCAGCAGAACAACTACCCACACCGCAACCTGCCGACACTAGCAACACGCCCCGCCTTACAACCCCCCGGCGCTCTGGACGTGAGCGCAGACGCCCGGACTATCTCAAAGACTATGTGTGCAGAGGGGTTCTGGACTATGGGGGGAGGGGTGTTATGTATTGACCATGCGGTCGCCATGTGCTCTCTTCATTGCGACCGCATGGCCAGAGCACATGGCCAGAGCATGGCCAGAGCACATGGCCAGGAAACTACCTGAGCTTCAGCCAGGTAGAACAAAGGCCAGGTGGATTCAAACCGGCCACCAATCCTGTACCTAGGTTTCTCCCAGGGAACCTATGAAATGTAAATAGACTTCTAATAGCCTATCAGGCCAGTTGGGTGAGGTCAGGGGATTGTCCCTGACCAGCATAAAAGGAGGGCTTGGAGCCCTGGGTTGCATGCTTCATCCGGACCAGCAATAAAGATCTAGCTGTTTCACTATTCCATGGACTCCCGACTCCAATACTTATCAAAAAAGGAATACTTTGGAGGGTGGACTTTATGGCACTGTACCCCACTGAGATCTCTGTCCTTCCCAGGCTCCATCCCCAGTCTCCAGGAGTTCCCCAGCCTTCATCTGTCAACCCTACTCCCCTTGTCGGTGGCTAGGGGAGACCTGGTAACCCTAGGGCCAGGTGGCACTTCTGCCCAGCAAGGCTTCTGATTGACCCCTGGAGATTTGATTGGCTGTGCAGATTTTTTAAAATGTTGCATTGGCAGCAGCTGCCATCACAGCACGAGGCTCTGCACTGTGTTACTGGAGGTAAGCTGTGGCAGCCATTTTGCGGCTGGCTGTGCCTCCTGAGGCAGCTCTTTTGCGGCTACGCCCACAACGCTATGTCAGAACTCCAAAGGTGCCCCCAGGCTCAAAAAGGCTGGGAATCCCTACTATAGCAGCTTAATACGCTCACAATGGTGAATGTTTATCTGCTTCTCTGGCAGTAAAAGCTTCACCTGCTTATTTTTACAAATGTAAGTTTTTTGTTAACGGTATCAAAGCAAGTCAGGCTTTCATATCTGGGCCGGTCTTTCGACAACTCTGTAAATAAGGAAGATCCCACTGCTAAATCTAAATGTCATTTAAAACAGTACCAGGATTCTTTCCTGAAGCAGTCTTTCCTGGTTATAAATTTATTGTTCTGTGGCAGTGTTAGGGGCCTCGCTACCTTTTCCTTTGAGGCTCTGGCCTCTTCACCGGACAAAGAGGAGTCTGTACCTGTCCATGACAGTTGAGAAAGGTGAGGTCCTGGAGAATACTGTGCTTCCCGCATTTGATGGGGTCCAGCTAACGCATGCTGACTGGCAAGAGCCTAACTCTTGCCAACTCTATCAAGAGCATACGGGTTATTCTATTGCTGGAGAAGCAAGTTAATCTAGTGACCCAAAAAAAAAAGCAGTCCATTATCCATTTAGCCAGGTAGATGGCTCGCTGCCTTGACTAAGCTGATCTGGCCACCTGGATCTATTCTGCGGTGACCTTGAGACTAAAGTATAGTAATGACCAGCGTTCCCTCTAAGCCAAGTTTAGTGTGAGCTGGCTCACAGTTTTTTTAGCCTCCGGCTCACACATTTGTCTTAGCTCAGGAAGGAGGGCCTCAGGGCACATCTGCAGGTGGTAGCCTCCTGGCCGTGGGGCTGTAGTTGCTGCCCTGGTGTTGGGTTTTGTATTTGCCACCATTTTTAGTGGGTTCTGTGGTCTGATTGTAATTAGTTATTATCTGAATTTTTTGTATGTTACTGATTTTAATGCTGTGAGCCGCCTAGAGCCGCTTTGTGCTGGCTAGGCAGGATATAAGTCTAAATAAATAAATAAATCGCTTGCAACTTTCATGCCCAGTAGCTCACAAAGTTGAATTTTTGTTCACAAGACTTTACAGCTCAGAGGGAGCATTGGTCATGACCGCTGCAAGGGCCTCCCCTTAAAGTCAACTTGTAAACTGCAGTTTGGTACAGAAAGCCACATCCTGTTTAATATTGGGAACCAGGGGGAAAGGGTAAGTCTCACCCGTTCCGCAGTCACTCCATTGGCCAACTATCAGTTTATAGCAGTGGTGGCCAATGCTCCCTCTAAGCTGTGGAATCTTGTGAGCAAAAATTCTACTTTGTGAACTATTGGCATTAAAGTTGTGAGCTAGCAATTTGGCTGCTGCGTAAATTAGAAGAAGAAGAGGAGATTGGATTTATATCCCGCCTTTCACTCACTTAAGAGTCTCAGAGTGGCTTACAATCTCCTTTCCCTTCCCCTCCCCACAACAGACACCCTGTGAAGTAGGTGGGGCTGAGAGAGCTCTTTCCCAAGCTGTCCTTGAGAGAACAGCTGTGCCAGAGCTATGGCTTGCCCAAGGTCATCCAGCCAGGTGCAAGTGGAGGAGTGGGGAATCAAACCTGGTTCTCCCCGATTAGAGTCCGTGCACTTAACCACTACACCAGTTAGCTTGCTCTGGAGCCGTCCTTCCTGAGCCGAGACAAAAAAGTGTGATCTGGAGGCTAAAAAACGGTGAGCTAGCTCACACTAACTCAGTTTAGAGGGAACACTGAAAACCCTATGGCAGTGGTGGCAAACCTATGGCACGCGTGCCAGAGGCGGCACTCAGAGCCCTCTCTGTGGGCACGCACGCAGTTTGGGCACTCAGTCGCTAAAAGGAAAAAGACGACACAGACTCGAGGCTGGGCTGCTCTCAAACTTACAAAGTATGAGCCAAGGTTAGACGAATTATCAGCATGCATACCACAGCAAAAATCACATTAATTGTTCAAAAGCATGCCAAATGCAAACTTTTACGTTTCAATAAAAAGTTGTTTGTATAACTGAAAGCTCTGTTGCTGTGTTTTTCTTTGAAGACAAAAGATGTCAATGTGTGAGTTCTTTTTTCTACACTAAAACCTCAGGATTCAGGTTAAATTGTCGTGCTGGCACTTTGCGATAAAGTAAGTGGGTTTTGGGTTGCAGTTCGGGCACTTGGTCTCTAAAAGGTTCGCCATCACTGGTTTATAGGGTTCAGTATCAGTTATCGCCTGTGAGGCCCGCCATGGCCTTGGGTACAGTGCCGCAGGGTTCACCCTCCAAAGCAACCCTTTTTCTTGAGGGGGACTGAACCCTGTCGCCAGGAGATCCGTTGCCATTCCGGGAGATCTCCAGGCCCCACCTGGAGGTTGGCCACTCCACCCGGGCTACCTGTAACGCCTGTCAGAGAAACCCCGTCAAAACAAACGACCAGAGGGGAAAAAAAACAACGGTTGCTCAAAGTACCAAGACCTGAGGGTCGGCGTCCGCCATGGAGGCTGGGGGGGGGACGGACGGAGGGCGGCGTCCAAACGGCCAACTGCCTAACGGCCAACGCACACGCAAGCTCGCCTCCGGAGCCACACCCCGGCTACCCAATCGTCGGCCGGCATCCCTAAGGCCACGCCCTCCTCCCCTCCCCGTTGGCTGAGCGGCCCACTGGATCCCGCCTTCCGCTGCGCGCGAAGCCCGCCCGCGGAAGGGAACTCGCTCGCTTCCCTCCCGTTGCCGAGCAACCGCCAATCGCCGGGGCCTCGCGCGCCGGGACGCCGCGCGCCCCGGCTTCTCCCCGCCAATGGCGTCTCGCCGTCCGCGCATGCCCAGTGGGCACTGCAACGTTGGAGCCTGGCAGGGGGAAGGCGAAGTCGGCTGAGGATGCCGACGGCGGCGGGTCGGTGCTTGTGAGGCGGCCGCCTTCTCCCCGTTCCGGCCTGCAGCCATGGGGCTGGGCTCCAGCTCCGAGGCCTCTGACGGGGGCTCCGAGGGCTATCATGTGCACGGGGTAAGGCCGGGGCGGGGGGGGGGGGGGTAGAGGTGGGGCGCTGCTGTCCCGATGTGGAGCCTCCAGGGTCGGGAGCAGTCAGTCTGCCCCGAATCGGTCGACTGAATAGCCCGTCAGGCACAGGCGAGAAGCGAGAGGAGGTTTTACCAACACTAGAAATTGGGGTTTTTTTTTACTAGTTAAAAAAGTAATTTTTTCAAGTTATCATATATGCGTGTGTGAGTGTATAATAATATATATAATATACACATATATACTGTTTATTCAATTTTCAAATTTTCATTTACAATATCAAATATTTTCAACATTGCAGGGGATAAGTATACATCAATTAAATCGCTTAAAACTGAGTGTTCTTTTTTTCATTAGTTTAGCTCTAACATACCAACATTTACCACCGATGTGGTACTCTGTCTGTCTGTCTATCTATCTATCTACTGATATTATGTATTTAGCAGACTGATTGGTTTCTGTACTGAGATAGTGAGTGGTGCCGTGTTCCCTCTAAGCTGAGTTAGTGTGAGCTAGCTGACAGTTGTTTTAGCCTCCGGCTCACACATTTTTTTGTCTCAGCTCAGGAAGGATGGCCGCAGAACAAACTGATTCACAGCTGTAATGTCAGTAGCTCACAAAGTGGAATTTTTGCTCACAAGACTCCCAACAGCTTGGAAGGAGCATTGCCTACATAAAAAATTCTACAATAGGCGTTGCCATTGAGCGGAACAAATGTCATCTTTAAGGACACATTGGGGAGAATCTTTTTTACGTTTTGGTGAAATAATTGTTGGTCTCACTGAAAAAGTTCATCCAGACGAGTGAATCTATACCCAGTTTGGTGCCATGGTTAGGAGCATGGACTTTAATCTGGGAGAACCGGGTTTGATTCCCCTCTCTTCTAGACTTCTAGGGAACCAAGTCCCTGTCCCTTGTGGTTGTGAAGAAAACACTGAAAATATAGAACTGGTGTTAAAGCGCTCAGATGTTTGTTGAGGCCAGGAAAGACCTGCTGCTGGTCATGGGACAGAATGCAGTTTCTCTACCAAGCCCCTGGTGCTTCTTGCATAGTTTCTTTTCCTCCTCTTCATGATGCTACTGAGTGTGTTGCCCGCCTAAGCCCAGTTTCTGTGCCGTCCTGACCGTTTGTTCTTGCCAATAAATACCCAGTGTCTTCTATAACCAGAATCCTTGGGGTAGAATAAATGAGTCAGAATGTGTCTAGATTAGCTCTGCATGATTCCTCTAACGGAATTTGGGTTGGGGTGGAGTGGAACATGCTGTGCTGCATACCAAACATATGTACAGCTGTGCATTCCTTTTATAACCCATTGGTATGCCAAAATCTTTCAGTAGATGCTGACTTTCCGTACCCCGAGAATGGCTTCAGGGAACATGAATTATGCTGTTGCGTTGTTAAAGGTTAAGTGGGTCTTACCCTGATCAGTACTGGGATGGGAAACAGCTGAAACCTGTGGAAAGGTGACCCAGACTTCCTCAAGGAAGCTAGAAACGGGCATAAGAGGCAGGAATCCTAGCTGCTGCTTCTGCTGCAGGTTTGTGAAACCTTTATGAAAGACTGCGCCTTATTGCCTATCCACTTTGGCACCTGAAAGGATTTCTGTTCTTGTGAATATCAAGGGTTTCTTGTGAATATCAAGGGACAGGTCCTCCCACCTGGTGGTTCTTATGTTGGCTGCGGTTCTTCAAAGCTGATCCAAGACCGAGGCAGGCGTGGATCGGTATTTGGTAGCTGGTGCTTTGTAAGCCATGTCTCTGGGTGTTTGAGCTTAACCCTTCAGCATGCACCTTATGTTCAGTGTACCCACTCTGCACTGGGGATCAGTGTGTTTTCTACAGGCCTTGTACCAAGTCCAAACCACTGGCCCATCTAGCTCTATATGGTCTTTCTAAACAAAAGTCATTCTTCAGGGTCTCAGGTCTTTTCACATCACCTGCTCCCTGTTCTTTTTAACTGGGGAAGCCCAGGATTAAACCTGGATGGGAGAAGAGAAAGATGCTGGCAGATAAATCTATTTTGTTGGTCAGGATCGGTGCTTATGGCCATATTTGCCTTAGGCCAAAATAGCCTTTCTTAGCAGCTGCTTTGGTGTTGGCTCACAAGCATGTGTGGTACGGATCCTGTTAAGTTTACTGTAGAATACACCCACCCGATGATCATTTTAGTCAATCTGTGTAATGTGTAAATGTTGGCATTTTGCAGGTTCAGGAAAACTCTCCTGCCCAGCAGGCTGGATTGGAACCATTCTTTGATTTCATCCTGACAATAGGACACACAAGACTGGTAAGTCATCTCTTTTTCATAGAATCATAGAGTGGGAAGGGAGCTCCACGGTCATCTAGTCCAACTCACTGCACAATGGAGGAAATCCACAAATACCCCCCCCGCCCCCAGTGACCCCCTGCTCTGTGCCCAGAAGAGGGCAAACCCCCCCCCCCCCCCCAACAACAGCCCTCCAGGATCCCCGGCCAAACTGGGCTGGAGAACAATCGCTTCCTGACCCCAAAGTGGTGATCAGCATTTCCCTGGGCGTGTAAGAATGTGTTGCTATTCTAATGTGTTGTTGCTGGCCTCTCTGCTGTAACCTGGACAGTATAACAAAAAATGGCTATACAGTTATGCGTAGTATACGAAATCTGAAAAACACTGTAATGAAGGAATACACACAAAATTCTATTTGAAATTACCAAAAAAAACACCCTTATTAATTATTCTTTAAAGATGCAGTGCAAGTACAAGCTGAATTTAAACATATGAAGCTAAACCACAATACATGAGGTTAACCACACAGCATTAACCACAGCGACGGATGTCCCAGGTAAATTGCCGTTTCCGACCCTTCATCAGGCTGTAATCATATGGTAAAGTCTGGGACTAGTGCAGGACATGGCCAGGCACTTCTCATAAGAACACAAGAGCGTAAGAGAAGTTAATGTTGGGTCAGGCCAATGGCCCATCCAGGCCAACACTCTGTGTCACTCAGTGGCCAAAACCCAGGGGCCATTAGGAGGCCCACCAGCGGGGCCAGAACTCCAGAAGCCCTTCCACTGTTGTCCCCCAAGCAACAAGAATACAGCATCACTGCCCCAGACAGAGTGTACGATCTAGACCTTGTGGCTAAAAGAACATAAGAGAAGCCAGTGTTGGGTCAGACACCCTGTGAGGTAGGTAGGGCTGAAAGAGCTCTTTCCAGAGCTGTCCTCAAAAGAACAGCTGTGACAGAACTATGGCTTGCCCAAGGTCATCCAGCAGTTGCAGGTGGAGGAGTGGAGAATCAAACCCGGTTCTCCCAGACTCTAGTCTGCACACTTAACCACTATACCAAACTGGCTCTTGAGGGCACTTTCTACCACCACCAGGTTCCTGCGGCATATTCTGGAGGAAGTGTGCAGGCAGGAGAGGGTGTTCACCCTGACACCTGTCCCAACAAGCTAGCTCAAACATGACCCTGTCAATAATTAACATTTTGGTAGCTGTAGTGAAGACTGGCTCACGTACTTCAGGGCCAGCAGTTTGTTTTTCTTTCGGGAACTGCGGATATAAAAGACTCTACTTTCTGCTCCCCGCTTCCTTTATCAGTTAAATCTAAACGTGATTAATCCCAAGAGCTAGCTTTGAAATAAAGAAATCAAAAACTGCAATTGAGTTGACACATTTTTTAAACCTCCCTCTAGGTTTTTGGGCCTTGCACACTCTCTGGTTGGATCCAGACTTCTAATCTCCTAAGGCACTGGTTATTGTATGTCCCATTTTGTTCATTGTACTGACTCGCTCTGCATAATCTGCCTTGATTCCCAATGAGAAAGGTGGACTATAAATAAATAATGAAAGACCAAGCAGAATACGGAGCTGTTCCACCAGGCCTTTGGTGGAGGCAATGGATGTTCAGTTATTTGGCCTGCAGAAAGCTATCTGCCCATTAGAAGTCTTGGTAGTATAATGGCGTGGTGAAAAAGAAGAGATTGGATTTATACCCCGCCCTTCATCTGTAGTCTCAGAGCAGTTTACAACCTCCTTCCCCTTCCCCTCCCCACAACAGACACCCTGTGAGGTAGGTGGGGCTGAGAGAGCTCTGACAGAAACTGCTCTTTTTCGAGAACAGCTGGTACAGAGCTATGGCTTGCCCAAAGTCATCCAGCAGGTGCAAGTGGAGGAGTAGGGAATCAAACCCGGTTCTCCCAGATTAGAGTCCGCGCTCCTAACTGCTACACCAAACTGGCTCTCGGCAACTGGTATGAAACAGAAGGACCTGCATCTCTGCTAAGTTCTGCTTTGCCATCGTCACTCCTTTGAGCAAGGCCTCTTGCAGGTGCTGCCCTGCAAAGGCGTGGAGAAAGCAGCCTTAACCAGAAACGTTCAGGACGGCATTTTTATGTAGGAAGCAGGGCTGCAATATAATGGAATGGTTCAGGAAAGTGCTTTTATTAGTCCACTGGTATTATCTTCTCTTATTTATTTGTTGCATTTATATCCTGCACTTCCCACATCGGGCTCAGGGCAGGTAACATCAGAAGTATAGCATTATATAAAGCAGACACTTAAAACGAGATTAAGTTAGAATTTAGTTAACTAAAAATGGTGACATATATTTACAAAACAGCCCCAACAGCTGGATAGGTGGTAAACAGGAGCGCCAGTTTGGTGTTGTGGTTAAGTGCACGGACTCTAATCTGGGAGAACCGGGTTTGATTCCCTACTCCTCCACTTGCAGCCGGCTGGCTGACCTTGGGTCAGTCACAAGTTCTCTCAAGAGTAGTTCTCAGGGGAGCTCTCTCAGCCCCACCTACTTCACAGGGTGTCTGTTGTGGGGAGGGTAAGGGAAAGGAGACTGTAAGCTGCTCTGAGACTCCTTCAGGTAGTGAAGGGCAGAGTAGAAATCCAGTCTTCCCCCCCCAAAAAAATTTTATTTTATTTTTCCATATATTACAGTTAACAACTTACACAGAGTCCCTATTCAAATAACACAGAAATGATTACATAAATTTTGTACGATGCTTTAACGTAGTTTATATTTAACAAGTCTTAGATCCAACTTCAGTCTCTAACCCTGCCTATACTATTTTATTAAGGATATCCAGATTGGGGCCCCTACAAGCCGCCGCCTCAGATACTATCCTTACATTTTCTATCTACATCTATTGATATACATTTTATCCATTATACATTTTGTCCATTATACATTTTTAGGCTTCACTTACTTAAATCCTTATTGATCCATATATAGAAATTCGACCACTTCTCTAAAAAAAATAGCTTTGCTTTGTCCCTGTAACCTTAAATTCAGTCTGTCCATTTCAGCCAATTCCATCAACTTGTGTTTTAATTCACCTTTTTGGGGGAAGCTGCTCATTTCCCAGCCTTCTCTTCTGAAAGCCTTCCCATTTGCAGTTCCAAGACTACTGATATGTGGTTAAATTGTTGTCGTTCTTGTTTTTAAAGAACGGTGGTTCTGGAAAGCTCCCAGCGAACAACAAAGCTGGGCTTAGTAAGGTCAGAGGAACCACATTCCAGACAAAGGGAGTGGGCGGGTGGAACTGCACTGACGGGGTTGGTGGCATCACACCAAGGCGCCCTTTCGAATCAGGCCGTGGCTTAATCTAGTCTGATATCCTAGTTCCAACAGTAATTTACCAGGTCCTTTGGGGAAGATTTTTTTTAAAAAAGCAGAACAAGAAGGCAACAACTCCCTGTTGTTTGTAGCGACTATCAGGTATTCAAAGAGATACTGCCTCTGTATGCGGAGGTTCGGTCCATAGTTAATTGTTCTAGACAGATCTGTCCTTCATGAACTTGTCTGTTCTTTTTAAGAAACAAGCTAAGCTTAAATTAGAAGATATAAATGTAAGTAAAAGGACATTAATATGGTATATGGTGACAACAGCAAGGATGGTTTATGCTCAGAACTGGAAATATGAGAAAACTCCCGAGTTATGGGAATGGTTGAGAAAACTGTTATATATGGCCGAAATGGACAAGTGGACTAGAAAATTGAACAATCGAGACTCAGAGACCTTCTTAGAAGAATGGAAAGATTTGAAAGACTATTTAGAACAATATTGGGACATGAAAAATAACATTTTTACACTGTCTAGCTTCTGAAGGGGAAGATAGGGAATGTTTGTAAGCAGTTTGGAAACAATGATATTTGTATGTGATGTAAGGTTATTATTATGAATATGACATTACACATTATAAGCAGAAATGTTACCTGTTAGAGATAATACTTATACATTTTGTTAATTACAATAAATGGAATAATGGTGCGGGGGGGGGGGAACCACAAGTTTATTATATAATCAAGATACACAGTTATACGTGAATTATTGTTGAGATAATATTGATAACAACGTGTAAGATATTGAAAGAGAGCAAAAATAAAAAAGTTTGTTAAAAAAAAAAGAAAGAAAGAAACAAGCTAAGCTGTTGGCTGCATCCAGCTTTTGTGTTAGTCAGTCCCACAAGTTGGCAGAAAGGGGTAGAGCGGGAAGAGGTCTGTTATGGCAGAGGCCTTGGTTTTCGTTGATTTCTAGCTTCTCTGTTGTTCCACAAAGCCCGTGGCAAGCGGCTCACGATGTCTTGCGTTGCACCGCTAGCAGTCTTCCGGCTGCTGTTCCCCAGAGGGAAAGAGCCACTCGTTTCCTCTTCTCCTCTTCAGAATAAAGAAGGCGACACTCTGAAAGATCTCCTGAAAGCCAACGTCGAGAAGGCCGTGAAGCTGGAGGTCTACAACACCAAGAGCATGAAAGTGCGGGAGGTGGAGGTGATCCCCAGCAACATGTGGGGCGGGCAGGGCCTCCTGGGGGCCAGCGTGAGGTTCTGCAGCTTCCAAGGAGCCAACGAACATGTGTGGCACGTCCTGGTGAGCAAGAGGAAATGGCTGTGCACCGCAGCTGCTTGTCAGGGTGGTACCTTTAGGTCTGACCAGCTGTCTCCTTGCGTAAGGACTCTGAGACGGCGAACTTCATTTCCCCCCCCTTTTGCCTGGCAGTGCTTCCTTCAGTCAAGGCGGCAGCCTTCCTAACATCTCCCATATTTCCTTATTCCCCACTCCTCCACGTGCAGCTGCTGTTGTGACCTCGGGTCAGTCACAAGTTCTCTCAGAGCTGTTCTCTCAAGAGCAGTCCTTGACAGAGCTCTCTCAGCCCCACCTACCCCACAGGCAATGCTCCCTCTAAGCTGTGGGATCTTGTGAGCAAAAGTTCTACTTTGTGAGCTGCTGGCGTTAAAGTTGCGAGCGGGCGGTTTGGCTACTGCCTAAATTGGTCTGCTCCGGAGCCATCCTTCCTGAGCTAAGACAAAAATGTGTGGTCTGGAAGCTAAAAAACTGTGAGCTAGCTCACACTAAGTCAGCTTAGAGGGAACACTGCCCAGAGGGTGTCTGTTGAGGGGAGGGGAAGGGAAAGGAGTTTGTAAGCTGCTCTGAGACTCCTTTAGGTAGTGAAGGGTGGCGTATAAATCCAGTCTCCTCCTCCTCTTCTCTCTGGGATGCCTGTCTGCCCCTCCTAACTGTACTGAGGGATCTCTGATGAGCCTGCCAGGATTTCTGCTGTTTGAGTTGTTGCATATCTGTAGGTAACATGACAACTGTCTCTCTAGGACGTGGAACCGGCTTCCCCGGCAGCGTTAGCTGGCTTGCAGCCCCACACAGACTACATTGTTGGATCCGACCAAATACTGCAGGAGGTAAGGATGGACTGCAGGCATCAGCAGTGACACTGGCCGAGAGGGGCCAAGCCAGGCTGGTTTCAGGGACTGAATAGCATCTAGGGTTGCCAGCCTCCAGGTGGCACCTAAAGATCTCCCGCCACTACAGTTGATCCCCAGCCAACCAGTATCGGTCTCCCTAGGGGAAAAAATGGTTGCTTTGGAGGGTGGACACTATGGCATTACACCCTGCCGAGGTCCCTCCCCAGGCTCCATTCCCAAAATCTGGTGTTTCCCAACCCAGCACAGCAAAAATCCTGCAGGCTTCGTTTAACCTCCTTTCTTTCTCCTGCTAATATCTTTACCTTGATAACAATTATAAACTTTGGTACAGAAATATTGCTATTTTAAGAATCTATTTTTTCCCCTTGTTCCCAAGGCCTGGGAATGTCTTTGCGAATCTTTCCAGTTGACACATAAAAAAACCCCTGAGGGTTCTGGAGGGTTTCACCTGAATGCCTTCTTCATACAGAGGGAGGTGGAGTTTGAAAGCCAGCAGTCTGCTATGGCAGTTTTGCTGTTCCTCCTTATTTTCATCCCTGGGGAGTTCTTTAGCTTTGTACTTGCCAGAAGTTCTTAACAGAAGTGACAAAGGGTAGCTCTAGGAATCACTGGGAAATCCATGGTAGAAACCACAGATTCTGGCAATTCCTAGAACTACCCTTTGTCACTTCTGTTAAGGACTTCTGGTGAAGAACATCTTTTGAGAACATGCCTCTTGCTACCTTCAGCTGAAAAGTCAAATGTCCCTCGCAGCACCCATAGGACATGGCAGGTCCAAATGATGCTCCGCAAATGGCTGGCGTGCTGTGGTGCTGTTGGGTCCCTTACTCGGGAGGGCAAGAAGCATAAGCATATTTCTGACTCGTCAGTGGCCGTGGTGTAATAGGGAAACCCGGGCTTCGGCAGCTAACGTTACTTTTACAAATGTCTCTCCTAGTCGGAAGATTTCTTTGCACTGATTGAATCCCATGAGGGGAAGCCCTTGAAGCTGATGGTTTATAATACGGAGACGGACTGTTGTCGAGAGGTTTTTGTGACCCCCAACGGAGCCTGGGGCGGAGAAGGAAGGTACGGATCCGTGAGCAAAAGGGTGGAATCTGTCAGGATCAGGCTTACTCTTGAGCTTGCCACAGACTGGGTAATACCACGTGCAGTGATGACCCAGTATTAAGTCTGTGGGAAGGTTAAGATGATGGAGGGAGGGTTTGATTCAGACCTTTACTTCCCAGTGAAATTGTTGAGACAGGTTTCGCCAGTCTGCTGTAGTGGTTAAGTGCGCGGACTCTAACCTGGGAGAACCGGGTTTGATTCCCCACTCCTCCACGTGCAGCTGCTGGTGTGACCTTGGGTCAGTCACAGGTGCTCTCAGAGCTGTTCTCTCACGAGCAGTCCTCGAAAGAGCTCTCTCAGCCCCACCTACCTCGCAGGGTGTCTGTTGTGGGGAGGGGAAGGGAAAGGAGATTGGAAGCCGCTCTGAGACTCCTTCGGGTTGTAGGGTATAAATCCAGGGTAGGGTATAATCCAGGTTGTAGGGTATAAATCCAGTCTCTCTCAATCTCTCTCTGCTTTGCTGTACAGCATGAGTGCCAAGCATGAAACGTACTGAGACACTCTCTTGAAACCATTCCAATTCCTGGATATTGCACTACTGCTGTGTAACATTTTCTTAGTGCCAGCACTCAGTCTTGGCCAATTCCCCTCTTTGTTACAGTTCTTGTCCCGTGTGGCTCTTTGGTCATGCAGGTTGAACAGTTCCCAGCATCTCCATTTTGGGTGGTCAAAGGGGGCTTCCTTCCTTCCCCATGAGCAGAAAAGCTGGCTGAATCCAACTCTCTGTTCTCAGTGCTGATCAGAGCACGGACATTATCCAAAGGGCTGGCGATCTTTATAGTCGAATTAGATGGGAAGAACGGAGGCCGACAGAAGGCTGTACCAGTTCTTGACTGCTGCGGTGGCGGCGGCGGCCCTTTTCAGGATACGCTTCTGCATTGAAGGAGAAAGAGGAGGCCGACAGAGTTTCTGGAGAGCTGATAGGTGTGCTTGATGGGCTAGTCTGAATTGATGGGTCACAAGCCGGTGGACAGTGCCGTCAAATGGCAGCTGGCATGACAGTAGGGTTTTCATGGCAAGGGACCGATAGAGGTGGTTTGCCCTTGCCGGCCTCTGCATTGCAACCCTGGACTTCCTTGGCAGTTTCCCATCCAAGTACTAAGGAGGGCTGACCCTGCTTAGCTTCTGAGATCTGACAAGATCAGGTTAGCCAGGGGCCATCCATCCAGGTCGGGGCACATACTGATCTGGGGCATTCTTATATTGTGTTTCCTCTGAGGAGCTCAGGGCCTGTGGTTTCCTCCCTCCATTTTTTCACTACAGCAGCCCTGTCAGGCAGACAATCTGATTGGTCTGAGGGCACCTCAGTGAGTTTTGGAGTGAGCGGGGATTCAAACCTGAGTCTCCTGAGACACAGTCCAACACTGCAAGGACTGTGGTGGTGATGGAAAGTGTCCTCAAGTCACAGCTGTTGCGTCAGACCAACACAGCCACCCTTCTGAATTTAACACGAGATAAGCCAATGTTGGATCGGGCCAATGGCCCATCCAGTCCAACACTCTGTGTCACACTGTGGCCAAAAATAGCAGGTGCCATCAGGAGGTCCACTAGTGGGGCCAGGACTCCAGAAGCCCTCCCAGTGCTGCCCCCCCCCCAGCACCAAGTATACAGAGCATCACTTCCCCCAGACTGAGAGCTCCTGTCTATACCTTGTGGCTAAGAGCCACTGATGGACCTCTGCTTCAGATATTTATCCAATTCCCTCTTGAAGCCGTCCATGCTTGTAGCCGCCACCACGTCCTCTGGCAGTGAATTCCATGTGTTAATCAATCACTCTTTGGTTGAAGAAGGATGTCCTTTTATCCATTCTAACCCCACTGCTCAGCAGTTTAATTGAGTGCCCACAAGTTCTTGCATTGTGGGAAAGGGCGAAAAGGACCTCTTTCTCTACCTGCTCTATCCCATGCATAATCTTGCAAACCTCGATCGTGTCACCCCTCAGCCGTCGTTTCTCCAAACCAAAGAGCCCCCAGCGCTTCAACCTTTCTTCACAGGGAAAGTGTGCCAACCCTTTTATCGTCCTAGTTGCCCTCTTCTGCACTTTTTCCAATGCTATAATATCTTCTTTGAGGTGTGGCGACCAGAATTGTACGCGATATTCCAAATGAGGTTGCACCATCGATTTATACAGGGGCATTATTATTAGCATAAAACTAGATATTCTTGGTTTGTTGTTGTTCAGTTGCCCAGTCGAGTCCAACTCTTCGCGACCCCGTGGACCACACCATGCCAGCCCCTCCTGTCTTCTGTCGTGCTCCGGAGTTGGCTAAACTTCATGCTTGTTGCACTGATAACGCTGTCTAACTTTTGCTACTCAATCACAACTCTGGCGGTTGATGTCTTTAAGTGACACCTCCAAAAAGGATATTATAGCATTGGAAAAGTGCAGAAAAGGGCAACTAGGATGATAAAAGGGTTGGAACACTTTCCCTGTGAAGAAAGGTTGAAGCGCTGGGGGCTCTTTAGCTTGGAGAAGCGACGGCTGAGGGGTGACACGATCGAGGTTTATAAGATGATGCATGGGATAGGGCAGGTCGAGAAAGAGGTCCTTTTCGCCCTTTCTCACAATACAAGAACTCGTGGGCACTCAAATTGCTGAGCAGTCGGGTTAGAACAGATCAAAGGAAGTCCTCCTTCACCCAAAGAGTGATTAACACATGGAATTCACTGCCACAGGAGGTGGTGGCAGCTACAAGCATGGACGGCTTCAAGGAGTGATTAGATAAATATCTGGAGCAGAGGTCCATCAGTGGCTATTAGCCACAAAATATAGATAGGAACTCTCAGTCTGGGGCAAGTGATGCTCTGTATTCTTGGTGTTTGGGGGGGGGGCAACAGTGGGAGGGCTTCTAGTGTCCTGCCCCCACTGGTGGACCTCCTGAGGGCACCTGGTGTTTTTGGCCACTGTCTGACAGAGTGTTGGACTGGATGGGCCACTGGCCTGATCCAACATTGCCTTCTCTTATGTTCTTACGATAGTGGGCCTCATCTTAGCGAAATCTTGGTTTTAATTTTTTTGGGTCAAGGATAATTGCGAAAGCCTTTCCTCTTGAAGGCGTCTTAAAACTGACCTCCGTCCTGTGCAGTTTAGGGTGTGGCATCGGATATGGCTATCTGCACAGGATTCCGACGCAGCCCGCTGTCCCAAAGAGAAAATCCGAAGCTGGCCCCCCTTCTCCTTTGCCGTCCGGAGATGTGCCTCTTGAGCCGCCCCCTACGAATGGCTATACGGAGGTAGGTTTTCCAGAGCCAAAGGTTCTTTCTGGGTTGGAAAGGTGTAGACTAACCTGCGCCAGTTAGGACCTCTCGGGTAGCAGTCATTCCTCGAGCACCTTCGGGTGGCTTGTTGTGGTTTTGCTGTTCTGCTTCAAGCAGTTCAAACTTGGAAGCCTGCAGGCCAGCTTGGGGAGAGACCGCTTCCTCAAGGACAGAGCAGGTTCCGCCTGCTTTGCCGTACGGACTAGTTTGTCAACAGCAAGTAGAAATTGTGAAAATGGCTTATTTGGTGTATCTCTGAAATTTGTCTTTTGTACCTTTTGTACAATGTAGTGATGCACAAAGCAGCGATGGCCACATAAATAAACAGCTTTAAAAGGGGATTAGCTAGATTCATGGAGGATAAATCTATCGATGGTTACTAGCCATGATGACTGAGGGGAACCTCCACATTCAGAGGCACTAAGCCTCTGAATCCCAGAGCCAGGAGGCAACATCAGGGGCCTCTCTGCCCCGTTGTGGGCCCTCCAGAGGAACTGGTTTGGCCACTGTGAGAGGCAGGATGCTGGACTATCCATCTGATCCAGCAGAGCTCTTCTTACGTTCTCACCTTCTGAGTTCATGTATGCAGAAAAGCAGGTTAAAAATATCTAAATGATAATAATTCAACAAACAGTAAAAAAAAGAGAAAGAAATGAACAGCTGACATTGTCCAGCAATGTTCAGTAAAACACATCACACCAGAGGAAGGTGCAAAGGGAGCTGCTATACAAAATTAGCAAAAAGCCCAAGTGAACTAAAAGAAAATCTTACCTTGTGCTGAAAACCAGAGGCCAGAAGAGCCTCCGTAGGGAGGGAAACCGGCCGTTGGGATGCCCCCATCTGACAACAGAAGACACCCAAAGGGGGGGCCTTGCGTGAAAATTTAGATGTTCGGGGAGCTTCAGAAGGGGGTATGCAGTCCTATAAGGACTCTGGTCCTTTGACAATTTTCGCAGGAAGAATCCGCTAATCGGTTTGGCAGGGGACTGTGCGCCCACCGTGTAGTAGCATAGCATGACATCGTTTGTGGAAAACGTGTCCCTCCTTATGGAGCACAGCTAGAATCGAGTCCAGTAGCACCTTAGAGACAAATAAGATTGGGAGGGAGGGATAAACTTTTGAGAGTCAAATCTCCCTTCTCCTGACAGAGCGGTTCCTTGGTGGAACAGGCTTCCTCAGGAAGTGCTGGGCTTTCCTTTTCTGGAGGTTTTCAGACAGAGGCTAGGTGGCCATCTGACGGCAATGTGGATTCTGTGAACTTAGGCAGATCATGGGAGGGAGGGAGGGCAGGAAGGGTTATATCAGTGCTTAGTTTTCGTGGCCCTTTTTTACACGCCCAGGAAAATGCTGATCGCCACTTTGGGCTCAGGAAGCAATTTTTCTCCATGCCAGTTTGGCTGGAGATCCTGGAGTTTTTTTGCCATCTTCTGGGCATGGAACAGGGGTCACTGGGTGTGTGTGTGGGGGGGGGGGAAGTATTTGTGAATTTCCTGCATTGTGCAGCAGGTTGGACTAGATCAGGGCTATTTTTGGGCAGGAACGCACAGGAACAGAGTTCCGGCTGGCTCCTGAGTTGGCCACACCCAGCAGGAATTCATTAGCATAATAGGTCACACCCAATGGCAGAAACTCATTAGGATTGGCTACATTGGGGTATGTGGCCTAACATGCAAATTAATTCCTGCTACAAAAAAAGCCCTAGATTTTGACAACAAACAAGGTAAACAGAATAAGAAGCAAAAGGTGGGTGTGGCTGGATGACCACTCTTCTGGTAACACGGGGGTGTGGCCTAATATGCTAATAAGCTGTGCTGTCAGCAGTGTGGCCTATTATGCTAATGAGTTTCTGCTGTTGGGTGTGGCCTATTATGCTAATGAGTTCCTGCTGGGCTTTTTCTACAAAAAAAAAGCCCGGGACTAGATGACCCTGGAGGTCCCTTCCAACTCTGTTATTCCCTCCAGATACACATATAGCAGGTTAACTTTTGTCCCTTCTAAACCGGTCGCGTTCATTTCAGACACCACTCCTGGCTCCGAACTCCCAAAGTGAAGACCCCGCAAGTCTGCCTTACAGCACCGATCAAAGTGGGCATACCTATTCCGTAGAAAATTCCCTTCACCCTCCTCCTCCTGTCCAAAGAGTCATGGATCCAGGTAACGGGTTCTCCTGTTTTCCGGAAGGGTATTAGGATGGCTGTTCGCAATCTACAGTCATTCTCGCTTCCACAGACTAAAGAAAAGCCTTTACTCCAGCTAGATGCTCGGCGCTTCCCTCGGCTATCCTTGAGGGGAGATGCAAGAAGACACCTTTCGACCAGAGACTTTGTCAGTGGGGTCTGAGGGAAGCTGAAACTATTGAACATACGTTACTTAGGTGCCCATGGTACAACTTGGTTCGAGTCAAATATATTTTACCTTTGATAAAGGTAATGGCGTGATGGACCCCGATGATGTCAACTACTTGCTACCAGGCGACAGTCAGTCCATTACTAAACGTATAGCTAAGTTTTGTGAAGCTTGTTACTGTATCCACAAAGAAAATACTATTTAATCTTTTGGGTTAAGACACTGAACTGCAGATCGGTAGTTCAGCAGTTTGAGACCTGAGCTCTGCATGACGGAGTGAGCGCCCGTCTCTGGCCCCAGCTCCTGCCAACCTAGCAGTTGGAAAGCAAGGAACTGCAAATAGATAAATAGGTACCGCTTCGGTGGGAAGGTCACAGTGTTCCGTGCGCCTCGGCACCTAGTCATGCTGGCCACGTGATCACGGAGATGTCTTCGGACAGTGCTGGCTCTTTGACTTGGAAACGGAGATTAGCACTGCATCCCTAGAGTCGTATTCGACTGGCTTTTGAGCAAAGGAAACCTTTATATTTACTATTTATATTATACTTTAACAAACTGTTTATATTGTATAATGCTCAGGTTTGCTGGCTTGTGCCATAACAAATAAAGATTGATGGACTGAGCAATTTGAATCAGGTGTTTTGCTCATGGGGAGGCGGGGCAAGGAACAGCATCGCCCTATAGGCTGTGACCACCCACAATCCTGTTGGCAATAATTTCAGCAGGCATCAAGATGCCATTCTTCACTCCCCAGGAATCTCTTGTGCCACAAACTTGAAGGCAAGATGTTCACACTTTTGATGGTGATCCTAAAAGTTACAAGCTATTTTAGAAGGATTTGGGAACAGAGTAGTTCCAGCTTTCTTGAACCAGTTAAGGGTAGCTTCTCCTGTAAGTTCTTGACTGCCTCCTCTCTCTTTCCTGCTCTCTCAGATTTCGTAGACATGTCGGGCGCTTCCTTTCCTGAATTAATCGACTTGGTGAAAACCATCAATGTGCCTTCCTCCACTTCTTTCAATACGTCAGTCGACTCCACAGCGACAACAGAGGACTTGCTAACGAACAGTGCCACTGAGTCATCCTTCAGTAAGCAGATTTAAAACCTTGATTGTCCTTTGGGGTCTGCCCAGCTAGCAGTACATGAAAGGGCAGCTGTTCGCTACTCTGTGAATTTGTTACCTCCAGACAGAGACTTGCATGTGTCAAGCAGTGTTCCTTCAAAGCTGAGTTAGTGTGAGCTAGCTCACAGTATTTTAGCCTCTGGCTCACACACTTTTGTCTTCGCTCAGGAAGGATGGCTCCAGAGCAAACCAGTTCATGCAGTAGCCAAATTTGCTTGCTGACAACTTTAATGCCAGCAGCTCACGAAGTAGGATTTTTGCTCATAAGACTCCACAGCTTAGAGGGAGCATCGCCTCACAAGACAAGGACTCGTGGGCACTCCATGAAATTGCTGAGCAGTCGGGTTAGAATGGATAAAAGGAAATCCTTCTTCACCCAGAGAGATTGACATGTGGAATTCACTGCCACAGGAGGTGGTGGCAGCTACGAGCATGGATGGCTTCAAGAGGGAATTGTATAACCATATGCAGCAGAAGTTCATCAGTGGCTATTAGCCACAAGATATAGATTGGAACTCTCGGTCTGGGGCAAGTGATGCTCTTTATTCTTGGTGCTTGGGGAGGGGGGGCAACAGTGGGAGGCAATGCTCCCTCTAAGCTGTGGAGTCCTGTGAGCAAAAATACTATTTTGTGAGCTACTGGCATTAAAGTGGTGAGCGAGCGATTTGGCTACTGCATAAGTTAGTTTGCTCTGGAGCCATCCTCCCTGAGCTAAGCCAAAAATGTGTGAGCCGGAGGCTAAGAAACTGTGAGCTAGCTCACACCAACTCAGCTTAGAGGGAACATTGGTGGGAGGGCTTCTAGTGTCCTGGCCCCACTGGTGGACCTCCTGATGCACCTGGTATTTTTGGCCACTGTGTGGCAGAGTGTTGGACTGGATGGGCCATTGGCTTGATCCAACATTGGCTTCTCTTATGTTGTTCTTATGTGCCAAGCCCCCTATCTGGGCTTCTAGGGATCTTTTAAGTCTTTTGTATATGCAGACTGATTGGAACAGAATCTCTCCTGGCTCAAAAGGAAGGAACCATGGCAGAGTCAGATAGAGCTAGCAGTAAAACCCCAGGTGCTGCCTTAAATAGAAGCCTTCCCCAGCAGAGGGTGTGGCTAGCAGCTATTCAAATGCACCCAGGCACTCAGTTACAGTCAAACAATGGCCCTTTCTCACCCTATCTCAAGCAGCCAGCACTCTGCAACAACTCAAAACTAATTCCCTCACTTCCAAATCAGTCCCCACACACAGTACCCTCAGCTAAACCACCTCAGCTGAATGCAAATTAAAAAAACACCCACCCCTCTTGCAGCTCTATCTCCCGCTGCCTTCCAGAGCTCAGCTCCAAGGCCTTTTGCCTTGCTTGGCTCCAGTGGCCAGAATGTGTTTTGCAGTTCTCAGTGCAAAGCATCGGGGGATATTTTTGGCATGTACTGCTGGTTTCCCAAAGGAGCCAGCTTGGGCAGAGGGGAGGGTGAATTCCCCCCTCCCTTTCCTGTTTGGACGGGCTTTAACATAATTATGGACGATTGTGACTTCCTTGTATGTTAAGAAATCATTTCCTACCAGCCTACAAACTGGAATAGAAATTAAGCGGAACTGCTTTAGCAGCCCAAGTGGACATGTGTGTATACCCCCTTCGGCAGCCATTCTTAGGAGACGGTCCCCAGATAAAGGTGAGGGGCAGGGAGAAGAGCTTGTGCAGTTGTCCAGTCCAGGTAGGCTCTTTCATGAACAAGTTTTAATCTCCTTCAGTCACTTCAGAGATTAACCAGGGCTACTGCTTGGTTATTTGCTGCTTTCTTCAAAGTCCTCATTAAACGATCCTTAAGGTGATATTTTAAAGCAGGCACTGCCCTCTGTACTAAATAGATCTTTTTTTGTTTGTTTCAGACCAAGCTACTCTTCCAGTCCCGGACGATTCAACATTTTCTCCAGAGACCTCAGGTCCTCAGCCAGCGGTGGATATTCAAATGCCTTCATTTTCTCCCTTGCCGTCTCTTCCTATGGATATTTCTGTAAATGTGACACCCGGAGCAGACTCTGATGCTCAAGAAACTGTTCCGTATTCAGATGAAATGGAGGGACCTCTGTTGTCCACCGCGTTGCATGCAGGCGATGAAAAGGCTCAGGAACTCTAAAACTTCATGAAGCTCGCCCTGGAAGGGAGTCCTCCTTCCCACTATTTTGCAGCCTGTGCTGTGCTTTAACACAGAGACTATCATTGCATCACAGGAATTCAGTGAGTGTGAAAGAAGGTGCTTGATCTGTCACATGTTGGCTAGAAAATTTGAACATCTGTGTAGCTGCTGCTCTGCAGTGATACAGTTCAGCTTGTTCACAAGAAATCCCCCCCCCCCCCCCGTTGCCAGTTTTTCTGAAAGCCCGCTGTTTGCTGCATACAAGCAAGCACAGAAATCTGAATTTAGAGGGCAGAACTCGCTAGCCGTCTCTCGTAGCTGCCAGTTTAATGGCTTGTTTCCTTTTTTTCCAAAAAGGCATCACTAGTGTCGAAGCATAGATACATCAAAATCTTTTCAATACCTTAGAACAGTTCTTGAAGATCCAGGGCTGTCCAGATATCTTCTATGGGAAGGCAGAAATACAACTCTAAATACTAGGGGTGTGCAAAAAAAAAAAAAATCAGCATTTTTCGGTTCAGTTCTATTGGACCCAATTTTTATTTTTGGTATTTCCAAAAAATCCCAATACCAGTATGGTATTCAGATCTGGGATTTTTCAGAAATCCCTTTTTTTCCCCCTCCAGGTCCAATAGACCCAAGAAGAAAAATACTGGTCTGTTTAGTTTTTTTTTAAAAAGCCAGCTGGACCTTGGGCCTGGCTTGGCTTCTCCTGCAGCACCGTTTAAACCACACTGCCGGGGAAACGGGCCCCAGAGATCTGTGTGCAGTGGGGAACTTTCAGCTCCCACTGCCCGGGCCCATCCTGGCTCCTCTTGCAGCTTGGTTTAAACTTTTATTCAAACTCGGCTATACCGGTAGCCGCTCTGATCCTCTGATCTGTCTTCAGCTTAAATAATACCCCCAAAATAACAGTAAGGTACTTTTTCAGCTTGGTTTATGCCAAATGCACACCCCTAAGTGATACACTGATTTTATTACAATTGCAGATTTTAATGCTAAGGTGCAGTGGCTGTGTATGGAGAGATTTGTATAGGGCCCAATAACCCTCCCTGTGCACTTAGTTATTCAACTTGTATCTCAGCGAAAGGAAGACTAACATGCATGTTAAACAGGTACATTTTCAGGATATAGTGGCCAAGGTGTGGATATGTATATGCTTGTGTACATGGTTTTAAGGCCATAGGGTGCCAGGGTTGGAGCACACTGGATCAGCCCTTAGCTAGACACTGTTTTTAAAATGTCAGTGGCTATTCTCCCTTTCAGCTGAGAACGAATTTCTCTTTTGTCACTGTGGGAAACTTTCTTGGAAGCGCAGTGCAGAGATAAAAATGAATATTCTGTATCTGGCCGTCTTTTTAATTGGGATCAGACTGTGGGAAATGAACTCTCCTCCTAGATTTCTCCAAATACTTAAGGGTTGGGACTGCTGATCACGTTCACTGTAGAGTTAAAATTCTCGCTTTTGAATGAAACAGATGCTGGTTTCAGCTGTGTGAATTTGGTTAGCTAGTTAGACACTGACATCGGGCTGTATCTGCTGTGGGAGTCCCTCAGATACTTCAAGAATTCAGCCCTACACAAATTCAGTGAGAGTATCGGAAACAATGGCGATGACTACTTTAGCTAGTTCTAAGCAATATCTCTTGAAAGGGTTTTTATGAGGTTTTTATGAACTGTTTTATTCTTCTGGTAGATTTCGTGAACACTGGGAATAAACCTTTTTAAAGAGTTACGCTGTTACAGAATGTTTGTAAACTGAAATACCATCACATTCTTATTTGAACACACAAATACATATAAGTGAAGCTGGACTGTATGGCAGGAATTGACCCCTGTGGCTGTTAAACTTACCTGTAGCTATTTCTCAGTATTCTCTCGAGACACCACAGGCATCCTACCTTTGGGATGACATAACGTGTATACTGCCATCTCGCCCAAGGTTGCAGTTCTAAGTACATGCTAGAATTGCCCATTAATTTCAGTGAAAATTCTAAATGGTGATAGAAATGGGTCTAAATTAATACTACCTTATGGAAAGGCCAGCAGCTTTGAATTAAACCATTAAAGAAGCTTATATACTTTCTCTGGTTTGCAAGAATGTTAATTCGGGAAACCATTACAAATACAGTCTATATATCTAATAGCCAAGGTGCCCCCTGCGTGCGGATATCTAAGTCCGCACATCAGGGGCACCGAGATTTCTGCACACGTGGGGAACTCTCCAGGTGTGCAGAAAAATCTTAAGACTTAAAAAAACTATACCGGGGATATTTAAATCCCCCCAAAAGTAAAAGAGCATTCCCTGCCCGTGCACGGAGAACGCTCTGGGAACTCGGCGGCAGCCTGGCGGCTGAGAGCCACTAAGGCCTCACCGCCGGTAGGGTGGGGAGGGAAGACTTACCTGCAGCTGCTTCCTCCAGGAATACTCCCTGCTCGAGTATCACGGGTCCCGTTTCTTGTATTCTCCTATAATAGAATTGTGGCCTCTACTAAAATGATGAACTGTAGATTGAGGACAGACGAAAGTAGTTTAAGTTGTGACTACTGTTGCTGGTGAATACATTTAGGGCCGCTTGCTTGGAGTAATGGAGGACAGGTCCGTTAAGTAGCTCAGCAAACCTAGGCAGGAGCATCGGGGGGAGTGCTGTAGCCCCAGTGCTCAGGGCAGCTGATTCTGATCTAGAGAACTTCTTGTGTTCTGACAACAGGAGTCTCCAAAAGTGGTGCCCAGCTAGTGTTTTTAGAAAGTGGGTGGGGCTTTTGTCCAGCAAGGCTTCTGACTGGCTATGCAGATTTTTAAAAAACATTTGTTTTGGCAGCAGTGTCCACCACTGCAGAAGGATCCTTGTTGTACGACTGAAGCTGTGGCAAACAATTTTGTGGCTGTGCCTACCACACTGTGTCAGAATTCCAAATGTGCCCACAGACTCAGAAAGGTTGGGGACTCCTAATACAACTGTAACACTAAAATGGCCATGTGTTCTGTAGCATAACAGTATTATGAGTTTTTCCTATGCTAACCTACTGGTTCTTTAGAATAAGATGAGTTTTTATGTCAAGACAAATCTAGAGAGATTTGGTGTAGTGGTTAAGTGCGTAGACTCTAATCTGGGAGAGCCGGGTTCAATTCCCCACCTCCACTTGCAGCTGCTGGGTGACCTTGGGCAAGCCATAGTTCTGCCATAGCTGTTCTTGAAAAGGGTGGTTTCTGTCGGAGCTCTCTCAGCCCCGCCTACTTCACAGGGTGTCTGTTGTGGAGTGAGGAAAGGAAAGGAGTTTGTAAGCAGCTCTGAGACTCCAAGTGAAGGGCGGGGTATAGATCCAATCTCCTCTTCTTCTTCTAGTTGACCTTTTGTCATTGCAGAGGCATGTGAGGATGGCGCCATTAAACGAAGCGGCAGGAAATACCTACTATATACCCCTGCTCAGGGCTTCCAGCTCAACTCTTCTACCACAGGGCTTAACTGGAATACCTCACATTCTGAACGACAACAAGGTCTAGGAAAGATCTATTTCCATCTCAACCACAGCTGTACCTCTGTACAGTTTGAGAGGCGCCAGCGTAGCTGTGGACACGTGTAAAGAATACTTTGTTCGTGAAGCAACACTTAAGACCAGACAAACGACTGAAGCTGATTAGAAACGTTAGCTAAAGATTTTTTTATTCTATACAATTGTGAAATACATATTCATCCTTTTGGCATTACGGATCCTCTTCTCAATCTTTCCAGAAACTACACAACTGGGATTGTAGAAACAAGTTTAGAACCTTGGCTGATTTTTAAAACCAAAGGGGGGGGGTATATGGGTAGGGGTGGAAAAGCGGGAGAGTTACTTCCAATGAATATGCAAGGACAGCAAGCAATCCAGAACTGGTATCTATAAGAACAAAGCACAAACTTCCCCTCCCCCTCTGTGAATAACGACAACTGAGAACAATGTACAGCTGGATTAGGCCAATAAATTCGCACACTTTGTTCTAGTGTGTGATACAGCAGAAGTGTGGCAAACTAGATCATTGCATACACAAACAGGATTTACAAGTGGAATTAGGTTCAAGATGGAATAGATGCATACTAGCCCCCTTTTGATCCCAGACTTTGACCATTATTGTTAACAACAGAGGACAAACCCGTGCTGTGCCTTTGCCGCACGGCAGCTGGGTTAATATCCTCTGGAAACACAAGTGAGAAGGGCAAGCAATGTCACTACTCTTTGGGCAAGGGCAGAAGGGGCCGCAGTTGCTCAGGCGGGTGGGGGGAAGAATTGGTTCTCTCTCAAAAAACCCCAGAACAGAGCATCTGAATGATAAAGCAGAAAAAGTTTAAAAGGCATCTGTTAATTTTTAAAATGATCCCGCCTTCTACAAACCTCTGGATATGTGTTTTTGTCTTGGTTTAGAGTGGCTCTCATTTCTAGACTGCCTCTTAACACTGGCACTGCCAGTTTCTAGGGCGAGGCAAAGGTCCATGCGAGTAACCATGCTGTTCCATTGAGCCAATGCTTGGTTTCATAAATAACCAGAGCAGACCCTGTTCCACAAACCTAGCATTTGAAATCGGGGCCTTGGTTGTCCTTCAAACACTTGCCCCGTTAACTGCAAAAATTAAGATGTACTTGAGACTGTCACATCCTGGGTCAAAGGGGGTGGGGTGGATACCTTTCCTATATTGCCCCCAAAAGGCACTTGTGCTTCTGTTTCAGATAAAGGACCGTTTCACAGGAGTCTGTCGTATCAGGATAATTATTTGTGTTCCAGTCAAGCCTTCAAACGCCCCCCCCCCCTCCTGCAACTGACGGTTTCTTGCCCGAACATTGAAACATTCCCTCCTCCCCACTTCCAAAACAAATTAAATTCGTTATAATGAGTGCACGGGGGGAGGGGGGGGGGAAATGCCGTAAAATGTCTGAGAAACAGTGAAAAAGAAAAGCTAAGCAACAACAAAAAAAATCCAAAAAGACATATAAAAAAGCGGGAGGGGGGGAGAAAACTGCAAGTTGTTTTTTGCTATCACGGCTATGGGTATTTACTACAGAGTTCCTAGAGGTTGTTGTCAAGTTGTCAGAAACACAGAGCATATTTACTGGGAACTGGGACTAGCAAAGCCACCCTCAAGGGGAAAACAATGGACAGTACTGAAGCTACATTCACTTTAAAAAAAATCTAGTTAAAGGTGTTGAAATATTCCACCATGATGCACCGCACCATTGTACTGACCCTGTTATCACACCAACTACTTTGTTAGACTATGAATACCAGACGGTTTCTTACGAGCTCACAGTTATCAACAAGGCTAGAGGGCACCATTGAGTCCTTCAGCTTGTGCGATGAAGGCTGCCTTGCGCCGCTGTACAACAGATCTAGAGGAAGGGGGCCAAATTTGCTGGGATGAGAAGGATGTTCAGGGTACATGGAATGTAATGGATGAGGTCCAGCGCATGCAGTGGTTTGTACACTGTGAACAAATGAACAGCAGGGCTGGGGAAAGTGGGTTTTTCCCCCGTATCACGCTCGAGCGGACGAAAGTACGGATCCTGGAAATGAAAACGGGAGTCAACAGCCCCGCGGAAGATGGACGCAAACACCTGCACTGGATCGCCTGGTCTCTGTACACCTCGTAACATGAACCACTTAACAGGCTTTTCACGTGACACTCTCACTCGGACCTTGGTAAGGACAGAACTTTTAGTTTAGGTCACAGAGATTCGTCTATATTACAGATTTATTAGTCACTTCAGTTCAACGTAGACTCTGTCCGCACTGAGGCAATTAGAAGTGTCAGTTCTACCTTGGGGGGTTTCAGTGGGCGTCTAGAGCGCTACAGCTGGAAACCGAAACAGGAAGGTCAGGGAGGTTCGCCACCGGTTGGGCCCGTCGCTCAGCTCTCACGTCGACTTCTGGCGGTAGTGGAGGGTCAAGTCGCCGCCGCTCTTCCATATGAAGTGCTTGACGGTTCGAAGGTCCATGTTTGGATCCAAAACCTGCCGCGGAAAATTAAAAACCGGGCTTAACGCAAGAGGAAGCACACCGGAAGGTCGTCGTTTCCCTGCTGTAAAGACCCAGGTTCGAATCTCGTGCCACAGAAGCTCGCTGGCTGACTTTGGGCCAGTGACACACTCTCAGCCTAGCCTACCTCGCAGGGTTGTGTTGGAAGGATAAAGTGGAGTAAAGAAGAAGTATGCACTGGGGTCCCACTGGGGGAGAGAGGTGGGGTATAAATGAAGAAATAAGTACCATAATTCCCCTCAATAACATGGACTGTTTCTCCTCTCTCTCATGTACGGGAGGCAGGAGCCCTTGGGTGAGGGGCACAAGTCTTGAGAAATTTACACCGACATGCTGGGGGGCGAGGGGGGGGGATACTAAAGAGAGAAAGAGAACGACTGGGTGACGAGGTTACCTGGTCCTGGCACAAGAGCTCGATTTTCTCTTCTGCTAAAACGGCAATGTCCTCCTCCTTCTCTTGCTCTCCGGCTTTCTCGTTGTTGGAAGAGCTGGTGGTCTGCGACTCGTTGTCCAAATTTATTATTTTCTCATAGACATGCTCCATCACCTTCCTGACTTGCAGCATGTCGCTGGCCGACAGTCGATCCCTGCGGAAACAGATCGACAGGGTGTTGAGACATCCGAGAGAAGAAGAAGAAGAGATTGGATTTATACCCCGCCCTTCACTTGGAGTCTCAGAGCGGTTTACAATCTCCTTTCTCTTCCCCTCCCCACAAGAGACACCCTGGGAGGTAAGGTGGGGCCGAGAGAGCTCTGAGACAACCATCCTTGAGAGAACAGCAGGTACAGAGCTATCAATGGCTTGCCCAAGGTCGTCCAGCAGGTGCAAGTGGAGGCGTGGAGAATCAAACCCGGTTCTCCCAGATTAGAGTCCGCGCACTTAACCACTACACCAAACTGGCACTTAACCACTACACCAAAGAGGCTTAGGTGATCTTGCCTCACCCTTTTCACGTGCCTGGAAGCCAAAAGGAGCTTTTACAAAAAGAAGTCAGCAAATGAAGGAGAGTTAAAAGGAGATACACACTTACTTCTTTAATGTTTTTGCCCCGGAGGAAGAATGAGGTTGGAGGTAGAAGGGAATCTTATTGAATTTTGGCATGTTTTTCTGCAAAAAGACCCAAGGGAGAGTCAAAACTTATCTTGCAACAGGTAAGTCTATCTCTCCTTAAGAAGCAGAATCTCTTTATTTAAGCATATGCAGTTTAAGAAGTATGCATTTTTTAGTTCCCGTTTCCCAGCTTGGTTTTAGCTGCACCTGCTTAGGGAAAAGCAATGGGACCAGTGTACCCTCTAAGCCAGAGAGGCCAAACTGGCTCGGGAGCCACATGCGGCTCTTTCACACATAGTGTGCGGCTCCCGGCCAGTGTTCCCCTCCCTGGGTAGGCTTGGGGGGGGGGGGGGGAAGCAGAGAAAGAAAGCAACTTTAACTTTAAATGCATTCTCAAAGCTGCCCCCCCAGCCCACAAATATAATTGGATAAATAAATATCATTATCAATATCTGTTTTTACCGTTTTTGTCAGTCTCATTTAACGTTAATAAGCAAATTTGCATATTTTTTCAATAAAAACGTGTGTGTAATATTTGCTCATGTCTTGCAGCTCTCAGACATCTGATATTTCTTCCATGTGGCTCTTCGGTTAAGCAAGTTTGGCCACCCCTGCTCTAAGCTGAGTTAGAGTGAGCTACCTCACAGTTTTTTAGCCTCCAGCTCACACATTTTTGTCTTCGCTCAGGAAGGAGGGCTCCAGAGCAAACTAATTTATGCAGCAGCCAAACTGCTTGCTCATAAAGTAGAATTTTTGCTCACAAGACTCCACAGCTCAGAGGGCGCATTGAACGGGACTCACATTATCCTGGCTTGCAATCCAAAGAGCCCCCACCCATGGGCACATTCTGGGCCCTCGGGGGTTTTCTCCTGCCTCACTTTGCTCTTCGTACTGCAGATGAGGCAGCTCCAAGTTCTCTGCAGATTTTTCAGCAGCTTCGCTGGTCAAGAATGGGCCTTAGAACTGCAGCAGGTACTATATAGTACATTTACTCCTGGAAGCCAATCCATCCGGGAATTATGCTTACTTCCATCTGTGAGCTGATTGCAGCAATGCATGCCAACACTTTAAGCCACAATTAGAATCCAACATTATTTTATTATTTATTTACATTATTTAATCCCTGCCTTTCTCCCCAATGGGGACTCAAAGCAGCGCACATTTTCTCTTCTCTTCCATTTCATCCTCACAACAACCCTGTGAGGGAAGTTAGGCTGGGAGTATATGACTGGCCCAAGGCCACCCAGCGAGCTACCACAGCAGAAGTGGGGATTCGAACCTGGGACTCCCAGATCCTAGCCCAACACTCTTAATTACTAAGACATGCTGGTTCTCAAAAACGTATGTTAGCTGTTATATGGTATTTAATAGGGATGGGAATGAACCCCAAAAACCCAGTTTGGTTCAGCTGTTCAGTTCCCCCTTTCTCCCAGCCACCGAGAGCTGCAGCCGGGAGAAAGGGGAGGGGGATTGCCCAGGAAGAGTTAAATGGCTAGCAGCCATTTAACCCGTCCATTTTGCTTCCCCTCACTTAGAAGCAATAGGTTTAATGGCCCACAGCCATTTAAACCTGACAGTTAACAGGCAGACCCACCCCGCTATTAGGTTTAAACAAGAGGCGGGACCCACAGGGGGACAGAAGGCTTGCTCCAGTGAGGCCCATGCAGCACAGAGCCGCGGGCCTCGCCATCCCTTCTCCCCCCTGCCCCAGCTTGCTCCAGAGAGGCACGCAACTCTGTGCTACACGGGCTTCGCCATCCCTTCTCCCCACCAGCTCTCCCCCCCCCCACCCCCACCAGCGACGGTGAGGCCCAGCTCTTCCAACCGGGCCTCACCAGCTTCCCCCCCCGTGACGGCAAAGCCCAGCAAGGGCTTCCCCGCTGCTGCCGCGCCATCACCACCACCACCAGCAGCCACAGGACAAGGAATGCTTTTTTACTTTTGGGGGGATTTAAATATCCCCCAAAAGTTTTTTTTTACTTTTGGAATTTTTCTGCACACGGGGGGAGTGCCCCCCATGTGTAGAAAACTTTCCCTGCCCCCCAAGTGCCCCCCTGCGCGGATTTAGATATCCGCACGGGGGGGGGCACTTGGATATTAGTATATAGATGGCTGCCAGCCATTTCATCGGTGGTTTTGCTTCTCCCTGCTCTGAAGCGGAGGGGAGCCAAAAGGACGAGTTAAATGGTTGCCAGCCATTTAACCCTTGCCGGGTGATTCTCTCCCCCTTTCTCCCGGTCACAGCAAAAGCATTTAACTTATTTAAATCATGCTATTCTTTATTATTGTTAGCTGTCTTGAGCTTCATTGGCTGTGGGAGAGACAGGATATAAATTTGAAAAATAAGTATTTTAAAAGTTTGCTTTCCTGTACAGACATGACAGAGCCACAAATACACTGTATAGAAGGAAAGTGTGATTTCAGCAAGCAGGTATGGACAATGAAGAATGCTATGGGATTCTTTCATGCTTTGAGTTAACAATATTTCAAATACTGCTTTAGTATAGACAGGGCTATTTTGGGGCAGGAATGCACAGGCTGGCTTCCGAGTTGGCCACACCTACAGCCCCCCCCCCCCCCATATACACAAACGCACACAGATTTATGGTTTATTGCAATCAATGGGGGAAAAAATAGAAAATAAACTTTAGACTTTCTTGCTTTTCTAAGCATAGCGAGACACTTACATCCACAGTGATATCAATGACCCATTGTGGCACAGTTTCATTAAGGAGCATGGATTCGGTTTCACCACCAGAGTCCCGACATAATAACCTAAAGGGAAAGGAATTATTTCTGTGAGTGGTCCGCCGAAAGACTAAAGAAAATGTCTGTGCATTACTGAACTCATGATAACAAGGAATTAATAGATGCAAACAGGAAAATGGGACAGGAAGCAGCGAGACATCATATAGAGGCTAATGCGACATCTCAGAACGCACTTTGCAGCCCCATCGAGTGCGCTTGAAACAAAGACATGTCTGGGCTCATTTAAAAGACACACCGTCAAAAGCCAGACCAAGCTGACTGACTATCCTGCCACCAACACTGAGTGGATACCAAGTTAAAGAATGAAAGCAAAAAGGGGTCTTTGCCACAGATTTCTCTTATGTCCAAAGGGCAGACGTTTAACCAGGAACGGATTGAAGTCTAGAGGATCCCACCAATAACTCCAGCTTCCTAGTGTATGAAAATTGACACCGGTAATTTGCCCCAAAGGGCACTGTTTAAGGTCATAAGACCATCAGAAGAGCCCTGCTGGGTCAGACCAGTGAGGGTCCATCTAGTCCAGCATCCTGTCTTAGACAGTGGCCAAACCAGGGCAGAGAGGCCTCAGCCTTCCCCTTATAGAAGAAAAAGAAGAAGAAGAAGAAGAGAGGAGATTGGATTTATACCCCGCCCTTCACTACCCAAGGGAGTCTCAGAGCGGCTCACAAACTCCTTCCCCTTCTCCTCCCCACAACAGATGCCCTGGGAGGTAGGTGGGGCTGAGAGAGCTGACAGAAACTGCTCTTTTTCGAGAACAGCTGTGCCAGAACTACAGCTTGCCCAAGGTCATCCAGCAGCTGCAAGTGGAGGAGTGGGGAATCAAACTCGGTTCTCCCAGATTAGAGTCCACACACTTAACCACTACACCACACTGGCTCCCTTGGTGTAGTGGTTAAGTGTGCGGACTCTAATCTGGGAGAACCGGATTTGATTCCCCACTCCTCCACTTGTACCTGCTGGATGACCTTGGGCAAGCCGTAGAAAAGCCCTGCTGGATCACACCAATAGTCCATTTAGTCCATCATCCTCTCTCACTCAGTGGCCAACCAGTTCCTCTGGAACACCAACAACTGGGCATAGAGGCCGAGGCCTTCCCCTAATAAGAACACCAGTGGTCCATCCAGTCCAGCATCTTGTCTTACACAGTGGCCAACCAGTTCTCTGAAGGGCCAACAACAGGGCATAGAGACCGAGGGCTTCCCTTGATAAGAATAGCAGAAGAGCCCTGCTGGATCAGACCAGTGGTCCATCCAGTCCAGCATCCTGTCTCAACCAGTTGCCTCCTGGCTCTGGGATTCAGAGGATTAGTGCCTCTGAATGTGGGGGTTTCCTTCAGTCACCATGGCTAGCAGCCATTGAAAGACTTATCCTCCATGAATCTATCTAACTCCTTTTAAAGGTCGAACACTAACACACCCGGGGGGTGGGGGAGGAATACATCCATTCAGGGCAAGAGATCAATCCAGGGGACTCTGCAATATGTACTGCACGGCCCCATTAATGACATTATTGTTATTCTGAGGTGAGAACTCTTCGGGCCCTTCCACCACATGCTCAGAAAGGGAAAGCTGCAGGGCCTTCCCTCTCTATACACAGGGGACAGAAACATTTAAGAGTGGTTCCTAGTAAAACAGAAAGGGCAGGGGGACCTTTTAACTCCAGAGCTGCAAAAGCCCTGCTTTCCTGTCAGGAAGCGGTAATTTATGTGGCGGTGGAACATCTCATAAGAACATTAGAGAAGCCATGTTGGGTCAGGGCAGTGGCCCATCCAGGCCAACACTCTGTATCACACAGTGGCCAAAACCCAGGTGCCATCAGGAGGTCCACAAACGGGGCCAGAACCCCTCCCACTGTTTCCCACCAATCACCAAGAACACAGAGCCTCACTGCCGCAGACAGAGTGTTCCGTCTACACCTTGTGACCTCTGCTCCAGATGTTTATCCAATCCCCTCTTGAAGCTGTCTAATGCTTGTACCCACCACCACTTCCTGTGGCAGTGCTCCTGATAGGAGCAGTCTTAACTCCAGAGCCCCCAACTGCCTTTCTCCATTGGATGAGATGGGTGACTTTGAGATGCCAGCTACAACAGTAGGGTTTGGGGAGGGGTGTTGGTATTTGTGTGTGTGTGTGTGTGTGCCCGCACACACCTGGAAGTCATCTTGACCTCTGGTGACTGACCCCTACTGGGAGCCTGGAGGATATTCAGAGAGGTGGCTGAATAAAGCCTGCCCCCACCTCCTGACTGCTGGTATTCCAAGGAGGTCTCCCATCCAAGTACTAACCACAGTCGACCCTGCTTAGGCTTGCCCGGGCTATCCAGGTCAGGGAGCCACACCAGTGTTTTAACAAAGTCCTCAAAATCTTACACGAGCTGCTACACAGTTTGTGAAAGGACTCTGCTTTGCCCCTTCACGGGATATACCGGCGACGGAAGACCAATGGCGCACCGTTCAGCTCGCGTGTTTAAATGCTGTCGTGAAACAGCTTTTGAGCGTGCTAAGATCTTCACCTATATTCTGACAGTAATCCTCGGAAGAGGCCTTTTATATTCCGTCACCGCAAATTAAGGGGCCGCTGCTGGGAGACGAAGGTCCTCAAGGGACAGAAACATCACAGACACAAGGCTGGTGCCAACCATCTCCCCATTCACAGCTCAGTCTAGCAGCTGAGGAGCTGTGGCTCAGTGGTAGAACATCTGCTTGGCACGCAGAAGGTCCCAAGTTCAATCCCCGGCATCTCCAGTGAAAGGATCAGGCAGTAGGTGATGGGAAAGACCTTAGCCCGAGACCCTGGAGAGCCGCTGCCAGTCTGAGTCGACAAGACTGATCTCCATGGACCAATGGCCTGATTCAGTAGAAGGCAGCGACACAGTTCAATGAGCTGCTGCACAAGCCGCAAATGCCTTGATGTGGAATACCTACCACTGGCCTGCTTAACAGGGACTGGGCCGACCCCAAGCCCCTCCCCCCCTTCCCCCCCCCCCCCCCGGCATTCCCTTTTAGGGGTCGCTGTACCTGAACAAAGTGCGCCCTCCAGCTTCACCAAAGATCACAGGGGTGTGGGGTGGCACCTGGAAGTATCCGTTTCCTTTCTGCACTCTGTTCTCCTGCTCGCCATTCACTATTGCCGGGGGGGGAAGGGGGGAATGAGACACAATATTAAGACCTTAAAGGATGAGTACCAGGTAGACTCATGCGGACGAGTCTGCCCTGTTTTCAGCACAGCAAGCGGCTTAAATTCAATTTACTTTTAATGACATCAAAGACCAGCAAACAATGACCTCTCCCTATCACGTGACTAGTCATTGGTGACTTGGCGGAGCGGGAATTATTCCGTGCAGATTGGGGCCCCCAACCTTTTTGAGTGGGGATCTTTGGGATTCGGACACAGTGCAGTGGGCACAACGACAAAATGGCTGCTCCGGGCAGTGGCACCAACCACAAAATGGTTGCCAAAATGGCTGCCACAGAAGAGAAGAAAAAGAAGAGACTGAATTCCTACCCAGCCCTTCACTACCCGAAGGAGTCTCAGAGCGGCTTACAATCCCCTTTCCCTCCCCCCCCCCCCACAACAGACGCCTTGGGAGCTATGCTCCCTCTAAGCTGTGGAGTCTCATGAGCAAAATTTCTGCTTTGTGAGCTACTGGCATTAAAGCTGTGAGCAGGTTATTTGGCTGCTGCATAAATTAGTGTGCCCTGGAGCCATCCTTCCTGAGCTAAGGCAAAAATGTGTGAGCCAGAGGCTAAAAAACTGTGAGCTAGCTCACACTAACTCAGCTTAGAGGGAACACTGCTTGGGAGGTAGGTGGGTCTGAGAGAGCTTTCTCGAGAACTGCCCTTGAGAGAACAGCTCTGAAAGAACTTGTGACTGACCCAAGGTCACACCAGCAGGTGGAGGAGGAATGGGGAATCAAACCCAGTTCTCCCAGATTAGAGTTCGCGCGCCTAACCACTCCACCGAACTGGCACAGGAGGCGGGGCCAGCCACAAAACGGCTGCCGCGGCTGACCTCTGGTCACATAGGGAAGATCCTCGTGCTGTGGTGGCAGCTGCTGCCAAAGCAACGTTTTTTTAAAAATCTCAACAGCCAATCAAATCTGCTGTGGCCAATCAGATGCCTTTCTGGGCGAAAGCCCCACTTGGAACCACCCCCTTTTTAAAAACACTGGGGGGGGGCACCAGGAATGGTGACAGCGGGCCCCACAGCACCCTAGGGCACCCTGCTGGGGACCCCAGATGAAGGTAATCCTCTCTGTGTGCATACCAAGGCTTACTGTACACATGGGAAGATTTTGCCACAGTGCCGTATTGGCCAAAGCTACACCCAAGAGGTCTAACATTTCCAAGCTGTCCAGAACAAAGCTCACCGTGGTTCATTTCATTTTCTTCTTCATCCATAGGATTGATGTGTGTTCTGGGCCAATATTCCAAGAGCGCCTGCAGCAAAAGCCCTCCAAGGTTCACTGTGTTTTGTAATAACGAGAGAAGGAAATAGAGGGGGGGGGGGGGAACAAAACAATGATGCTTACATTCACGTAGCATGTAGAAAGCATTTTCTTTCATTTGGGATGCTGTTATTGTTAGTCTGAAGTGTGGATCCAAAGAACGGTGCAGTCAATTTCAAACACTCCGAGTTCATGCTTCTCAAACTGCAGCCCCCTCCCTCTACCACAATGGCAAACACCTTTTGAAACCAGCAAGACTTTGAGAAGCAGGCTTGCAATATGGCACTCGGTGGGGGTCCATTGTCCAAAGGAAGCAGAAAGCCAGCACCACTGGATGGTTGTTAAGAGTTATTTACACTCTGCCTTTCTCACTGGGACTCAAGGCTGATTCCAGCTATGGTAAGCCCTGTAATTTAGTCATCTAGCAATTGAACAAAAAAGAGCAAGAGTCCAAGAGCACCTTAAAAACTAACAAAATTTGTGGCAGGGGATGAGGATGAGCTTTTGTGAGTCACTGCTCACTTCTTCAGATACAGCTAGAATGTGAGTCTGTCTGTCCTACATATGGAAAATGGAGTGATTTCAGATGCCAAATGACATTAGCAGGCAAATGACAATAGCGAATTGGAACTGATAATGAAGCTCAAGACAATGCACCCACCTGGACTTAATTGAGACCTAGGTTTCCTGTCTCATTACCGATCTTGGTTTTTCAATGTCTACTATCCCTCTGCATATCACATTTAATCCAATCATGCCTGCTATTGTCATTTGCCTGCTATTTGTCATTTGGCATCTGAAATCACTCCACTTTCCAATAACATATAGGACAGATGCGCTCACATTCTAACTGTATCTGAAGGTGAGCAGTGACTCACGAAAGCTCATCCCCTGCCACCAATTTTGTTAGTCTTTAAGGTGCTACTGGACTCTTGCTCTTTTCTACTGCTACAAACAGACTAACCCAGCTACCCAACTTGATCTAGAAGAAGAAGAGGAGGAGATTGGATTTATACCCCACCCTTCACTACCCGAAGGAGTCTCAGAGCAGCTTACAAACTCCTTTCCCTTCCCCTCCCTACAAGAGACACCCTGGGAGGTAGGTGGGGCTGAGAGAGCTCGGAGACAACTGTCCTTGAGAGAACAGCTGGTACAGAGCTATGGCTTGCCCAAGGTCACCCAGCAGGTGCAAGTGGAGGAGTGGGGAATCAAACCCGGTTCTCCCAGATTGGAGTCCGCGCACTTAACCACTGCACCAAACTGGCTCTAGAAAGCAAATACAAAGTATAATTTTTAAAAATTTGCCTCTAACAGCAAAGATTCTAGTCAAACAGAATACTACAGTAGGGTTGGACATATTATTGGCATGAGAAAGGCTCTTCGGTTCATCAGCAAATCGGAGGACAAGATATAAAACAATCAGCCTAACAGTAACAATGAACAAATAAATAATACAAAATAACACACACCCTCATGTGACCTAGTACAGCACTTTGGATCCCAGCCTTAGTTATTAGTTTGGATTTGGAACTCAAAACACTTATTTCAGGAAGAGGCTTTGTGAGGACTTCTTGTGGGAAACTGAAGCCCTGAGACTGCAAATGGCAGCTTCTGTATCTTCAGGATTCAGACAATTCCCAGTCCATACAACAGAATGACCAGCTTGCACAGTTTATGTCGCTCCCCTGGGGGAGGAGCTCTGGCTCAGGGATAGAGCCTCTGCTTGGCTTGCAGAGCGTGCCCAGTTCAATCCCCGACATTTCCAGTTAAAGGACCAGGCCGTGGATGATGTGAAAGACCTTTGCCTGAGAGCCCGAAGAGCCACTGGCAGTCTGAGTAGACGATACCTTGATGGACCAAGAGTCAGTATAAGGCAACTTCATGTGTCCTCTGAAATGCAGTCTGTGAAAGGTATGGACTACAGTCAGTTGCTGGGCAATTTGTATCCAGCAAGAATTATACTCCTGAACAAAACTGCTGTTGGGGGTGAACTTTCAAGGAGAACTGTCACCTTAAGCCCATGAAAGAATCAGCAAAGAAGGGCGTAACATCTCTGCCTCCCAATGTAAGCAAGAGGATTTTTGCTGTTTTATGAGGTAAAGGTACCAACAAACACTCACATTTCGGATCTGATCCATCCGGACTGCTAAACCCGGCGTCTTTTGCCGAGACCCAAGCTGCAAAGCAGTCGCTCTCGTCTAAAGTAATCGTCAACATCTGTCAAAAGAAGATAGTCGGGAGGAAGGCAGCGTGAAGATTACGTTCAGAGCAGAACTTCAACACTTCTCTTTGCTTCCAGGGCCAGAAAGCTCTGACAAAGCACAGAGCTCCTTCTCCCCCCCCCCCCCTTTTTTTTCGCTCCAAGTTTGTTTCCCTCTGCCAGGAAAAGGGGACAGTCCAGAATTGAGACAAATAATATTATAGGAAAATCACCATCTTGGATCTTTTATCCTGTATTGTAATTTTTATTAAATTATCTATTGAATTTCAATGTTTTTGTAGATTTTACGGCATCATGCCTTGTGTATCACCCAGAGCAAGCTGGGATAGGGCAGTTAATAAATCGAGTTAATAACAAAAACAACAGCGTCCTTTTCAATTCTGTAAAAATGGCACTTGGACCACTGTTGAAGGAGTTGGGATTTTGTTTCCAGATGTGTTTCATGGGGGGGGGGGGTCTCATCCCCAGTATCAAACTGGTAAACTGCTTTTCCCCAAACGAGGGAGTGTTAACTACCCATGACGATCCATCACAGAAAACAATTCAAGGAATGCCTTACCCCGGTTTTTAGATCTACGGAAAACCAGTTTGGCACATACACCATTTTGAACCTTTTTTTAATCTCTTCCTCAAAGTCCACTTTCCCAAGGTCTTCTACTTTGCACGCCTGTGTACAAGAATGGGAAATATACAGCTGTCACAGTAGGTTCAGAACAGATAAAAGGAGGTACTTCTTCACTGAAAGAGTCATTAAGATGTGCAATTCACTGCTTCAGGAAGTGGTGGTGGCTACAAGCATAGACAGTTTCAAGAGGGGATTAGAGGAGAAAATATGGAGCAGAGGTCCATCAGTGGCTCTTAGCCACAAAGTATAGGTGGAACACTATGTCTGGGGCAGTGGAGGCTCTTGGTGCTTGAGGGGCAACTGTGGGAGGCCTTCTGGAGTTCTGGCCCCATTAGTGGACCTCCTGACGGCACCTGGTTTTTGGCCACCATGTGACACAGAGTGTTGGACTGGATGGGCCATTGGCCTGATCCAACATGGCTTCTCTTATGTCCTTATCAGTTTCAAGAGAGGGTTAGATGGACATATGGAGCAGAGGTCCATCAGGGGCTATTAGCCACAAGGTATAGCTAGAACACTATTTCTGGGGCAGTGATGCTCTGTGTTCTTGGGTGTTTGGAGGGCAACAGAGGGAGCGCTTCTGGGGTTCTGCCCCTGCTGGTGGACCTCCTGCTGGTGCCTGGGTTTTGGCCACTGTGTCACACAGTGTTGGACTGGAGGGGCCATTGGCCTGATCCAACATGGCTTCTCTTATGTTCTTATCAGCTTCAAGAGGGAACTGGATGAACATACGGAGCAGAGCTCCATCAGTGGCTCTTAGCCACAAGGTATAGATGGAACACTCTGTCTGGGGCAAGTGATGCTCTGTGTTCTTGGTGCTTGGGGGGAGCAACAGTGGGAGGGCCTCTGGAGTTCTGGCCCCGCTGGTGGACCTCCTGAGGGCCCCTGGGTTTTGGCCACTGTGTGACACAGAGTGCTGGACTGGATGGGCCACTGGCCTGATCCAGCACAGCTTCTCTTATGTTATTCCGTACAGAGATGCCATCAGTAGATGTTGCACTTAATTCTGGATGATGTTGTGCCTGCTGTCGCTCAAACTAAATACCCCACTGCACCTCCAAAGGGCTGCTGAGAGCCAGTTTGGTGTAGTGGTTAAGTGCGCGGACTCTAATCTGGGAGAACCGGGTTTGATTCCCCACTCCTCCACTTGCACCTGGCTGGATGACCTTGGGCAATCCATAGCTCTGGACCAGCTGTTCCCTCAAGGACAGCTTGGGAAAGAGCTCTCTCAGCCCCACCTACCTCCCAGGGTGTCTGTTGTGGGGAGGGGAAGGGAAAGGAGCTTGTAAGCCGCTCTGAGACTCCCTTGGGGAGTGGAGGGCGGGGTATAAATCCAATCTCTTCTTCTTCTCTTCTGCTTAAAATGTGCATTGACAGAAATCAAGATGCATCCCTACCTGGCACCTGCCCCTCCCTCGTACTATTTTTGAGCTACCTGACAGGTGGAAGAAAAGAGCCAGAGTCCAGCGGCACCTTAAAGACTCACAAAAATTGTGGCGGGGGATGAGCTTTCGTAAGTCATGGCTCACTTCTTCAGACTCCTGAAAGCTCCTGCCCTGCCACATATTTTGTTAGTCTGTAAGGAGCTCCTGGACTCTTGCTCTGGAAGGACCAGGCCATGGCAAACCAGCTCTGAACATCCGTAGCCTTGAAAAACCTCTGGGGGCTGATCCAAGGTGGCCGCAACTTGACAGCAGTGTTTCCTCTAAGCTAACTTATCACCGTTTTTTAGCCTCCGGCTGACACGTCTTTGTCTTGGCTCAGAAAGGATGGCTCCAGAGCAAAGTAATTTATGCAGGAGCCAACTCACTCGCTCACAACTTTAAGGCCAGTAGCTCACAGAGTAGAATTTTTGCTCACAAGACTCCACCGCTTAGAGGGAGCATTGCTGGACAGCACCTCCCACCACAACTTCCAGCGACTGCGCGAGGCGGGAAGCCAAGGTACAAGCAAGCCAACTGAGCGTCACTCACCCCACTCACCTTTAACACATCCCAGTACGCCACGTTGTTGTTGGTATCTTTGGTTAATATGTGTCTCTTGTCGTTGAGAATGTGGCACTGGATAATACTAGCACCCCCTGGGGGGGAAGGAGGGGGGAAGAGAGAGAGTTAGAGACCCGGCTGTAGGCAACACGCTGCTCATCCATCGGAGACGGAGGCTATACTGAGCTCTTGTGTTGTCTGTCCGTACTGCAGTAATACGCCCCAGTATTATTTTTACCTTTAATAACTTGGTCAGGCTGTGTGCAAAGGGGTGTGATTGGATTAGTGCAGTCATTGTCGTAGTCCCCCGAAGCCCTGAAGTTGTGGATTCCCTTCAAAGTCTGAGAGGGAGAAAAGCGACACGAACACGGTTAGGGGCCACGGTGACCCACCTCCTTTGCCTCCCCCCCTACCTTTGTGCCTGAGAACAATGTCCATGGCGTCCTAGTCGGTGGTGGATCTTGCCTGGTGGAACTCTATGCGGGAGAACATTCATGCCCAGCGGGAATTATTACCCTTCTGCAGGGCATGCGAGGCAGAGAGATTCCGCCAGGCATTTGGTCGAGGACAGCGATGGGACAGTATGAAATCTGGCACTCACACACAGCTTCCACCCTCTGTAATTCCTCCCCATAGGAGACCTGTGGAAGCTGAAATTCCCCCGCACACACCATCTTGGAAAGTGCATTGTTTTATCTGTTGATTTGTTCTCGGTATTTTAATGTTGGGTTTTTAAACTGGCTATTCATTGTATTTATTTCTGCTGTAAGACGACCCGAGCCCTGCTTGCAGGGAAGGGTGGCCTAATAAATCCAACCTAACAAATAAATAAAACATACAAATAGTTTCTTTAAGAGGGCCATCCAAGAGCATGCCACAAGTTCAAGAGGAGCTGTGGCGGAGGAGCACACCTGCATGCCAAACCTGCCCCAGGAAAACAGGACTTTCTTTTCACCAAGTGTTCCAAATAGATCAGGGCCAAACTAAGCCCACAATGTGGAAGCTGCTTTTACTATAGAGTCTTTGCCCAAATACCAGAACGTCGCCTGGATGTTGCCGGTGTGATGTCACTTCCTGTGCGACACCAGCAATGAGGCCTACGTTCTGGAGCAGAGAAGCAAAGAGAAGTGGTATCCTGTCATGGCCCACATCGGGACAGTGCAGCACCTTTGAAGACTGGCCAAACAACTGCCGGGCACGACAGCCGTGCGACGTACAAGGCTGAAGCAATCCTTACCCATTTGTTCACAGACGATTTAGTCGTGGCAACCCAAAGCGCAGGAGGAGGATCTGCCGATCGATCGAGTTCCATCTGATTGAGAGATCGGAACAGAAGAACAATCTCGATTAGAAGAAGAAGGAGAGAAGAAAAGATTTGATTTGTAACTTGCCCTTCACTACCTGAAGGAATCTCAGAGCGGCTTACAGACTTCTTTCCCTCCCCACAACAGACACCCTGTGAGGTAGGTGGGGCTGAGAGAGCTCTTTCCAGAGCTGTCCTTGAGGGAACAGCTCTGACAGAACTATGGCTTGCCCAAGGTCACCCAGCCAGGTGCAAGTGGAGGAGTGGGGAATCAAACCCGGTCCTCCCAGATTAGAGTCTGCGCACTTAACCACTACACCAAACTGGCTCTCAGGCACAGGACTATGTCATGAGCTGGTGGAAAGCACTGGTTAGAGCCAAAAAAAATTTTTTTTTTTTACTATTCCCATAAAACTTGTTCCCTGTTGTAAAAGGACTGAGTTGTAAATATTCAAAGTGCATGAAGTGGATTTAAACACTGGATTATCAGAGCACACTGCACTGTTGTAAACTTTCCATCCATGCTTGTTTAGATCTGCCCAAAAAGAAACCTGGCAGGCTGTCTGATAGACATGGCTATCACACCTTGAGAAGGCAAAATTCACTGGAAAAGACAACAGTGCTAGGAAACATGGAAGGCAGCAGGGAAAGAGGAAGACCCAACATGAGATGGATTGACTCTATCAAGGCAGGCAGGGTCCTCAGTTTGTGAGACCTGAGCAAGGCGGTTAACAACAGGATGTTTTAGAGGTCATTAATTCATAGGGTCGCCATGAGTCGGGAACAACTTGAAGGCACTTAAAGTCACACACTCATAGATAAGCTGTGTACCTACAAAGAAGTACATTGTATTTTTTTAAAATATCTTTGGCTTCTCCTTGAGATGTTTTATTATTCAATGAGAACTGCACTGGCTCTCCATAAAATATTTCTAGTTTTGATGTACACCTTTGATCCCTTTTACAGTATTTATCGTTAAAAATAAAGTCTTGTGGAACAGAAACCATGATTGTCCTATTTATTCTAATTCCGATTATTCTGTACAACCGTATCGCAAGGGTGAATGGATCAAAAATGACAGATCAAACAGAATAATTGTTTGACAGATCAAACATTAATGACATAATGACAGATCAAACATTACAAACAAAAAAATCTATTTGTCAGGGGGGGAAATCCCAGGTGCGATGATACAAAGTCTTGCTTTTCTGGTGTGCTGTGTGTCAACAGAAAGGGTTTCAGTAGGGGTTCTACCTGCATTAGCAGTAATTTTGGACTTACCAAGAGATCCAATTCCTGAAGTGCATGAGATTTTCCTTCCTTATAGAAAGAATTCAGTAGAAGAGGAGGTTTTTATACCCTGCTTTTCTCTATCTTAAGGACTCTCAAAGCAGCTTCCAGTCTCCTTCCCTTCCTCTCCCCACAACAGGCACCTTGTGAGGCAGGTGGGGATGAGAGAGTCCTGAGAGAGAAACTGGGACTGGCCCAAGGTCACCCAGCAGGCCTCATGTGTCTCAAAATGGCTTCCAATCTCCTTCCCTTCCTCTCCCCACAATGGGCGCCTTGTGAGGCAGGTGGGGCTGAGAGAGTCCTGAGAAAGAAACTAGGACTGGCCCAAGGTCTCCCAGCAGGCCTCATGTATCTCAAAGCGGTTTCCAATCGCCTTCCCTTCCTCTCCCCACAACAGGCCCCTTGTGAGGCAGGTGGGGCTGAGAGAGTCCTGAGAGAGAAACTGGGGCTGGTCCAAGGTCACCCAGCAGGCCTCATGTGTCTCAAGGAGGCTTCCAATCGCCTTCCCTTCCTCTCTCCACAACAGGCCCCTTGTGAGGCAGGTGGGCTAAGAGTGTCCTGAGAGAGAAACTGGGACTGGTCCAAGGTCACCCGGCAGGCCTCAGGTGTCTCAAAGAGGCTTCCAATGGCCTTCCCTTCCTCTCCCCACAACAGGCATCTCTGCAAACCTAACTCCTCTTAGCTGTATTACTGTGCTTGCAGAATGGACATCCAGGGCAGCTGACAGAGGCAAGGGAGAGGAAAATAAAACAATCCAAGATATATAGCCAAAGTAAACCTGTTACCTTAAGAACAGGCGCCTTTTCTTCACAGATCAGCACCCGGATATCAGGATTCCGTAGATCTGTGCAATAGATCTTTCTGTCTCTCCCACCCGAATAAACGTGAGTGAAGGCTTCGTTGACCTGCAGGGCCCACACACCTTCGTCGTGGACTCTGTAGGTAGCTATGCACCTCTGCTGACCCAGAGACCAGAGCCTGATGGTCCCGTCAGAACTACCAGAAAGACACTGTAACAGAAGTGGTAGATGCACTGAACACCATAATAAATTTATATCCAACAGAGCAAAGTCAATGTACAGCTACGGAGTTATTGCAGACGTCTTTCTTCACCTATATTCTCTCTGTTATTTCATTCATATCGCCAGGGAGGGGCCATGGCTCAGTAGCAGAGCATCTGCTGGGTACACAGAGGGTCCCGGGTTATATCTCCAGCATCTTTAGTTAAAAGGATCAGGTTGCAGGTGATGGGACAGACCTCTTACTCGAGACCCTAGGAAGCCACTGCCAGTCTGAGTCAACAATACTGACTGATGGGTCGATGGACTGGTTCAGTAGAAGGCAGCTTCATGCACTCCCTTTTTACACTTTACAACAAGTCATTTAATATACTAATTTACTGTAGAGACCCCAAATGGGAAAATACACAAAATGGGAAAATACAGTTACAGCTGTACTTATTTTTAACCTTGTCTATTTTCACAAATTTAGGATTTGTGTCCTGTTTGAGTTCGTTAAAAAGATTCTGAAATAAATATGTTGGAGTAAGAAGTTGGAGAACTCTTCCTCAGGACAGAAAGGATGCATAACTAGTTAGGCTTTGTAGAAATGCAGTGTCAAATGCATACCTGTGTGCCATCTCTATTCAACAGCAAAGCTTTAACGTTGTCTGTGTGCCCTTTAAGTTTCATCAGCTTTGCACAGGTTCTGGGATCCCAAACCCTTAAAACCTGTAGAGGGGGGGAAAAAATTCTCCTGGAATCAATCTCACTTTGGAAACAAAGGTTACCTTGAAGCTATTTCCTTGAAGAAATCCATGGGTAAGCCCTTCAATCTGTCCTCATTTAAGGCTTCTTAGCTGACACAACACACTATGCATTTGTGTAGGAGCAGCACTGCTAACCTAAGGAAGGTCTGCCCGGGGTAGGCTAATTCAGGGACTTCCACAACGCCTCATTTTTTTGATGGTGCAGGAATACCAGCAGGAGGAGCCAATGAACTCTGAACTGTTTCTAAGCAACACCGTCCCACACGATCTGCAAGCAGTTCTCCCCACTCACCACTGGCAGACCTCTTCTGGGGTCAGCGGGGAGCCTGAGGCTGCCAACATGATGCAAGCTCATGCGTGGAGGGAAAATAAAAGTCACGGTAGTGAAATTTCTGGCCCTCAGCTCCTTCTACCTTTGTGGTAGGCTTTCCAGCAGAAGGGGATTGAGATACAGCAGCATTGGTATATGGCAAGGGTGACAAAACTTGCTCAGAGTAAGAGCCACACAGAATAAACGTCAGATGCTTGAGGGCCGCGAGAGAGGAACAAATACTACACGTTTTTATTTCAAAATATGCAAAGTTGCTTTTTATTAACATTAAATGAGACTGCCAGAAATAAAAACAAAATGGGTATAAACAGATATTGATAATGGTATTTATTTGTTTGCTGATGATATTGATTCGTCTAAGAGAGAGAGAGAAAGAGAGAGATGGAAAGAATGAAAGGTGGAGAGAGAGAGAGAGAGAGAGAGAGAGCGCAATTAGATGGGAGAGAGGGAGGGGAAAGGGAGGGAGGGAGGGAGAAAAAGTATGCCTCCCCAGCCGCCCTGCTGGGAGCCGCACAATGTGTGTGAAAGAGCCGCATGTGGCTCCCGAGCCATAGTTTGGCCACCCCTGGTATATGGGATACCCCATTCCAGTAGCTTAGACAGATGTAACGACAATCTTATGCAGTGCCGCAGGGCCTGCAAGACGGAAGCTCTTCCACCAGGCCTCCTTAGGAGCCGCCGCCACCTACCATCAACCATCGCTATTATCATCAGCGATGAGGGCTGGCCCTTGGGTCTTGTGGCTACGGAGGGTCAGATTATGACCTTCAGCCCTGGCATGGTGGGTAACTGTAGGTAGCCATCTTACTGTTTATTGATTACCATCTGTGAGCGCTTTATTTGCAATTCCATTGCAAATTGGTTATATTGCACTGTAGTTGTATTTTAAACTGTTTTAAATTGTTTTGTTCTGACTAGGCACTGTGTGCCATATTGTAAGCCACCCTGAGCCCGCTCACAGGGGGGGGTTAAAAGCATGAAATAATAAAATAAATAAATACAAAACTTCTATGGTCCTAGTAGGAATCTTTTCGGATGAGAACAAACGGGAGCTCTCCAAATTCTAGGAATGCTTAGCCCAGACTAGCCCAACACATCAGAGCTCATAAACTAAGTCGGGTTGGCCCCCTGGTTAGTACTTGGATGGGACCACCGCAGAGGAACTCCAGGGTTGCTCTGCAGAGGCAGGCAACAGCAAACCTCCTCTGCCTGCCTCTTGCCTTGAAAACACTGTTAGGGATTGCCGTTAAGTCAGTTGCAAGTTGCAACTAGACAGCACTTTATAGTCAGCCATTGAAATAGATGAGACAGGAATTTTCCAGGCCGATATTCCAGTTTGCACAAACGTGCACTATAAATATCTTCCAAATGAATTCACGCTGACAGTTGTTTCAGCAAGGCTGGGGAGGGGGGGGGGGGGGAAGAGTCTCGCTTACCTTTTCGGTGGACCCTGATACAATTACTGTTCCCATCTGATTCATGGCAAGGCTGTAGATCGAATCTTTGTTCCCACTGAGAGACGAAGCTATCGCAAACAAAGACAACCGCAGTTTGCATCAAGCATTTCAAACTTGCTTCGAAATAAGTCAGTGAAATGAGGGATTCGGCAATGGCCGTTGAGAACACAGCAACTGCCTTCAATGAGATTTGACTAGAAATACGTGGAACAAAGAAAAGACTCTCCAAGCTACAATGAATTATATCGTCTGTTATCACGCTATGCTTCAACATGCCTCACTTGCCATTATTGTTATCATCTAAGACCAGAAGAAGCTTAGTAGAAGTACTTTTATTACGTTTGAAGATATTGTAAGTCCTCTTTAAGCTTTGTGAATATAATATATTTTTGTAAACTGTAACCTGTATTGGTCTTGTAATCTTGCATATTGTAGATTGTCTTTTAATAGCAAATTGTTGGTCCACACCTGATGAAGACTGTTGGAAACGAATGTATCTACCGGATGTTTCGTTGTTGATGACTTTGGACCCCCCATCCCTTATTACATTAAAATAATTATATTTTGCAATAATTTTTGTATGTTTTTTGGAAATTTTTGATGTATATGCCTTAATAGGAGAGTGTGTTGTTACAGCTGTATGATTCTCTGGTCTTAAATTATTCCATAGCTGTTGTTCTCATAGATATTATTATTGTTATCATCAACACAGTAGAAGCTTTTGTCCAGGGAACGTGGATAAATTTTCAATAGAACTCCAATCCACTAATACTAGCATTTATTTATCGGGTTATATATACTAAAAAAATTAAAATATAACCTGCAGGTAGTGCTGAAGTTTGGGCTGGAAGCTAAGGCTAGAAACATGCAACTTCCATCAGCTGGCATTCTTACTTTACCAGCACTTCCTGTCCAAAGTCAAAGATTGCACTTGACACAGGGGGAAAAGTCTAGCCCCCCTCAACAGATTTAGGATTTACCAAACTCCATGAGGACAATGTTTCTGCATGAAGAAACTCATATCCCATCTCTGACCTGGTTAGTTGGCTACAAGTACCCTGTCCTTGCCTGCATCCCTTTCATGACAGGCGTTTTGCTAGTTCCAAAAGCATCATAGTGCATTCCACTGGCTGCCAGTTTCAAAAACTGCCCTACTACTCTTTTTAAAAATTTTGTTACAGTCATAAGAACGCAAGCAAAGCCATGTTGGATCAGGCCAATGGCCAATTCAGTCCCACACTCTGTGTCACACAGTGGCCAAAACCCAGGTGCCATCAGGAGGTCTACCAGCACAGCCAGAACTCCAGAAGCCCTCCCACTGCTGCCCGCCAAGCACCAAGAAGACAGAGCATCACTGCCCCAGGCAGAGTGCTCAATCTATACCTTGTGACTATGAGAACATAAGAGAAGCCTATAACGAAGTCGACCCCTCACCTATTCACCAACCAGACCCCTAACTCTGACCGACAGCGAGCGAGCGGATCTCCTGTCTTTCTTTGGGTGACGGGGTCCCTGAGGTAACCTGGATCAGCCTCTCTCTAAATAATAATAAACCCGCTGACCAGTTTCCTCCAATTAAAGTAGCTACAGTTTTACAATATAATCTCTCCGGGGTTTGTTGATATTTGGTCTCTGCGTTTAGTATCTGAGGTAAATATCTGGGACCCTGTGTACTTTGGTCTGAAATCCCTTTTCAAAAGGCACCACAGCTTTTCTTTTACTGAATACAACTTTATTGGTACAATTGAGTATAAGTGGAGGGAATTTGCGGAGATTTCTTATACTGTCACAATGTTACTGTTCCTGATGTCACATTAAGCTTTACTGTTTTACAGACTCGTGGTTACTTTGTTGCAGATGATATGTTTTGATACACTTTGCACCCACTCGCTAAACCCTCAGACTGAATTCACCCTCCTGTCCTGCTGCGTGGACATGTCCAGTTTCTTGGCTTGGCCCCCCGGTCTCACACTAGCCCCCGTTGGCTCTAGACCGTCCTGCCCCTCAGCCTCCCTAATCTCCCTTTCAGTCAGGATCCTTTGGTTGACAGTCCTGAATAGCGTTTGTGTGTCTTCTGAAGTTCACTGGTCTGCTCCCACTCTGGCAACGAGTCAGACACCTTAGCTCTTCTCACTGAGCTTTCACCCGCTGTTCGCTCCCACGGAGCACCGAGGGACACAGACCGCCCTTCTGCTCTCTCGGACGTCCCAGGCTGGACTCCCTCTCCCCCTCCCGGTTCTCTGTTTGTTCCTAACTGACCCCTCCGACAGTTATCTGTCTATCAACGGTGGGTTCCGAGCCCTTGGGCCCCCACCTTTTCAAGTCATGTGACTTTCCGGGCATTCTACTCGGCCCCTTTAAGTTCCATTTCGTCACAAAGCCATGCTGGACCAGGCCAATGGCCCATCCAGTCCAACACTGTGTCACACAGTGGCCAAAAACCAGGGGCCATCAGTAGGTCCACCAGAGGGGCCAGAACTCCAGAAGCCCTCCCACTGTTGCCTCCTCCCCCCAAGCACCAAGAACATCACTGCCCCAGTCATAATCTCTCTTGTTTTATCAGGGCGCTACAACTGCTAAGTCAGGATCAATGTTCCCTCTAAGCTGTGGAATCGTGTGAGCAAAAATTCTACATTGTGAGCTGCTGGCCTTATAGTTGTGAGTTAGCAATTTGGCTACTGCATCAATGAGTTTGCTCTGGAGCCATCCTTCCTGAGCTAAGGCAAAAATGTGTGAGCCAGAGGCTAAAAAACTGTGAGCTGGCTCACACTAACTCAGCCTGGAGGGAACACTGGTCATGATCACATTATCTCAGCAGTTCAGCCCGCCGCCCAGCTGATCAGCACACAGAAAAGGGGATGGGAAAACTGATAAAAGAGGCCGCGATGGGTATTTGCCTGCCCAGCCCCCCCAAATATCTTGCACAGATTATTAAGTGCTTCACTTTCCTTCGATACTTACTTGTGACAGTGTTATTTGAGGCAGTCAGTGCTGTTAGTGTATTTACATCCCAGAGGAATATCTGTCTGTCCAGCCCAGCAGACGCAACCAGTTCCTTGTCTTTTGCGTATGCCAAGGCTTTCACGTAATCCTAAAAGGAAAGCAAGCAAACCAATGTGACAACATGGAACTCAGAAGCAGGATATACAGAGTTTTGTATGGTATTTGGCACTACCAACTTATGAACTATGGGCTTAGGCAGATCGTGAGAGGGAGGGCAGGAAGGGATCAGCCAGGGCTCAGCTCTTGTGGCGCTTCTTTTGTATTCCAACGCTAATGCCGATTGCCACTCTGGGGGCAGGAAGGAGTTTTCCTCCAGCCTAGATTGGCCCAGGGACCCTGGAGGGTTTTTTGCCTTCCTCTGGCATACATATCAAAAACAAACGAACTCTGCAAGTGCAAATTAACAAGTCTTATATCAAGGCCTTTAAATAAATATTCTGAAATACCAAATGAGTGTATAGTCTTGATATGTATATATTCAGTTATCACGATTTTCTTACTACAAAGACAAAAGTTCCAAGCCACAGTTACAAGGCAATACATAAAGTTCCCGAATTCTCAAAATGCAACGATTATGAGCTATGAATCAAGGTTTCAGTGTAACACTACTGGTTCCGAAGTTCTCGATATGACAGATTTATATAACAGATCAACAATTGGAAGTCATGCAGCGTCATGTATCCTAGGCATATAAACCTGTTTCTGTCCTCTTTCTCAAAGCTGCATCTCCCTTCCGTTGTGGAGATCAAAATTCAAGTCTGAACCAATGCTGTAGGAAACCTCTTTCAACCAGTAGCCTCCCGGCTATCGAGTCCTTCAGCGCAGCATCTCAGGGGTCACTGAGGGACTGGAAAGGTAGCATTCAATTTCCTGCATTGTGCAGGGGGTGGATTAGATGGCCTCTGGGGTCCCTTCCAGCTCTACGTTTCTAACTGCAGTTTTTACTTATAATGGCATTTTTTATGATTTGTGGTTACCTTATGTGTCCTTAGTGTGGACATGCAAAATCCCTTGTGTGCATTCCATACTTTAACAGTAGTATCGGAGGAAGCAGATATTACTATAAGGGAAAAGGTTGCAATAGGTTATTTTTCTATAGTAAGACGAGACGGTTAATGTTTCTTTTCAAAATCAGAAGTCTGTGTGAATGCTGTTTAATCGGAAACAACTTGTGACTGGTAAGCATTACCTTGGAAAGCACGCCAAAAAGATATAAGAACTAGAGGAGCAAGAATGCTACCCACCTAAGCTTTTCTAACCACTTGCCTGTTCCTCATTTGTTTGTCCCTATCCCAGGCAGACTCATCAGTTTTGGTCCCCAAATTCGGAAAGCTAAAACCAACTTGCCCCTGAACAGTGAAAGGAAGCATTCAGGATTATTGAGGTGGTATGGTGTAGCGGTTAATCAGTGTGTGGTTGAAGATGGAGCAGAGGTCCATCAGTGGCTATTAGCCACAAAGTATAGATAGGAACTCTCAGTCTGGGGCAAGTGATGCTCTGTATTCTTGGTGCTTGACAGGGGGGCAACAATGGGAGGGCTTCTGATGTCCTGGGCCCACTGGTGGACCTCCTGAGGGCACCTGGGATTTTTGGCCACTGGATGGGCCACTGGCCTGATCCAACATTGGCTTCTCTGATGTTCTCATGGAAAATCCCACTTCAGCTGGTCTGTGAGCTCTTTAGGCCTAGCCACTCTGTGCCTGCTTAGCTATCATGGCCTAGATGGGCAACAACCGAAACTAAATTCCAATAGAGCAGCTGATGATGGTTGATGCTGGCTTATCTTGGCGACAAGGACGAATTCCTGCTCACATTCCCCTGGCAGAATTAGGTTCAGTTTAGGAATGGCGAGAGGGCTTTGACTTAGCTACATCTAAAGGGTCCGGCCCTAAGCTGCATGGCCCGGGCGAGCCTCATCTTGTCAGGTCTTGGAAGCTAAGCTGGGTTGGCCCTGGTGAGTACTTGGATGGAAGACCGCCAAGAAAGCCCAGGGTTGCTACATAGAGGCAGGCAATGGCAGAGCACCTCTAAACTTCTCTTGCCTTGAAAACCCCTTGAGGGAGTTGCAAGTGTGGCATAGTGGTTAAGAGTGTTGGACTAGGATCTGAAAGACCCAGGTTCAAATCCCCACTTGTGCCATGGAAGCTCGCTGGGTGGCCTTGGGCCGGTCACTCTGTCTCAGCCCAACCTACCGCACAGGTTCGTTGTGAGGAGAAAAGGGAGGAGAGGAGAAGGATGTAAGCTGCCTTGGGCCCCCCACTGGGGAGAAAGGCGGGACATAAATGAATAAAATATAATTTAAAAGTTGACTTGTGACGTGATGGCGCCCACACCTAAGAAGGGCCTGGGGCCAGGACAGTGAAGGACTGCTTTTCCCCCTTCTGAATCTTCCAGGCAGCTGAGGTTGTCATTAGATGAATCTGAGATTCTACCTTTGGAAGTAGCTGGCAGTACACTGAAGACAGAGCCTTTTCAGTAGCTGCCTCCTATTAATAGAGCTCCTTTGTGAAGCATCTTCACCTCGCGCTGCTTTGGAGACACCGGGCACAATCTGTCCTGTTCGCCAAAGACTTTCAGGTTAACCTCCTTCGTCTTCAGTCTTTGACCTGATTGTTAAGCATCCTGATTCCACCCATATGTTCTCAACTATTCAGCTCAACGCAACTAGTTATACTAAGCTAGTGAACGCCTGTAATTGGTGGGGACTGCAGGGTTCCCTCTCAGCTGAGTTAGTGTGAGCTAGCTCACAGTTTTTTAGCCTCCGACTCACACGTTTTGGCTTTCGCTCAGGAAGGAGGGCTCCAGAGCAAACTGATTCATGCAGCAGCCAAACTGCTCGCTCACAACTTCAATGCTAGTCGCTCACAAAGTAAAAATTTGGCTCACTAGAATCCACAGCTTGGAGGGAGCACGGGTGGGGAGTCCCAGATTTTAAGATTGTCAACGCTGGTAATGAGTGCGACATCCCAAGCCTTTGTTCCCTCCTAGAGTGGGGGGAGGTAGCATGATGTCTCTTAACAAATCCCAGTTCAGTTATTTTATAGCTAATGTGGCTTTATACCATTTGCTTCCATGTGCTGTAAGCTGCCTTGAAGTGTCTTGGGCCAGAAGGGTGGCATATAGAGTGGAGAGCCAGTTTGGTGTAGTGGTTAAGTGTGCGGACTCTAATCTGGGAGAACCGGGTTTGATTCCCCACTCCTCCACTTGCACCTGGCTGGATGACCTTGGGCAAGCCATAGCTCTGTACCAGCTGTTCTCTCGAGGACAGCTTGGGAAAGAGCTCTCTCAGCCCCACCCGCCTCCCAGGGTGTCTGCTGTGGGGAGGGGAAGGGAAAGGAGTTTGTAAGCCGCTCTGAGACTCCAAGTGAGTGAAGGGCGGGGTATAAATCCAATCTCTTCTTCTTCTTCTTAAATAAAGCAAACTAATAACCATTGCCCTCCCTTTTTAAAGGGCAAAGATTTTACCATCTAGGCTTAGGAACATCACAGAGCGTTTTCCGAGATGGGCTCCATACGAGCTTCAAGGAGACTGCTTAGAAGCTGCCGGGAATGCTAAATGCTACTGTCTATCACTGATCACAGCGTATTGTACTGCTTTTCTCCCAGCTCATTTCAAGGGGCTGCTTACTCCCAACGTACACTAAACGGCCCTAGATCTTGCAGAGCTGTCGAACTCATTTATTACAAGGGCCGGATCTGACATAAATGTCACTTTGTCGGACCGGGCCACGTGTGCCATAAAACGTAATGCCAGGTACCGGAGATAGAAACCGTATAAAGGACGACAGCTGGTAAGCTCCGAATTGGGGTATCCTCACTGCGAGGCCCCATGGGCTGGGAGGGGAGAGCCAGTCTGGTGTAGTGGTTAAGTGCACGGACTCTAATCTGGGAGAACCGGGTTCGATTCCCCACTCCTCCACTTGCACCTGGCTGGATGACCTTGGGCAAGCCATAGCTCTGTACCAGCTGTTCTCTCAAGGACAGGTGTCTCAGAGCTCTCTCAGCCCCACCCACCTCACAGGGTGCCTGTTGTGGGGAAGGGAAGGAGTTTGTAAGCCGCTCTGAGACTCCAAGTGAGTGAAGGGCGGGATATGAATCCAATCTCTTCTTCTTCTTCTTCAAAGGAAAACCCACATAGGCGAACTGGAGACAGCAGTGCAGCACAGAGCAGATGCCCCCATGATGTTTGACTGCTGCAGATGAGGTTGTCCCACCATGCTGAAGCCACAGTCAGAGGGGCTCCACCCACTCCCCCCCCACCCCCGAGCAGTCTCCTGTTACCTCCCTTGTGCTAGTTGCTCGCGGGCCATGTAAGAGCCCTGGATGGGCCAGTTCCAGCCCCCAGGCCTTATGTTTGACACCCCTGTTCAACAGGTTAAGGAATATCTTCTCTAACATGAATCTCCATCGCTTGCCGAGATCGGAAGAGAGTCTGCTTGTGGAAAAATACATCGAGGAGTGCCTGGAAATGCGGCTTTCTCTGAAGCGGAACTTCAGCTCTGTTATCTCCATTTCTGGGAGCAGACCACTGGTTTATACTGCCCGATGCCAGGGAAAAAAAACATTTATGGGGGTTAATTTCCCACTCATGGTTTGTCTGACAGTGCCAGTTGACTGTTACCTGCTCTTTTACACTGGAGTTTTAAAGAAATGGATCCTCTTACGGAGAAAGTCTCTCGAGACAGATAGTCTTAATGGTAAGGCGTTACTGGATCAAGTGGAGTGGAAAGTTGTCGTAGGATCCAACCCGCAATATTTTGCAAACTGCTCTCTGGACTTATGGGAAATAGTGGTCTACGTGTCTCCAAATAAAGATGGTGGTCTATTTTGTGGCATTACTGTAAAAGCTGCAAAGTGCTTCAAGAACCTAAGAAAATCACGAGGAGGAGGAGGAGGAGACTAGATTTATACCCTGTCCTTCACTCGGAGTCTCAGAGTGGCTTACAAACACCTTTCCCTTCCCCTCCCCACAACAGGCACCCTGGGAGGTGGGTGGGGCTGAGAGACCTCTGACAGAAACTGCTCTTTTTCAAGAACAGCTGTGCCAGAACTATGGCTTCCCCAAGGTCATCCAGCTGCTGCACGTGGAGGAGTGGGGAATCAAACCTGGTTCTCCCAGATTAGAGTCCGCGCACTTAACCACTACACCAAACTGGCTCTACATACTTATTACTGTCACACTCTCAACCCAAATCTCACAACAGCCCCCCGCAAAAAAAGAGGGAAAAAGAGGTACTTACAAGTCTTGCCATTACAACAGAGTACAATATCATTCACCCAGTCTGTATGATGTTCCATAGACGCTATATAAGGATCTTGCTGAAATTAAACATTGTATTATGAGATGCTGTGTCTGGTTTGTCAAGGAACCCCTTCAGATCATTTGTGCCCTCTGACAATCTTGGCTAGGATTCAGCACAATTACCCTGAGCAGCCAAAACGATTTCCTTACTCTCCCTCAGCAAATTTAATGAAGAAGCCAGAATCTACCTCTTATTATATACCATTATAATGACTAAAAAGTTATATGAACAAGCTGTTCTTAGTTTCATGCCCAGTTATGTAAATTACAGTGTGCTATTTATTCTAAGCCGACTGTTTGTTTCCATAAGCTTTAAACCATGGAAGAAGCCAAGCTGAACTATGGACATGACAGAAACCTCTGCAGCAGCTTCAGACACAGCAAGAACACGATCTTCAAACCTTACAGAGATTACATTAGCTGGCCAGGACAGTCGCCAGCCTCCCGAGCACATATTTTAAAAACAAAACATTAAGTGGTATGTCTGCGTCACCTTGTGCTGGTTGACACTCCATATCCTGATGATGGAGTCGCGGCCTGCTGTGAAGAGTCGGTTTAACGCTGGGTCCAGCTGCAGTGCATTTACGCCGTTCCGATTGTACTTCTCCACTTCATCTCTAATTACATAGGAGACCTAAAATGTGTTGACACGTTTCCAGATGAAGCATTAAGAATCTACTGATGAGAGCATTTCACTCCACCCACTCATTTTCAACAATGCTTCCATTATTACGTGTCCTTTTTAAAAAACAGTCATGAACGACTTTAAGAGACATAGGCATTATGTCCAACTAATACAATAATTGAGATAAGAGTAAAACCTGGGCAACAAATCACAAAAATACTTCTAGCAGAGAAAGGGAGGACTCTCACTTCCTTTGTTTCTAACATATCCAGACAGAATATTGTCTAATTTCTACAAAAAGGAGGGGGATGCCATAAAATGCAGACAGCAACTTCAAAAACGCATATAACAATTCCTATTATTTACAGAAATGACAGAAAATGAAGCAAGAGCTGCGCTCATTTCAGTGTCTAATGAATTGCATGCTCGGCACATCGCTTTGAGTGAACAAGTGTCATGTGCTGCTGATTGAGCCACTACCCTTTATGCAAGAGGGAGGTTAAGGGATTGTTTACAACAGCTGATCTAAAGATGAAATGAGTTCTCTTTGGATCAATTCATGCAGATGAACATTCACAGTATTATATATATATGTATATATAGCCACAAGGTATAGATAGGAACTCTCGGTCTGGGGCAAGTGATGCTCTGTATTCTTGGTGCTTGATTGGGGGGGGCAACAGTGGGAGGGCTTCTGGTGTCCTGGCCCCACTGCTGGACCTCCTGAGGGCACCTGGTGTTTTTGGCCACTGTGTGACACAGAGTGTTGGACTGGATGGGCCACTGGCCTGATCCAACATTGGCTTCTCTTATGTTCTTATGTATGCCACTGGGTTTAATCTGCAGTAGATCTGCATGGGATTGCCCTGTTCTTTTGTTTGATCTCATGCTACTACTGAGTGGTTGCAAACTGTGAACTCCACCCAATCCTCCATTTGCAAGAAAAGTAGTAGGGAACAGAGGTGAGAAAGCACACATGCAGTACATGTTGGGAGACACCCAACCATCTCATTTCCTAATTTGCTGTTTGTCCCTGCAAAACCAATATCAAAGTCAAGAGAAGATGCTTGGGGTAAGAACACGTTTTTCCACCTGCTTCTCATACAGGTACAGTATGGACACATGTATAAGTCACCCCAGGATTAGCACAACTTTGCAAATGGTACTCCAGACCCCCCCCCCAGAAGTAAGCAGCTAAACATCTATTCTTTTGATAATTACATATTTGGGGGGGGGGTATCTCGAGCCAATGTTCACCTAAGCAGCCGTGTTTCAAAGCATACGGCATGCTACAAGAAGGCTGTAGATAAAATACTGGCTGGTTAGTTTATGTGAGAAATTCAGCTCTACCACTACTATCTACTACAGCCTGGCTAACTCTGTCCTGCCCCCCAGGGTTGCTAGGTGACCACATGCCAATGAAGACTCTTGCTACTGGTGGAACTTTCCTCCATGAGTCTGGTTACAGGAATCCCAGTCCCTTTGGCAGAAGGGCCCATGGGCTCAGCCAGCGAGCCACACCTTGCGTGTCCATTTCCTTCCTGCCCAGCCCTAAACCTGATTTTCCCCTTTGCCTTGCGATCTCCATTTCTTCACCGTCCCTCGTTTGTCGGATTCTCTGCTTCTTTTAGCTGCCTTGCCCCTTGATCAGCCTCCCCAACCCTCCTCTCCCTCATCAGCTCCTTCTGATCTGAGATTTCTTTAAAAGACCAGTTCTCTGATTAGCCCCTTTGCACTCACTCAAGCAAAATACGAAAATAGTCAGCACAGGATAGAAGGAAACTCATCTGCAAGAGAAGAAGAAGAGTGGCTTACAATCTCCTGTCCCTTCCCCTCCCCACAACAGACACCCTGTGAGCAGCTGCTGGCGTGACCCTGGGTCAGTCATAAATTCTTTCAGAGCTGTTCTCTCAAGGGCAGTTCTCAAGAGAGCTCTCTCAGCCCCACCTACCTCACAGGGGAAGGGAAAGGAGATTGTAAGCCACTCTGAGACTCCTTTGGGTAATGATGGGTGGGTACAAATCCAATCTCTTTTTCTAAAGCACTGCAGTTTTTGTACTAGCCATTGTTCTGTCATTGGTAGGTCCCAAGGCGCTTGAAAAAAATAATAAAGTAGCTCCCAGAAATAAAGTTTGCCCTCCCCTGCATTGGAATAATATGCTTTTTTAAAGTTTTAGGGGACTAACCTGGCTTTTCCCACCCCTACTTCTTACATACATGGTCCACATCATTCAAATAAGAGGTCATTTAGCAACAGTACAGCACATTTCACACCCTTCAAAACTTAAAAGCTAAGGCTGAAAACATTATTTGCCTTCCTTTTGGTTATCTACAATATAATCACAGCTTGTAAATCAGCTACCCGCACCGAAAGTTTGAAAGGGACACCCCTGTATCGTCAAGCTCACCTCTTCAAGTTTTAGGACTTTTGTGTTAGAATCTAGGAGGACACATTCGTGGCTGGGCTCATGGAAACACACACATGCAAACCAAGATCCTCCTTGAAGGCCCAGCTCCACTGTCCTTTACTGTCTGATGTATGGCAGGGGGTGGCAACACAGGACAGAGCTTCATCACGGTGACATCAAAAAACTGTGGGAGCTCTGCCTCTTTCTTTATTTGCTTCTTTATGGAAAAAACTGTTGGGACACCTTGACAATTAAAAAACTTCCGGTTGCGAGACAGATTTGCAGATCAGCTTCCATGGTTGTATTAACTGGGTGGGGTTTTTTTACATGATTGGAATTAGCACCTTGCTTTTTTATATAAGCAGGCAAGACATAAATTTTCTAATAAGTGGTACAGTGAATGAACTGATATATAAAATGCTGCTTGAAATTGTCCAATAACTTATATGCCAAATGAGAGCTACTGCGCGTCAGCACGTACTCTTGGGTATCTCTTTAGACAGGCAAAAACCTGCTCCTAAGAGAACGTTATTTCTTAGGAGGGACCACCAATTCATGTTACACAACTTGCCGTGCTTAATTAGCTGAAACAAACACAGATGAGCCTAATATGCTAATAAGCTGTTGCGCCCGTGGTGTGGCCTAATATGCTAATGAGTTTCTGCTGTTGGGTGTGGCCTATTATGCTAACGAGTTCCTGCTGGGCTTTTTCTACAAAAAGAGCCCTGCGTTGGTATATCAAGGTCAGTACTGCCTACTTGGACTAGCAGTTGGCCCTCCAGGGTTTCAGGAGAAGGTCTTTCACATCATCTGCTACTGGATCCTCAACTGGAGACGGTGGGGATTGAACCTGAGACTTTCTGTATACAAAGCAGAGGCTCTTTCACCGAGCCACAGCCCCTGAATTTCCTACAGCATTAACTGATGAGTTTTACCTCTGAAAACAGACTCATTTGACAGCCAACTCTGCTAAATTGCTACCCTGGCAGCCATTTCAATTATGCTATGACAGTATGTTAATATGCATTACATTTTTATTCTGTCCTTCCTCCAAGTAACTCAAGGCAGAGCTCTCTCTCCCCTCTATTTTATCCTAAAAATAACTTGTGAGGTTGATTAGGCCAAGAGACACTGAAACACCAGGCTCTTTCTAAAACACACACACACATACAAACATCCCCCCCCCCCCGCTTCATGGCAGAATGGAAATTTGAACCTTGGCCCCCGTTATTCTTAGAGTTGGATCCAACCAGCTTCTGCTGGGAGACTTCAAAAGATTATACAGAGAAAAAGAGAAGAGATTGGATTTATACCCCACTCTTCACTACCCAAAGGAGTCTCAGAGCAGCTGACAATCCCTTTCCCTTCCCCTCCCCACAACAGACACCCTGGGAGGTAGGTGGGGCTGAGAGAGCTCTCTCGAGAACTGCCCTTGAGAGCTCTGAAAAAACTTATGACTGACCCAAGGGCACACCAGCAGCTGCATGTGGAGGAGTGGGGAATCAAACCCAGTTCTCCCAGATTAGAGTCCATGCTCTTAACCACTACACCAAACTGGCACTCCATGTACAAAAGTCACATGGGACAGTGGCTATATAAAGGAGGAGAATTGGATAAGATGGGGTGAAAAAACTGACTGGAATCAACCTTCAGTCTGACACAGTAACCATTACACTAGCTAAGAAGAAGAAGAGAAGAGGTTGGATTTATATCCCGCCCTTCACTCACTTGGAGTCTCAGAGCGGCTTACAAACTCCTTTCCCTTCCCCTCCCCACAACAATAATAATCGTTACCTTGAAGTTGGTAGCGAATTTTTAAATGCCTAGGTTTCCTTTCTGATGAGTTATGCCTGCCACACAGAAATTTAGCTTCCACTGCAAACAACATTAAAGGGATTGGTCTTTGGAGATAACATGGGCCAGAATGGTCTGATTCTCTTCACGTTTGGAACTGCAACTTTCATGATCTTTCTGAAGCTGGTGGCCAACTTTGAAATTCCGTGCGTTATTTTCTAATGAGTTATGCCTACCACAGACACACAGATACTTTTACTATTAGATTTACTTTATTTGCATCCAACATTTCACCTCAATGGGGACCCAAAACAGCTTTCCCCCTTCTCCATTTTATCCTCACAACAACTCTGATGTTGAGTTCCTTCACAAATTCAGAACTATGGACCACACCAGGGCTGAATAGGAACACAGGATTCTTGTCTCACTACATATGCTAATTTTCTACCCCTAAGCATTCTTCTTCTGCTCTAACCAAGCTGATCACATTTTGCACTGTGCCTTTACATCCCAACTCCCTCCTTTGTAACACCCCTCCCACCTTCTGACTGGGAGATATCAGGGCTCCGGGTTCTCCGTTCCTACTTGTAGCTGACTAAGGGAGTTTACACTCCGACAATCTTGTTGGCCTCTGGTACTGGATTTGAATCCAGTTCCTCTGAGGTAGATTCAGGTGGGTAGCAGTGTTGGTCTTTTTCTTAAAGGTGTCACTGGAGTCAAAGTTTGCGCCCCAGCGGCAGCTTACGCTAAGAGTGTGTGCCTGGCTCAAGGTCACCCAGCATGTTTCTAGTCCAGCATTCCAACAACCACACCTCGCTGGCTAAGGGTTACAGTCAAGAAAAGATCAGAGAAGGGGGGAGGGAGGGAGGTGGAAGGAGATAAAGGAAAGAGCAGCAAACAAGAACAAAGAAGAGGAGATAAGGAAGGGGTCAGAAAGCAGAGCAGCAAGCTGGGGCACCCACATGTCGGAGCCTGATGGTGCAGATAATGAAGTTTCACATAATTCCCCAAATCCTCTAAAATCTGCCATTGGGTTTGGTCACTTTACTGTACAGATAACATTCCAAGTGCAACAGGGCATTGCCTAATAACGGAGAGAGGCCATTAGTCCCATTTACTCCACCATAAATGTCTGAGAACTGCAATAAATTGCTACCTAATGACCACAATTTGCAATTTTGCTATTACTGAGAAGACCCAAGGGACCTGAAGTCACATGCTCATTTAAGCATTATCAGCACAGTGGGCAGGGCACACCGGCTAAGAGAATGAGCTGTGATTCGGGAGGGCCCTGGTTCAAATCTCTCCTTTGCAACAAAATCATCACGTAAGTGCCAAGCTAGTCTCTCTTGCAGCTTCCTCTCACCACCCACATTACTTGGATAAGGACACTGGCCTGCCTGTAAGGATTACAAGGCAATGTGTATACAGCACCATACAAATGCTATTAGCCAAATCCCTGGAACACATCCCTGCATCAGCCGTAATTCTGAGTCAGTGACTATTGCTGCTAGAAAGTCTTGATTTCCGAATGGAGTGGGCCAGCTAATGTTTCTTTGCCGTAATGTTTCTTTGGCCTCCTGACTAGTAACACGATGGCCAGGCATTACAGGAAAAGAGCTGGGATTTCCAGTTTTTGAGCTTTAAACTAAACCACTGGGTTTCAATTGTTGTCCCAGGTGGGGTGATTTTCATTTCAACAGGTGAAGAAAGAAGAGAAACATGCAAGAAGTTAACATGGATTATTATAGCATAATAGGTGGGTAGCATAAAAGGTGGTGGTGGGGAGCTGCATACACTATTTTTCTTAAGGGGGTGCCTTTTGTTGGAGGATACGCTAAAGAAGAGTTCCGGATGAAAAGAGTATAGATAGTTGACCTAAAGATTCTATGTCTTATGTGAAATAAGTACTCATCAGAAGCCTTCCTCTAAGATAGAGCAAAGCGGTCAACTTTTACCACTCTAATATCACAAACAGTATAAACCACAACTCTTCATATTTGTTCAGTCAAGCGATGCGCTGCCCTGTTCTTTTTCCCTTCAAAGGCACAGACAGAAGCGCAAGCATGGTTTCCACTGACTTGTCCATGGGAAAAGAAAGAAGTCACCACCACAACAGCTATACTTTGAACATGTTCAACATCCTTGTAAAAAGCAATGCTTTCACATCTTTGGCCAGGATCTTAAGTGCTATGCTACACAGGGTGCTCTGAAAAAGCCACAAGAGCTATTGACTTCCAAGAGTGGCAAATGTCAAAACGGTGCTCAAAAAGAAAGCGATCCATTTGCACAAGTACAGGCACTCCATATTATTTTATGCCCAAAAGATTTTCATTACGCATACTCTTCCAAATCATTGGCCAGTGGTTGCCCAACTAAGTGGCTGCTTAACACTTTGGAAAGAACACCTCACTTGTAGTACTGCTGCAAAGAGGCGAAAGTTTTTTGGCACCTTCTGGAGATTCTCCTATGCATTGATGCTTTCTTTCAGTTTTTCAACAGCACTCCATGGAAACCCAGGGTGATCATCACCCACTCCCTCGGCAAAGCCAAAAATTCATTGCTTCTGACCACTGATTAGAACCAGCTAGGTTATCAGTTCAAGGAAAGGCTTCTCGTGCACAATTTGTCACCAGTCTCTATCCTACTAGTATTAAATAACTAGTAAAGAAAATTGCGCCTGGAAAATACAGGTAAGAAATACTTGTACAAAGAGCGGATGAACTCACAACCCACAACATCAAACCACTGTCTTACTGACTCTAAAGAAATGGGCATGTACACAAATGCTTATACCCATAAGAAAATTTGTTTTAAAGGTGCCGCTGGACTCAAACTTTATTCTGCTGCTTCAGACCAACATGGCTACCCAGTTGATTCTGACTCACACTTTGTTATACATAAAGCATCAGCAAAAGCTCCGTGTGTAAGATACAGAAGTACAGCACTATGTGTACCTGACTACATTTGAACCATGAAACGATCAAAAGTCTTATATCAATGAACAGTGTTGCCTTTTAACAGATCAGTGAATGCTAAAAAGATACAGAGTCAGTCATAAAGTTAAACAGTTAATACAGTATAGGATTATGTGATATGAACACCATGGAAAGGGATTGCATACATGTCCACCTCCAACAGAGGACTAAGAAATGACGGCAAACGGGACTGCATTTCTGGAAACAAGGTATGAACACATGAAGCTGCTTTCTACTGAATCAGACTGGCAGCAGTTTTCTAAGGCCTCAGGCAGAGATATTCCACATCACCTAGTACCTGGTACTTTTAACTGGAGAGGCAGGGGACTGAATCTGGGATCTTCTGCATGAAAAGCAGATGCTCTGCCTCTGAGCAACAGCTCTTCCCTATGGAAAAGACTGGACAAGAGCAGGCGCAAAAAGGATTAAACAGGAGAGCTCGAGATACAAATATCTTGCAAACGACAGATATCCCATCATGTTGTATGACTGACAATCTCAACAGTCACAATGAATAATTAGGAGGCACAACTCATGTTGTGTTCTCATTTATTCTACAACCTGTAGCAAGGCACTCATGGTTATTAAAAAAACTTGTATGGTATGAATATCTCTGAGAATAAATTAATGGCAGAACTGTGCATACTTTCCTCATTATTGTGGAACTCCCCTTCTCTTGATCACAGAAGGAGCTGCAGTGGCTAAGGCGAGCAAACAACTGGTACTGCCATACATGTGATCAAAATCACCTCTCCTCCCCTGTTCTTCTCAAGGCATAGCAGATTTGAGGAATGAAGCAGGCAAGTGACTGATAAGGGGGGAGGTTACTGACCCCCCCCTTATTTCCCACTTAGCTCTCAAGCCTCTCAAACTCTGCATGATAAGAAGATAGCTTAAGTGGTTCTAAAACACTGGGTGCTCCTTCACCCACTGGATCAAGCGAATTAAAGTTCTCAACTTATTTTGCCAGAACTATTTTATCTCTTTAATATGTATTTGGCTATGTCAACTGCCCTCCTCCGGTAACCGGGCGCAGGGTGGTGTACAATATGCTCACAAATTTATTTATTTTATTTGCTTGGACTTTTATCCCACCTTCCCGCATCAGTTAAAACAAAAGTTAAAAACCAATAAAAACCGACAGTTTGACTAAAGATGGTGCTAAAACCCTAATAGCGTCATTGTCTCATGGGAGGGCAGGGGGTGGGAGTGCGAGAATGGAACTGTCGCTGTCCTCAACCAAACACCAGCCGGAACATCTCTGCCTTGCAAGTCCTGCGGTACTGTAATAAGTCCTGCAGGGTGCGGATGTTGTTTGGCAAAGAGTTCCACCAGGCTGGCTAAATGAATAGATTACGCCACGTTGGCTAAATGAACAGACTGCAGGTAATCTGTTTCTCTTTACTTCTCTACTTAATAGCTGGTTTTCCCAAGCAGTCACCACATAGTAGTTCAAGTTCAAGGAAAGGCTTCTCATGCACAATTTGTCACCAGTCTCTATCCTACTAGCATTGAATAACTAGTAAAGAAAATTGCGCCAAGACAAGATAAACACACACAGAAAGACAGCAGGGGATCCTCTTTCTTGTATGCGACTTCTATCCTCTGGAGAGTCAGGAATGTAGCTGATGTGGTGTCCACAGGCCTGGCCCCCTAGCGTTTCTTCTGGGCCCTCTCCCTCCCGGGCTGGCCCCAAACTGAATTAATGTAATTACCTTTGACTTAATTAGCTGTGCCCCCCCCAAGCCCCCTTCCCAAAAAATCCCTAGCTACAGGGGTGTGGAGAGGTTTTTGTACCTGCTGGTGGAAGAACTGACAGGCAGAACTCTCCCATGGCAAATGTAAAACACAGTTAGATTCCTGGAACCTATGTACTACACAAAATGAGGAGATACAGAGGTCTAAAATTCTGGAAAATATTGCTCCACAGTGGAAAAGGAGAGAAGAGATCCAAATTGTTCTGCACTATACATAAACGACTCTCTGTATGTGATGTATATCCATGGAGAGAGAGAGTCTCAAGAGAAACATTCAAGAACTGTTACCCACCCCCATCTATCAGATCCTTCCTCCAAGAAGCTCTAGGTAGCCCACCCAGTCTTTTATCCTCACGGCAATCCTGTGAAGAAGGACAGACCAAATGAGAGAAAAAGAAGGAGCTCAAGGGATCACCTAATGAGCTTCCTGGAAGGGTGGGGATGTGAACACAGCTCTGCCGATTCCTAGACAGACACCCTAGACCCAGCACCAATGTTCCCTCTAAGCTGAGATAGTGTGAGCTAGCTTCGTTTTTTAGCCTCTGGCTCCCAAATTTTGCTCCAGAGCAAACTAATTTATGCAGTAGTCAAATCCAATGCTTCCTCTAACCTGTGGAATCTTGTGAGCAAAAATTCTACTTGTGAGCTACTGGCATGAAAGTTGTGAGCCAGCAACTTGCCTACTACATACATTAGTTTGCTCTGGAGCCATCCCTCCTGAGCGAAGACAAAAATGTGTGAGTCGGAGGCTAAAAAACTGTGAGCTAGCTCACACTAACTCACCTTAGAGGGAACACTGGTCAAATTGCTCACTCACCACTTTAATGCCAGTAGCTCACAAAGGGGAATTTTTGCTCACGAGTCTCCACAACTTAGAGGGAGCATTGCCCAGCATCAATGAATGTAAAGTTTCAGCTGTCCAGGATTGTTACCACCTGCACCAGCCTCACGTGCACAGCAGAGGCTACCAGAACCACAAGTATGTCTCAAAAGGACATCCCTTCCAAGATGCAGCCATAACACTTCCCCATCAATTTAAAAATTGGGGGGGGGGGGGGCTTGCCATCCATGCCCTAGAACCATCCGGTTGGCCACGGCATAAAAACAGGATCCCGGACTAGACAGCTTGCCTGGTCTGATCAAACCTGACAAGTCCAAGGCGTAAAAACAGGATCCCGGACTAGAGAGCCTGCCTGGTCTGATCAAGCCTGACAAGTCCAATGTTCTTTCCGTCCATGCTCCCGTGTAGAACAGTATCTCTGTCGGGAAAACCATCATGTGTGAAGAGGCTCCTGGAAGAACCCGCTTCTATGTGTCATTTGAGGCGAAGGTTAAAGGTACTCAGAATGAAGCCAACGACAACAAAAATCTGGCCCTAGAAACGGTATCTTCCGCGTCATACATGAGTTGGTATTTTTTCTTCACTGCATGCACTACCTCACAGGGTGTCTGTTGTGGGGAGGGGAGGGGAAGGGAAAGGAGTTTGCAAGCGGCTCTGAGACGCGTTTGGGTAGTGGTTAAGCGTGCAGACTCTAATCTGGGAGAACTGGGTTTGATTCCCCGCTCCTCCACGTGCACCTGCTGGATGACCTTGGGCAAGCCATAGTTCCGTCAGAGCTGTTCTTCGAAAAGGGCAGTTTCTGTCAGAGCTCTCTCGGCCCCACCTACCTCAGAGGGTGTCTGTTGTGGGGAGGGGAGGGGAAGGGAAAGGAGATTTTCAAGCCGCTCTGAGACTCCAACTCCTCCCTGGCCCCCCTGTTCGTGCTGGAAGTGGTAAGTTCAACCCACCACACCAACAGCCAAATTCCGTCCCTCCCTCCTCCACTGGTTGCTATCAGCCACAATGACAAAATGGAGCCTCCATATTCAGAGGCTCTAAAAGTTCATCTCCCCCCAATACAAGAAGGCTGAAACCAGGCTGACCACTGAAGGGAGGGAATGTAATGCAGAATGGGGGGGGGGGGGGGGGGGGAACTGGAATAAAAAGAAAGGTTGAACTTGATTTTAATGCTGAATGGGGGGAAAGCCCGAATCTCTTCTTCTTTTTCTTGAGAGAGAATCAAGCAAAATGGGTTCTGACAGTTACCACAGCGAGTTCCTTAGAATCCCGGGGAAGATTGGCGGGAGGAACAGAGAAGAAGGCGGCGGTGAAAGGCTTGACTGTAACCTCTATATGGAATCGAGTGAGGAGGGAGTGGGGGGGGTTTCTTAAGGAAAAGCAGGATCCGCTCGGGGATTTTCCCGTTGCCTGGAAACACACCGAAGGCGAGACCACCCCCGCCCCGCGGCGCCCCCCCCCTCCCTCCCTCCCTCCCTCCCGCCTCCTTCCCCACGGCGCCCCCGCCTCCTCTCCTCCCTCAGCCTCCCTCCCCCCGCCCGCCTCCACCCAGGCGCCGGCGCCTCCCCGCCTCCCCCTCGCGCCCCCCTCACCTGCACTTTCCGCCGCCCCGCCGTGTTCTGTCGGTGATGTGCCGCCATCTTGCATGTTGACACTCTGTCGTCATGTCCGAGGAAAGGGCTTCAGCCGGCCCGGAAGTTCCGCCTCGGGCCCCGCCCCCTTCCCTTCTCTTCCCCGCCCCCTTTCCCAACACTCAGGCCGGCCAGCGCGCTTGGAGGGAGGGGGGGGTAGGAAAAGTGGGTGGGGTTGAGACCGCGCGGGGGCGTGGCTTCCCCGGTTGCCATGGCAGTCGCCACGGCGCGAGGCGGGGCTCCCTAGGAGGCGGCGATGACGCGAGAAAGGGGGGCGGGTCACCTCGCGAGAGCTGGCGCGAGGAAATGTGGGGGGCACGGGGGGGGGGAGCCGGGGGAAGGTGACGGTTACGACGGTTGGAGCCCGTTGGGCGCGCGCGCGCCGTTGGGCCAACCGACAGGCTTGCGCACGCGCGGTTCGGGATGGCTCCCCTTTTCCCGCTCTTGGTGTCTTGTGGCGTGAAGAGACCTGCTCCAAAAGAGGCTCTGCGATTCCCTCGCCTGATAGCTTGGAGAGGCAGTCTAGAACTTTATACGTTTCCTCATTCGTTTATTTTTTTTTTAAAGAAGGACAGGGTGCTACCAATGCTCCCTCTGAGATGTGGAGTCTTGGGAGCAAAAATTCCACTTTGTGAGGTACTGGGCATTAAAGCTGTGAGCGAGCCATTCGGCTGCTGCAAAAATCAGTTTGCCATCCTTCCTGAGCTAAGGCAAAAATGTGAGAGCTGGAGGCTAAGAAACTGTGAGCTGGCTCACACTAGATTCAGCTTAGAAGGAACACTGGGTGCTAAAGTGCTTTTGTGTTTACAGCTGTAGCCCTCACAGGGATGACCTGTGAGGTGAACCTTTTAGAGACCGAGTGCCCAAACTGCAACCCAAAACCCACTTATTTATCGCAAAGTGCCAACACGGCAATTTAACCTGAATACTGAGGTTTTCGCTTTAGAAAAAAACAACTCACACATTAACATCTTTTGTCTTAAAAGAAAAACACTATAACAGAGCTTTCAATGATACAAACAACTTTTTATTGAAAGGTAAAAGTTTGCATTTGGCATGCTTTTGAACAATTAATGTGATTTCTGCTGTCCAGTCTTGCGAACTCTGTGCTGGGGCGATGCCGTGCGTGCCCACAGGGAGGGCTATGAGTGCCACCTCTGGCACGCGGGCCATAGGTTTGCCACCACTGACCTAGGCAGTGTGAGAGTCCTACAGAGTCAGTCAACAACAAGTGTCCTTAAACAGGAATGCTTTTTTGAGAAAGGTCTGCTACGGGCATCTGCACTTCTTGTGTTAGTAGTGGGGGGTGCTAGTAAAACCAGGACAGTTATACAGAATTCAAAGAGACGCCTAGTTGTGCATTGTAACCAATCATTAAGGCAGGAAAAAGGCATTAGCTGACAGGCTGGGGTGTAGCCAGAAAATTTTGGTTGGTGGGGTACAAACGAATTGCTCAACCAGCAAAACAAAGCTGGAGTCCAGTGGCACCTTTAAGACCAAGAAAAGTTTATTCACGGTATGAGCTTTCGTGTGCAAAGACCACCTGGCTCAACCAGCAAGTTTTTGTTTGTTTTTTAAAGCAAATAACGGGAGGCTTTTTTTTCTGGGGGAATGCACCAGAATGGAGTTTAGGAACTACTTCAACAAACTTATTTTAAAAATGTTTAAAGGTTCATGAGTTTTCAGGATACAGATTGAAAATGTCATTTCTCTCTTCAAGAGTTCTGGCTCCCCCCCCCCCCCCAACCTCGCTTGCAAGAAACTTGGAGGGGGGAGAAGCGAGGATAAGAGTTGAACAGTAGAGAAGCGCCAGTTAAGGAAAGCTGCAGAGGAAGACTTCTCGAATTTCTGTCACCCCACGACTTGGGCTGAAGAATAAGTGACCCCTCCCCCTTCAGCAGCTTGCAAAGTCAGTGGGGGCTGAGGAGGAGGGAGCGGTGGGGTGGAAGTGGAGGGCACCTGGTTGTTGCTGCTGTTACAGCTGCGAAGTGCCTGGACGCATTCTGGCCTGGGCTGGTGGGATTAATACTTGGCAAGGTGACTAACAGGCGTCCAGCAGCGCTCCAGCCACACAGCCTCTGCCTCCATGCTAGGGCTGCCAAGTCCAACTTGGGAAATATCTGGGGACTTTGGGGGTGGAGCCAGGAGACTTTGGGGGTGGAGCCAGGAGAAAGGAAGTGACATCATTTTGTGATGTCACATCCTGTGATGTTGCTTCCACATGCTTCCACATGAACTCATGAAGTTTCCTAATACTGAATCAGGCCATTGGTCCATCAAGGTCAGTATTGACTACTCAGACTGGTAGTCGCTCTCCAGGGTCTCAGGCTGAGATCTTTAATGTCACCTATTACCTGATCCTTTTTTAGCTGAAGAGGCTGATACCTCCTGCATGTCAAGCAGATGCTCTATCACTGAGCAATGGCCCTACTGAATCCTTCCTCATCTCGGCAGAATATGAAGCCCTAAGTGCTACACAAGTGCTAAATATGATTTTCATATCATAAGAACAGGAGAGAAGCCACAGTGGATCGGCCCATCCAGTACAGCCCATCCAGTACAACACTCTGTGTCACAACAGTGGCCAAAAATACCAGGTGCCCTCAGGAGGTCCAGCAGCGGGGCCAGAACTCCAGAAGCCCTCCCACTGTTGCCCCCCAAGCACCAAGAATGCAGAGCATCACTGCCCCAGACAAAGGGCTCCATTTAGACCTTGTGGCTATAATATCCACTGATAGACCTCTGCTGGATGGGGACAGAGAGAGAGAGAGACAGACAGACAGACAGACAGCTTTTTCACTTACTCTTGCCCAATTCCCAGGCTTTATTTCTGGCCCTTGTTTCACCCAGCTGTTGTCCATGTAAGTCCCATAACTACTCCCCCCCCCCCCCCAGCATAGGCTTTTTGGTGGCTAAAGAGGACCTTTGTCCTCCCCTTTTCGCCAGCAGAAAAGCTAGTTGGATCCATCCCTAATTTAAAATACCGGTTACTTGATGTACAAATGCTTTTAAAAATGCAGATTTTTACTGCCGGAGGGGGGGACACGGTTGAAAGAAACAGAAAATTGGCATAAAAATGAGGAATCCCAACTTTTATTTGCAGAAGGGAAATGAGGATTGGGGGTCCCCAAACAGCCACGACAAGACATTTTAAACAATCCCACTCCCAGACCTTCTACAGGCAACCTCTCCTTGTGATGTTTACCTCTTTGGAAGTGACAGTTTATTCCTTTGACAAACCCACAGTGGACAGACAGACAGAAAAAAGAAAGAGGGGGAGGGGGAGAGACAGAGAAGGAAAAGAGCTCGCAGACCCCAGCTTACCCAAGCAGCTTACTCCAGCAACAACCTTGCACGCAGTAGAAAGAGCTTAGTCCCGCCTTAATCTCTGGGCGGGGCTCTCTAGCTGGCTCAGCTCTTAAAGGGGAAATTTCCCTTTTAAGAAGTTCAAGAGGCTGGCCAGGGCAGGCTCCGAGGTTCCCCTGCTGGCAGCCATTTTGTCCCCCCGGTGGCCAATCTTGGAAAAGCGGGGGAAAGCTTTAAAAATCGGTGTTTCCCCCGCTCTACCGGGGGACTTGGCAGCCCTACTCCATGCCCATTGCCGGGCAGGCAGGTAAGGGCACGGCGAAGGGCAGCGGGAGTTGTGGGGCCTAGGCCATGAGTTAAGGGGCACATGCCCCTAAGTGCCCCACCATGACTATGTGCCTGGGCCAGGCGAGCTGGATCTCCTTGGAGCTTAGAAACTAAGTTTTGGACCTGTTCACTACTTGGGTGAGAAACCATCAGGGAATACCAGGGTCATAACGCAGAGGCAGGCAATGGCTGAACTAGCTGTATTTGTCTCTTGCCACGAAAACTCTGTGAGGTCACTGGTAGTCCACTGTCACTTGACTGTGCTTTACACACAGGCACACAGCTGTATCACATCTTCAGGGCAGATCATAAAACGCAAAAACAAAATCAGAAGTCTGACCACACTGCAATGTGAGAACATAAGAAGAAGAAGAGATTGGATTTATACCCCGCCCTTCACTCACTTGGAGTCTCAGAGCGGCTTACAAACTCCTTTCCCCTCCCCTCCCCACAACAGACACCCTGTGAGGTGGGTGGGGCTGAGAGAGCTCTTTCCCAAGCTGTCCTTGAGAGAACAGCTGGTACAGAGCTATGGCTTGCCCAAGGTCATCCAGCCAGGGGCAAGTGGAAGAGTGGGGAATCAAACCCGGTTCTCCCAGATTAGAGTCCGAGCACTTAACCACTACACTACACTTAACCACTACACCAAAGAGAAGCCATGTTGGATCAGGCGAAGAGCCCATCAAGTCCAACACTCTGTCACACAGCGGCCAAAACCTAGGGGCCATGTAATTGTAATGTCTGCTGACTGAACCATCCCCCCAGGCCAGCCCTTAGAGGTTGGTCTGCAGTGGTTGAGGTAGAGTTTGCAGGTAGCTGCTGATGGGCCAAAGAAAAATCCAGAATTAAAGCTGTGCCTTTTTAGCAAAGCCAAACATGGTAGCGTAAAACATTGTGAAATTTAGCTGTACATAGTGAGGGAAAGTTCAATGGAGGGTGTGTGTCACAAAATTGGAATAAGAGTCCCTTTCTGAAGACTTACAATCTAAAAGCGTTTTTAAAATCACATCCTGTAATTTCCATCCCAAAAAGTATCACTAGGTGAAGGGGAGGGTAAAAACTGCATAGCAAAAGCATATTTCTTTTATTCTGTACAAGTTTTCTATAGGTACATGATTGCCTATGGCTGCTTCAGCATATGTACCTCAAGCCAGTTTGGTGTAGTGGTTAGGAGTGTGGGCTCCAGTCTGGGAGAACTGGGTTTGATTCCCCATTCCTCCACATGCAGCCAGCTGGGTGACCTAGGGCAAGCCATAGTTCTGTACCAGCTGTTCTCTCAAGGACAGCTTGGGAAAGAGCTCTCTCAGCCCCACCTACCTCACAGGGTGTCTGTTGTGGGGAGGGGAAGGAAAGGAGATTGTAAGCCACTCTGAGACTCCAGGTAGTGAAGGGTGGGGTATAAATCCAATCCTCCTCCTTGCTGCCAAGCGATGATTAGCCCTTGCCTTTACTGTGAACAGTTTCATACATCTCTGGGCTAGGAAGTCTCTGCCTGAGGGCACTTAATGAGCAAACTGTTCCAGTTCTTTGGAAACGGAACAGCATCTCTTCCTTGAAGCAATGAGCCGATTCTGGCTTTTCCCTCACCTCACTGGTGCAGGGGGTTCTTTATAAGAGCTCAGTGTTGCATCTGCTCCATCCCTAAATCTCTTGAAATTACAAATTTCATAACTTGGAACTGGCAATCTAACTTTCACATACTACTTATCATTCTTTCCTCCTTGTGCCCTCAAACCTAATCCCCTTCTCTGTTGACTACCCAATTTTACTGCTAATTAATTCACACTATCCCCAATTCAGCAGACTCCTAAAACAGCACCAGCCTTGTTTTGGTAGACGGCTGCAGAAAACTTCTGTTCTTCTGCCCTTAAGTGGTGGCTGGAAGTCATAAATGAACATCTCGGGTCATTTCGAGCAGGAGCTCAGGGGAGCTCAGCTCTGGGAGTTGGGGGGCCGTCGGGGAATGCCTGCTTGTGTCATGGCTGCAGTAAAATGACTGTGTCCTTGTTCCTCCAACCAGCCTTCTGAAGGCTTCAGCCACCACTGAAGCTATCCTCCCAGAACAGTGGTATTTCTGAGTCTTGGATTAGTGGCTGTCCCCTCTCTGCCAGCTCTTTCTTTCTTTCTTTCTTTCTTTCTTTCTTTCTTTCTTTCTTTCTTTCTTTCTTTCTTTCTTTCTTGCCTTCTGACATACTTCCGGTGATGTCAGGGAGCATGGCATATGCAAATAAGTTATGCTAATGAGTTATGCTAATGAGCTCCTGCACCTCTTTTTCTACAAAATGACCCCTAGAACATCTATTAAAAGTATATGAATAGGCAAGCTTTCAGAACCCAATCATTTTCATGTTTTTCTGGAAGTAAGGCTGGTTGAGTTCAGCAGGATTTACTCTCTGTATGCACGAAATTGAGGGTTCTTTATTAAATTTATAAATCTATTTTAAACTGTTAAACACATAGAACATAGAACAAAACTATTCTTTAGAGAAAAAAACCTATTCTTTTAAACTGTGAAATGCAGATCATCTCTGCATCAACCGTCCGAAAAGCACTCCCCCCTGCCAAGGCACCCATAAGGGCAACTGTGGCCCATTATTGCTGCTTCATTTGGTGCTTCGAATGGGCCAGCTCTTCCTTTGCCTTCATCCTCTCTTCCATGATCTGGCTCTGCATCATAAGGCTCTGGATTCTGGCATTCAGCCGGCGGTGCACCTCCTGCCGGGCAGCCTCCCTGGTACTCTGTGGAGAAGGCCGTTCCTGGATGGGATGATGTCCTAGGAAGTCCATGATGGGAGGAGAGGAGGCAAGAGAGGGAGGAGAAGAGAGAAAACTGGGTGTTTTTTTGAACTGAGAGGCAGGATATAAATAAATAAAATGTAGAATAATGAGTGCTTTGGGCAACAATGGTTTTAATGTGTTCTGCTCTTAAAAGCTGTTCAAAAGATATTAATGCACAGCTATGTCATTCTGTGATTTAATGGAAGGAAACAGGAACTTCACTTTTGTTTTGAAAGGGAGGAGAAATAACTAGTCCTAATTAAAATGTAGATCAAGCCAGAAGAATACCTTCAGCTAGCTTTCCTGGTCCCAACTTCGCAACACTGTTCAGGAAGACAACCCCTAGAAGACAAGAATCATTCTTGATTCCAGATGTGTTTCAAGATTAGCTCTTATCTCGGCTAAGATGTGGAAGACATTAAGGTTTACTACTGCAATATCATATAAAGAGAATTTATATAAGATGTTCCATAGATGGCACTGGACACCGGATAGAATATATAGATGCTATGGAAATACGTCTAATTTGTGCTGGAAATGTGGTAAGAATGTTGGGACATTCTACCACATGTGGTGGCGGTGTCATAAAATTCAGACCTATTGGAACAAAGTTAAAAATTTAATATCGGAAATCTTAAACATAGACCTATTATACAAACCGGAATTGTACCTCCTTAACATGCTACCGGAAGGCCTTAAAAGGGAAGAACAAAAATTAATAACTTGTATCCTTACTGCGGCAAGGACTAGCTGGGCAAAACTCTGGAAAGAAAAAATGATATCATCCCCAGATATGATTGTGGAAAAACTTATGGAGTTAGCAGAATTGGACAGACTGAGTTGTCAACTACATGGAAAGAATGAAGATCAATTCTTAAAAACATGGTCAAAATTTTATGAATGGATTGAAATTAATGTATGACTCCGAAAATTTATATGTTGCAAAATATGTTATGTCTTATGTTGTGGAAAAATTATTAAAATATTATTAAAAAAAAAAAAGATTAGCTCTTATCTCAGTATTTCCTCCATGTCCACAATAGAAGACATACTGAAACTCATTTTGAAATCATGACTGGAAAAAACTGATAGGACAATTGACTGAGACAATAGTATGATTCACCAAAAATTTGTAAACTTACCAATATCATCATCATCACCACAAATGCAATATTGCTTCCTCTTCTCCATCAATTCGTAGGCTAGGGGAAAGCAGTCAGAACAACAAACGTAGCTGTAATCTCCCTCTTGTGGGAAAAAAGGACAAATTCCCAGCATTGTGTAAAAGAAGATTTTTTTTAATAGAGAGAAGAGGATTTTTCAGGTCAGATAAAATCTTAGTTTCTGTTGCAATTTCTCTGTTCTTTAAAAGCATGTCATGTAGAATGTTGTTGTTTTTAATAAGAATATATGGATATAAGTTTATTAATATTGTGCTACTTGTTTGCTTGGAGCTACTAAGCCTACTAATTTCAGTGGGGTTAGACTGGAGTCAGTTTGCATAGGATTACACTGTTAATGTTATTTCGGCAGGAAAAAACCCTGTCTTTTATGATGTTGACTTGATGTTTGCTACTGTGTTTTCCCTCTCCTATTTGTGTCTAAGCTTGGCAGAACCACATAATTCTCGCAAATAGACAGATCTCTATTAAATGTTACATAACCTAGATTTTTGCTGAGCAGAATAGGCTACAGAATGGTAGCAGTTGCTCTGTGCAATAATGGCTGCTGTTTGAAACAACTGGTTAAGTTATTTAAGGACTTAGCAAAACAGAAACTGTACTACATTCTCGTTTTTGTTACGAAAGATAACAGGCTACTCGATAATGGTAAAGGATGTGATCTATATCATACATATTTTGATATCTATAAATCATAGAAAAGTCCATTTATTTACTGAACTAGTTCTAATTAATCACGTGCTATTTATGTTAAACATGGCCAGCTCTTACAATTTAATCACAGTGTTCAGAGTATGGAAAATTCTCTTGTCAAGTATGATCTGCTTGAGACGTCTACATGAACCTCAGCCTTCATTTAAGGATAATATAAGATTTCAAGCCTTCCAGCTGAAAGCAATATTTATGTGTAGTGCACTGCATGCTATGGCCCCAAAGAAAGGTTGGTGGATACTTCTATGTGAGGTGTAGGATAACCTCTTGCTGTCTAATGGCTACGCGCACTGCATCCAGCCCACAGGAGAAGAGCTCTATAGACTCGGGTGGGGATCTCTTGACATGCATGGAGAACTGATCTCAAGAGAGGGGATGGCTCCTGTCCATATTTTAAAACTGTATTACACTATAGCAATTTTCGAAATCATCTTATATGCGCTGAAAAGGTGCTTAAAAAGAGAGGAAGTAAATGAATATTCTATTAACATCAAATTAGTTGTACTGGCACTGAAAAGAAATACTATATAATAGTGTTGGCTCTCTGAGTGCATATTTAAAAGTCTGCAAGGCAGGATATTGTCTAATTGTTCTGTCCCTTGGTTTTGTTGAGAAAAAAGCCTTTTTGTGTTATTAGCTTCACAGCGATGAACTAATCCACCCCTATTTAAAAGTTGATAATGTAGAATTATCACCATCTCCGTTGACTCATTGTTTTGTTTCCTGTAATACCTCCAGGAATCTCCCTGATTACTTTAAAGCTAAGAACATACTCCTCCCTCTTCTCCACAACCCATAACACTACGTTTTCTACAACAGGCAGTAGTGAGGAAAACAAGACTTCCTAAGAAAAATGGGGAATTTTGATGGAAGTCGGTGATTTCGTTTGTTTTTCCTCTCTTCAAAACTTGAGGGGGGAATCTCCTACATTCTGCTGAGATGATGTAATCCTGGAGGCTTTCACTGGGGAACAGGTAAGTTTGTCCAGGATGGTGGGAAAATGTGTGGTAGGAAGTGTGGGAAAACTATACAGAACAGTATGGCAAATGTGGATTCATTTCTTTTTAAGCCAGCATGTGGTTCATAAGAAATATATGCAATTATTATATGAGTTCAAGTGTGCTACTTTGTACAAACAAGGCAGTGTGAAGTTATATTTTAAACACAATTCTAAGTTGATATGAAGTTATTTTTACACTGTGTGTCTTCCAAGAAAATCCGTAGGCTGATGGGCAGGATGCCAACTGTTTACTGAATACATCATGAAGGGTGCTATATGTCGTGGTTTCAGTATTTGGATATTAGAATGTCAACAAAATCGTGCCAATTTAATTGACTCTTGAAATCATTTTAAAAGACACATTGCTATTAGGTTTGAAAAACAACTGTATTATTCCTGCCTTGCTGTCAGTATGTACCCCTGCTTAATTTAGGGCTGCCAGCTCTTGTGAAATTCTTGGATATTGGGGGGCAGAGCCTGGGGAGGGCAGGCTTTTGGAAGAGGAGGAAGGGGGCTCAGTGGGTAGCAATGCTGTAGATTCTGTCCTCTGAAGCTGCCCTTTTCTCCAAGGGAACTAATCTCTATAATGTGGAGTTGTGTTATAATTCCAGGAGATCCCCAGGCCCCACATGGAGGTTGGCAACTCTAACCTAGTTGCAATTCTGAATTTTACATTCAGTTGTAGGGTTGTGGATTAAAGCTGACCCCCTTGCGTCAGTGAAGTCATCTCCATGTCTTGCTGCATGCTGCTCTCTTTTTAAAAAATTAATTGCCATTGCATCCTTAATTTTTTCTTTGACTTCCTTTATGTATTCTGTCTCAGGTTTCAAAATTTCCTTTTATGAGTTTATTCTGTAGTAAATTGTTCTCCATTTGCTTATGAGTTGATACGGAAAGAGAAGGAGATGAGCAATGAAGCAGAAATCAAAGTAATGCTCTAGTGAGGGAGCGCGTTCAGATAGAAAGCTTCCAAGCCAACTTGTGTCTGGGTAATCCAACTTGCTATTTTGAGCACTCATCATTTTCTGAAGTAGCTTTGTGGCGTTTTACTTCTTAATTCCCAAGGCTTTCTTTCCAGTTCAGTTACTGTTACCAGGGCTGTATGTCAGGGTTGCATCCTTACATCCCAGCTCTTTCACCCTTTTTTAAAATACGACTTTGCACAGACATTCTACAGACATTAAATGCCCCTAAATTAGGTCACCCAATTTTTTATAAGGACCACACTTATTTTATTTATACTTTAGTATATGTCATACTTTAAAAACATTTACTGCATACTGCAAGATTCACATGTTAATTACCAAAAGATAACAGTTTTTCCTAAGGCCAAATTTGGTTTATTGATGCTCATCATCGTGAACAAGATCGCTGTTTTAAAGATCTGGGCTTGGACTTCCATTCACCTCTCTCTTGGAGTGTGCACTGCAGACGAGGTTTGGCCGGCGCTAGAATAAATGTTGTGGCTATCCAAAGAGTTCTTTTTTTTCTGTTGATGGGCAATATATTTCTTTGGCCTTACAAGCATTCAGAGCAAAAGCTATGGCTAGGTTTTTATGTGGAGATCCGATCTGGATTCAGATCTTTAAATCTTTAATTGAAAGTACACAAACTGCTTTTCTCCATGCTCTTTTTGGAACATTCAGATGTGATGTGTAGCTTCATCAGTGCAAGGGCTGGAGGTGGATATGAAGCAAATTTCAGCTGTAGCCTGGTCTGCAGGAGTTAAGTTGATGCTGGCTCTTGCCTTATCAGATTCCCTCCTGACAATGGAGAGCTGGCTTTTGCCTGATTCGTATTCCAATGCTTGGAGCCAGAGAGGGTATATAAGAAAATTACTGAACTGTGTTTTTCAATGACCTGTCTCCTAGTGTTGGGGTTAATAAAGCTTGTGCTATGGTAGTAGGAAGTCTTGAAGAACTGGATTGGCAGCTGCTTTTAGTTGCAACTGCTCACCTGTTTATTGGGCTTTGTTCCTTCATCACCTTTTTCTTGTAACAGATACCTGTCCTTTCTTACAATCCTTCTTTATTGTGTGCTTTTCTCATTAGCTCATCTCAGTGTGCTACCTGTAGCAGAATTAACAGGTAGATTCAGGGGAATTCCCTGAAAGCAGAGGTTGTCCCTACAGAGCTCAGGTTTTAGAATTTATTGTACATTTCCTTTTTTCCTGTAAAATGGATGATACGAATATAATCAATGTACTAGTTCCACTTAATGGTAACTTTGCCTGTTCTCTCTGCCAATTATCACCTGTTAAATCTTCTGGGGTTTCGCAATAGGGCCACAGAAGCATTAGGAAAATGTATTTCATTAGCATTAAGACTTTGTGACCAAATTTCGAAGGCAACTTGACAGACTGAATTTTGCATACTTATTTTAAGTTTTTGTAGTAGTTCTTTATGGTATTTTAATATGTAAACCTATTTCAAAATTTAAGTTTTATTTGTTTATTTTAAAATGTAAAACTGCATTAACTATTTATTGGGTAAACCTTTCAGGATCTTTGAGCTGTGTCTGTAAATGTATTGCACTAATAGGTTCTCAGCCCTCATACAGGGCGAATACTTTGAGAAAGCCTAACATGCTGTTGTGCTTTATAGACTATTTTTGAGATTAAACCGAAAAACTGATCTCTGGTTATTCTGCTGTTGTTTCACTGTAACATCAAAAGAAACATGTGGATGAAGGGAACAGCCAGTGGGTGATTGGGAGTGGAAAACTGCTCTGAAAAAGGCCCTACTCCCAGCCCCAGCAGCCCCCAGCCCCAAACAAAGAAGAAGAAGAGGAGATTGGATTTATATCCCGCCCTTCACTCGGAGTCTCAGAGCGGCTTACAAACTCCTTTCCCTTCCCCTCCCCACAACAGACACCCTGTGAGGTAAGTGGGGCTGAGAGAGCTCTGAGTCAACTGCCTTTGAGAGAACAGCTGGTTCAGAGCTATGGCTTGCCCAAGGTCATCCAGCAGGTGCAAGTGGAGGAGTGGGGAATCAAATCCAGTTCTCCCAGATTAGAGTCCGCACACTTAACCACTACACCAAACTGGCTCTCCGAAGGAGGCAACTTGCCTACTGAACTACCTGAGCAACACCTCTTCCAGGATGCTCAGAGCTCATGCTTGCAGGCATTGTCTCCCCTGGACCGCATGGAACTTGGGTGGGCTGGGCACTGCCTGTCTTGCTCTAAGCACTGTTCAGGTGGGTCACGTGCGGCCTCCCCTGGGCTGCATGGAGCTTGGACAGGGCAGACACTGCTTTCCTCCCTTTGTGTGGAGGTTAGGCTGGCCAGGCATCACATCCTGGGTGCACAGAGCTCAGCTGGCTGGGCACCACCTCCCCATGGGCCACATGACGCTGAAGCCAGCCATGTGCCACCTCCCTTTCTCTGTACAGGGTTCAGGTGGCTGGGTTGTTGCCTCCTCTGAGTGCTGATTTCCTCATTCCATGTTGGGCTCAGGTAGGTTGAGCACAGCCCTTCACCACTGGGCTGGCCTAGACCAGGTGGAGGGAAGTCCCCCAGCTGACCAGGAGTTGTCCATAATGGCCAGTCACCCTTGCTAACTGCTGTCCTAGGTGACTCACCATTTTATGGTATGCCAGGTATTTCTAGCTTGCCTCAATTCCAGTATCAGAGCCAGGTTTGGAAAATATGCATGGAGCTATAGAAAGAATAGATAGCAGGTTATTGAACAAACATGAATAAAAGTACAGTGATCTCTTTGGCATCATTTCAGGCTCTCTGTCACCCTACAAAAAAGTCCTGTTTACAATTTGTTATGGCTTCTGAACTGGCAGAACAATCTTGAGCTACAAGGTCAGTTCTCACAAAGGGGCATCCTGACCCTACACATTACACAGATGGAGGATTGACAACCTTTTAGGTGGTAGCTTGAGATCTGGGATTATATCTGATCTCCAGGTGAGGGAGATGAGTTCACCTGGAGAAAATGGCTGCTTTGGAAGGTGGACTCTATGGCATCATACTCCATTGAAGTCCCTCCCCTCTCCAAAACCCGCTCTCCTCAGGCTCCACTCCCAAATTCTCCAGGTATTTCCCAACCCAGAGTTGGCAACCCTACACACAGATATCTGTTCCTCAGAAATGCAAGCATAGTTCATCAGACTGAATGGAGCTGAAGGCCAAAGTGAATCTGTCGGAGGTCAATCAGAAAATAATTTGAGGCCTAGCAAGGCTAAGGCAGCCTGTATCTGCAATATCCTCTCCTTGGCAGACTGAGGCTGAGGAATAATAAAGGTAAAGGTTTCCCTTGCTTGAAAGCCAGTTTAATCCAACTCTGGGGGGGGGGTGCTCATCTCCGTTTCCAAGCTGAAGAGCCAGCGCTATCTGAAGACTTTCCGTGGTCATGTGGCCGGTAACGCTGTTACCTTCCCACCAAAGCGCTACCTATTTATCTACTTGCAATTCCTTGATTTTGAACTGCTAGGCTGGCAGGAGCTGGGGCCAGAGATGGGAGCTCACTCCGTCCCACGGCACTATGGTCTCAAACTGCTGAACTGCCAACCTTCTGGTCTGCAGCTCAGTGTCTTAGCTTCTGAGCCTCACGTGAAAAAGTGTAAAATCTATAAAAGGTTAATAAGGATTCAGAGATAAATTTGAAAATTATCAGCAGACACAATTCTAGAAATTCATTTCTAGAATTGTAATTCAAGGTACTCAAATAACAAGCATTAATCATTTGCTCTGTAAGAGTTAAAACAGCTGTTCAGAAAGAAAGATTTATAAATCAGAGCATATAATTTAAAATATATTGGAGATGCCCTTATAGAATTTAGTAGTCTGTATAAGGAACATTAAAAGAAAAGGTATTCCATAGAATATTTTAATAGATCTTTTCAGTCATATTCCTAACAAACCATCAAACAATAAGAGAAAACTGATACTCATATATACACATGTTCAATATACCTCTTAACGTTCATAAACTTATTTAAGGCTTTTGTTAAAATAAGATCACCTCTAGCCGCACTTGAGACAGGGCTTCTTTTCAGTTTGGTGTAGTGGTTAAGTGCGCGGACTCTAATCTAGGAGAACCAGGTTTGATTCCCCACTCCTCCACTTACACCTGGCTGGATGAACTTGGGGCAAGCCATAGCTCTGTACCAGCTGTTCTCTCAAGGACAACTTGGGAAAGAGTTCTCTCAACCCCACCTACCTCACAGGGTGTCTGTTGTGGGGAGGGGAAGGGAAAGGAGTTTGTAAGCCGCTCTGAGACTCCAAGTGAGTGAAGGGCGGGGTATAAATCCAGTCTCCTCTTCAGGAAATCTGGTCAGTCAGATCAGCTGTTAACATAGATTCATACAAATCATATATAATGTTTTTCAAAATTCTTTCTTTTTAGTCATAAATAGGAAATACCATAATCTGCAAGCCTTTCAGATCTGTAACAATACTAGCTGAAAAAAAGAAAAATGTTAACCCAAAGCTGGGATGTCAGCATCTGTAAGGTAAAAACAGACTGAACCCAGAAAGGATGAAAAAAACAAACAAACCCATAGTGGGGCATCCAATTTCAGTATATGCAATCAAAAATACACAGATATTCCACGTTCAGATGTATTACTAGAAATGGAATAAAAATAACTTTCAGAGACTCTATATAACAAAGCAAAATTGCTATATGCTATAGGGAAATGAGAAAATTTTCTTTAGATAGACCATGTGTACAGGACTCATAGTCAATTCTGTTATTATGAAACAAAATATCCATAACATACATAACTTTCTGTTACCAAGCACTTTTCTTTCCTATAAAAAGTTACATACTGAAAAAAGATCAATTAATTATGATAACTCTAGGTGTTTATCCATGTCAGCATGTGCTATTTGGGTTTTTCCCCCCATTCTACAATCCCAGACCAACTGCATTTAGAAATTTTAGCTGTACTTTCAAATTCGTCATATCTCGTAATCGGCTTACTGACTGACTGATGATCTTTTATCGTAGCTGTAAGCTGCCTTGGGTCCTAGTGAGAAAGGTGGACTATAAATGGAAATAATAAATTTATAAACACACAAATGTTACATTACTGAGCCCAGCAGTAAAACACCGCACCAAAAGAATCTTGCCTCAGTCATAGCATATGATCACATGGAGATTTTTTTTTCTTGCCCTTTTTAAATGTGCATTTGCAGGTTGGTGTAACCAAGAGAGGAAAAATATGAAATGGACCAAACCAAAAGCTGTGGCAAAGTGTACATGATCCAGTTCTGGAATTCATTTTAGAAATTCTTTTATAGTGACACTTGAAGTCAGGAGGATCAGAATTTACCATGGAGAAAAAAAACAATGAGGGGAAATCCACTCACCCGCATATTGACTGCTAACCACTGGTGGTGATTTTAGAAATCAAACATTAGCATACTATTTATTTCATGCTGTATGTTAGTGGTTTTCAAATTGTGTTCTAAAAACCCTGGGGTTTCATGGAGTGAGTAGTTCAGTTATGGCAGACAAGATTTCCAGAAAGGCAGCTTGCCCAGCACTGTTGATATTTATTTGTTTGTTTGTTTGTTTGTTTGTTTGTTTATTAATTACATTTTTATCCCGCCTATCCAGCAAGCTCTGTTCCCTGCAAGGAACAGCAGCAGTCTCAGATCAGAAATCTATTTTAAGTCCTGGTGTTTCTCGTTCTCTGGTGTTTCTCATTCTCATTCCCTGGTGTTTCTCATTCTCATTGAGAGCCAGTTTGGTGTAGTGGTTAAGTGCACGGACTAGTCTGGGAGAACCGGGTTTGATTCCCCACTCCTCTACTTGCACCTGGCTGGATGACCTTGGGCAAGCCATAGCTCTGTACCAGCTGTTCTCTCAAGGACAGTTGTCTCAGAGCTCTCTCAGCCCCACCTACCTCACACAGTGTCTGTTGTGGGGAAGGGAAAGGAGTTTGTAAGCCGCTCTGAGACTCTTAAGTGATTGAAGGGCGGGGTATAAATCCAAACTCTTCTTCTTCTTCTTCTTCTCCATTCAAATGGCCCAATTCAGCCAGCTTCAGTTCTTATGGAAGATCCTATGCAATGTCCACCCTCTAAGCTGTGGAATCTTGTGAGCAAAAATTCTACATTGTGAGCTACTGGCATTAAAGTTGTGAGCCAGCAATTTGGCTACTGCATAAATTAGTTTGCTCTGGAGCCATCCTTCCTGAGCTGAGACAAAAATGTGTGAGCCAAGGGCTAAAAAACTGTGAGCTTGCTCACACTAACTCAGCTTAGAGGGAACACTGTGGACCATAACTCTAGTATGCTCCAGGAGCCATTAAATATTCTTAGCCAAATATGTGCTTTGCTGGTGCCACACTATGAGCAAATTCCTTGAATGTATCTGAATTACGCAGTTTTTCCCTACCAGCTTTCCCTACCCGCTTTAATCAGATTTTTTTTGTTCTGTTCATATTTGCAGATATAGTGGGAAAGATGCCAAACTTTTCATTTTCAACAGCGAATAATTTCCTCCGTTTCACCCCTGAAAGCTTAGATGGTATTAGAAAGAGACTTGCTGAGAAGAAAGAAAAGGAGAAAAGCGCAGAAAAAACTGAAGAGGAAATTATCCAACCACAGCTTGATCTAAAAGCGTGCAAAAAGTTGCCTACTCTTTATGGAAACCCCCCTCCATGGCTCACCGGAGAACCACTGGAGGATCTGGACCCCTATTACAAAACTCATGAGGTTAATCACTTAAAAAAAATAAATTACAAGATTATTTTGACATAAGATAATTTTGTGAGGCTGAAAGTAAAGGGCTGCCACATCTTACTGTGGAAGCCAAAACAGAATTTTCATAGGTTTCAGGCTCTGCACTGTGTACTTCACAACAGGTTTAACCGATCATTCATCAATGTGGTTCCATCCTTAAACAGTTTGTAGCTTGAAAATGGTTTAGGGTTGCCCTGTACCAAACACATATCATGAGCAGCTAGTTTTCAATCCATTGGCAGCCTAGAGGCCAATAGGATTTTCAGGGTGGAAGCTTTTGAGAGTCAAAGCTCCCTTGGTCAGGTACCTTATTGGTCTCTAAGGTGCTCCTGGATTACAGTCTAGCCAGGGCTCATTTCGTAGCTGGAGCTCCTCTGCATATTAGGCCACACACCCCTGATGTAGCCAATCTTTCAAGAGTTTACAGAGCTCTTCTTACAGGGGCTACTGTAAGCTCTTGGAGAATTGGCTACATTAGGGGTGTGTCACCTAATATGCAAAGGAGCTCCTGCTACGAAATGAGCCCTGAGTCTGGCTGTACTACTCCAAACAAACCCGGCTACCCTCTGAAATTCTCTTGAGCAGTTACTCTGGTTCATCAGCTCAATATGTGCATCAGACCTCTTGCATATCTGTGGGCTGGAGCCAGTAATTTCTATGTGATTTTTTTCGAGCTACCAAGGTTGTAGACTTGCGGAGTTCTAAACGTTCCAATCCTGTTAATTTTGACGGCAGTTACCTACGTATTTACTTTCCTTCCTTTTCAGAGCTCCTATGATCAGATGATCCTGAGCAGTAACTAACGGAATACTTTATTTACTAAAGGAAAATATGCTAGACAGAAATTTGGTGACCAAGCAGGCTGCGTTGAGGTCATTGTCTAGCATCAGATAGGGATTCTTATCCCTTTCAAGTTTATTAAATGAAGAGCATGTTGGATCGGTGGGAGCCAGTGGTTCCTAAATACGGTAACAAGTTAAAATTCCAATATTTTGTGAGCCAGTGTCAATTTTACCCTGATCTCAAGGGCAGAGACAATCTGAATATGGACCATAATGAAATCTGCCCTGTAATACTTCGGAGGGGATGGCATTAAGGCGAGCTAAAGCGAATGCCCTAACAAGGTTGGGGGCTATTAAGTGTCTCATGTATAATGACAGAGTCCGAGGTGGTAAAATACCAAAGAATTGGCTTGAGCAGATTCTGGCAGAGCAAATCACCGTACTGTTGTACTCCAGCTCTATAAGGCGACGCTGGACAAATGAATGGTTCTTTGCCTTACCTAGCAAGAAGATCTCTTCAGTTATAAGCAGTAGCCCATTTAAGTAGACATACGTCTACTGTCATCATCCATCAAGAATGGTAAGCATCTAGTTTACGAAAGAACAGCAGACCTTCAGCTTCCGATGCAAAAATAACCCTTAGCCTTAGCTTGAAAGCGCTGAGCCCTGCTCTGGCTTCCAATGACTTTTAGCCGAGTTCAGCTCTGAGGGATATATCTGAGCTGCAATGAGGGACTCCCATAATCCTGTGAATTGCAGTGGGGATATATCTTCCTCCTGAAAAGGAGCTGCCATTTAAATGAATGGCTAATCCGGCAGTTTGTGTTTTATATACTTGTATTTGTTACAACTATATAAATCTACATGAAACAATGGACAGTATTTCTGAATGAAGTGGGTTGGGTTAAAAGTGTCCTTCCAGTCACAGAGGTGTTACGTGCCCATGAGAAGAGCTTTTCTATGAGTAGAAGGTTACCTTTGAAACCCACACTTCTATGATGGTTGTTACCTGCAAGTCCAGACTATATTGGTGTCCTCTCGATTTGTGAATTTATTTTCTATGTGTTGTTTTATTTATATACTTAATGGATGTCAGGACATGTGCTTTCCAATGCAATGGTAAAATACGCCGATGATCAATGCAGCAATGCTTGCAAAAGTTTGCACTGTGTTTATTAACATTTGATTTATTTTGAAGATACATCTTTAGTCAGTAGTGAAAGCAGGTGTATTCGTACTTTCTAAATTCTCTTCCTATACAGCATGTTATATTAAAAACCTTGTAATGTGTATTTTACAGACATTTATGGTTCTAACATCCAGAAGGAGGATCTTTCGATTTACTGCCAACAAAGCCTTGTTTTTATTTAGCCCTTTCAATCCATTAAGAAGGCTAGCCATTAAAATTTCAATACACACATATCCTTTTAGTGGGTCCCCCTCACTCTGTCTTATACTGAATTCATGAAAACAGGTATTTATAATATATAGTTATGGGACCAATTTCCTTCTAAAAGTGACTGAGTCATCAAGGAATACCAGATAAAAGAGAAGACGTTAGCTGAAGAAATGTATACTAGTAAACACATCCTTGGGGACTAGATTTGGTGACAATTATTTTTGTTTATGTTTAGTCTGTTTTATGTTTATTAGTTTGTTTATGTTTACCCTGTTTTAGAAATGGAAATGCATTTTCCACCAGATTAGACTGGGTAAGCCATTGAAGAGATTTTCCCTTCTCTCAGGCATATTTTGTATGATTTATATATTTGATTCATTTAAAATAGCTAACTTTGGCACAGGGCACCTTGGGGGGCGGGTTGCACTTTGCCTCCGGCACATTTTAATTTCTGTTACACTGATTGATCTTCGTGGGTTTAGATTTATGGACAAGGCTCTCCTAGGTCTTCAGGTGAGGCCTATGATCCTGTGGTATAAATTTCAATCCTAACATAGAATTTCAACAGTTAATAAGGAGAAGGAGTACAGTTTATTGTTTGGGATTGACTAGAAATGGGACAGGCTGCAAACAGGATCGGGCTGAGTCAAAATGTGGTGGTGCAGCTTCCCCGCCCCAAATTGACCATCTGCCATCTTTTAGTAGGTCCATATGATATGGGCTGAGAGGATAGCTTGCACAGTTAGCTTCCTACAGGAAAAATCCTGTAATTACGTATGAATAGTGGTTACATTTTTTACTAAAAGATCCCAGCAAGGGTAAGGGTAGTGATAAAAGAGAAGCTGCTAATGTCACCGGGGGGGGGGGGGAGGGGATTATCCATACAGTTCCCAGGAAATGCACTGGTACGATAGAAATTGTTTGATTTGTGTTTGGTTGGGAAACTTTATCACATTCTTACCCTGTCCTTAATAAATGTCTTGGCTTGTTCTGTAACTGGACAAAGAACCTTGTGTGGGTATCGGGTGAGGCGCTGAGATAACTAGACAATATTGGGACATGACCTACAGAGACAGTCATTGCTTTTCTAAAATTAATAGCACTCTAGTAGCACCTTTAAAGACTAACAAGATTTTATTTCAGAATAAACTTTCACAGACCAGAGGTGCTAGTCTAGATTCTAGGACTGTATGTGGTTATTCAGGGCCATCCAGATGCCTGAAGATAAGAGTACTCCTGGAAGTAGGGTTGCCAACCTCCTGATGGGGGCAGGGGTTCCCCAGTCCGCAGCTGGCCAGCAGGGGGAGCTTTGCCCCCCAAAGAGTCCCGGTGCATCGACGTGCCCGGCATGATGATGTCACTTTGAGGTAACATTACTGCTCCAGGCACGTCATGTGGGAGGCACTCTAGCATCTGGGTAAAATCTCTATGGTGACCATAGAGTTTTTAACCCAAATGTTAAGCAACCCCTGCATGACGTGCCCGACACGATGATGTCACTTCCGGGTGACGTCATCATGGCATGCGCCAGAAGACTCCAGGAAGTGGGCTGGAGCCCCCAGCCAGGATCCAGGTAAGACCTGGCAACCCTACCCGGAAACTAGCTTGTGCCAGTCTTGGTGCTGACTAGAACTAAAGCCAGACTTACGTTATGTACATGTGTCATTGTTAAAACATAATACTAAGGGTTATTGGTTATTCACAGTTTAATGCATTTATCAATAAACGTTGAATGTGTTAGTACTTTTCTTTCTCAATTGGATGCCATTTCCTTAACCAATTGTTCACATGGTTCATCGGCTTCATAACATGCGTTGTTCTTTTCAATTCAGGGCTTATGACTATACCATCCTATGCCAATAATAGTAATAAAACATCAAACTGTGACCCTTTTGAGTAAGTATCGCTGCACTTTCTATATACTCTCCTCCAGCAGCAATTTATTGATCTAACAGTGCAATCCTAAAAGGAATTGCATTTTTTAAAGTCCACTGAAGGCTTAGAAGGGTGTAACTGTGTTCATTCAGCTGTGTAATGGGCTGAACTGTTACAGTGAGGGAAGGCAGCATAGTATAGCCCAAACTCCTTAGATCTCAGTAGCTAAGCAGAGTCAGCACTTGGATGGGAAACCACCAAGGCAGACTCTGCCAAGGAAGGCAATGGCAAGCCGCCTCTGCCTCTCACTTGCCTTGAAAGCCCCTTGCTGGGGTCTGCTGGGTCACTATTGTCTGTATGGTTGTTCACTTTCTCAAAGAACTCCAAAAGGTTGGTGAGGCAGGACTTCCCTTTGCAGAAGCCATGCTTTTCCCCCCTCAGCAGACTTTGTCGCCCTGTGTGCTTTACAATTTTATCTTTGATTACAGCTTCTGCTAATGCCTCTGCATTTGACAGGGAGATGCAGAAACCTGAACTTTCCCTTCTACACTTTCCCAAACCCACTTTGGGTATAGTCTTCCAGGAAATATCATACAAAAGCAGGTTTGAGAAAAATCACAGTGAGTCAGGAAAAACCTGAAAGGCTGGAGAACATAAGAGGTGCCAATGTTGGATCAGGCCAGTGGCCCATCCAGTCCAACACTCTGTCACACAGTGGCCAAAAACACCAGGTGCCCTCAGGAGGTCCAGCAGTGGGGCCAGGACACTAGAAGCCCTTCCACTGTTACCCCCCCCCCCAAGCACCAAGAATACAGAGCATCACTTGCCCCAGACCCAGAGTTCCTATCTATACCTTGTGGCTAATAGCCACTGATGGACCTCTGCAATATTGTGCAGAAGCCAATTATAAATCTGCTGTGATGGGCAGGTGGGTTCAGAGTAAAAGGTCTGTGCAGAACTAACCTTAGTTAAAAAGAAAAAGCAACTTGAAAATGTGAGCGCCCCTACAGACACTTTCTCTGATACCCACTTGTTTAACTACTGAAAGCAGGGAGGGTACTTGCAGAACACAGTGGCTCACTTTCTCATGGGGTCTTCCACCAGGACAACTGCTTTGTCAGTGCTTTCTGCTCTAGTTTGCAAAAGTAAGGGGACTTGTTAAGCACAATATGTAAGTAGCATTTGGCCTGCTGGATCAGTAATCACACAGGCACGGCCTAGCATCTGATTCAGCATTAGCTAAATAATAATATGAAATACCTCTTCCCCCCACCCCACCCTGTAAGACTCCTTGGATCTTCGTTGTGATCCCTGTGCAGTCTCACACATGGGTTGGGCGCCTGCGCACGACCTTGACGGGAGAATATTCCAGAGCTTGTCTCAGAAAACCTTTTTGGCGGGCTCTCTTCCCACCCTGGGGAGCAGACACGCTCTGTGCATGCTTGGAGCAGGGGAGAGAGCCGCCTCCCACTCAGTTCCTTTTCAACCGCCCTCGCGTTCACACCTCTGACCGCTTGCTCTTCAAAATCACCTCAGCTGAATTTTTCTCTTCGTTTTACTATCTTCTCTTCTGTCTATATAAAAAAAGTATTATTCTTCATTTCCTCCCTCCCTTCCCCTTTTCCCCATTAGGGAAGGTATTTTTATGGGCCGCACCCTGTTTTTTTAAGGCGTGTCGCCATTACCTGGCTAAACTCCTCTCAAACGACAGTCACAACCTGTGTTTAGTTTGTTTAGGGGAATTGCACCATGTTGAATCGTGCCCGCACTGCACAAAGTTTACCAGGCAGGCGCGTTAAAATCGGGCTACCCATCTTCGTACTTTGCTTTTAGAAGCTGCCTTTCGCCCAGCTATGCCCTTCGCACTCCTCCTCAGCCCCAAAGGATCAGGCAGAGGAAGGAAAACCCTCAAAACCGAAGCAGAAGGCTAAAAACATGATGACAAGACTTCTTTGTCCTTGAAATCAAAACCTTCGACGTGAATACAGTCCCCAAGCTCAATCCGGTAGTGATATCGGGTTTGTCGACATTGACACTGAAGGTTACATCACCACCACTGGTGTCTCACAAGGTCAAGACTCATCCTCCTCTTTTGACACCAATTCTTTCGTCATCTGCGGACTATCTTGCACCTGGTCAATGTGATAGGTCTCCGGGGCAACCGTCTGCTGACTCTGGTTATGACTCACAGACCTGTAGACGCCGATCTGTGTCTCGTGATTTCCACCTGCCTATCCACATTTTGGATGAAGGGGAGCACTTCATGAGAAGTTGATCTCGATCACCTCGATCACGCTATGATTGCAGGAATTATGCTTATCGTAGATCGCTGGTCCAGTCTCCCTCATGATCTGATTATCGGTCTTGGTCTCTGGACCCCAGACATCACAGGTCATACCCTCCTCTCTCCTATTCGAGGTCTCTGACTCCTTGTTGACACTATTACCATCCATCTCGGGAAAGAGATGTTCATCGATGTCGTTCGACTGTCTCTCATGGTAGACTTTTTCTATCGAATGCTTCTATGCATTCCATGATCCTTGACTAACCAACTGATGTTTCTGCAGATGGCCTGAAATGTTCTCCATCTGAACCTCGGTCTCATCCTCAACCTGATGGCAAAGCACCTGTTGAAGTCCAGCAGATTCTACGCTCACCATCTCCTGATTCGGTCTCTGACCGTTCCATATTGGGTGATCTGGAGCCAGATCTCATATTGATTGATGATGATGGTCCTCATGCCGGTTCTCTCTTACCTACCAAAGGCCCCAAAACTTATTTGCAGCTTATAACCAGAATGGAGACTGCACTTCAGGTGCAAGGCACAACTAATACTCCTGCAGTCACAGATGTGGTTCACAAATTGGTCCAAGCAGATATGCCGCCTTCCACCATTTTACCACTGCTCCCAGTTCACCTTTCTGCTTTAAAGGAATCCTGGGATCGCCCAGCATCTGTACCCCCACTATCCAAGAGATATGATGCCATCTATAAGATTCAAGAGTCCTCTGGAAAGTTCCTCTTTAATCATCCTTCATCGAATTCAATAATAATTCATTCTTCTTCAAGATTAAAGCAACCTCGTCAATCTATCCCTCAGGACAGGGAGGGTCGTAAAATAGATGCCGTAGCTTAAAAGACCTATTCTGTTGCTGCCATGAATATATGCATTGATATCTTTCCTACCTTTCTGCCTGTGCTTTTAATGTAGCATCAGCGGTGTGTCCGATCCTTGATACCGTACCTGAGGACTTCTGAACTACTTTATCTGCTGCACTGTCGTAAATATGTACTGTCTCTAAACAGCAAATTAATTCCATCAGACACACAGTCATTTGCTGTTCTAAAGTTCTGGCATCCTCAATTGCTCTTCGACTGCATGCATGGCTCAGGAGTACATCTGTTCAGCCTGATGTGAAATTCAAAATTGAGGATTTATCATCTGATGGTGACGGTGTTTTCCACTCTACTACGGACAACACTCTGAAAACAGTAGATGATAGCAGAAAGAAGGCTAGGAACCTAGCGTTGTCTACCTCAACTCCCCAGGACCCTCGATACTGACAATGGAAACTGTACTATGGCAAGCGCCAACCTTCTCCTGCTGCCACATCACAATGGAGACGTTGACCCCCGAGAAACCTAAACCTCAGGTTCCTAGGCGAAGCAATCTGTTTGACCATCTCGATCGCCTACCACCATCACCACTTTCTTTTACCCCTCCCGTACAGACCTGACTTTTCCCCCTTTGTTCCAGCTTGGAAGAGAATGATCAACGATGCTTGGGTGCTCAGCATCGTACAAGTTGGGTATGCCATAGAGTTTGTTTCGCCCGCACCTTCCATCACTTCGTCATTACGCCTCCAACTCTGTCACTCTGTCTGGAGGTCAGTTCTCTTCTCGGCAAGGGAGCCATCAAAGTCGTCCCGGAGGTGCAACAAACTGAAGGCTTCTACTCCAAGTATTTTGTCATTCCCAAGAGGGACGGTGGTGTTTGGGCCATTATGGACCTGTGGGACCTGAATCACTTTATTCATTGCTGAAAGTTTCAAATGGTCACATTGCAATCCATTCTTCCATTCCTTCTGAAGGATGCATGGCTGGCATCAAAAGACCTTCATGATGCTTACTTTCATGTCACAATTGAGCTGCAACATCGACGTTTTCTCCGTTTTGTCATTGGGACCTCCCATTACCAGTACAGGGTACTCCCTTTCGACCTGTCAGTGGCACCCCGTGTTTTTACAAAGGTGATGGCGGTAGTTGCGGCAGAACTCCATCGTCGAGGAGTTATCCTTTATCCGTACATCAATGATTGGCTTCTCGTAGGGTCCACAGAATCTCAACTTTGACTGGACATCCACTCTACTTCCGCTCTGTTGACCGAATTATGTCTATGTGTCAACCCCACAAAATCAGTTCTTCAACCAGTTCAGATTTTACAATTCCTGGGAGCTCGTCTCAACGCTCTCAAAGAATTGGCTTTTCTCCCAGAATCCAGGGCCGAGGATATAATGTCCCTTGTAACGACCTTTATGCAGAAACCCCATCAGTCTGCATGGTTGATCATGAGGCTTTGGGATATTTTGCCTCCATAGTCTTGCCCGGCTTCAAATGCATCCACTTCAACTCTGGTTCATCAGGAACTTCAGCTCTCAATGGGCTTGTTGGGATACGATGCTCTTGATCCCCTAATCCACACTCTGAAGTGGTGGTCTCTTCCTCAGCATCTCCTCGCTGGCATGCCCTTTCGACATCCACTTCCAGAGATCTGCCTGTGGACAGATGCATCCCTCTAGGGTTGGGGAGCCCAGTGCGGGAATCTGTCTGTGTGAGGAATGTGGACTCTTCAAGAACGGCTTTTCCACATAAATGCTCTAGAACTAGAGGCAGTGCATCGAGCCCTACAGTGCTGACAGGCAGGGTGGTCCAGATTGCCTCAAACAACTTTGCCACCATCTTCTACATAAACAAACAGGGTGAAACTGCATCACTTCGTCTGTGCCAAGCTGCCATGCGTCTATGGCAGTGGTATCTTCACAACTCCATTTCGATCATAGCTGTACACATCCCGGAGATCCAGAATGTGCAGACCGATCTGCTAAGTCACACAGTCCCACAGGAAACTGTGTGGTCTCTCCATCCCTGGTATCTGCGGTACATTTTTCACCTCTTCGGTTGTCTTGCCACCCGGGAGAATGCCCATTGCCGGCTGTTTTTTGCCAGAGGTCTATCGTCCTCCCGTTCTCTAGGGGATGCATTTCTCCACAGGTGGAGCAGGAGCCTCTTCTACTTCTTCCCCCCATTCCCACTGATTCCACGGGTTCTTCAAAAGATTGTTGAGGACGCCACATCCTGTATTCTAATAACACCGTGATGGCCTCGGCAGGCTTGGTTCCCCCACCTTCTCCACCTTTTGAAGGGTCGGTTTCTACCTCTACCCCGAGTTCCGGACCTTCTGTCTCGAGACAAAGGCAAAATCCTGCACCACAATCCGACATTCTTCCGTCTTACAGCATGGAGGATTCGACAGTGACCTTTCCTCCACATGTTTCAAAGATCTTCCTCAATGCTTGGAAACCATCAACTTGTGCCTCGTACTGAAGGAAGTGGTCCCGCTTTGCACTCTATCCTCAGCAACACTCCTTCGATCCCTTTCAGGCTTCCCTGCCCGACATTTTTTCATATATCGTCTCCTTGAAGAAGTCCGGCCTCACCTATTCCTCTATGAAAGTGCATCTTGCTGCCATTTCTGCTAATCATTCCCTTATCAAGGGCTCTACAGTTTTCTCTCATCGACTCACCAAATCCTTTCTAAAGGGCCTTCTTCACCTCTGTCCCCCAAGGAAGCAGATGGTACCATCTTGGAGTCTCTCCTTGGTTCTTACTTGATTGATGGCTAAGCCCTTTGTTCTTACTTGATTGATGGCTAAGCCCTTTGTTCTTACTTGATTGACGGCTTCCTCTGACCTGCGTCTCTTATCCTGGAAGACAACATTTTTGATTGCTATTACTATGGCCCATTGAGTGGGAGAGCTTGCTGCCTTTAGAGCAGACGCTCCTTGTACTATTTTCCATAAAGTCATCCTCAGACCAGACCCTACCTTTCTACCTAAGATAGTCTCCACCTTTCATCTGTCTATTTCTTCTACTCTGCCAACTTTCTTTTCAAACCCGGCTGATATGGCTTAATGGACATTACACTTTCTCGATGTCCATAGAGCTCTCTCTTTCTATCTCCACCATACTAAATCCTTTAGGAAGACTCAGAGGCTTTTTGTGACGTATGTCCTACCAATAAGGGTGAGCCTATCTCATCCCAAAGACTATCCAAATGGGTGACCTTGACCATAGCCCTCTGCTATGAGCTCACTAATCAACCCATACCTTCCTGTATTACTGCTCACTCCACGAGAGCAGTATCAATCTCGACGGCTTTCCTGGCCAGCTTCCCTTTGGAAGACATCTGTGCTGCCGCCCCGTGGTCTTCCAGCTCGACCTTCGTATCACACTACTCACTCGATGTTCGAGCCCAACGGGATGCTGCATTCAGCCAGGCAGTACTGCGATCTCTTTTTGCATGATGCTCCACATCCTCAGGTAGGACCTGTAGGTTAAAATCATACCGTTGTTTCCTAACCTGTTGTATTGTCTTTTCAGCTGCCAGCTCCCTCCACCATCTGGTTCAGCTCAGTAATCACCCATGTGTGGGACTGAACAGAGACCACGATGAAGATAAACAGGTTGCTCACCTGTAACTGATGAACTTCAAGTGGTCATCTGTGCAGTACCACAATCCCACCCAGCTTTCCCCACTGCTGGCATCTCCTGATCACTTACCTTTCTGGATGGGAGGCGGCTCTCTCCCCTGCTCCAGGCATGCTCGGAAGCGGTCGAAGGAACTGAGTGGGAGGCAGCTCTCTCCCCTGCTCCAAGCATGCACAATGCATGTCTGCTCCCCAGGGCAGGAAGAGAGCCCGCCAAAAAGTTTTTCTGAGGCAAGCTCTGGAATATTCTCTGGTCGAGGTTGTATGCAGTTGCCCATCCCATGTGTGGTACTGCACAGATGACCACTTGAAGATGATCAGTTACAGGTGAGCAACCTGTTTTTTTCCTTGGCTTTCATTAGAAAAGAAAGCAGGTTAATATTTACTCTCTCCTAATGGCTTTCCTCTTCTTGACACTTTTTTTTAAAGGATTCTTTTTGCAGTCACTTACGTTGTCGAATTTGCAATAAAAGTGGTGGCGAGAGGATTTGTTTGGGATGAATTCACCTATCTTCGAGACCCGTGGAACTGCCTGGATCTTTTTGTTTTAATCATGACGTACGTTTCAGTATTCTTTCTTTGCAACTTAGAGCCACCTTTGAGGTAGACGGGGAGGCTAGAATGCAGGGAGCTTCTGAACTGTTGAGCATTTAAATAAGTAGCCTCTTACCTTCAATAAGAGGCCTTGTCTTATTGCAGAGTACTAGGGGCTGCGGTGGCTCAGAGGTTAAGACACTGAGCTGCAGACCGGAAGATCGGTAGCTTGGCAATTTGAGACCTGAGTACCGCGTGATGGAGTGAGCTCCCGTCGCCAGCCCCAGCTCCTGCCAACCTAGCCGTTCAAAAGCAAGAAATTGCAAGTAGATAAATAGGTACCGCTTCGGTGGGAAGGAAGGTAACAGCATTCCGTGCACCTCAGCATCTAGTCATGCCGGCCACATGACCACGAAAAAAGTCTTTGGACAGCGCTGGCTCTTCGGCTTGGAAACGGAGATGAGCACTGCCCCCTCGAGTCAAATTCGACTATCTTTCGAGCAAGGGAAACCTTTACCTAGCAGCAACTAGGACAGAATCTCCAAGTGAAATCCTAAGGACACTTTCCTGGGAGTAAGCCCCACTGAATAATACGAGACTTACTTCTGAGTGGACCTGCTTAGGATTTCTCCCTTCATGGCGTGCCTTTTGAATAAAAGATGTAAAAATATGACTTGCTTTAGACTTGTCTAGAATTCAGGGAGCCTCGTGTAGCATGTGCAAAGTATCTTTGATTTATATCAGCAGTTTTTCGCTGTTTGGAAATATTCTAACTATTTTTATCTCCCCACAAATCAAACCAAAGAAATTTTAGATAGTCTATCTGAAATAAATCCATGTGCCAAAATAATTTCAGTTAAGCTTCAGACTCTCTGGGGAACAGGAATTTTCCAGAGGAGGCTTCCATATGCAAGTAGAATTCTAGCTGTAATCAGTCTTTTAAAATATTTTAGCATTCTAGTTCTGTGCTGAATTTTTTTTTCTGGTCATTTTCAGATATATAGCCTTGTGTAATACTAATCTGGGCAGCATTTCAGCTCTTCGCATTTTCAAGGTTCTGAGAACTGTTAAAGCTGTTTCTGTACTGCCAGGTAAGAAACTGATTGTTGTTTGTCTGTCTGCTTTGCTTATTTCTTGCCAGTAGCATCCAGAGCTCCTTCTCAGATTAAACCTTTTGATTTCCTTTGTTTAAAACTTAATTCTTTGATTTGCAAACACCATAATTTGCAAGACTGTTTTGACTATCCTAGGTAACAAACCACTCATCCTATGCAAAACGAAGGCTGTGTCTCTTACCCTACAATGTATCGGTTGTCGGTAGTGGTGAATGTTGGGGGAGAGTGATTTTGTACAAGGTTCTTAAATATATGTGGTTCACCTAATCTTCAAACATGCTGTATAAGCTTTTATAACAATGTTGCCTTTCTGGTCCCCATGACCTGCTTACAATGAGGCTCTGGACAAAAAGGGAGTAGTACTGAATTAACTATCTACTTTCTTACAGCTCAAAAAAAAAATTATGAAGAATTTTTCCAACAAAGTGTTAGCACTGGCGTATGCTGTTTTAAACATACTAAAATACAAATGATAAAGTGCAGAAACATACAGTTAGCCTTCAAAGGGGTAGGGAGGAACAAATGGAGAATCCCCTCTAGGGATGGCAGCCTCCAGATGGGACCTGAGGATCTCCCAGAATTACAGCTGATCTCCGGACTACAGAGAGCAGTTCCCCTGGAGAAAATGGATGCGATGGAGGGCAGACTCTATGGCATTGTACCCCACTGAGGTCTTTGTCCTTCCCAGGCTCCATCCCCAAATCTCCAGGAGTTTCCTAATCCTGGAGCTGGCAACCTATCCCCCCCCCATCGTTGGTGCCGTCGGCGGAGGTCAGGAGTTTGGGAGTGCTTCTGGACTCCGCGTTAACGATGGAGGCCCAGGTAGCAGGCGCTGCGAGGTCAGCCTTCTATCATCTGCGGCTGATCAAGCAGCTGGTCCCCTTCCTTGAACGCAATGAACTGGCGACAGCGATCCATGCATTGGTCACCTCAAGGTTGGACTACTGTAACACCCTCTACATGGGGCTGGCCTTGTGCCAAATCCGGAAGCTGCAGCTAGTGCAGAATGCCGCGGTGCGGCTGGTGTTGGGCCTCCCTATGGGAGAGCATATACAGCCCGCCTTAAAGGCACTGCACTGGCTGCCAATAGCGTACCGGATAAGGTTCAAGGTGCTGGTGCTTACCTATAAAGCCCTATATGGCCTGGGACCTGTCTACCTGAAGGACCGTCTCTCCCCACATGTTCCCCAGCAAGCACTACGGTCCGGGTCCCAACACCGTCTGGCTCTTCCCGGATTGAAGGAGGCACGGCTGGCTACAACACGGGCCAGGGCTTTTTCAGTGGCGGCCCCGTACTGGTGGAATGAGCTCCCGAAGAACATCAGGGCCCTGCGGGAATTGATGGAGTTCCGCAGGGCCTGTAAAATGGAGCTCTTCCACCAGGCCTTTGGGTAGGGGCCGCCCAAGGTAAACATCTCAGCCCTGGCCCAGTTCCATCTGCTAGCCCGTTGGCCGTCTGTTGGCACCGCCATCTGCCAACCTGTGTGTGTTCATACAGAGATCTATAGGAATGCCTTTCGGACCCACCTGCAGGTTGAATTGTAATGCCGCCAATCTTGTATGAATAGTATAGTATTTTAATGTCTAGTGTGAAATGTTTATTTTAAATGGATTGTGATTTTAACTTATGCTGTGAGCCGCTCTGAGTCTGCCTTTGGTGGAGAGAGCAGGATATAAATTTAAGAAATAAATAAATAAAATATAAATCATGGTCAGGGAGGACCTGGGAACCCGAATCCCCTCACAAGTCTGAGAGCCAGCTGTGGTGTAATAGTTAAGAGCAGCAGACTCTAATCTGGGAAAACCGGGTTTGATTCCCCACTCCACCACATGAAGCCAGCTGGGTGACCTTGGGTCAGACACAGTTCTCTCAGAGCGGTTCTAGAAAGAGTTCTCTCAGCCCCACCTACTTCACAGGGTGTGTTTGTTGCGGGGAGAAGAAGGGAAAAGAGACTGTAAGCCACTTGGAGACTCCAAGTGAAGGGCGGCGTATCTTCTTCTTTGGTGGTCTCCTCTCCCATCCAAGTACTAACCGGGGCCAACCTTACTTAGCTTCTGAGATGCGATGAGGTCAGGCTGCCTGCTCCATCAAGCCAAGAGAACATGGGAGGAAGTTTGCCATTACCTGCCTCTGCGTAGTGACCCTGGACTTCTTTGGTGGTCTCCTCTCCCATCCAGCTACTAACCAGGACCTACCATCCAAGCATCCTCTCCCATCCAAGTACTAACCAGGGCCAACTCCTTCGGGTAGTAAAGGGCAGGCTTTAAACCAGCTCTTTTTCTTCTTCAAGTCCACAATAGAATTATGATCATGTGGAAGCAGCCTATGTAAATTTTTATAAGGGGAAAACTATGGGGTCTGGAAGCCTAGATTAATCAAACAAGTGAAACCCTTCCGACTATGAGCAGAAAGCTACCTCTGCAAGCTAGGGGGCAAGAATCACCTATGATGAATTCAGTGATCTATGTAGAAGGATATAGCCCTTAAATTATCTAATGCATGTAGGTTAAAAATCAATACTTTTTAAATAGCAACACTGGGCTAAGGGAAGCTAATTCCGAGCATGGAGCACCTACAAGAAAGTTGCCATGGTGGAAGACCCTGCAAGAAAGTGAACCATTGTGTGGTGCACCCTGCAAAAGCAGCCTTCTCCTCAGAACACTTTACAATTGTCAGGTATTTGGACTGCCTTATGAACAGCGCAGGACGTTTGTACTAAGACAGTTAAGTGAGAAACGTAATCAGAGTGGGCTGTTGCTTCTGTCCTCCAGCAGCAGCCTACTTTTCTTCTTTTTTTCTCTTTGTAGGTCTGAAAGTCATTGTAGATTCACTCTTTCAATCTATCAAGAAACTTGCCAATGTGATGCTCCTGACAGTTTTCTGCTTGAGTGTCTTTGCACTGGTTGGCCTCCAACTCTTCATGGGCAACTTAAAACATAAATGTGTGCACAACAATGTATCTAAAGAGAATATCACAAAGAGTATCAACTGTGATAAAGGTAAATTGCTCGAAACTCCCCCAGGCTTTAAATAAAATGCGTATTGTTAACTTAACAGTGCTTTTATCACATTGTAGCTATGAATGCCAATATTTTACTTTACAGACCCCTGTTTCTGTTTTTATTTATTTAGAAGACTTCTACCCTGCCTTTCCCATAAAGGCAGCTAGCAGTCATAACATTTTCACAAAACCTCCAGAGAATCCACATTTCAGTATCCATTCCAAACATAGGTGTAGACTATGGGGGGGGTTCAAGGGCTCGAGCCACCCCCAAAATTTCCCGAGGGGGACTGAGCCCCCCCCCCTGGAAAATGCAGCGCTTGCCACCACGTCTCGCCGCCGGACCCTTCCGAAGCCCGCCAGCTGCCACTGCCGGTGCTTCTCTCTCTCCCCCCCCCCCCCCCCCCCCGGCCTGGCCACTTCTCCCTCCTTCCCTGTTTTTTTCTTATTTTTCTTTCAGAAAACTACCCAGTCTACTTAATGAATTACTCCTGTGAGCCACTATTGTGTTATAACTACACAAATTTCAGGTAAGCCTGATCAACAATATTGTATGAATCTTGGTCAGCAGCCATTTCTCGTTTTGCACACTTTTGCTATTTGCTTTTCCTGCCAGTGGAGGAGGAATTCTAAGTCAGATTTCTCCTCCCAGTGCCTTTGCAGGAGGGCCTGTGGCTCAGTGGTAGAGCTTCTTGGCACACAGAAGTTCCCAGGTTCAATTCCAAGCACTTCCTGTTAAAATGACCTGGCAGTAGGTGATGTGAAAGACCTCCACCTGAGACCCTGGAGAGCCACTGCCAGTCCGAGGAAACAATACTGATCTTGATGGACCGATGGTCTGATTCAGTATAAGGCAGATTCATATGATTCATATGTCTATGCTAATTAGATGAGTCTTTATCCGGGTCCAGGCCAACCTACTCTGCAGCTAGGTTGCCTTCATGTCTCTTTGTACTGGGTATTCCTGTATTTCAGAGAGGGCAGTAGAGCTAGCAAACTAGATAGGTCAGTTTCCTTTGTATCTTTCCTCTTGTCTGCTCTGCTGGTGTCTTCCCTTAGGGACTTCCTTCTAGCTAACCCCTACTGTTCCTGTTTCTCTGTATAACCTTCATGAGGGCAAGATGTGCCCTCTGCAATCTCTCTCCATCTTAGGCTAGATAGATATATGACTTAGCTTGTGCATGATGGTTATTCTTCCTTTCCTATCCTCCTGTGGAGTTCCTTCCATTTAATTTCTATAACAACAAGCCTTCCTCTCTTCCTCTTCTCATCTGAGCTTCAGTCTGTTGTGTACTAAAAATGTAGTGGTGTTGACCTTTGAAGCCCTATATGGATTGGGACCAACCTATCTGAATAATCACCCACTCATTATGAATCTACCCTTCCATTGCAATCGTCTTCCAAAGCCCTATGTTGGTGCCCCCCCCCCCATCTTCTGAGATTAGGTAGGTAGCAACTTGAGAGAGAGGGCCTTCTTGGTTGAGGCACCAAAGCTCTGGAACTCTCTCCCCAGGCTGACTTGTCCACCCCCATTCTGTTGCCATCTTCCACCATCATGGCGTGTCTGTGCACGTGCAGCAGCAAACCTGGCAAAATAACTCCTCCTGCCAGCACAGTTTCCATGTGAGAAGACGACAGCCTGTGGGAGGCAGGAGCTCATTCTCTCCCGATAACACCACTCTGGACCCATTTGAGGTCTCCTTTTTATTTATTTATTTTAGAATCGGTTTCCAGCAAAAACGTGAAAATGCATGAAAAGGGATCACATATACAATCTAGGACTGCCATCGTTTTTGACTCTGCCTTTTTGACTCTGCCATCGTTTTTGACTCTGACCTCTTTTCTCTATTACATTATCCCTTTTCAGTGTAAGATCCAGCTACTTTTAAAGGCACAGGGCAAGGGCTAGTCAAAAGACTGGCAACCCTGAACAGCAGCTTGAATGACTTAATAAATCTTTATTGTTGTAATTAATAATTGTTCAAATAGGAACAAAATCTAGCCGTTTAAAATATGCTTCAGAGCATTATGGACATTCAAATTCTCTATAATCCGGGTATGAGGTAAGCAGTCAGAGAAAGCTCTTTTCCTTGAAAGCTATCAGTAACATACTTTCTGTTCCGTTATTAGCAAAAATACATGTCCGGAATCCTATGTCTGCATGAAAAAGGGAGATAATCCTAACTGTGGGTACACAAGTTTCGATCATTTTGGATGGGCCTTTCTGTCTTTGTTCCGACTGATGACACAGGATAGCTGGGAGGTTCTATATCGACAGGTAAAACAAGATATTTTTGTTTTATTTGGTTTCAGAAGTCCTTCACTCCTTCATGCCAGCTTTTTAAAGCTGTGATAGTGGAAATGTTTCATATTTCCTTAATACAATAATTTAATTTGTTTGATAATCTGTATATTTACTACAGTACTCCTGTTTAATCAGTTCAAATAATATCTTTTACCACCACTGGGAAGCCCTTATCTAAAAGTCAGGCAAACTCACAAAGGTCCTAACCTTCTGCAGCCTGGAAGTGTGACCGTTGACTCCCTGTTCCAAGGACCCAATGTCTAGAACACAACATCTTGGGGGGGGGGGGGGATCTGCTGCTGTGCAACCACATAATTTAATACACTTGTTCCTTTCCCATAATATACATAAGATATGCAACAAAATGAACCCTCCAGTCTCCAAAACAACCTCTGCCAATCCTACACTTCCAGAAAAGCTTACTTCAGACTTGTTGAAAGATAGTATCAAATCCAGCTCAGCTCAGAGCTTCTACTTACTCTTGCTATTTCTTGGCATCCTGAAAGGGTGGGAGGCTATGCTCTTGGCCAGGACTGGATGGGCGACCCATTCCTAGTCCTCCTGTTACCAGCTTGTTACACTGTCAGCTCTTGTCCGATAGGGTCTTAGCCTTAGAGAGTGGGACTGGAGGGAACCTATCTCAGTAGGGGAGATACCATAGAGTTTTCCGGCCGAATGCTAGAGCATCCCCCTGGCGACATGCCCAGCACAAGGACATCACCTCCAGGAGACATCATCGCCCTGGGCATGTTGGCCCGATCTGGGCACTTTGGGGGGGCGGGGTTCCCCTGCCAGATGGATCCAGGCTGGCAGGTTGGGGGCCCTTTGAGCGGGCAAATCCCCCCTGCCCCGGGGCACCTGGCAGCCCTATATCTCAGAGCCTGGTTTGAGAGTAAACAGGCTAATTTCAGTGAACACTTAAAATAGTAGAATGTGCTGTCTCAGAGTCTGGTAGCAGACAGATATAGGAATTTCTAGAAGGCGCTCATACTTATTCCATGGGATTCCAGGGACATTACATGGCATACTACCGTATTTCATGCACTATTTAAAACCATGAACTGGCTCCCAATTAGTTTCCAGTGCCTTCAAGGTGTTGGTTTTAACCTATAAAGCCCCTAATCGTCTGGAGCTTTAATGCCTGTAGGACCGCCTCTCCTGGTTTAATCCTCCTTATTCCCCTCCAATCCGTGCCTTGGGGCTTCTTGCAGGTGCCTGATCCCCAGATTGCCCATTTATCTTCCACCAGGGCCAAGGCCTTCTTGGTTGTTGCTCCTGCCCTTTGGAACCAGCTCCTTGATGAAGCCCGCACCCTTAGGGTTGCCACCTCTGGGTTGGAAAATATCTGGAGACTTTGGGGGTGGATCCGGGAGAAGGTGGGGTTTGGGAAGGGGAGGGACCCCAGTGGGGTATAATGCCCTGGAGTCCACCCTCAAAAAGCAGCCATTTTTTCTGGGGGAGCTGATCTCTGTCAGCTGGAGATCAGTTGTAAAAGCGGGAGATCCCCAGGCCCCAACTGGAGACTGGCAACCCTACATGCTCAGGATCTTCCCGGGCAAGTAAGCCCACTGTACCCCATCAGACTTTTGGTTAAAGTTGTGGAACTGCCCCCTGCCTGGACCTACTCACTGACTAGCTTACTCTCTAGCATTTTGCTTATTTATACTTATTGATGTTTTATTAATCTCTTATTGTTATTGTATTTGATTATCTGGTGCTATGCTATTATAATGTTCTTGTCTGTTTTACTGAATGTTTATTATGGAATGTTTGTATTATAAACCACTCTGAGACCATACAGGAGAGGAGGCGGTCTAAAAATGTAAAAAATAAAAATAAATAACATAAATAATATAAACCTATGGGAACCGGTCAGATGCAATGATTTGTTCTCACAGGTTGTCAGATCATCAGGGAAAAGCTTCAGCTTCTTTTTTGTGGTCGTCATCTTTATGTGCTCCTTTTATCTCTTCAATTTGATCTTGGCTGTTGTGATAATGGCATATGAAGAGCAACACAAAGCAACACTCGCGCATACAAAGGCAAGGGAATTGTTACTTCAGGAAGCAAAAGAAGTCCTAAAGAAAGAACAGGTCTGTAGAAGTATTATTGTATACTAAGCACTGTTCTGAACAGTGGAAATAACATGCATGATCATATTGTTATGCTGCCGCCAGAGCCACTGCCGTAGAGTGGTTAGAATCAGGGCTGTTTTGGGGCAGGAACGCACAGGAACGGAATTCCAGCTGGCTTCCTAGTTGGCCACGCCTATAGCCTCCCCCCCTCCTCGGGTTCCTCAGGCACCTCACAAGCTGTGGGGCGCCTGGGGAAGCCAATCCAATTCAGGGAGGGAAGGCAGTTTAAACTGCCTCACCTCCTTGGGTTCCCCAGGCGCCCCGCAACTGCGGGGCCCCTGGGGAAGCTGATCCAGAAACTGCCTTCCTTCCCTTGGGTTCCCCATGTGCCCCACAAGCCGCGGGGCACCTGGGGAATCTGATCCTGGGAGGGAGCTGCATGGCCAGGGGTGTGGCCTATTATGCTAATGAGTTCCTGCTGGGCTTTTTCTACGAAAAAAGCCCTGGTTAGAATGCTGAGCTAGGCTCTGAGAGACCCAGGTTCAAGTCTGCCACAGAAGACTGCTGGGTGGCCTTATGCTAGTTATAGCCTCTTAGCCTAACCTACTTTACAGGGTTGTTGAGAGGAGAAGATGAAGGAGAAGAGCTTTGGTTCCCCACTGGCGACAAAGACACATGAAGTAAATAATAAGTAAAACAATTTTCCACCTATAAGAGAAATAAATTGCAAGTATTAATGTATGACTCTAACAAAATACTGGTTGATGTGTAATGTCTGAAATGTTTGCACATTCTAGCTACAACTGAAAGGAAGTGTGCAGCAGGGAATGTTCACAGATGATGTTAGGCTTCTGATGGAAGTAATAGGCTAGTGTTAGGCCTCTTAAGTTGTCAGGGTACATAGAGCCTTGTCTGACACTCCAACAAGGTCAGAATCACAAGGGGGCAAGAAGTCAAGGACCCAGGAGGGAAAAAAAGGCCAAAAAGGTTAAGAACTTTGCCGGGCCTAATTTTCCCCAGAGACCAGTTTACAGACTGAGGAGCAAGTGCTGAGGCTTTGTAGTGCTCAATGGTCAAGGTTTGCCCAGTGTCAGTAGGGCTCGTCTGCACATTGCAAAGCCTTTGTTTTGTTGGGGAACAACACGAGGATTTTGTATCTCACGTGCAATGGGAGCCTTGTGCCTTCCAGATGCACACCGGCACTTCACTGTTTGGAGCTGCAGCACACAGGGAGATGCAGTTTTAACTTCCCCACCCCCTGCTATCTCTAGTCTTGTAAATAACAGGATTTCTACAGTGGAGCCAATAGTGGCTTCCTAGTAGTGTTGCCAGCCCCCCCCCCCGGTGGAGGCGGGAGATCCCTGCCACCAGGCCCTCCCCCCCACTGGTAACCAGCTGGCTGGCAGGGGGACTTGCCAGGGGAAAGAGGATGATCTAGGCAACATCACTGGCAACATGGCGGTGTCACTTCCACTGCACATAGGAAGTGATGTCGTTATGCCAGCAACATCCGGTCAACATTCTGGTATTTGGGCAAAAGCACTAGAGTCAAAGCCGTTATCATAGAGTTTTTGCTCAAATATCAGAACATTGCTGTGATGCTGCAGCGTGATGACATCACTTCCTGTGCACATCAGAAGATAAAGAGTCAAAGATAAAGAACTATTATCTAAGCATTGGAATCTACTCTTGGGGAACTAAAAAACCATCCATCCTACTTTGTTTGCAGTATGAACTTGCTATATGTCTAAAAGGGCATGCTGTCTTTCGGCCCATTGAATTAAAGGGTGCTTGAAACAGAAAATTACTAAAAGGATGGGGAAAAGAATATAAAAATCAAAATATACTAAAAAAAATACTAGCAAAGTAAAATGTAGCTGAAAGGTCAGAAAATCAAAATTTCTGGGATGTATACAATAAAAGCTTTGTGACTCAGCATAAAAATTTCAAACACATAACACATATGGAAGGACTAATTACACAGAGAATAGCTAAACTAATTTCCTCTCCTCTCCCCAGAAAGCTACTCTTTCACCACTCCCTAGTCTAATTAGTGAGGCAGGGATGGAAGAGGAGGTGAGTGGAAAAGATAAAAATACTATTATCAACGCTGCTAATCAGTTACTAAAAACCACCATACCACTCAACAAAATCAGCCTTAACACAGAACAACAAAGACAAGACAAACCAAAGATGATAAAGACAGCTCGTCAAGAACATAAATAAACTGAATAAAACTTGAGCACAGAGTAAAGCCCTCAAACATCTTTCACCAGGCAGTAATTGAAAATCGTTAAAATCACTAAGGTAGCCAAACAATTAAAATAAAGTAAAACAATAGTAAAAACAAATTAAAACTAAACAAGCCCAACCAGCCGTACACTTACAAGCTAAGTGATAATAGGCTAACAATCAAGACTCCCTCCAAGCCTTTTTGTCTACTCAGCCTTCATGCCGCTCCATCCCCACCCAAAGAAGTGAGGGAGAGATTTTTGGCAGTCTATAAAACAAAAGAGGAGGGAGAGAGGTAAAGACTAAAAACTAAGCAAAACAAGGCTAAATAAACAGAGAACAAAAGACTAAAATAAAATAAAAATAAAGTGCCCCAAGGATAGAGCACAGCCCTGTAGCATCCCAGTGCACCAGGACCGCCCTTTCCATGTAATAAATATATCATCCCGAAATCTTTTGTACATCAAAATGTCACCAAAATAAGGATTATTCTTTTGAAAAAAGTAATTGTTCATAGTGAAAGGCTGGATAATTCTAGGGCAGATTTTCATCCTATTGCCATACCTGAAATTTGCCAGTAAAGATCTTCCTGAAATTGAATGATTAAAGTGTCTTTAATGCCAGTTTTGCCGAGGAGCAAAAAAAAATATTGTGGAGTAATTAGCCCTCTTTTGTTTAAGGTTAATTTAATTTCCTTCAAGACCTGTGTCTGTGGTATGTTTGAATATAAAGAAACCACATCTATTGTAGCAAGTCAGGTATTGTCAGAGTCCAGTTTAATATTATTATTAATCCATAGTGTCTTCTAAATAAGATTTTGATTGAGGGACAAACGAAGAAATCAGTGCTGCTTTGTCAACCAGTGCCACCTCAGTCTTATCAAGATTCATATACTTTAAAAGGAACCCAAAGGCACTTTGGGGGTTCTTTGGGGTAGCCCAGACAGTGGCAAATTGCTTTAAAAGATTCACATTTTATATACATATTTTATCTATATTGTTTGCAATGGCTGGAAAATATATGCTATGTCATTTGGGCAAAACTGGTGAGCTGAGTCTTAAACTGCCTCTCTCTACCCTGTCTGCCCTTCCTATGCTGGAGAACAGGCATTCACAAGATGGAAAACATTTTCTTCAGCTTCCTTACCACTAAGGTGCTTAGTTCTCTGACATACAGAGTATTTGTTTCAGGAATCAGCTGCCCGAAGGCATGAGTTATCCTCTGGTGAAAACATGGAAACGCCAGGTGTAGAAACCAATAAAAAAGAAAGAAAAAGCAAGAGGAAGAAGAAATTCAAAAAGAAGAAGCCCAAAACTTATGGGGAAGATGAAACTATGTTTTATTCAACACCTGATAAAACTCAAAAGGAGCTGGTGAGTTTTATGAGGCACTCAGCTTTAGATACAGCTCTTGGAAGTGAAACATGGAACTGTATTTTTGCTAAAGATTATCTGGATTTAGAAGATGTTGCCTAAGGCTATAAATGTAATATATCTTTGTTTTTAGAGGTGAAAAAACTAAAAATTCAGCATTTATCAGAATTTCACAAACAAGATTTTTAATAGCTACTTTTTGTCAGAATTCCATTGCTCTGTTTTTATTGTTTCTTTAAAGATATGTTGTACTGTTGATTAAATAATGGAGCACAACCTGTATAAAGGCCACCATTTGTAAATACATTCAGATGGGTAACCATGTTGGTCTGAAGCAACAGAACAAAATTTGACTCAATTGGCACTTATAAGACCAACAAAGTTTTACTCTGGGTATAAGCTTTTGTGTGCATGCACATTTTTCCAGATACTTCTTCAGATCTGTAAATACTGTTACTTGACAGTCCATGAAATCTGTATCGTGCCAATTGCATGACAGTGTTTATCTGAAAGCTTTTAAACGCCTTCTGTTAAATACTAAACGCTATGGCAGGCCAACTGCTAAATTATGAAAATTTGTCTGTTACTTGAGCTTCAGGGAATATTTAAGCCCTGAAGACTCCACTACTACTGGATTTAGGCAAGAGAGTGGATTGATTCCTGCCTTAAGATGTACCATTTTGAAAAAAAGTTATACTACTTAGGAACATTTGTAAAAAAAATTGCGGTCTATCAAATTCTGTCCTTGTGATTTTCTTTTCTTCTCGTGAATGAGTAGTCAGTTAAGCGTAACGAGTATAAAACAAATTCTGAGTGACTTAAATCCATACAAGACATATTTCAGTTTTCAGGTTTTCTGATCATACTTACCGAGACAAGTTTCCCCACCTTTCTGCTGCATGGGTAGATTCTTGATCGCTTTACGGTTTTTTCCAGTTTTCAGTCGTAGTTTTCCATTTAGGTTCCTATTATGTGTTGTTTTGGCAGTTAATTGGGGATCTCATCCCCACCCCCAGACAAATCAGCTTTGTGCTGTCTTCTAGATACACAAGGTTGAATTTAACACTATATAGGGTTGCCTTAAAAATGCGGGGGAGTCCATCCCTCTCTGGGAGTCCCGTGCGTGCGCCTTCCACGATGACATCACCCGGAAGTGATGTCATCACACTGGGCACGTTGCTGGGCGACACTCTGGTAATCGCCCTAAAACTATGGTACCATAGAGTTTTCAGGGTGATTGTTAGAGCGTTGCTCCGGCAACGTGCCCAGCATGATGACGTTACTTCCAGGTGATGTCATCACACCAGGCACGTCGGCCTGATCGGGCCACTTCGGGGATGGGGATCCCCCCCACCATCCGGACCGGCGGATTGAGGACCCATTTAGCGGGGGAAACCCCACCCCTGGGGGTACTTGGCAGCCCTAACACTATATAGAATAACCTCCGAAATAGGAGTCGTGGGTGTCTCATAGCATGTAGGGACTCACTTCTGATTAAAATGTATAGAATTCTGTAGCTAGTCAGGTAAGAATTTACTTTTTTCTCTCTCTCTTTCACAGCTTGCAGTTGAAGAAATTCATTAGTGTCTTGCAAATGATAGAGAAAAACCTGCCCTTTTCATCTTACCTGTTATATTGCTTTACAGATTTTCCCACACATTGCATGAGCTGGGTTAAATTCTTCCATATGACTAGTAGATTCCACTGATCATACCAAAAATAGTTCAGTTTTTTGTATTGTATAAAATCATTACTAACCTAACATCCTGGAAGGGTCCACAGATCCACTTGCATGAGTGGCAGGAGGTCTGCTGATGCATGGATGAGTCATAATGAATTCCAACTCTGCCAATTGCAGACCACCCCCCAAAGGTGCAGATTTGGGGTCTGTGACTAGTTACAGGGAAAGGGGGGTGGGAATCCAGACACGTGGCAGTGCTTTGGCATGTGCAAACAGATCTTTGAATCCAGATCCTGTCTCCTGGCATTTTTACTGCATTAAAAATATACTGAAGTGCTCTGAATTCTACTGCTACTTATTTTGAAAAGAAGTTCGTAGCATTAACCAGTTTTCTTATTAGATCTCTATAGGAGGCTCATTTTTCTCTCTGCTCCAATATTTACTCATGGGAGGCTGTGTAAATAAACGGAGATGTTGTAGTGACACTTTAAACATTAACCTTTGAATTGTTTTTACTTCCAAAGAAAGAAATATTAATGTCTTATCAGTTACCAGTCGACCTATCTAATGATCCATTTCAAAGACAAAAGTTAACAAGCGCAGCAAATGTCCTCAGCAAAAGTATGGGTAAGTTCCTCAGTTTGTTTAGTTGGGTTGTAAAAAGGGAAATTATCCAGATTATCATTCTTTTTAAAATTAATATTTTGTACAAGGGAAGTATAACTGGCTCATCTGGAAAGCCTTGGTTCATATCCTCAAAAATGTTTGGCTTGGATCCAGGCTAACATTTCCATGGGTGCAAGAAATTCCACTTGCCAAGCTCCATTTTCCTGCCTTCCCCATCACATGGCAGCTCAGAATGCCCCCTATTCCTTCGGGGGGGGGGGGGGGCGGGTCCTCTTTCCCCATTTTGGGGGGCATTTGAGACTGCTGTGTGTGGGGGGGGGGGGTCACAGTCCCAGAGTGAAAGATGTTGCACCTGAGAAGCAGTCTGGATCCAACCATTTATTTGGCCAAAGAAACATGAGTATGACCTTTAAAATGGATTTTTGTTATTGCTTTATTTCTGAGTTTTCAGCATATGTATCATCTTCTCAGTACAGATTTCAGAAGAACTTGCTTTAAGGCACACTCAATGCATAACAGTTTTTGGTGTTAGCTAATAGCAGTAGTCCAGCACAGAGTAAAGAATGCTTAAGTCCATTTGCTTTCAGTGGGGTTACATATACACAATTCTGTGTTGGGCTGTATTTTTTCTGTTATGAAAAATTCCATGTGTCAGGTGACAAACAAAGTGAGAAATGATGCAGTTTATATCAATACAAGCCACTTCCCAAACTTCTGCCATACTTCTAGTATGACGAAGAAACAGAATCCAAGGTAGTGTTAGGGTGATGAATATACAGAATATGTAGAACAAAGTCTGAGTCCAGCGGCACCTTTAAGACCAACAAAGTTTTATTTAAGGTATGAACTTTCGTGTGCATGCACACTTCCTCAGATACTTTGAAATGGAAGTTAACAGTCCATACAAATGGGCAGATGGTGAACAGCAAAATAGCATTCAACATAAAGGAGATGTTTTAAGAGAAGCAAAGACCAAACAGGAATAACAAGCTAAGTTTATATGGTCTGGCTATATGTCTGGACTGTTAACTTCCATTTCAATGTATCTGAGGAAGTGTGCATGCACATAAAAGCTTGTACCTTGAATAAAACTTTTGACAGTTTTAAAGGTGCCACTGGACTCAAACTTTGTTCTGCTGCTTCAGACCAACACAGCTGCCCACCTGGATGTACCTATATGGAAAATGTATATGCCTCAATAGCAACCAGTAGGCTTAACTCTTCTGCACAAAGGTGTCATCCGTTTATCTTTTTAATTTCTCCTGTATGATCGAATGGTTGTCCCTAACTCCTGAAGAAAATAGTAATGCATTACACATGGGAACACTTTTGTGATAAGGGCACACTCTGCCATTGATGCTGGGTGGTCATTCCACATTGATCTTATATGGACTGGCCATTAGAATCACCAGGACCATACCAGGGGCAATGAGTCCAGGCTTGAGAGGATGAGCTGCCAACCCAGTTGTTCCAGGTGGTCAGAGGTAGGCAGCATAGCACATCCATCTTTGCCACAGTGCTACTACATCCTAGCCCAATGGGCTGGTGAAGGACAAGCCATAGCTGCCTCCTCCAGCAGTCACAACCAATGCTCCCTCTAAGCTGTGGAGCCTTGTGAGCAAAAATTCTACTTGGTGAGCTACTGGCATTGAAGTTGTGAGCAAGCAGTTTGGCTGCTGCATAAATTAGTTTGCTCGGGAGCCATCCTTCCTGAGCAAAGACAGAAATGGGTGAGCTGGAGGCTAAAAAACTGTGAGCTGGCTCATGCTAACTCAGCTTAGAGGGAACACTGGTCACAACTTGCCTTCAGCCAGCCCCGTATGCCCTGGCTGGCATTGCCTGTCTCCCTTCAACTCTAGCAGCTGCATCTCATTCCGGCCTGGTCCCATTGCTCCCTGGCTGGGTCCAGTTCTGTGTAACAGTTTGTTGTCTCCCAGGTGCAGCTCTGGTGCAAATTGCCAGAGACAAAGGGCTTTTTCCCACTCACATTGTGCCGGCGTTCTGCCTCCGTTTGTCCCAGCGCTGGGTGTCAATTTCACACCCTTTGCTGTGGCACGTGTGTTAATACGGGGCTTCGCACCATTTTCTCCGCACCTTTGGTAAACCTAAAAAAAAAAGGAATACCGAAGGTGCAGAGAAAATGGCGTGAAGCCCCGTATTAACACATGCACCGCAGCAAAGGGTGTGAAATTGACACCCAGCGCCGGGACAAACGGAGGCAGAACGCCGGCACAATGTGAGTGGGAAAAGCCCAAAGTGCTTCAGGTGGGACCTTCATCCCTGGCAGTTGTGTGTACATAAAGCTCCCGTGGCTTTTCCACTTGTTTTGGGGAAAGCTCTTCACGTCCAATGAGGCTCCGTGTGTGCCTGCCACTGAAATAAGCATAGACTCCCTTGTTTGTTCAAAAAAAAACTATGTACACCATGTACATTGGTGCTCCATGTGCAGGAAACAGCTACGCTGATGTAGTAGTTGGAGTTACGATAAGGCCTTTGATTCCATAGCACCATTTAAACAAATAACTAATAGTATATCATTGATACAGCTAATAAACCTCCCTGAATCTCTCTGAACCAAAGCAATGGTATAATCTCAGAGGAAAAGTTTCCACATGTTATACAGATATTTCAGTGATAGCCAAAAGGATCTGCCAAACTGGTTATTCCTTTGAGATTAAGATCTTCTGTAAACAACCTGATTTTGCTTATTCGGTGATGAATTCATTCTGAAATCTACCGTTCCATTGTTTTTAAAGTCATGGCAATATGCATTACACTAAAACAGCACCTTAGACTGAGCAAATATCAAATGCTATGTTTTCTCTCATTCTACATGCTCCTGCAGAGTGCAGGGGGTTGGACTAGATGACCTGCAAGGTCCCTCCCAACTCTTAACATTCTATGATTCTATGAGTCTATGAAATGCTTGTCTGTAGTACAGGCTTTGAATCATTTTTTTTTAACGAACTGTGCAGGATAGCTACATTTGAGTCCAGTAGCACCTTAGAGACCAATAAGATTTTGGGGGTATAAGCTTTCAAGAGTCAAAGCTCTCTTCATCAGATAGTTATCAGTTATTATACTTCTTTCTGAGTGATTTTTTTATTCTTACATTAAAGGAGATTGTAAGGAACGGCTTGCGTATGTTGGTTAATTTTCCTAGGGGTTGTGGCAGACATGTTAAAGTTGCGTGCCTGTATATACATTAAAAAAAATGGCCAGTGTCGTAATTATTGTCTAACCACATGAACTAGCAAATGCACTTATAATTGTGTTCCTGCTGTTGTTGTTTAGAATGGGAAGAGTCACAACTTGAATTCCCTCCAGGACTGAAACGTGCAGCCCAAAAGTATCTCATTTGGCAATGCTGCCCATTCTGGTTGCAAATAAAGAAAATGGTGAAGAAAGTAACAGTGAATCCACTGACTGAAATCTTTATCATGCTGTGTATTATAGTCAATACCCTAATAATGGCATTAGAGCATATCGTTCTCTGTCCAGAACAGATTAGCTTGGCAAACGACGTAAGTCAACACCATATTTCACTGCATGCCAAAATTTACCTTGTTTACTCTTTTGACTCTGGAATGGTTTTTAATACTTTTAAGATGTATTTTGTACCTAAAGATTTCACTTCTTCCCTCACAATCCTACTTGAAATCAAGCACCCACATAACAAAATGAATATGAGGTTTAAAAAAAAAATTCAAATGAGAATTGCCAAGCGTGATATGGACATTTCTAATGCCTGGGTTCTAATTCACATGACACTTCCGGCAGCTTTCTCATCTGCCTGGTCAAATGGTGGCTGCTGGAAACCCTCTCTTCTCCAGTAAAATTAAAGGATCATGTCATGAAAAGCTTCCATGCAGAGGGCCCATGTTTATAGCCAGAGCTATTGGGCTTGAGTCACTTCAAAATGTGGTAGGGGAAGGCTTGATTCCTAAGTTGCTTTCTGAGGAGGGACGTTTCTCAGATGGGGTGGCATGCAGCAGAAGCCCAGTTCATATACAGATCTGATCTTGGCTCAGAGTAGCCGCAACAAATAGCAAGGATAAGTGGAATGTGTAAGGGCCTCTCCTCTGTTAGCTTAGAGCTGGTTTGCACAATGGAAGGTAGAGTTGCCAGGGGGGGGGGCAGGTTTGCCAGCTCCAGGTTGGGAAATCCTGGAGATTTGGGAGTGGGGCCTGGGGAGGTTGGTGCCACAGAGTGCACCCTCCAAAGCACCCATTTTCATCAGGGAAACTGATTGCTGTAGTCTGGCGATGAGCTGTGATTCCAGGGGATCCCCAGGTCCCACCTGCAGGCTGACCTCCCCAATTGGAAGGGGAGGCTGCTTTAGGAAGAAGAAGAAGAAGAAGAGATTGGATTTATACCCCGCCCTTCACTCACTTGGAGTCTCAGAGCGGCTTACAAACCCCTTCCCCTTCCCCTCCCCACAACAGACACCCTGGGAGGTAGGTGGGGCTGGGAGGTAGGTGGAGCTCTTTCCCAAGCTGTCCTTGAGAGAACAGTTGGTACAGAGCTATGGCTTGCCCAAGGTCATCCAGCCAGGTGCAAGTGGAGGAGTGGGGAATCAAGCCTACCCAAGGCTTGTTGCTTTAGAAAATAAAGGGATGTTAGGGAGTCCATACTGCGACAGGACATGAAGAATAGGCATTCTAGCTATCTATCTAGGGTAGGATGGAGAATGATATTGAGATCACATATTACCCTCCTGGTGGTTAGATAAAGAAGCAGAAAGCAGATTAGCCAGAAGGCAAGAAGTTTCTAAGAGTGGCAACCTGGCTAAGCAAAGAGACAGCAGGAGAAGAGGCAAAGAGGGATGATACAGCGGAAACTGTCCTATCCTTTTTACTAGCCCTGCTGCCCCCTCTGGAATCCTGGATTACCTGGTACAAAAAGACATTTGACATTCCTTCAGTTTCAACATTTACAACTGCCATAACTTGGCAGATTTCTGTATTTACTGTCTCCTACATTCTTGCTTCTGTTCTGACATCATTTCTCTCTCACAGGTTTTCACAGGCATTTTTGCAGTAGAAGCGATCCTCAAAATCATTGCCCTTGATCCATATTACTATTTTAAAAGCGCTTGGAATATTTTTGACTTCTTAATCGTTGTCGTAGGCATAGTAAGCTTAGCAATCAAAATACGCCTATCATTTTGCAGACTGGTAATGAAGAATTATCTTTTATTATGTTCCATGTAAAATTTCTGATGCTACTTTCTCTGGAGTTATTTTGTTTGGATGAACTTTGTGTATGTGGCAAAATGGATTGGTGACTATATGACTGCTGTGAAGTTCTTGAGGAGCCTTATACCTGTTTGAGTTGGAAAAATTGGAAAATACTGTAACCTTAATGCACAGTATACCTGACAGGAAACCAGATTTCTTCCTACAAAATTTCTGCAAGTTTCAGCAGTTTTCAGCAAACTCAACTGTATATGGCCATGCAGTGGGCAATATTTTGCTAAGTTTAAAGACCATTTTCACTTTGCCACTATGTAGCATGCAGTGCAATGCTAAGTAGAGTTCCACCCTTCTAAGCTCATTGGCTTCAGTGGACTTAAAAGGGTGTAACTCTGCTTGGGATTCCTCTGTTGGTGTATAGAAATTATGTGCATATTAGGATAGCATGTGGTAAAGTGCAACGAAATGTGAGAAAGGACACTACTATAGACACACCCTGAACTGAGAGTGTGTTCTTTTGAGTACATAACTTTATAAGGGGACAACTCTATGTACTCAAGTACAATACCTTTACTGGCATTGTAAGTTTAACATGACATTTAGGATCAATATATAGAATTAAAACCCATACATAAGTTAAAACATAGATACATAAAGATTATATAAGAATCAATTTATAATAGCATTAGATTTGGCTTTAAACCAACTCTATGTTATCGGAAAGGGATTCTGAAAAGCACTGTGTTTACCCCTTTGTACATAGGGAGGCCAAGTCCCTGCTGGCTCTGCCCAGCACTGCTCAGCTGAGTGGCATGTGAAAAATACTGGGGGAAATGCAGCGATCAGCATCATGCCAAAGCCACGATATCACTCTCTCCATGACTTGGAAGTGACATCATTGTGTCAGACACTGCTCAAGCATTTCCCCAGAACTCTGTGGTTAAAGTGTAGAGTTCTGGCTGGATATTCGCTCATCTCCCCTACATGATAATGTCACTTCCGGGACATACTGGAAGCAACATCAGGATGTTGCTGGCAACATCCTGATGTAGCAGGCAGGGTCCCCCTCCCCCAGATAAGTCTCCCTGCCAGTTTGTATCTTGATCCAGACAACAGTGTCTGTATGCAGAAGCAGTTTTTTTGTACATGCATCTCCTTCTCTGGATCAGGAACTGCAGGGAAAAAACTGGATGTTCCTTTGGATGCAGATCTCATCTATCTGCACTGTCTTCTTTTAAGTTAGGTGCACATCTGTTTCCCCAGGTTTGCCTCATAATACATAAAGTTCTCCCTAGCTTTTTCTTGGAGAATTGGCCGGGGGTGGGGGGTGGGGGGAGAGGTGGATTCTTCTTCACTCTTTTTAGTGAAAGTTCGGAGTGGGGGGGGACACAAGTCATGCCCCCAGAACTCTACCAAGCACATTGATTCTTGTGAGGGGGGAGGGAACCAACAGCAGCGGGGATTTCATCCTTTAGGACTGGATGCTTCTAAACATGTTTAGGAATAACTTCCCTAGTAATTTTCTGTCCCTCTTCAGATAAATGGGAAAGCTAGCTGACTGCAGTCTTAAAAGAACACATTATGAGTTGGGCCTAATTTGGGGGTTTGGTATTGACTCCTAAGTGAGATTAAATGTTTGAAGAAGTCATGTTTTAGACCCCCTAGTTCCAAACCCTAAGCTCTTGGGGTTGTCACCAGTCAGCTGCAACTTGATGACACACAATTATGATTAGTTCCAAGCTTTGCCACGATCTTTCCTCTTACTGCCTATCCACATTCTGCTGTAATTTTGCATGTTTAGAGCTGAATCAAAGCACAGCAGTTTTATCTGCTGACCAGTTTCTCACAGTTTTCAAATTTATAAACTAAATATTGGGAAAGTTGTATCTAACTCTTCCTTGCTATTCTCTCTCTCTCTCTCTCTCTCTCTCTCTCTTTTATGACAGCTGAGAATCTTCAAATTATCCAAATTTTGGCCAGCCTTGAATAAACTCATGAAAATCATGCTGAAATCAGTGGGCCCACTGGGCAACCTCACAGTTGTTCTGATTTTCACCATATTTATTTTTGCATTGGTTGGCATGCAGGGCTTTGGGGCCTATTACAGAAATGAAACTATATCAATTACTAATTGTCAAAATAAGACAGAGTTGAAGGTATTACGTTGGCATATGAAGGACTTCTTCCATTCATTCCTTATTATATTCCGAATTCTATGTGGAGAATGGATTAATACCATGTGGGACTGTATGCAAGTAACTAAGAAAGATGGATGGTGCATCATTCTATTCATGACAGTCCTGGTGGTAGGAAACCTAGTGGTGAGTTTCCAAAGATTTTCATAGTTCCGGGGGACAGATGGGTGCTTTTTCACAAGCATTTTATGCAGTGGAATATACACATGAACACACACACGCCTTATACTGAATCAGTCCATCATCAGTATTGTCTACTCAGACTGGCAGCAGTTCTGCAGGGTCTCAGGCAGAGATCTTTTGTTACCACCAGTGTTCCCTCTAAGATGAGTTAGTGTGAGCTAGCTCACAGTTTTTTAGCCTCTGGCTCACAGATTTTTGTCAGGAAGGAGGGCTCCAGAGCAAACTAATTTATGCAGCAGCCAAATTGCTCGCTCGCAACTTTAATGCCAGCAGCTCACCAAGTAGAATTTTTGCTCACAAGACTCCACAGCTTGGAGGGAGCGTTGGTTACCACCTACTGAAGAAGAAGAGAAGAGAGAGGTTGGATTTATACCCCGCCCTTCACTACCTGAAGGAGTCTTAGAGCAGCTTACAATCTCCTTTCTCTTCCCTGCCCCACAACAGACACCCTGTGAGGTAGGTGGGGCTGAGAGAGCTCTTTTGAGGACTTCTTGTGAGAGAACAGCTCTGAAAGAACTTATGACTGACCCAAGGTCACACCAGCAGCTTCATGTGGAAGAGTGGGGAATCAAACCCGGTTCTCCCAGTTTAGAGTCCATGTTCCTAACCACTACACCAAACTGGCTCTCAGCTGCCAGACTATTTAACTGGAGATGCCAGGGGTTGAACCTGGGACCTTCTGCATGAAAAGCAGATGCTGTACCACAGATTCCATGGTCTGTCCCCAATCCTAAACATGTTTACTTACAAATAAATGTGTTTATTCTGTTGAAATGATCTTACTCCCCAGTGTTTAGTATTACTGCTTTAGTTAAATATTTTTTAGACATTCCTTCTGGAAGGTTCAGACCTTCATTTTTTTCCTGAAGAAAGTAGTTCATCTCTGCAATCAGGTAAGCATATCTAACTTGAATTCCTTGGGAAAGTGAGATATTCCCTGGTCATCTGCCTCCTCATAGACCCTCATAAAGCAAACTGGCCAGAAAAAAACTGCAACCACAGACTATAAAACACCTTATCAAAAAAAAGTCTTGATAAGTATTGCAGTCGGGAGTCCATGGAACAGTGAAACAGCTAGATCTTTATTGCTGGTCTGGATGAAGCATACAACCCAGGGCTCCGAGCCCTCCTTTTGTGCTGGTCAGGGATAATCCCCTGACCTCGCCCAACTGGCCTGATAGGCTATTATCAGTCTACTTACATCTCATAGGTTCTGTGGGAGAAACCTAGGTACATGATTGGTGGCCGGTTCGAATCCACCTGGCCTTTGTTCTACCTGGCTGAAGCTCAGGTAGTTTCTTGGCCATGGGCTCTGGCGTCATGGTGGTCGCCATTACTGGAGCACATGGCGACCGCATGGTCAATACATAACAAGTCTGTTAGAATATTAATAATAACAGCCACTCATATAACCAGAACCACCCAGCCCTAAATCCTGGGTCAACAATAAGGTTTGCTTGCAGCCAGTGGGGGAATGCTGACATTCAGTGGGATAGTCAGGGAAAATTGGGGGGAGAGGCAGCTTCCCATGACACTATGATGTCACTTCAGGCGGTATAATTGGAAGTGACCTCATGATGTTGCGGAACACTCTAGGAGTCATCTGAAACCCTATGGTTGCACAGCCAGAAAGGGTATTGCAGGTTCTAGAAGGGTAAGTCTCAACCCTGCCAGTCTCTCCAGTGGGATAAGTCCCAGCCCCACTAGCCAACAAAAGGCTAACAGAGTGGGTGCTGGTTCCTAAAATGAGGTACTGCAACAAAGAAGGCCCATTCTTTTGTTGCCACTTGACTTATTTTAGAAGTTGGAGGGCGGGTCCTCGCAACATGCCCTCCAATGAAAATTAAAAATAAATGCTGCATGCTGTAGAGTATAAAGAAAATGCTTTCTTAGCACTGAACATGTCTACTAAAGAAAGACTGTTTAAATGCACTACTTTACAAAAGCCTCTTATTATTTCTCATTTTCAAAACTTCCTTCAGGTCCTCAACCTCTTTATTGCCTTGCTGCTGAGTTCCTTCAGTAGCAGTACTCTGGAAACGGAGGCAAGCGATCCTAGCCTTCAGTTGGCCTTTGCTCACATTCGTAGTGGGTTGCAACGTGTCAAACACTGGCTGTGGGATCCGTGTTGCAATGGACTCACGCAAAAGCCAAAGGTAGCCAGGAAACAGAATAAGAACGTGGCTGTTAGTATCCACAGAGCAAGCCAGAAGAAGTGTGCCCCTGAGATGAAGGAGGTTCAAGAGAACTGCGTCGACAACGAGATCTTCAAATATTGGGATAAGCCAACAACAGATGGGAAGCAAGAGGATTTTGTGCCAAACTATAATGAATGTGTCTGTGCCCCCCTTGCCGAAGAAGAGTTCTTAAGTGATGAGGAAGACTCTACAGTCACAGAAGTGGATTACAGGAACCAGGTATGAAACCAAGACATTTAAAAATCTGATAGAATGCCACTATAGGTAACTCTTGCTTAGGAGCCTTTATTTGATAACTGAGAACTAAAGCCCACTTGTATAAAATAATTGTCCAGCCGTGTTCTATAGTGAGTTAGCCGTGTTAATCCATTGCTGCAAAATAATAAAAAGTCCAGTAGAACGTTTAAGACTGACAGGCTTTATTGTAGCATAAGCGTTCAAGAAACACAGCTCTCTTCGTCAGGTGCGTGGAGGGTATGAAGAAACTGGCCAGAGATATATAGGTGGTGAGGGGAGGGAGGAGAGGATGCAGAAAGTGCCATGTGAATGAAAAGCAGTTGCAGAAGTCATGGAAAAGGGAGAATGCGCAGTCCAGGCTGGGTGTGGCCCCTTCCTTCTGTTGATGAATCTGAACGGAATACCTGAAAGGCAGTTACTTCTGGTAATGAGAGAACCGTCCAAAGTCTCTATTCAATCCAAGTCAATGGATTCCAATTCAGCAGCTTCCCACTGGATTTTGATTTTGAAATGCTTCTATTAAACTATGGTGACCTTTAAGTGCTTGGTGGAATGTCCTGGTAGACTGAAGTGTTCTCCTACTGGTTTCTGGATATTGCCATTTTTAATGTCAGATTTGTGTCCATTTATTCTTTGGCTGGCTTGTCCTATGTACAGAGCAGATGACATTGTTGGCACATGAGAGCATATATCACGTTGGAGGATGAGCAGCTGTAAGAGCCAGAGATTTTGTAGTTGTTAGTGAGAAGTTGTTTAAGGTTGGGGGGTTGAAGAACTGCGTCTCACATTGACACAGAGAGTACTCCATCTTTCTGTGTTATACCTCTGAGGATGCCAGTCACAGCTGCTGGCGAAACATCAGATACTACAATGCCAAGACCACAGTCATACAGCCTGGAAAATCTACAACAGCATGAATTCCCATTGCAATATGTCTACATAATGACTGCTGGCTGACCACTGTTAAATATTTTGGGGTGTCTTGTTTTTGTTTCTTTACTTTTACTGTATGGGGGGATTCAGTTTCCTTTTCTAAAAGGCAGGCTTGATTATTATTAGCTTATTGAATGCCCTGTGTGCAAAGTTTAGGAACAAAGCATTGCATCATATAAAATTAATCATTTGTTGGAAACTTTTTTTTTCTGGGGGAGCCAGCTACGGCACAGGAGAGAACAGTACAGGAAGTCAAGAAATCAGTCTTCTCCGTTTTCTGAAGCTGCCAGTACTTTTTCTTTGGACATCCCCAAGGTAAAGTATACAACAATGTTTCAACGGCTTTATCGCTTGCTCAGTAATGTTTTTGCATGCTTACAGTCTGTTCTTACGCTTCAGTGATAGAGGTATATGCATGTATTTTCCTTTGCCATAATAGTTCCCATAACAAGTCAGAACTGAGGCAGCATGACCTGCCTCTCGCTATAAGGCTGGAATAACTGAATCTTGCATTCCTGGATTTTTGTGATTCAGGAACAAATTATTATCTCCACAATGAAAAGGGCCAGAGTCTTACTTTTTAAAAAAACAAACCCTGAAACCTGGGAATTCAGGTGGACTAGTATATCATGTCAATAGATCATTACATTATTAGTAATTACCAGGGCTTTTTTTGGTAGAAAAAGGCCAGCAGGAACTCATTAGCATAATAGGCCACACCCAACAGCAGAAACTCATTAGCACATTAGGCCACACCCCCTGACAGTGCAGCTCCCTCCCAGGATCGGCATCCCCAGGTGCCCTATGGCTTGTGGGGTGCATGGGGAACCTAAGGAAGGCAGTTTCTGGATTGGCTTCCCCAGGCGCAGCGTCGGGGCGCCTGGGGAACCCGAGGAGGGGAGGCAGCTAAAACTGCCTTCCCTCCCTGGATCGGCCTGGCTTCCCCAGGTGCCCTGCGGCTTGCGAGGTGCCTGGGGAACCCGAGGGGGGGGAGGCTGTAGGTGTGGCCAACTCGGAAGCCAGCTAGAACTCCCTTCCTGTGCATTCCTGCCCAAAAATAGCCCTGGTAATTACTGTTTTGTTGGTGGTTTTTTAAAAGCTCAAAAATAGCTCTCCAGCGGCACAGTAGGGAAAATAGCTGCTGTGAGGGTCTGAGGGAAGGAAAATGGCGTTATGTAACTGAGGCTGTTGATAATGCAGATCTTCTCATCCAAACCACCTGATAACATGCTGGACTGTGCTTTTCCCGAAAGAGTCAGAGAAAAGTAGGTCTGGGAGACAGTGTATCAAGGATGCGGAAAGTGTTATTGGAGCACAGTTACACCACGATGTGATGTGGATGCACCAAAAGAGAGAGCGAGAGAGACAGATGCAGTTTGGTTGCCATAAGTGAACATACACCTCTCTTTGGTGGGAGACTATCACTGTGTTACAGTGCAGTCCTAAGGAGAGCGGCACCCTTCCAAAGCCCTTTGACTTCAGTGGACTTGCAAGGGTGCAACTCTGCTTAAGACTGGATTGTAAGTGAGCTTACTTTAAGAGGATACTGCTATTTCTTGTTTTGTCTTCATGTCCAGAGGTCTGATCTTGACACCAGTGGTTCTGAGGCCAGCACAGTAGATCAAACCCCTATTCCCTGCCTTTTATCTCAAAGGCGGAAAGAGCCTGAAGACTGCTTTCCAAAAGGTAAAAGACTGGCTTTTCTTGGCATGGAATTTATGTATTTGACAGAGGTGTTCAGTTTTTTAACAAGAATGAGAGAAAGCGCTGCTCTTGTGCACGCTACGTTACATACCAAAGAACCAGGCAGGAGTGCCAGCCAAAGACTGTGCTATGTAACCAGGCCCCACTGACCAGGAGCGCTACAACCCCATAGTGCCTGTGCATTATGTGGCATCTGTCTTGTGGGTTGGCCAGCCATGACATGAACTAGAGATGGCCAGCAGCATCTCTGGGGGACTATTCTGTTCACCAGGTAGTGCTCCTGAGACTAGAGACTCATTTTGTGGTTTAAACTGACCTCCTCATGTATAATGAAACTGATGCTATCAGTGAGGGACGTGTATATAATATTAGAGATAAATATGTACAGTTATCTGTTAAATACAAAAGTGTGGGTTTTTTTCCTTTTAGTTTCCTTCCTTCCTTCCTTCCTTCCTTCCTTCCTTCCTTCCTTCCTTCCTTCCTTCCTTCCTTCCTTCCTTCCTTCCTTTCTTTCTTTCTTTCTTTCTTTCTTTCTTTCTTTCTTTTGATGTTTTGGGTACACTTTTTAACATATCTAGATTCAAAACTCATTATGCTGCAGAGGTCAAATAAAATACTTTCAATGACAGGGATGACGCTCCTGCAACTGGCTCACCATCCCTTACAGCTATACCATAACTGTTACCGAAGTGGCAGAATGAAGTTTGAGTCCGGTGCCAACTTTAAGACCAATGTACATGCACACTTCTTCAGATACTCTAATAGAACACAAATGTGTCTGTTTTCTTCGGTATGTATCTGAAGAAGTATACATGCATACAAAAGTTTATACCCAGAATAAAACTTTGTTGATCTTAAAGGTGCCACTGAACTCAGACTTTGTCCTGCTGCTTCAGACCAACACAGCTACCCACCTGAATCTATGTTATTAAAGTGGTCAGTTTGCTGTAAGTTTTTCTGTGAGAGAAGCTCTGTTAATATTTAGTGAGAGCTACCAGAGTCGAAGTCAACTGCAGAATTTATTATACCTCAATGAGTCATCTGTAACAGCTGTATTTTTCCTAGGCTATGTTTCAGAACATTCAAAGAACTGCTTGTGTGATATGTATGTGGTCCCTGATTAGGGGACTTAACATCCCACACAGTGATTCTCTCTGAAAACACAAGGAATCGCAAGGATTCTTGTCCCCACGAGCTTTCCATTTGAAATTGTAGGCAAGGAGCCTAGCTTGAGGGTAGTTCTGCTCCAGGGTAGGCATGCTGACTGCTGTTTGAAACCTGATTTCCTTTTTTATATCTCTTACACTTTAGTTATATGTGTACTGAAAAGGAACTAGTAGCAGTACAGGAACTAGAGATGGGCACAAACCAGCCCATGAACCAAAGTTCTTGATGAATTTTGGCCAGTTCGTGGTTCACGAAAGGAAGTTCGTGGCAGGTCAGTTGGCATGAACTTTCAAGCTGTTCCTGGCAGTTCACAAACAGATACATTTCTAGACAAACTGTCTCAGCTCAATCAAAATGTTTACTGGACTCCAAAGCAACAGGTTCCCTGTGCATTTTGCGTGACTTTTGAACCTGCACCTGACATTTCTCCAAAAAGAAATTTCCTGGGGGCATCTTGAGGGGGCCGTAACTCAGACCCCCTAAGTTCAGTCAGCACATAACTTGGAGGGCTTGTAGAGGAGCATCAGGGAGAGGTCCCCTGCAAATTCCATGTCTCTAACTTGCACATGGTCCATTCTGTACCCTCCTGAACCTGTATGTGTCATTTCCCCAGAGAGCACTTTGCTGGGGGCACTTTCTTTGGGGGACTGTAACTTGGACCCTATATGTCCAATCTTTGTGAAACTTGAAGGGCAGCTAGAGGAGAGTCAGCTGGATATCCTCTGTGAGTTTGGTGTCTTTAGCATGTCGTGTATATGTGTGTTGTACTGTGTCATGAACCTCATGAACCAAACCAATTTGTTTAGCCCCTAAAAGTCATGAGGATTCATGGTTCATGAACTGGACATACCGTGAACCATAAACTGAACTGCATTTTCCTGGTTCATGCCCATCCCTAGCTGGGAGAATGTGGGGCAATGTGAGACAAAGGAAAAGGAAAAATATGAAAATTTCCAAAGAACAATAGCACAAATAACCTGGGGACTAGCTAGACATTGGCTTGTATCCACCACAGGATTGCTGTGGATGGAAGGAGGGGGAATTCCCACCTCTTATTCTCCCCTCATGCTCTTCTTGGAGGTCTTCTGTCACCCAGGGAGGTGAAACAGTCATGCTCCGTGGATGAACATCTCTTCTGTTTGTGGAGTTACCCATGGATCCAAATCATTATGTGCAAATATGTGAAAAGTAACACTGATAATTTTTGAAGCTCACCTAGGCAGGTTAGCGTGCATTGTGTAGCTGTGTCTGGATTGAGACGGAATATGACTGACCAAAGAAGAGGTGGTTGGGTTAGAAATAATAAAGTAATCCTGACAAGGAACTCCCAGTGATGGGCTGCGTCAGATCTGCTTGATTTTAAAAGGTTCAGTATTTCATTTCAGGTCTTATCGGAGAGTAGATCACCTCATGAGTAAGCACTGTGTCCTGTTCATTCTCACAAGCAACTCATCTTCTGTCCTCTATAAGTTCATGCCATACACCTTCAAAGAAAAGCATCAGAATGTTCTAGAAGATGAAAGAAAGAGTATGCTCCTAAAAAGTCACTGGGTGGTACAAATATATATCTGTTTACATTTCAGAATAGTGATAACTTGTATATTTCTTTTCTCCAGGTTGTGTCAAGATCTTCCCATGCTGTGTAGTAAACTCTGATACGTTTCCCGGTAGCACTTGGTGGAAGTTTAGGAAAACCTGCTTCAAAATTATAAAACACAGTTGGTTTGAATATTTTATCATATTCATGATATTACTGAGCAGCTATGCTCTGGTAAGTTTATTATATCTTCCCAAACAAAATAAAATAGTATAACTTTCTTTTAGGTTGTAGACAACTGTGATTTTCCTTTGCCTCTTTGACTGCAGGACTTTGTTTGGTATTATGATGGATTATCATCAATATATCTAGTTCTCAACATGGCTAGATCTGAGAATACTTAAATCCAGAGATTGGCTATGAACAAACAAGTCAGATCTTTTTACAAACCTTAGAAAAGCTGCAGGTTTGCAGGAAAATCTGAAAAAAATACTTAACCCTTCCCAAATTATAGACACTGTAGCTTTAAGAAATGGATACCCTCTGAGGTCTCAGTGACCATTGTGGGAGTTGCTAGGTAACCACAACAATATTGCCAGCCTTCAAACTTTGATCTGTCAGTAAAAGAAGAAGGAGGGAGCAGGGCTGTTTCCAAGGGTCTTTTGGCCAGCCAGTCAACCTGTGCTCTAAAGAGAGGACTCATCAGGGCCAGGGTCAGCAGCAACTAGTGGTCAACTTACTACCATGCAATTAGTGTGACTCCACTAGGTGTGGCGGCAGCTACAACTTGATGCCTCACAATATACTTGGGCCCAGCATCAGCCTCCACGTAACTTGGACAACTTGGCTGGGCCTGGCAAATAACTCAGCAGAGCAAGTTGTACGACATGACTTTTGTAACTTGGCAGACTTTTTCCAGGGAGAGGCTGCTGGGGGGAGGGAAGGCAGAGGGCCAGTGTGGTATAGTAGCACAATCCTGTCTATGGAGCAAGTATGAACTGTTACCTGATTTGAATTTTTTCCATCCACCAACAAAAACCATCAGTGTTGAATTCTACTGTTCCGTCCCCCAACCCAAGTACAATAAAACCTAATTAATCCTGTGAAAAATATGTATGGTTTCACGAATGGATTTTGCTACGTCTTCAGCCCTTGAGGACTGGAATGGGATTAATCAATTGAACTTTAGAAAAAGTGTGTAGCACTTCCATTCTGTACCCAGTGAGCTGGAATAAGTCCTCAGTGGATGGCATTTGAGTAGACTGCAGCCTACTTTATCACCTGGCAAAAAAATTTAAAGTATCTCACAACAGAATGACATCTGATTTCTGAAATCCTAGACTTTTGAAGACATTTACCTTAAGAATGACAAATTCACAAAAAACATACTGGGCTACGCAGATAAGGTTTTTTTCTACATCTTCTTCCTGGAGATGCTTCTGAAATGGGTGGCCTACGGTTTCAAGAAGTATTTCACCGATGCCTGGTGTTGGCTTGATTTTTTTATTGTATGTGTAAGTATTACATCTGTTCTTTTGTATTTTGTGTACTTCAGCAATGTACTTTTATGCATACAGATTAACTAGTCTGCTTCTGCACTATAGTGATCGTTTGCAACTGATCTGGCTTGTCTGCAGAAGAAAACCCAGTTGCCAGTGATTGCTATAAATAATGTACTAATAGTGGAAGTATCCAGTGATGCGTGGATGCCGCCTATGTTCAAGATGCATGAGATGAAATCGTTGGGTGATATAAGAGCAGAAATCCAATTTCTCTGACCGCTCCTGCAAAAGAACCTGCCCCGCCATCGACCTCCACAGTTATTCGCAGCTAGTGATTATTTCCCCACATTTCTGACCCGCATCCTCCTTCCTTTCTCCCTCCGCCCTTTGAATCCTGTGTTTGCCAGAAGTTTTCCTTGCCACGCTCCTGAACTCATGGTTTCAAGTGGGGAACTCTTCACCTTGCGCCTAAACTCCATATTAGCATAATCTGTATCACAACTGCTCCCTTTCTTCCATGCCCACCATTCCTGCCCAGCCACAAACATCATCCCTCACTGCTGGAATTCCTCCTACTGTGGAATCAGTGATTTAGTTCTGACGCTCTTTGACGTGCCAGGAATGAGAGTTAAGGAGAAGAAGAGGAGACTGAATTTATAGGGCCCCCCCTTCACTACCTGAAGGAGTCTCAGAGCGGCTTACAAACTCCTTTCCCTTCCCCTCAACAGACACCCTGAGGTAGGTGGGGCTGAGAGAGCTCTGACAGAAACGGCTCTTTTTCAAGAACAGCTGTGCCAGAACTATGGCTTGCCCAAGGTCGTCCAGCAGGTGCAAGTGGAGAAGTGGGGAATCAAACCCGGTTCTCCCAGATTAGAGTCCACGCACTTGACCAGTACCCCAAGCTGGTGGGGTGGAAACGGTCAGATATGGAAACAGTCAGACTCTCTTGTACAGATTCGGCTTGTCCCAGAAAGTTCCCCAAGTGCTTAACAATCTTTCAGGCTAGAGAAGGCCTCCAAATCACTTATGGGATGTAGTGGAGCTAGGTGACATCCTGGACCCATGTAGCTCCAGTCAAGATTCAGTATAGCCCACATAATTTTTTTTCAGTTGTGCACCCCTGCTGCACATGCTGGCTCTCAATCTGGAAGCATTTTTTTCCCTGGGGACCACCACTTCCAGCCTCCCCCCCTCCCATAAATAGTACAAGCCCTACTGCCAGGCGTGAAATGCAGGCTGTGTTTGAGTTTGGTGAAATGTTACCTTAGGCAATGTCCATTTTAGGGTAGGGGCTGTGGCTCATTGGAGGAGCATCTGCTTTGTATGCAGAAGGTCCCAGGTTCAGTCCCCAATATCTCCAGTTAAAAGGACCAGGCAGAAGGTGGTGTGAAAGATCTCTACATGAGATCCTGGAGAGCTGCTGCCAGTCTGAGCATTGGTGGACCAATGGTCTGATTCAGTATAAAGTGGTCTGATGTGTTCATGTATTATGAATGGACATAGCCTACAGTGTCACAATGGGTTGGAAACCCATTGGGTTGGAAACCCAAGTTAATGTTACCTGCTGTGCAGGATTTCTCTCTCTTCCTCCCTGTCTGGGGATCTGATGTGGGATAATATATCTGATTTCTTTGCCTCCGCCTACTTATAGCTTGTAAATAACATAAATATTTCAAAAACACCATAGTCTCCTGGGGGGACCAACCCAGGTATCACTGCCCCTGAAACATCTCACTATTTAAGGAAGTGAGAGATGGCAATAGCAGCAGGGCTCATTTTGTAGCAGGAGCTCCTTTGCATATTAGGCCACACCCTCCTGAGGTAGCCAATCCTCCAAGAGCTTACAGTAGCCCCTGTAAGAAGAACTCTGTAAGCTCTTGGAGGATTGGCTATATTAGGGGTGTGTGGCCTAATATGCAAAGGAGCTCCTGCTACAAAATGAGCCCTGAATAGGAGTGTTCTCATAGAGGGCTTCTTTAGTGCAGCTCTGCTGTTCCTTAGTTCTAAAAAATAAAGCTTTTTACTTATAGAAAAAGCAAAGATGATCAGGCCCGTAGCCAAGATTTTTTTTAATGTAGGGGGGCATTTAAATTTCTTAGGGGGCACTGGCTAATTGAATTAAAGCAACACCTGGCTCCTTCCATGCACCTGCTGCCACTTGGGGCCCGGGCTGGATGGGAAGTTCTGGGGCCTTGCCAGTAAGCCAGGGGGCCTAGCCCCCGAGATCCCCCACTGTAGCTACGGGCCTGAAGGTGATCCATAATGGCAGAACATCCCCCCTGAATGGCAGCTGCCTATCATGACTGACCTTCCTCTGAAATGTGTTGCAGTATATCATGTTTTGACCTAGCATACACTTTCAGTTCATGCAGAATAATAACAACGCTCAATAAGTCTCCCAGCACTCCATACGAACTCACTGTGTGCCTGAGAACATGCCCCAAAATTAATAACAATATTAATATAGCCTGTTCGCGGGAAGGGCGGGGTATAAATTGAAAAATAAATAAATAAAAATAAAAAAATATAGGAGTAGTATTACTAATATCGAGCATTGTAGTAAGTGTAACCAAAAAGACATCTCTCTCCTTTGAGAAACTTACAGTCTAACATTAGACTTAGGAAAGGCAATTGAAGGAGGAAAGGGTGAACATGACAAGATTCAGTTCTCCATGGGTCAAGGGCAGTCAGGCAGGAGTTCCTTGGCAAATCTTTGTTTAGAAAATTTATATACCGCCTCTCCAGAGACCAGCTCAAAGTAGCATACAACTAAACTAATGGAAACCGTTGACGTTAGCCCAGCAATGATCATCTCAAGGTAGAATGTTTGGAAAACAAGCTGTATTTTTCTTCAATGGTCACAGACTGCATTGGCCTCCCTGGTGGCAGAAGCTAAATCAACTGGGTATCCTCTGTGTGACAACAGGAGCTCCATAAAATCTCTGAGAACTCTGAGAGCCTTGAGACCACTTCGAGCACTATCCAGATTTAAAGGGATTAAGGTAAAACTGCTTTCACCATCCTCTGTTTCTCATATGTGCCTGCAAACGCGGGGAGAGCGGCCTAGAAATCAAATAAATAAATAAATAAATAAAAATATGAATAAGCACACACAAAAAAGCTGAATTAGATTTTTTTTTTAAGGTAGTTGACCTTTGGCCAGGTAGCATTAAAGCAAGGAAGTTGTACATTTTGTCCTCCAGAAATTAGGGTCTTTTTTAGTCAGCTTCCACTCCCTTTGCCTCCCCACGACCAGTGCCAGGAGACAACATCAAATGGAAGGCCCTGGCACTGTTGTTGGCCCTCCAGAGGAACTGGTTGGCCGCTGTGTGAGACAGGATGCTGGACTTGATGGACCACTGTTCTGATCCAGCAGGGCTCTTCTTATGTTCTTATCCGGTGAGGCTTCAATTAATCCACTTTTTAACTTCAGCTTCTGTATTTCTATTTAGGGGTGTGCACTCATTATAAACTGAGCTGGAAAATACCAAAAAATACTTTAGCTGTACTTTTGGGGTATTTTTTCAGCCAGCTACTGAATGGGCTACTGATTTGACTATCCAGAAATGGCCGACCCGAAAATATTCAGGATTTTTTGGGACTGCCAGATAGCCACAGTTAGTGCATTTAAAAGCTCTCTGTCCCTTTAAATGCCTTCAGAGTGAACTCTCAGCTTGGACAAGACATTTAAATGCCTTTTTTTCCCTGGGTCAATTCTCCATTATTTTTCCTGGGTCAGTTCTCCATTATAGCCTAAGGGGACCATTGACTATAATGGTCCCCATAGGGTATAATGGAGCAAAAAAAGAAAAGAATTGGCAATTCTGAATATTGATCGAATCTGAATACCACACCAGTATTGGGATTCAGGAATACTGAGAAATGCTATTTTTCAGGTTCAATATACCCGAATCCGAAAAATACATTTTTTCCCCACCCCTATTTCTATTCTTTCCTCCCCCCCCCCCCCATCTCTAGTAGTTGTCATCACTATCAGCAGCAGCACGCAAGGCCCTGAACAGATACATTTAGCATCATCCCTGCTTAGAGTGTAATAGCTAGAATACATGCCACAGCAGGGGGGTACTGATAACGCCTTCCCATGATATGAGCAGTGAGCGACAGTGCCATGGTATAGCCCATTCTCATCAGATCTCAAAAGCTTAGCAAGGTCGGTACTTGGAAGGGAGACCACCAAGGAAGACTTTGTAGAGGAAAGCAATGGCAAACTACCTCTGCTTCTCACTTGCCATGAAAGCTGCTTGCTGGGGTTGCCAGTAAGTGGTCTGCGGCTTGATGGCACTTCATACACACACATATGGTATGAGTGATTCCAAGTATAACGCTTGCAAATGCTTTCCATGTGAGTTGCTCCGTCACCTTGAGATTGGCCTGCCTCACCACTACTAGAGCCATTTCATGGGATGAATCACATCATGAGTACTTGCAGTTGTTACAACTGGAATCATAGGATCATGGAATCATAGTGTTGGAAGGGACCTCCAGGGACATCTAGTCCAACCCCCGGCACAATGCAGGAAATTCACAAATACCTCCCCCTCCCCACCCGCAGTGACCCCTGTTCCATGCCCAGAAGATGACAAAAAACCCTCCAGGAATGCTTCCTGACCCCAAAGTGGCGATTGGTATTTCCCTGGGCGTGTAAAAAAGGGCCACAAGAACTAAGCACTGAGGCAACCCTTCCTGCCCTCCCTTCTCATGATTTGCCTAAGTTCACGGAATCAGCATTGCTGTCAGAGGGCCATTTAGCCTCTGCTTCAAAACCTCCAAACAAGGAGAGCCCACCATCTCCCGAGGAAGCCTGTTCCACAGAGGAACCACTCTAACTGAGATGATAATGTTTTTGTAGCATCCCCATGGGACCTGTAACATACTTGGCAGCCCTAAGACGTATAGGATGATGTGGGGGAACAGACTGCAATAAAGGAATGCTGAGAATAGGACATCCAATAGAAGTGGGGAAAGGCAATCTGCTGGGGAAAGGTACCATGTACAGTACTCCAGAAATGTTGTGTGGAAGAAGTAGACTTTGAGGAATTATGCAGAAGAGGAAACAAAGCTATATCCATGGATTTTAACCCCACCCCCCAAACATAAAAAGAAACCCTTTGCCTCTCTGCCCTGTTGTTGTCCCGCCAGAGGAACTGGTTGGCCACTGTGTGAGACAGGATGCTGGACTAGGTGGACCACTGGTCTGATCCAGCAGGGCTCATCTGAGGTTCTTCTCAGGGGAAGGCCTCGGCCTCTCTGCCCCGTTGTTGTCCCTCCAGAGGAACTGGCTGGCCACTGTGTGAGACAGGATGCTGGACTAGGTGGACCACTGGTCTGATCCAGCAGGGCTCATCTGAGGTTCTTCTCAGGGGAAGGACTGGCTGGCCACTGTGTGAGACAGGAGGCTGGACTAGATGGACCACTGGTCTGATCCAGCAGGGCTCTTCTGATGTTCTTATCAGGGGAAGTCCTCGGCCTCTCTGCCCCGTTGTTGTCCCTCCAGAGGAACTGGCTGGCCACTGTGTGAGACAGGAGGCTGGACTAGATGGACCCTCACTGGTCTGATCCAGCAGGGTTCTTTTGATGCTCTTATCAGGGGAAGGCCTCGGCCTCTGTGCCCTGTTGTTGGCCCTCCAGAGGAATGGGTTGGCCACTGTGTGAGACAGGATGCTGGACTAGATGGACCACAGGTCTGATCCAGCAGGGCTCTTCTTCTGTTCTTATGAGCCCCGCTGTGAACAGCATCTTGTTTCCAGAACTAGCCATCCTCCTGCCTTTGGGAAACTTGCAAACAGGGTATGAAGGCAACCCCCCCCCCTTTATCCCCCCCCCCCCCCCCCACACATACATTTGTATTCAGAAGGAGACTTTTTAAAATATATGGTTAGCTATCATGGTAACTAGCTGTAATAGAGCTGTGCTGTACACTGAACTGCTGATTGTTTCTTTCATTTACTTTTAAGGTCGTGGTGAATGCCCTCATAGGTGCCATCCCTTCCATTGGAAATGTACTGCTTGTCTGTGTTGTTCTCTGGCTCCCATTTAACATCTTAGGAGTCAACTTATTTGGAGGGAAATCTCCGTACGACAAACCTGGTCCAGTCTGTAACAGTACAAATGTCTCATGGGTCAATCGTACCGTCAACTTTAATAATGTTGGGAATGGATATCTGGCTCTCCTTCAGGTGGTATGTTGAATCATACAAACGTCATTCAGCAGGGAAAAAATCACGGGAAGACATATATGTTCATCCAAGAATGACTATTCTCTTTGATAGCAGGAGTATTTTGCTAAACCATTATGAAGTTAAATAATTCAGGTCGAGAGTCGTCGTTGAAAAGCCCCAACTTTTAAGTCTTGCTGGTAGATTTTAAGGGAATAATGTTAAAGGACAATCAAATTCAGCTTGATTTCTTTAACTCATCTAAATTCAACAGCATCTATTATCACGAACACTGAAGAAATGTAATTAGAATGCAAATTTAACTTTGTATAAATAAGCTTGGTTTAGAAGAAACTTGTCTGAGTTCTAATCGAAACACCAGATATTTGTTAAGGCTGTTTGAAAGGGCTGCAGTGGAGTAGCCTATTGAAATTTGAAGTGAATCCATATTCTAAGCCTGTAATTGGTCTGCATGAGCCAGAGTATTTTAGGCTGAGGGCAGACTGGTAATCTGCCCTGGAACCGCAGTGGGGTCAAAAGCCGTGGGGGGAAACTGGCCCGGGGCTGGCCGTTAACACTGGCCAGTTTCCCGTGGGAGGATGCAGAATGGAGCGTTCAGACTGCTGCAGAGCAGCCCCGAGTGGACCGGCTCGTGGCGGGGCTGTTTCGGCAATAGGTGCATGGGCACCTAGGCGCATGGCCGCAGCAGCAGTCTAAACATTTAAAATCTCCCCACCTCCTCTATTGGGGCCACTTGCACATGCGCTCATGCGCATCTCATCACGGCGGCGTGTTCACACTGCCACCTCCACTTGAATCCCGCCTCTTCCCGTCCACACAGCTGGGAAGCGGGATCCAAGCGGAGGAAGGCCCCTGGACACTGCTTTCTGCCGGTGTCCGACTGAGGCGGCAGGGAAGCGCTTCAGAGACGGGTGAGTATGGAAGGGAGACGGAGGACAGCTGTGGCTGTCTGAACTGTCTCCCTTCCCCCACTTCTGAAGCGGAGCTTTCCTGGGCCACATTGCCAGTCTGTCCTCAGCATTATATACAAGGGTTCACATTGTCTTCTCAAAGCTGAAATGCTCTGTAGGTACATGGGGATTTCACACTATGTTCCTCAAACAGAAGGACTATTGAATCAGCAGGGTGTGGGTGCCCTGAGAATGGTTCTGTACAAGAGCACCATGCCTTTAACGATATTAAATGGTAACTGAAAATTCTAAACAACATGTAATTGGTACAGTCCATCAACTCAAACGATATGCATATAACACCGTTTAAGCAAATTTTCCCAGTCTTTCTTGTATCTGGATGTCCAGAAGAAGAACAGATTGGTCGTAGTTATTAACAGTACATTAGCTTCCAGGCATCTTCTCCCTCTAGTTCAGCAACAAAGAAATTGAAACAGATAAAATAGAACAGTATATCGCAAATGGTGTTCAACATAGTTAACACACACACACACCGGTTATAGGTCATGGCAGCCATGAAGTAAGAGCTCCGATTCCATGTGCTGCAATAACCTTTTTAAAATGTGAAGATGTATGTCTGTAAGCTCATAGTAAACATGAACTAGGGAGATGAAGCCATTTATGGCTATCTAAGAACATAAGAGAGGCCAATGTTGGATCAGGCCAGTGGCCCATCCAGTCCAACACTCTGTGTCACACAGTGACCGAAAATACCAGGTGCCCTCAGGAGGTCCACCAGTGGGGCCGTGTCTACCACATGTTCCTGAGCATTTAGAGACATGCATCTCCCTTTCATACTCTCTCTCATCAGAGGAAACCCTGGTGTACATGGGCAGGGTTATTTTGGATTGTTAATTTTCGTTTAGATACTTTCCACACAGCAGTGCTGATATATAGTCTCCTAATTATCGATGCCACTCTTGAGAAAACTCTTGTGGCCAAGGGGATTCCCATGTAGTGGTATGCACTGCTTTCCCCCCATGTGTTCCCTCTCTCCTTACACGCAGTCCTGGACTGACGGCTGTTTTTTCTCTTGAATTCTTAAATGCACGTGTGCAGTTGGCCCTGAAGAGACCTCCTCTCCCCCCCTCCCCACGGCCCCGCCATAGAGACCTCACTTGGCAGCAACCAGTGTATGGCTTGCCTCATCCATGCCTGAAGCTGGCTACTGCATGGCCTGCCTTCTTTGGGATTCCTCTCTCTTTGGCTTTGATTCTGTGTATATTACTGAGAAGTCCCATTGAGCTCAGTGAACTTACTCTGAAGTAAGCCTGCATACATTCGCAAAAATAATTCTCTTTGGGCTAAATGCAGACATATGCTCTTTTCAGCCCACTGTAATTGCATAGGGACTTAGGTCTCTTGCTCTCTGACCCCTCCCCCTTATTCTAAAGCACATCTGCTGTGCTGTGCAGAACTTTGCCCTGGAAAAGAAGGGAGGACAAAGTCTTCTGCTTCTGGAAAACCTTTGCCTTAGTGACCGGCCTGCTCAGTTACATTGGGGAGTGGCGGCTCTTGAGCTATAGTCCTCTGTACTCCTCCCAAAGGGTCATTTTACACCTCCGCTCTAAAGTAGTTTGACTGCTGTCTTTTCCTGTGCTGATTTCACAGTGGTGTGAAATTTCACTCCAGGGGGTCTAAGTGCTCTAATCAACAGCAATTGTTTAAAGCAGAATCAAGCCGGTTGAATACTAGCTTGACCACAGGAGGGCAATTAGTAGATGTGGACATTTCAGTAGCAGCACGGTTTCACACCGCACAGAGGTGTGGGCAGATTTTTTTGGAACTAGAATGATTCCAGCCGGAAAGTCAGATGTAAAAACAGCCAAAGAGTCTCACTCAGGGAAGGATAGAAGCTGCCAACCACATCTGGAAAAGAGGATGAAGGATTCCTCATCCACACACTGGGGGAACATAAAATGGCCCCCACGCTGCTGGAAAAGCCCCTTCATGCTCTTACTTAAAAGGGCCTAAGTTGGATCAGACCAGTGGCCCATCCAGTCCAGCATTCTGTTTCACAAAGCATCCAACCAGTTGTCCTGGAAGGCCAAACAAACAGGGCACAGGGGATTCCCATGTAGTGGTATGCACTGCTTCCCCCCATGTGTTCCCTCTCCACTTACACACAGTCCTGGACTGATGCTGTTTTTTCTCTTATGGGGAGATAAGCCATAGGAGGAGGAAAGTTTTCAGACCCATTTATCTACATCCACCTCTTATTATAAAAATTAGATCCTCCTGCCCTTTATCTGTGAAAATGAGCCATCGCATGAATCAACCAACATGGCTTGAGCAAGAGAAGCAAACCAGATTCCAATGGAGGTGCAGAATGTTTCCTCCCTTGAGGAAAAAACAGTGAGAGTGGACACATTAGGGAGGAAACGTTTCTCCTCTTCTCTCTTACAAATTAGGGAAAAATAACTTATGGGACATTTTAATAACTTGGTTTGTTAATATTTTTCTAGGCAACATTTAAAGGTTGGACAGAGATTATGTATGACGCCGTAGATAAACCTTTGGTAAGCCATTACATTATTGTTATTTCTCTGCTGGTGGAGGAGGGACACTATCTTAGGTTCATTGTCGTGGCTTCTGTGCAGTCCCACATGGTGACTGCGCAGTCGCAGGCCAGCCACGGAAAAGATTTCCAAGCTTTCTAATAGACTAGAAGTGCCCCTCCTCCCTCTGGCGCTTTCCCGCCAAAACGCTCGCATGACTAGGAGGAGGGGGCGCTACTCCCTTAATTCTCCCCAAGCCGCCACGGAGAGAAGATCTCCACTGCCATTCTCTGTGTTTTTCCCAGGGGTCCTTTCGTAGAAAAAGAGGTGCAGGAGCTCATTAGCATAACTCATTAGCATAACTTATTTGCATATGCTAAACCACCTGACATCACTGGAAGTATGTCAGAAGGCAAGAGAGAGAGAGAGAAAGAAATAGAGAGAGAGAGAGAGAGCTGGCAGCGAGGGGGCAGCTACTAATCCAAGCCTCAGAAATACCACTCTTCTGGGAGGATAGCTTCAGTGGTGGCTGAAGCCTTCAGAAGGCTGGTCGGAGGAACAAGGACCTTTCCAGGGGACGGGGTCATTTTGCTGCAGCTATGACACAAGCAGGCATTCCCCTGCGGGGGGGGGGGCTGGCACCAACTCCTGGAGCTGAGCTCCCCCCTGCGCTCCTGCTCAAAATGACCCGTGGTTTTTCCTCACCTCAGTTTTGAAGCTGAGGAGACTTTTTTCTCTCAACAGTTTTCATCCTAGTGAACTATAAAATACATCTAAAGAAGAAATATTTTCTGGATTTCCACCGTGGCATTACGACTAAAAGTGGTGCTGATAAACGAGCACTCTCTGTGCCTCAGCTGCCTAGGGTTTCCCACAGCAGAGCTGCCTGCTCTTGCTGTCCCCAGTTTCCCCCAAAGGCATGTATGGATCGAGCTGGACTCAGAAGGGCTTTCTTCAAAGGCCTTCCCCCCTCCCTGGTGAGGTGTGGTGGGAAAAGAGCCTGGCCTCAATGGCCCTCTTCTAGGGTTGCCAGCCACCCCTTATTTATGACACCAGGCCTCCCCTTCTGTATTTTTTTTCTGTGCAAAATTGGAGGATTGGTTTTTTCCCCTTGCCATTACATCTGAGGAAATAAACCCTGACTCACAAAAGCTTACGCTGGAGTCACAGTTGTTAGTCTTTGACATGCCACTAGGCTTCTGTCTTGCTTCTCCACAGACAGGGCTTTTTTTGAAGTGGAACCTTGCCTTCGGAATGCCCTGACCCTTGAGGCTTGCCTGGCATCTACTTTGCTGTCCTCTCGGTGCCAGGCCAAAACATTTATTTTGGCCCAGGCTTTTAACGGAAGGGGTTCTCTCTTTTAAAGCTGCTTTTATGGTTTGCTTCCAGCCCAAGGACTGTTTAATGGATACGATTTAGGCCAGGGGTCCCCAACCTTTTTGAGCTTGCAGGCACCTTCAGAATTGTGACACAGCATGGTGGGCGCAGCCACAAAATGGCTGCCATAAAACGGATACCATATGAGGCAGAGCCAGCCACAACATGGTGGCTGCAGGTTACTTTCAACCACACAGTGAAGATCCTTGTGCTGTGGTGGCAGCTGCTGCCAAAACAACATTTTATTTTTATTTTTTGTTTGAGATTTACACCCCGCCCTCCCCGCAAACGGGCTCAAGGCAGCTCACAAGGACACACAGTGCCAAACCCCAGACAAGATAAAACATTTAAAATACAATAACAATAATAAAACAATTTCACATAAATTACAGTAAAGTGCTTCCAGTCGTATTAGTCAATATTCGGATGGCTTCCATCCGGATTGGGGTCCAGCCCCTCAAGATCGTAAGGCCTGGGCTGTGTTCAGGGCCAGCCCTCATCGCCGGTATTACTCGTGATGAGATGGTACTAGCGGAGGCGGTGCCTAATCAAAGTCCTGGCGGAAGAGCTCCGTCTTGCAGGCCCTGCGGAACTGCATAAGATCCGGCAGGGCCCTGATCTCCCCTGGGAGCCAGTTCCAGCAGACAGGAGCTGCTACCAAAAAGGCCCTGGCCCTGGTTCTGGCAAGCCTGGCCTCCCTGGGGCCCGGGACACCGAGTTGATTTTGCAACCCCGACCGAAGTGCCTGCTGGGGTATATACAGGGAGAGGTGGTCCCTCAGATATGTTGTACCCTGGCCATATAGGGCTTTAAAGGTAAGTACCAGCACCTTGAAGCGAACCTGGTATGCTATGGGCAGCCAGTGCAGCGCCGCCAGCACAGGCTGAACATGGTCCCACTTTGTGAGGCCCAACAGTAGCCTGGCCGCGGCGTTCTGCACCAGCTGCAGCTTCCAGATTTGCACCAAAGGCAGCCCCATGTAAAGAGCATTACAGTAATCCAGCCTCGAAGTGACCATCATGTGGATCACTGTAGCTAGGTCTTCGCGGTCGAGGAAGGGGACCAGCTGCCGAGCCAGCCAAAGATGGTAAAAGGCTGACTTGGCAGTGGCTGCTACCTGGGCCTCCATTGTCAAGGAGGGATCCAGGAGCACTCCCAAACTCCTTACCTTCGACGAAGGCACCAATAGCACCCCGTCGAAGCTCAGGAGCGGGAACCCCCGCCCCGAGCCACCCAGACACAGGACCTTCGTTTTCGCTGGGTTCAATTTCAGCCGGCTCAGCTACGGCGTGCAATGCCCGGTCCAGATTTTCTGGGCTGGAGTCCGACTGGCCGCCCAACTTCAGATAGAGCTGGGTGTCATCAGCATACTGGTGGCATCCCAGCCCATACATCTGGGCAAGGGGACGCATATAGATGTTAAGCAGCATCGGGGAGAGCACCGCCCCCTGGGGCACACCTCATTTAAGCAGGTGCCTCATGGATTGCTGCTCCCCAATCACCGCCCTTTGTCCCCGACCCTGGAGAAAGGAAACAAGCCATTGGAAGGCCCGTCCCTGTATCCCCACATCGGCATTTTAACAACTCTGCACCACATTTGAACAAATCTGCAAATCTGCACATCCAGTCAAATCACAGAATCCCAGAGTTGGAAGGGGCCACACAGGCCATCTAGTCCCACCCCCTGCTCAATGCAGGATCAGCCTAGAGCATCCCTAACAAGCGTTTCTCCAGCCGCTGCTTAAAGACTGCCAGGGAGGGGGAGCTCACCACCTCCCTAGGCCATGGATTCCACTGCTGAACTACTCTAGCTGTAAACATTTTTTCCTAATATCCATTAGGATGCTATTATGATGTTCTTATGCGATTAGCTTGTTTTTATGACTTGTTCTTAATGTTCATAATTTTAATATTGGTATTATGATTTCAGTGTATTTTTAAGGAGAACTGACAAGCTATGTACTTAACAATTGTTACTATTTAACCACACTTTCTGCTTTATTTCAGGATGATGGAGAGCCATGCTTTGAAAAAAATAAGTATGCATACCTCTACTTTGTGGCGTTTATCATATTTGGATCTTTCTTCATGCTGAACCTCTTCATTGGAGTTGTTATTGACAATTTTAACCAACAAAGGAAAAAGATAAGTAGCATATATAATAATCTTTCAGTTATACATGTGTAATCTGCCCTGAGTCTCAGTGAGGAAGGCAGACCCTAAATAACATAAATAAAAAATAATATAAATTCTGTAATCAGTAGAATGCTGTAATAGATTGGAGGTGGGAATGTTCCTATATTGTGTATTATTTAGGAAATGTATACTTTGCCTTTCCAAAGACCTGCTCAAGTAGAAATCATACAGTGATCTTCAGGAGAGGTCTAAGATATTGGCGGCAGTTATTTGCTGGAGCAGTGTTCCTTAGCTTGCTGAGTTATTAGTTAGCTGCTTGCCAGGGGTAAACTGAAAAGACCAAATCTCAACTTCCATGCTTGTGGTCGAACTCCTTCAGGCGCAGACGGTGGAAGTAGGGCCCGAGGTCACCACAGAAGTCTGCCATCTGTGAATTTGGGGGGGGGGGGGGCGCAAAGAGACAATCCTCTTGTAAGAATGGATTCTTTTCTTTTGTCCATGGGATCTTATGGTGTGAATGATGATTTATGTTATTTGACCTTGAAGAAGTTTTGTGGCTTACTGCAGCATGCAGGAGGATGGAAAGTTTGTCGTCTTTTTCTTTCTAGTAGAGAATTAAATTGTGTATTGCCGATAGCTTGCCTTTTCTTTTTTAAATCCTGCCAAGACCAATGTTGTGTGGAGGGTTGGCCCGTCATACAAGAGTCCAGTTCAGAGAGGTTTTTCTTGATTCCTCACAGCCAAACAAGATGTGACGGAGTCCCGGTATCTGACATCTGGATGATAAAATGGCTAGGTTAAAAATGCCAGGAGGGCTTAATCTTGATCTTTCAGAGCCCCCCCCCCCGCCTTTTCAAAAGCTGAAGCAGCTCGGGGGGGGGGGGTGCTTTTCAGCCCTTGAAAAGGCATGGGAGGGAAACAAGAACACTTCACTCCACCGTGTTGTGGGCCCAATCAATACTGGGGCCTTGCAGCGTTTTTAAATTGGCCATGTGAAACTTTATAATGTTGGTGGCATCCACATGTTGGACATGGGGATGCCCTCGCATCTAGTTTAGCCCTTGAAAGCCCGTGAAAAGCTCTGGGGAAACTTGGGTAATGAGAGAGACCATCGGCTCCCTCACTCTGAGCCTCCCACCCCACTGAAAGTTTCAATACAATAAAATCATGGTTTGTAAACAGATTTATTGCAGTGTCTGAATGCATACCTTGGTTTCTTTAGGCAGAAAGGTACATTAAAAAGTCACAGCAGTGTTATTTCCTTATACCTAGGTGGAGAACTCCTTTTTTTGACAGAGGATCAGAAGAAATATTATAATGCACTGAGAAAACTTGGTAACAAGAAACTACAGAAGCCTGTTCCACGACCACCCGTAAGACCATCAGAAATAAAATATCATTTACTTTTACCATTGTTAGAGTTAGCGATACATTGGAAGCGACTTTTCAAAAGCCAGATTATTTCATGTGAAATAGATTTGCCCTTTACTTGGAAATTCAAAATCGTTTATTCTAATAGTATTACTGTTTGTAAGATTATGTGGAATCTGTGTTTATGGCCAGATTAGTAAAGAAGAAAAGGAGTCTTTAAACATATGCCAATTTGATTTGGCTTGTTTTCACAAGAACCATCACCAGTCAAAGGAATGACATTTGTACAGTCCTATTTGACATCAATAAACCTTAGTTGTGACTGTCATCATAGCGTGAGTGGTCATGACACAGATCCATAGAGTTTCTTAAAGGAAGGGCATACGTAGAGAGTTGTCAGAATCTGAATACTCCCTGTTTACATGGAGAACATTATGGATAACGAGAAATACACATTGACTTTGAACTTGGCCAGTGTCATTTCCTAAACATCCGCGTTAGGTATACTGGGCAGTATCCTACTACTCATTTGCAGAAGATACATGGAGTTGTCCCACCCTCCTCTGCACTAGTGCAGCTTTCTCTAGGCCCTGGAAGATCATTCCTGGGGATCCAAGGTTCCGTACAGAAGAATAGCTGTGATGGTTGGTGGGCTGGAATGAGGACGGACAAAGGGATGAAACTACACCCCCCCCCACACACACACACACAGACACACCTGTGGAGCTGCACTTGTGGAAGAGGAAGGAGCAGCTATTTCAGCTCCTCTTCTTTCGTCATTCCCATACCTTCCAACCCTTGTGGCCATTCCTAAATGCAAGTCTTGTGACCCTGGGATTGATCTTTCTGTTGGAAGTACCAGGTGCGATGTCCCCATGTCTCAGCCTCCAGAACCACAGAGAGTTGCAGGCATACGGGCGAACACTAAGCATCTTCCTGTTTACTGTCACTGAGAATCCCTTTGACGTACAGATCAACACTCTTTAGAAAAGGCAACTTTCTTCCGTCTCCTCTCTTTTCTTCTCTCTTCCATGCATCTCCTAGACCGATTTCCCAAAAGTGCTGCCCCGGCATCGGGTCCTCTGTTTGCCCCGATTGCCTGCTTGAATTTCCCACTATTTGCTGCAGGGCGCATTTTGACCCGGGGCTTGGCGCGATTTCCTCTGTGGCTTTGGTGATCCTGTTTTTTGAGGATCACCGAAGCCGTGAAGGAAATCGCGCCAAGCCCCAGGTCAAAATGTGCCCCGCAGCAAATAGTGGGAAATTCAAGCAGGCAATCGGGGCAAGCGGAGGACCCGACGCCAGGGCAGCGCTTGTGGGAAATCGGTCCTAGTTAGATAGCATAGGAACTCTCTCTGTATCTCTGCCCTGCACTATCAAGCATGTATTTCTAGAATAAAGTAGTTTATTTGGTTTCAAACTGAAACGTGGCTCGGTGTAACTTCGTAGCCTTGCGAGCACGTGGTAGATTCGGGACAAGCACTGCTGCCTGAAAGCCAAGCGCACTCTTCTAACTAAAGAAGGATCTGGACCCCCCAAACCAGTACCCTTCCTATACTCTCTAGGGATCAGAAAGGATTGTTTTCTGAAGACAAAAGAGAGGTGGGGAGAATAATGATGTAAGCTGCTTTGGGTACCCATTAGGAGGAAAAGCCGGATAGAAATAAATGACACATTATTTATTTATTTATTTATTTATTGTATTTATATCCCACCTGGCCAGGCAGGCTGGCTCAAGGCAGCTAACAACAGTTAAAATAATAAAAAATTAGTATTCAGTTCAAACAACATAAATTACGCATAAGAGGACAGGTAAAACAAGCTGAAGATGGCAGCGATACCGATCGCACCCAACAATGAGTGCAGCAAGTCCCAGGCCAGGAGAGTTCCACCAGCCCGTTTCCTCAATGGCGGCTCCTAATCGAAAGCCTGGCGGAAGAGCTCCGCTTTGCAGGCCCTGCGGAACTGCTGGAGGTCCCGCAGGATCCTGATGTCTTCCGGAAGCTCATTCCACCAGTGTGGAGCCGCCACTGAAAAGGCCCTGGCTCTGGTGGTCGCCAACCTAGCCTCTCTCAAGCCAGGGAGGGTCAGGCGATGTTGTGAGCCTAACCTTAGTGCTCTCTGGGGCATGTATGGGGAAAGGCAGTCCCTCAGGTAGGCTGGCCCCTGACCATGTAGGGCTTTAAAGGTTAAGACCAGCACCTTGAACCAGATTCGGTACACTAGAGGCAGCTATAGGCATATTGTATGTTTATAGTACAAAACATTAATATGATGACAAAGATAAATAGAATAAGAAATAAAGATAAATACTGAAGAACAAGGGGGGACCCGTGACCGACTCACAGGAAAATTCCCCCACTGGTCACTGCTTAGTTCCCCGGCCTCTGACACCATCCCCCCCAACCACTCCCTCTACCCTTTGTTCTCCCTGTCACCTGGGTGCTCTGCATACCTACCCCCCCCCCATCCTTGGAACTCCCCTCCCCTCCCCTAACTGCTCTGCTTACCTATCCTCCACCCTCTGTGTTCTGCCTGCCTACGTACCCCGAACCATTGGTACTCCACTCACCCCTGCGCCCTCACTGCCCTGCCTATCTACGCCTACCCTTTGCACTCCACTCACCCCCCCACCCATTGTCACTCCGCCTACCTACCCCACGCACACCCTTGGCACGCCACTCCCCCCCCCCGAGCTTGGTGGTTTCCCTACCTACCCACCCTGCTCCCTGCCCAGTAGCCTGATGAGAATCAAAGGGAAGGCTGATAGAGATCCCTTCTCCTCCAACCTTTATCCCCCCCCCCCCCCGCCATCACTGGCACAGAGCCCAGCACAGCTCCCAGTCTCCACTGCCAATCCCACCAAGGATTCCTCCCCCTCCCCCGCATGGCTGCAAGAGAACCTGGCACAGCTCCCGGCCTCCGACGCAGCACTGGAGCTGGACGAGTGGGAGCGAAGCTTTCTCTTTGTCCCCACCTGCCTCTAGTGCTGATCCCTGCAGTCTCCTGGTTAGAAGCAGGTGGGTAAATTTTAAAAGGGCAGCTGAGCCAGTGGCTATGGAGGTGTGTAGGTGGGTGAGGAGGCTTCTCCTCACCCCCACCTCTGTAGCCACCAGCTCAGACGCCCTTTAAAACCCTTCCTGCTGGCTTCTAACCGGCCACACCACTGGGAGAAGCAGTGCTGAAGCGGGGGGGGGGGATTCTTCTCACGTAGCTGCGCGTCTTCAGCGCTGCTGTTCCCTGACCTCTCCCCCCACTGCAGCAGCAGGTATTCACCCCACACCTTTTTATTAGATATTTAAGATTTTTCAGCAAACTTAATGGGGGGCTGAAGAGTACTGGACTCGGGAGACCAGGAACAGTGAAATCATGAAGCCTTTATTGAGTGATTCAGCATGCCCAGTAGATGGTCAGAACAAGCATGCTTCCAGGGCCCTCATTATATGCTGGCTGGAGCCACATCTCCGGCCGCACCCAAAAGACCTGATAGGGGCTTAACATACGCGCATGTTTGTCATAGGTTCCCTGGAGGAGCCTTTGGCCGCATTGGCTCCCTAGGGAGAACCTAGGTCCCACCTTGGTGGAGGCTTTGAATCCGGATGTCTATTGTTCCTCCAGATTCAAGCTCCCCTCTCTGCCTGACCATGTGCTCTGGCCATGTGGCGGGCGCCATTACTGGGAGCACATGGCAGGCCGGTTGTTACACAGAACATACTACATTACAGGGGGTGTCCCCCAAGTTTGTAGAAAAATCTCTTTTCTCTCCTTGTGGGCCCAGTCCACAGATATAAGTATCCACAGATGGGCCCACATGGGACTATTAGAATATATGATACTGTCTCAGTATCTGAGACAGGGTTTATTCTGGGACCAAGCTGTCAGTCTCACAAAAAAGCCACTCTTAACGTAGGTTGCTTATGTGAATCTCAAGCAAAGAGCAAACAAGGTAATTTAGGCCAGGGATGCTTGTGTGATTTAAGACATGGTTTAGGGATGTGAACTAGATCTCTCAAACAGATAGGCCAAACTATGTTAACCTAAATACCTGCAGGAGAATTGCCTCCCAAACCTGAATATGGGAAACAAGCCCAAGCCATCTATTCTGTTTCCTTAAAGGAGAATTACCTCTGTTCTTTAGCAAGAGTCTCTCAGTCATTCATGGTCAGTCAATCCCAGATTCCTCAGGGAAAAATGAGAGATCAGACAATTTGGTTGTTACTTTTGCGTTGCTTTGGAATCTCTCAATGATGCTAATGCTTGTTTTGCTCATTTGCCCATTACAGAACAAGTGCCAAGGATTTATTTTTGACGTCATAAGCAAGAAAGCATTTGATATTTTTATTTTAAGTCTCATTCTGTTAAATGTGGTGGTCATGGCAGTGGAACATGAAGACGAATCAAAGGAAACTAAGAATCTTCTTTCAAATATAAATATAGTCTTTGTCAGCATCTTTACTGGAGAATGTCTAATGAAAATATTTGCTTTGCGGCATTACTACCTCAGAGACGGCTGGAACATATTCGATTTTGTCGTTGTGATTCTTTCAATAACTAGTAAGTTAAAAAAAAACATTGCTTGGTCATTGTTTCATCTAAACCTAATCCTGTATTTAATCAAATGCAAGACTAGGGTTTTTTCCCTAGATAAGCCATCAAAAAAGGGGGTCATCTTACATTCACATACAAGGTACAGGTATGTCCAATAATAAAAATCTTTTTGGAATAAATTTTTAGAAGGGGTTGTTTTACATTTCTTACATTCAGGATCATCTTTCTTCTGAGTAACTACAGTGACAGTGAAGGGATGCTGCTGCCAATAGAATAGTAGGCAATGTTGGCAGTTTGTTGTCGTGGTCAAGTGCGTAGACTCTAATCTGGGAGAACCGGGTTTGATTCCCCACTCCTCCACTTGCACCTGCTGGATGACCTTGGGCAAGCCATAGCTCTGTACCAGCTGTTCTCTCAAGGACAGCTTGGGAAAGAGCTCTCTCAGGCCCACCTACCTCACAGGGTGTCTGTTGTGGGGAGGGGAAGGGAAAAGGAGTTTGTAAACCGCTCTGAGACTCCCAAGTGAAGGGCGGGGTATAAATCTCTTCTCTTCTTCTTCAGTTTCAAAGTTGTAATGTTTTTCAGGTGATTATTCCTAGGAATTGTATGAGAGAGTACATTTGTAGCTCACTGATTTGTAAATATTTATTTATTTATTTGATTAAATTTTTAGGCCACCCTTCCCTGCAAGCAGGGCTCAGGGCAGCTTACAACAAAAAAAGAACATACAATAAATAACTAAAAACATTAAAATCGTACAATAAAATATACAGTAAGGTAAAGGTAAAGGTTTCCCTTGCTCAAAAGCCAGTCGAATATGACTCTTGGGATACGGTGCTCATCTCTGTTTCCAAGCCGAAGAGCCAGTGCTGTCCAAGGACTTCTCCGTGGTCATGTAGCTGGCATGACTAGACGCTGAGGCTCATGGAACGCTGTTACCGTCCCACCGAAGTGGTGCCTATTTATCTACTTGCAATTTCTTGCTTTCAAATGGCTAGGTTGGCAGGAGCTGGGGCCAGAGACGGGAGCTCACTCTGTCATGTGGCACTTGGGTCTCGAACTGCCAAACTACCGACCTTCCGGACTGCAGTTCAAAATATACAGTACATAGCAACAAAATTCAAGTCATTCCAAGATGGCAAAATTTCATCTTTCACAGGCCTCCTGGGGGGGGGGGGGGGCTTGCGGAGAATGGAGAGTATGAGAGTGCCAGACTACATGCTGGACTGTCGCTCTCCTCAAACAAATGCCTGGTGGAACACCTCTGCCTTACGTACCCTACGGAAAGGTAACAAATCCCACAGGACACAAATATTCTCTGGCAGAGAGTTCCACCAGGTAGGGACCAGGGCCGAAAAAGCCCTGGCCCTAGTTGAGGACAGCCGGATCTCTCTCGGGCCAGGGACCCCCAGGAGGTTTTTACTTCCCGAGTGTAATGCTCTTCTTGGGGCATAGTGGAAGAGGCGGTCCCAGAGGTATGCAGGTCCCTGACCACTAAGGGTCTTAAAAGTCAAAAACAGCACCTTGAACTTGATCTGGTGCTTCGCAGGAAGCCAGTGCAGCTCATGCAGAACAGGATGAATGCGTGCTCTCTGAGGGGTCCCTGTAAGGACCTGTGTGACTGCATTCTGGATCAGTTGGAGCTTCCGGGTCAGTCTTTAGGGTAGGCCCATGTAGAGCAAGTAAGAATAGTCGGTCCTGGAGGTGACCATCGCATGGATTACCATGACTAGGTCAGAGTGAGATAGGTAGAGAGCCAGTTGCCTGACTTGGCACAGTTGAAGAAATGCCAGCCTGGCAACCTTCGCGACCTGGCCCTCCATTGATAAGGAGGCCTCCAAAGTCACGCCCAGACTCCTGACAGTGGATGCCAATGTTAAGGGCACTCTGTCAAGAGTCGGGAGTTCGCAACTCAACCATGGCTACCCCACCCACCCAGCCACAGAAACTCCATCTTACCAGGATTCAGTTTCAACCGACTCTGCTTTAACCACCCTGTCACAGCCTCTAAACCCTCGGCCAAGTTCTCGGGGGATGGGGAGAACAGGGGAGGGATGGGGAGGGTAAAACCGCAAATCTGTATAATAACCCATACTAAAAAAGCAAGTTATGAATTCACTGGATTTGCTGTGGAGGTCAATTCACTCCCAAATTTGAAATTCATATTTTATATGTCTTACCTTGTCTGGTAGGGGAGATATTATAAGTACCAGTCTGATAAGGAACTGATATGTCAAGCAAGTGATAAGGTGTTACAGTAACCAGATTGGATGAGAATTAAATTCTGTTGAAATAGAGGAGTAGACAGCTATGTCTATGGCATGCCATGCCCAGTTCTTTAGATGTGATCAAATTAACATGTCTGTCTGCAGTACCTTCAAGTATTTTCTCAAATTTGAGCAATGTGAGAAAGTTGTCGAAGGCTCTCACTATCAGAGTTCATTAGTTGTTATAGATTTTCCAGGCTGGGTGGCCATGGTCTTGGCATTGTAGTACCTGACGTTTCACCGGCAGCTGTGGCTGGCATCCTCAGAGATATAACACAGAAAGATGGAGTACTCTCTTTGTCAGCACTGACACAGAGAGTACTCCATCTTTCTGTGTTATACCTCTGAGGATGTCAGTCACAGCTGCCGGTGAAACGTCAGGTAATACAATGCCAAGACCATGGCCACACAGCCCAGAAAATCTACAACAGCTAATATGAGGAAGTGTGGGCTTCTATTTGAATTTTAAATTCTTTACAACTATTACATTTTTCAATTATATCAGGGCTTTTTTCTGGGGGAACACACCAGAACAGAGTTCCAGAATCTCTTCGACAAAATTCTTTTTATACAGACTGACAGGGGTCATTTCGTAGAAAAAGAGGTGCAGGAGCTCATTAGCATACCTATTAGCATAACTCATTAGCATAACCAGCTAAATGTCAGTTTCAGCGCTATTATACCCTATGGGCCATTGAAGTCAATGCCAAAAACTCATAGGGTATATGAGGGGCAGGAGGAGAGGAGGTTTGAGGGAGAGGCTCCACACTTGCAGGGTATCTCCCGAGACCTCTCCCTCAAACCCCCTCCTCTACAGACGCTTTTAAAGCTGCCGCCGAATTTCGGTGGTAATTCAGCGGCGGGTTGAATCAGATCAGAGAATCTGATTCGGCCTGTGGCTGCCCTAGTGCCCACTCCTGAGCTGGCGGAGCGGCGCTCTGCCTCGCTCCGGCCCGAAAGGACCCCTGCAGACTGAAAACTTCATTTCCCTTTTGAGAGCTCCAGCACCTCCCCCCCCCCAAAAAGCCCTGATTACAATGGTAATAATTTCCACCGAATTTAAACTGTACTTGTTGGGGTTTTTTACACATAACCTAATATTTCAGTTCCATTTTTTATTATTATCGAGAGATAAAATTTACTTGGGGTACTTCTTAAATTTGTTTACTGAATATTAGACTAAATAAACATGCTAAATCAGATTGTGCTTTATTTAGGGCACTGGATCGTTTCTGGGGGGAAATTGATTGCAGTTTTTTTCTGGAAAACCAAAATGGCCGCTTGAGAGGAAGATACCCGTAGCCAGCTTGGCACAGGCCCAAGTAGAAAAGAATAAAAAATCATATACCAGAAATGAGGACTTTATGTAAAGTCTTCTGCATTGAATTGGATCCCACACAGTTCCTTTCAGACAGTTAGAATTGTTTTTTATTTGGCGGGGCAGGAAGAGAAGGAGTGAAATCATGCCCCTTTTCCTTCTTCAGCTGCCTGGATGACTCATCTTTCCCCTCACCTCTACACAACTGAAGATCAGAAGGGATTCTCAAGCCTGCATGCTTCCCTCCCACTTTTGCTCCCCACCCTTCATAGCACACAGAAGGCAAACTCTGAGATTCTGTACTTTTGTGACTGTAGGATCTTCCCTGAACCTAGATGTTGAAAACCACATTCAGCATCTAAGGCAAGGGATGCTGTCTGTTCAAATCAATGCAAGACTGGGGTTATGGTGAGGGGTCCAGCAAGGGGGATTTGGGTAGAAGTATGCAAGCCGGAACCTCACAATCTCACTGTGCATAGAAATGAGGAAGAAGCACTGTCCAGAGAAGCTCAATAAAGAAGACTGAAGCCACTGGCGTTTTTAAATCTGGGATATATCTGGTGTTTGAATAATATTTATTTATTTAGAACCTTGTACCCCAGTTTTCTTCTAATGGGGGCCAAAATCAGTCTACCACCCATTCTCTGTTTCATGCCCCCAACAAACCTGTTAGGTAACTTAGACTGAGAGTAAATGACCAGCCCAAGGGCATTCAGCAAGCTTTCATGGGTCTCCCAAATTGTGACATGGAGGCAGGCAGTGGCAAACCACCCTGTGAAAGTCTCTTGCCTGGGAAACCCTACAGGGTCACCATAAGTCAGCTGTGTCTCAAGGGCACTTTCCACCACCACTCTGCAATGCAGCGCTGCATAGCTGTCAGCAGCTGGACCAAGAACAGAATGTATATTCTTTGACAGCATCCCTGCCATGCAAGATTATGGGTCAGATGTCACACACACTACCCTGTTCTTGGAAGGAAAAAAAAGAATGCAAACAGAAAGGACATGGATGATAGCAGACTGGATCTGGCCCCCTTTCCTTCCCAGCCTGCTAAGGCATGTGCAGTCATCTCACAGCTTTTTTTTAATACAAAGCTGAACAAGGAGAAGTGGGTTTCCATTCACTAACCCACCGCATGCCTGGGCAGCATAATTTGAATGCTAATTCTAAACGTTAAGTCAGTATTTGCATTTTGGCAGAGACCCTAGAGGGGCATTCAAATATAAATGATTCTCGCAGATTCCAAGTATAGAATTAAATATTTAGTTTCATTCTAGCCCAAACTGGAAATTCAACTCCATTGTTAGTGGATTTTTCAAAAGATATGTTTTCCTTTTGAACAGGTTTGGCAGCCTCATCGCAGGAAGCCCTATTCCCTCCTACTCTTCTGAGGGTCATCCGGTTGGTCCGGATCAGCAGGCTGCTGAGACTTGTGAGGGGGGCCACAGGATTCCAAACCCTTCTTTTCACATTACTGATGTCCCTTCCTGCTCTTGCCAACATTGGGCTCCTCCTTTTCCTGGTCATGTTTATTTATGCTATTTTTGGTATGACTAACTTTGCCTGCGCGCCTTGGAAATACGGGATCGACGACACTTTCAACTTCCAAACTTTTGGTAGCAGCATGCTTTGCCTCTTCCAAATAACCACGTCCGCTGGCTGGGACGGCCTTCTCGGCCCAATGCTCGAGAGCGATAACAGCACGTGCGCTCCCAATTTACACCTCTCGCAGCTCAATACCACCTGTGTAAACTCAGCTGTGGCAACCACTTATTTTATAAGCTACATCATTATATCATTCCTCATCGTAGTCAACATGTATATTGCTGTCATCATAGAGAACTTTAACATGGCCACTGAAGAAAGCACAGAGCCTCTGAATGACTATGACTTTGAAGTTTTTTACGAGACTTGGGCAAAATTTGATCCTGAGGCAACTCAATTCATTACATACTCAGCCCTTTCAGATTTCGCCAATTCCCTGGAGGAACCTTTACGCATCCCCAAACCCAACAAAGAACAGCTGCTCAATATGGACCTTCCTATGTTGAACGGAAATAAAATCCACTGCTTGGATGTTTTGCTTGCTTTTACCAAAAGGGTGTTGGGGCAGTCTGGGGAGATGGACCCTCTTGAATCCCAGATAGAGTCAAAGTACGTGAAAGCTAATCCACAGAAGATGACCTATGAACCCATCATAACGACTCCCAAGCGGAAGGTGGAGGAATGCGCCATTGTTATCCAGAGGGCTTTCCGAGTCCATCACCTGCAGAGTGCGCTACAGAAAGCCAGGGACGAGTCTTCTGTGAGTATCCCATTGGCAGACATTATTGAGGAGGAAGATTCCTGTGTGTTCAGGCTGAATGAAAGCGAAGGCTGTCTGTTAGATAAATGCCAGAGCCCGTCTTCTATATCTATTCCTCCATCCTACAGTAATGTCACAGGCACTGCTGATGGCACTCCTCAAGTGAAGAGCACAGACAGCAGTGACGACGACAAGTGATTTACAGATCTACACTGTCTCTTTTGCCACAATATAATTTTCCAGGGAATGTAATAACGCGACAACACTTCTGTCATTTAGACGCCTCCACTGACATCTCCTCTGAAAACTCATCAACAGGAGTATGATCAATGAGTCTCCAAAAACATTTGAAGGGAAAAGGCGTATAGTTTTTCTTCTATAGACCAGTAGAGTTTTTAGCATAGTACTTCTGCTGTATTTATTAATGCTGGGAAGGGGGGGGTGAATGTTGGGAAATTGGCTTTTGAGGATGCTGCTATCCAGAATATTACCACCCCTGCCTCTGTTACCAGGTGACACCCAGGTAACCCCACATTTATTCAAAAATGTTTTCTGGATGTGGACACACAAGCCACCCACCAAAAAGCCTGTCCTTGAGGCTTGAAGCTACCACTCGAGAAAAGGATTTGTGGACTTCTGTACTATTAAGAGAAGAGCAAAGATGGTCATAAGAGAAGCTAATGTTGGATCAGGCCAGTGGCCCATCCAGTCCAACACTCTGTCACACAGGGGCCAAAAACACCAGGTGCCCTCAGGAGGTCCAGCAGTGGGGCCAGGACACTTGAAGCCCTCCCACTGTTGCCCCCTCCCTCAAGCACCAAGAATACAGAGCATCAGTTGCCCCAGACAGAGAGTTCCTATCTATACCTTGTGGCTAATTGCCACTGATGGACCTCTGCTCCATATGTTTATCGAGTTCCCTCTTGAAGCCATCCATGCTGGTAGCCACCACCACCTCCTGTGGCAGTGAATTCTAGGTGTTAATCACTCTTTGGGTGAAGGGCTTCCTTTGATCCGTTCCAACCCAACTGCTCAGCAATTTCATGGAGTGCCCACGAGTTCTTGTATTGCGAGAAAGGGAGAAAAGTACTCCTTTCTCTACCTGTTCTATCCCATGCATAATCTTATAAACCTCAGTCATGACACCCCTCAGCCATCGTTTCTATAGCCAATAAAGAATAGTTCTCACAGTTGCTCAGACCAGCTAACTTGGGAGCGGATTTTAAACAAAATTAGGGATCAGGAAGCATCACGTGTCTTTCTTCCGTGTGGCAGAACGGGTGGGGTGGAGTGGGGATGAATCCTTGCCTGAAATCTCTCAGGTCTCCATTTCAAGATTTGCTGTGGTCTGAGATCAAGCTGTGGCCTGAGGAGGGTCAGTAGCAAGGGTAGATGTGGGAGGTCAATCTGGTCAGGGGGGAGACGCCTCCCTCTAAATCCAAATGCTTTTTTGGTAGAGTATGGGTCCAGGCTGTCCCTTCCAGAGTATGAACTTTTAAAATATCCATGTGTAAAAGTAATCTTTATATAATATCCTGTGCGGCATAAATAACTCCTGTAAAACAATAGGAAATAATACGTACGTCTACCTATAAGAGGCTTGACTGCTGAATTCATTTAATGGTTTTAATAGAGGAAATTGGATTGCTTGGATCAGCGTGATATACATGCACGAATATTTACCTAAGCAGACAAACACATCTGCTTCATGTATGTTATAAGGATGGCAGTTCACAAACTGTAGCTCTTAAATAAAATCGTTGGACTTTCAGGTTGTTGTTACGATTATATTCTCAGTGGAACTGTAACTTTGCAATAAGAACTTCCGTGTCTAATCATAAGGTACTTAAGAACGGCTTCTTTGATCTGGGTCTGGAGGGGATACAGGTAGAGAAATGACACACCATTGATTGGTTTTGTGGTTTCCAAGCTAAGAGACCTTCAACCCTACCTGGCCTTGGTCTGACGGAGGAACCCACTAGCCGGAAGCAGCGGAGTACGGCACTGCTCAAGTGGCACTCTCTCTGACACAGCAGGATCATGTCCTCGGTCACTTCTGCATTCCTTTAACACCCCACCCCTGGCTGGTCTGGTGGAGCTGTGGAGCAATGTGTCCGGACACGGTTTCCCCAGCAAGAATACCGTCATCATCGTGGCTTCTGTGCAGGCACACATGGGGGGACTGCGCAGTCGCAGGCCAGCCACGGAAAAAAGATTTCCAAGCTTTCTAATAGACCAGGAGCGCCCCTCCTCCCTCTGGCGCTTCCCCGCCAAAACGCTCGCATGACTAGGAGGAGGGGGCGCTACTCCCTCGGTTCTCTCCATGCCGCCGCGGAGAGAAGTTCTCCACTGCTGTTCTCTGTGTTTGTTTCCTCACCTCAGTTTCGAGGCTGAGGAGATTTTTTTTTCTCTTGACGGTTTTTATTCTAGTGAACAGTGAAATACATCCAAAGAAGAAATATTTTGTGGATTTCCACTGTGTCTTTGTGACTAAAAGTGGTGCTGTTAAACGGCCATTCTCTGTGCCTCGGCTGCAAGAGCAGTGGTCACCAGTTTCCCCTGAAGGCCTGAGTGGAAAGAGCTGGACTCAGAAAAGCTCTCGTCAGAGGCTCTCTGGTCAGGAGGGGTGGACAAAGAGCCTGGCCTGAATGGCCCTCTGCGGGGGTCGCCTGTGTGCCCAGAGAGCCTGATAAGGCATCTTCCCCCACGGCGGAGGTGGGGTGGACAATGAGTGGGGCGTTAAAGGGCCCCTTCGGGGGTTGCCTGTGTGCCCAGAGAGCCTGTTAAGGCACATTCCCCCCACGGCGGAGGTGGGGTGGACAGTGGGCCTGGCCTGAATGGCCTTCTTCAGAGATTTTGCCTGTGTAGCAGCAGTCTGAATGGAGGTGTACCCCCCCCCCCAGACTGCTGAGCTGTTGTAGACACAGCCTCAGAAGAACTGGCTCTTTTCATGGGCTTTGGCGGTGTGCCTTGAAGTCACAAGCCCTCGAGGTCAAAGCGTTTCTGCCTGGTCGCTCCCTCAGGGGTCTCTGGCCTCTATGCCTTCAAGGTCAGCCTAGAAGCCCTTCCCTCCCCCCTCCCTTCTCTCGGTGCCCAGAGAGCCGGCCCCTCCCTTCACTTTGGATGGGGAGGCTTGGAGGTGCCGCCTGGCAGAGACTGCCTGCCTGCCTGCCTGAAGGGTCCCCTGGCCACTCCCATCGCTTCCAGTGAAGCAGCTTGAAGGCATATCTGTCTGACAGAAACTTTCCCCTCTTTGCTTTTCGGTCAGTTCTGACCAGAAGCCTGTAAGTGTGGCCTCTTGAGGCCCGTTTTAAACCTTTGCTGTGCCTGACTGAAGGAACCTTTCCCTACCTGTCCTCAGGTTCAGGGTTGTCTCACACAGCCTTGCAATTCTCTGTGCCCCCTTGTGGAAGGCATTATGTGTCAGAATGGTTTTGTGCCATCTAGTTGGGGTTGTTTGGACCTCTTCCGCTTCTGTAGCTTTGAAGAGTGGCTGAACTGGGCGGAGTTTCCCCTTCAAGTTGTTAGCCATATCCTGATGCAATATACTTATGTTTAAGTCCTAATGTGGTTTTTGACTACTCACTCTGTTGGGATTGCCTGGAATCCAAGGTCAGAACCTGGTCTCTGCAGAGCTCTGCTCCAAGCCCTGTTCCTAAGATCTAGTTTCCACCTTCAGGGGGAACTCAGAATTAATCAGCAAATATGCTTGCTAGACAAGCCTAAGTAGTTTGCCACTCCTCTCGGTTCCATGGCATCCTTCGGAACCATCAATGAATTGGGGGGATTGAGGCACAACATCCCTCCCTCCTGCCCCGCTGTGAACTCTCTGGAACTTTAGTTTTTTAGGGGTCTCTGGCGGCGGCATGGAGAGAAATGAGGGAGTAGTGCCCCCTCCTCCTAGTCATGTGAGCGTTTTGGCGGGAAGGCGCCAGAGAAGAAGAGAGAAGAAGATTGGATTTATACCCCGCCCTCCACTCCCCAAGGGAGTCTCAGAGCGGCTTACAAACTCCTTTTCCCCTCCCCACAACAGACACCCTGTAAGGTGGGTGGGGCTGAGAGAGCTCTTTCCCAAGCTGTCCTTGAGGGAACAGCTGGTACAGAGCTATGGCTTGCCCAAGGTCATCCAGCCAGGTGCAAGCGGAGGAGTGGGGAATCAAACCTGGTTCTCCCAGATTAGAGTCCGCGCACTTAACCACTACACCAGACTGGTGCACCAAACCACTACACCAAAATGAGGGAGGAGGGGCGCTCCCAGTCTATTAGAAAGCTTGGAAATCTTTTTTCCGTGGCTAGCCTGCGACTACGGAGTCCCCATGTGGGACTGCACAGAAGACCACTCGATGAACAACAGTTACAGGTGAGTGCAACCTTGTTTTCCCCTGCACTGCAGGCATAGTCCAAGCAGTCCTGAGAGCACAGCCTCCTCTACACACAGCGGTTTGGCACTCGGATCGAGGTGGGGGAGCATTTAAGCATCCATCTGTGTTGGGTTGCTGCCTGACGTGTCTGAATACGGGTGTCGGTTTGCATGGCCATATTCGTTTTCCTGCATCCCAAAATTGGCTAATAGGCCTGGAGGGGGGAAGGGGTCAAATGTATGGAAAGTAATTGCTAGCAGAGATGTGCAATAGTCCAGCCCCTTTAGGTGGCAGTGTCTTCTCAGGTTTGCAACATTCAAAGGCTTGTAGCCCAACATTCCACATTTCTCACTGGCAGAATTTATAATGATAAAAATTTTATCAAAATTTCTTAACCAAATTCCTCCTTCACTGGTACATTACTCCAGTGAAGCTATCCTATTTCAATACTAAAAACTCACCACTATGTTGGAAAAAATGCGGCCATAAGGCAACCTATTTCCACAACTGGTGGACTTGCGCAGCTGTTTCGAGCTTTTGGAAAGAAGTCCTGTCACAAATCAAACTAATAACTGGACACGAGATTCCAGAAGACCCAAAAACGATACTTCTGCACCTATGGCAAGAAAAACCAATTCCTAGATCAACCAAAGACTTAATCACAATACTTATTGCGGCCGCAAAATCGACAATAGCCAGAAACTGGAAGAACGAAAAACCACTCTCCATAAATCAATGGTGGAATAAAGTATGGGATTACTATATAGAGGGAAAATGTTCAGTTTTTTTTGACCCAGTAGTAGGTGAGAGGGAGCTCAGAAACCTGACTGACAAATGGTTTCCATTCTCAGAAAAGTTTTATATGTAGGTGTGTTAAAAGTAAAACTTAAATAGTTGGAATAAGGTTTAAAACAGTTATGCGAATAAGGCTAGAAGACCAAGTGAATGTAAATGAATAGTCTTGTTGACCCAATCTTCCTTCCCAATATTGATTGGTAAGGACTGACAGTTAATAGAAAAGAGTTCTTGAAGAGATGTACATTGTTAAAGGCATTTATTATTGTGTAAAACATAAAACCTAATAAACAATGTTAAAAAAATAATAATAATGATAAAAATTTTATTGCAAGATAAAAATATTTACAACAGAATACATAATAATTTTTCTTTTTCAATACAGAAATTCAGTATCAACAATAAGAAATACTAAATAAATATATATCAGTTGATAAGCCTGCAAATATTGTTCTTGTTGTTTGTTTGTTCGTTTAACCTTTACTTTTTTTGCCTAGTGATGCTCTGTAAGTATACTATTACCATTAAACCATGAAATATGATTAAAGTAGGTATATATTTAATGAGGTCGAGAATATTTAAGGATATTATACAGTGTTTAAATGTAATCAGAAGTATTTAAAAACGAAGCCACTTGATATAATTAGGATTCGATGGTATCTCGTTGTGTTCTGCCATATAGGTAACAAAGCGTAACCATTTGCTGACAAAAGATGAGTGTCTTTTTGTAGATGTAGACGATTGCTTTTCAACTATGTCCGCTATTTTGTCCATAATGAAATGATCAAGGCACCTACCCCACCAAGTACATCGGATTGGAAAAACAAACACTGGCAGAATTTATGAGGGATCAAAGACCTCAAAGAACTTTCTGACAGAGTGGTTCCTCAGTGGAACAGGCTTCCTTGGGAGGTGGTGGGCTCTCCTTCTCTGGAGGTTTTCAAACAGAGGCTCGGTGGCCATCTGACAGCAATGCGGATTCCATGAACTTGGGCAGATCATGAGAGGGAGGGCAGGAAGGGTTGACTCAGCGCTTAGTTCTCGTGGCCTTTTCTGCCACACCCCGGGAAATGCTGATCGCCACTTTTCAATCAGGAAGCAATTTTTCTCCAAGCCAGTTTGGCTGGAGATCCTGGAGGTTTTTTTGTCATCTTCTGGGCATGGAATAGTGATCACTACAGGTGGGGAGGGGAGGTGTTTGTGAGTTTCCTGCATTGTGCAGGGGGTTGGACTAGATGACCCTGGAGGTCCCTTCCAACTCTTATGATTCTATGATTACTGCCGTAGCCTGTGAGGAGTTTCTCTCCACCACTAATTATTATAACACATATAATACATAAAATTTGGAAAATCTCAAAAAGGGAGATTTTCCTCCTCCTCACCCATATTCTGAAGGCCCCACTGTTTCCCCAGCTAGTTCACCTATGAGCTGGAGTTGTTTTTATACCACTTAAACTGTCCGTGTTTCTCCAATGGATTTCTAGGAAAGGTAGATGAAGATGGGTAACTGTGTCTGTATCAGTAGAAACGAGTAAGAAATGAGTAGCACCTTAAAGGCTATCAAAATTTGTGGTAGGGTATGATCTTTAGCACCTTAAAAGCTATCAAAATTTGTGGTAGGGTATGATCTTTCGTGAAGGGAGCAGTGACTCACCAAAAATCATACCCAACCACGGATTTTGTTAGTCTTTAAGGTGTTACTGGGACTCTTACTCTTTACTAATACTAGGAAAGGTAGTTTGGCCAGGTCCTGAGCTGAACTACAATTTCCGGAGTTCCTTGGGAAGAAAGGATGACTGGTAAACCTGGTTCAGGCCAAAATGGAGAGCTGAGTTACGAACTTCTTGTTTCATAATTCTATTTCAGCCCACAATGCTGGATTTTATGTAGAAGGAAGTACTCAAAAGCCATGCTGTCCTTCATTCCTATCACTACAACTTCCTGTTAGACAATATTAAGACTCAGTGACTGAAGTAGTCTCTCAGGAAAGCCTTTTGCTCAAACTAGCAATAGGGAATTTCTGGGAATTATGAAGCCACGAAGGAAGAAGTGTTCAGAGAGGGCTAAAATGGAAAATTTGGAGGGAATTGAAATATGCACTGTTTGCCCTGTATTAATCTTATCAGCTGTAATCTCACAACTTCATCGATATAAAGCTGGCCTGTTTATGGAATGTGAAAGCGCAAATTTATTCCATTTACTTCTTGCCTCTGTTGCTTCAGTCCAACATGGTTACCCTCCTGAATATAGTACCTGTTAGATACTGAGTTAAACTTGAGAATAAGTTTGTGCGATCGTGACACATTAGTGAATGCATCAGTCACACAATGAACAAAATTAATTTTGTAAAACCTGATAGCATGTCATTTAAACTATAAATATTCTTTAAGAGTGCTACTGTCAAGTTTCTCTGCTCAGAATCAACTTCTGAAAGATGAGTAGCTGCTGTTCATGGCATGTGTGTGTGTGTGTGCGTTTGTGTAATCTCCATGGGCTTCAGAGAACAGGTTTGCACAGACTGACACAAGCTTCTCTGCTCTTTGGTGGGTTACTTGTTCCTTGATTTCAGTATATAAATCTCCAAATATAAACCATTTTTTAAAAAAACATGCTTCAGAAGATAAGAGTAATTAGATACAGGCGGAGAGATACAAAGTTATTTCTTGTTTTGGGGAGTGAAGATCAGCTAAAGTTAAATAGAAATCATTTCACTCACCATTCTGGGTTCTTCCCATCCAACCACTGCATTCTCTCCCAAGCTAGAAAGAGTTAGGACTGAGAAAGCCTCTGCCATTCTCACTGGGACCCCAATTAGCCTCTGTTCAAATTGTTCACACATTTCTGGTAAGGCGACTTTGGATCTCCTTCCTTCGTTTGTGATGCTTCATTGTCTACATCAGGAATGTGAGCAGGGAACATGCCCTGTAAATAATTCAACTCTTCAAAGATGCTCTGGGAGAAGGAAGATCCTTGCGAAAGAGGGTGCATCTTATATTCAAAAGCCATTTTGCCTTGATAATGGCTAGCCAGCAGCAATTTCCCCCCCATCTCCCCATATCTTGTATTCTTCCTCTTAAACTAAAACAAACATGTTCTCCACCCACTCGATATCTAGTGCTCTATACTTCCTTCCTTCCTTCCTTCCTTCCTTATGTCCCTCTGCTTGTTCTGACACTTGGAAAGTGGAGGGGAGAGCTCTGCATTGGTTCCTCTCAGCATTTTAAAAATCACTTTAAAATAGCAATGGCCTCGTGGTGGCGGCTTCAAGTTCACCATCATGCTCAGTTTGGCCCCTCTGAGTCCTCCCAGTCCAACTCCAAAGAAAGTATTCCCCTCCCTGCCACCACGGCATCTCATGGGATCAACCGAATCACAAGGCGCCAAATGTGCTGTTACAGTTAGTTGCTATTATTTATTTAAAACATTTCTCTGCTGCCATTCCATCTGAACCGGTTCCCCGAGGTGGAGAACATCAAAACACTGGAACGTTAAAGCAATATTTAAAATAAAGTGTCAATAAAATAATTAAATAACAAACACATAAACACACATCACACCCAAACCAGGGAGGAGGCCCAATGACAGTTATTTATTTATAAAGCATTTATATACCCCCCCATTCCACACAGTTTAAGGCAGCTTACAAGAATAGGTTTTTTAAAAAATTCAGTTCAAACCAAAAATTTGTTGTTGTTCAATCTCACAGTCGAGATTCTTCGACTCTTCGCGACCCCATGGACCACCTCACGCCAGGCCCTCCTGTCTTCTGTCGTGTCCTGGAGTTTGCTTAATTTCATGTTTGTTGCATCGATGACACTGTCTAACCAATGTAGCCTTTTGTTACTGTCCATGGGGTTTTCTTGGCAAAGATACTGGAGTGGGTTGCCATTTCCTTCTCCAGTGGATCACATTTGTCTGAATTCTCTACTGTGGCCTGCCCATCCTGGGTGGCCTTCCACGGCATAGCCCACAGCCTCATTGAACCATGCAAGCCCCCTTGCCACATCAAGGCAGTGATCCATGAGGGAGAACCAAAAATAGCAAACCCTAAATCTCTTTGCCCTTCCTCCCTTTAAAACATGCCTTCCATTCCTCAGGAAGCACCCAACAGTCAAGGTGGTAAGTAGAAATATGATAGTAGATAGATAGGTAGGTAGGTAGGTAGGTAGATGGATGGATGGATGGATGGATTAGGATAGATGAGGATAGATGATGATGATAGATGGATGGATGGATGGATGTCTTGAAGAAACCCTTGTCAGGAATGCTCTAGGCTGATCCTGCACTAACTAGGAAGTTGGACTAGGTGACCTATATGGCCCCTTCCAACTCTGTGATTCTATGATTCATAGGGCCAACCTCCAGGTGGTGACTGGAGATCTCCTGGGATTACAAGTGATCTCCAGAGACGACACAGATAAATTCGCCTGGACAAAATGGCTGCTTTGGAAGGTGAATGCTAAAGCATCATTCCCTACTTCGGGCCCTCCCCTCCCCAAACCCCACCCTTCTCAGGCTCCACCCCCAAAACCTCCAGGTATTTCCTAACCCAGAGCCAGCAACCCTAGGGAGCACCCAATAGTCAGGTTGGAAAAATTCATCTGCTGGGCTGTCAGTGAGAAGGACGGTCCAGATTTTGGGGAGATTATTTTTCACAGGAAAAAAAAAGCATGGGGGGGGGCTGTTGGGGTGAAGCTCTCCTCTACAGAGCACTGCTCCCTGAGGGAGAAATTGCCTTCCGCTGCAAAGCCATCAGTCCATCCCTTTCTCTCAGCCAAGCACTTGCCGAGGGAGAAGCGGGGCATCCTGCCAAGAGACTGGGGAAGAGCACACTGCGTACAGTGCGGCCGCCACAGCCTCCTCGCAAGACATAGTTGCCACTGTAAAAGGAGGGGGACCTTTTTGCCCTGCTTCTCAGGCAGCCCGAAACATCACCGAAACATCACTTTCCCCCAAAACAGGAGCCCCTTTATTGGTGCAGCACGGGCAACCAATGACTCCCCCCTACCCTTCATACATTAAATCGTTCAGTTTAATGCTTCTGTTTTATGCATCATTTTTATGCTCTTTTACGTTTTATGTTTTTAATATTAATATTAATATTATGTTTTTAATTTTGCAAAGAAGAAAAAGAAGTATATGCCGTCGAGTCGCAACAAACTCCTGGCAACCCATCCATGGCCCGTTCCGGGCAAGAGACAAGGTGCCACAGTTTCCCTTCCTCTGTAGAGTCTTTGGCCGCGGTCACACTGCCCTTTAAAGTGGGAGGAACTGCTCTTTCCTCCCACATTTAAAGGGACCTTTCATACAGGCCGGGACAACTCCCACGCCGAAGCGGGCTCAATCGCACATTCCTCGCGCTGTTTCTGACCCCCGGGAAAATCAGGTATTTTCCGGGTGTTAGTGCGAGGAATCTGCAATTGAGCCGATCTGAACAGCCCTCTCTCGCAATGATTGTGAGAGAGGGCTGTTCAGATCATCCCTCCCTGTCCCCCCCCCCCCCCCCGTTTTTGCACTTGGGCGCTTGGGTACCCCATGCTCCACTCCTGGCCCCGAGCCCCGCCAGGCACCACTGCCTCTCCCCCCTCACATTCTCTAACCCAAAAAATTACCAGGTGGCGACCAGCGGGGCTCAGGGCCTGGAGTGGAGCACGGGGCGAGCCAGGCAGCCAGGATGGGTCCACTAGTGGCAGCGGCAGCAGCGAAGGGGGGTGTAGAGCGCTCTCCTGTGAGCAGAAAGGGTGCCTCCCCCCCGCCCCATCGCTGCTGGGATTGGGATGTGTGAACATCCCAACCCGAAAGGAAAAAACCCGGATAAAATCCCAGCAGGATTTTATCCAGGAATCCGGTGCTGTGTGACCGCAGCCTTTCTTGGTGGTCTCCCTGACTGTGGCTGAACCCTGCTTAGCATTCAGGCTCTGGCAACCTTGGAGTAAGCTGGGTTATTCAGGCTGCTCTGATAATAATTAAGTGCCATCAGATCACATCCGACGTATGGTGACCCCTCGTTGAGTTTTCAAGGCAAGAGATAAGCAGAGGTGGTTGGCCGTTGCCTTCCCCTGCATAGCAACCTTGGTCTTCCTTGGTGGTCTCCTATCTAAGTACCAACCATGGCTGATCCTGCTTAGCTTCTAAGCTCTAACAAATGTGGGATAGTCTCTAAGCTGCCTTGATCAGGACTCTAAAAAGGCAGCATAGAAATATGATAGTGTCAGCTAATGCTGCCATCTCCTGCCCGGGAGGTGAGATGAGTGAACCCTTGGTGTCGGGTCTGTGGAATGTTATGTTATATTTCTCATGGCGTGCTTATCGCTCTTCAAGCTGCTCTGACCTTGGGAGACTGTTGGTGCCTTTCCATGTATCTCTTCTCCTGTCTGACTCTAATTCTTCCCGCTTTTTCCCTGGGAACTGCACACCAGTATTTTAAGTGCCTTTTCTCTGACATGGTGATTGGTTGCAATTCCTTACCAGACCCCTTTTTGAATTCTGTATAACTGTCTTGCTTGGGGCTGTGTCCACCATTACTAACACAAGAAGTGCAGATGCCCATAGCAGACTTTTCTCAATAAAGCATTCCTGTTTAAGGTCACTTGTTGGTGACTGACTTTGTAGGACTCTCACAGATTAGATAGATAGATAGCTAGACAGACAGACTGACTGACTGACTGACTGACTGACTGACTGATTTTGTCCTTAAAAGAGCTGTGGTCTATTTTACTCCCTCTCTCTGTGCGGTCTTCCATTCTTCCCCCTTTCTCATTCTGCCATTCTCTGATTTGGGCATAACTAGGGGCTCAGAACCAAACATCAGCCGTTGCAGTTGGCGCACACATCTTTTTTATATCAAGCCATTTGCAGAAGGACAGTCAAGCCAGATCCTCTTCCCTGTATCCAAGTGAAAGCCTTTACCCTTAGCTGGATGCACACTTCAGTCAGCACAGCATCCAGCTTGTGCAAGGTTTTGCATATTAGCCACATGGAACTGCGCAAGCACCAGGACTGCTGTTGACCCTTCTAGCATGCTTCCAGGCGACTGAGGACTGGTACAATAGTACCTTACTCCCAGTAACCTCAAGCGGCAGAAAAGGTGAAATAGAAACATCTTAAGTGAGGAAATAAGCTTTAAGTAGAAGCCATGACACTTGTGGAATCTGCTTGTGGGTTAAGGGATGCTTTTCAAGAGGGCGTTTGAGGGATTTTATCAGCGCACAATTATGCATCAGCTTACCATCTCTATAAAAGTATTCCCAGTATCATCAAGGCTTTTCCTGCATGTGAAATATTGCACTTTTCAGAGTCAAAGGGAAAGGATGCCTCTGCCTCTCCCAGCTGTCTTTTGTTTAGGCAGGTGTCGAGCAAATCACCCCATATCTTTTCACCCTACATTAGGCCATTAAAGAGCAGAAGATTTTCTTCATAACCAAATGGGCTTCCTGTGGATTTATGTGTGCCATTTCCTGCTATGCTCTAAAGCCAGTTCCTTAAGTGCGGTGGTTGCAGAAGGTCCGACACTCTGTGTCACACAGTGGCCAAAACCCAGGGCCATCAGGAGGGCCCCCAGTGGGGCCAGAACTCCAGAAGCCCTCCCACTGTTGCCCCCCCCAAGCACTAAGAAGACAGAGAAGCCATTTTGGATCAGGCCAATGGCCCATCCAGGTCAACACTCTGTGTCACACAGTGGCCAAAATCCAGGAGCCATCAGGAGGTCCATCAATCGGGCCAGAACTCCAGAAGCCCTCCCACTGTTGCCCCCCCAAGCACCAAGTATACAGACCATCCCTTCCCCAGACAGAGTGTTCCATCTAGACCTTGTGGCTAATAGCCAACAGTGGACATCTGCTTCTTATGTTCATCAATCCCCTCTTGAAGCTGTCCTTGTAGCCGCTCCCATTTCCTGCGGCAGTGAATTCCATGTGTTAATTACCCCTCGAAGCTGCATTTCAGGAAACCCCGCCCTAAATTTGAAACCTACGATGTAGTTTTCTTTTAAGGCCCTGATCACGCTAGTAGTTTCCTTCCTGTGAGTTTTGCCGTAAATCAGCTGACATGACTTTTAACGAGTGGTGTTCTTTGCGAGCTGTAAGCACATACAACAATGAACCGTTTCCCATCCTTAAGAATTAATTCATCTCTCAAATGTCCATTATCATCCATTCAGTATTTGTCCACTTCGATTAAGGCACTCTCTGTGCCAGAGCAATCCCCAAGCCGCCAGCTTAGCCTTTTAGCACCGTTTCTCCAGGCTTGCATTCTATAAACTTTCGTCCAAAGTTCCTTATTCTCTCGCAGAAGGCACTGAGAAAAGGGGTGGGTGGGACAGCGGACATCCCTCTGTTCTTCAAGGATTTGCATCGGCATTTGCAGCTTCCTTTCTTGGAGCTCTAGCCTGGATGGGCCAGGCTGGCCTGATCTTGCCAGATCTCAGAAGTTTAGTAGGGTCAGCCCTGGTTAGGACACGGATGGGAGACCACCAAGGAAGTCAGAGGCAGAGGCAGAGGCAGGCAATAGCAAAGCCCTTCTGTAATCTCTCACCTTGAAAACGTGATGGGGTCACCATAAGCTGGATGTGAGTTGATGGCACTTTCCGCCATCTCAAAAGGTACTGGGTGGAAACATGTTTCTGTGCTTCCCTGATGGGCTTTATTTGCCTACCTTGCCAAAAAGGGACAGAGAGGTTGTTGTGAATCACATGACTCTGTAAGAGCTAAAAGACCTTTCGGGGGATCATATTGTCTGAATAGTTGATTTTATCACACTGGAATTCTACCTTTTCTCCAAAGTGCTTGGAGCATCATGTGCAGGATTTTCCTATTTTATGGTCTTAATAAACCTAGAAGGTGAGTTTGGCCAAGAGACAGTGACTGCCCAAGGCAAGGGATTTAAGAACATCAGAGAAGCCATGTTAGATCAGGCCAATGGCCCATCCAGGCCAACACTCTGTGTCACATAGAAGCCAAAACCCGTGCCATAAGGAGGTCCACCAGTGGACCCAGAACTCCAGAAGTCTTCCTACTGTTGCCCCTCCCCCAACACCAAGAACACAGAGCATAAGAACATAAGAGAAGCCATGTTGGATCAGGCCAATGGCCCATCCAGGTCAACACTCTGTGTCACACAGTGGCCAAAATACAGGAGCCATCAGGAGGTCCATCAATCGGGCCAGAACTCCAGAAGCGCTCCCACTGTTGTCCCCCAAGCACCAAGAATACAGACCATCCCTTCCCCAGACAGAGTGTTCCATCTATACCTTGTGGCTAATAGCCACTGATGGACCTCTGCTCCATATGTTCATCCAATCCCCTTTTGAAGCTGTCTATGCTTGTAGCCGCCGCCACTTCCTGCGGCAGTGAATTCCATATGTTAATGACTCTTTGGCTGAAGAAATACTCCCTTTTATCAGTTCTAAACCTGCTGCTGCTTAATCTCATTGAGTGCCCACAAGTTCTTGAATTGGGAGAAAAGGAGAAAAGTACTTCTTCCTCTACCTTCTCTGTCCCATGCATAATTCTGTAAACTTCCATCATGTCACCCCTCAGTCGTCATTTCTCCAAGCTAAAGAGTCCTAACCTCTTTAACCTTTCTGTTGGAGAAATGAGTATGAAAGACAAGACCTGGGATTTCAGTCATTATAGGGTTAACCTATGTAACTTGTTGTGTTTCTTAGTTTAACCTGGAAGTACCTGGCAGCTGGCCAATTAACTCTAAGCCTGGGAAACCTAAAGGTGTACTGTTTTGCTAATTGGTCAATGATATCAGGTGTTTCCTTTCAGGGGTCAAGAAGAAGGAGAGATCCTCCATTGTAATCTCTCTCTCTCTCTGTAGTAGGATGTCTTAGTGTGCAGACGCAGCACAATGCTGCTTAGTAAGCATGTTTTGTTTATTTGTAGCTAATCCCGTTTCCCTTTTTCCTTTAGTAATAAAGTTTCTTTTAAACTAAAAGAAGCAATCTCTTCTTTCCAGAAAAGCAAGATCCATTACTCTGAATTTTCTTGAATATTGGACAAAAGTCCTAACACTTTCTTCACAGGGGAGGTGTTGCCCTTTTCTGCACTTTTTTCCAATGCTATAATATCCTTTCTGAGGTGCGGTGATCAGAACTGTACACAGTATTCCAAATGAGACCATTAATTTTTACAGGGGCATAGCAGTTTGAAAGCAAGAAACTGCAAGTAGATAAATAGGTATCGCTTCAGTGGGAAGGTAACTGCGTTCCGTGCACCTCAACATCTAGTCATGCTGGCCACATGACCATGGAGAAGTCTTCTGACAGCGCTGGCTCTTCGTCTTGGAAACAGAGATGAGCACTGCCCCCCAGAGTCAAATTCGACTGGCTTTCGAGCAAGGGAAACCTTTACCTTTTACTATGATACTGGCTGATTTGTTTTCCGTTCAATTTGAACCTTCATCTCTCCAGTCCATCTCTAACCTGCTACCCACACTGCATTGAATTGGCTGTCCAGTTGATGAACTCTTCTCCCATTTGAAATAGCGGATTGGGTCCTACTATTCCACTCAGCCACATCTGAGGCCTTCTTCTATTTTGCCAGCCTCTTCCATCAGAGACAGTTCCTCGGAAGGCTTTAGATTTGTCTGGGGGAATGGTAGGATATGAGGCACTGTTGTAATTTTTCTTTCCAGGAAGTGAAGAAGAAGAAGAGATTGGATTCATACCCCGCCCTTCACTATCCAAAGGAGTCTCAGAGTGGCTTACAATCTCCTTTCCCTTCCCCGCCCCACAACAGACGCCCTGGGAGGTAGGTGGGGCTGAGAGAGCTCTTTCGCAACCTGTCCTTGAGAGAACAGCTGGGACAGAACTACGGCTTGCCCAAGATCATCCAGCAGCTGCAAGTGGAGGAGTGGGGAATCAAACCCGGTTCTCCCAGATTAGAGTCCGCGCACTTAACCACTACACCAAACTGGTAGAGGGATTGTTGAGGGAGAATCTTTAGGTGCTTCTCGCTGAAGTATATCGTTCTTTTCATTACAGGTCTGATCTGTCTTCCCTTTTACACTGAGTCGCAATCACTCAAGACTGCAGATGTCGTTGATGCCAGATATATTTATTTATTTAGGTTAAATGGGCACAGCAGATCCTGCACAATCAGCAGAGATTTTCTCCAGACCTCTTCCGATCTGTCCCAGATTCAGAGACCGGCCTGCATGATTTCTTCTTTCCAAGTTCAATACATTTTCCAGGGATGATTATTTACCCAATTGTGCAATCAATGCCTGTTCAGGCACTCGTCCAGTCTCTCATTACCTGATTACAATCCGTTCCCTGCATCAGTTATCAGCCCGTTGTCATCCCTTCCAAACACTTGGTTCTTCATCCTCCAGACAAAATAATCCCACATGAAACCTTTGCCTGGTTGGGCAACATCAACCACTGCAAGTTCGAGGTCTGGCAGAGAGTTCTGTCCATTTGCAGCTGACTTATCGTGATCGCCTCACAGGTTTTCCAAGGCACGAGATGAACACTGGTGGTTCGCCATTGCCTGCTTCCGTGTAGCCCCCCTGAACCAGTTTGGCATAGTGGTTAGGGACTGTGGACTCTAATCTGGGAGAGCTGGGTTTGATTCCCCACTCCTCCACAGGCAGCTTCTGGGGTGACCTTGGGTCAGTCATAAGTTCTTTCAGAGCTGTTTTCTCAAGGGCAGTCCTCGAAAGAGCTCTCTCAGCCCCACCTACCTCCCAGGGTGTCTGTTGTGGGGAGGGGAAGGGAAAGGAATTCTAAGCTGCTCTGAGACTCCTTCGGGTAGTGAAGGGCAGGGTACAAATCCAATCTCCTCCTCCTCCTCCTCCTCCTCCTTCCCTCCTCAGGCACCGATGCAATAGACAGGCCCTCCATTACCCGCCCCCCCTTCTGTGGTCTCAACAGGCATTTTTCTGGTATAGTCAGGCAGTAGGAGAGCATATCACTGGAGGATGAGAGTCAGAGGCATGAAAGTGGATTACAGAAACAGGGCATGGAGAACATCGTTTTCAACCTCTGAGAAACAGTCTTGGCTGGGATACCTGGAGGACCCTTTGCTCTCAGATGAATCCTAGTCCAGGACCTACCTGCTCCCTCTTCTGAAGTCTACACGGGAAGTTCCCCTATAATGAATCCGACCCTTGGTCCATCAAGGTCTGTATTGTCTACTCTGACTGGCAACAGCTCTCCAGGGTCTCAGGCTGAGGTCTTTCCCGTCACCTGCTGCCTGGTCCTTCTAACTGGAGATGCGGGGGCTTGAACCTGGGACCTCCTCCATGCCAGGCAGAGGCTCTGCCGCTGAGCTATGGTTCCACATGGGCTGAGTGACCATCAGGAATCAGTGCCCTCTCTGGGGAACTCCCTCCCTATGCCCATTATCTGGCATCTACTTGCTGAACCAGTGTTTTGCGTTGTTTCACAGGTAGTAAGAACTCTACCACTCTTCTGCTTCCATAGATACCTCAGCAGGTATACCTGCTGGTTAACATTATTCTGTACACTTATCAGGATGCTTAGGGTCGCCAGCAAACTCTGTAAGTCAATTGCTGCTGGGTATGGTGTCTATCACCTGGCTGGCCTGGCTGGCCCAGGCTAGCCCGATCTCGTCAGATCTTGGAAACTAAGCAGGGTCAGCCATGGTTAGTGTTTGGATGGGAGACAAGGGTTGCTACGCTGAGGCAGGCAACAGCAAACCACCTTTGAATATCTCTTGCCTTGAAAGCCCTTCGGGGCCGCCAGTCATCGGCCTCGACTTGTTGATCCTTTTCACCACTACGCTGTCTGTCTAACATATTAAAGCAGAGATCAGGGAAGAATTTGGAAAGGTAGAGCTGCACAAAGTCTTTTTCTCCAGGCCAGTTTGGCTGGGCATCCTGGAGGGTTTTTTTGTCATCTTCTGGGCGTGGAACAGGGGCCACTGAGGGTATGTGTGTGGGGGAGGTATTGGTGAATTCCCTGCATTGTGCAGGGGTTGGACTAGATGACCCTGGAGGTCCCTTCCAACTCTATGATTCTTCTAGGCAGAGAGTGAATCGAGTTTGGGTCACAGCATCAGCTGACTGGTCTCAACAGGCAGGCTTTTCCTTGCTGCTCTTAATTTAAAACAATAGGATGTCACAGAAGAAATGCCAAACGGCTGAGTAAATCACTCCAGATGCAGTTGGCAGTTCATTTGACAGCGCGGCTGAGGCTCCTCCAATGCCTTCCTGCCCCTTCAGAACAATCTGTCCCACTGTGATATGTGCCATATAGAGGAGAGAGTGCTGGACATTGTCCCGTGAAGAACAAGGCTCAAACCAGCTCTGTTCACGGATGAACCTCACGACCTCTCAGCCTCGCTCGGCACACTTAGCTATAAAACTCAAGACTCCTTGTCGGAAGGGCTGTGTCCTCTGTGTCCTGTTATCTCCTGCCATGTCCCTGGCAGGGACCTCTTCAGCTCTGCAGTCCTCAAACACCGAAAAGCTCCCCTGTTTCCACAGAAGGTCCTGCCCTCCCTGGTATCTGTGCCATATCAGAGCACCCGAACAATGTCTTCCTTCAAAGCCCTCCTCATCAGTGGAGCCTTGTAATCATGCTTGCCAGGTCCCCTCCTCGATCCGGCAGGGGGATTTGGGAGTGTCATGAGTACCTCTGAGGATCTGCCTCCTGCGGACCCAAGTGAGGTGGAGGATCAGCTCCCAGCTCCAGAGGAGCCTCCACCTGAGCCAGATGAGGCTCAAGCAAGCACCTCCCAGGGTTTCCTCCCAGCACCAGCTGAGCCACAGCTAAGCTCAAGCCCACCTGATTCACCTCCTCGGGTGGAATGTCTAAGGTCCCGATGCAGGCAAGACTTAGCTGCAAGAAGGAAAGAGGCACGCATGCATGGTCGCAGATCACTCAGCCCTGAGTTCTAGAAGGATCTGGGACCTCTCTGCCAGCCGCTAACAAGCACAGGAAGTGGCTGGGTATTTAGGCACAGCACAAAGACGACCAATTTGTGCTAGCAACAAGTTTTCTTGGCTAAGCTCTGCACCCGTTCGGCTCGTGATAGCTAACTTGATTCTGGACCCTCTGGTTTGTGATTCCGGCTTTGTTTGACTTTGGCTCTGTTGACTCCCTGGACTGGTCTACTCGTGAGTTTCCCTCTTTGACCCTGGTTTGGACTGACTCTGCTTTTGGCTTAGTGTTTTGGACTTGGCAACTCGCTCCTGATTCGGCTTAACCTCGGACTGTCCCGGACTTCTGCTTGACTCCTGTCCTATTGGCATCCAGCTCGTGACAGGGAGGGGCATTCTGGGGCCAGGTGAGGACACCCCCAAGCCCTACCCCAAGCATGACCACCCACCCCCTCCCTCCTCCCTCCTCCCTCCTCCCTCCCCCCCCTTCTGCCCTTTAAAGGGTCTTTTTGTGAGCCCACAACTGCGTCTCTCCCTCTCTCCTGCTAGATTTAAAAGGCCCTCCAGCTGGTCAGCGGGCCGCGTGGTCCATGTCGATCAGCTGAAGCCCTTTAAATTGGGCAGGAGAGGAGGGAGAGGGGTGGCTGGGCAGGGGGCGGGGGCTGGGGGTGGGGCTTCCCTGCCAGCCAGCTGGCCGGGGGCAGGTTGGAGCCCCCAAAAGCGGGGGTCCTCCACCTGGACCTAGGGGCCGGCAACTTGAGTTGCAACCCACTTTTTCTTCATTCCCCAACATAGGGCTGCCAATCTCCAGGTGGTGGCTGGAGATCTCCCACTATCACAACTGATCTCCAGGTAACAAAGATCATCTCCCCAGGAGAAAATGGCCACTTTGGAAGGTGGACTCTATGGCATTGTACCCCACTGAAGCCCCTCCCCTGCCCAAGCCCCACCCTCCGCAGGCTTCTCCCACCAGATCTCCAGATACTTCCCATCCTTGAGCTGGCAACCCCACTAAACCGATCTAAAGCCTGAGTGTATGTGACCACACTTCTGCCTAGTCTTTCCTTCACCTCCCCTCTCCCCCACCTCCGCTGAACTTTAGCTTGTCACTTTTACAAGTCAGGAAGCTGCCTTTCTAACTTCAGGTGGGTAGCTGTGTTGGTCTGCAGTAGAAGAGCAATATATGCTTCACAGAAGAGGGTTAAGTTAGAAAGGGCAGGACTTAAGTCCAATGCTCCCTCTGAGCTGTGGAGTCTTGTGAGCAAAAATTCTGCTTTGTGAGCTACTGGCCTTAAAGTTGTGAGCGAGCGAGAGATCAGGCCCCCAGAGGACTTCTATCAGGTCCACAAGGAACTGGCTGTCTCCTGCTTCTTCCTCCAGTTCTGCTGCTGCTATTGCATCATAGCTTGCTTTCCCAGACTCTCTCAATCGCTCAGGAGAGATAGATAGGCAAGCTTCTGCTCCCTGCACTGGGCTGAGGCGCCTCCCCCTCCCGATTGCTACAGCACAGACATTTTGATGCAATAATTCAGAGCAAAAAGTGTCAGTTATCAGAGACTGTTAAATAAACAAAAATATTGCAAGAATGCTAATGTTTCAGACATGTTTTTATTTGAAGTTAAAAAAGATATCTGTGTTTGTGTCCTTTATAAAGTTTATATCTCCACTACCTGGCGTTACATTTTATGGCACACGTGGCCTGGCCCAACAAAGTCCAATTTATGTCAAACCTGGCCCTCCATAACAAGTGAGTTCGACACCTCTGGCTTAGAGAATAGGCTCCCCGCCGCCCGGCATCGCCATGGCGCCGGGGAGCGGATTTGCCGCCTCGCATGTTGCGAGGCAGCAACAGCGCGCTCATTGGCTGGGCGGGGGGCGGGGCTAGCTCTGTTAGAGCCGTTGCCCCGTTCCCGCCTCGCAGTCCGTTCGCGCGCTTGCCCACCCACCCGCCCTGGCTGCAGTGTAGGCTGAGGCCGGTCGCCTTTGGGGGCCAGGTAGGAATTTTTTACACCCCTTCCTGTTTGGCGCTTGGATGTGGTGTTTTTTCGCCTACCTTACACTGTTGCTAGTAGTTAAGGGTATAGTTGGTGGTCGGGTATTAATTAGAATGGTCACTTGGTAGGTTTATGCAAGCAAGAAAATGGAACTGGTGGGTGCCTCACGGCATATCCCTGTTGGGAACAGGAGGTAATCAGGAACCACCTTAGGGCCTTGCGGTCTGGGGAGGTGAATGGTGATCGCCTTTGGGAACCTCTCAGACTAGGCTCCTCCCTGAAGGTCTGTGCAGCCTCAGGGGTAGGCGCCCCTGGGAGGGGATGCCAGTATGCTGGGCCGCCGGTTACGAGCCAGAATCTCACTGGGTCAAGACTGGGGCTAGGTTACCTGCCCATTACAAGGGCAAGGAGGCTGTGTCTGGGAATGACGCCTGCCTTGCCTGTTCCTGTGCTTGCTTAGTTTACCCGTTGCTGCATGTTCTGTTTAAATAGTTAATAAAGTGGCCCTTGTTTGATTCCAAACCTGTTGTCTGTCTCGTTATTTCATGCTGGGGTGGCAAAACACTGCTCAAGTCCAGAAGCGCCTTAAACACCAAGTATAAGTTTTCGAGAGTTAAATCTCCCTTCATCAGAACTTGGACTTTCAAGGGGTATCCTTTCCAGTCAGTAAAGGCAACCCGTCCCCCACGATTTTTGCCTTCCTGTTGTTTTTTTTTTTTAAAACAATCGATTTGGTCCAAAAACATGACAATGAAGATTCCATGCCACCAAAGAGACCCTCCTTTCTGCAAGGCTGGAATAATGTTTCGGAGGAAGAGCCAAAGTGGAGCCTTCCCATCTCTGCTTACTCGGGTTACAGCCTTCCCCAGGAGAGAGCGCAAAACTGCATTAGCCACTTTCGAGATCTAAACAAACACACGCTGCTCCTCGCCTCCCTCCCCCCTCCCTCCCCTAGCCACCATCCTGCCCTTTCGCCATACACGTTGCCCATGCTACGAAAACCCTCTCTGATCTAATGAACTTAGCTGGAGCATAGGTGAAATTGCACACAAGAGAAATGGGGCAAAGTGGTCTATGAGAAGGATTTCCTCAATCCTTCTGGGAGACACTTGGAGGAAGTTTGGACTTAATGCCACGGAACCTGGAGACTTCGTCTTAGAAAGCAACAGGGAGGGGAAATGTAAGTATCATTTTTTTCTTGGTTTATAATTGCTTCTCCCAGAACGGAGAGTTGTGTAGTTGTGCCGCAATTAATGACCTTTTGCCATCGTGGTAGATTGTCAGGAATCTAAGCAAGTGCTCTCAGCTAACACAGGGGGGAATTCTTCATGGAAAAAACAGATTTGGGGAAGACTTCTTTCATTCCCCAAAAAGTAAAATATGTTCCCCCCCCCCCATGTAAAAAAAAGAGAGAGACAAACGTATTTTGTTTTGGGAGTCACATCTATGATGCCCAGTGAAATTAGGCATGGAATAAAACAAAGAAGAAAATGTAAGTTGCTTACCAAATGGAAATTCCTTCTAATGTGGGGAAAGGGGATAATTACTTTAATTGAGAGATTGATAGCGTAATGCAGACTGAAAGTAACGGGGCTGATAAAAGGACTGACTCAACCAAACTGGGAAACGTTCATTGCGCGTAACTATTATTCCCTTGTATTTTTACCAAAAATGAAAGAGATATTTCAGACCCGAAAGACTGGGGGGCAGGGGGGAAGGGATAAGAATTTTCCTTAAACTTGCCTATTTGAAAATATATATTGTGAACTTAATCACATCTTTATGCCATTAAGAGCGTGAAGCTAGGGTTCAGTACTATTTCATTGGACTTTGACTGGACTTTGAGAGAAAGAGTGATGCTTGTATGTTCTGCGGCTCTGCAATACCTTTTCTGGGAAAAGGGAAGCCAAATCAGGAGTCAGTGTTCCAAATGAGCATGCACCATATTATATTGGCATTACGGCTCTTGCCATATTGTTTTCATGCCCTTGCTTAGTAAGTCTCAAGACTTAACATTATGATCCCAAGATGTGTAGGCATAGATGGTTATAAACAGCTCATGTCTCATCAGTGGAAGTGCAGACTTGGGGTGCTTTGTTACAACCTGTGAAATGTTGCACTCTGGTTCTCATTTACCATTCTGTGGTACAGCCACCCTTTCAGCGCTTTTGTGGTGTATGTTTGGGATTTTGCCATTGTGAATAATTTGACGATAGTGAAAACATGGCTTTCTCACTGGTAGTAGTAGAAGAAGAGTAGGTTTTTAATATCCTGCTTTTCTCTACCTTAAGGAATCTCAAAGCAGCTTACAATTGCCTTCCCTTCCTCTCCCTGCAACAGGTACCTTGTGACAGCCAGTTTGGCGCATGGTTAAGTACGCAGACTCTAATCTTGGAGAATTGGGTTTGATTCCCCACTGCTCCACTTGCACCTGCTGGATGACCTTGGGCAAGCCATAGCTCTGCCCCAGCTGTTCTTGAAAAAGAGCAGTTTCTGTCAGAGCTCTCTCGGCCCCACCTACCTCACAGGGTGTCTGTTGTGGGGAGGGGAAAGGGAAGGAGTTTGTAAACCGCTCTGGACTCCTTTGGGTAGTGAAGGGCGGGGTATAAATCCAATCTCTTCTTGTTCTTCTTCTGAGGGAGGTGGGGCTGAGAGAGTTTGAAGAGAAATGTGCCTGGCCAAAGGTCATCCAGCAAGTTTCATGTGGAGGAGGAATGGGGAATTAAACCCTGTTCTCCTGATTAGAGTCCACTGCTCTTGACCATGACACCACACTGGTGACTTCAACTTTATTAGAAGAAGAAGAAGAAGAGATTGGATTTATACCCCGCCCTTCACTCACTTGGAGTCTCAGAGTGGCTTACAAACTCCTTTCCCTTCCCCTCCCCACAACAGACACCCTGGGAGGTGGGTGGGGCTGAGAGAGCTCTTTCCCAAGCTGTCCTTGAGGGAACAGCTGGTACAGAGCTATGGCTTGCCCAAGGCCATCCAGCCAGGTACAAGTGGAGGAGTGGGGAATCAAACCCGGTTCTCCCAGATTAGAGTCCGCGCACTTAACCACTACACCAAACTGGCTCCTACACCAAACTGGCTCTTACATATCAGCATAAGCACCTGTTCTAATACAGATCTATAGGAGAACCCCATTGCCTACTTCCTTCTGTTATGAAAAATGTGTGTCTAACTCTGTCCTCTGTGACAAGCATTTTAAACTGTCACTGAGATGACTTTTGTTCTATGCATGTTAAGTGATTTAAGGAGTCTTTTCTGAGGGATTCTGCAAAAAATATTTTCCAGGTTCAGGTAGGTGATGTCTATTGTGTTAGCCAAAGATGGGGAATTATGATATTAATGAGCAAATGGCATAACTATAGGATCAGACCTGTGAATACCAGAGTTAGAATTCCCAGGAACCCAGGAACAGACACAGAGACTGGGTGGCTAAAATAGTGATTTCTTTACTGAAGGATTCTTAAACATACAAACACAAAAACAAGCATTCATACACACAATACAGAACTAAGAAAGCAGAGGTGATTGGTAGTGAACAGAGGGGTGTTATGAGGCGATACAACTTGTCCAGATGTGCAGGAGTCCATGAAGAAAGGATTATGGCCTAAACCCGAAGGGTTTAGGGGTGGACTGCCAGTTGGCATCAGGGCAGAAGCACACGGTCTGGAGGCCACGTGCTCACGGATATAGACATGGAAAGACAATGCAGACCAATGGAAGGTCTTGGGGGCTGGTCTCAGGTGAGAACAATAGATTACCTGGACCAATGATGAGTCCCCGGGGTGCCTGACATCAGGATGGGCAAGGCCTAGATGCGACCAATGAGATCTCAGAGGGGGCAGAGTCTGGATTAACACTAGAAGCCAGGTGTTGGATGATTGTACTGGGGCTAGCTGAATAGATTTTATGACCACTGATGGTTCTGCCAAGGCAACTGAATAGGTTCCCAGATACAGAGAAAAGGTGGGAGATGGGTCCCTGATTAGTGTCAGGGAGGATCATTAATAATTTGAATGTTTGGTTGGTTTATCTTGGTATCCCGAGGGATGGTGAGCAAGGAAGGACAAGTACTACACATAGACATGAGATTACAACAAAAAAAAGGGCTGGATGAGGTTCTGGAGATAGAGGAACTATTTGCCAGGTGGCCTCTGAATAGCCTTTAGAAATGTAGATGTTTCACTTGATGGAACCCATTGTTATTCCATAAGCATAATCTCCTCTGGGTGGAGGGCGAAGACCAGAGGCTTGCTGAGGGCTGTCTTGGTTTGTCACCTGAATATGAAATCCCTGTTTCCAGAGCTATGACTTGTTCTGTGTTTCGGAACCAGGAGTGTCTTCCTTGGCCTGAGTTTTGTGGGTCTCTGGTTCAGGTTAGAAGTGGGGTGCCCCTTGCTATTGGGGCTACCCGAGAGTAAAGACAGCATCTCTGGCAACAGTCGGGTCACCCAGTGAAGTTTAAAAACTTTGGGAGGCAGAATGGTCCTTTGCAAAAGACCTGTGTTTTCATTTTCTCACTTGCTTATATTACTGTTCATCCGACCACCATCTTGAACAGGAAACACAACTAAAACGCTACCGGGGTTTGGAGGTCTGACAAGCTATGACAACCATCAGATAATCAGTGACCTACCAAGTCGTTTGTTATTCTTTGTCACTTAGAAAGAGCGAAATGTGTTTTCATTTTCAGAAGGGCTTTACACCATTTTAGGAGCGTTTGGATCAACAGCATAATTCGTTGCGAAATTTCGTGATGCTGTTTGAATGTAAGAGTTTGGCCGAGACATCGATCAGTGAAGACACTGATGAGAAATAAGAGATTGATAAAGGGGTGTCTAAGAATGGGAAAATGTTTAAGGACAACATTAACTTTCAGTGTGGGGAAATCAAGAGAAGGCTTTAAAACGTTCCTCCAAATTGAGGAGGAGGAGAAGAGAAGGAGGAGATTGGATTTATACCCCACCCTTCACTCAGAGCCCTTACAATCTCCTTTCCCTTCCCCTCCCCACAACAGACACCCTGTGAGGTAGGTGCGGCTGAGAGAGCTCTGACAGAAACTGCTCTTTTTCAAGAACAGCTCTGACAGAACTTGTGACCGACCCAAGGTCACACCAGCAGCTGCAAGCAGAGGAGTGGGGAATCAAACCCAGTTCTCCCATATTAGAGTCCGTGCATTTAACCACTACACCAAACAGCAAAGACATTTTTATTTTTAGGAAGGTGAACTAAGAGGAAGTCACCTGAAGCCATGATTAGCTTCCCTAAGGAGTCTTACTAGCACAGAATACTAATACGCATGGTTCACCTATTTCTGGAAATGTTTTGCCTTCAAAAAGGGGCAAGAAGGGGAGGTGCATTGCTTCTCAGTACAGTATTTGGTGACTGAGCACCACACTAGAGCTCACTCCCCACCCTGAAAGATCTAAATGTGACTACTTAATTTCTTAAACTAAGGTTTAAAATAATGGGTTTAAATCAAGGGCGGGACGGTACCGGCTGGATCTTAGGAAAAACTTTTTGACAGTCTGAGTTGTGCAACAGTGGAATCAGCTGCCTGGGGAGGTGGTGAGCTCCCCCTCCCTGGCAGTCTTTAAGCAGCAGCTGGAGAAACGCTTGTCAGGGATGCTCTAGGCTGGTCCTGCATTGAGCAGGGGATTGGACTAGATGGCCTGTATGGCCCCTTCCAGCTCTGGGATTCTGTGACTCTGCGATTCTATGATTCACTCAGCTGACTCACACAGCTTGGAGGGACCAGATTTAGGAAAGGCAAAAGCACCCCAAGTTTGACACAGAGTGTTGGACTGGATGGGCCGTTGGCCTGATCCAACTTTGGCTTCTCTTCTGTTCTTCTGTTCTTAGAAGTCCAGGGGAAGACTGTGGTATTTAAAAAGCCCTGCAGCAAGCTTGGGCAAACATCCCCAGCGGTGCTGGCAGTGTTGCTGGGTCCACACAATTTGGACCTGGGCTGAAGTAGCAATGACTATGAGTGGGTGGGCCTACACATTGGCTTTGACAGTCCAAGCCCAAACTGAGCAACCCCTAAAACACTATTAGAATCTTGGGAGCTGCTTGGTTCAGCTAGCTCTTGACCACCAATGGCCCCTCAAGGCAGCAATCTACCAGGAGTTTCCCCAGTACATCAAATGACCAGCCACATGATCAAGGTTTAAAAGATTATGCATGGGATAGAGCAGATAGAGAAAGAGGTACTTTTCTCCCTTTCCCACAATACAAGAACTCGTGGGCACTCTGAGCTGAGCAGTTGGGTTAGGATGGATAAAAGGAAGTACTTCTTTACCCAAAGAGTGATTAACATGTGGAATTCACTGCCACAGGAGGTGGTGGTGGCTACAAGCATGGACGGCTTCAAGGGGGAATTGGATAAACATGGTCCATCAGTGGCTATTAGCCACAATGTATAGATAGGAACTCTCGGTCTGGGGCAAGTGATGCTCTGTATTCTTGGTGCTTTGGGGGGGGGCAACAATGAGAGGGCTTCTAGTGCCCTGGCCCCACTCGTGGACCTCCTGAGGGCACCTGGTGTTTTTGGCCACTGTGTGACAGAATGTTGGACTGGATGAGCCACTGGCCTGATCCAGCATTGGCTTCTCTTACGTTCTTATGTTCTACCCCTGAGGAGGTGATTAACTGATGACCCATGGGCACAGATCTAAGCATCTGACGTTGCCTCACCTCCTGGTTGCCAGCCCCAGTTCTCCCTCCACCCTGGCTCCTCGGCAGAAGCATGCCGCAAGAGTAAATGTCAGCCCATCATATCCGAGGGCCACCACTGTCAAAACCTTTCATGAAATCTAATGCCAAATTACAGGGCAATCATCTCATCATGCCCACTTCCTCCCATCTCTAAGAGCTTTTCCCTCTGAAAACCCATTGCGAAATAAGCATTGGTTATAATGTAAAATGAGACACAGGCATAAATGATGGAGCTGGTAAGTTTTTAAAACTTTTATGGTTCTAGAAAAGATTTCCTAGAACATTTCCGGTCCGTTTCGGTGCTGGTAGTGGTGGGGATTCAATCAGCACAGTGCTAGACTGTGATGCCGTTGCGTGGAAGAGAATGTTCAGAACCATGGACAGAGCTTTTCCCGCTAACAAGCCAGGACCAACTAACCTACAATCCTCTAGGCCAGTGATGGCGAACCTTTTAGAGACCGAGTGCCCAAACTGCAACCCAAAACCCTCTTATTTATCGCAAAGTGCCAACACGGCAGTTTAACCTGAATACTGAGGTTTTGGGTTAACTCACACATTAACATCTTTTTGTCTTAAAAGAAAAACACAAGAACAGAGCTTTCAGTGATACAAACAACTTTTTATTGAAAGGTAAAAGTTTGCATTTGGCATGCTTTTGAACAATTCATGTGATTTTTGCTGTCCAATCTTGCAAACGCTGTGCTGAGGCGATGCCGTGCATGCCCACAGAGAGGGCTCTGAGTGCCACCTCTGGCACGCGGGCCATAGGTTTGCCACCACTGCTCTAGGAATTGCTGTGTGGACACTGGTTGACATGTGCTCACTTCCTGATCTACAGTTTGTGTGGCGCTCTCCTTGTAGCTTTGGTCAGCCATGTCTGCTGAAAGGGGGCATTGTGAATTGGCATGGGACCATCTTTTGTTAATCTGTGGTGTTTGTACCATGTTGCACGTTGGATGGCATTTGTATCTTTTGCTTCTCTCCAAAGGCAGACACAAAAATGGAGGGTCACAGTGTTAGGAAGACATACAATATATATATATCTGTGTTCAGTAAATATATGTTCATGATAGAACAATTTTATGCTTTATTCTTTTTATATTTTTCAGTATTGTTATTTAAATATCAGTATCAAATATGATCAAAAATATATTTCACGCAAACAATACTTAGAGAAAAATGTTTCACCCAAACAATACATCGAGTGCATGTTTACATCCAGACAACACCTTATCAGTGCCACAGTTACCCATTTCGAATGCATCTTTTTCTCACAAAGAAAAATTATTGTGCCTTATGTATACATAGGACATAAGGTGCAATAATTTTATGTCATATATATATATGACATAAGGCGCAATCATTTTTCTTTTTGTGCACAAAAGCTCTTAAGATAGCAGCTTACTCATCTAGGGTCCCATCAGAACCCTTGCAGCAAACATAATAACCTATCTAAGATACCATCTCTCTCAAATTCTATCAGGTAGCCGACTACTAGAGTCCCGTGGGACTAGTGAAAGTGACACTGATAAGGTGCTTTCTGAATGTAAACCTGCACTCTATGGCCGAGGACAGACTTGTAGTCTGCCGTGCCTCTGCGGCGCGGCAGACGAAGGCGGGGGGAATTGCCCCCGCCGCGCGGCATTCGCACGCAGCCGGAAGGAAGCCGCCCGCAGTGTTCAGACTGCGGGCGGCTTCCTACGGCAGCATGTGAACGCCGCGCGGCTCCCCCTCCCGGCGCGCGTTCACACCCGCCAGAGGCGGGTGGAACGCGCGCCGCAGCAGCCGGGGCACCACTTTTAAGTGGTGCCCGGCTGCTGCGGGAGGAGCGCGGCGCCGGACGCGATGCGTCCGGGCCACCTCCTCAGGGCAGATGCGGCCGTCTGAACAGGCAGAGTGGGAGACTTCCAGTCTGTCCTCGGCCTATGTATTGCTTGGGCGAAACATATTTTTCTCTATGTATTGTTTGGGTGAAGTATATTTTTGATAACTTACAGGGAAGCAGGCAATGGCAAACCACTTCTGAATGTCTCTTGCCTTGGAAGCCCTATGGGGTCACCAGAAGTCAGCTGCGACTTGACAGCAAAATAGGAGGAGGGGTATTTGAGGTCATGCTGACGAATGTTAGAACAGTGTCTGGTGCTTTGTCTTTCTGACATGGTGCTGATTTTATGGAGAGGGAAGATGGTATTGTATAGCCTGATATCATTCTTGAGAGCTCAGCAGGGTCAGCACTTGAAAGGGAGACCACCAAGGAAGGCTCTGCAGAGGAAGGCGATGGCAAACCACCTCTGCTTCTCACTTGCCTTGAAAGCCCCTTGCTGGGGTCGCCATAAGTCTTGGATGGGAGACCACCAAGGAAGGCTCTGCAGAGAAAGGTGATGGCCAACTGCCTCTGCTTCTCACTTGCCTTGAAAGGTCCTTGCTAGGATCGTCATAAGTCCTGGTTGGGAGACCACCAAGGAAGGCTCTGCAGAGGAAGGCAATGGCCAACCACCTCTGCTTTTCAGTTGCCTTGAAGGCCCCTTGCTGGGGTTCCCATAATTCCTGGAAGAGAGACCACCAAGGAAGACTCTGCAGAGGAAGTCCATGGCAAACGAATGCTTCTTCTCCCTTGCATTGAAAGCCCCTTGCTGGGGTCACCATAATTCCTGGATGGGAGACCACCAAGGAAGGCTCTGCAGAGGAAGGCCATGGCCAACCACCTCTCCTTCTCACTTGCCATGAAAGCCCCTTGCTGGGGTCGCCATAAGTCTTGAATGGGAGACCACCAAGGAAGGCTCTGCAGAGGAAGGCCATGGCCAACCACCTCTCCTTTTCAATTGCCACGAAAGCCCCTTGATGGGGTCACCATAGGTCTTGGATGGGAGACCACCAAGGAAGACTCTGCAGAGAGAGGCCATAGCCAACCACCTCTGCTTCTCCCTTGCCTTGAAAGCTCCTTGCTGGGGTCACCATAAGTCTTGGATGGGAGGCCACCAAGGAAGGCTCTGCAGAGGAAGGCCATGGCCAACCACCTCTGCTTCTCTCTTACCTTGAAAGCTCCTTGCTGAGGTTGCCATAAGTCTTGGATGGGAGGCCACCAAGGAAGGCTCTGCAGAGGAAGGCCATGGCCAACCACCTCTGCTTCTCTCTTACCTTGAAAGCTCCTTGCTGGGGTTGCCATAAGTCTTGGATGGGAAACCACCAAGGAGGTTCTTCAAGTGGACACATCGGGCCATTCATGGGTTGGGATGAACCTGTGCTATCAAAAGGAGATTAAATGCAGCTAAGTCTCACTGAATACAATGAGAAATGTTTGGTTTACATCTCATGGATTTCACTGTATGTACTGATGGAACGTGACTCTGCCCCATTACTAGAGAGAAGTCTGTCTCATGCTGCTGCCAGATCTTTTAACTGGAGATGCTGGGGATTGAACCTGGGACCTTCTGCATGCCAGGCAGAGGCTCTATCACAGACCCTCGCCTGCTACCCCTTCAGCTCCCAGTACTGTCAGTTTATCACAGATATTCCCCGAAAAGAAGCAGGGACACTGGATCTCTCTAAGGGAGGACTCCCAGACAGTGTCCGGCATGATGCTGTGTGAGTCAGCAAAGCCTCTGGGGAACCAGAGATGCCAGGAAACAGTTCTGTGCTGTTTTATATTACTCTCTTCCTGTATACACATTCCTCTGTTGGTGAACCAACCTGGGTGACCAAAGTTGCTCATCGTAAGAGCCACACAGAATAAACGTCAGATGTTTGAGACCCGCAAAAGAGGAACAAATATTACACGTTTTTATTTCAAAATATGCAAAGTTGCTTTTTATTAACATTAAATGAGACTGCCAGAAATAAAAACAAAATGGGTATAAACAGATATTGATAATGGTATTTATTTGTTGGCTGATGATATTGATTCGTCTAAGAGAGAGAGAGAAAGAGAGAGATGGAAAGAATGAAAGGTGGAGAGAGAGCGAGAGCGAGAGAGAGCGCAATTAGATGGGAGGGAGGGAGGGGAAAGGGAGAGAGGGAGGGAGAAAAAGTATGCTTCCCCAGCCGCCCTGCTGGGAGCCGCATAATATGTGTGAAAGAGCCGCATGTGGCTCTTGAGCCACAGTTTGGCCACCCCTAGTGTAGAGCTACAGCTATAAAGAAGATGGACCGTGCTGTTTCTCAGGGCTTTTTTTTTAAAAAAAGAAGTGCTGGAACTCTCAAGAGGGAAATTAAGTTTTTAATCTGTATGCTGAAAACTCACAAACTTTTCAACGTTTTAAAAAGAATTTTGTTGGTTCTGGAACTCTGCTCTGGCACATCCCCCCAGAAAAAAAGCCCTGCTGTTATTCCTCCCCCCCAAAAAAAGTTTTTTAGAAAATTCTTTTTAAAATTAAAATTCTGCTAGTGTACCTGGATTTTGCTGGGGCTGCGGTGGCTCAGAGGTTAAGACGCTGCAGTCCGAGTGCCGCCTGATGGAGTGAGCTCCCGTCTCTGGCCCCAGCTCCTGCCAACCTAGCAGTTCGAAAGCAAGAAATTGCAAGTAGATAAATAGGTACCGGCCACATGACCGCGGAAAAAGTCTTCGGACAGCGCTGGCTCTTCGGCTTGGAAACAGAGATGAGCACCGCCCCTTGAGTCAGATTCGACTGGCTTTTGAGCAAGGGAAACCTTTAACTTTACCCAGCTGGATTTTGCACCAGGGACACGATCTCTTTTCTGACCTGGATGACCCAGGTTAGCCTGACCTCATCTCAGAATCTAAGCAAAGTCGGTCCTGGTTACTACTTGGATGAGAGACAATCTAGGAAGTCTTAGGGTCGCTACGCAGAGGCAGGCAATGGCAAACCCCTTTCGATTCAGTCCCTTGCCTTACAGGGTTACCAGAATTCAGTTGCCACTTGGTGACACTTTCCATCACCATCCTATTTCCACACCTACGAAACTACTGTGCGAATGTTTGGAGCAAAGCTGCTGGCCTCTGGCCGGATTTTTCAGAAAGAGATTGCGACCCTTTTGACGCTGGGCAGACTCAGAGAGAAGAACCTCTACTGCTCACCGGCGAGCTTCTGCAACATTTGGCAAAGGAAGCGGCTGAGCCATTACCGTATTCCCTTTGTGCTCCGTACGGGAGTGATAGCAATCCATATATAATTCATTATTCACTTTCTTGATTCCCCCCCCCATCCCATTTATCCCGAACAATAAGAACGACGATCAATCTCAAAGACGGCTCGAGTTGTGTTTGGAATAGCGCGATGTTTGGAGACCCACATGCGCCGGGCTTTTAAAATAAAGCTGTAATAACGGGCCAAGGTCGCCCCGGGCTTGGTGGACCTTTCCAGGAAGGAACCATCAGGGTGGAGTTGAATGCTAATTTTCTCAGGAATGCTCTCAGGAAGCTGAAAGGTTTCTGGAACTTGCTCTCTTCTCCTCATTCGCTGGCTTACTGTTTCCCAGGCCCCTGTGGCTTCAGTGCCGTCGCAAGAAACAAGCAAACCCGGTGGGTTTTTCCTTCCTAAAAATGGTGATTCTGGCTACTTGAGGCTGCCCTTGTCTCAGCTCCAGAGGCTGCAGCTAGTGCAGAATGCCGTGGCCAGGCTGTTGATGGGCCTCTTGGTGTGAAAAAATATATATTTTACCTAACCAGCAGAGCCGGCTCAAGGCCTGTGCTGAGGATGCTGCACTGGCTGCCTATAGCATACCAGATCTGGTTCAAGGTGCTGGTTCTAACCTTTAAAGCCCTATATGGTCAGAGGCCTGCCTACCTAAGGGACCGCCTTTCCCCACATATATCCCAGAGAGCACTGCGGTCAGGAACTCAACATCACCTGACCCTCCCTGGCCCTAGAGAGGCCAGGTTAGTGACCACCAGATCCAGGGCCTTCTCCGTGGTGGCTCCTCACTGGTGGAACAAGCTCCCGGAGGATATCAGGGCCCTGCGGGACCTTCTGCAGTTCTGTAGGGCCTGCAAAGCGGCCGGTTGAATTCTTCTGGCCCGGGAAATCGGCTGGTGGAAGCCTCCTGGCCTGGGATACTTGGGTTGCTGCTTCTGTGTTGGTTGTTCTGTATTGCCGCTATCTTCTGTGGTTTTATTCTGCCAATTTTATTTAATGGATTCAATTTTAATTTATGTACGGTTGTTGTTTTTAACTGTTGTTAGCCGCCTTGAGCAGGCTCTGCTAGTTAGGTAAAACATAATTTTAAAAAAAATTAAATAAAAATAAATAAATACTCGGGGAATCATGTAGTAAAGACCAATGACGACATCCAGATGTTACTTAAGCCATCAGGTTGGGCTGGGAGATGCTGGCTATTAGGGCAACGCTGCCTGGATCAGCCCGTTGACTCATTTTGTCCCATTTTGGAGCAGTTCCAGAACCATCATCAAACTACGGTTGGCAGGTCTTATTGGTCTGTCAATTGGGGGATCCTCACTTGATTCCTAGGTCTTCGGGTGATATCTTCGTGCACGCACCGTGATGACATCACCTGGAAGTGACATCATCACCTTGGGCAATTTCTACAGGGGCGATCTGGCATTCAGCTAAAATCTCTATGGTCACCATAGAGTTTTGGGCCGAATTCCAAAGCGTCCCCCATGTGATGTGCCCGGTGCGGTGACATCATCTCCGGATGATGTTGTGCCGGGCACGTTGGGTGCAGCGGGGCTTTTTGGGTGTGGGGCTCCCCCGTCAGCCAGCTGGCTGGCGGCAGATTGGAGTCCCTGAAATCGGGGGGAAACCCACCCTCATTAGGGGGTTGGCAACCCTACATCAGATGGAGAGGTGGGGCCGAGAGAGCTCTTCCAAGAACGGCCCTTGAGAAAACGGCCCTGAGAGAGCTGTGACTGTCCCAAGGTCACCCAGCTGGCTGCATGTGGAGAAGTGGGGGATCAAACCCCGTTCTCCCATGTGTGTGCACTTAACCGTTACACCAAAAAAAACTCTCCTCCTTTCTGTCTCCCCCCCTTCCAACACTTGACCCCAGGAGGATGGGGGGTGTGTGCCCATGAGTGAGTGAGACACCCCCACGTGTCCTTTCTGCTCTCATTTATCGCTCAGCCCCAGGCTGAATCTGAGAAGAGAGTCTGAGCTGCCCCCAGGCAAGCTTCTAAGCAGTCAATTCACAATCAAGGTCATTAAGAGAATAAATCTTTAATAAGTAACCATCAGTCCTAATAAAACTCCGGGAAACAATCAGAAGACAGATCACTGGAGGTGGATCACTAGGCAAGAGTGCAAACTGGCGTAACGCTAGATCCAGGTGGGGCAGCCAGGTTGGCCTGAAGCAGCAGAACAAAGCAGGAGTCCAGTGGCACCTTGAAGAGCGACAATGTGGTATTCAAGGTGTGAGCTTTTGTGCGCACGCCCACTCGCTCTGCATTCTGTTCCCTGGAACGAGCGGATGGCAGAGCATCCTGGCACAGCCCAGAAGGTTGGCCTTAGGTCTCAGTGCCTTGACCCAGGACTGCAGTCCAGGCAGATGGTTTTATGAATTCTCCTGCAACCTGGGAGGGAGCACTGTGAGCCTCGCCTCTCTCCCTGTGCGTTCGCCTGGCTGCTCTTTTATATTATCAATATTTGGGGGAATGTTAGCTCTTAACAACTTGCAGCAGGCGTTGCGGATCTCCACCTGTGTCTACAGAAGCTGCGCCACACCGAGGCTTCCCGAGAACTGGCATGAGACTCAAGTGAAGAGTTACAAAGATAAGGTGTTTACTATAAAGTGATAAAAGAGTCGTAGGCAATATTACACAATCATACACACGTTTACACCGATCTAAGAAGTTAGGTAGAATTACAGAGACGTTTGCATGAGCAGGAGAGTTGATGGTGTCCGTCGAGGGTGACATTTACCTCTATAGGAATCAAACGGACTCCGTCTGGAAAGGAGGGGGAGAAGTATCTTCGGACAAAGGACGAAGGATTGTGGTTCTGGACCAGCAGAGGCTATGTGGCGGATCCAAGTGGTACACCCAAGGATCCGGGAGGGAGGGAGGGAGGGAGGGAGGAAGTACAAGCAGGAGCGGGGAGGAAAATCTGACTTGTGACTCTTGGGGAGCAGTATTTATTGGGAGGTGTTCCTGGGAGGTTGGCAAGGTATGAGACCTTCCCAGGAATGCCTATAGAGGGTCCGTTCTCTGTCCCTGGCCACTAAGAGGGTCCTATGGGAGTGGTCAATATTTAGATCTAAGAAGAAGAAGAAGAAGAGATTGGATTTATACCCTGCCCTCCACTCCCCAAGGGAGTCTCAGAGCGGCTTACAAACTCCTTTTCCCTTCCCCTCCCCACAACAGTCACCCTGTGAGGTAGGTGGGGCTGAGAGAGCTCTTTCCCAAGCTGTCCTTGAGGGAACAGCTGGTACAGAGCTATGGCTTGCCCAAGGTCATCCAGCCAGGTGCAAGTGGAGGAGTGGGGAATCAAACCCGGTTCTCCCAGATTAGAGTCCGCGCACTTAACCACTACACCAAACTGGCTCTCTACCTGATGGTCAAGACAGGATGTTGACGTCAGCTGCCTCTGGCATGGTCTTCTAGATGAAAAGGGTCCCCTGCAGCAGAACTGGTCCATCAGGAAGCGTCCCGCTGTTTTCGCACCCTCATGTGAAGTCCTTTGACATGCCAAATGGAGGGGGACTTGTAGGAGGGGGTTCAAGCCTGTGTACGTGTATGGAGTCCGTACCTTCATGGAGTTAGTGGTATGTGTCTCTAGCCATAAAGCCTCACATGGCTTTGTGTGTGTGTGTGTGTGTGTGTCTTTGTGTTTTGTGACAACTTCCAGGCTGGAGGTGGTAACCTCAGAAAATGGCGCTTTAAACCTTCGTCGGAAGCATCTGCTATCATTTCCCCACTGGTCACCGTGTGCACTATTTTAACTCACATAACTGGCAGCATAGTCCATTCACTGCTCTCATAGATCACCAGAAAAGTCCAAAAGAATGTTGCTCTGGCTTACATATGTTCTGCCGTGACGACTGCACTCGGGTTGGCAGGGCCTTCTGCAGGTGCCAAGGGGCAAAACCAAAAACTGCCCATAAGCGTGGCCTTCTCTGTTGTGGCCCCCCTTGTGGAACAGTCTACCCGAGGAGGTCAGGGAAGGGACCCACTCTCTTGGCTTCCCACAAACTATGCAAAACCGAACTATTCAAGAGGGCTTTTCTGCATAGATCACAGGGTTGCAGAGGGGCTGCCGAGACTCAGAGGTTAGGATGCTGAGCTGCAGACCGGAAGGTTTGTAGTTTGGCGGTTCAAGACCCGAGTGCCATGTGACAGAGTGAGCTCCCATCTCTGGCCCCAGCTCCTGCCAACCTAGCAGTTCGAAAGCAAGAAATTCAAAGCAGATAAATAGCTAACGCTTCGGTGGGAAGGGAACAGTGTTCCATGCGCCTCGGCGTCTAGTCATGCCGGCCACATGACCATGGAAGAGTCTTCAGACAGCGATGGCTCTTCGGCTTGGAAACGGAGATGAGCACTGCCCCCTAGAGTCAGATCCAACTGGCTTTCGAGCAAGGGAAAGCTTTACCTTTACATAGGGTTGCACTGGACAAAATGATTTTACATACTTGCTTGGATAAATGATTAGGGACCCTGGTCTTTATTGCTGTGTACGGCTTATGGTAAGTAGGATCCTATTTATGTAATTTCTGCACTGCTCAATGCAGCATGTAAATTATGTCCTTCTACCACATCGACCAAAAAAAAAAAAAAAAACCACAGAGGGCAACAGACCAATACAGTTACCCTCTGGTAAATTAAAATGCTCCGTGTATATTTACATTTGGCAGGAAATAACTATTCTTATTCAATAATTTCCTATTTCTTCTTTCCCTGTTCCTATGAAGCTCTTTATAGAGTATCTCACAGCTGCCGGACTTTGCTATACCTCTACAGCGAGTTCTCCAACCAAGGGTAAATTCCGCTACCGGGAAGGAGCGATGCCAAGATGGCTGACTTCACCATGCTGGGTGCCAACAACTTCCGCCCGTTCACCCGAGAATCTCTGGCGGCCATCGAGAACCGCATCGCATCCCAGAAGGAAGGCAAAGACCCGCCCCCTGAAGACAAGCCCCGCCCTCAGCTCGACCTTCAGGCATTCCAGAAGCTGCCCGCCCTCTATGGAAACCCTCCCTCGGAGCTCATTGGGGAGCCCCTTGAGGATCTGGACCCTTACTACCACGATCACAAGGTAAAGCCTTTTTGCGGATGTTTAGGTTCATTCATATTGCTCGAGAGAGCAAAACTGACATTTATTTGAACATACAAAGCTGCTTCATGCTGAGAGCCAGTTTGGTGTAGTGGTTAGGAGCACGGACTCTAATCTGTGAGAAGAGAAAAGTAGGGTATAAAAACCACCAGCTCCTCCTCCTCCTCTTCTTCAACTTCTTCTTCTTCTTCTTCTTCTTTAGGGCTGCCAAGTCCAACTTGGGAAATATCTGAGGACTTTGGGGGTGGAGCCAGGAGACTTTTGGGGGTGGAGCCAGGAGAAAGGAAGTGACATCATTTTGTGATGTCACATCCTGTGATGTTGCTTCCACATGCTGACACATGAACTCATGAAGTTTCCTAATACTGAATCAGGCCATTGGTCCATCAAGGTCAGTATTGACTACTCAGACTGGTAGTGGCTCTCCAGGGTCTCAGGCTGAGATCTTTAATGTCACCTATTACCTGATCCCTTTTTAGCTGAAGAGGCTGATACCTCCTGCATGTCAAGCAGATGCTCTATCACTGAGCAATGGCCCTACTGAATCCTTCCTCATCTCGGCAGAATGTGAAGCACTAAGTGCTACACAAGTGCTAAATATGATTTTCATTTCATAAGAACAGGAGAGAAGCCACAGTGGATCGGGCCAACAGCCCATCCAGTACAACACTCTGTGGCCAAAAATACCAGGTGCCCTCAGGAGGTCCAGCAGCGGGGCCAGAACTCCAGAAGCCCTCCCACTGTTGCCCCCCAAGCACCAAGAATGCAGAGCATCACTGCCCCAGACAAAGTGTTCCATTTAGACCTTGTGGCTAATAATAGCCACTGATAGACCTCTGCTGGATGGGGACAGAGAGAGAGAGAGAGACAGACAGACAGACAGAAAAAAGAAAGAAAGATAGGGGGAGGGGGAGAGAGAGAGAAGGAAAAGAGCTGGCAGACCCCAGCAGCTTACCCCAGCAGTTTACTCCAGCAGCAATTTTGCAAGCCACATGCAAAAGTACGCCCTTCAGTAGAAAGAGCCTAGTCCCTCCTTAATCTCTGGGCGGGGCTCTCTTGCTCCCTCTGCCCGAACTCTTAAAAGGGAAATGTCTGCAGAGAGCCTGCAGTAAAAAGCCTCAACAGACATTTCCCCTTTAAGAGTTCAGGCTGCGTTCCTGCTGGCAGCCATTGCCTCCCCCGGTGGCCAATTTTGAAAAAGCGGGGGTAAGCTTTAAAAATCCGTGTTTCCCCCGCCCTACCGCGGGACTTGGCAGCCCTATTCTTCTTCTTCTTGCTGGAATGCACTACCTTACCTAATGTTAGCATTGAGAGTTCATGTGTTTTCTCCCCAGACATTTTTGGTGTTGAACAAAGGGAAGACCATCTTCCGGTTTACAGCCACCCCTGCTTTGCACATCTTCAGCCCTTTTCATTCACTCAGACGGAAGGTGATCAAACTTTTGGTACATCCATATCCTTTGCACTGAGAACTTCTGAAGGGCATGGTCCTAACTCAGGCATGGTCCTAACTCAGCATCCTGTTTCCATCAGCGGCCAGGCAAATACTTGTGAGCATGAAGGCAATGGACCTCCAATGGTGTTGGTCAGTAGCTCCGCTGTTTAGAGGCATTCTGCTTCTCCACACAGGAGTGCCATTTTGTTCTCATGACTAACAGTAGTTGACCGAAACAAAGTCTGAGCCCAGCAACACCTTGCAGGTCAACCTAGTTTTATTCAAGGTATAAGCTTTGGTGTGCATGCACTCTTCTTCAGACACATATAGGTTGAAGGTGAGCCATAAATTAGCATACAGCATAATGAAGATGTTTAACAGATTGAAGGGCCAAACAGGAATAACAAGCTTAGTTTATATGGTTACCATTTGATTGGGTTCAATTCCGGAGGGAAAACATAGTGAAGGAAATAAACAAGTCAGAACTGGAGATGGATGGGCAGATGTATCCTTAATTGTGGGATGCTGAGAGTAATTAACTGAGACCCTGATGTTACGCTCCATCTGTCTCCTCTCAAGCATGGAAGCGACCTTACAACTTCTTCAAATGTGGGGCGACTGGCTGTGGAGAGTTGTCTCCTCTGTCTCCAGACCAGAGAAACACCTTCCAATCTACCATTCCAAATGAAATTATTGTTGTTGAGGGACCAATTCACAAGGAAAGTTCCTCTTTAAAGCCACCTAAGCTAGTTAGACTTTGTAAGAACTATCACTTTCATGTGTCCTGAATCTACTGCCAGTCAGTTTCATTGGATGATACCAAGTTTGAGGGCTATGGCAGGTTCCCAGCATCACATTTGTGTCATTTGAACCTGCATGGTGTAGCAGATAGAGTGTCACACCAGGATCTGGAAGACCCAGGTTCAAATCCCCACTCTACCATGGAAGCCTGCTGGGTGGCCTTTGGACAATCACATGCTCTCAGCCTAGCCTAATCCATGGGATTGTTGCGAGGATAAAATGGAGGAGAGGAGAACAATGTAAGCAGCGTTGGGTCCCCCACTGGGGGAGAAAGGTGGGGTACAAATGATAAGGTCTCCCTTTGGCAATTAGCAGGGGGAGGGGGGGACCTGTTGGGTGGCAGGGCCCTTGGTGGTGATGTGCTAATGTTGCCGGAGAAGCGCTGATGCCACTTCTTGTGTGCCCTGAAAGGGACAGCAGTGTGTCACTGGCAAAGCTGCTGGTGCTCTGGCGTTTGGGCAAAACAATATGATGTAACCACAGAGTTTTGCTCAAATACCAGAGTGTCCTGACTAACGTCACTTCCTGGTGCCCAGGAAGTGATACCAGTGTTAGGTCCTCGGCAAAGAGAGGCCACTCGAAAAAATGAAAGATTTATTGCCATTCCATAAAACATAGATAACTCTTCACAACAGCTGCAGCTGCATCAAACTAACGCCCAGACGGAAGCTAGAGTGTGGAGTGTAAATCTGCCTGATTAAGGCTGAGCTCCAATGCTGTGCAAATGGCAAGCCAAGGAGGCCAATACACTACAATCCACACATCGGGATGCTACTGACATCCTCCAGTTCTGGCAAAATTTACCCGCCCACTAGCCACCTACGCGGCAGTGAGCCTGGGAACCCTAATAAATGAAGTCCGTGAATAGATAAATTCAAGTGCTATGGTATCACCCACTCTTCAGGACAGAAACACTGTGAGCCGACTGATGGTTCCCGGATGGCGAACCTTTTGAAATGGTTTGCCAGGGAGGGGAAGAGACACACCCCCTGTTCTTACTGGGTTAACTGATGGTTAGTCCAGTTCATTGTCATGGCTTCTGTGCAGTCCCACATGAGTCCCACATGTGTGCTTGCACAGAAGACCACTTGATGAACAATGGTTACAGGTAAGCGCAACCTTGTTTTCATCATCGTGGCTTCTGTGCAGTCCCACATGTTGGACTCATGTGGGCCTGCACAGAAGACCACTCGATGAACAATGGTTACAGGTAAGTGCAACCTCGTTTTCCCACTGACTAGTTTTGGCACAGTGCTTTAAGGCACACCCGCAGCAGCGTCTTTGCTCCAGGCATCCCAGCTAAGTTACAAAGTTACACAGAGCCACTCCGTCAGTTTGAAGACTAACGATTGTCTCTTTATTTCGGAACTACCTTCTAGATAGGAAAGCTTAGAGATAGGGTAGTACACTAGTCTAACTTACTATGGATGGATGCAGATGGTGAGAGGGCCATCAGCATCGTGGTGCCAAGATGGGGACGGTATGCACTCCCTCTTGGTGCATGCAAAGAGAAGGGTGTTGTGGGAGAAGGTGACCGGAAGAAAGAGAAGCAGTTTCCCCTGAGATTAGCATTCTGCATGTCAAAGGGGCAGTGCCAGAAAAGTAAACACAGGAAGAGAGCCCAGTCTGACGATCTAGCTGTCTGACTCTCTCGCCACACAGTCCGGAGGCTGAGACAGGGGGCAGTGCCCAGTTCTTCACTTCCAACAGTTCTGAGGCAGGTCACGTTAGCAGTACAACAGATGTTTGCTTGTTTATTTCTGATTGCTTTGCAGAAGACAAAGATAAGAGGATAAGGGGGGCAAGAACAGAGGAGGGGTGGTGATAGGGAGGAGGAGAAAAGCATGACATACCAAATAAAATATTAAAATTAGATCTTGCATCACAAGGGGCTCAAGACCCAAATTTCTGAAGAGTCCCGTTTTAAAGACATAATGGCTCTGGCCTTCTTTGCCCCCTGACAACTCAACTGTATCAGATAATTATGGTTTAAATTGGAACATAATCTAATTTTAGATCTTGCCAGACTACAGAGATCAGTTCCCCCTGGAGAAAATGATTTCTTCGGGGGGTGGACTCTATGGCACTATACCCCCTCTGAGGTCCCTCCCCTCCCCCAAACCTGCTCTCCCCTGGCTATGTCTTCAGATTTCCAAGTATTTTCCAATCCTTAGTTGGCAACCCAATCGATAGCTGAGCACCCAGGGAGAATTGCAGGAGGTTGATCCACATCTGGGGCACATGTATGTCCTTGCAAGGGATGGACAGAATTGCACCGCTGGCATCCATGAGAATATCTGTGTGGATAACATTTGTCCTCGGCACCAAATCAAAACGAGAAGAACTGGAGAAGGAAACGCCGCAGCCAGTTTCAGTAAAGTTTTCGCAAAAATGTTGCTTTCCTTAACTCCCCTTCCCTACATTGTTTACCTTGTTTATCATGATCACCATTTTCACGAACTGCGTCTTCATGGCTCTTTCGGAAACTCCAGAATCGACAGACGAATCTAGGTGGTCTAAAAATGTGGAGTGAGTATCTCTGCGGATCGTGTCTTTCGTTCCTTCTCTTCTTTGGCTCGTCTAATATAGTAAGAGATATATTGGATTGAGTGTGGGTCAGCTTCACGCAAAGCATGTGTTCTGCTACTGAGTCTTAATCTCACCCCTTCACCAGGTTACATGCAGTTTTGTGACAAATCCTAAAGACAACTGCCTTCTATCATTGGATAAATAAGGCACAGGGACTAGGGCTGCGATCACATGTGCCAGAAGAGCTGACATAGGCATGAATGCCTGATGGATCAAAAGGGCATGATCAGACAGCAACATCTGGGAAGCATCCCGCAGCCGTCAGCAACCCGCGCTGCTCCATTGCAGAAGTGGAGTTAAAAGACACCGGGGGGGATTTGATAGTAATCGGGTTGTGACAGGCCACAGATGGACATTCCCCTGTCTGATTGCGCAAGCACGCTTCCAAACCACTGGGATGGTCTGATCAGGCCATCCCAACTCGGTGTAATCCCCCCCACCCTTTGCAATATGTGCATCATCACATAACCATAGAGGGCCCTCAGTGTGGAGGTGCGATTCCTCATTTATGTGCATGGGGGAAAACAGCAAAAAAAAACCCAGACTCACCTGCAGTTGCGTCTGATCACACAGTAACGGGCTGGGCCCGCAACAATGAAGGCCTGTATGATCTCACAACCGCGGGTCTAATTCCTCCGGAGGGAATAGCCTCGCGTCCCCTCCGCTTCAACTGGTGCGTGTGACCGTAGCCCAAAGTTGTTAATTGAAATAAAATTATTTACTTTATCTAAATCTATTAGGAAGGGGGGAAGTCAGTCTAAGAACATCTCAGTTACCTCCTTTTGCAGCATTTGCCGCACTGGTGGATTTCTGTTCCAACATGGGTTTCATAAAACAATGGCGGGAAAAGCCAATGCAGAATCGCCCTGTAGGATTTCTAGCCCATTGATTTTATAGCAGTCCTCATCATAAAACAGGGTGGACAGAACTTAATGCCTTGACTTCAGCACAGTGAAAAGGGAAGGTTATCGGACAGTGTTGCCGAGTGGCTGAGCGACTGCTTGCTTTTAAAACCTCTGAGAAAGAATGCATTTCCAAAGGCACCAGGAATTTTTACACAACCCCTCCCCCCACCCGGAGAGTTTTACTATGTTTTAATCCCACTTTTTTTGTTTGTCAACCTCTGGACAAGGAACAGGGATCACTGGGGATGAGTGGGGGGGGGTGGTATTTGTGAATTTCCTGCATTGTGCCGGGGGTTGGACTAGATCAGAGGCTCCCAAACTTATTTGGCCTACCACCCCCTTTTCAGAAAAAAAAAATTACTCAGCACCCCCCTGGAAATCTACCATCAAGAAGTCAATGAAAAGATGCAGGTAGAGTCCACCCCGATCCAGGCAGCCAGGCCGGCCAAGGCAGGAACAGAGCAGCAGCAGCAGCTGAAGGCCTGAAGCCAGAGGCCAGCAGCAGCCCCCACACAAGGGCCCAGCAGCAACCCCAGCCTTACAAGGGTGCACCTGCATTTGCGATTTGCAAATCCATGCCTGTGATTGGCTGTGGGGACCCCTCTTCACCTCCCCCTCTCACCCTGATCCCAGGGAAGACCAGGAGAAGGCAGGAAAAGGCTGGAATCTTCTTTCTTTATGCTTCCACCACCCCCTTATTTTTATTCAGCGCCCCCCAATTGCACCCAAGGCTCCTATCACCCACCCGGATCTTTCCAGCACCCCGCAGGGGGTGGTATTGCCCACTTTGGGAACCAGTGGACTAGATGACCCTGGAGGTCCCTTCCAGCTCTATGACTCTATGGCTGAGGACAAACTGGCAATCTGGAGTGGGATGAATCCGGAGGCAAAATCTGCGGGGGGGAAATCCCCCGGTGCTGGCTGTCCACATTGGCCAGGGTATTGTGCAAGGATGCCGTTACGGAGCGTTCAGACTGCTGCGGAGTGGCCCCAGGTGGGCTGGCCTCCGCAGATCGTAATAGGGCTGTTTCGGCAATTTGCACATGTGCGCATGAGCGCTCATACGCAAACTGGCAAAACGCCGCGTTCGCACTGCCACCTCCGCTTGCCTCCCGCCTTCTTCCGGTTCACACTGCCTGGAAGCGGGAGGCAAGCGCAAGACGGCCTCTGGACACCGGTTTCTCCTGGTGTCCTTCTAAAGCGCAAGAAAACCGGCTTCAAAGCGGGTAAGTGCGGAAGGGAGCCGAGGGACAGCTGCGCATGTCTGAATAGGCTCCCTTCCCCCGCTTCCCATGCGGACCTATCCCGGGGCAGGTTGCCAGTCTCTCCTCAGCCTATGATTGCCCTGTGGCAGAAGAGAGCAATTTTCTATTGTTTTATGAGACATCGGTTCATTGGCCTCTGTTAGGGTTGCCAACCTCCAGGCAGGGCCTGGAGATCTCCTGGAATTACAAGTGATCTCCAGACTACAGAGATCAGCTCCTCTGGAGAAAACGGCAGCTTTGGAGGGTGGACAGTATGGCACGGTCCCCCACAGAGGACCTTCCCCTCCCCAAACCCTACCTCTAGATCGCCAGCCTTTTTCCTACCAAGAGTCGGCATTGGCCGCCCTGGAATGGAAAGTTAACTGGCTCCGTTAGTGGTTGTTCCCTCGCCTGATGCGTTAACCTGATCTCGGTGGCTGTTCTTACTCCCCAGGTACACTTTCACTGGCATTTACACTTTTGAATCAATCATCAAAATTTTGGCAAGAGGCTTCTGCCTGAATGAGTTTACCTTCCTCCGCGACCCATGGAACTGGCTGGATTTCAGCGTTATTGTGATGGCGTAAGTGAGAGCGCTCGCTCCGAGAAGTCTGCCATTAGGCCGAGGGGCCCCGTGATCCGCTGCCTCTCGGAAAAGTCGACGGCGGGGGCTAAAAAAAGAGGGTTTCCGAATGATCCGTTGTGTGCCTTTAATATAATGTGATGTGAATTTCCAGGCTGGGAAATTCCTGGACATTTGGGGATGGAGCTCGAAGGCATTCCAGGATTTGAGAGGCTGTTTGTAAGCTGCAGTGGCTCAAGTGGTTAAGACGCTGAGCTGCAGACCGGAAGGTCAGTAGTTCAGCAGTTCGAGACCTGAGTGCCGCATGACGGAGTGAGCCCCCGTCTCTGGCCCCAGCTCCTGCCAGCCTTGCAGTTCGAAAGCAAGAGATTGCAAGTAGATAAATAGGCACCACTTCGGTGGGAAGGTAAAAGCGTCCCGTGCACCTCAGCGTCTAGTCGTGCCAGCCACATGACCACGGAAACGTCTTTGGACAGCGTTGGCTCTTTGGCTTGGAAACGGAGATGAGCACCGCAACCCTAGAGTCAGATTCGACTGGCTTTCAAGCAAAGGAAACCTTTACCTTGCCTTTACCTTTACTTTGTAAGCTGCACCCTGGTTTCACAAGTGGACTGTAGTTAAAACGGTGGGCAGCCATGTTGGTCTGGAGCAGGGGTGGCCCATCTTGCTTAATGCAAGAGCCACACAGAATAAACGTCAGATGTCTGAGAGCCGCAAGACAGGAACAAATATTCCACTCACGTTTTTATTGAAAAACATGCCAATTTGCTTTTTATTAACATTAAATGAGACTGCCAAAAATAAAAACCAAAGGGGTAAAAACAGATGTTGATAATGATATTTATTTGTCCAAGGATATTAATTTGTTTGCTAATGATGTTTTATTTGTCTAAGAGATAAAGAGAGAGGTGGAAAGAAAGAATGAAAGGGGTGGAAAGAAAAAGAGAAAGAGAGAGAAACAAAAACAAAGAAAGCAAATTGATGGGGAGGGAGGGAGGGGAAAGGAAGAGAGAGAGAGAAAGGGAGAAAGACAGAAAGACGGGAAAAGAGAAAGAAAGGTGAAAAGGAAGAAGGTGAAAAGAAAGCAAATAGATGGGGGAGGGTCAGATTGGGAGAGGTGGAAAGAAAGCAACTTTAAATGCATCTTCCTAGTCCCCCACACGTCTGAACCAGACCAATGAGTGACACCACAGAGACCCTGTTCCCTTGGAGGAAATGGAAATAGGAAGGGACCGTGGCTTAGTGGCAGAGCCTCTGCTTGGCATGCAGAAAGTCCCAGGTTCAATCCCCGACACCTCCAGTTGGAAGGACCAGGCAGCAGGTGATGGGAAAGACCTCAGCCTGAGACCCTGGAGTAGGGTTGCCAGGTCTCGATGATGCGCCAGTGGAGGATGGGAGGGATTCTTCTGAGAGTGAGGCGGGGCTCCGCCCCAAACAGTGATGTAGCGCAGCGATGTCCCCAACGTAATGATGTCATGCGGAAGCGACGTCATCATGCCGGGGACGTCGCACGGGGACACTCTTGTTTGAGGGCAAAACTCTGTGGTAACATTGCCCTCAGACCAGAGCACTGCTGCACAATGTCCTCGATGTGATGACATCACTTCCGCATGACAACATCATGTCGGGGATGTCACCGTGTGACGTTGCTGCTTGGGGGCGGGGTTTCCCCTGCTGGCCAGCTTGCCAGTGGTGGGCAGAAGCCCCCAAAAGCGGGGGATCCCCTAACCCCTCCTGGGAAATGGGGACACTACCCTGGAGAGCCACTGCCGGTTAGAGTGGACAATACTGGCCTTGATGGACCAAGGCAGTATAAGGCAGCTTCATGTGTTCATGTGATGCTCTGGAGGGCTTTGAACCCCACTGAGGTCCCTGTCCTCCCCAGGCTCCACCTCCAAATCTCCAGGAGTTTCTCAACCTGGACCTGGCAACCCTACCCCCTCCATACCGTCAGTGGCTGGGGGGACCTGGCCACCCTATGCCCTTCTCAATGCACTAGATTTTACCTCACAGCATTGACAACACAGCAGTGTGTCTGAGCCTCTCAGGATGTCTGTCCCAGAATCCTTTGTACATCCTTTGCACATCTCTGTTTCTCTCTTTTTTTCCGGTCAACTTTCGATCTTACAGGTTTGTGGGCGAGTTTGCGAACCTAGGCAGTGTTTCTGTTCTTCGGATGTTCCGGGTACTGAGGGCTTTAAAGACAATTTCCATCATCCCAGGTATGAAAAACTTAGAATAATGTCTCCCCCCCCACCGCTTTTTCCTTTCTTATTTTGGCCAGTACTAGAACCAGGGCTTTCTCAGTGGCGGCCCCATACTGGTTGAATGAGCTCCCGATCGACATCAGGGCCCTGTGGGACTTATTACAGCTCCGCAGGGCCTGCAAGACGGAGCTCTTCCGCCAGGCCTTCGATTAGGAGCCGCCACTGGGGGATTAAGGACAACTTTGCCCTTAGTACCAAGGTTTCCATGTCCAATGAGGTTTCCAAATCAGCTATTTCATATATGCGTTGTACAACTAATTTCCAAAATTGTTGCACCACTGCACAGTCCCACCAACAGTGTTTGTAGGTGCCCATGAACTGTTGATTCCCCTCCTCCCTTCCTCTGTAGGTCTGAAGGTCATCGTTGGTGCCCTCATCCAGTCTGTCAAGAAACTTGCAGACGTGATGATCCTGACCGTTTTCTGTCTGAGCGTCTTTGCCCTCATTGGCCTTCAGCTCTTCAAGGGACATCTGAGACACAAATGCGTCAGGAACTACACCGAGTATCTCCTTCAGAACAATATAACGAACCTTCCCAGTGATAGTGACGTTGTAAGAGAACGGAACTTGACTTCGTATGAGGAATTCATCAGGCAGACAGGTAAATATCTTTCTAAATGTCTTGCAAAATAATTGGCTCGTGGCACCTGCTGGCTTCAGGTGCTAGCAACTGCTGCGCAAATATCTGCCACACCACCCTGTGCTCACCAGAATGACTTGATGACATTCCCTGCTGTTGGATATGTGCCACAGTAGATTCCATTATCGAAATCTTCCCTCTAAGCTCCCAAGGATGCTTCTGAGAAGGATATAACTGAAGCAAAACACTCAGTCCAATTCCACAAAAGCAGTTGTTCCACTCTCCGTCTCCCATTTCCCCCAGTTGTACTGCTCAATTTCCCACTATTTGCTGTGCAGCCGCATTTTGACCCGCATCTCCCCTGATTTCCCCCCAAAAGAAGATGCGGGGGAAATCGGGGGGAGATGTGGGTCAAAATGCGTCCACGCAGCAAATAGTGGGAAACTGGGCAGTACAACCGAGGGAAACGGAAAGGCGGAACAACTGCTTTGTGGAATCGGTCTCACTCATTCATGATACTGTCTCAAAAAAGCTCTTTTCCTTCCTGGGACTTTAACCACTGTTGCATTTAAAGCACTGGTCTACCACTGGTCTAGACAGCCGATGTGGCCCAGCAGTTGAATGTCAGACTAGGATCTTGGAAACCCGAGTTAAAATCCCCACTCTGCTGTAGAAGCTTGCTGGATTTAGAGTTGCCAGCTGCAGACTGGAAAATACCAGGAGATTTTGGGGGTGGAGTCTGGGAAGGACGGGGTTTTGGGAAAGAGTGATTAACACGTGTAATTCACTGCCACAGGAGGTAGTGACGGCTACAAGCATGGATGGCTTCAAAGGGGAATTGAATAAACATCTGGAGCAAAGGTCCATTAGTGGCTATTAGCCACAAGGTATAGATAGGAACTCTCGGTCTGTGGCAAGTGATGCTCTGTATTCTTGGTGCTTTGGTGGGGGAACAACAGTGGTAGGGCTTCTAGTGTCCTGGCCCCACTGCTGGACCTCCTGATTGGTGGACCTGGTATTTTTGGCCCCTGTGTGACAGAGTGTTGGAGTGGATGGGCCATTGGCCTGATCCAACATTGGCTTCTCTTATGTTCTTATGAGGGACTTCAATGGGGTATAATGCCACAGAGTCCGCCTTCCAAAGTGGCGATTTTCTCCAGGTGAACTGAACTCTGTCACCTGGAGATCATTTGTAATTCCGGGAGATCTCCAGCCACCACACGCTCTTCAGCTGAACCTACCTGACAAGGGTTTACTTTACTGTATTCAAGTTTAACAGCCTATAAGCCACACACCAAAAGAGACATTTAAGTGCTAACTTTTGATTTCAAAAAAAGAGGCATCAGAAATGAGGGGGTGCAGGAGGGCGAGGGGAACAGGGTGGGTTCTGGCAGTTCAGGGGTATGGCCAGGCGGAACCTGTCAAAAGCCAGGGGCGGAGCCAGGAGGTTAGTACTTTTTCAGCACGGGTCATCAAAACATAATACGGTTTTGACTTAACTATCTCATAGGCTATCCTACCTGTATTCATCCAGGTCACTTTTATTGCAGCAAATTACAAAGTCAAAAACCACACCACTGACTTCCTGCTGTGCTACAATGGAACGGATATTGGGTAAGCGTGCTTCCTTTTCTCCATTTAAAACCGTTCTGAGAACGTAGATTTTGATTCAGCCCCATGGTTTCAGTTAGATTTCAGCAAAGTCCAGTGTCGTATAACAGCAACGCCAACAGAAGCAAGGGATTGTTGTGCTCCCCAACCCTGGAAATGGAATCCTCACCATTTTTGAGGTTTTCATCAAAACCTTGCTTTGATGAAACCGGCGCCTGGCTTCCTTCTCTGAGATAAGCGTTCCAAATGCGCCCCCGTGTGGTGTGATTCTGGCTGACCATTCTCTAGTTAGGACAACGGAGAGTTCGGCGTTTCCCCAGGTGCCAGAGAGAAAAGAAAAAGGGAAATCACACTATTTTGTAAATCTCCCCTTAGCTTGGCGTGCATCCAACTTACATTTAAATGCTGGAAAATTCTACTCGCTTAAACTGAAGATCTAATTTGTAGCTCCTGTCCGGATAACTACGTATGCCTGAAGATTGGAGGTAACCCTGACTTTGGGTTCACGAGCTTCGATACCTTCGGTTGGGCCTTTCTCTCCTTGTTCCGCCTCATGACGCAGGATTACTGGGAACGCCTCTATCAACAGGTACAAGCGTCACACGTTTTGTCTCGATATAATTAGGGTTCCCAATCTCCTGGTACATTTTTACCTCACCCTTCCCCACCCTTCAGAGCATCATGTATGGTTTTCCCTTTCCCATTTTCTCCTCACAATAGTCTTCTGACGTAAGTCCGACAGAGAGGGAGAAACTGGCCCAGGTTCATATAGTTTTGGGGTTGCCAGGTCTGGGTTGAAAAATTCCTGGAGATTTTTTGGGGGGGGGGGGTGAAGCCTGGGGAGGGTGGGGTTTGGGGAGGAAGGGACCGCAGTGGGATACAATGCCACACCCTCCAAAGCAGCCATTTTCTCCAGGGGAACTGAGCTCTGTAGGCCAGAGATCACTCCTCGCTGGGACAACATCCGGCCTGCACTGAAGGCACTGCACTGGCTGCCTATTGCATACTGAATCCACTTCAAGCTGCTGGTGCTTACCTTTAAAGCCCTATATGGTCACGGTCTGGTATACCTGAGGGACCGCTAGGGCTGCCAAGACAGCCCGGGGGGCGGGGGATCCCCCACTAAAGGGGTTCCCGATCTGCCGGCCAGCATTCGGCCGGCGGGGGGAACCCCACCCTCGAAGTCGTCCGGCGAGGACGACGTAATGACGTCACCAGAAGTGACGTCGGCACGTTGGGGGCGTTGCCAGGGCTATGCTCTGGCAATTGCCCCAAAACTCTATGATACCATGGAGTTTTGGGGCGATTGCCAGAGCGTCGCCCTGGCAACGCCCCCAACGTGCCGATGTCACTTCCGGTGACGCTGCTAGGCGCGCGCCAGAAGAAACTCCCGGGCACAGGAGGACTCCCCCTAGGGAGGACTCCCCCTAGGGACCGCCTTTCCCCATATATACCCCAGAGAGCACTACGGTCGGGGCCACAACATTGACTAAGTATTCCAGGCCCCAAGGATGCCAGGCTTGCAGCCATGAGGGCCAGGACCTTTTCAGTGGAGGCTCCTTACTGGTGGAATGAACTCCCGGAAGAGATCAGGGCCCTGTGGGACCTCTTACAGTTCTGCAGGGCCTGCAAGACGGAGCTCATCCACCAGGCCTTCAACTAGGAGCCGCCCACCACCACCACCAATTATTACCACCTGAACACCTGTGGTAAAGGGCTGGCCCTAGTGTGGAGTTAGAGCCATAGCTCCTCAGGAGGCTGGAAGACCACTGAATTGGGAATTCTAATAGTCAATTCTAGAGCACGCCATTTGGTGGAATGAATGGATGACTAGCACTTTAAATGTAGGATGGTTTTAATCTGTTTAAAATGTTTTATGTAGACGAGGTACATCGTACCGACCAGTGTAAGCTGCCCTGAGCTTGTTCGTGGGGTGGGTGGGGTATAAATACAATTAATAAAATAATATATAAATTGTCATTCCCATGCCCCACCTGGCAGTTGGCAGCTGAAGGGCTGGGGGACATGCTTTTCATTGGTGGTTATCAACAATAAGAAGAAGGGAAACTGCAGGGACTTGCAGGGACGAGGAAATACTATTCCCCGTTTCCCTCCCATTGGTCCTTCCTTCCTCCCATTTTGTTCTGCCTGCTTCCTCCTCACCTGCCCGGTCCCCTTGTTTCTTCCCAACCCCCCAAACTAGCCAATGGACTCATTTCCTCCTTCCTCCCAACTAGTGTTCCCGCTAAGCAGAGTTAGTGTGAGCCAGCTCACAGTTTTTTAGCCTCCGGCTCACACCTTGTTTTCTTAGCTCAGGAAGGACAGCTCCAGAGCAAACTAATTTATGCAGCAGCCAAATCGCTGGCTTTCAACTTGGATGCCAGTAGCTCTCAAAGAAGAATTTTTGCTCACAAGCATGGCAAAAAGTAGTATTTTTTGCTCTCACAAGCATTGCTCCCAACCTGTGCAGATAACCCTCTCTCCTCCCCAATCTGTCCAACCAGCTTTTTAAAAAAAATCTAAAACCTTTCTTTTGTGGCACTGCGGGTTGCAATATGGGTTTCGTTGGGTCTGATCGGTATTGCCGCCATCTTTTGCCTGTTTTATCGTATTTTGTAACTTATCTGGTAATTTTATGTATTTTGTATTTGCTTTTAAGTGAACGCTATTGTATATGGTTTTAGTTGCTGGTAGCCGCCTTGAGCCAGGCCGCTGGCTAGGTGGGATATAAAGATATGTAAATAAATATATAAATAAATAAATAAATACGAGATGCTGACTACCCAGTTTTTTCCCTTCCTGAAACCCTCCTTTGTGAAGAGTTGGTAACACTACAGGGTGTCCTTCCTAAAGGCAGGGCTCATTTCGTAGCAGGAGCTCCTTTGCATATTAGGCCACACACCCCTAATGTAGCCAATCCTCCAAGAGCTTACAGAGCTCTTCTTACAGGGGCTACTGTAAGCTCTTGGAGGATTGGCTACATCAGGGTGTGTGTGGCCTAATATGCAAAGGAGCTCCTGCTACGAAATGAGCCCCGCCTACAGGTCATTTCATCTGCATCATTGTTAGAGATATGACCAGCATGCTTGCTCTGGGCATAGTACATCTCTCTGCATACCAGCTCTGAGCCTGAGTAACTAACACTGCAATCCTATGCAGGTCCTCTGGTCGAAGGTCATCGACTGCAGTGGGTCACTCTGCTTAGGACTGCAGTGTAAGTTACACTGGTCAGGACGGGAAAAGGTGTGGCCTCGAATGTGTGTGCCAGCGCATGTGCGTGCACGGGTGTGTGGAGGTGCAGGGCTTCTGAAACCATGTTGATCCTTCTGCATGCTGGCAGGTCTGCCCTCGTGGGGTGTGTCGCCCTCTGTGTTGGCAGAACAGGCCCTTCTGCATTCTCATTTTCCCTGCTTGTGTGTCTCTATCGCTTTGGCATATTTATTTTCTCTCTGCACTTGTTCTGCTCCCTCTAGAGGGTGATTTGATATTACATTGCTGTATGCCCATCATAATGGCCTTCGATTAGGAGCCGCCACCGGGAGATTAAGGACAGCTATGCCCCTGGAACTTGCTGGCTGAGACCCTAATCGGATGCTGCCCTTCACCGTTGTGACTCTGATGGCTGCCATTTTTAATCTGTTGTTTTTTTCCCTGTAAATTAGGTTGTGTTTTAATTATGTAAATTATTGTTTTATATCAGTTTAACTGTTGGAAGCTGCCTTGAGCCAGCTTGTTCTGGCAAGGCGGGATAGAAATACAAGTAATAAATAATAAATAAATAATAATTTAAACAATTAGGGGGAAATGAATATTTTTTTTTTGGTTTTGGGGGTATTTTTTATATGTGCGTGTGTGTGTGTGTGTGCGGGTGTATGTGTGCACCTGGAAGTCATGGTGACCTCTGGTGACTGACCCCTACTGGGGGCCTGGAGGATATTCAGAGAGGTGGCTGAATAAACCCTGCCCCCACCTCCCGCCTCCGGCATTTCAAGGAGGTCTCCCATCCAAGTACTCGCCGGAGTCGACCCTGCTCAGCTTCCAAGATCTGATTGGCAAATATATAGCAAAAATTTATGAACTGACCCTGACCTCTTGATTTCACTTATTGAATTAGTGTAGCTTTTGGTTTTAATCAGCAGTTCGTGCTTCTATATGGTTTTGATTGTATTTCCCCTACAACTTAGTGGAAATGGGTGGGAACTGTTTGATCAGTACCTTAAAACAAGGTTTATTGATGTATACTTTCTGACTTCAGACTCTCAGAGCTGCTGGGAAGATCTATATGCTGTTTTTTGTGCTTGTCATCTTCCTGGGATCATTTTATCTGGTCAACTTGATCTTAGCTGTGGTCACGATGGCCTATGAAGAACAGAGCAAGGCTACGATTGCTGAAACGGAGGCGAAAGAGAGGAAATTCCGGGAAGCCATGGAGCTGCTGAAGAAAGAGCACGAGGTCCATACTTATCCCTTTTGCTAATCTCCGTTTCCCACAAACATTGCCTGTCGCAGTAGGTGCCAAACTTATGTGCCAAGAGCAGGGGTCGTTTCGAGCAGGAGCTCGGGGGAGCGCAGCTCCGGGAGTTGGTGCCAGCCCCCTCCCCCCCGTGGGGGAATGCCATCTTGTGTCATGGCTGCAGCAAAATGACCCCGTCCCCTGGAAAGGTCCTTGTTCCTCCGACCAGCCTTCTGAAGGCTTCAGCCATCACTGAAGCTATCCTCCCAGAATAGTGGTATTTCTGAGGCTTGGATTAGTAGCTGTCCCCTCTCTGCCAGCTCTTTCTTTCTTTCTTTCTTTCTTTCTTTCTTTCTTTCTTTCTTTCTTTCTTCCTTCCTTCCTTCCTTCCTTCCTTCCTTCCTTCCTTCCTTCCTTCCTTCCTTCCTTCCTTCTCTTTCTTACTTTTCTCTCTCTCTCCTTTCTTTCTTGCCTTCTGACATACTTCTGGTGATGTCAGGTGGTATAGCATATGCAAATAAGTAATGCTAATGAGTTATGCTAATGAGCTCCTGCACCTCTTTTTCTATGAAAGGACCCCTGGCCAAGAGAACTAGGTTAATTAAGGAAATGATTCCGTTCTGTGTGACCCTAAAATGGCCACCCATAGAGGAGCTGGTCCACTGTGTCTCTGAGTTACTGCTCTTTCCAATCAGCCACTGCTGCTACCAGGTAGTTCTGCTACACTTTTGCATCAGCTATGGATTCTTCAGTCATCCAGTAAAGAAAAACATGCTGTTAGGGGAATTGGGCTTAGGTCACTCCTGGGATGGGCCTCTCTGGGAGAGGGTAGTTCTTACTCTGTGTAAGTGTGTCAAGTGGCAGTCAAGTTATGGCAACCCCAGCAAGGGACTTTCGAGGCAAGTGAGAAGCAGAGGTGGTTGGCCATGGCCTTCCTCTGCAGAGCCTTCCTTGGTGGTCTCCCATCCAAAACTTATGGTGGCCCCAGCCAGGGGCTTTCAAGGCACGTGAGAAGCAGAGGTGGTTGGCCATGGCCTTCCTCTGCAGAGTCTTCCTAGGTGGTCTCCCATCCAAGACTTATGGTGACCCCAGCAAGGGGCTTTCAAGGCAAGTGAGAAGCAGAGGTGGTTGGCCATGGCCTTCCTCTTCAGAGTCTTCCTTGGTAGTCTCCCATCCAAGACTTATGGTGACCCCAGCAAGGGACTTTCAAGGCAAGTGAGAAGCAGAGGTGGTTGGCCATGGCCTTCCTCTGCAGAGTCTTCCTTGGTGGTCTCCCATCCAAGACTTATGGTGACCCCAGCAAGGGGCTTTCAAGACAAGGGAGAAGCAGAGGTGGTTGGCCATGGCCTTCCTCTGCAGAGTCTTCCTTGGTGGTCTCCCATCCAAGACTTATGGTGACCCCAGCAAGGGGCTTTCAAGACAAGGGAGAAGCAGAGGTGGTTGGCCATGGCCTTCCTCTGCAGAGTCTTCCTTGGTGGTCTCCCATCCAAGACTTATGGTGACCCCAGCAAGGGGCTTTCAAGACAAGGGAGAAGCAGAGGTGGTTGGCCATGGCCTCCCTCTGCAGAGTCTTCCTTGGTGGTCTCCCATCCAAGACTTATGGTGACCCCAGCAAGGGGCTTTCAAGACAAGGGAGAAGCAGAGGTGGTTGGCCATGGCCTCCCTCTGCAGAGTCTTCCTTGGTGGTCTCCCATCCAAGACTTATGGTGACCCCAGCAAGGGGCTTTCAAGGCAGGTGAGAAGCAGAGGTGGTTGGCCATGGCCTCCCTCTGCAGAGTATTCCTTGGTGGTCTCCCATCCAAGACTTATGGTGACCCCAGCAAGGGGCTTTCAAGACAAGTGAGAAGCAGAGGTGGCTAGCCATTGCCTTCCTCTGCAGAGTCTTCCTTGGTGGTCTCCCATTCAAGACTTATGGAGACTCTAGCAAAGGGCTTCCAAGGCAAGTGAGAAGCAGAGGTGGCTGGCCATGGCCTTCCTCTGCAGAGTCTTCCTAGGTGGTCTCCCATCCAAGACTTATGGTGACCCCAGCAAGGGGCTTTCAAGGCAAGTGAGAAGCAGAGGTGGTTGGCCATGGCCTTCCTCTGCAGAGACTTCCTTGGTAGTCTCCCATCCAAGACTTATGGTGACCCCAGCAAGGGACTTTCAAGGCAAGTGAGAAGCAGAGGTGGTTGGCCATGGCCTTCCTCTGCAGAGTCTTCCTTGGTGGTCTCCCATCCAAGACTTATGGTGACCCCAGCAAGGGGCTTTCAAGACAAGGGAGAAGCAGAGGTGGTTGGCCATGGCCTCTCTCTGCAGAGTCTTCCTTGGTGGTCTCCCATCCAAGACTTATGGTGACCCCAGCAAGGGGCTTTCAAGGCAGGTGAGAAGCAGAGGTGGTTGGCCATGGCCTCCCTCTGCAGAGTCTTCCTTGGTGGTCTCCCATCCAAGACTTATGGTGATCCCAACAAGGGGAATTCAAGACAAGTGAAAAGCAGAGGTGTTTGGCCAGTTCTTTCCTCTGCAGGGTCTTCCTTGGGGGGTCTTCCATCCAAGTACCAACCCTGCTTAGCTTCCAAGATCTGGCTAGACCAGGCTATACCATGCCATCTTTTCTCCTAGTTCTTACTTTTGGGCATTCTAAAACATAATTTTTCCCCAGATCTAAGAGCAAAAGTTGCCTTTAATTGTAATTCTGGAAAAAATTATGTGTCTCCATCAGGGCTCTTGTTACGTTCTTAAGTTTTCTCAAAGCCCTTGGGGATAGGAAGGATTGAACCCAGGACCTACTATAGGCAAAGCAAAGGTGTGCCATTTAGTTATTATGCCTGGATAGGAGACTGGCCTGGTTCTCAAAGTTACACATGTCCAGAATATAAAAACTCGTCGTTGAAAATCAGCAGTCCTGCATCAGGCAACGCAAATCTATTGCCAGACCTTCTCAAGGCTGTTAAAATCACGATAAAACTCAAAAGCAAGATTAATTTGTGAATCATTTCGACAGCCGTCGTGAGCAAATTTCTCTGCTCTTGGAAAGGCATTCCACAGCAGAGTAATAGTTTGGTGCCTAGTAAACCGTTGTCCAATTCTTAGTTCCATGTTTCTATGTTCTAGGAGTTAACCGCTAAAGAAGATGACAGCATATTTCATAGTTCACTGGAAGCATCGCCCGTAGCATCCAAGGAGGTCAAAGAAAGAAGCAACAGAATAAAGAAAAAGATGTCTCTAGGGATGGAGGATTATGGGGAAGATCTAAAAATCCCTAAGTCGCAGTCTATTGAAAGCCATCGCAAATCGGTAACTCGTGGTTTGAAGCCCTGATTACACAGACTTGCTTTTATAAACTTTTGACACGATTTAACTCCTGTGACAAAGGTTCTAAAGAACAGAAAAGAATTTTTCAAGTGGTGTTTAAACTAAGAACTATTGCAGCTTTGTAAAATTAACATGTCTGCCAGAATGTTTTTAGAAAACCAACAAGGGATTTTTTATTTCAGTGATTTTGAGAGCGTTAGAAAACAAAGCTAAACACAAGCCTAATTTGCGATCTATGTGATTTATTTTAATATAGAGTTTTTATATGGTCTTCTTCCAAGGCCAGGGATGTAAAGCAGGTTAAAACAAATACCACCTAAAATGACCATTGGTCATCAAATACTTCTGAAGCATAGAATAAAATCGGTAGTCCACATCCTGGCCACAGCCAGTTTATACCAAAAGGCCGAGTGGAATTGAAGCATTTCTGTTATCCATTCAGAAGATTCCTATGGCTGAACTTAGTGGGCTCATCTAGAAGGGAGTTCCACAAATGAGGCACCAACTCAGAGAAGACCCTGCTATGTACCATCACCGACCAAATGTCAGATAAAGGTGGTATGAAAAACAAGACTTCCCGTGATGGTAGTAGAAGGCAAGCAGGTTCATATGGGGAAAAGTAGTGTTCATCATCGTGGCTTCTGTGCAGTCCCACATGGGGACTGCGCAGTCGCGGGCCAGCCACGGAAAAAAAGATTTCCAAGTTTTCTAATAGACTAGGAGCGCCCCTCCTCCCTCTGGCGCTTTCCCGCCAAAACGCTCACATGACTAGGAGGAGGGGCGCTACTCCCTCAGTTCTCTTTTTGCCGCCGCGGAGAGAAGTTCTCCACTGCTGTTCTCTGTGTTTGTTTCCTCACCTCAGTTTTGAGGCTGAGGAGATTTTTTTCTCTTGACAGTTTTTATTCTAGTGAACAAAGAAATACATCTAAAGAAGAAATATTTTGTGGATTTCCACTGTGTCTTTGTGACTAAAAGTGGTGCTGTTAAACAGCCATTCTCTGTGCCTTGACTGCCTAGGGATTCACACAGCAGAGCTGCCTGCTCTCGCAGTCACCAGTTTCCCCTGAAGGCATGAGTGGAAAGAGCTGGACTCAGATCCCCCTCCCTGGTCAGGAGGGGTGGACAAAGAGCCTGGCCTCAATAGCCCTCTTCGGTCCCCCATGGCGGAGGTGGGGTGGACAATGATGTGGCATTAAAGGGCCCCTTCAGGGGTGCCTGTGCCCAGAGAGCCTGATAAGGCATATTCCCCCCATGGCGGAGGTGGGGTGGACAACGTGTGGGGCATTAAAGGACCCCTTCGGCGGTGCCTGTGCCCAGAGAGCCTGATAAGGCATATTCCCCCCACGGCAGAGGTGGGGTGGACAATGAATGTGGCGTTAAAGGACCCCTTCGGCGGTGCCTGTGCCCAGAGAGCCTGATAAGGCATATTCCCCCACAGCGGAGATGGGGTGGACAATGAATGTGGCGTTAAAGGACCCCTTCGACGGTGCCTGTGCCCAGAGAGCCTGATAAGGCATATTCCCCCCACGGCGGAGGTGGGGTGGACAACGTGTGGGGCGTTAAAGGACCCCTTCGTGGGTGCCTGTGCCCAGAGAGCCTGATAAGGCATATTCCCCCCACGGCAGAGGTGGGGTGGACAACGTGTGGGGCGTTAAAGGACCCCTTCGGTGGTGCCTGTGCCCAGAGAGCCTGATAAGGCATATTCCCCCCACGGTGGAGGTGGGGTGGACAACGTGTGGGGCGTTAAAGGACCCCTTCGTGGGTGCCTGTGCCCAGAGAGCCTGATAAGGCATATTCCCCCCACGGCAGAGGTGGGGTGGACAATGAATGTGGCGTTAAAGGACCCCTTTGGCGGTGCCTGTGCCCAGAGAGCCTGATAAGGCATATTCCCCCCACAGCGGAGATGGGGTGGACAACGTGTGGGGCGTTAAAGGACCCCTTCGGTGGTGCCTGTGCCCAGAGAGCCTGATAAGGCATATTCCCCCCACAGCGGAGATGGGGTGGACAACGTGTGGGGCGTTAAAGGACCCCTTTGGCGGTGCCTGTGCCCAGAGAGCCTGATAAGGCATATTCCCCCCACGGCAGAGGTGGGGTGGACAATGAATGTGGCGTTAAAGGACCCCTTCGGCGGTGCCTGTGCCCAGAGAGCCTGATAAGGCATATTCACCCACAGCGGAGATGGGGTGGACAATGAATGTGGCGTTAAAGGACCCCTTCGACGGTGCCTGTGCCCAGAGAGCCTGATAAGGCACATTCCCCCCACAGCGGAGATGGGGTGGACAATGAATGTGGCGTTAAAGGACCCCTTCGGGGGTTGCCTGTGCCCAGAGAGCCTGATAAGGCACATTCCCCCCACGGCGGAGATGGGGTGGACAACGTGTGGGGCGTTAAAGGGCCCCTTCGGGGGTTGCCTGTGTGCCCAGAGAGCCTGTTAAGGCATATCCCCCCCACGGCGGAGGTGGGGTGGACAGTGGACCTGGCCTGAATGGCCTTCTTCAGAGATTTCGCCTGCGTAGCAGCAGTCTGAATGGAGGTGTACCCCCCCCCCCCCCCAGACTGCTGAGCTGTTGTAGACACAGCCTCAGAAGAACTGGTTCTTTTCATGGGCTTTGGCGGTGTGCCTTGAAGTCACAAGCCCTCGAGGTCAAAGCGTTTCTGCCTGGTCGCTCCCTCAGGGGTCTCTGGCCTCTATGCCTTCAAGGTCAACCTAGAAGCCCTTCCCTCCCCCCTCCCTTCTCTCGGTGCCTAGAGAGCCGGCCCCTCCCTTCACTTTGGATGGGGAGGCTTGGAGGTGCCGCCTGGCAGAGACTGCCTGCCTGCCTGAAGGGTCCCCTGGCCACTCCCATCGCTTCCAGGGAAGCAGCTTGAAGGCATATCTGTCTGACAGAAACTTTCCCCTCTTTGCTTTTCGGTCAGTTCTGACCAGAAGCCTGTAAGTGTGGCCTCTTGAGGCCCATTTTAAATCTTTGCTGTGCCTGACTGAAGGAACCTTTCCTTACCTGTCCTCAGGTTCAGGGTTGTTTAACACAGCCTTGCAATTCTCTGTGCCCCCTTGTGGAAGGTATTATGTGTCAGAAGGGTATTGTGCCATTTAGTTGGGGTTGTTTGGACCTCTTCCGCTTCTGTAACTTTGAAGAGTGGCTGAACTGGGCGGAGTTTCCCCTTCAAGTTGTTAGCCATGTCCTGATGCAATATACTTATGTTTAAGTCCTAATGTGGTTTTTGACTACTCACTCTGTTGGGATTGCCTGGATTCCAAGGTCAGAACCTGGTCTCTGCTGAGCTCTGCTCCATGCCCTATTCCTAAGATCTAGTTTCCACCTTTAGGGGGAACTCAGAATTAATCACCAAATATGCTTGCTAGACAAGCCTAAGTAGTTTGCCACTCCTCTCGGTTCCATGGCATCCTTCGGAACCGTCAATGAATTGGGGGATTCCTTAGCCCGTGCAAGTCACTCTGTGGTGACATCATTCACAGCAAGACCCAGTGTCATATGTAGATTCAGAGTTGGTCTGGCACTACAAGACCAGCTTCAAATATCAAACTGTGTTACAATTTCCTGACCTTGTACCTTCACAGCTTCTCATGGTGCCCTACCTTGCAGGGTTCTAGTGAGGATTAAAAAGAAAGAAGAGGTGTTATAAGACTCTTTGAGTCCAATTTACAGAGTAGGATCTACTCCTCACCTCTCTTTTTAAAAGGCAGCATATGTTTTCTCCTTCTCAAAACAGCTGCCCTAATAGATAAGGGTCCAACAGGCACACTATAATTAATGGTTCTTGTTGCATCCTCTGCTACAATCAATTATTGTATTCCTGGTTCCATGGGTCATCTATATTGTCCCTGTTGGCCTACAGATCAAATATCTTTATACTGTTCTGTTTGAACATATATTAATGCACTGTGACTCACGACCTATGCTGGTAATCTGCATGATAAATCTGTTCCTTTAATTCAGATCACTCACGTTACCCTACCCTAGTCCCTGCTAGGAGTTAATATAAACATTAAAATAAATGATCTCCTCACAGACACTGTGAAATCTGCTGTCCGGTCAAACAACATTCTGGGGGCAATAACAGGCTTGTTGTCAGATCCCTGAGTCACGTTTCTTTCCCGCCTTCACTTAACGTGATGTCTCAGGGTTCTACATACCTTTTGTTCATGTACAAGAAGCCAAGTTCCATCCTTGGCATCTCCTACTGACAAGGTCTCTGGTGATCGAGATCCTTTCACCTCTGCTGTTTGTCCACCAGGCTTCCTGCAATTCTGTGTGCACCTATGTCACTTGGTGAACTCAGATCCAACAGTTTGCCCTCCTCTCCTCTATATGAGGGCTACCGGTCTCCAGTTGATTTTATCATTCCATTTAGTGATAAATGGGGAGGATCTATAGCTCAGTGGAAGAGCATCTGCTTGGCATGCTAAGGTCCTAGGCCCTCCAGTTAACGGTCTGGCGGTGGATGATGTAATGGACCTTTCTCTGCCTGATACCTTGGACACCTCTGCCGGTCTGAGTGGGCAGTACTGTCCTTGGTGGACCTATGGACTGATCCACTATAAGACAGATTTGAGGTGCTCTGTCACATCTCCCCCCCTCCTGGGACAGGAAAAATGATGTGATTTCAACTGTCTTCAGTGCAGCGCCTGAAGAGAAGCCTAGGATAGGCCCAGATCCGGTGACTCATAATACATGTCTCTTGCTGGGCGGTTCTGTGTCTTGACTACTCTCCTGTTCCCGCAGACAGTACCCCTCTTCCAGAAGAGGGAAGCTTCCAATGGTAGAATTCCAGTGTTCCCTTTCACTGGGTTTATACTTAGCTGCCTCTCAATGTGCGTAGAGATTAGCGTGGCCTATGTGAAGCTTTCTATATTAAATTTTTCCCTGCTACTGTGATAGATCTTTATCGATCCTTTTCAAAGCAACCTGCCTGAATTCCCCCCCCCCTTGTTTAATTAAGTTTGTTAGCTCTGTTCAGCTTTCACCGCTGCATTTCCTGACATTTGTACATCTCTATATGTGACACAATACACAAAACTGTTGTTTTGCTGTGTCTTTTACCCTTTACAGGATGCCCGGACTTAGTTTTTCTTCTTTCTGAGACAGACCTACTAGGCATCATGCATGTGGTCTCGACACAGTCCTTTCTCTCACAGCACTTCTTTTGTCTGTGATCTGCTGGGAGTAGTGCCATTTCTGATGGCTCCTTCGCTATGCGGGGGAACCTTTCCCAGTAACTCCTGGAGTTCTGCGATATTAATTGTCTTGATGTTACTTTACCACAACATGATGGGGATATTTACTTTGTCTCTGGTGTTAGTGCAGACTCCACGGAGTTAAAGGAGGCATTGTAATTATGTTTTTAACTGATTAGCAGACACCAGTTCCCTAGTTTCTGATAGGAGGTCTGGGCTACTTGGTATGGCCGCATAATATAATATTCCACGCCCTGGCCTAACAATAACCTTGTCATGGAGGAATATACTTCTAATCCCTGACAAAGACAAACTGTCTCTATGCCATTTTTTTAAAAATCTGTCTGTATTGCTGCACAGATTGCTCTGCAGACTACTCAAGTTCCCCCCTTTGTGGCGCATTATATCCATCCTTTAGCCACATCTCACCTCTTTTTCACCTCCTTCCTTACCATTGTGCAGATTTTATTCTCACTCTTGCTGCCAAATTAATACGTTCTGCATCACCTTTCCTGCATTGTAGCAGTAGCCTCCCATTTTTCAGAGTGGCAAACACTACTCTTGTAGTAACAGACCTTGCACCTTTAAGTGGGGAGGAGAGTCTCTATAAAAACTGCAGCAAACCTTGGACCCTACTTCCTGTGCTATTGGATGTTTTGGGTAACTGATTTGAAAACAAACAAACAAACCCTCTCTGATTTTTTTTTCCTTGTTGGATTACTAAGCATGCTACAAAAGAGGGGTATAACCCCTTGTTTTATTTTGACACTTACATGGTGCTTCATTTATGATAGGGTTCTAACTTATATCCTGTCCATGTTTGAAGTTTCAAAGGGTGATGACCTGCTGGAATCCCCTACCAAGGGTTGTCTCTCACTCCTCATGTAATGCATGGTCAGCATCCTGACACAACCATCCTTGTGGATCGGTTGATGCTGTCACACTTTTGAGTGCACAGCCTTCATTACCACTCTATGTATGATGTGTATCACCCCCCCCCCCAAAAAAAACAAGAGTGCTCTTTTTTCTTTACCACATTCCCACATGTATTTTGGTGAGGACACTTGTACAGAGCTCACTGCTCTGGTATAAGAGAGTTCTGGGTGAAGGTCAATTTGTGCCGCTAAACAACTGTTGATAAAGCGGTCCTCTGTGGTCTCCTTTTGAGAGCTTCACACCCACCTCCTTCACTCAGTGATCTTGCTAATCTCCCATGTGGGACTGCACAGAAGCCACGATGATGAAAACAAGGTTGCAGTTACCTGTAACTGTTGTTCATCGAGTGGTCTTCTGTGCAGGCACACATCCCTCCCTCCTGCCCCACTGTGAACTCTCTGGAACTTTAGTTGTCTAGGGGTCTCCGGCGGCGGCATTGAGAGAACTGAGGGAGTAGCGCCCCTCCTCCTAGTCATGTGAGTGTTTTGGCAGGAAAGTGCCAGAGGGAGGAGGGGCGCTCCTAGTCTATTAGAAAACTTGGAAATCTTTTTTTCCGTGGCTGGCCTGCGACTGCGCAGTCCCCATGTGTGCCTGCACAGAAGACCACTCGATGAACAACAGTTACAGGTAAGTGCAACCTTGTTTTCCCTCTATGCTGAGTTAGTGTGAGCTAACTCACAGTTTTTTAGCCTCTGGCTCACACCTTTTTGTCCCCGCTCAAGAAGGATGGCTCCAGAGCAAACTAATTCATGCAGCAGCTGAATCGCCCGCCAACAACTTTAATGTCAGCAGCTCACAAGGTAGAATTTTTGCTCACAAGACTCCGCAGCAAGAGGGAGCATTGGGAACAAGCACAGAGTTGTGGATAGATGGGGTTCTCAGATCCAGGTTGAAAAATCCATGGAGATTTTTTTTGGGGGGGTAGAGTCTGAGGAGACCAGGGTTTGGGGAGGGGAGGGACTTCAATGACATACAATGCCATAGAATCCACCTTCCCAAGTGGCTGTTTTCTCTAGGTGATCCCAGGAGATCTCCAGCCCCCACCTGGAGGCTGAGTAACGGACAGAACAGGGATCCCCAGCATGTAATTGTAGAAAACAACAGAAAAACACCAAGCGAAGACCATCAAAGATTATATACACTTGAAATGTCTGAGTAGATGATATATTGAATAAGTTTTGGGGTTTTTTACAAATAAATATCTCTAATGTTGGTGGTCCACAACCCAAAACGAATACAGTGTCCCCAAATATAATCATATGTGCTCATGGCACATCATACATCAACACTGAGATACAAATAAACATCACAGTAATCGCACTCATTGGTGCGGATAACAAGGTACACACGTAAATCCAACGGGTTGATTCTCCTTGCTTAAATGCAGTAAGAGTGTCTGAAGACCTCCAACAGTCATCAATAAAGCAGAGGACGGCCTAGGATTGCCAAGTCTTACTTTTATTTTAGTGGGGGAAGTCCCTGACTTCCTTGGGTGCCGGGTTCCCTGCAGCTGCACAGACTTTTACCACAGTTACAAAGCAGCTGTGAGGAATGGCATTTTAAAGGTCCATGGGGGCCCTGTTTGGTTTAGGACCACGGTATGTGGGGCAGGATGGGTGATGTCGGGGGGGGGGTCCCTAAGCCTTCAATATCCCACAGATATTTCCAGTAGCACACCAGCATAGACATACCACTGTAAAGTACTGGGGGGGGACAACTCATGAGCTTCCTGGCTTGGTCACCTGAGATTATTCTTATTTGCTACAGGCTACCAGGGGAAAATACCCTAGGCTACCAATATAGCTAAAAGAACTGGTAGTACACGTAATTTTCTTTGAAACTGGGCTCCATATTCAGCCACTTAATCAGAAGAAGAAAAATTGAAACGTCCATTTACCTTGGAAAAGGCATTCGGCTACAGGAGATTTTTCACTGGTCATCCTAGGGTTGCCAAGTCCCCCGGGGGGGGGGGAACCCCCGCTCGATTGGTCCACCCCCCACCAGCCCGGATCTCTCTAGTCTGGAGATCAGCTGTAATTCCAGGAGATCTCCAGCCACCACCAGGAGGTTGGCAACCCTAGCAAAGCTGCCATTTCTGAAGGCAAAGGGTTTTTTTTTTTGCTTGAAGTAGGACACAAAGCAGAAAGGGAAAGCTGTAGTGCCACGGTGTGCTGAATATCAGTGAATATATCTAATGCAAAGCTGAACTTCCATGACGGATGGAGAACATCAGACTCTGGGATCACAGAATCATAGAGTTGGAAGGGACCTCCAGGGTCATCTAGTCCAACCCCCTGCACCCCCAGTGAACCCTGTTCCAGGCCCAAAAGACGGCAAAACACACACACAAACAACCCTGGCTAAACTGGCCTGGAGAAAATTTGCTTCTTGACCCAAAAGTGGCGATCAGCATTTCCCTGGGAGTGTAAGAAAGGGCTACAGGAACTAAGCACTGATGCAATCTTTCCTGCCCTCCCATCTCATGATCTGCCTAAATTCATCATTCATAAATCTTTTCTTCATTTCCCCCTTTTTTGACTCCTACAGGCTCTGTTCAGCCACAGTTACGGTCCCAGTTCGAACCCGATGAAGCGCCGTCCCAGTCATGGAAGCGTGTTCAACTTCCATATCTCTGGACGCGAGGTTGGCTCAAGGCCTGACGGAGGGGAGGATGAGTCTAGCAGTGCGGGAGAGGCCGAGATCCAGCGTGGTTCATTGCTGGCTGCCCGAATGGGAAGACGGTCCAGCATCCAAAGTCAGCTCAGCTATGGCCCTCATCCTGCGACTCCGAACTACATGCAGCCTGGCAGGTGGACCCCGGGAGACGACTGCAACGGGATGGTCTCCTCAATGGGAGGTGGTGGGATGAGGTCATTTAGCACGGACCCCATTGCTGGCGAAGGAATGTTGCTTCCTCCAGTGAGGGGAAGCCATCGCAGAGGTGATCTGGTGAGTAGAAAATGTCAGCATCCAGATGTGAGGCTCCGCAGAGGAAACGTTCTCTTGGCACCGTTGATTGTAGTAATCCATTGTCACTGTATACAGTTGCTGGAAATTTAGAACGGTAATAAATTGCCTGCAGATCTTCTCTTCCTGATAGGGATGCTAGCCTCCAGGTGGGACCTGGGGATCCCTCAGAATTACAGTTCATATCCTGTCAGGGACATTGCACGCAGTGACATCGCCCTGCTCCCCACTCCTGAGATGTTCCCTCCCACCACTCACTGGGGAGAGCTGGGGAGCTTAGCTTCCACAGTGACAAAATCCAGCTAGTGGGGACTCCTCAAGCTATATATTAGACATAAGCGGCATGAAAAACTATCCGTAACAGTAGAAAAGAGCAAGAGTCCAGGAGCACCTTAAAGACAAACAAAATTTGTGGCAGGGGATGAGCTTGTGTGAGTCACTGCTCACTTCTTCAGATAAAGTTAGAACAGGAGTCCGTCATTCCATTCCATAAGAACATAAGAGAAGCCAATATTGGATCAGGCCAGTGGCTCATCCAGTCCAACACTCTGTGTCACACAGTGGCCAAGAATACCAAGTGCCCTCAAGAGGTCCAGCAGTGGGGCCAGGACACTAGAAGCCCTCCCACTGTTGCCCCCCCCCCAAGCACCAAGAATACAGAGCATCCCTTGCCCCAGACTGAGAGGTCCTAATGGACCTCTGCTTTGTGATGGACCTCTGCTCCATATGCTTATATGCTTATTCTCTTACAAAGGAATTTCAAAGGAAGATTAGAAAGAGAGACTGATGAATTGCAACTGTCAATGAAGTTCAAGACAATGCAACTTCCTGGAGTGAATCTTTTCCCAATCTGTGTAGCCCAAGCTAGCCTGATCTTGTCAGATCTCGGAAGCTAAGCAGGGTCGGCCCTGGCTAGTATTTGGAAGGGTGACCTCCAAGGAATACCAGGGGTGGGACACAGAGGCAGGCAATGGCAAAACACCTCTGAAACACCCCTTGCCTTAAAAACAAGTCCAGCTTGCCCCCTAGTGGTGCATAACATTTAAAGAGCTAGAACCTTTTGCTGCCAATCGTAGGCTCTCCTGGCTATACGGCACACACTGCCGTACGATAACAATTATTCCTTCCTGCCTGATTACCAGTGCTGATTTCCCCATGCCTGCATATCTCACACCTAATCCAATCACCCCTGCTATTGTCTCTCGCCTGCCATTGCCATTCGGCATCTGACAATCACTCCACTCCCCAAGATATAAGGACAGATGGACTCTCATTCTAGCTGTATCTGAAGGAGTGCGCAGTGACTCACGAACGCTCATACCCTATCCACGAAACAGAGGCAACATTAAAAAGCCGATAGAATAAAACCCTTCGTTCAATGTTTTAGGAAGCTTTGAGAACCAGCGTTTGACTTGCCTGCAGCATGCCCAGTCACGTTGGCGGCTGTGCCTGTCGAAAAAGAAAGGGTGAGGCTTTCCATAACCATTCCGATATTGTTCACTTCTGTCAGCAGACGCCTTCCTATGATGAAGCCAACAAGATACTTCAATCCCAGCGTCTATCAGCGGACCATTATAATCAGCCGCTCCAAAGGGAAAGGGCAGCGAGCGCGGTCAGCGTCATTACTAGCGCCCTGGAAGGTAGTGCTGTTCTTGTTGCGTATTCATGGGCATGATATGCCGAGGGTCTAACTAAATGATACATATGATGCAAGCTGAGTGTGTGTGTGTGTGTGTGTGTGTGTGTGTGTGAGGGGGTCCCCTGACCCAGCTCTCGGTCACACGTACCATCGGGGGACTCACTGGCCAAAGCGCCAATTGCTCTCGGAGGATCCTGAGCACTGTGAGAGAAGATGAGGCTCTTCAGCCTTCCGTCTTGTGCCATTTCCTTAGTCATAGGAGGTTCTGTTTGCCCCTTTCTTGGGCTCCACTTCTACTTAACTCGTATGACCCCAGGATACATGGAGGCCAAGAAAGGGCAAATAGCCCCCCCAAAAAAGCTGTTTCCATTTGAGAAAGTGGTGCAGGAGGGAAGTCTGAAGTCCCTCCTCTCCTCTTGCAGGCCTCACAAACCTCTGCAGGCAACAGAGCCCTGACTTGGCTCACAACACACATATTGTTTAGCTAGCGCCTGAATGGCTGTGGCAGTGGGTGACCCTCCAGACTTCCCCTGGGAAAAGGAATCTCAGCTTTGGGCAAGAGGCTCTGTTGAGAACTGAGAAAGAGTTTGAGGTTTATCAAGTCCTGGAAGGTGATGCTTGCAAAACAGGAGAGTTTTGGGCTAAACATTGGGAAGAACTTCCTGACAGGTAGAGCGGTTCGTCAGTGGAACAGGCTTCCTCGGGAGGTGGTGGGCGCTCCCTTTTTTTGGAGGTTTATAAGCAAAGGCTAGACGGCCATCTGACTGCAATGCCGATTCTGTGAACTTAGGCAGACCACAAGAAGAGAGGGTTGCCTCAGGGCTTAGTTCTTGTGGCCCTTTCTTACATGCCCAGGGAATTGCTGATCGCCACCTTGGGGTAAGGAAGCAATATTTCCCCCCCAGGCTAGTTTGGCTGGAGATCCTGGAGGGTTTTTTTTTTTTGACAACTTCTGGGCGTGGAACAGCTGTCACTGGGGGTTTGAGGGGGAGGTATTTGTGAATTTCTTGCATTGCGCAGGGGGTTGGACTAGATGACCCTGGAGATCCCTTCCAACTCTATGATTCTATGATTTCAAGGTCCAGGAAATTGCCTCGGACCCCCGCTAATGTTCAGTGGGCTGGACTGAGACTGAGACAAGAGAGACCTCTCAGAGAGGAACAACCAAGACAGGGGCTTTACCTGAGAAACTATTTCCTTGAAATAGTTGAAAACCGTAATGCAGAAACTCTTTAACATATAACATTCTAGAAGGCAGCATAGAGAATGAATCCAGTTAATCAAATACCTAAATAGAGTGCACTGTAGTTCTATAGAGGAAATATCCTGGTTGCTCTGTCAAGACCCATAAAGAGGGTGGGTGGCCCAAAACAATGCTAACCAATAGAAAATCCAAATGTTAAATACTTTTTGCCATCTGTAGAAGTCAATACTGCTTTTAATTTGACCTGTAATGAACATCTGACATGTTTAACAAAATCGAGCCCTTCATATATAGCAAGCATGAACTTTGCCTATTATTAATGTCGTATTTGTGAGGGCATAAATCCCCAAACTGTTCTGACACCTCTTCAACTGATGATCTATATATTATTAGTGGGTCAGTGCGGCTCTAGACATACTGTATTAGAGCTGCCAGCCTCCAGGTGGGGCCTGGGGGTCCCCTGCTTTTACAACTGATCTCCAGCTGACAGAGATAAGCTCCCCTGGAGAAAATAGCTGCTTTGAAGGGTGGACTCTATGGCACTGTACCATGCTGAGGCCCCTCCCCTCCCCCCACCCTCTCCTGGCTCCACCCCCAAAGTCTCCAGGTATTTTTCAACCCAGACTTGGCAACCCTAACTGTATCGATGATATCTCCAGAGCTTGGCAATAGATATTTAGGCTTAGGGGCTAGGACCACTATCTCCTGATATGTAAACTATCCACGAACCCAAAAACCAATGTTCGGACATTAGTTTTACAAAGCATTGTGGGATACTGAACCCAAAAATAGCTATCAGAATCCAATACAGGTTAAAGCCAGAAAGACCAAGTCTCAATAACTGATCAGTTCTCCAACAAACACACACACACAAATGGGTGTCTCACCCTCCTTTGCCAGTTGTCTTCTCAAGTAACAAGACGTACCTTTGTGAAGGAGTAGAAAAGAGCCAGAGTCCAGGAGCTCCTTAAAGACTAACAAAATTCGTGGCAGGGGATGAGCTTTCATGAGTCACGGCTCACTTCTTCAGAAAGGCATCATTATCCTTTGAGCTGAATTACATGTTCAGAACAATTGAAAACAAGTCCCCTACGAGAAGTGAAGAAGTGAGCCGTGACTCATGAAAGCTCCTCCCCTGCCACCAATGTTGTGAGTCTTTAAGGCGCTACTGGACTCTGGCTATTTTCTACTGTTACAGACAAACACGGCTACCCATCTTGATCTATCTTTGTGAAGGAGGGAGTTACTACCAATCGGGGAAAAGTGTGTTGAACTGGGAGGTTAAAAGACCCTGTTCCCAAATTCATCAGCAGGAATGATGGCAGGGGGGAATCGTAACTGGAATGGAGTGGTGGTGGTACCATATTTTATTAGTGCGCAAGCTCGCACCGGTTAATGCCGAGAGGGAAAAGAAGATGCAAATGAACTGAAAGATGTGGCAAAGGGCACATCGTCCAGTTCCGAAATTAATTTTAGAAATCCTCATAGTCAAAGCTGAATGGATAAGGACTAGAACACAGCACGGAGGGAAACTCTGGTCTAGGATAAGGCAGGAAATCTCATTGCTATGCTAAATTGGTCCCCTTAAAACTCACTAAACTTTGGTTAGACCAGGCCCTTATTTCCATAATATTCATTTCGTGGATAAGAGGATGACTTAATTTATTTTGTTTGTTGGTTAGAACTTGAAGAATCGAATCGTAAGTGCCCACCATTCTTGCACGAGCTGGCCCTCAAATACCTCGTTTGGAACTGCTGCCCACTGTGGGTGAAAATCAAGAAGAAAGTGAATGCTTTAGTTTCGGATCCTTTTACTGATCTCATGGTCACACTTTGCATTGTGGTGAATACTCTTTTCATGGCAATGGAGCACTATAAAATGACCACTGGTTTCAAGACCATGCTATCGACAGGTAACACGGTAAGAGAATTTTGGCCGACAAGATGGCCACATATCAGTATTTGATACGCATTTGTGTGTTTGTGTATCGTTAGAGCCACGACTCCTCCCAGACCGAGTGAAAAATACAACCCAGGCCGCAAGAGACGTTTGGCTCACAGCTGCGATAAGCCCCTTCGGCGCTATTTTTAGAAAGTACAGGGTTACAAAAAATTTAGTATGTTTTAGATGTTAAATTTAGCAAATTGATAACAGTTGTAAGGCACAGAATGTGATGCAATGATTTGCAATAAATGTTCTTTTTTTAATTTAATGAGTGATTTTCTCACTTTCTTCTGTGCAAAGTTACCTGTTGTTCTGGAAAAAAATTATCTTTCTTGCAGTGTCACAGTTAGCTCCACAGCCAGAAATCTTGGGTTGGTGGGGCATGGGGAAATTTTGCAGGGCAGCAGGGGAGGGAGAGGAGGGAGGGAGGGAGAGGGGCGGCCGCACGCCTTTCCTGAACTCTTAAGTGGCGATTTCACTACTCGAAGTTCAGACATGGGCTTCCCCCGCTTGAAAAACACCATTTACAGGGAAGGCATTGGAGTCTAGAAAAGGCATGCAGCTGCCCCTCTCCCTCCCTTCCTGCAAGATTTAAAGATCCCTCCAGCGGATTGGTGAGCCATGTGCTCCCTTTGATCAGCTGGAGGGCCCTTTTAATGTCACCGGAGGGGGAGAGGGAGTGGGGAGAGGGGCAGCAGCTGTTGTGGGGCATGCCTCACATTTGAGGGGGCGGAGCCCCAAAATGCCCCACTGCAGCTACAGGCCTGGTCACAGTTTATGTTAGACATAGCAAGGACACTCAGATTTGAAGTCCTCTGTGAATGTGAGGGCTGGGCCAAATGGCCTTTCTGGCTCCCTCCCCCCATTATAAGCCCAGGCAGCACCTGATGACTGCAGCGAAGCTCAGCATGAGTGCGTCTCCAGCCTTTGGTGCAGTGGTTAGAATGCTGGAACAGGAATGGGGAGATGCCAGCTGGAATACCCCTTCTGCCGTGACACTTACTGGGTGACCTTGGGCCCATCACATTCTCTCTGTCTAACCTGCTTCACAGGGCCGTTGTGAGGATTAAATTGTGGAGGGGACGGAGAAGTATGTAGGTACCCCAAACTTCTTAGAGGAAGGGCGGAATAAAAATATAAACAGGATGGAGAATGTGCTGTCCATTAGCTGGAACAGGAAGTCATGTTACCTACTTCACCACCCAGCCCTCCCCAAACCCCCGGACTTCAAAGCTCTTCCCAGAAGAGGTTGGGGAAGAAGACAGGAGGGAGTATTTGGGTGTCTTCTAAAACAGAAAGTGTTTGACTACTGAACGCTGCGCCCAAAAGGACAGCCAGGGTCAGGTCACTTATAAGGTGACCTGAGGAAACTTCCTGTCCTGCTTGCTGTCAGCCAGCCAGTTGCTACCTGGCCACCTGCTGCTGCCTGGCCACCTACTGCTACCTGGCCACCTGCTGGCTGCTTGACTGCCACCTGGGAGGAGATATTTTCCTTACCTTCTTGCTCTCCTATCGACTTCCTGTCCTGCTTGTTGCCAGCCAGCCAGCTGCTACCTGGTACCTGCTGCTGCCTGGCCACCTGCTGCTACCTGGCCACCTACTGCTACCTGGCCACCTGCTGGCTGCCTGACTGCCACCCGGGAGGAGGTATTTTCCTTACCTCCTTGCTTTCCTATCAACTTCCCATCCTGCTTGCTGCCAGCCGGCCAGCTCCTCCCTGGCCACCTGCTGGCTGCCTGGCTGCCACCTGGGAGGAGATATTTTCCTTACCTCCTTGCTCTCCCACATCCCCCAACTCTCCTGCAATTCTTTCCTCTTATAAGAGTTTGGCCACTATTGCTTATATATGGTTGCCTGGGTAACCAACACAATGGCTGTACTCTCATGAGAGGAAGTAATCTTGCAAGAGTTCAGGAGACTCTGGAAGACATGTGTAGCTTGCCACAGGGTTCTGAAGAGTGCAGGGGCGGAGAAGGGAAAAGGAAGGTTCTCTCGTCTGGCTCGTGAGCGGGAGCAGCAGCGGCAGTGTCAGGGGAGCAGTGATGGTAGCTACAAGACACCTTTATCTGTCACTGAGGGTAGCCCAGGGAAGTATGCCTTGCAGTGCTTCTAAAAGGTGTAAGGTCAGAGAAAGCTGTAGGATAAAAGGGGAGGAATCATAAGCAGGTCTGATTTTCTTCCGTCCCCTTTCCTTTCATTTGCTGATTTCTCAACCAAAATTCTGCCCCCAAAAGAGACGCATGTCATTATCTGTTAATTTATGTGTCATGTTATTTGGTGCAATGGTTAAGATTGGTGGACTCTAATCTGGAGAACCATGTTTGATCCCCCGCTCCTCCTCCACATGCAGCCAGCTGGGTTACCTTGGGTCAGCCACAAGTTCTTTCAGAGCTGTTCTCTCAAGAGCAGTTCTCAAAAGAGCTCTCTCAGCGTGTCTGTTGTGGGGAGAGGCTCCTAATGAAGGCCAGGGTATAATTCCAATCTCCTCCTCCTCCTTTTCTTCTTCTTCTTCCTCCTCCTCCTCCTCCTCCTCTATTTTGCCTATGATAGGCAAGAGGAAAAGATAACAACAACAACAGCAAGAAAAAGAGTAGATTTTATATGGGCACCTCATAGGTGAGGCTGAGAGAGTTCTGAGAGAACCGTGACTGGCCCAAGGTCACCCAGCAGGCTACATGTGGAGGAGTGGGGAATCAATCCCGGTTCTCCAGATTAGAGTCTGCCGCTCTTATCCACTATGCCGGCTAGTTTATCTCTCAAGGAGATAAGTGGGACAGAAGCTCTTTCCAGCCCCCTTTTGATTTTTGAGGTTCTACCTAGCGTACAAGACTGGCCGAAAGCTACCATCAATAGGTCAGGGCAACATGGTAACTGTGAACTGAACTGCCATTTGGGCACGGGGTAGAACACTGCTAGGACTGAGCTCCCCTTGGATCCAAACGACCCGTATACTCAGCATGCCTGCCAAGTCGGCCACGTGAACCGGACCTGTCCCCGAGGCCGGGAGAGCGGATTGGGGTCTGTTTGGATTTGACATCCCCGTTTCCATCTTGCAGGTTTTTGCGGGGATTTTTACGGCAGAGATGGTCCTGAAAATCATTGCGATGGATCCTTATCACTATTTCCAGCAGCGGTCTAATATCTTTGACAGTGTGATTGTCTTCCTGAGCCTGGTGGAGCTGCTCATTCCCAAAGAAACGACCAAAGGGAAAAGTCGGGGGAAAGGAAGCCTGACAGTCTTGCGGTCATTGAGGCTGGTAATTCATTCCGTTTTCATTACATCTCACTGGTGATCCAAGACAGGCGTTCCCATGCCCAGCAGGTGACGAAAAGCATCATTCTCAGTTGCCACCATTTAAAAAGAATGGCCTCACAAATCTATGGAGGTGCCGCATGAGGAAGTTCCATTTCAGATAGAAACTAAAGCCAAGGAGTCGTAATTTCTCCACGGCCAACCGTGCATTTGTGTTGGGGGTAATAGTTGATGTATGTTTTACGTTGGATTGTTTATATGCTACTACGCCAGTTTGGTGCAGTGGTTAGGAGTGCGGGCTCTAATCTGTTCTCTCAAGGGCAGTCCTCGAAAGAGCTCTCTCAGCCCCACCTGCCTCACAGGGTGACAGTTGTGGGGAGAAGAAGGGGAAGGAGTTTGTAAGTCGCTCTGAGACTCCAAGTGAGTGAAGGGCGGGGTATAAATCCAATCTCTTCTTCTCTTCTTCTTCTTTCTTTTGTTGGTTTGTGAAACTTTAAACATTCCTAGCCCGTGTTTTGGCTTATAACCCCACAAAGATGGCTTGCAAGAGACCTGATGAGAAGAACCAGGGGTCCGTTGGAGCGGGAGCGCACAGGAGCGCAGCTCCGGGAGTGAGGAGCCCAGGGGGCGGGCACATGACCAAGCCCCGCCCCCTCCTTGGCTTCCCCAAGCAGTGCAGAGGCGCAGTGCCCCGGGGAAAGCCCTGCTAGGGTCTTTATTGTTTTTAATGCTTTGTTTTAATATTGATAATTTTATCATTGTTCCTTTTATGACTGTGAGCTGCTTTTCCAGAGACTTGCTCAAGGTGGCATATAAAATTTCTAAGTATACCATTTTTTATCTGGGCACCTGGCACATAAGTACTGGAGAAATTTCACCAACCCTTCAGCAGCTTCCACCCCATCAGTTTGGTGCAGTGGTCAGGAGTTGAACTCTAATCTGGGAGAACTGGGTTTGATTCCCCACTCCTCCATGTGCACCTGCTGGTGTGACCTTGGGCCAGTCACAAGTTCTCTCAGAGCTGTTCTCTCATGAGCAGTTCTCAAAAGACCTCTCTCAGCCCCACCTACCTCACAGGGTGTCTTGCTGTGGGGAGGGGAAGGGGAAGGGATGGGTGGCGCACATGTCCTGGGTATCTCAAGTCTACTTGAAACCTGGTGGTTTCAAGGGAGCAGGAAGAGAATGAGGGTGTGTTCTTTATGCTTATTTTTATTGCACAAAGTATTGGATGGGGAAGGGAGTGGAGGAAGAGCAGGTCAGTTTCACTCACCTGTGGAATGGGGCCTGAGGGGTGGGTGTTGCCTTCTGACACACTTCCGGTATGTTAGGGGGTGTGGCATATGCAAATTAGTTATGCAAATTAGTTATGCTAATGAACTCCTGCACCTCTTTTTCTATGAAATGACCCCTGAGAAGAACATGCTGTTGAGCTACAACTGACTCGTGGGGACCTAAACCATGGGGTGTGCAAGGCAAGGGAGAAGCAGAGGTGGTTTCACATTGCCTTCCTCCATGCAGCAAGCTTCGTTTTCCTTGGTGGCCTTCCATACACCTACCAACTGTCGCCAGCCTGGCTTTGTGCCTGAGCCCTGATGAGCTCAGGTTAATCCAGGCTAATCAGGCTGCTAGGTGTAACAAAGTAAATAGTTAAAACAGCCAAATGGTAGCAAAAGTCGCAATTAGCAGATGGTTGCCAAGAGATAACAAGGCAAACAGTCAACCAAACAGCCGGCAGTCAAACAACAGCTGGGAGCTGAAAATGCCGTTAATTAATACACCTGTATAAATCGATGGTGTGGCCTCATTTGGAATACTGCGTACCATTCTGGTTACTCACCGCCCCTCAGAAAAGATATGACAGCACTGGGAAAAGTGCAGAAAAGGACAACGGAAATGATTAAGGGGATGGAACACCTTCCCTATGATGAAAGGAGGTTAGGGCTCTCTAGCTTGGAGAAAGGACAGCTGAGGGGTGACATGATCGAGGTTTACAAGATGATGCATGGGACAGGGAAGGTAGAGGAAGTACTTTTCTCCCTTTCTCACAATGCAAGAACTCGCGGGCACTCCATGAAATTGCTGAGCAGTCGGGTTAGAACGGATAAAAGGAAGTACTTCTTCACCAAAAGAGCAATTAACATGTGGAATTCTCTGCCACAGGAGGTGGCCACGGCTACAAGCCTAGACAGCTTTGAGAGGGGACTGGATAAACATCTGGAGCAGAGGTCCATCAGTGGCTATTAGCCACAAAGTGTAGATGGAACACTCTGTCTGGAGCAGTGATGCTCTGTCTTCTTGGTGTTTGGGGGGCAACAGAGGGAGGGCTACTGGAGTTCTGCCCTCACTGGTGGACCTCCTGATAGCATTTTTGGCCACTGTGTGACGCAGAGTGTTGGACTGGATGCGCCATTGGCCTGATCCAACATTGGCTTCTCTTACGTTCTCATGTTGTTAAATGAAGAGCTCGAATGGTCTCCAAAATACAGTTTCAGCCTCACACTGAAGCAAGCATGAGGTAGACCTTCTTCAAGAGGATGTTCCTCTTTCAGTAGAGCTGAAAATGTCCTATGCCATGTGCCAAGGCAACCCTAATATGTGGTTAGGTTCAGGGGGAAGGAGGCAGTCCAAAAAATTTACACTGATATGTAATTCATGAAGATAGATCCAGGTGGGGTAGCCATGTTGGTCTGAAGCAGCAGAACAAAGTTGGAGTCCAGCGACACCTTTAAGACCAACAAAGTTTTATTCAAGTTATAAACTTTTGTGCGCATGCACACCTCTTCAACTACAATGAAATGGAAATGACCAGACCAGGAGAGGGTGAGCAATAAATTAGCATACAGCATAATGAAGATGTTTTAACAGATTCAGGGACCAAACAGGAATAACAAGCTTAGTTTATATGGTTCATCTTCATGGCTTCTGTGCAGCCTGCAAAAGTGGGGTCCCATGTGGGAATGCACAGAAGACCACTAGATGAACAGCAGTTACAGGTAAGTGCAACCCTGTTTTACCATTTGTTCGGGTTGAATTCCCGGGGTGGGGTGGGGGGACGACATTGTGAAGGAAATAAATATGTCAAAAGCGGAGGTTGATGGACAGACGTATCCTTAATTGTGGAATGCTGAGAGGAGGAGGAGGAGGAGGAGGAGGAGGAGGAGTAAAAATAAAAAACAGAGCTCTTCTTATAGGGGCTACTGTAACCTTTTGGGGGATTGGCTACATTAGGGGTGTGTCACCTAATGTGCAAAGGAGTTCCTGCTAGAAAAAGAGCCATGAATCAATCCATCAATCAATCAGCAAGCAAGCAATCAAACAATCAAAAACATGAAAGCCAGCTTTAAAAATACAACACACACACACACAAAAATTGTATGGCGTATGGCGGGGAGGGTGGGATATAAATATCAAAAATAAATTAAAAAAATAAATTAAAAACAACCATTAAGCTACACACATAAAGATGCTGGATCCAGACCATTGAAGACCATTCAAAAAGCTCCAGACCAGCACTCTGAACTGGGCCCAGAAAAGTAGCAGCAAGCGACAAAGCAGGCATAAGATTAGTGTCATGCAAATGCCCCACATTTATCCCCAGTTAGCAATTAGGCAACCACATCCTACGTCAGTTACCATTTCTGTACACCCTTCAAGGGTAGTCCCATGGAGAGCCTGGTGCAGTAGTCAAGTGTGAATGCAAACTGGGCATGATTGATATGCACAACCTGATATGCACAGCCTGATTGATATGCACAACCTGATATGCACAACCTTTTGGTATCATAACTCTGTGGCCCTTTTCTTCCCCAACAGCTGAGAGTCTTCAAGCTGGCAAAGTCCTGGCCGACCTTAAACACCCTTATAAAAATAATTTTAAACTCATTGGGTGCTCTGGGCAACCTCACCCTCGTTCTGGCCATTATCGTCTTCATTTTTGCGGTTGTCGGCATGCAGCTCTTTGGGGTCCGCTACAAGCAGAAGTACAGCAATATAACCAACGAGAGCGAAAGACCACGATGGCACATGATGGATTTCTTTCATTCCTTCCTTGTTATCTTCCGGATTTTATGTGGAGAATGGATTGAAACAATGTGGGGCTGCATGACAGTCGCTTATCGACCACTGTGCCTGCTTGTCTTCTTGTTGATCATGGTGATTGGAAATTTAGTGGTGAGTTTTCAGATACTTTGTGTGTGTGTGTGTTTGTGTGTGTCTATGGGGGAGACAGCTAGCAAAATTATGCTTTCCTGTGAATAAAATGGACAAATATCTTTAGCATTGTGGTGCCCGCCAAGTATTTGGTGTAGTGGTTAGGAGTGCAGACTCTAATCTGAGAGAACTGGGTTTGATTCCCCACTCCTCCACTTGCAGCTGCTGGTGTGACCTTGGGTCAGTCACAAGTTCTCTCAGAACTGTTCTCTCACAAGCAGTCCTTGAAAGAGCTCTCTCAACCCCACCTACCTCACAGGGTGTCTTTTGTGGGGGGGGGGGGGAAGAGAAAGGAGATTGTAAACCGTTCTTCAATTGAAGGGTGGGGTATAAATCCAATCTCCTCTTCCTCCTCTTCTTTTCTTACATAGTGGGCAGAGCCCAGTGGGGCTCTTGCCCAGCCAGGTTTTTGATTGGCCACTGGGGATTTGATTGGCTGTGTAGATCTTTTTAAAATGTTGCTTTGGCAGCAGCTGCCACCACAGCACAGGGATCTTCACTGGGTGACTGAAGGTAAGCTGCGGCAGCCATTTTGTGGCCAGCTTCGCTCCTGTGGCAGCCATTTTGTGACAACCATTTTGTGGCTGCCTGCACCCGATATGCTGGGTCAGAATTCCCAAGATGTCCGCAAGCTCAAAAGGTCGGGGACCCCTGTCTTAAGCAGGAAAAGATCTTTCTCCACATTTTATGTTCTTTAACTGGACATGCCGGTGACTGAACCTGGGGCTGTTCCATACGAAGTAGGTGCTCACCCACCGAGCCACACCTTCCTTGGATGCTGCTGTATCTTTAAGCTAAATCACATAATGGTGGGTTCCGCATGGAGGTTCTGCTCCAGCTTTGGCATCTAACTGGAGCAAGGTTTAGGGGAGCATTCACATCATGTCATCCCCTATTTTCCAAGTTTTCCCTTTCCACACCTTCCTAAACTTGGTTTAATATGCTGTTTTTGGAAAGCTCACACTAAAAGCATGTTTACGTGCTGTATGGATGGCTCTGAAGGCTCTTCCCAATAGGTCCGTTTTTTGATTTTGAGGGGCCCTTGGCGAGAATTCCGGGGGGGGGGGGGTCTTCTCACCCATGTGTCCCCCTACTTGCCTGTGCATCCTTCCCCTGTCCCTCTTGCAAGTAGGGTTGTCAGGTCTGACTCAGGAAATATCTGGGGACTTTGGGGGTGGAGCCAGGAGACTGGGGGCAGAGCCAGGATGCTCCTGTGATGTCACTTCCAGGTCCTGTGATATCACTTCCAGGTCCACCCCCCCCATACCCAGAATGTTCCTGTGATTCCATAGTAGGAGCTTGTGCTCCTAACAGAGTGGTTGCTCTCAACTCATTCTCCACCCAAGCCACATGCACTAGTATCGCTCACGGTTGCCAGGTGAGGCTGACGAGCCAGCAGGGTGCTGTCCAGGAGACTCCGGGAGAGGAGAGGGAAGAAGCATGATTGAACTCCAAAGGGAGTTCTGGCTGTCACGTTTAAAGGGACCGCATTTCTTTTAAATGCCTTCCCTCCGTTGGAAATAATAGAGGATGTGGGCACCTTCTTTGGGGGCTCATAGAATTGGACCCCTTGGTCCAATTGTTTCAAAAATTGGGGGGGGGGGTTTGAGGAGAGGCGCCAGATGCTATGCTGAAATTTGGTGCATCTACCTCAAAAAACAGCCCCCCCCCGCCAAGCAACAGATACCCACAGACTGATTCTCCATTATTCTCTATGGGGACTGGTCTCCATAGAGTATAATGGAGCACCCAGTGGAAATCCCCCCCCGTTCGGTTTCTGATAACCCTGGAGTGGGGGGAGGGCCTCCGAAGCAGGGGGTCCCCACCCCCAACTGGGGATTGGCAACCCTACTTGCAAGTCCTCCCATTGCCCATGCCTACAGCTTCCTGTGCTGCCCTCGGCCTTTTCCCTGGTGGTACTGGGCAGCATGTATCACTGGGAACATGAATAAAACGAGTGGGCAGGGAAAGGACATTGTCAAGGAGACCAAGGCTGAACCCCGTGGTCTCCAGGGCTGCTGCACACAAGTGACCAAACCTTTCGCTCCTTCTCTTAAAGTATGATGGCGTTTTCTTTCATTTCTGTCAAAACAAAGATCTTGTTCTGGCCACGCAGTTCTCTAAAGTCATACAGCAGAAAAACAAGAAAACTAGCATTACTGTCTAATGCACCTTCAGAACTTGGCGTTAGATGGCACAAACCTTAAATCCAAGAAACAAAGGCCACAGTTTTCTGTGTTGCTGTCTATTGTAGGGTTGCCAAGTCTTACTATCGCGAAAGTGGGGGAGTCCTGTCCCTTCTCCAGGAGTTCTGCATGCGCGCTTTGCGCACGCGTGCCTGGATGACGTCACCCGGAAGTGATGTCATCATGCTGGGCACGTCGCCGGGGTGACGCTCTGGCAATCGCCCTGAAACTCTATGGTGCCATAGAGTTTTCAGGGCGATTGCTAAAGTGTCGCCCCAGCAACGTGCCCAGTGTGGTGACGTTGCTTCCGGGTGACATCATCACGCTGGGGAGTCAGATGGATCGGGCCACTTCGGGGGCGGGGTTCCCCCCACCAGCCGAATTCGGACCAGCAGATTGGGGACCCCTTTAGCAGGGGAATCCCCCATCCTGTGGGACTTGGCAGCCCTAGTCTATTGCAATAGAAGCATATCATAGTTCAGGCCTTCAGTCCCTGAGAATCCAAGCTAGCCTCCTTTCTTCAGGGCCTTAACTCAGTTATAATTCTTTGGCCAAGCAGTGTCGGGTGATGATGACAGCCAATCAGATAGGGTTGCCAGCCATCAGGTGGGGCCTGGGGATCTCCCGCTTTTACAACTCCTCTCCAGCTGACAGAGATCAGCTCCCCTGGAGAAAATGGCTGCTTTAGAGAGTGGACTCTATGGCATGGTACCATGCTGAGGCCCCTCCCCTCCCAAACCCCACCCTTCCCAGACTCCACCCCCAAAGTCTCCAGGTATTTTCCAACCCCGACCTGGCAACCCTACAATCAGAATACAGTTTTGGCGGAACCCTCTAGAAAATTACCTCATCACTCCTGATTCTCCCCCCTGCCCTTCCTGTAGGCCCCAGGTTCTCATGAGAAGTTAATTACCACGTCTTCAGCTCTGGCCTTGAAAATGATACGGGCTGTGTAGGCCGAGAGACCGATTAGTAACACCCACAGGATGGAACAAACCCGTTACCGTTCACATTAACCCTTAAGGGGAGGTCAGGGGTGCTTTGCCTCACAGGCATGTTGGGGGATTGGCAGCAGTAGGCTCTGTTTGAAGCCATGGGCCTTGGCAGCTCACCCACCTGAACGTGTGTTGCCCCCGGCCCTGCAACTTACGTCAACACATTGGCTTCAGCCCTCCATGGCTGCCATTTCACACATGCACGCCACCCCCCGGGGGGTTTTCCAGGCTTTGTAAAGGAAAACTGGCAAGTGCTAGACCACAATAACGTTCCAGCATTCTAATGATCTATTGCCACGATGTACTAGTTCCTCCGAAATCCCAGCTTTCATTTTAAAAAGTTGCGGAGATATATTTGATATTGGTTGCGTTATATATGGCTCCTTTGACGATATAGGATATCACTGTGGTGGGTACCTATTGGCTAGCACTGGTGCCATTATCAGTGGATCTCCCAATCAGCAGAACAGGAGTTTTAACTCCTCTCCCCCTTTTGTAACATGAATCAAAGACTTGCTGACCCAGATTTTGACTTGCTAGTGAGTAAGTATGAACCATCAGTTGCAAAGCCAGGCTCTCACTGTGGGTGAACAGCTATCCGTGACTGCTGGAAACAATGCTAAATGTTAAATGATGCTCTTTGTAATCAGCGGTTGATTGTTCAAAAATCATGTGGGTTATGGAAGCCCAGACTTTTTTAAAAATTAAATTTTACTCAGTTTTTCCATTTACAATAACAAATATTACTAACATTATACAGGATAAGTGTGTATATCTACTTAATCGCTTAAAGGAAAACATTCTATTTTCAATACATTTAGTGCTAACATGTTATCAACACTGACCACAGATGAAGCGTGTCTATTACATCTGGTATTATCTCTTGAAAGACTAGGTAGGATACAACAGATAGCCATATACAATTAAATTCACTATACCCGCCATTACTTTTTATTGGTTTCATTATGTCTGATATTTTTTTCATTATGTACAAATTCCATAGCTTCTTATACCAGAGGTTTAAGGTTGGATTACATTCTGATTTCCATTCTGATGCTATGGCGGTTTTTGCTGCAAATCGCAGTAAAGCAATTCTTTTCCTTTGTATATTAGATAAATCCTTTTCATCTCTGAGATTTAAGAGTATTGATTCTGGTTTCTTATCTATGGTATGTCCAGTTATACATCCAATTTCCTCTATTATTTTATCCCCAAAAGATGTGATAACAGGGCATGCCATGCAACAATGTATGTAAGTACCATTTTCTTTGCACTTCCTCCAACAGAGGGAGCCTGAGCTATGTGTGATATGAGTTACCGTATTTTTCGCTCCATTAGACGCACCTGATCATAAGACGCACCTTGTTTTTAGAGGAGGAAAACAGGAAAAAATGAAACAGAAAGAAAGAGAGAGAGAGAGAGAGAGAGAAAGGAAGGAAGGAGGAGGAGAGAGAGAGAGAAAGAGAAAGGAAGAAAGAAAGGTGGGGACAGAGAGAGAGTCAGAAAGACAGACAGACAGACAGAAAAAAGGAAAGGAAGGAAGGAAGAAAGATAGAGAAAGGAAAGAAGAGAGACGTCGGCATGCCATGCAAAGCCAGGCCTTTCTGTGCAAAGTAGCCACGGAGCTGAATCTGTGGGCGGGGCTTTCTGCTGCTGGCTGTCTTAAAGGGGAAAAGCACTTAAAGGGAAAGAGTACTTAGCCTGGTGGGGTTTTTCCTGCCGTTTCCCTTTTAAGTCTTAACAGCTCAGGCCCAGCAGGGAGGGGCGGGGAAGCCTGGGATGCCAGCCTGAATGGCGTTCCCCTGCGTTCCTGCTGAAGAAAGAGCCCTGTTACAGGTAAGAAAAGCTCCATATTCACTCCATAAGATGCACACACTTCCCCCCCCCCCCACTTTTTTGGGGAGGAAAAGTGTGTCTTATGGAGCGAAAAATACGGTAATTGTAGTGGAGTCAAGCCCAGACATAAAGAAGGAGCAATCAGTTACTGGCTTTCCCTCCATACCCGTCAGTATTCCTTACAGACCCTTCCTGTTTCTGTTTTTCCCTTGCACTGCACCTCATGAACATGTACCACTGGGAGAGATTTTGTTAAACATCCTGTTGCTTCCAGGTCCTCAATTTATTCATCGCACTGCTGCTGAACTCCTTCAGCGCGGACAACCTCCAGCTCCCAGAAGAAGACAAAGAGATGAACAACCTTCAGATCGCCTTCGCTCGGATCCACAAAGGGCTCTGCGTCGCCAAGCACACCCTGCTGGCCTTCTGCTTCAAAGTGCTCCGGTACCCGCGGAAAGCGTCGCAAAAGAAGATGAAATGCGATTCAGAGAAAAACTGGGTGGAGCTTAGAAAAGATGACAAAGTCACCAACGATGTTCATGGGAGCAGAGGGCACGAGAAAAACGGAGAGAGGTGCTCGGCTGACGTCCTCGACGATTTCATCACCAATCCCCGGATGTTTGTCTGTGTCCCTATTGCTGAGGCGGAGTCAGATAGCGAGGATTCCGAAGATGCTGGGGATAAGCCGGGGGCGGTTGTGGAGGTAGACTACAATAAGCAGGTAAGAGACCAACTCAAAGGACACCGTTTCACATCCAGGAACAGACTCAGAATATAATACATAAGAAGACAAGAAGAGCCCTGCTGGGTCAGAGCAGTGGTCCATCTAGTCAGCATCTAATTTTACACAGCACCCAAGCCGTTGCCCTGGAGAGCCAACAAATAGGTCCTGGGTTTAAATTACAGGTGGAGAGTGCCAGCTGGATATTAGGAATCTTTTTTAACAGTCGGAGTAGTTCAGCAGTGGAATCCATGGCCTAGGGAGGTGGTGAGCTCCCTGTCACTGGCAGGCTTCAAGCAGTGGCCGGATGAACACTTGTCAGTATGGCTGCCAGCTCTGGATTGGGAAATATGTGAAGATTTGGGGGAGCCGGGGGAATGCAGGGTTTGGTGAAGGGGGGGACCTCAGAAGAGTATAATGCCATAGAGTCCACCCTCCAAAGCAATAATTTTTCTCCATGGAAACTGATCTTGGTCCTCGGGAGGTCAGTTGTAATAGTGGGAGAGCTCCAGGTGCCACCTGGAGGCTGGCAACCCTACTTGTCAGAGATGCTTTAGGCTGATTCTGCATTGAGCAGGGGGTTGGACTAGATGGTCTGTATGGCCCCTTCCAACTTGGGTTGCCATTTCCACTGATGGGGGCAGGATTTTTCCTGCTTTCAAGGCCCCCAGTCCACTGCTGGGCAGCTGGCTGGCGGGGAAGAGCCCCCTCACACTAGGCATGTTGTGCAGGGGACATTCTAGCATGTGGGTAAAAACTCTACGGTGACCATAGTGTTTTTTACCCAAATGCTAGAGCTTCCCCTGAATGACATGCCCAGAGTGATGATGTCACTTCCAGGTGACATCATCGTGGGAGGCATGTCATTTGGGGATGTTCTAGCATTGGGGTAAAAAAACCCTCTATGGTCACCATAGAGTTTTTAACCGAATGCTGGAACATTCCCTGCATGATGTCCCCAGCACGATGACTCTGGGAGCTGAGCTGGAGTCCCCCGCCAGGCAACCCTAGTTTCACCTCTTTCAACGCAGGCCGCAGCCTGACTGAACCAAACTGAACCAAAATTGATTTCTGAACTATGTAACCAGATAATAAAAGTAGCCTCGTGCTTCGTGAGTGTCTTCTGTCTTGGGGTCAGTTTGTTTCTTGAGTTTCTTCAGTTTTGTGCACCAGAGTGGTGCCAAAGGTTCATTAAAGCAAAACAAATCCTAGTGAAACGGCCTCGAATCTAAGGCCAGTGTGACGTCTTTTGGGCAGGAAACCCAGCTGCGAATGAGAGGGGACCGGAGCAAGAACTCTGATGCCTGGAGCCGAACATCTGAACTCTCATCTCCTGGGGAGCTAAGCATGCAGTGGAAACCTGAGTCTTCATCACTACAGCAAAAAGAGGTAAAAGCCACTGAGCAGTTTATTATTTACTTCATTTACACCTTGCCTTTCTCTCTAACAGGGACCCAAAGAGGCTCACGTCACTCTTCTCTCTGCCGTTTTATCTCACATCGAGCTTTTCCACATTATCCTTTTCCTCACTTGTAAGTTCCTGTTTCTTCTTTTTTTTTCTGCTCCACATATGTTTTGCTCCCTCTAGAGGTCAATTCTATATTACACCAGTTTATGTCCAGCATATCACCCTGCTGATTGAAACTGCAGGTTTTTATGCCAGACATACAGCGGTGTAATACTGAATCAACCTCTAGAGAGAGGAAAACACGCGTGTAACAGACCCCCACCTGAAGAAACAAACAAGGAAAATGGGAATGTGGAAAAGCCCAACAACCAGGGGTCATTTGGGGTTGGAGCGAGGCGGAGCAGCGCTCTACCAGCCCAGCTGCGGGCACAAATGGCAGTGGCAGCAAGCCCTGCCCCCAGCTCCCAGCAGGCCTGCGGAGGAAGCGAAGCGAGAAGGGGTTTAAAGTTTAAACCCCTTTTCTCTAGAGTTGTGCCGCAGCAGTGGCACAATCTCCTGTTGTATCCTATGGCCCCATAGAATACCATGGAAAGATCGCCATTGCTGTGCGACTCTAGGGAGAAGGGGTTTAAAGTTTAAACCCCTTCTCTCTTCCCTCTCCCCCCCACCTTGGCAGACCAGCTGGGGAAGGGAAGGGGAGGCTTTTGAAGATGCCCCCCCTTTTGCTTCCCCTTCTGACACACTTCTGGTGATTTCAGGGTGTGTGGCATATGCTAATGAGTTATGCTAATTGATAGGTATGCTAACAAGTTCCTGCACCTCTTTTTCTATGAAATGACCCCTGCCAACAACCCTGTGAGGTAGGTTAGGCTGAAAGTGAGTGACTGGCTCAAGGCCACCCAATAAGCTTCCATGGCCAAGTGGGGATTTGAACCTGAGTCTCCCAGACACTAGTTCAACACTCGAACCCCCTACACCACGCTGGCTCTCATGATGAAGAGGGGAACTGAGCAATGATCATTCAGATGATGGTATCTCTCGCTCAGAAAATGGAGTGAACCCGATCACAGCGCAGGTGCGGCCGAAACAAAGATCTGCCCTCACTTGAAGTTGGACAGATTCCTTTCATTCAAAATTGTTGGCTCCAGATCCGAGGAATCAGCTGTGCAGAAAATCCGAGCCCTTCTTTCAGGGGCAGAAATGGAGCTTGCAGTTGAGAAATGGAGTGGACCTATCCGTGCGTTTCTCCCACCGACTGCCAAGCTCTGTAAGCGCTCGATTGAGAGGGAAACTCAGCTCTTGTCTTTTTGTTTCGCAGAAGACTGACAGCAGTAGTTCGTCAGAAGGCAGCTCTGTGGACATAATAGATCCCGAGGAACTGTTGAAGAATAATCCCGAATTCACTGATAACTCAAAGGAGCCGGAGGACTGTTTCCCTGGAAGTAAGCATCCTGCTTTGTTGCTTTATTCTCACCAGAGCCAGACATCATGAGATTTATAGTGGGTGTTACTGAAAATCAGGAGCGGACTGGCCACTTAACTTACAGCGGAATTCCACAGTGGGCCACTGCCCTAGAGGGCTGCTAGTGGCCAGGAGCAAGCAGAACCGAGCCCCAGTGACTCTGCTAACACTCCGGGAACCTCTTGGTTAAGACTCTTCGTCAGCGATGCCAGTTGGTGTCAGCTCAGCAATTGCATCCTGCTGCCAGTTTTGGGGAGGATACATTGGGTGAGCTGATGCCCACTGTTTGTCTCTCAGAGGTCCTTTCCACACTAAATCCTGGTTCAACCCTGTCCCCGAACTTACATTCTACACTACACGCGAGTTCACCCCTGTAAAGATCTCGGGGTATTTTTACATTCTACACTACACGCGAGTTCACCCCTGTAATGATCTCGGGGTATTTTTACATTCTACACTACACGTGAGTTCACCCCTGTAATGATCTCGGGCAGGGGTCCGTTGGAGCAGGAGCGCACAGGAGCGCAGCTCCGGAAGTGAGGAGCCCAGGGGGTGGGCACATGACCAAGCCCCGCCCCCTCCTCAGCTTCCCCGAGCAGTGCAGAGGCGCAGCACCCCGGGGAAAGCCCTGCTAGGGTCTTTATTATTTTTAATGTTTTGTTTTAATATTGATAATTTTATCATTGTTCCTTTTATGACTGTGTGCTGCTTTTCCAGAGACTTGTTCAAGGTGGCATATAAATTTTCTAAGTATACCATTTGTTATCTGGGCACATGGCACATAAGTACTGGAGAAATTTCACCAACCCTTCAGCAGCTTCCACCCCATCAGTTTGGTGCAGTGGTCAGGAGTTGGACTCTAATCTGGGAGAACCAGGTTTGATTCCCCACTCCTCCACATGCAGCTGCTGGTGTGACCTTGGGCCAGTCACAAGTTCTCTCAGAGCTGTTCTCTCGTGAGCAGTACTCAAAAGACCTCTCTCAGCCCCACCTCCCTCACAGGGTGTCTTGTTGTGGGGAGGGGAAGGGGAAGGGATGGGTGGTGCACATGTCCTGGGTATCTCAAGTCTACTTGAAACCTGGTGGTTTCAAGGGAGCAGGAAGAGAATGAGGGTGTGTTCTTTACGCTTCTTTTTATTGCACCAAGTATTGGATGGGGAAGGGAATGGAGGAAGAGCAGGTCAGTTTCACTCACCTGTGGAGTGGAGCCTGAGGGGTGGGTGTTGCCTTCTGACACACTTCCGGTATGTTAGGGCTATGTGGAATATGCAAATGAGTTATGCAAATGAGTTATGCTAATAAGCTCCTGCACCTCTTTTTCTAAGAAATGAGTCCTGATTCTCGGGGTATTTTTACATTCTACACTACACGCAAGTTCACCCCTGTAATGATCTCGGGGTATTTTTTGTTTCCACATTACATTGAGGTCACTCTGGTTTCACCCCACACTTGTCTCGGGATAAACAGCCAGGGATAAACGCAAGGTATTGCATCACGAGTTGAACTCTGATAAAACCAGGGATGAGATCCAAGTGTGGAAAGGACCTGAACAGAGCGACCCCTGAAGTGCTGGCTTGGATCACTTGCAAGAGCCTCTCAGCTTGGCTCGATCCAGGGCTGTTTTGTGTAGTGAGTAAGAGCGCGGACTCTAATCTGGGAGAACCGGGTTTGAGTCCCCACTCCTCCACATGCAGCTGCTGGTGTGACCTTGGTCGGTTACAAGTTCTCTCAGAGCTGCTCTCTCACGAGCAGTCTTTGAGAGAGCTCTCTCAGCCCCACCTACCTCCCAGGGTGTCTGTTGTGGGGAGAGGAAGGGAAAGGAGATTGTAAGCCGCTCTGAAATGCCTTCGGGTAGTGAAGGGCGGGGTATAAATCCAATCTCTTCTGAAAATGGCAGCCATGTGTGCAGTTGTCCCCCTGTTCCCATGCAATGCCATCATATTGTGTCTTAGGGTTGCCAACTCTGGGCTGGGAAATTCCAGGAGATTTTGGGTGGAACTTGGGGAGGGCTGGGTTTGGGAAGGGGAAGGAGCTCAGGAGGGATGCGGCGCCATAGCGTCCACCCTCCAAAGTTGCTATTTCCTGCAGGGGAACTGGTCTCTTTAGTTTGGAGTCCAATTGTAATTCTGGGAAATCTCCAGGCTCTGCCTGGATGTTGGCAGCACTGTTGCGTCCCTCTCTCCCCCTCCCCTCCCTTCCAGCAGCTGCCAATGATACAAGGCAGAGATAGAAAGAAACGGTGCGTGATGTCAGGGCACGAAGCTACATGTAATGGTGTATTAGGGAGGATGATACCTTGGTTTGTGGGTGCCATTTGGAAGAGTTAGTCTCTCACCCCGTCTTTCTTCTAACACACTGAGTTCTACTCTCTCATTGTGAAGGCAGCAAAGACACTAGGGGAACCACCAGTGTTCCCTCTAAGCTGAGTTAATGTGAGCTCGCTCACAGTTTTTTAGCCTACAGCTCACACATTTTTGTCTTGGCTCAGGAAGGATGGCTCCAGAGCAGACTAATTTATGCAGCAGCCCAATCGCTCGCTCACAACTTTAATGCCAGTAGCTCACTGTAAAGTACCGGGGTCCAGAGACACATTGCAGCGAAATCAGCTCATAAGTTTATGGATGGTACAAAACACGGCTGCTGAACGGGGCTCGAGGGCCTGCTTAAATGTCCACCTAAACCGCACCCCCGGGCTCGCCCAAACTCCCTGATAGGGTTAATTATGGGTGACCTTATATCATAGGTCCCCTGGTGGAATCTGGGTGGCCGATTGGTCTAATTTACAATCCGGCTGGACTATTGTCTCCCGAAGCAAAGCTCTGGTAGCCAGCCCGGCCACGTGCGTTTTTCCTGACCGTGTGCACGATCACCATTAGGACACCATGCTCACAAAGTAGAATTTTTGTTCACAGACTCCACAGCTTAGAGGGAACATTAGGTACCACTGAATTTCACTAACAGTGGAACGCAGGTTGGAAAACCCAGTTTATAGGCTTTCCATATTCCTGGAGGAAATTCCTGGAGATTAGGGGGTGGCACCTGGGGAGGGTGGGCTTGGAGAGGGGAGGGATCTCCGTCATGAAGCCTACCCTTCAAAGTGGCCATTTTCTCTCCAGGGGAACTAATCATTCCAGGAGATCTCCAGGTTCCACCTGGAGGCTGGCAAGGCTATTTAATCTGCTTGCCTGTACCGCTAACTTGCCCAAAAGCTGTCCCGACCTTGTAACTTACATGATTTATTTTACTGTGTACTTGTCCGCAAAAGCTTACGCTGGAAGAAAAATCTTGTTCGTTCTGAAGTTGTTGCTAGACTTCTTATTTTCGCTGCAATGAATGTAACACAGCTCTCCACTTGAGGTGACGATTATTAATTGCTAATCTCTCTCAGGACTCACTCAGCGTTTTCCTTGGTGTTCGGTAAACACGGCAAAGTTTCCAGGCAAAGTGTGGTGGAATCTGAGAAAGACATGCTACCAAATAGTCGAACACAACTGGTTCGAAAGCTTCATTGTGTTCATGATTCTGCTGAGCAGCGGCGCTCTGGTGAGTGTGAAATGCGTCTGATCTCGAGGGTGAAATTCTGGGGCTTAAGCAGCACCAGGGGTCGGTTGGAGCGGGAGCGCACAGGAGTGCAGCTCCGGGAGTGAGGAGCCCAGGGGGCGGGCACATGACCAAGCCCCGCCCCCTCCTCAGCTTCGCCGAGCAGTGCAGAGGCGCAGCGCCCCGGGGAAAGCCCTGCTAGGGTCTTTATTGTTTTTAATGTTTTGTTTTAATATTGATAATTTTATCATTGTTCCTTTTATGACTGTGGGCTGCTTTTCCAGAGACTTGCTCAAGGTGGCATATAAATTTTCTAAGTATACCATTTTTTATCTGGGCACATGGCACATAAGTACTGGAGAAATTTCACCAACCCTTCAGCAGCTTCCACCCTATCAGTTTGGTGTAGTGGTCAGGAGTTGGACTCTAATCTGGGAGAACCGGGTTTGATTCCCCACTCCTCCACATGCAGCTGCTGGTGTGACCTTGGGCCAGTCACAAGTTCTCTCAGAGCTGTTCTCTCAGGAGCAGTTCTCAAAAGACCTCCCTCAGCCCCACCTACCTCACAGGGTGTCTTGTTGTGGGGAGGGGAAGGGGAAGGGATGGGTGGTGCACATTTCCTGGGTATCTCAAGCCCACTTGAAACCTGGTGGTTTCAAAGGAGCAGGAAGAGAATGAGGGTGTGTTCTTTACGCTTATTTTTATTGCACAAAGTATTGGATGGAGAAGGGAATGGAGGAAGAGCAGGTAAGTTTCACTCACCTGTGGAGTGGAGCCTGAGGGGTGGGTGTTGCCTTCTGACACACTTCCGGTATCTCAGGGGGTATGTGGCATATGCAAATGAGTTATGCGAATGAGCTCCTGCACCTCTTTTTCTACGAAATGACCCCTGAGCAGCACTCATGATGATGGAGAGGAGGGAAGAAAGCACACGTTTCTAAATGGTTGTCATGTTGCAATACAAGGAGTGGGGGAGAGAGAAACGCCTGGAGCCTGCATGCACATTTCTCCAGAATGAAAAATCTGAGCCAGGGGCTGGTGCGATCACTGATGTTTCAAAGGGGAAATGGAAGGACAGTTTTATTGAGAACCAGTTTGGTGTAGCGGTTAGGAGTGCGGACTCTAATCTGGGAGAACCGGGTTTGAGTCCCCACTCCTCCACTTGCAGCTGCTGGTGTGACCTTGGGTCAGTCACAAGTTCTTTCAGAGCTGTTCTCTCATGAACAGTTCTCTCAGAGCTCTCCCAGCCCTGCCTACCCCCCCCAGGTTGTGGGGAGGGGAAGGAGATTGTAAGCCGCTCTGAGACTCCTTTGGGTAGTGAAGGGCGGTATATATCCAATCTTCTCCTCTTCCTCTTCTTCTTTCACTTCCACCTTCTACAGGGCTAATTGAACGAAATGTTAATTGGACAGCTAAGCTAGAGAAGAACATCTTATCTCGCAGGTACAAGGTCACGCTACTTTCTTCCCAGGATGAACTGTGTGAAATTCAGGAGACAGAGACAAACAGTTTCTGCAAAAAGGCCTCAGCCAGGCCGAACCAAACTTTTTAGAACAGAACTCATTTTGAATGAGCCGAAATTCCTGACACCCCCTCCCCCAAGTGACAATTTACAAGCAAGGGAAATGAGAATGGGAAAAAGTCCTTAGCTGACTGTAAATGGAGGGCATTGTATGCCACCCATTGCCTGGGGTCACTCAGGAAAAGGAGAGAGTGGCAGGCAGGTGTCAGGGAATGATGTCAAGTGATCGGAGAAAGGGGAAATAACAATGATCATCTGTGAATTGGAACTGTGAAAATGCACAGTAATTTTTTTTTTAAATAGCATCTCTCCCCGTCCCATAAACACCCCAATTTTCACAAGAACACATTTGAGCCTCCCTAATCCTAATGCTTTTGTGTGGTGTGATTGCAAAACTGTCGTATAGACACAGCCCTAAGAAAAGACTTTAGCATACGCTGCAAATGAGTAGTGCGGTATGGATGATTGCCAACAAACCATGCACAAGGATAACAAAAGAAGAAGGGGAACCAGCATACACGAATAAGTACAAAGCACAAAAAACCCGCTGCCTGAAATGACTAAAGGTGAATGAAAGATGTATAAAATTAATATTTTAATGTAGAGTTCAATAACACAATAACCATATCTTTCCTTATATATAAAAGCCAGTTGGGGTGGCAACGTTCCATGGGGCACCAAAATCAGTTGGCTGCAAGAACTGCTACTCAAAAGGGGTCCCTGGCCACTGGTTGCATTCCCTCACTGCAGTGCCTCAGTCCCGCCCACAGAGCCGCCGGCCAGTGTCTCGGCCTCAGTCAGGAGGGAGCCAGCAAAGGAGACAGACTGGGTGCTGGGTCCACTCTTCTCCTCTGCCCACTGCCAGGTGGGTCCTTGCTTGGGAAGGGAGGGCCGTGGCTGGCCACGGGCAGCTGGCTGCACCCAGTGGGAGGGCTGCAGCTGGCCTCACTGGCCCCCCTTGGCCTTTGCCGGGTGGGCCGCGGGCAGCTGGGCACACCCAGTGGCTGCTCGCTCAGGAGGTGGGAGGGCCACAGCCAGTTGCACTCAGTGAGTCCCTGCTGGGGGGGTGTGCCACAACAAATTGACGCTGGGTGCCCAAAGCCAGGACACTCACCCACAGTCTCTTTCTAGAGCCCGTTGTATTTATTTTCACAATGAGCCTTATTCCTAGTAGCTAGATAAAGCCACAGTGTTCTTGCAAGAAAGAAAGTCCCAAAAATATTCAGTGTGTCTCACTCCTGTTGTATCATAATTCCATAGTCCAATTTGACAGACATTCATCATAGGGTGGACCCATATAGTTCCTGTATTACGTATTCATGCAATTTATACTTTTTGTTTGAATGCTCATCTTCATTTGTGTATGCCTTGAATTCGTATTTAGTCCCACTGGAGCCTATTGGTTTTGAAAAAGAATCATTCGAAACATAGCAGCTTGTATCCGGACTATGCATCTCTGTGGCTTATGGATTTCAAGACCAAATGGATTTTGCAGGAACTATATGACTCCACCCTATGATAAATGAATGTCAAGTTGGACTATGGAATTATAATACAACTGGAGTGAGACACATTGAATACTTTTGGGACTTTCTTTCTTGCAAGACCACTTTGGCTTTATCTAGCTAGATGGTTATTGTGTTATTGAACTCTATATTAAAATATTAATTTTATACATCTTTTATTCACCTTTTGTTATTTCAGCCAGTCGGTTTTTTTGTGCTCTGTAACAAACCTTACATGGCAGAAGGGATATGCGTACGTTTTTCATTGCAGGCGTTTGAAGATATACACTTGAATGAGAGAGGCAATGTTAAAACTATGCTCGAATACGCTGACAAGATATTCACTTACATCTTTATCCTGGAGATGCTGTTGAAATGGGTGGCGTACGGATTCTACAAATATTTCACAAATGCTTGGTGTTGGCTCGATTTCCTAATTGTGGATGTAAGTATTGCATCTGTACAGTTTTGTCCCCTGGATTACCTTATTAACTGCCAACTAGCTGGCACCTTTCTGCGTGAGACCATGTAGAATCACGGCTGGTTCAATTAGAAAGACAGACCAGCGGCCTGATCAGTACATGGTCTCCTTTATTGGCCACATGTATGGCCTTTATGTAGACAATCAAGAACCTCAAAGGTAAGTTAGAAAACAAATGAGGGGCCAATATTTAAAACTTAAATACAGAATAATTATAAGTAAAAATACATGCATTTATTACAGAGACTTTTAAAAACATACAAGGGCCCAAATCAAGGCTCATAACACGATAAAAGTGACATGTGCATAAGAGGAAACACTTATGACCTAGCGCGTTTCAGCCCAGTAGGGCCTTCCTCAGGGGTCAAACATTAAAAGGCACATATGGGCTGCGATTAGACAAATGGTTTGATCCGATGTCATAGCTGTTGCCCTGTGGGTTTAAAATGCAGGTTCAGACAGCAACATCTGTCTCTTGTTGCCCAGTCGCTGGCACTCTGTTCTCACCCATCTTTGAGTTAGACTTATTTGACACCAGGGAAAGTCCGGTCTTTATGGATGTCAGTGGCTTCACTCCACACTTCCAGATGTCTGATCAATCCATTCCGCTCTCAAGCCATTAGGAAAGTCTGATCATTCTGTTCAGATTTTGCATCTTTAAAAAAAAAAGTCAGTTAGCAATATGCGCATAACTGCATATTCGCACCATGGCTTTGAAGTGCTGCATGTGCGTTTACGTGCTGAAACCCTTTTTTTGGATCGGTAGCCCCTGGGGGTTTGTTTTGAGCAACAAATTTAAGGGAAAAACCCTCTCTGCCGATGTTTGGGATGGTACACCAGTGCAAGTAGCCCATAGTCCAACTCCCATACCAGCCATGATTTCGCCCCTGAAACTTTTTTTCCCTGTTATACCATAATGGTCTTCCTCTGGCAGGAAAATTTAAAAATGGTTGGCGTCCGAGGTTTTTCATGGTAGCAGGAGTAGACCCTAGACTTATTGTCCCTATAGAAAGAGAGAAGGGCGCAAGATGCCCTCAGACAAAAAAAGTAACGCATGGCGCCATGAATATGCAGTTATGCGCATGCACAAAAGATAAGCTTTTTAAAAAAATAAAAGCTGCCTAACTGCCTGATCTGTGGTTGCCATGCAGCAGTCATCTGCTTGATCAACCATGGGGTGAGCATCCAGTGAAGCAGATTAGGGTGGTATGTCTGATCAAAACTCTCCCTTACAACCCCCCCCCCCCGGATGAAATTAGAAGCATGGCCAGACTGCGCTAAGCCAGCAATCAAAAGGCAGTTAACAAGTTGATATGGGACCAAAAAAGGAATTTTCCAAAGTGGAATCAAATGCCACAAGAAAAATATTTGTGAGGCCTTCTTGAAACTAGCCTTGTACCAATTAAAGTTGCATACCAGCCGAATAATGTTGCATGTGTATGCCTTCCAGTTTTGGTCCAGGTACAGGTGAAACCACCAAACAGAGGCAATGTGCCTGAAGGCACACCTACTACATGATCCCTAATGAGAGATGCCGGAGGTTGAAACGGGTACCTTATGCATGCCAAGCAGAAGCTCTGCCACTGAGCCATGGTCCTTGATACCGACTATTGGTCCTTCTACCCTAGCATTGTGTCCTCTGACTGCGGAGTGGCTCTCCAAAGTCTTTGCCTACCTCTTCTACTTAGTTATGTGAGGGACAGATTCTGCAAACTTCTCATTGGAAAGTATGTGCTCCATCCCTGAGTTATGTCCACAGCTAGTAAGCTAGGAGGAGAGGAGCTCATTCAAGCTGGATTTGTTTTTCTAAGATCAGAACCTGAAGTTGTTTCAGGGGTCTCCAACACAGTGCCTGTGGGCGCTATGGTGCCTACCAACCTCTTTTCTGGCACCTGCCAATTGTCTTTAGGAATTGGGAGGGGCCAGGTATGGCTTTTGCCCAGCAAGGCTTATGCCTGACAGTTGGAGATTCGATTGGCTGTGAGATTTTTTAAAATGTTGCTTTGGCAGCAGCTGCCTCCACAGCACAAGGGTCTTCATGGTGGCAGCCATTTTGTGAATAGCTCCACCTCCTGAAGCAGCTGTTTGGTGCCAGCCATTTTGTGGCTACATCTACCACACTGAGTCAGAATTCCAAATGTGCCCACGGGCTCAAAAAAGTTGGGGATCCCTCTTTGATGCAATCATTTTGATGTTATGGGGGAATGCACAATATAACTATAACTCTGTGCTTTATACTCCATTCCCCCCCCCCCATCTTCTTTCTTCAGGTTTCCTTAGTAACTCTCATAGCCAATTTGGTTGGAAAATCAGACATGAGCTCCATGAAATCCCTCCGGACCTTACGAGCCCTGAGGCCATTAAGAGCCTTGTCGCGATTTGAAGGGATGAGGGTAAGAAGAATGGAACTTGGGGATTTGGGGAGGGACCTCAGTAGCTTATAAAAAAGTAGGAATTAAGCCTCTGAATTGGATGAGTCTGTCTGTGGGTAAATTATTGGGGATATTTGGTTAACATAGCAGAGTTTGCTCAGTCATAGAACCATTGTATTGCGTGCAGTAACTAGAACCCCCAAGAAGTATATTGCAAAAGTAAAACTTAGGTAGATTCCGTCCACATCCACATTGCAGCTGAAAGGAAAGGTAGGAACCTAATCGAAAGGATACTGTTCCCTATCCCAAATGGCCAGCCGAATCTGGCATTATGTATCTGGAAGGACGAGGGCACTGTTTCTACAGCAGAGAGCTGTACATTCATCTGATTCCACGAAGAGCCGTAAAAACCAATGAAATATTAATCGATTGTGTCTCAGCACAAAATAACGAGGTACAATATTTAATTATTTAAATTATGTATCAGGCTTTATCTTACTGAAAACCCTCGTATTAATTGTTTTGTAATCTGCAAACACAGTTACAATTTAAAGGGATTGGTCAGAATTCAAATGCTTAAGAATCGACAGATCCTTGCCCTGACCTGGCTAGCACAGGCAAGCCCAATCTCGTCAGAGCTTGGAGGCTAAGCAGGGCCGACCCTGGCAAGTATTTGGATGGGAGACCTCCAAAGAATACCAGGGCCAGGAGGCCAGAGGCAGGCAATCAAGCCACTTTTCTGAATGTCATTGGTGCCCAGTAGGAGTCACCAGAGGTCGCCATGACTTCCAGACACGGGCAGAGGCGCGCGCAAAAATACAAAAAGAAATCTACGGGTTCTTTTTTTTTTTTTTTTTTGAAATTTTTTATTGAAGGGTTAAAAGGGTACAGAATAAAATGAATGCAGAGAAAAACCACATAGCATGTTAAACATTGCTAACTCGAGTGTCAACATATATATCATCATGAAATTCAGTCGTTTTACATTTGAAAAGTAGCAGATAACTCAACCTTGTTTATCTTATTTAAACAGTAACTATTGTGTTCATAACACCGTTTACAACCATAAGTATAATGTAGAATCTTTTATCCAATTTTTTGGAAGATGTTTATTGCTTGGATTAGGGTTACTATCTAAAATCGGTTCCCATTTAAGCATTTGGCTTTTGGTGCTTTCCCCCTTGTCTCTATTCTCAAACTTATCCGCTATTTTATCTAAGATAAAATAGTCCCATATTTTGGCATGCCATGTGCTCAAATCTACGGGTTCTTTAATTGTTTGCTTGCCATACCTTTCTGCTCATTCTTCTCCCCTCCCCTTCTCCCTCTTTATATTCTTTCTTGAATTCCCCCTTCATTCGCTTTCTCTCGAAGGTGGTGGTTAATGCTTTGGTTGGAGCTATCCCTTCCATCATGAACGTCCTCTTGGTCTGCCTCATTTTCTGGCTTATCTTCAGCATCGTGGGCGTGAACCTTTTCTCTGGGAAGTTTGGGAAATGCATTAACTTTACGGAAGAGGATTCCATGTTAAACCTCAAGATTAAGAACAGGGTCGACTGCGAGAGATTCAACGACACTAAAAGAATATACTGGACAACGGTTAAAGTGAACTTTGATAACGTGGGCTCCGGTTATTTGGCCCTCCTTCAAGTGGTAAGTAATGCGGGCCTCCTGCATTTTTCTAACCTCAGACAGCTTCAGTCTAACTGCCATTTTGCAGAGACAACAAGAGGAAAGAAGATCTGGATAACCAAATCAGATCGCTCCCCTTTCTTTCAAGATAAGTATCACATTTGCCCAGGGCTCGTTTCGTAGCAGGAGCTCCTTTGCATATTAGGCCACACCCCCTGATGTAGCCAATCCTCCAAGAGCTTACAGCAGCCCCTGTAGGAAGAGCTCTGTAAGCTCTTGGAGGATTGGCTACATTAGGGGTGTGTGGCCTAATATGCAAAGGAGCTCCTGCTGAGAAATGAGCCCTGCATTTCCCCAGTAGATGGAACAGTTGTGCTAAATCTTACTCGTAGGGTGGAGATTGCCTACAAATAGAAATTTATCTCAGTTTCAAACTTTCCTCATATGAAGTTTCCTCACACTGAATCCGACCCTTGGTCCATCAAGGTCAACATTGTCTTTTCAGAGTGGCAGTGGCTCTCCAGGGTCATTCGCATCTCCTACTGCTAGGTCTTTTTAACTGGAGGTGCTGGGGATCGAACCTGGGACCTCCTGCATGCCAAGCAGTTGCTCTGTCGCTGAGCCACAGCTTCTTCATTACTCAACAAAGCTGATTCTTTTACATGCTTAAGAAGAAGAAGAAGAAGAGATTGGATTTATACCCCGCCCTCCACTCCCCAAGGGAGTCTCAGAGCGGCTTACAAACAGCTTTTTCCCTTCCGCTCCCCACAACAGTCACCCTGTGAGGTAGGTGGGGCTGAGAGAGCTCTTTCTCAAGCTGTCCTTGAGGGAACAGCTGGCACAGAGCTATGGCTTGCCCAAGGTCATCCAGCCAGGTGCAAGTGGAGGAGTGGGGAATCAAACCCGGTTCTCCCAGATTAGAGTCCGTGCACTTAACCACTACACCAAACTGGCTCTCAATTTTACCCCATGCCAATTTAACTTGACAGAAGTTAGTGTGCTAGAACCCCAAGGTTCTGGAGTTATCCCTAGATCTTTCTCAGGGAAGCTTGTGTGTTACGTGCCATCAAGTCGCTTCTGATTTATGATGACCTTATGAACTAATGGCCTCCAAAACATCATTGAGACCATTTCAAATGGAGGGCCACACCTTCCTTGATGGAGTCAATCCATCTCATCTTGGGTCTTCTTCCTCTTTCCCTGCTGCCTTCAACTTTTCCTAGAGTGATTGTCTTTTCCAGTGACCCTTGTCTTCTCATGGTGGGAGGATAGCTTCAGTTTAGCTATAAAGCTAAAGCTTCATCCACTAATAAAAGATGCAGTGTTTAATGATGTTCTTTTAGAATAACTCAACATAAATCAACAGCGCCCCCCCCCCCCCAAGTTCCTTAAGAAAGGTCAGAATTGTCATCTGGATCTGGTGACTTTTTAATTTGACCATGAGCTGTGAAACTCCATTCTTTATCAGCTCTGTTCAATCTAGCAAGGGTGCAGGTATGTCTGCAGTAAGACACCTGCAAAGAATTCACTCAGCCTGCCTCCAGTTCTCTTGTTGGTGTATTCCTCATGTTTATTTTACTCTGTCTTTTCTAGGCAACATTCAAAGGTTGGATGGAAATAATGTACGCAGCAGTTGATGCAACAGGGGTAAGTGCCTGATTTATTTATTGATTGATTTATTCAATTTCTATCCCGCCCTCACCACCTTTCGGCAGGCTTAGGGCGGCTACCAACATACAATAAGATATACAATATCATTAAAACATTTTAAACACAAAACCAAACAAATAACACACCCCACGACAAGATGGCGTATCTTCTTTATTGGGGTGGCGTCATAGGTGTTAAACAGTATAGACAGTGGGAAAACATTCAGGCTGGCGGATTCTCGGTTGGGCCAGGGCCAAAGATGTAACTATTGGGCGGCCCCTACTTGAAGGCCTGGTGGAAGAGCTCTGTCTTTCAGGCCCTGCGGAACTCTATCTGGCTTCTGCACATGCTCTGGCTTCTCTCTGGGCTCATTATAATATGAGCTTTTATCTGTAGAGTTGCGGAAAGTGCTCTCAAGTTGCAGCTCACTTGTGGCTACCCCATAGGGTTTTCAAGGCAAGGGACAAACAGAGGTAGCTTGCCCTTGTTTCCCTCTCTGTAGCACTCCTGCACTTCCTTGGTGGTCTCCCATCCAAGTACTACCCAGGGCCAACCCTGCTTCATTTCCAAGATCTGATGAGCTCAAGGTAGTACAATAATATTATGGCTAGGGAGGGGCACGATCCAGCTCATGAACAAAAGTTCAGGATGAATTTAAGATGGTTCGTGATTCATAAACAAAAGTTCGTGATAGGTCTAGTGCCACGAATTTCCATTGACTTTTAAGCAGTTAGTTGGCAGTTCGTGAATGGCAGAACGCAGGGGGTTACAGGGCTCAGAGTCCCTTTAAACCCCTGCTTTCTGCTCCCTGCTACTTAGCTGTTTTTTGCAGCAGGGGTTTAAAAGTACTCGAAGATGTTTAAACCCCTTCCAAGAGCTTGGAAGGAGGTTAGATGGTTCAGAGTACCTTTAAACCCCTGCTGCAAAAAACAGGTGAGTGGTGGGGAGCAGAAAGCATTGGTGCTTGTAAAAGTATTAAATGGCTTGGAGTCCCTTTAAACCCCTGCTTTCCACTCCCTGACATTCAGCTAGATGGGCTAGATGGCATTGTTCCCCACCAAGGTCCCTGACCTCCCCAGGCTTCATTCCCACAGCACTAACATTTTCCCAGCCTGGTTCTGCCAGTGGTCAGGGGGGATCTGGCAACCTTGTAACATGGCCCATGGTAGGGTTGCCAACATCTAGGTGGGGCCTGGAGATCTGGAATTGCAACAGATGAAAGAGAGCAGTTCCCCTGGATGAAATACCTGCTTTGGAGGATGGACTCTGTAGCTTTGTAAGCTACTGAGGTTCCTCTCCAAATCCCCAAGCTCCACCTCCAAATCTCTAGGAATTTCCCAAATCTGGGGTTGGCAACTATAACCCAGAGTGTGGTTTATAAGTGTGTGGTGCTGTCCTGAGAATGCTAAGGGAGTTTGTAAGTAGATGAAGAAGAGATTGGATTTATACCCCGCCCTTCACTCAGAGTCTCAGAGCAGCTTACAACCTCCTTTCCCTTCCCCTCCCAACAACAGACACTCTGTGAGATAGGTGGGGCTGAGAGAACTGCTCTTGAGAGAACAGCTCTGAGAGAACTGTGGCTTGCCCAAGGTCATACCAGCAGCTGCATGTGGAGGAACGGGCAATCAAACCCGGTTTGCCCAGATTAGAGTCCACACTCTTAACCACCACACCAAACTAGACTGGGCAAGAGATTCAAAGGGATCAGTAAATATCATGCTGTAAGGTTGGTGAAGGAAAAGTGGAGTCTATCATTGTCTGGGAAGGGCATTGTAAGAGTGTCAAACGTCTACTGCAGCAGTTTCTTGGTACGGTGCTGCCTCTGTCAGCAAATGCTTCAAGGGAATCTAAGATACCTCGAGGGAAATATAGCAGTTGCCGCATAATACAGCAACCCGTTGACTAAATGTTAGCATGTTCATTAGACCCACGAGGGCACAGTGCCAAGGGGTCTTTGCCCACCTACACAGCTTTGTTGTCCACCTTTTTTCCTTTCCATCATTCATTCCCCCCCCCCCCCCTTTCGTTTCTGCAGGACGAACGCCAGCCGGTTTTTGAAAACAGCCTCTACATGTATCTCTATTTTGTGATTTTTATCATCTGCGGATCTTTCTTCACTATGAACCTTTTCGTGGGCGTTATCATTGACAATTTTAACCAGCAAAAGAAAAAGATAAGTATATGGAACGTTTTCTGTTTCCTTCCTCCAACAAGAAAGCTTGAGGAAAACAGAGGGTGCCTTCTATTGGACCAGGGTGGTCCTTTAAGGCCAAATCTATACCTCCCCTCTGAAGTAGTTTGACTGCTGTCTTTTCTTACACTCATTTCACACTGGTTTCAAATTTCACTTTGTTTTTTCCCCCTGGGTCTGAAGAGCAGTAAGCAACAGGATCTGTTTAAAGCCGTGTAATGCTAGCTTGACCACAAGAGGGCAATTAACGAATGTAGATGGTGATTTTTAAACTAGAACAAGTATGGTTTGAAACTAGAAACAGGTATAGATGGGTATTTTTTGAAACTAGAATGATTCCAGCAGGAAAGTCAGATGTAGATTTGACTGTAGATTTGACCTAAGGAAAGAATAGGCTTGCTTTTGGATTGGGCAGAGATTTTTCCACTTTATGCCAGCCTTCTCTTTTGTATACTGGTTGAACCAAATGTCGCTGTTGTGGGAGTGCCGTAGGTCTGCTGGGGTGGCTGCTCCAGGACATTGGTACTTAGAGGGAGTCTAAGGTCCAACCTGCATTGGTATTTTTCACCGTTGTGCTCACGATCTCACATTGTCTCGCAAATTTCTTTCTACATCTCATGCTGCATCCACTCTCCTATTGTTTTGTCTCAGCATGGGCTGTCTGCATCATTTTATTGCCACTGAGTGATGACTCCAAGGTCACTATGGTGTCTCATCACCTTAGGCCAAATTTATACCTCCCCTCTGAAGTAGTTTGACTGCTGTCTTTTCCAACGCTCATTTCACGCTGGTTTCAAATTTCACTCCCTGGTCTAAAGATTACTAAGCAACAGGATCTGTTTAAAAGCAGTGTAATGCTAGCTTGACCACAGGAGGGCAATTAACGAATGTAAACAGTAATTTTTAAACTAGAACAAGTATGGTTTGAAACTAGAAACAGGTATAGATGGGTATTTTTTGAAACTAGAATGATTCCAGCAGGAAAGTCAGATGTAGATTTGACCTTAAAGGTGATTCTAGTTGTTCAGCTCTTGTTTGGATATGGTAACACATACCTAAAAGATCTGATGTTTGCAGGTCCAAAGGAAAGTAAATGGTATAACAAATCCAGGATTTTAGGACTCTCGTGGTAAATAATGATGATGATAATCATCCTCATCCTCATCCTCATTGCATGGCAGTGTGTGTAGTATAGCCAGGAGATCCTAAGATTGTCCGGCAGCCAGAACTTCTAGCTCTTTTAGCGTTATGCACCACTAGGTGGTGAGGTAGACTTAATTTTTTCAGGCAAGAGACATTTCAGAGGTGGTGTGCCACTGCCTGCCTCTGCGTCACAACCCTGGTATTCCTTGGAGGTTACCCATCCAAATACTAGCATAGGGCCTATTTAAGTTTTCTCCAATAATATCCATTGCATTTCTTCCTTGTACTTAGGTGGAGAAGACATTTTTATGACGGAGGAGCAGAAAAAATACTACAATGCCATGAAAAAACTGGGATCCAAGAAACCCCAAAAGCCCATCCCAAGACCCCTGGTGAGATGTTATTCTAGGTTTACGACAGTGGCAGGGAGCAGCACTGCAAAACCCAGTAAACCTTGGAGATGTAGTTGACTTCGATGTGGGCAAAAGTTGTGGCCAAGGCAATGAGGGGCACTGTGGTGTGGTGGTTACAGTGTCAGGCTCGGATGGAAGCTGCTAGGGTTCAAGTGCTCATTCAGTCATGACACCTTCCCCCTCGTGAGCCTGCGACCGATACTCAAAGCGGTAACGTTATCATGTTTGCCTTGATACAGACCTTTGTAAAAGGGATTCTGGTTTCTGATTCTTTTATGTCGGGGTTCCCCAACCTTTCTGAGCCTGTGGGCACCTTTGGAATTCTGACACAGCAAAATGGGTGCAGCCACAAAAATGGCTGCCACAAAATGGCTGCTCCGGGAGGCGGAGACAGCTACAAAATGGTTGCCTCAGCTTGCCTTTAGTTACACAGAGAAGATAGTTGTGCTTTGGTGGCGGTGGCTACCATGGCAATGTTTTTAAACATCTGCCCAGCCAATCAAAAGCCTTGTTGGGCCAAACCCCCGCCTAGCCCCACCCACTTTCTAAAAGCACTTAGCGGGTGCCAGAAAAATGGTTGGCTGGCACACTGGCACTCATGGGCACCTTGATGGTTGCTTTATGTCATTGACTTTTTAATTCTGTATGATTCTGATAAATAATCTGAAGAAAGATAGTGTGGTGTTCCATTGAGCATTGTCAGACAAGGTTCTGGAAAGCCGGGAATTGGAACCTCAGTCCGCATTGATGCTCAGTGCCCAAGTGGTTTGAGGATAAAATGGGAAGGGAGAACTCCACGTATCAACCTGACCCTCTTGGAGGAAGTGGGGAGTGTAATACATAACTAATTAACTCTAGGGGTCTGTCATGGCATTTTGAAAGTTTTTTGGGGGGAATGGGGGATGAACTCATCCCATGTGGAGGCTTGAGACCTTTCAGACCAGGCCTGTACACTGATAAACACCCTTAATACCTATAAAGTCTTAGCAAACTGGTTCCAAGAGAGGTTTAGGCAGGCGGATGATTTCTGCAGGGTCCCCACAGGGTAGGGTCGCCAGGTCTTACCTGGCGGTCAGCTGGGTGTGTGTGTGTGTGTCCTTCTGTCTCTCTGGGGATGCTTCAGCGTGTGCGCCATGATGGCATCACCCAGACATGTCATCATCACGCAGGGCATGTTGTGGAGGCACACTCTATTGTTCAAGGAAAAACTCTATGGTAACCATAGAGTTTTTCTTGAATGATAGAGCACCCCCCCACACACAATGTGCCCTGAGCAATAACATCACCTCCAGGTGATGTCATTGTGCTGAGCGCATTGGCGCAAACAGGGCACTTTGGGGGCAGGGTTCCCCTCACCAGCTGGATCCAGGCCGGTGGATTGGGGGCCCTGAAAGTAGGCAAGCTCTCACCCCCAGCAGGGGAATGGCAACCCACCACAGTGGAGTCAATAAAAAGATCCCAGGGGATCCTAAGCATGTCACACAAGGAGTGGAAATTGGGAAGGGACCATGGCTCAGTGGTAGAGCATCTCCTTAGCATACAGAAGGTCTCAGGTTCAGTCCCTGCCACCTCCTATTTAGAGGGCCATCTAGCAGGTGATGTGAAAGACCTCCATCCAAGACTCTGGAGAGCCAGTGGCAGTCCGAGTACACAGTACTAACTTTGATGGACCAAGAGTCTGATTCAGTAGAAGGCAGCTTTGTGTAACCAGAGTTAAAGAGATCTTGGTTGATACCATGCAGGGGTAAGTTGTAACTAACTCTACATCAGCTACTGTTCTCCTCACCCCCCAGAACAAATACCAAGGGTTCATTTTCGACATCGTCACTCGCCAAGCTTTCGATGTCGCCATCATGATCCTCATCTGCCTCAACATGGTCACCATGATGGTGGAGACGGACGACCAGTCCGCAGAGAAGTCATACGTCCTGAACAAAATCAACACCCTCTTCATCACTATCTTCACAGCTGAGTGTGTCATGAAGATGATAGCTCTGAGATATTACTTCTTCACCAATGGATGGAATATTTTCGATCTGGTGGTTGTGATCATGTCCATTGTTGGTAAGTCAGTAGAATGGAGAGCCAGTTTGGTGTTGTGGTTAGGAGCGTGGACTCTAATCTGGGAGAACCGGGCTTGATTCCCCATCCCTGACAGATGTTGGTCTCGCTGCTGTGGAATTCCACCTTTTATCAAGCAGCAGTTGGACAAAAACTCGTCAGGGATGCTGTAGAGAGCCAGTTTGGTATAGTGGTTATGTGCACAGACTCTAATCTGGGAGAACCGGGTTTGATTCCCCACTCCTCCACTTGCAGCTTTTGGATGACCTTGGGCAAGCCATAGTTCTGTCAGAGCTGTCCTTGAAAGACCCAGGGAAAATAAATGAACCAGGGAAAACACAACAATACACAACAATACTGCAACACTAAATGAATTTATTAATGACTTAAGAGATGGCAAAAAAACTAGATTACGCTAAACAATACTATTTTGATAAGGCAAATAAACCAAGTAGATGGTTAGCTTACAAATTAAAAAAGGAAAGAGAAAAGCACACTATTGAATCCTTAAACAATGAAGAAGGAATAGAGCAGTGTACTCTACAGGAAATTAAAAGAATAGTGGAAAACTTCTATAAAAACTTGTATCAGCAAACCACACAAGATACACAAGACAAAATCAACTACATTTCAAGCCGGAATATAAAGACATTTTCGGAAAACCAAATTGCTTTATTAAATGAATCCATGTCAACTTTTGAGATAGTTCAAGCAATTCAAAATGAGGATAAAAAGAAAACACCTGGCCCCAACGGTCTTCCAACGGAAGTATATCAGATATTCGAAGACCAAATAACGATGCCTTTAAAAGAAGTATTCCAAAATATAGAAGCTTCAGGAAAGATGTCAGAAATTTTGAATGATGATCTAATGACACTAATCCATAAGCCCAATACAGACGTAAAAGAAATCAAAAATTATAGGCCAATATCTCTATTAAATGCGGATTACAAATTATTTGCTAATATCTTGGCTGCTAGACTAAAAAGAGTGTTAACGCAAATTATACATCAAGATCAAGCAGGATTTCTTCCGAAAAGGCAAATTAAAAATAATATTAGAACTATTATGAATGTTTTAGAGTATTACGAAATGCATCCGGGAAAACAAGTAGCACTGATGTTTCTGGATGCAGAAAAAGCCTTTGATAACATCAGCTGGAAGTTCCTGCTACAAAAACTGACCACTTGGGAATGTGGCACAAATTTCTTCACAATGATTAAGGCAATATACACTATGCAAAAAGCCAAAATTATAGCTAATGGAGACATTACACAGAAAATTGAAATTCAGAAAGGAACAAGACAAGGATGCCCCTTGTCCCCTCTCCTATTTTTCTTCACATTGGAATCGTTGAATGATTTGGTAAGAGACAATGAAAAGATAACAGGCCGTAAGGTTAAAGGGGAATCATTCAAGCTGCAAGCTTTTGCAGATGATTTAGTGTTTATACTTGAAAGAGCAGTTCTTGAAAGAGCTCTCTCAGGCCCACCTACCTCACAGGGTGTCTGTTGTGGTGAGGGGAAGGGAAAGGAGATTGTAATCCACTCTGAGACTCCAAGTGAAGGCCGGGGTATAAATCCAATCTCTTCTTTTTCTCTCTGTAGGCTGATCCTGCATTAAGAGGGGGGTTGGACTAGATGGCCTCTGTAGGACCTTCCAACTCTGTGGTTCTGTATTTCTATCAAACCCACTAGCGAATTATCTGGTTCAAGGGGAAAGTGTCAAGGTTTTCATTACTGATTTCTCCTTTCTAGGCAACTTGCTTTCCGGCCTTGTGGTTTCATTCTCGCCCACGCTATTCCGAGTGATCCGCTTGGTTCGGATCGGACGAATTCTCCGGCTCATTCGATCTGCCAGAGGAATCCGGACTCTCCTTTTTGCCTTGATGATGTCCCTCCCTGCCCTGTTCAATATCGGCCTCCTGCTTTTCTTGGTCATGTTCATTTATGCCGTTTTTGGCATGGCCAATTTTGCCTATGTTATAAGGGAGGCTGGGATTGATGACATGTTCAACTTCGAGACCTTTGGTAACAGCATGCTCTGTCTTTTCCAAATCACCACTTCCGCTGGCTGGGATGGCCTGCTCAGCCCCATTTTAAACACAGGTCCTCCATACTGCGATCCAACTTTCAATGTTCCTTCATCTTCCTCCCGGGGAAACTGTGGGAACCCTGCAGTGGGTATCATGTTCTTTGTTACGTACATCATTATCTCCTTTCTCATAGTTGTGAACATGTACATAGCTGTTATTTTAGAGAACTTCAACGTGGCCACCGAGGAGAGCACCGAACCTTTAGGAGATGATGACTTTGAGATGTTTTACGAAGTGTGGGAGAAGTTTGACCCTAAAGCCACTCAATTCATCACCTACTCTAAACTCTCTGACTTTGCAAATACTCTGGCAGAGCCCCTGCGCATACCCAAGCCGAACTCGCTGGAACTGGTAGCCATGGATCTTCCCTTGGTGAGTGGCGAGAAGATCCACTGCTTGGACATCCTGTTTGCCTTCACCAAAAGGGTGCTCGGAGACTCGGAGGGGATGGACGCTTTGAAAGTACAGATGGAGGAAAAATTCATGGCGGCCAATCCGTCCAAAGCTTCCTACGAACCTATCAGCACCACGCTGAAACGGAAACACGAAGAGGCGTCTGCCACGGTTATCCAGAGGGCCTTCCGGGTTCATTTGCTCCAGCGTTCCATGAAACAAGCTTGCTTCTTACACCGGCGTGAAACTTGCGACGGCGATATCCTTGAGGAAGACGCTCCAGAGAAAGGAGGCCTTGTTGCACTGATGATGGATCAAAACTACGTCAGAGATCCAGACAAATCCCAAACACCCTCCTTAGAATCTTTCCCGCCGTCCTACAGCAGTGTTACCGGAGCCATTGACAATGGCGCTGAGAAGGAAACCAAAGAATCTCCAAATATATATGAACCTAAGGACAGTCAGCTGTCTCCAGACAAAGGCGGGGAGTCCAGCATGTAAATATTTGTCAAGGACGGCTAAAATAAATTTAGTACAAAGACACAGTGTGGCAAAGACACTGAGCAATGGCCTTCTTAAGAAATACATGCAAGAATCTATGGAGTCTCTGCTCTTTAAACTATGGACATTTTGTTTTGTTTGGGATTGGTTTTTGGGGTTTACCACTGTTCAGTTATTTGGATGCATGCATAGGAAGGATCTGTGAAGGTTCATCATAACCATTAAATGTGGATCTTCTCTCTGATTTGGATACCGTTGCTGTGATGACTGATAGGGTGGATGGTCTCTTGCGATGGCAAAATGAACTTATGGTCCTTTCTGTATCATCATTTGCTGCCCTTCATGGACCAGAATCCAACTCCTTCTGGTCTGGAGGTACAATCGACAACCTAAGAAACACTGAATGCTTTCTACTGTTCTAGTCCCCCAAGCTCTGATTGGCTACCAGTATAGACTTTCGATTGGCTTGGCATTCCAAATTTTGGTGTAGTGCTTAGTGGTACACCAGTTTGGTTTGGTGTAGTGGTTAGGAGCATGGACTCTAATCTGGGAGAACCGGGTTTGAGTCCTCACTCCGCCACATGCAGCTGCTGGTGTGACCTTGGGTCAGTCATAAGTTTTTTCAGAGCTGTTCTCTCAAGGGCAGGTCTTGAGAGAGCTGTCAGCCCCACCTACCTCACAGGGTGTCTGTTGTAGGGAGGGGAAGGGAAAGAGATTGTAAACCACTCTGAGACTCCTTCGGGTAGTGAAGGGCGGGGTATAAATCCAATCTCCTCCTCCTCTTCTTCGTCTTTGTCTTATGAGTTCAGGCCCAGTCCTGGACATTCTGTTGGTACCTCCAGCTAGAACTTCATTATGTCAACCAGGGCTCATTCCATAGCAGGAGCTCTTCTGCATATTAGGCCACACATCCCTGATGTAGCCAATCCTCCAAGAGTTTACAGTAGCCCCTGTAAGAAGAGCTCTGTAAGCTCTTGGAGGATTGGCTACATTAGGGGTGTGTGGCCTAATATGCAAAGGAGCTCCTGCTACAGAATGAGCCCTGATGTCAGCACTAATGTCATCTGGAATAAGAAAACATGGGAAATGTACCTGATAGATACTTAACAATCCATCCCGGTTCAATGGAGTGAGCCAGCAAGCTTTAAGAATTTCATTTCCCATGAGCCTTTTGGCAAAAGATGAGTGTGTGTGCCTAAATTTTGGGGAAAGTATGCTTGCAAGGAATAAGGGTCAGGAGTCCTACAGGCCTGTTTGATTCCACAACGGACCTTTAGGTAACAAGAGGGCCAAATTCAAACAAAATTAATGCAGGCTCAATCTGAACTGAGGCCAGATTAACATGTTTGAGGGGGATCCAATTGGAACGAAATTGGGTCTTCCGCGACTAACTTTCAGGCAGTCAGGTTACACAGAGTCATAACTGTTGATTTAGTTACTCCTTCGGGGAAAATTCAGTAGGGTTTCGTCACCCCAGTGAATAACGGCTGGTGGTCGGCAGAGACCAACGCCGGAGTTTCACTGATACAACTCGAACGGTTCACTGCAGCACTGTACATAAGGTGCTACAAAAGCCCGGGAAACGAAAAGCATGGTACATGAAGATACGGGGAAATGCAAGGAAATAAGAACACAAAAAGATACATGGTGGAAAGTGCCATCAAGTTGCCGCTGACTTACTTATTTATTTATTTATTACATTTATATCCCGCTCTCCCCACCGAAAGGCAGGCTCAGAGCGGCTCACAACACAAGTTAAAATTACAATCCATTTAAAATAAACAGGGTTTTCAAGGCAAGAGATGAACAGAGGCGGTTTGCCATTGCCTGCCTCTGCGTAGCGACCCTGGACGTCCTTGGGGGTCTCCCAACCAAGCACTGACCCAGGCCAATCCTGCTTAGCTTTGAAGTCCAATAGGCTCAGGATAGCCTGGGCTATCCAGCTCAGGGCAAAAGAGATATATGGCTGCATTTAAATAATATGAGATACATGAACAAACAACAAATGAAAAAGTAACATGACGCGCCTCTCTTGCCAACACTCAGTAGATGGCAAAACAAGCAGAGAAGAGACGAACCGTAAATCGTTATGGATTGCAAAGACAATAATAGCAGTATAACCCAAGTAGTGTAAAAATAAGAGCCAAAAAAGGGCAAAATTGAATGCAGGAGGGACAGAGGCATTCTAAGTTGCAGACAACAGTCCTAGTTAAAGCGAGTCGCTTCCAAACTAAACAGTTCTATCTATACAGCTAATAGCCAAGTGGCCCCTTTCGTACGGATATCTAAATCCGCATGGAGGGGGCTCTTGGGGGGCAGGGAGATTTTTCTGCACACTTGGGGGACTCCCCAGGGGTGCACAAAAATCCTAAAAGTAAAAAAAAAAACTTTGGGGGGGATATTTAAATCCTTTCAAAAGTTAAAGAGTGTTCCCTGCGCATGTGCAGGGAATGCTCTGGGAACTGCGGTGGGCCCGGTGGCTCTGAGCCATGTGGACCTCGCCGTGGCAACTGGGGGTGGGGGGGAGAGATCGGCAGGCCCCGCGGCTCTGAGCCATGCGGGCCTCGCTGTGGCAACTGGAGGTGGGGGGGAGAGATCAGCAGGCTCTGTGGCTCTGAGCCGTGCGGGCCTCACTGTGGCAACTGAAGGTGGGGGGGGAGAGATAGGCAGGTCCCGCAGCTCTGAGCCATGCGAGCCTTGCCGTGGCAACTGGGGGCGGGGGGGGGAGAGATCAGCGGGCCCCATGGCTCTGAGCCGTGCGGGCCTCGCCGTGGCAACTGGGGGCGGGGGGGAGAGATTGGCAGGCCCCGCAGCTCTGAGCTGTGCGGGCCTCACCATGGCAACTGGGGGTGGGAGGAGAGATCGGCAGGCCCTGCGGTTCTGAGCCGTGCAGGCCTCGCCATGGCAACTGGGGGCGGGGGGGAGAGATCGGTGGGCCCTGTGGCTCTGAGCCATGTGGGCCTCACCGTGGCAACCGGGGTTGCGGGAGAGATCGACGGGCCCGGGGCTTGCTGTTGTTGCCTGTGGGTGGGGAGGAAGCCTTACCTTTGGCTGCTGCTCCATGTGGAGTTGTAGTAATCTCTTGTAGTTATCAGGAACAACTATGGTTGGGAAATATCTGGAGATTTGGGGGTGAAGCCTGGGGAGGGCGGGGTTTGGGGAGGGGAGGGACTCCAATGGGGTAGAATGCCACAGAGTCCACCTCCCACAGCGGCCATTTTCTCCAAGTGAATTGATCTCTTGTCACCTGGAGACCAGTTGTAATTCCAGGAGGTCTCCAGCCACCCCCTGGAGGTTGTATAAGAAAAAATGGCCACACAGTATGTGTAGTATACTAAATCTGAAAAGCACCATAATGAAGGTACACACGCAAAGATTCTATCTGAAATTACGCCCCCCCCCCCAATTAACTATTCTTGAAAGATGCAGGGCAAGTACAAGTTGACTTTCAACATAATTGCAAAAAACCTCTTATGAACTATTCTTGAAAGGTGCAGTTACAAGTTGAATTTAAACATGTAAAGCTAAACCACAGTACATAAGGTTAACCACGTAGCATTAACCATGACAACGGATGTCCCAGGTAAATCTCCGTTCCGACCCTTCATCAGGCCGTAATTATATGATAAGGCTGAACATATTACTAAGCTGGACTCCCTGATATCAGATCGTCATTCACCTGGGAAAGAGTTGAGGGAATTGGTACAGGACGTGCATAAGTGCCAGTTTGGTGTAGCGGTTAGGAGCGTGGGCTCTAATCTGGGAGAACAGAGTTTGATTCCTCGCTTCTCCACATGCAGCTGCTGATGTGACCTTGGGTCAGTCACAAGTTGTCTCAGAGCTGTTCTCTCAAGGACAGCTTGGGAAAGAGCTCTCTCAGCCCCACCTACCTCACAGGGTGTCTGTTGTGGGGAGGGGAAGGGAAAGGAGATTGTAAGCCGCTCTGAGACTTCTTCGGGCAGCGAAGGGTGGGGTATAAATCCAATCTCTTCTTCTTCCTCTGTTCCCAGATGCACTCCACCACTTAGGCATTATAACAAGCTTAGGAGTGCTGCTATTTCCCATGACACTAAAGGAGATGGGGGTAGGGTTGCCAGCTCTAAGTTGGGAAACTCCTGGAGATTTGGGGATGGAGCCTCGAGAGGACAGCGACCTCAGTGGGACACAGTGCCGTAGAGTCCACCCTCCAAAGCATCCATTTTCTCCAGGGCAACTGATCTCTGTAGTCTGGAGGTGAGCTGTAATTCTGGGGGATCCCCAGGTCCCACCTGGAGGCTGGCACCCCCAACTTCTGTCCATCAACAAGTAGCAGAGAGAAGAAGAGTTTGATAAGGTATTTCCACATTACATTTTTTTCCCAGTAAACATTTAACTTTTTTTTAAAAATGTGTACGGTTCAAAATTCACAGCAGGAATTCGGCAAGTGTTTAAAACCATGTGTATTGTACGGGTATGTTTGTTAGCTACCTGAAACTGGCTGCACATCCTATTGGAAGATCCACCCGGTGACAAATTGGTCCCAACCTTTTTGAACCTGTTGGCACTTCTGGAATCCTAACACAGGGTGATGGATAAAAATACAAAATGGCTGCCACCGGGGGCGGAGCCAACCACAAAAGGGCTGTTGCGATTTCCCTTTAGTCACGCAGTGAGGTTACTTGTGCTGTGGTGGCAGCTGCTGCCAGCTCAACTTTTTTAAAAATCTGCACCGCCGATCAAATCTCCAGTGGCCAATCAGAAGCCTTGCTGGTGAAAAGCCTCATCTGGCCACACCCACTTTCTAAAAGTACTTGGGGGGGCAGTAAAAGGGTTGGGTGGTTAGGGACCCCTGGGTTAAGACGTGGAACTGCTCTTGGTTGTAGACTTCCGAGGCTTTTCGTGGATCAGGAAAATGCCACCGGGATTCAAAGGAGGACTCAGAGCTGTAAACAATATCTTCCGTCTTGTTCATCTTATCTGGCCATCGTTCTAGGTATGATTTCCAAGAAGCTACTAGAGAGAGATTCCTTTTCACAAAGCCTGATGAGGCAACGGTAATTCTATCCTAATGGTATCCAAACCAAATCTATCGAGGGCTACAATGCAGACAGTGTATCACATTTTTTAGACCCCGGGGAGAAGAGGGCGGCTTTCTACAAATCACATATGCTGCAGAAGTCAGGTGGAATTTGAGAGGACTGCTCCGGAATAAACGTAGATGTTGCAGCCGCAAGCCCCCCAAGAGACCTCTGCTCCAGGAGGCCTTGGTAGAAATGCACTATTGCATTTCGGTCAGCATTTGTACATTAAACAGCCGAGAGCAGCTTTGAGTGAGAAACAGTTTCTACCTGATTCGGTTCTTGCTGTGTGCTTAGCTTTCCGTGTGTTTATACAGTCTTTGAGCAAATGTAATTCCTTTTAAATCCATTCGTTTTGGATATTGCTCCTGAGAACTGTCAACAGGCCGAGGTCTATTTCACACAGGTGTGAACAAATCACTGTGCGTTTGATTATCGTTCACTGGCTGAGGGGCAGCCAAAGGTGCGATCTGATGCTACTCAAAAGCACTGATTTTTTTTTTTTTGCAGTGATGTAAGATGGTAGAAAAGTTCCCTGTCTGCATCCATGGCCCATTTATACATGCAAGCCATCGCTTGATAGAACAAGAAGAAGAAGAAGAGGAGATTGGATTTATACCCCGCCCTCCACTCCCCAAGGGAGTCTCAGAGCGGTTTACAAACTCCTTTTCCCTTCCCCTCCCCACAACAGACACCCTGTGAGGTAGGTGGGGCTGAGAGAGCTCTTTCCCAAGCTGTCCTTGAGGGAACAGCTGGTACAGAGCTATGGCTTGCCCAAGGTCATCCAGCCAGGTGCAAGTGGAGGAGTGGGGAATCAAACCCGGTTCTCCCAGATTAGAGTCCACGCACTTAACCACTACACCAAACAAGATGGGCAGCCGTGTTAGTCTATCTCAGGGACGGCCAAACCTGCTTAATGTAAGAACCACATAGAAGTAACACCAGATGTCTGAGAGCTGCAAGACATGAACAAGTATTACACATGTTTTTATTGGAAAATATGCAGATTTGCTTTTTATTAACATTAACATTAAATAAGACTGCCAGAAATAAAAACAAAATGGATAAAAACAGATATTGATAATGATATTTAAAGAGACAAATGCTTTCTCCAAGCTGGCCAGGGGGGTGGGGGCTTTGAGAATGCATTTAAAGTTAAAGTTGCTTTCTTGTCTGCTGCCTCCCACCTCAAGCCTACCCAGGGAGGGGAACACTGGCTGGGGAAGGGAAGACCGCCTCCCCTTCACTTCCCCAGCCACCCTGCCGGGAGCCGCACAACATATGTGAAAGAGCCGCATCTGGCTCCCGAGCCGCAGTTTGGCCACCCCTGGTCTATCTGTAGCAGCAGAAAACAGTAAGAGTCCAGGAGCACCTTAAAGACTAACAAAATTTGTGGTAGGGGATGAGCTTTTGTGAGTCACTACTCCCTTCTTCAGATACAGTTAGAATGGCAGTCCATCTGTTCTATATATTGGAAAAGTAGAGTGATTTCAGATGCCAAATGACTTTAGCAGGCAAATGACAACAGTGAATTGCAAATGATAATGGAGCTCAAGACAATGCACTCACCTGGACTGAATCGAGACCTAGGTTTCCTGTTTCATACCAATGTTGATCTTTCCACGCCTTCTACCCTTCTGCACATCATACCTAACCCAGTAGCACCTGCTATTGTCATTCAGCAGCTGAAATCACCCCACTCTCCAAGATACAAAGACAGATGGACTCATATTCTAGCAGTATCTGAAGAAGTGAGCAGTGACTCATGAAAGCTCATCCCCTGCCACAGATGTTAGTCTTTGAGGTGCTACTGGACTCTTGCTCTTTTCTACTATCATCACTTGATGTTACAGTTATCAAGTGACAAACCTTCATATGTGGACCAGTGGCTATATTGTGGGGTACAAAAATTCTACTTCTTGTGTTATGTTATAAGCATCAGATGTGGCAGTTATCTAGTGATAAAGATTCATGTATGAACCTGCTCTGGGCCTGTCTTGATTTTTTAAAAACAAGAAATCCAAAAACCCTACACTGTGGGTCCGTGCATGTCATCACTTGTTCTGGCAGGATTCTTTCAACTACTGCCTGACCATCACAAAGAGATTTTCCCATGACGTTTGGTGTCGTGGTTAAGTGCGTGGACTCTCATTTGGGAGAACCGGGTTTGATTCCCCACTCCTCCACACGCAGCAGCTGCTGGATGACCTTGGGCAAGCCGTAGTTCTGTCAGAGGTGTTCTTGAAAAGAGCAGCTCCTGTCTGAGCTCTCTCTTTGGCTTTGAACGTTAAAAAAAGGAAAAGATTCTGCACTTACCAGGCCAACACGGAGGCTGACCTAACTGCTTTTTTGGTGCATTTGCTCTTGGAGAAATTCTCCAACTAGGGTATCCAGCTGTGCGGCCCGTTTTTTGGTGGGTCTCTTTCCTTTGTTTGCTAAAAGGAAATCATTTGATCGGTGCTTGCAAAACATTTGATAGGACTGCTGATCCCCATAGAGACCTGACTTGCTTCTATGTCTACTTTTGCGGTGATGGTGGTGGTTGGTAAGTAGGTGTTGAATTTCTAAGATGTTCTTCGCCGTAACTGGTGATGGGCAGGGGTCCATTGGAGCGGGAGCACACAGGAGCGCAGCTCCGGGAGTGAGGAGCCCAGGGGGCAGGCACATGACCAAGCCCCGGCCCCTCCTCGGCTTCCCCGAGCAGTGCAGAGGCGCAGCACCCCAGGGAAAGCCCTGCTAGGGTCTTTATTGTTTTTAATGTTTTGTTTTAATATTGATAATTTTATCATTGTTCCTTTTATGACTGTGTGCTGCTTTTCCAGAGACTTGCTCAAGGTGGCATATACATTTTCTGAGTATACCATTTTTTATCTGGGCACATGGCACATAAGTACTGGAGAAATTTCACCAAACCTTCAGCAGCTTCCACCCCATCAGTTTGGTGTAGTGGTCAGGAGTTGGACTCTAATCTGGGAGAACCGGGTTTGATTCCCCACTCCTCCACATGCAGCTGCTGGTGTGACCTTGGGCCAGTCACAAGTTCTCTCAGAGCTGTTCTCTCATGAGTAGTTCTCAAAAGACCTCTCTCAGCCCCACCTACCTCACAGGGTGTCTTGTTGTGGGGAGGGGAAGGGGAAGGGACGGGTGGTGCACATGTCCTGGGTATCTCAAGTCTACTTGAAACCTGGTGGTTTCAAGGGAGCAGGGAGAGAATGAGGGTGTGTTCTTTACGCTTATTTTTATTGCACAAAGTATTGGATGGGGAAGGGAATGGAGGAAGAGCAGGTCAGTTTCACTCACCTGTGGAGTGGAGCCTGAGGGGTGGGTGTTGCCTTCTGACACACTTCCAGTATGCTAGGAGTGTGGCATATGCAAATGAGTTAAGCAAATGAGTTATGCTAATGAGCTCCTGCACCTCTTTTTCTACAAAATGACCCCTGGTGATGGGGGACCACAATTCCTTGGGGGCAAAACCATCAGGCATATGTAGAGCTCTGGGCTGGCAAATACCTGGAGAGTTGAGGGTGGAGCCTGGAGACGGTGGGGTTTGGGGAGGGGAGGGGCCTCAGTCAGGTAAGATGCAATCGAGCCCACCCTCCAAAGCAGCTGTTTTCTCCAGGGGAAATGATGTATGTCATCTGGAGATCCATTGTAATTACAGGAAATCTCCAGGACTACCTGGCTTTGGCAATGTCACCAGCAGCGGAACACAAGGAAATGCCAGGACAGCCTCTACAAACTCTTCTCCAAAGCCAGGGTGGACAGACTTATGACACAGGGACAGAAAAAGGAGGTCTACCGTTCCCAACAGAGTAGCCCATCAACTTCATAATCCCCCCGGGTAGGAGGAAGGTTGTATGGAGAAGCCATGGGCCACCAGTTTGCAAGGGAAAGGGTGGAATCCCGCTGCAAAACTGTTGATTCTCCATAATGTTCAGCACATGGCTCACAACATGTTTGCAATTGCTGTTGATGTCTGTATGAGAAGGAGGAGAAGAAGAGGAGGAGGAGGAGGAGGAGGAGGAGATTGGATTTATACCCCACCTTTCACTCGGAGTCTCAGAGCAGCTTACAAACTCCTTTCCCTTCCCCTCCCCACAACAGACACCCTGTGAGGTAGGTGGGGCTGAGAGAGCTCTTTTCAGAACTGTCCTTGAGAGAACAGCTGTGCCTGAACTATGGCTTGCCCAAGGTCATCCAGCAGCTGCAAGTGGAGGAGTAGGGAATCAAACCCAGTTCTCCCGGATTAGAGTCCATGCACTTAACCACTACACCAAACTGGAGTAGTTTCCTTGACAAGGGAACAGAAGCCATGGGGACAAGCAAAGTCAGTGCATGTAGTGAATTGCCCTTTTACCTGCCCTACAATCAGAATCAAACCAATTGTCTTGCCTGCCATGGCCAAAGTCCCTGGTCAGTCCATAGGATGTATATAATGGTTGGACATTTTTTTTTATCAATTGGCTCATTATGCCTAGGTTCTTCTCCAGGGAAGAATAAATGGAGATTTTAACCTTGAATTGACAGGCTTTAGGACATGTTTTAAGACTGTTTACTTCCTTTGTAATATTGTTATTCCAACATGCTGGCCTAAGTTTATTATGATTCTGGCTCAGCTGAACAGGGATGGCGGGTTGAAGAAAATTACATCGTAGAGTGTTTAATTTTAACTGCCGACGGAGATGATAGCCACCCATGTATTCTGTTGTCTCCAGTGAGTCAATCATATTGAACATATTAGGAAATACTATAAAGTAATCAATGATACTGGCTCCACACGCTGGTTAATACATGTAATGTCTCCCTCGCTATCAATGCTCGGACAGCCATTAACAATTAGGAGCCTATTGTTAATAATCAGAGAAGCTAGTCTTTCCCCAGCACTGTTGGTCTTAATGTCTTTGGATCTCCTTGGCTCCAAACAAAAATTATTTATTGACTGATCATTAAAGCTTTTAAGGACAATGTTCCTCATGAGTTGCCCCAGTCCGAGTGCTAAGATCACCAGTCAACAGAAGCTGGACTGATGGAGACGTTTCTCCAATTTTCTGTATACAGGTGCTCAGTCTGCCCCCATGGTACATCAGGGCTGATTTATATGCGGTTGGAGGAATAGTATGCATTGATCCAGGGGTGTAGGGTTTTTAACTTACCGGGGGGGCTCGTGCCCACATGCCCGCTGGGACGATGCCACCACAAGAGCCCGCTCTGGCCGGCCCGCCGGCTGCCTCCCCTGAACTCACCGGCTCCCTCCCGGGGCCCCAGCATGATGATGTCACCTGGAAGTGACATCATCATGCTGGGATGGCCCCGGAAGGGAGGGAGCTGGTGAGTTCAGGGGAGGGGAGCCCTCCAGATGGACGGCTCTTTCATCATCGGGCGGGCGTGCCTGCCTGCCTGCCTGCCGAACAAGGGAGGTGGGGAGGTGGTGCGGTGGTGGTGGCGGGGGGCGGTGGCGGGCAGCCCCATTTCGCCAGGGGGGGCTCAGTCCCCCCGGGAAACTTCAGGGGTGGCCTGAGCCCCCGAGCCCCCCCGTAGTTGACGCCTATGCATTGATCAGAATAAAAGAGAAGTTTTGTAATTGCAGGAGTAAAGCAATCACATACGGCAGTTCGCTCGGTAGCACTGTATAGTTAGAGTCAAGTCCAGTAGCACCTTACAGATCAATGAGATTTTCAGTTTATGGCTTTTGAGGTCAGATCTCCCTTTGTCAGACTCTCTTTGTCTGTTGAAAGCTTCTACCCCAAAAAACTTGTTTGTCTCTGTCATGACCCTTTGGGGTTGCCACCTTCTGCCGCCATCACCCTGGACTTAGGGTCTCTTGAGAAGGCCCAGGGTACCCTCCCAAACCCAACCAGATGTCTTCTTTTAACCGAGAAACATAAGGCATGATGACCAGGCAGAGCACTTAAACACAGGGTTTATTTAAACAATACTGGGGCAGGGAAAACAAGATAAGGTGCATTCAAATCAATAACAGTGTTTAAAGGCAAAATAAATGAATCTAACATGACTGTTTTTCCTTAACGGGTACTACTTAAGGCCTACAGCCTCTTATATAGGGTTGCCAGCCTCCAGTAGGGTTGCCAGGTCTGGGTTGGAAAATGCCTGGAGACTTTGGGGGTGGAGTCAGGAGAGGGCGGGGTTTGGGGAGGGGAGGGGCCTCAGCATGGTACAATGCCATAGAATCCATCCTTCAAAGCAGCCATTTTCTCCAGGGGAGCTGATTTCTATCAGTTGGGGATCAGTTGTAAAAGCAGGAGATCCCCAGGCCCCACCTGGAGGCCCCACCTGCTGGCAACCCTAGCTTCCACGTGGGGCCTGGGGATCTCCCGTTTTTACAACTGATCTCCAGCTGACAGAGATCAGCTCCCCTGGAGAAAATGGCTGCTTTGGAGGGTGGACTCTATGGCAGTTTGGTGCAGTGGCTGAGTGCGTGGACTCTAATCTGGGTTCCCCTCTCCTCCACTTGCACCTGCTGGCTGACCTTGGGCAAGCCATAGCTCTGTACCAGCTGTTCTCTCAAGGACAGCTGTCTCAGAGCTCTCTCAGCCCCACCCACCTCACAGGGTGTCTGTTGTGGGGAGGGGAAGGGAAGGGAAAGGAGTTTGTAAGCTACTCTCAGACCCTAAGTGAGTGAAAGGCGGGATATAAATCCAATCTCTTCTTCTTCTTCTTCATTCTACCAGGGTGAGGCCCCTCCCCTCTTCAAACCCCACCCTCTCCTGGATCCACCTCCAAAGTCTCCAGGTATTTTCCAACCCAGACCTGGCAACACTGCTCTTATACCAGGCCTCCTGCCTGCACTCACCTCATCCCTCTGAGGGATTTCTCTCCCAGCCCAGACTTTCCCCTCAGCTTGACTCTCTGTCTGAGGAAAGACTGCAGTAGAGAGAAGAAAAACCATTTGTCAGTTTACACAGCTAAAGTTCAGTCTCCGCACTCATTCCCCGAGCTCTCATTGGCTACCGCCACTTCCAAGCATCATGGGAATTGTAAGCTGACAGCCCTCTACCCCCAGCACAAGTCTCTCCTGTCCCAGTTCGCACTAGGCCTGTCTCCCCGAGCAGGCACAGATCATGACAGTCTCGAAGACAGAGATGGGCATGAACTGGCTCACAAATGAGAGTCTGTGATGAATTTTGGCTGGTTCATGGTTCGCGAACGGAAGTTTGTGAGCTGAAGAGCCGCTATGAATTTCCATGAATTTTAAGGCAGTTCGTGGCGGTTCGTGAAGAGCAGGAAGCAGGGGTTTAAATGACTCAGAGCCATTCAACCCCCTGCTTTCTGCTCCCCACGAAAAGTGGCAGGGAACAGAAAGCAGGGGTCACAAACCGGTACGAACTGGTTTGGTTCATGAACCAACGTCCTGGCTCACATCAGTTTGTGATTTCCAAAAATATGCTTCATGCCCGTCCCTACTGTAAGGTGCTACTGGACTCAAACCTACCATTCTACTGCAGACCCAGCACAGCTGCCCTTGGGAACATTTCTGAGTCTCCTGTCTATCCAACTCTGGGTCCCCAAAATGGTGAACCTTAAACATTTCAGATATTTCAAATGTTACAGCATACCGGTTCCTGGCCATGACCTGTAGGATGAACTTAGAACGGGTTCAGATTGGAAATCTGGGGGCAGATCCAGTGGTTTCTTGTGGGGCAAAACCTGGTTCAAAAGCTAGATGGGTCTGCATCGCAGACGGAGTCTCCCCCCATAATTGGGACACTGTAGGCACTTTCACACACCCTGAATAATGCACTTTCAATCCACTCTAAATGCACTTTAGAGATAGTTTGCAAGCGGATTTTGCTATTCCATCCAGTAAAATTGAGTTGCTAAGTGCATTGTGAGTTATTTATTTATCATACGGCAGTTACACACAGGAAGCATAAAATAATATAAAATATGTAAGCAAGGTGAAACAATGGGTATGCAGACTGATTGGGCAATCCCCCTAAATACTAATATCCAGGGCGCATTTCGTAGCAGGAGCTCCTTTGCATATTAGGCCACACCCACCTAATGTAGCCAATCCTCCAAGAGCTTACAGAGCTCTTCTTACAGGGGCTATTATAAGCTCCTGGAGGATTGGCTACATCAGGGGTATGTGGCCTAATATGCAGAGGAGCTCCTGCTACGAAATGAGCCCTGCTAATATCTAAATTTTCAATCCACGCAATCACAGCTGGGGAGAGTTCAAAGAGCTCTGTCACATCTCCCTGGAAAGCACAATGCTCACATTCCTGTGACAGATGGAGAATAGTGTGGCAGCCTGTGCCACAATCGCATTCAAGTCCTAGTATTTTTGCTCTGACTCGAGGGTTGCCAACGCCTGGTTGGGAAATTCATGGAGATTGGGAGTGAAGAAGAAGAGATTGGATTCATAACCTGCCCTTCACTCGGAGTCTCCGAGTGGCTTCCAATCTCCTTTCCCTTCCCCTCCCCACAACAGACACCCTGTGAGGTAGGTAGGGCTGAGAGAGCTCTTTTGAGGACTGCTCTTCTGTGAACAGCTCCGAGAGAACTTGTGAATGACCCAAAGTCACACCAGTAGTTGCATGTGGAGGAGTGGGGAATCAAACCCTGTTCTCCCAGATTAGAGTCCACGCTCTTAACCACTACACCAAACTGGCTCTCACCCACGGTGGATCCAAGTGAGGGCAGGGTTTGGGGAGGGGAGGGACCTTCCATTTCCTTCAGGGGGGCTGATCTCTGTTGTCTGGAGTTCAGTTGCAGTTGCGGGAGATCTCTAAGCCTCACACTGACACTTTTCATCCGTCCATCTATCTACCAGACTGCTTTCAATATTCTCTTTGACCAGCAGAGGGGGATGTTGCCTAAACAGTGAAGGTTACACAACAATCTTCTAGTCCTTTCTGTGCAGCAGATCTCCGGAAGGTTATTCAAAAATCTGGCCGCTGATTACCAAAACCCAGTCGAGATTTCGTGACACCCACACACCTGAACTCAGGCACCAGAGCCTCTGTACACCCACCACACCCCCAATTGGAGGTCAGCAATCTAGACGATTCTAGAACAAGAGGCTCAGGATCTGGATCCATTCGGGTTGCCGTCTTCTCCATCAGCCTCGTTGCCTAACTGCTGTTGGAGGTGGTGGAAAGCACCTTCAAATTATGGCGACCAGGGGTCCTTTCGTAGAAAAAGAGGTGCAGGAGCTCATTAGCATAACTCATTGGCATTACTTATTTGCGTATGCTGCACCACCTGACCTCACCAGAAGTATGTCAGAAGGCAAGAAAGAAAGGAGAGAGAGAGAGAGAGAGAGAGAGAGAGAGAGAGAGAGAGAGAGAAAGAAAGAAAGAAAGAAAGAAAGAGAGAGAGAGCTGGCAGAGAGGGGACAGCTACTAATCCAAGCCTCAGAAATACCACTATTCTGGGAGGATAGCTTCAGTGGTGGCTGAAGCCTTCAGAAGGCTGGTCGGAGGAACAAGGACCTTTCCAGGGGACGGGGTCATTTTAGTGCAGCCATGACACAAGCAGGCATTCCCCCGCGGGGGGGGGCTGGCACCAACTCTCGAAGCTGCGCTCCCCCAAGCTCCTGCTCAAAAGGACCCCTGACAGCGACCCTAGAAGATTCTCAAGATAAGAGAGGTTCAGAGGTGGCTTGCCCTTGCCTGCCTCTGCATAGCAACCTTGGACTTCCTTGGAGGTCCCCCACCCAAGCACGAACCAGGGCTGACCCTGCTCAGCCTCCAAGATCTGATAAAATCAGGCTAGCCTTGACTGTCCAAGGCAAGGCCTAAAACCGATTTGCAGATGATAATGCCCAGGGCTCTTTACCCCTGCAGGGTAAGCGGAAGTTTAAAAGCACAGCTATGTCGGCCAGTTGCAAAGCTGGCCTTCCTACGGATCCATGCTCAGGTAGCCCAATTCTGAGTCGGGAGTTTCCCGAAGATTTAGGGGGGCCAACCCTGGGGAGGAAGGGATTTGGGGAAAGAAGGGAGCTCAGCACAGTAGAATTCCACAAAGTCTTTTCTCAAAAGCAACTATGGTCTCTGGGGGAACGGACCTCTGTAATCTCAAGATATTATTTTATTTGTTTATCTATTAAATTAGATTAACCAGGCCACCCTTCCCGACAAGCAGGGCTCAGGGCGGCTTAACAACAGAATAGTATACTGTAAGTAGTTTAAGCAGGGCTTTTTTTCTAGAAAAAGCCCAGCAGGAGCTCATTAGCGTCGTAGGCCACACCCAACAGCAGAAACTCATTAGCATATTAGGCCACACCCTGACAGCGCAGCTCCCTCCCAGGATTGGCTTCCCCAGGTGCCCTGTGGCTTGCGGGGCACATGGGGAACCCAAGGGAAGGATGGCAGTTTCTGGATTGGCTTCCCCAGGCGCCCCACAGCTTGCAAAGTGCCTGGGGAACTGGAGGGGAGGGAGGCTGTAGGCGTGGCCAACTCGGAAGCCAGCCGGAACTCTGTTCCTGTGAGTTCCTGCCCCCCAAATAGCCCGAGTTTAAGTTAAACATTAGAAGGACTAAGAAACAGATCAATAAATAAAGCTGTGTGCGGTCCAAGGCAGCAGGGAAAATTCAGCTCCTCAGCTGTCTTATAATTCTGGGGCATCTCCAGGTCCAACCTGGAGGTTGGCAACCCCAAGCCATGCATCCTGCTACAAAGGACGGAGCACGTCCTTGTGAGCAGTGGTGGTTCTGATCCGGAGGAGGGGGCCCTTTCTCTTCGGGAAGATCTCCCAGGGGCCCTGTCAGTGGTCCAATATGGTTGCTCACGGAAATGAAAAGCGAGCCCTCTTTTAATAGCCTGAAAGTTAAATAACACCCCTTGATCAGGTTGAACTGATGTGAAATGGACAGCTGGAGGAACCAACTGAAAAGCTGGATTCAGGTGGGGTACCCATGTTGGTCTGAAGCAACAGAACAGGGTTTGAGTCCAGTGGCACCAGTTTGGTGTAGCGGTTAGGAACGCAGATGCTAATCTAGGAGAACTGGGTTTGATTCCCCACTCCTCCACATTCAGCTGCTGGTGTGACCTTGGGTCAGTCACAAGCTGTCTCAGAGCTGTTCTCTCAAGGGCAGTCCTCGGGAGAGCTCTCTCAGCCCTGCCTACCTCACTGGCTGTCTGTTGTGGGGAGGGAGAAGGAAAGGGGATTGTAAGCCACTCTGAGACTCCTTCAGGTAGTGAAGGGCGGGGTATATACATCCAGTTTGGTGTAGTGGTTAAGTGAGCCAGTTTGGTGTAGTGGTTAAGTGCGCGGACTCTAATCTGGGAGAGCCAGGTTTGATTCCCCACTCCTCCACTTGTACCTGCTGGATGACCTTGGGCAAGCCATAGCTCTGTACCAGCTGTTCCCTCAAGGACAGTTCTGGAAAGAGCTCTCTCAGCCCCACCTACCTCACAGGGTGTCTGTTGTGGGGAGGGGAAGGGAAAGGAGTTTGTAAGCTGCTCTGAGACTCCGAGTGAAAGGTGGGGTATAAATCCAATCTCCTCCTCCTCCTCCTCCTCCTCTTCTTCTCCTCCTTCTCATACAGACATCAACAGCAATTGCAAACATGTTGTTGGCAAGCCATAGTTCTATCAGAGCTGTCCTTGAAAAAGAGCAGTTTCTGTTAGAGCTCTCTCAGCCCCACCTACCTCACAGGGTGTCTGTTGTGGGGAGGGGAAGGGAAAGGAGTTTGTAAGCCGCTCTGAGACTCCCTTGGGGAGTGGAGGGTGGGGTATAAATCTGTCCTCCTCCTCCTCCTCCTCCTCCTCCTCCTTCTTCTTCTGGCCAGCAAAGTTTTATTCCTGGTATAAGCTTTCGTGGGCATGCAGAATGAAACTTTGTTGGTCTTAAAAGTCCCACTGGACTCCAACTCTGTTCTGCTGAAAAGTTGGTCAGCTCTAAGCGCGAAGAAGAAAAGAACCGGAGGCCGCGGGGCTCTGTCTGGCCACCCACAGTCTCCCTAACCCCCCTTCCCCATAGCACTTCGGTGACTTTTATTCCTGCAGAAGAAACCCAAGGAAAAGCTTCAGAACGCCTTCCTCTCCAGCATGGACAGAAGTGGCAGCTTTTATCAGGCTGAAGCTTTTAGCAGAGGGGAGGATTCTGGCTGAGCCCTACCATAGCCAGGGTTGCCAATTCCTGCTTGGGGAAATACCTGGAGATTGCGGCGGGGTGGGGGTGGGGAGCCCATGGAGGGCAGGGACTGGGAAGTGGAGGGGCCTCAGCCGGGTATAATGCCATAGAGTCCACCCTCCACAGCAGCCATTTTCTCCAGTTCATCATCGTGGCTTCTGTGCAGTCCCACATGGGACTGCGCAGTGGCAGGCCGGCCGACGGAGAGGAATTAGCAAGCGTTTTTATAAGAATTTTCTAGACTCTCATAAGTGCTGGCTCCCCCTCCCCTCACAGTGCTTTCCCGCCTAAAATCACGCGAGGTGGGCGGGGCCAGCACTCATCCCTCAGTTCTCTTTTTGGCGCTGGTGCGAGAGGGCCCAATATTTATTTATTTATTTATTTATTTATTCGATTTATATCCCGCCCTCCCCGCGAACGGGCTCAGGGCGGCTTACATGGGCACATAGGCCAAAAAATACTACATTAAAATGACTAAAAACGGTTAAAATAAATTCCTACGACTAACAAGATTACAAGCAGCTTCCTATAGCATATTATCAAAGTGGCAACTCATTGGTAGGTCTCCATATCCCCCTGCCAGCAGCCAGGGCTATTTCGGGCCGGTTACATCATAGGTGGTATACCTGATGGATGGGATCGTCGGTGGCGGCTCCTATTCAAAAGCCTGGCGGAAGAGCTCCGTCTTGCAGGCCCTGCGGAACTGCACAAGGTCCCGCAGGGCCCTGATCTCCTCTGGGAGCTCGTTCCACCAGATGGGAGCCGCCACCGAAAAGGCTCTGGCCCTCGTTCTGGTGAGCCTAGCGGCCCTAAGGCCTGGAACCTCTAGGTGATGGGTTGACCCCGACCTCAGTGCCCGCTGGGGTATATATGGAGAAAGGCGGTCCCTAAGGTATGTTGGACCCTGGCCATATAGGCCATATAGCAAGTTGCTTCTCTCTGGACATCCTGTCAAAATAATTTCTGAGGCAAGACACATCCCTCCCTCCTTCCCCGCTGTGGTCTATTTTTCAGGTGACCAGACATTCACCCAGCAGCTTAGGAGAACTGAGGGATGAGTGCTGGCCCCGCCCACATCGCGTGATTTTAGGTGGGAAAACACGGTGAGGGGAGGGGGAGCCAGCACTCATGAGAGTCTAGAAAATTCTTTATAAGAAGCTTGCTAATTCCTCTCCGACGGCCGGCCTGCGACTGCGCAGTCCCATGTGGGACTGCACAGAAGACCACTCGATAAACAGCAGTTCCTGTCACAGGCTGGGTACCAGTAGGTCAGGAGCCAAGCCGAAGTCCGAGACAGTCCAAGGTCAAGCCAAATCAGGAATGAATTACCAAGTCCAAAACACAAGCCGAACGCAGCGTCAGTCCAAGCCGAGGTCAGAGAGCGAAACTCACGCGCAAACCAGTCCAAGGAGTCAACCAAAAGCCGAAGTCAGACAGAGCCGGAGTCACGAGCCAGAGGGTCCAGAATCAAGCCGAAGTCAGACAGAACCGGAGTCACAAGCCAGAAGGTCCAGGATCAGGTTTAGCTGATGCGAGCCGAGCAGGTGCAGAGCTTAGCCAGAATGACTTGTTGCTAGCACAAACTATTGGTCTTTGTGTTGCGCCTAAATACCCAGCCACTCCCTGTGCTTGTTAGCAGCTGGCAGTGAGGTCCCGGCTCCTTCTAAAACTCAGGGCTGAGTGATCTGCGACCGTGCATGCGTGCCTCTTTTCTCCTAGCAGCTAAATCTTGCCTGGATCGTGACCTTAGCCGTTCCACCCGAGGAAGTGAATCAGGTGGGCTTGAGCTTGGCTGTGGCTCAGCTGCTGCTGGTGCTGGGGTAACACCCTGGGAGGTGCTTGCTTGAGCCTCTTCTGGTTCAGGTGGAGGCTCCTCTGGAGCTGGGGACTGATCCTCCACCACACTTAGGTCCGCAGGAGACAGGTCTTCAGAGGCACTCCTGACAGTTACAGGTAAGTTCAGTTCAATTTATTGTAATTAGCCATTGGCCGTGGTTACAAAACTCTCAGCGATAAAAATACAGATTAAGAACAAAACTCTCAGCGATACAATTACAGATTAAGAACAAAACTCTCAGCAATAAAAATACAGATTAAGAACAAACTAGAGGTTAATCTCAGAATATACAAACGTACCGCAAGTCAGTAGCCAAACGTGACTCATTTAATACAGTAACCTAGGTAATGCCCCTTTCGGTTGCCACCTCGGAACGTATATTCTTTGCAGCAAGGGCAAACAATGAGACTCGGTAAGAAGCATATGCATCGATGTCAGATAACAAAAATGAGATTTGATCCTCAACTGGGTATGCACTAAGACCAGATAAGATACCTGCTAAAAATGTAGCCCTCGGACTGGAGTACAGTGGGTAAAAGGGGATATAGTGAGGTAAGTCCTCGAGACCTTGAGTACATGGGCACTCCATGAAATTGCTGAGCAGTCGGGTTAGAACGGATAAAAGGAAGTCCTTCTTCACCCAAAGAGTGATTGAGTAACACATTGAATTCACTGCCCCAGGAGGTGGTGGCGGCTACAAGCATGGATGGCTTCAAGAGGGAATTGGATAAACATCTGGAGCAGAGGTCCATCAGTGGCTGTTAGCCACAAGGTATAGATAAGAACTCTCAGTCTGAGGCAAGTGAAGCTCTGTATTCTTGGTGCTGGGGGGGCGGGAACAGTGGGAGGGCTTCTAGTGTCCTGGCCCCACTGCTGGACCTCCTGATGGCACCTGGGTTTTTTTTGGCCACTGTGTGAGACAGAGTGTTGGACTGGATGGGCCACTGGCCTGATCCAACATTGGCTTCTCTTATGTTCTTATGCCACAAATACATAGACGATGGGCCAATGGAGTTTAATTAAAGCGGCCCTCCAAAATTGCCGTTGGCATTGACTGAAACCGTAGGGAAGTAAAGGACAACTCTAAGTATGTATTTGGAGATGTTGATTGAGTATGGAGTTCTAATATGGTCCAATTTTCTCCAGGGCAACTGATCTCTGTGGTCTGGAAACCAGTTGCAACAGTGGGAGACCTCCAGGCCTCACCTGGAGGTTACAGGCAAAATCTGGGAACACACGGTGCGGCAAGACTACAAGTAACAAAGTAACACCGTGTACAATATTTCCTGCTTCCCGGTTATTAGGATTCATATAGCATATGAAATTCCAGCAATCTAATGTCACAATAATTCAAAGGCATAAGTCTCCACTCGTTCACAAAGTTTCACAAGGAAGGGACAATAAATGGTTAAAGCCTATTTCCAAGCTTGGGAAAGTAGCCAGAAAGTTGGGGGGGGGTGGGTTTGGAGTTGCTCCTAAAATTTAACTGTGGACAGCGTAGCCAAATTACAATGGCAATGCCGTCAATGACCAACATGCGCCCAGGCTTTCTGCATGTTTCAGTAGCCTTCTTCCAGGCCATGAGTTTTCAATGGAACCAATGCTCCAGAGCAATGCTCCCTCTAAGCTGTGGAGTCTTGTGAGCCAAAATTCTGCTTTGTGAGCTACTGGCATTAAAGTTGTGAGCCAGCAATTTGGGTGCGGCATAAATCAGTTTGCTCTGGAGCCATCCTTCCTGGGCAAAGAAGAACAAGAGGAGAGGAGATTGGATTTATACCCCGACCTTCACTACCCAAGGGAGTCTCAGAGCGGCTTACAAACTCCTTTCCCTTCCCCTCCCCACAACAGACACCCTGTGAGGTAGGTGGGGCTGAGAGAGCTCTAACAGAAACTGCTCTTTTTCAAGGACAGCTCTGATAGAACTATGGCTTGCCCAAGGTCATCCAAAAGCTGCACGTGGAGGAGTAGGGAATCAAACCCGGCTCTCCCAGACTAGAGTCCGCGCACTTAACCACTACACCAAACTGGCTAAGGCAACAATGTGTGAGCCGGAGGCTAAAAAACGGTGAGCTAGCTCACACTAACTCAGCTGAGAGGGAACACTGCTCAAGAGTCATTGTTTTGACGAGCAGCACAAACCCCATCTCTTCTCTCATTTGACAACTAGGTTCTCCGCCTGGAGGCTGGCAACTCGAATCCCAGCCCACTCTGGGAAGGAAAGAGTTAAACAGCCTTCCTCTCCCAGGTCTCTGCTGGCACAGGGATGGATAGATCGGTGGGAGAAGCCAACCTCGCTGGCCCTTTAACTTGGACGCAGTGCGAAACACGGCCTCTGAATAAGGGATGTGTTGTCGGGAGCTGTTATTCCCTGTTGCGCCAGGCCTGCTGCGGGCATTTCTGCCCAGCCAAGAGGTCAGAGCAGCTGCCCTCGAGAGGCGGGAGAGCTGGTCTCGTTCTTCTCCCGGTTGTGGCGCCTCCAACCCTGTTTCTCCAGCCAGGGGAATTAACTGCAAATGCAAAATGCTCAGCAGCAGGTTTGCATGATGAGGCTGCCCTGGCCTACTCCCCCCACCCCTCCTAAACTAGCTTATTTTGCCTTTCCCCCATCTAGGCCCTTAAATCACACGCCCCCCCCCTCCATACACGCCAGCCACCCTCTCTGCTTCAGGTCCTCTGCAGTCCTTCCAGTAACGGGAGGGGGGGGGAATATCCCGTCCCTTTATCAGAGGTTTCACAAGCTGCTATTTAAGAAGAAGAGATTGGATTTGTACCCTGCCCTTCACTCGGAGTCCCAGAGCGGCTTACAATCTCCTTTCCCTTTCCCCTCCCCACAACAGACACCCTGTGAGGTAGGTGGGGCTGAGAGAGCTCTTTCAAGAACTGCTCCTGAGAGAACAGCCCTGAGAGAACTTATGACTGACCCAAGGTCACACCAGCAGCTGCATGTGGAAGAGTGAGGAATCAAACCCAGTTCTCCCAGATTAGAGTCTGCGCTCTTAACCACGACACCAAACTGGTGGGGCTCTTTCTTTCTGTGCCGTGAGCAATGCTCCCTCTAAGCTGTGGAGTCTCGTGAGCAAAAATTCTGCTTGGTGAGCTACTGGGCATTAAAGATGTGAGCGAACGATCTGGCTACTGCATAAATTAGTTTGCTCTGGAGCCGTCCTCCCTGAGCTAAGACAAAAATGTGTGAGCTGGAGGCTAAAAACCCAGTGAGCTGGCTCACACTAACTCAGCTGAGCGGGAACACTGGCCGCGAAAAGCTTTCCCTGACCCTTGCCCCAGGCGAAGCCTCTCTTAAAGGGACAGGACATTTGTCTCCGACCCTGTTGGCAACCTGGCTTCCAGACTCTGAGCCCTGATTTCGCAAAGACCCAGGTGCGAAGCACTGGGCGGCTCCTTGAATATGCACACACCGGAACATTCATAGGAATCGAGCCGTCTGATACTGAATCAGAGCATCAATCCGATGAGTCAGCATTGTCTACTAAGACTGGAAGTGGCTTGGCAGAGTCTCAGGTTGGGGTGTTTCATAGCGCCTGGTCATCTGCCTGGATAGCCCAGGCTAGCCCAACTTCGTCAGATCACAGAAGCTAAGTAGGGTCGGCCCTGGTTAGTGCTTGGATGGGAGACCTCCAAAGAAATATCAGGGTTGTGATATGGATACAGGTGATGGCAAAACAACTTGGATTGTCCCTTGCCTCCACGGGGTCACCGTGAATCAGAAGTGACTTGATGTTACTTTCCACTACCACCCCGGATCCTTTAACTGGAGACGCTGGGGACTGAACCTGGGGCCTTCTGCATGACAAGCAGGTGCTCTTCCACTGAGCCATGCCCCCTCCTATCTTCCTTTAACTGGAGATGCTGGGGACTGAACCTGGGGCCTTCTGCATGCCAAGCAGGTGCTCTTCCACTGAGCCACGCCCCCTCCTAACTTCCTTTAACTGGAGATGCCAGGGACTGAACCTGGGACCTTCTGCATGCCAAGCAGAGGCTCTTCCACTGAGCCACGCCCCCTCCTAACTTCCTTTAACTGGAGATGCTGGGGACTGAACCTGGGGCCTTCTGCATGCCAAGCAGGTGCTCTTCCACTGAGCCACACCCTCTCCAAACTTCCTTTAACTGGAGATGCCGGGGACAGAACCTGGGACCTTCTGCATGCCAAGCAGGTCCTCTTCCACTGAGCCACACCCTCTCCAAACTTCCTTTAACTGGAGATGCCGGGGACAGAACCTGGGGCCTTCTGCATGCCAAGCAGGTGCTCTTCCACTGAGCCACACCCTCTCCAAACTTCCTTTAACTGGAGATGCCGGGGACAGAACCTGGGACCTTCTGCATGCCAAGCAGGTCCTCTTCCACTGAGCCACACCCTCTCCAAACTTCCTTTAACTGGAGATGCCGGGGACAGAACCTGGGGCCTTCTGCATGCCAAGCAGGTGCTCTTCCACTGAGCCATACCCCCTCCAAACTTCCTTTAACTGGAGATGTCGGGGATTGAACCTGGGACCTTCTGCATGCCAAGCAGGTGCTCTTCCACTGAGCCATGCCCCCTCCTATCTTCCTTTAACTGGAGATGCTGGGGACTGAACCTGGGACCTTCTGCATGCCAAGCAAGTGCTCTTCCACTGAGCCACGCCCCCTCCTATCTTCCTTTAACTGGAGATGCCGGGGACAGAACCTGGGGCCTTCTGCATGCCAAGCAGGTGCTCTTCCACTGAGCCATACCCCCTCCAAACTTCCTTTAACTGGAGATGCCGGGGATTGAACCTGGGACCTTCTGCATGCCAAGCAGGTGCTCTTCCACTGAGCCATGCCCCCTCCTATCTTCCTTTAACTGGAGATGCTGGGGACTGAACCTGGGACCTTCTGCATGCCAAGCAGGTGCTCTTCCACTGAGCCACACCCCCTCCTATTTTCCTTTAACAGGAGATGCCAGGGACTGAACCTGGGGCCTTCTGCATGCCAAGCAGGTGCTCTTCCACTGAGCCACGCCCCCTCCTAACTTCCTTTAACTGGAGATGCTGGGGACTGAACCTGGGGCCTTCTGCATGCCAAGCAGGTGCTCTTCCACTGAGCCACACCCTCTCCAAACTTCCTTTAACTGGAGATGCCGGGGACAGAACCTGGGACCTTCTGCATGCCAAGCAGGTCCTCTTCCACTGAGCCACACCCTCTCCAAACTTCCTTTAACTGGAGATGCCGGGGACAGAACCTGGGGCCTTCTGCATGCCAAGCAGGTGCTCTTCCACTGAGCCACACCCTCTCCAAACTTCCTTTAACTGGAGATGCCGGGGACAGAACCTGGGACCTTCTGCATGCCAAGCAGGTCCTCTTCCACTGAGCCACACCCTCTCCAAACTTCCTTTAACTGGAGATGCCGGGGACAGAACCTGGGGCCTTCTGCATGCCAAGCAGGTGCTCTTCCACTGAGCCACACCCCCTCCTATTTTCCTTAAACAGGAGATGCCGGGGACTGAACCTGGGACCTTCTGCATGCCAAGCAGGTGCTCTTCCACTGAGCCATGCCCCCTCCTATCTTCCTTTAACTGGAGATGCCGGGGACAGAACCTGGGACCTTCTGCATGCCAAGCAGGTGCTCTTCCACTGAGCCACACCCCCTCCAAACTTCCTTTAACTGGAGATGCCGGGGACTGAACCTGGGACCTTCTGCATGCCAAGCAGGTGCTCTTCCACTGAGCCACGCCCCCTACTAACTTCCTTTAACAGGAGATGCTGGGGACTGAACCTGGGACCTTCTGCATGCCAAGCAGGTGCTCTTCCACTGAGCCATGCCCCCTCCTACCTTTTTTTAACTGGAGATGCTGGGGACTGAACCTGGGACCTTCCGGCATGCCAAGCAAGTGCTCTTCCACTGAGCCACGCCCCCTCCTAACTTCCTTTAACTGGAGATGCTGGGGACTGAACCTGGGGCCTTCTGCATGCCAAGCAGGTCCTCTTCCACTGAGCCACGCCCCCTCCTATCTTCCTTTAACTGGAGATGCCGGGGACAGAACCTGGGACCTTCTGCATGCCAAGCAGGTGCTCTTCCACTGAGCCATGCCCCCTCCTATCTTCCTTTAACTGGAGATGCCGGGGACAGAACCTGGGACCTTCTGCATGCCAAGCAGGTGCTCTTCCACTGAGCCACGCCCCCTACTAACTTCCTTTAACTGGAGATGCTGGGGACTGAACCTGGGACCTTCTGCATGCCAAGCAGGTGCTCTTCCACTGAGCCATGCCCCCTCCTATCTTCCTTTAACTGGAGATGCTGGGGACTGAACCTGGGACCTTCTGCATGCCAAGCAAGTGCTCTTCCACTGAGCCACGCCCTCTCCTAACTTCCTTTAACTGGAGATGCTGGGGACTGAACCTGGGACCTTCTGCATGCCAAGCAACCTGGGACCTTCTGCATGCCAAGCAACCTGGGACCTTCTGCATGCCAAGCAGGTCCTCTTCCACTGAGCCACACCCCCTCCAAACTTCCTTTAACTGGAGATGCTGTGGACAGAACCTGGGACCTTCTGCATGCCAAGCAGGTGCTCTTCCACTGAGCCATACCCCCTCCTATCTTCCTTTAACAGGAGATGCCGGGAACTGAACCTGGGACCTTCTGCATGCCAAGCAAGTGCTCTTCCACTGAGCCACACCCCCTCCAAACTTCCTTTAACTTGAGATGCTGGGGACAGAAGCTGGGGCCTTCGACATGCCAAGCAGGTGCTCTTCCACGCAGCCACACCCCCTCCTATTTTCCTTTAACAGGAGATGCCGGGGACTGAACCTGGGACCTTCTGCATGCCAAGCAAGTGCTCTTCCACTGAGCCACGCCCCCTACTAACTTCCTTTAACTGGAGATGCTGGGGACTGAACCTGGGGCCTTCTGCATGCCAAGCAGGTGCTCTTCCACTGAGCCATGCCCCCTCCTATCTTCCTTTAACTGGAGATGCCGGGGACAGAACCTGGGACCTTCTGCATGCCAAGCAGGTCCTCTTCCACTGAGCCACATCCCCTCCTATTTTCCTTTAACAGGAGATGCCGGGGACTGAACCTGGGACCTTCTGCATGCCAAGCAGGTGCTCTTCCACTGAGCCACGCCCCCTCCTATCTTCCTTTAACTGGAGATGCCGGGAACAGAACCTGGGACCTTCTGCATGCCAAGCAGGTCCTCTTCCACTGAGCCACACCCCCTCCAAACTTCCTTTAACTGGAGATGCTGTGGACAGAACCTGGGACCTTCTGCATGCCAAGCAGGTGCTCTTCCACTGAGCCATACCCCCTCCTATCTTCCTTTAACAGGAGATGCTGGGGACAGAAACTGGGGCCTTCGACATGCCAAGCAGGTGCTCTTCCACGGAGCCACACCCCCTCCTATTTTCCTTTAACAGGAGATGCCGGGGACTGAACCTGGGACCTTCTGCATGCCAAGCAAGTGCTCTTCCACTGAGCCACGCCCCCTACTAACTTCCTTTAACTGGAGATGCTGGGGACTGAACCTGGGGCCTTCTGCATGCCAAGCAGGTGCTCTTCCACTGAGCCATGCCCCCTCCTATCTTCCTTTAACTGGAGATGCCGGGGACAGAACCTGGGACCTTCTGCATGCCAAGCAGGTCCTCTTCCACTGAGCCACACCCCCTCCAAACTTCCTTTAACTGGAGATGCCGGGGACAGAACCTGGGACCTTCTGCATGCCAAGCAGGTGCTCTTCCACTGAGCCACACCCCCTCCTATTTTCCTTTAACAGGAGATGCCGGGGACTGAACCTGGGGCCTTCTGCATGCCAAGCAGGTGCTCTTCCACTGAGCCACGCCCCCTCCTATCTTCCTTTAACTGGAGATGCCGGGGACAGAACCTGGGACCTTCTGCATGCCAAGCAGGTCCTCTTCCACTGAGCCACACCCCCTCCAAACTTCCTTTAACTGGAGATGCCGGGGACAGAACCTGGGACCTTCTGCATGCCAAGCAGGTGCTCTTCCACTGAGCCACACCCCCTCCTATTTTCCTTTAACAGGAGATGCCGGGGACTGAACCTGGGACCTTCTGCATGCCAAGCAGGTGCTCTTCCACTGAGCCACGCCCCCTCCTATCTTCCTTTAACTGGAGATGCCGGGAACAGAACCTGGGACCTTCTGCATGCCAAGCAGGTCCTCTTCCACTGAGCCACACCCCCTCCAAACTTCCTTTAACTGGAGATGCTGTGGACAGAACCTGGGACCTTCTGCATGCCAAGCAGGTGCTCTTCCACTGAGCCATACCCCCTCCTACCTTCCTTTAACAGGAGATGCCGGGAACTGAACCTGGGACCTTCTGCATGCCAAGCAAGTGCTCTTCCACTGAGCCACACCCCCTCCAAACTTCCTTTAACTGGAGATGCTGGGGACAGAAGCTGGGGCCTTCTGCATGCCAAGCAGGTGCTCTTCCACGGAGCCACACCGACTCCTATCTTCACTTACTTGCCCTGATATGAAATCTAAGGCTATGGGTTCATGAAACATCTGGATTTGAACTAACGACTTAACGGAATGGAATGCAATAAAGTGGATTTTCTCCTAATTAAATTAATAATTGATAATCAACTCAATAATTTAAAAAGCTACTCCTGGTTAAGACAGAAAGGCTATCCGCTATCTTTCACACTCGTTAGTGGCGAGATGGGGGACTGTCTCTTCTTGAAGCACCACCTGGAGAACTGCTTCAGAAGCTAAACAAGTTCAAATCCCATCAATAATTAGAGTTGCCCATTGGCTTGGAGAATATAGAGGCTTCGTGAGTGAAAATGGGCAGGCAGCCAGGACTTTTCCTGGTATGGAGAAAAAGAATGGCAACTGGCAAACAACTTGGGTTGCCAGTCTCCAGGCGAGGCCTGGAGATCTCCTGGAAACATTTATTTATTTATTTATTCCATTTATACCCTGCCCTTTTTGCGAACGGGCTCAGGGCAACTTACAACATTGCCACCAGTTGCCAATAAAACCATATAAAACACTTTAAAGCATTATAAAGCAAGACAGTACAAATAGATTACAAAGTCAGAGAATCATCGGTGCTATTGGTGTAACATTCATCACTTGTGACGGCATACTAGGTATGTCTATAGCTGTTGAGCTCTGGCTCAGTGTTGTCTCGAGTCACTCGGTGTAGGGAGCCAGATGTTAAAGCTGAGGGCCGGGCTCGTTCATGGTAATCATGCGGTGGCTCCTAGTTGAAAGCCTGGTGGAAGAGCTCCCTCTTGCAGGCCCTGCGGAACTGCAAGAGGTCCCGCAGGGCCCTGATCTCTTCTAGGAGCTCGTTCCACCAGTAAGGAGCCACCACTGAAAAGGCCCTAGCCATCATCGCAGCAAGCCTGGCATCCTTGGGTCTGGGAGAGTCAACCGGTTCTGTGACCCCGGCCGTAGTGCTTTCTGGGGCATATATCGGGAAAGGCGGTCCCTGAGGTATGTCAGACCCTGACCATATAGGGCTTTAAAGGTAAGTACCAGCACCTTGAAGTGAATTCACTATGCCATTGGCAGCTAATACCCATACTACAGAAATCCATTCCCTTGGAGAAAATGGCTACTTTGGAAGATAGATTGTATAGCATTATACGGTGCAGAAGTCCTTCCCCCTTCAAAACCTGCCCTCTCCAGGTTCTGTCCTCAGATCTCCAGCAATTCCCCAACCCCGACTTGGCATCGCTAACATGCTGTTACGCCCCAGGACATTTCCCCTGTATTCCGGTGAAAAGATGTCTCCGAAGCTCTGGGAAGCAACCCGTGCGCACCTGGTTGCTTTATTCTCACACATCCTCACGGCAGGATGCAAAGACAGTTCCTGGGTGTACAGGAAAGAACCTAATTCCTTTTGACAGCTCTTTGTAAATCCCGGAGGGGAGGGGAGGTCTAAGCCATTTCAAGGCCCTGTTTATTTCCCACGTATTCCCCGGCAAACAAAATAAAGCCTGCAAAGAGACTTCCCTTCGACGCGGGCTGCTCCTGTGCGTATCTGCACGGAAGCAACATCGCCAAGGACACTGGCAGAGGATTTCCAAAGAAATATCGCCAAGGACTTTGGCAGAGGGTTTCAGCTTAGCAGAACGAGAATGCTCCTGTTTACGAGGGTTGCCAGCTTCCAGATGGTGGCTGGAGACCGCCAGCTTTGACGCCTGATCTGCCGTCGACAGAGATCCGTTCCCCTGGGGGAAATGGCTTTGTACCCCATTGAAGTCCCTCCCCTCCCCAAACCATGCCCCCCTCAGGCTCCGCCCTTCAGTATCTCAGGTATTTCCCAACCTGGAGCTGGCAACCTTGATGTTCACTCAGAAGTAGAGCCTACCAATGCTCCCTCTAAACTGTGTAGTCTTGTGAGCAAAAAATTCTACTTCCCAAGCGACTGGCATCAAAATGGTGAGCAAGCGATTTGGCTACTGCATACGTTAGTTTGCTCTGGAGCCATCCTTCCTGAGCTAAGACAACCATGTCTTCCACCAGGCTTTCGATTAGGAGCTGCCACTGTCTATTGCCTGGTGATGGTGAACGAGCTATTCAGACTGAATCATTATGGTCCTCATGGCATTTGGGAACATCTTTGGATTCGGGAGGCTATGGAGTATGAATTGTCATCCGTACTAAATTGTGTGTTGTACTGATTGTGCGTTGTGCGTTGTATTATACGAACTGTATTGGATTTTAGTGTGTTTATTGTATTTTAACATGTTGTGCACGTGCAGGCAAGGCGGGATATAAATCGAAAATAAATAAATAAAAAAATAAAATAATGTGTGAGCTGGAGGCTAACATACTGTGAGCTAGCTCCCACTGACTCAGCTTAGAGGGAACAACTGGCACCCTACTAAGTTCCAAAGGGCCATCCTCCTCGGTCTGCATGGCTAGGATTGTCACCCAAAGGGCGGAAGTCACAACCAGTGGTTATAACTTTGAGCCCCAGAGAAACCTTTCTTGAAAAAACTCTAGCCCAAGTGTTTGTCCCCCAGTTTCTTTGTCTTGCAAGGTTCTCCCTCTGGAAACGTTGACCGTCCTTGCAGGCAAAAACTAGACTATATTCCAAAGACACACCAAGCTTCTGCTTCAGGAATAAACAGCTTTAAAAGGGGATCTGGTAGATTCATGGAGGATAAGTCTCTCAGTGGCTACTAGCCATGGTGACGGAGGGGAACCTCCACATTCAGAGGCACTCATCCTCTGAATCCCAGAGCCAGGACCAGGAGGCAACATAGGGGGAAGCCTTCAGCCTCTCTGCCCTGTTGTTGGCCGTCCAGAGGAACTGGCTGGCCACTGAGTGAGACAGGATGCGGGACTAGATGGACCACTGGTCTGATCCAGCTGGGCTCATTTGATATTCTGATCAGGGGAAGGCCTCGGCCTCTGTGCCCTCCAGGGGAACTGGTTGGCCACTGTGTGAGGCCGGAGGCTGGACTAGATGGACTGTTGGTCTGATCCAGCAAGGCTCTTCTTGTGTCCTTATAAGGGGAAGGCCTCAGCCTCCATGCCCTGTCGTTGGCCCTCCAGAGGGACTGGTTGGCCATTGTGTGAGAGAGGATGCTGGACTAGATGGACCACTGGTCTGATTCAGCAGGGCTGTTCTGATGTTCTTATCAGGGGAAGGCCTCGGCCTCTGTGCCCTGTTGTTGGCCCTCCAGAGGAACTGGCTGGCCACTGTGTGAGACAGGATGCTGGACTAGGTGAACCACTGGTCTCATCCAGCAGGGCCCTTCTTACCTTCAGGGTTTCTGAGTTTTTTAAAAGTTGGGAAAGGAAGGGGGGAAACTTCAGGCATCCCAGAGTTTCTGGAAACTTCTCTTCCCCCCCCCCCCCCCATCCCCCTTCCCTTTCTCCTCCCCATCGCCTCCGGCAGCTTTCCCCCAAGGACCGCCAGGGGGCGCTGCCCCATCGCTCCAGGCGCCGCCGGAGCGCTCGGCGCGCCCGGCGAAGGGAAGGGAAGGGAGCGGAGGGCGCCGCGCGAGTGCCGCCCGCCAGGGCTCGGGGGAGGCGGCGCGTGTGCCAAGCTACCGCCTCCCTCGCCCTGCCCGCCTCGCCTCCGCCGGCCGGCCAGCCTAGCCCGCCGCTCTCTTTGCATCCGAAGGAGCGGCGGCAGCGGCGGCGGCGCGACTCTCCCCCAGCCATGCCCCGTCGGGAGCGGCAGCCGTCGAGGATGCGGAGGGGTCTCCCCGGGGGCCAGGAGGCACCGCGATGAGGACGCCACTGGCTGGCTCTCCGGCGCGCTCGGGAGTTATTACGCGGGGGGAACCCAGCAACTCGCCGGCGACCCTGGAAGTCCGTCTGGGCCGTCGAGAGGGAGGGAAGGACCCCGACCCACGTAAGTTGACGGCCCCCGGCTGAGAAAGGGGGGGGGGGGGAGAAGGGGCGCAGGCAGCGGCGCGGAGCTGGGGGAAAGGGGGACCCTCTCTCTCCTCGCCGCCGAGGCGAAAGTTTGCTCTTGACGGCGGCGTTTGCCAGCGGAGCTCCAGCTCGCTCCCTCTTGGACGGCTGTCTCGCGTTTGCTGTTGGAGGCCGGGCTGCAGGGCGGTTGCCAGGCTGTCCGGGGGCTTGCGGCGGGAGAAAGGCAAAGAGGAGGAATCAGGAAGCCAGGTGTGGAGCGGGCTCGGCTGCGGCTCCGGGGCTCTCCTGCGAATTGGGGGAGACCTGCGCGCGGGGTGTGTGTGTGTGGAGAAAAAGGAGAGAGCCGGCTTCCAGTTTGCGAAAGAACTGTTACGGTTTGGTTTTTTTTTTTTTAATGTCAAAGTTTGGGATCCTGACGGTGGGCCCCGGGTGGCTCCCCCAAAATGGAGCTGCCTGGGGGAAGAGAAGAGAGGATTTGGATTCTGGGTGACGCCTGGGGAAACGCAGAGGTCGACTTTTGCTTCGTCAGAAGGGGAGCTGGGAATGGCAGACGGGAAGGACAGGAGCCCAGGAATTCTCTCCTTGAAAGCCCCTCGCTCTAAAGGGGGGTGGCTCTGGAGATCTCTCGTCCGGTCGGATTAGAACAAATTTCATAATTCTGATGTAATAATTATCCCCTCCCCCCCTTTACACACGCAGTTACGCGCTGTGATCTTCGTCGCGGGGAAAGGGGGGGGGGAGAGATCTGGAGAAGCCGGAACTTCCTGGGAGTTCTGGACCCCCCCCCCCCCCAGCTTTGCAAAAATGACTTGACTCCTATGACGCTGGGCCACCAATCTGAGTTTCAACTTTTGTCTCGGAAAGAGTCAGCCCCCCCCCCCCCCCCCGGGAGCCTTGTAGCCCCGAACAGCGGGCGAGGGCTTGGCCCAGACGCGTAAACGACGGTATATTTAACGGGGAAGCTCTTTCTTGGGGTCTCCTTCGAAGCCCCCCGCCCCGGCCCCCGATTATGAGTCAGGCCAAAAACTGGAAAGGGGGGGGGAGGGGAAAGACCAATGCTCCCTCTAAGCTGCGGAGTCTTGTGAGCCAAAATCCTACTTGGTGAGCTCCCGGCATTAAAGTTGTGAGCGAGCGATTTGGCTGCTGCGCCAGTCAGTTTGCTCTGGGGCCATCGTCCCTGAGCGGAGACAAAAAAGGTGCGAGCCGGAGGCTAAAAAACGGTGAGCTAGCGCACACTCACTCAGCTTAGAGGGAACACTGGGGGGAAGACCCGATTTGGCTGCTGCCTCCCTGGCCCAGGATTCCTCCCGAAAGGCCGCGGAGACACCCGGTGAAACAAACACGGGCTTGCTCCGAAGAGGATTTGTCGATCCTAAAAATAAACGGGCCTGGAAATGTCTCCCCTCGGCTCCTGTCCAGGGACTCCGCAGTATTTCGAGAGTGACGGGCCTTTGCCGGGCCTTGAAAAAGCACGTGCGCTGTCCGAGGTGCTGAACTGTTCCTCCTGAACCTGGCTTCCTCAGTCTTGGTGGACGGATTCCTGGAGTCTCCTTGGGTGGTGTGCTTTTTGGCCTGGAAAGGGTGGTGGAGCAGGGGATGTGTTTCCCGACAGGTGTAAGCTGATTGTCTTTGGTTTGGGGCCAGTGACGGCCCCAGGTTTTTCTGCCCACTAGGCGAGGATACATTCTGGGGCCCGCCCCCCCAGGCGGGGCGGGATGGGACGTGGGTGGGCGCTGGAGAATGGGCCGCTAGAATGGGTGGAGGTCTAAAATTTAACATTGACGGCCCGGCCCTGTTTGGGGCCTGGGAAACCGAAGCAGGCGCAGCCACAGGTGGAAGTAAGTTCTGGGAAGCGGGTGCAAAGACGTTCGAAAAGGTCGCTTCAGATACCAGGGATGTGTCTTGCAGGAGGGCAGAAGTTTTGAAACATCACAAAAGCTTGAAACATCACAAAAGCTTGGGACTTGTGGTTGCCACCTTGGGGGGAAACCGAGCCAGAGGGTCGCCGGACTCGAGGCTCGAGAGGAGCTGTCGGGAAGGTTCCTTTGCCCGAGGAAAAAGAGGAGGGGTGACTTTTTAGACCCACAGGCCGTAGAAGAAGGAGGACGCGGCAGGAAGCCACCCTGTTCCTTTAGGCTACCGGCTCGGCCACAGAAAGCACATTTTAATGCTGGCCTGTGGTCGGAGGCGCAGTATTTTTAGATTTACACATCAAAAGGTTTCAGCGTTAAGAGGTTGGGTTTACGTAATTCCTCAGTGCGACTGCCTCAAAGTGGAGGCTAAGAATAATATTTACACTTAGGATGCTGGACTCAAGAGCACGATGAGGGGGTGGGGGAGAGAGAAGCTGTCTCTTTCCTTCTCCCTTTAAAAAAAAATTATTTCGATATTTAGCAAATGGTTAACGGAGTTCTTCCCGAGGTTCTCAAAAGCATTTGGGGGGAGCCGGACGAATGAGTAAATCAGCAGCCGTGCCAACAGCTCTGGGCACGCAGGACTCAAAAATAAAACAGTTTCTGGCCTGAAGTGATGCTTATTCTTCAGCCGGCGTAAGTTAAGCACGCTGAACAAACTTTGCATAACTTGGCTTTTGCTCCCCATGGGGAACGACAGATCACTTCACCATTTGTTTCTTGGCCCTTTCACAGGGTTTGGGCACTGGGTTTTGTTGTGTGTGTGTGTGTTTTTTTTTTTTTTTGCTGCCACGTTGCAGCTGACTTACGGCAACCTCGTGGGGATTTCCAGGCAAGAGACATGCAGAGGTGGTTGGCCATCCCCTGCCTCTGTGTAGCAACCCTGGACTTCCTTGGTGGTCTCCCTTCCAAATACTATCCAGGGCCGACCCTGCTTAGCTTCCGAGATCTGACCAGGTCAGGCTAGCCTGGGCCACACAGGTCAGGGAAGAGAGTGCCAGTTTAAGGAAATGAACACAGAAATAATAGAACCAGTTTCAGGACAGCCACTTGTCCTTCACCTGGGGAGGGCAGGACTCTCCTCTGGCTCCTAGAAATAAATCCCCGCGGTTTGCAAACTCCTGTGGAAGAAGAAAGAATAAACAAAGAGTCTTGCGGCTCCTTCCAGAGTTAGCAAAATTTTATTCCAGCAGATTTCCTGGATCAGAGCCCGCTTTTCCAGAAGGATATGCTTATGCCGGAACGAAACTGTGTCAGTCTTTAAGGCATCCCGAAACGCCTGTTTATTTTTGCTGCAGCCAACGAACATGGCTGTCCCCCTGGAATTACTGTGCAAAAAGCAGGGGACAAGAGATTACCTAGAATCTCTCGGTTCTGAGTAAAGGTTTTCCCCACTTCTCTCATATGTCCAGGGTCAGGAATAAGCCTGCAGCAGCACTGAAATCTCTCGAGGCCAGCGGCCATATTCACTTGCTTTTGTGTGGTGTGTGTGTGTGTGTGTTGAACCATATGGGTGTCTCTCTACTTGACCTCAGGGTCCCTCGGACCGGGGGCCTGCTTTGTCCTCAAACAGCAGAGAGAACAGGGTGGAGACACAGAGGCCTCTGCCTAGATGACTCAAGCAAGCGAGCCAAGCCGCGCATCCTATCCGGTGTGCAGATTAGGCCTCTGCGGCTTTCAGCCCCCTAGCCAGGATTTTGTGCCTTGTGGGGCAAAAGTTGTTCCGTTGGGGCTGCCGTTATTTTCCATAATGAAGCAGGGAGTGGCACGCGCATCTCTCCCTCCCCTTCTTCAAGATTTAAAGGGCCCTTCAGCTGATCAGCGGGGAGCAAGTGGCCTGCCGAACAGCTGTAGAGCCCTTTAAATCTTGCTGGAGGAAGGGAGAGGGGGCGTGTGCCACCCCACGATTCTTTTCAACAGCATTTAACAGCATGCTTTTGAGAAGATGGGGGGGGCTTTAAGGAAGGGGGCTGGCCCTTTAAGGAAGGGGGCGGAGCCTCCAATCTCCCCACCACCGCTACGGGCCAGGTGGCTTTCAACTAAGGGCCATGGCAGACCAGCCCATGATCAAGCACCACAGGGCACCACTGAATCCCTTGGTCTCCAGCACCGTCCCTGCCCCGCTGGCCTCCAGGCCCTCTGCTTTGCCACCTTTCCATGCCAAGCCAGCCGAGTCCTTGCTTGTGGCCACCGGTTCCTCTGACTCACCGGCTTCACCAGCCTTGTGACTGTAAAGGGCTTCAGGGACTGAGTGACAGCTGGACTTGAGTGGCAGGCTCTTTTCCCGGGAGTTGAATCAGCCGGCCTCAGTTGCTGGCGAGTAGGAAGCAGGCCGCGCTGCCCTCCCTGACCTTGCTGGCTGCGTCGGCCGCACCATGAATCGGCACAAAGAGCTGCCCCAGAAGCCGGCATCGCTGCGCCCACGAGCAACGTCTTTGCAGACATCAAGCCCTTCCGAACCTCAGCGGGGAGATCAGAGATAAAACGAGTGACAGCGTCAAAACCATAAAGCAGAAGTTGCTCTTTCACTGATCTCTACGGGGAGCGATTTGGGGACTTGGAAGGGAACTCCGGCAGAAATCCCCAGGCCCCGCTGCTCGGATAGACTGCTCTTGGAGAACCACAGAACATTTTGTGCATTGGTCTGCCTCGGCTTTTTCAGCTCTTGTGCGCAGTGGCTCTCCAGTTTGGTGCAGTGGTTAGGAGTGCAGACTCTAATCTGGGAGAACTGGGTTTGATTCCCCACTCTTCCTCCACATGCAGCTGCTGGTGTGACCTTGGCTCAGGCACAACTTCTCCCAGAGCTGTTCTCTCAAGGGCAGTCCTCAAAAGAGCACTCTCAGCCCCACCTGAGAGGCATCTGTTGTGGGGAGGGGAAGGGAAAGAAGACTGAGCTGCTCTGAGACTCCTTTGGGTAGTGAAGAATGGGATATAAGCCCCACCTCTTCCTCCTCCTCCTCCTCCTTGAGGTTCAAGTGGAAAAGGGTCTTTTCCAGCCCCCAAGTCCCTGAGAGCTTTTGACTGGGGGTGCCAGGGATTGACCTTGCAGCCATGGCCCTTCTTGCGCAAAGCTGATGTGAGAGAAGTTATTCTCAGCTTGCTGCATTCCAGTCGTCCGGCTGGGAATGCGTTATCTGTGATTTTTCTCCGCCCCCCCAATAGCGATATTCAGCAACTGGGTATTCTTTGCTGCAGGCAGAGTGGGGTGAGCTGCATGATTCCGATAGAAGTTGGTCATGATGTGAACAAAACTCCCGCTCTCCCCCCACCCCGCTGCATGGCTCAGTCATTCAGCTGTTTCTGCCTCTCTGAGAAGCTGTGTTCTGGGATGACGTTTCCACCGCAGATGTCGATCGTCCGTCTTCCCTGCAAGCCGTGGTCTCAAACTTTGCTTTAATCCTTGTTTGTGGAGACGAGTGCAAACCAAACTTGGGGGCTCTGATGGCTCAGCCAAAGCCAGGGCTTTTTCGGCCCTCAAGCCAACCTGGTGGAACTCTCTATGGAATGACATCTGTGCCCTGCAGGACTTAATGCAGTTCCACAGGGCCTGTACGACAGAGATGTTCCGTCAGGCCTATGGTTGAGGACAGCAACGGTTTTCCATCTAGCCTGGCTCCTTCCTCCCTCCCTCCCTCCCTCCCTCCCTCTCCCCCCTTCCCCCCCCCCCCACGGGGGAAAAAGGACACTAAGTTGTGCCGCCGATAAACTGGAATTATTCAGGTTGTTTTACTTGTTTTTAACTTGACTTGTGAATGCCATTACTGGAAACGTTGTCCCCCGCTCTGAGCCCTGTTGCACAGGGGAGAGTGGGCTATAAATCAATTGAAATAAATGCACAGATTATAAACTGAAGCTGGCCGCAGACGTGGAAGTCTTTAATGGCAGAGGCCTGCGCAAAGGTATGAGTCAGGAGGTGTCCCCAAGGGCTCCTCCCAAGGGAGTTCATGTCACGGCAACCCCTGGTTTGCCCTTGCATTGGAACTCTGCCTGGGAGATGCTGCAGTGGAGATCCTCTGCCTGGCCTTCTGCCCCCGCTAAGCCTCTAAGCAGAATAGCATAGAGAGCCTGTATGTGTAGAGGTTGGAATGTTGGACTAGGGTTTGGGAGACCCAGTTTCAAATCCCCGCTCTGCCATGGATGCTGACCTGGATAGCCCAGGCTAGCCCCATCTCGGAAGCTAAGCAGGGTCAGCCCTGGCTAGTATTTGGATGGGTGACCTCCAAGGAATACCAGGGTTGTGATGCAGAAGCAGGCAATGGCAAAACCACCTCTGAAATGTCTCTTGCCTTAAAAAAAACAAGTCTAGCTCACCACCTAGTGGTGCATAATGCCAAAAGAGCTAGAACTTCTGGCTACCAGACAATCTTAGGATCTCCTGGCTATTCTACACACAGTGCCATTCAGGAATTATTAATTCTCTGCCCTGGAAGCTCGCTGGGTGACCGTGGGCCAGTCATGTATTCTCAGCCTAACCTGCCTCACAGGGCTGTTGTGAGGATAAATGGAGGAGAGGAGAACACTTTGGGTTTTTATTAGGGAGAGAGGCGGGGCCTAAATGAAGTAAATAAGACATCAGATGATCTTGGACGGGGATTTGGATGGCCCAGGTCTGAATCCTGACTCTGCCGTGGAAGCTGGCTGGGTGACCCGGGGCCACTCACCCACTTGCGGTCCGGCCTGCCTTGCGGGATTGTTGTTGCTGTGAGAAGGGAGAACCATGGAAGCCATTTCAAGTCTCCACTGGGTGAAAGGTGGGGTGTAAATGAAGGAAGTAAATAGATAAATGCCTGGCTTTCATCTGCCATTCTGAAAAAGAAGAAGAGATTGGATTTATACCCCGCCCTTCACTACCCGAGGAAGTCTCAAAGCGGTTTACAATCTCCTTCCCCTTCCCCTCCCCACAACAGACACACTTGGAGGTAGATGTGGGAGCTCTTTTGAGGACTGCCCTTGAGAGAACTGCTCTGAGAGAACGTGTAACTGACCCAAGGTCACCCAGCAGCTGCAAGTGGCGACGGGGGGAATCCAACCTGGTTCTTCCAGGTTAGAGTCCACTGCTCTTAACCTCTACACCAGGGGTGGCCAACCTTGCTTAACGTAAGAGCCACATAGAATAAACGTCAGATGTCTGAGAGCCGCAAGACAGGAACAAATATCACACACACGTTTTTATTTTTAAAAATATGCAAATTTGCTTTTTATTAACATTAAATGGGACTGCCAAAAATAAAAACAAACGAGGAAAACCGGTTATTGATAATGATATTACTTGTTTGCTAATGATATTGAGAGAGAGAGAGAAAAAGAGAGAGATGGAAAGAAAGAATTAAAGAAGTGGAAAGAAAGAGAGAGAGAGAAACTAGGAAAGCAAATAGATGGGAGGGAGGAGGGAAGGAAGGAAGGAAGGAAGGAAGGAAGGAAGGAAGGGAGGAAGGAAGGAAGGAAGGGAGGGAGAAAGAGAGAAAAAGCATGCCTCCCCTTTGCTTCCCCAGCCGCCCTGCCAGGAGCCGCACAATATGTGTGAAAGAGCCGCATGTGGCTCCCGAGCCACAAGTTGGCCACCCCTGCTCTACACCTAACTGGCTGTAATGGTTCCAGACTGGGAGGGGATTAGGAAACCCGACATGATTTTAATCAGTGTCACATACTGTGTGACTTTGACCCATTTTGTGTTCCTGTTACACTTGTGCTTGGGATGGTAGTCATTACGCAGTGGTGGGGCAAACCCTTGTCAGGGATGCGCTAGGCTGATCCTGCATTGAGCAGGGGGCGGGACAAGATGGCCTCTATGGCCCCGTCCAACTCTGTGTGACTCTATGATTTCTGTGCAGGAGTCTCTGTCGGTGCCTCCTTGAGCTCCATGGGCACCCCTAAAAATACCCTGGGAGTGACTTAGTTTCAGGTGGTCAGCCAGGTTGGTCTGCACTACAGTAGGAGGGCTGGATTCGAATCCAGTCGCAACCAATGTTCCCTCTAAGCTGTGGAGTCTTGTGAGCAGAAATTCTACTTTGTGAGCTACTGGCATTAAAATCTGTGAGCCAGTGATTTGGCTCCTGCATAAATCAGTTTGCTCTGGAGCCCTCCTTCCTGGGCTAAGGCAAAAACCTGTGAGCTGGAGGCTAAAAAACGGTGAGCTAGCTCACACGAACTCAGCTTAGATGGGAACACTGGTCGCAACTTAAGAGACCAACAAGATGCCCAGGAACTTAAGCTTTTGAGAGTCAAAGCTTTGTCTCTCAAAAGCGTTTACCTTGGAAATCTTGTTGGTCTTCAAGGTGTGACTGGACTCAAATCTTGCTCTTCTACTTAGGGATGCCAGCCTCCTGGTGTAACCTGGGGATTCCCTGGAATTACAGCTCCTCTCCAGACTGCAGAGATCAGTTCCCCTGGAGAAAAGGGATGCTTTGGAGGGTGGACTCTGAGGCTCCATCCCCAAATCTCCAGAAGTTCCCCGGCCTGGATCTGGCAACCCTACCCCCCCCCCCATCCCTTGTAGGTGGCCAAGGGGAACCTAGCAATCCTTCCTCTACTGGAAGCCATTGTGTGGGTGATGCTGCATCTAGCATTCGCTCCACGTTTTCTCAACTGGGAGGGAAAAGTGCAGCTCAAAACCACATTCAGATATCCCGGGGCAACACCATACTGACTGCAAAGTCACCCTGAATGGCCATAAATCTATGCAGAAGGTACCATAAAACCCAGTGATCAAAGAAAGCAACAGTGGCATGCCGTGTAGAGGGTATCATAAAACCCGATGATCAAAGAAAGCAAAAGTGGCATGCAGTGGGGAGGGTACCATAAAACCCGCTGATCAGAGAAAGCGAAAGTGGCATGCAGTGGTGAGGGTACCATAAAACCCGCTGATCAGAGAAAGCGAAAGCGGCATGCAGTGGGGAGGGTACCATAAAAACCCGATGATCAAAGAAAGCGAAAGCGGCATGCAGTGTGGAGGGTACCATAAAACCCGATGATCAAAGAAAGCAAAAGTGGCATGCCGTGTAGAGGGTACCATAAAAACCCGATGATCAAAGAAAGCGAAAGTGGCATGCAGTGGGGAGGGTACCATAAAACCCGCTGATCAGAGAAAGCGAAAGTGGCATGCAGTGGTGAGGGTACCATAAAACCCGCTGATCAGAGAAAGCGAAAGCGGCATGCAGTGGGGAGGGTACCATAAAAACCCGATGATCAAAGAAAGCGAAAGCGGCATGCAGTGTGGAGGGTACCATAAAACCCGATGATCAAAGAAAGCGAAAGTGGCATGCTGTGTAGAGGGTACCATAAAAACCCGATGATCAAAGAAAGCGAAAGTGGCATGCAGTGGGGAGGGTACCATAAAACCCGCTGATCAGAGAAAGCGAAAGCGGCATGCAGTGGGGAGGGTATCATAAAACCTAATGATCAAAGAAAGCGAAAGTGGCATGCCACGTAGAGGGTACCATAAAAACCCGATGATCAAAGGAAGAGAAAGCGGCATGCCGTGTAGAGGGGAATTCCTGTTCCAGCGTGGGTTTGGTAAAACAACAGAGGGAAAAGCCAATGCAGAATCACCATTGGTCTCCAGGTCCCTGATCATCCTCGTAGCTCTCCTCTGCACCTTCTCCATTCTGTCCACACCCTTTTTGAAGTGAGGCCTCCGGATAGGGGCTGGTTCTGCATCTAGCATTCGCTCCACATTTCCTCAACATGGCGGGGAAAAGGTGCAGCTCAAAACCACATTCAAATACTTCGGGGCAATGCCATACTGACTGCAAAGTCACCCCAAATGGCCATAAATCTGTGCAGAAGGTACCATAAAACTCGATGACCAAAGGAAGCGAAAGGGGCATGGAGTGTGAAGGGTACCATAAAATCCGATGATCAAAGAAAGTGAAAGTGGAACGCAGAGAGCCAGTATGGTGTAGAGGTTAAGAGCATGGACTCTAATCTGGGAGAACCGGTTTGATTCCCCACCTCTTCCACATGCAACTGCTTGTGTGACCTTGGGTCAGTTGCAAGTTCTTTCAGATCTGTTCTCTCAAGGCCAGTTCTTGGAAGAGCTCTCTCAGCCCCACCGACCTCCCAGGGTGTCTGTTGTGGGGAGGGGAAGGGAAAGGAGTTTGTAAGCCGCTCTGAGACTCCCTTGGGTAGTGAAGGGCGGGGTATAAATCCAATCTCCTCTTCTTCAGTGCAGAGGGGAATTCCCATTCCAACGTGAGTTTCACAAAACAACGGAGAGAAAAGCCAGCGCAGAATCGCCCTCTGTCTCTGGCTTCCTTCCTGCTCCCAGCCCAAGGGGACTCCAAGGGCAAACATACCTGCTTTTCCGAAGCACCTTCCCTTTAAGGCACTACACTCTAGTCCGGCCCCCTGGAAGATGAGGACTCACCCCTCGCCCAGAAACTGAATCCTGTGGTGGCAGCCTTGAATGGGTTTACTCAGAAATAAATCTCCCCAGTCCAGCAGCATGTACTGCCTAGCGAGGGAGTGTTAGGATTCCGGCCCACGTCTGTCTCTTGTCTCTTTGCTTCTGCTGGGAGAAGTTCTCGTTTCTCATGCAAATGAGCCGTCATTGATTTGGGTGTAAAAAGCTCTTATCCGCTAATCACAAATCCTTGTGGTTTCAAGTGGTTTGCTCAACTTGATAGCTTTAGCGGGGCTTAAGCCCAGCGGCTGGCTGGCTGAGCCGGGGTTGAGCATGCTGCCTGCTATCTCCCGCAGCCTTTTGGCTGGTGGCTCTCGGCTTGATCGACTTGGCGTCGGCTTTTTAAAGGGTGGCTTGCTTTGCGATCAAATTTTTAAAAAAACAAATAAAGTGAATTTCATCAGGGATAAATGTAGAGTTCTGCATTTAGGCAGGACCAATCAAATGTGTGGGGAGACTTGACTTGGCAGTTGTGTGTGTGAAAAGGATCTCGGGGTCTTAGTGGACCATATGCTGAGCATGAGTTGGCAGTGTGATGCGGTAGCGAAAAAGGCAAACGTGATTTTGGGCTGTGTCAACAGAAGTATAGCATCCAGATCACACGAAGTGATGGTATCTCTTTACTCCGCTCTGGTTAGACCTCGCCTAGAGTATTGTGTTCAGTTTTGGGCACCACAATTTAAGAAGGACATAGGCAAGCTGGAACGTGTCCTGAGGAGGGCAATGGTGAGGGGTCTGGAGGCCAAGTCCTAGGAGGAAAGGTTGAAGGAGCTGGTTATGCTTAGCCTGGAGAGGAGATGACTGAGAGGTGATATGATCACCACCTTCAAGTACTTGAAGGGTGGTCATACAGAAGACGGCACAGAGTTGTTTTCTGTTGCCCCAGAAGGTCAGACCAGAACCAACTGGGTGAACTTAAATCAGAAGAGTTTTCGGCTAAACATTAGGAAGACCTTCCAGACAGTTAGAGTGGTTCCTGAGTGGAACAGGCTTCCTCGGGAGGTGGTGGGCTCTCCTTCCTGGGAGGTTTTGAAGCAGAGGCTAGATGGCCATCTGACAGCAATGCTGATTGTGTGAACTTGGGCAGATCATGAGAGGGAGGGCAGGAAGGGCTGCATCAGTGCTTCGTTCTCACGGCCCTTTCTTACGCACCCAAGGAAATGCTGATCGCCACTTTGGGGCCAGGAAGCAATTTTTCTCCAGGCCAGTTTTTTTGTCATCTTCTGGGCATGAAGCAGGGGTCACTGGGTGTGTGTGTATGGGGGGGGGGGAGGAGGTATTTGTGAATTTCCTGCATTATGTAGGGGGTTGGACTAGATGACCCTGGATTTCCCTTCCAACTTTATGATTCTATGTTTAGGAAGCCCTTGAATTTTTCACACCATTATGAAAGTTTAAGAAGATAATAACAAACAGCACCCCCACTCCATTTTTCCAGGCTTTATGTTCAGACCCTACTTGATGCCTTTTAGAATGTTTTTTGACACTTTAATGAATATATTTTGTTATTCAAAACTGCTACAGAGATTCAAAGATCACTTGAGGAGCACAGATGCGTACAGTGAATAGACACATATATAGGAGAGACCTCCAGTGTAGAAGAGGGAACGTGGGGGGGATTTTCTTCTCTATGGCCTTACAAATTACCAGATAAAATTGTCTTTTCTGTGTTGTACAACTTTTCAGAGATACACCCTTTTTTTTTTTTTTTTTGCCTTTGTTCATGTTCCTACCTCTGGACAGCCAGTTTGGTGTAGTGGTTAGGACTGCAGACTCTAATCTGGGAGAACTGGGTTTGATTCCTCCCTCCTCTACATGCAGCTGCTGGTGTGACCTTGGGTCAGTCACACGTTCTCTCAGAGCTGTTCTCTCAAGGGCAGTCCTCAAGAGAGCTCCCTCAGCCCCACCTACCTCACAGGGTGTGTGTTGTGGGAAGGGGAAGGGAAAGGGCGTAAGCCGCTCTGAGACTCCCTTGGGGAGTGAAGGGCGGGGTATAAATCCTTCCCTTCCCTTCCCTTCCCTTCCCTTCCCTTCCCTTCCCTTCTCTTCTCTTCTCTTCTCTTCTCTTCTCTTCTCTTCTCTTCTCTTCTCTTCTCTTCTCTTCTCTTCTCTTCGAGTTTCAAAGCATTCCAGGGATTAATTACTCCAGGTGGGACTTGGGGAATCCCCGGAATTACAGCTCATCTCTGGACTGCTGCGATCAGTTCCCCCGGAGGGGAAGAAGCTGCCACATCCCAGGTCAGACCGCTCGCCTGCCAAGGTCAATATTTGCCTGGCAGCACCTCTTCAGGTTCCCAGGCAAAAGGTCTGACGCATCGCCTACGACCTCATTCTTTTTTTCAAACTGGAGATGCTGGGAATTGAACCTGGGGCTTCTGCATGCCAAGCACTTGCTCTGCTACTGAGCGACGACTCCTCTCCAGTGGGATACTTATTTCCAGGGGTCATTTCGTAGAAAAAGAGGTGCAGGAGCTCATTAGCATAACTCATTAGCATAACTCATTTGCATATGCCACACCCCCTCACATGCCGGACGTGTGTCAGAAGGCAACACCCACCCCTCAGGCTCCACTCCACAGGTGAGTGAAACTGACCTGCTCTTCCTCCATTCCCTTCCCCATCCAATACTTCGTGCAATAAAAAGAAGCGTCAAGAACACACCCTCATTCTCTTCCTGCTCCCTTGAAACCACCAGGTTTCAAGTAGACTTGAGATACCCAGGACATGTGCACCACCCATCCCTTCCCTTTCCCCTCCCCACAACAAGACACCCTTGTGAGGTAGGTGGGGCTGAGAGAGGTCTTTTGAGAACTGCTCATGAGAGAACAGCTCTGAGAGAACTTGTGACTGGCCCAAGGTCACACCAGCGGCTGCATGTGGAGGAGTGGGGAATCAAACCCGGTTCTCCCAGATTAGAGTCCAACTCCTGACCACTACACCAAACTGATGGGATGGAAGCTGCTGAAGGGTTGGTGAAATTTCTCCAGTACTTATGTGCCATGTGCCCAGATCAAAAATGGTATACTTAGAAAATTTATATGCCACCTTGAGCAAGTCTCTGGAAAAGCAGCACACAGTCATAAAAGGAACAATGATAAAATTATCAATGTTAAAACAAAACATTAAAAACAATAAAGACCCGAGCAGGACTTTCCCCGGGGCGCTGCACCTCTGCACTGCTCAGGGAAGCCGAGGAGGGGGTGGGGCTTGGTCATGTGCCCGCCCCCTGGGCTCCTCACTCCCGGAGCTGCGCTCCTGTGTGCTCCCGCTCCAACGGACCCCTGCCTGGGATCCATCCGAAACCGAGTAGCATGTTGGCAGCCTGCATACTTTTGAGATCAGCACCCTGCCATTAAATGCATTATATTATTCCTGACTGTGTGTTATCAACACTTTATGAGCATGAAAGCTCTTGTAATACCTTGCAGAAAGTTTCCCGAGGAAGATCCGTTTTTTGAAACGCCATTATAAAATCCGGAGACGACAATGCATTCTTATACAAGGATTTTCTTACAAAGTGATGGAATTTGTTCATTGTTAGGTAGTGTTTATTGACAACGATGTATAAAAAATATTTTCTTCGTAAATCTTGCTGGCTATCTTGATTTGTGGGTCAGACTCCCACGGCTGTTTTCTCAGTTTTTATTTCGAGATAAAGCACCACCCATGTGCTTTTGTGTTGTAAACTTTATCAGGAAGAACGGTCCTCTCTTATATTGCCACTTTTGTCTAAATTTAACCCTCTGCAATCTTATCGGAAATGTAGGCCAGAAATACTTTCTCCTAGAAGATTCTCAAAGCCTCGTATCTTATGCTGTGGCCAGATTTTGTTGCCTAGTGATCAGAAAATGCAAGTCCCTTGTAATGGAAGCTATACTGTGACTTGTTTTTATTAATCTTGGATTTTAGTCTTTTTATACCTTAGATCTTATTTCTGTATTATCACTGAATCACTGGCTATTATTGTGATCTGACATTGTTGCTGGCTTCTGCCGTAATGAAGGAAGGAAAGAAGGAAGGGAGGGAGGGGGAGGGAGGGAGGGAGGAAGAAGAAGATGAAGAAGAAGAAGAAGAAGAAGAGATTGGATTTATATCCCGCACTTCACTCACTTGGAGTCTCAGAGCGGTTTACAAACTCCTTTCCCTTCCCCTCCCCACAACAGACATCCTGTGAGGTAGGAGGGGCTGAGAGAGCTTTTTCCCAAGCTGTCCTTGAGAGAACAGCTGGTACAGAGCTATGGCTTGCCCAAGGTCATCCAACCAGGTGCAAGTGGAGGAGTGGGGAATCAAACCCGGTTCTCCCAGATTAGAGTCCACGCACTTAACCTTCGTGGGTATTAACTTATGCTTTCCTTTCCCCTTTCTGCTCACTTCAGTCCAAGGCCAAAGAAGCCACTGAATGAAACAGGCCCAGAGTAGGGTTGCCAACCTCCAGGTGGAGTCTGGAGAGCTCCCAGAAGGGCTTCTGGAGTTCTGTCCCAGCTGGTGGACCTCCTGATGGCACCTGAGTTTTGGCCACTGTGTAACACAGAGTGTTGGCCTGGAGGGGCCACTGGCCTGATCCAGCATGGCTTCTCTTCTGTTCTCATGACCCCCACACCTCCCTTAGCTCCTTTTCTGGAAGAGTCCCCCCCCCCCCCGCCCCGCAGCTTGGAAGGGATAACTTCCAGTGTGAAAGAGGGGATGGGGGCAAAGGCTTAAAAGCCTGGCCTCCCCCTTGCAGCTGCATTCAGTATGGCGGGGAGAGCCTGTTGAAAGGATCATAGAGCTACACGGAAGGGATTTTCCCTGAAGCGGCACCTCCTGACAATGTGGTGGAGTGGTTAGAGTGTCCGACTAGGATCTGGAAGATCCAGGTTCGAATCCCCACTCTGGAAGCTTGTTGGGCGACCGTGGGCCAGTCACAAACTATCCGCCTCTCTCCTACCTCACAGGGTCGTTATGAGGGTTAAATGGAGGAGGGGAAGAAGACGCTGCAAAGTGTTTTGTCTCCCCAGTGGGGAGAAAAGCAGAACAGAAACATGCATAGATATAAATGTATGCTCCATCCCATGTATAAAGGCCAACACAGGAGCAGTCTGGATGTGAACAATTCTGGCCTTCTGCGTCGCCCTCCTCTTTCTGCCATCCTCTCGTCGGAGGAGTGCACCTGGCTGATTTTGTAGATTAAGGAACTGTTTCTTAAAAAGGAAGCCGTCTGGTTTCAGGATTATTTTCGGGTTTTCTGCCTCTTCGTTCGCTATATATTTTGTGCGTTTAACTATTGAATTGTTTGGCGTCGCTTGAATCCTGTGAGTGACTGCAAGAGCCCAGGGCATGAGCAAGTATTTTTAAAAATATATTTCTGTGCTCTTGGAATGGCCTCCATTCCAGCCAGTGGCACTCGGGCAGGAGAAGTTCTTTTAAAATGTGGGCAGGGGGCAGGAGGGCTTTGGCCCAACGAGAGTTCTGATTGGCTATTGGTGATATGATTGGCTGTGCAGATTTCTGAAAACGTCGCTTGGGCAGCGGTTGCCACCACAGCACAAGAAGCTTGACTGGGTTACTGGAGGTAAGCTGCGGCAGCCATTTTGTGGCTGGCTTCCAGCACCTCTGGTAGCCATTTTGTACCACCGTTTTGTGGCTATGCTCACCATGTCGTGTCAGAACTCCAAGGGTACCCACAGGCTCAAAAAGGTTGGGGATCCCTCTCCCAAAGTATTTATGTGCTTGATACTTAAGGATTTTTTAATGTCAGTATCTATAATTTTTCGTTTCCCAGGGTTCAGTTTTTTCTTTAAAAGAAAAAACAAAAAACCCTCCAAAGCTCTTTATGATTCCTTCTTCTTTTAAGTAGGTGCCTGTTGTGGGGAGAGGAAGGGAAGGAAACTGTGAGCCCATTTGAGCCAGTTTGAGATTCCTTAACAGTTAAGCACAGAAATGAAAGTCACCCAAAATCAATTCTAAACGGTTTGGATCACTGGTTTAAATTGGTCCAGCTTGGCATGAACAAGGTTTTTTTTCCTCTTGAAGCACAAAAGTTAAATATTTGAGGAAAAGCTTTGCAGAATCCCAATTTTCATTTTTTTTTTTTTAAGGAGACAGCTGACTCAGAAGTTTTAGAGTTCTAGAGAGCCAGTTTGGTGTAGTGGTTAAGAGTGCAGACTCTAATCTGGGAGAAGCAGGTTTGATTCTCCAGTCTTCCACATGCAGCTGCTGGTGTGGCCTTGGGTCAGTCACAAGTTCTCCCAGAGCTGTTCTTTCACAAGCAGTCCTTGAAAGAGCTCTCTCAGCCCCACATACCCCACAGGGTGTCTGTTGTGGGGAAGCGAAGGGAAAGGAGATTGTAAACTGCTCTGAGACTCTGAGTGAAAGGTTAAATCCTATCACTGCTGCTGCTTTTTCTTCTTCTGAGCCACTTTGGTGTAGTGGTTAAGTGCGCAGACTCTAATCTGGGAGAACTGGGTTTGATTCCCCACTCCTCCACTTGCACCTGCTGGATGACCTTGGGCAAGCCACAGCTCTGTACCAGCTGTTCTCTCAGGGACAGTTGTCTCAGAGTTCTCTCAGCCCCACCTCCCTCACAGGGGGTCTGTTGTGGGTAGGGGAGGGGAAGGGAAAGGAGTTTGTAAGCCGCTACAAGTGAAGGGCGGGGTATAAATCCAATTTCTTCTCTCTCTTCTCTTCATCACCTGCTGCATCTGGGATGGGTGGTGGCTCTGGATCAGCAGCTATTGGTGGTGAGTCTCGGTCAGTCTGCAGCAGCTCATCAGCCTGTTTGCTGGCTTCTGCTGACTTGGGGCCTGCCATGTGTGGCTCCCCTCCTCCTCCTTAAAAGTCCTATTCTCCTGAAGTCCTCCTCCCCCTAAAAGTCCTTCTCCCCCAAGGGCTTTGTGCAGAGCTCAAACTGACCCACGACACACAGGGAGCTAGGCTTGCCTGCTGCTCTCTGCTGAGCATACATTTTAAAAAAAAACCCAGTTTGGGCTTGCTTCTGTGTAATGTGGGAAAGTGGCCACACAACGAGGATTGCAGCAGCAGCTTGAGTCAGCAGGGCTGGTTGTATTCCCGTGGGCATCACAGATCCAAACAGATCTGTGAATTCTGAGCCTGCACGTTGCTCCCCAGAGCCAGCATGGTGTCGGGGTGAAGAGCGGTGGACTCTTATCTGGAGAACCGGGTTTGATTCCCCCACCCCTCCTCCACACAAAGCCTGTTGGGTGACCTTGGGCCAGTCACGGTTCTTTCTGAATTCTCTCAGCCTCACCTACCTCACAAGGGGCCAGTTTGGTGTAGTGGTTAAGTGGGCGGACTCTAATCTGGGAGAACCGGGTTTGATTCCCCACTCCTCCACTTGCACCTGGCTGGATGACCTTGGGCAAGCCATAGCTCTGGCACAGCTGTTCTTGAAAAAGGGCAGTTTCTGTCAGAGCTCTCTCTGCCCCACCTGCCTCACAGGGTGTGTGCTGTGGGGAGGGGAAGGGAAAGGGAAAGGAGTTTGTAAGCCGCTCTGAGACTTTGAGTGAAGGGCAGGGTACGAATCCAATCTCTTTCTTCTTCTAGGGAAGGGAAGGAGATTGTAAGCTGGCTTGAGGCTTCTTAAGGTAGAGAAAAGCAGGGTATAGAAACCTACTCTTCTTCGTTGTCCTCTTCAGATTTGTTTTCAGCGTCATTCCTGGTAGAAATGCAGGAAGAAAGACCGGCTGGCCTAATATTCACATCTGAGGCCGTTTCATTTTTGCGTCGAGTCTTTCTTGTGTCTAGGGCACAGGGAGTACGGAGGAGAGAATTATTTTTAAAAAATTAAGCACGCTTCCCAGGGAATTGGACTCCAAGCAACCGGGACTGTGTTTTTTGTTGATCTTCATGCTTTCTCTTTGGGCTGAAGTGGCACGCCCCGGACCCGTTCAGATCCGAGAGTCTCTCTCTCGGCTTCTCCTGCCAAGTGATGATTTCTAAATCAAGCATGAAATCAGGTCACATTTCCTGCTCTTATAGGGATTTATCTCATTTCTGCGCCTTCTAAGTAATTAGAGTTACTAATAAGGGAGAAGACCTGCTTGGGCGGAAAACAGACTTTGCTCTCCTTGGATGGTCCAGAGTTTGGGCTGGAGTCAAAATGAGCCAGGCTGAGGGGATAGATACGAATCCTGTGTCTCTCTGTCTCTCCGGGCAGGTGCGTGTAGATCTTCTACGTTTCTGACTTGGGTCCAACACAGCTCAGCAATAGTTTCTTCCTGTATGCACTACCGTGTTGCATTTTAAAGATTTCTGTCCCACTTTTGAGCCTTCTGATTTTCAAAGGCGGAGTGGGCGGAAAGGGCAGCCGACATGGTGACGCTGCAGGGTTTTCAAGGCACAAGATGAACAGAGACTCTGTGTCGTGACCCCGAGATGGTCTCCCATCCAAGTACTAACCAGGACCGACCCTGATTAGCTTTCGAGATCTGATGAGAGCCGGGTGAGATGGGGCTAGCCTGGGTCATCCAGGTGATGGCATTCTAATTGTATGGCATTTCAAAGATTGATATCCCCCTTTTGAGCCTTTAAATCTCAGAGGGAGTTAGCAGCTCGTTCCAGAGGGCAGCTGTGTCGGTCAGCACTAGAACAGATAGATTCAAGGCCAGTCGCACCTGAGAGGCCGGCAAGATTTTCAGTTAAACTGCTCCAGTTTGGTGTAGTGGTTAAGTGCGCGGACTCTAATCTGAAAGAGCCCGGTTTGATCCCCCATGCCACCATGTGCAGCCTCTGGCGTGACCTTGGGTCAGTCACAAGTTTTTTCAGAGCTGTTCTCTCAAGGGCAGTCCTCGAGAGAGCTCTCTCAGCCCCACCTACCTCACCAGGTGTCTGTTGTGGGGAGAGGAAGGGAAGGAGATTGTAAACCTCCCTGAGACTCCTTCAGGTAGTGAAAGGCGGGGTATAAATCTAGTCTCCTTCTCCTCCTCCCCCCCTCTTCTTCCTCTTCCTCCTCCTCCTCCCTCCTCCATCAAAGCCTCCCCCTCCACTTTGCTCCCTGCCCATAAACAGTCAGTGCCCTTGGGCAGCCGCCTAAGGGCTGTGTTCTCCAGGGACTGCAAAGCTCTTTTCATGTCCAGGGCAGGCAGGAGCTGACACGGTTCTGCTTCCGATGTGTTCTGCTTACCGTGACCTCCAAGATGCACCCGGGATTCCCTCCGGAGGATTCCAGCAGTGCATCAGATTTAGAAAGCAAAGAAAGAAAGCCCCGCACGCACAAAGCTGCCTGGGCCAGATGATTGGTCTGCCGGTCAAGGTCAGTGTCGGTCACATCTGAAGGAACCCATTTGTGGGGGGGGGGGCTCTGTCTCAATTGTTTGTGCACGTGGGCTGTTGTTGGTGTTGCGAGCCATTCAGTCGTGTCCGACGCTTGGCAACTCTATGGGCCAGCTCTCTCCACGTTTTCCGGTCTTGCACTGTTTCTTTGAGTTGTTTCATGCTCAGGCTGGTGTCCACTTTTACGGTGTCTAGCCACCGTGTTCTTGGGTGGCCAGCCTTCCTTTTGCCACCAACTGATCCAAGCACAATTGTTTTTTCTAGTGAGTTCCTCCGCGTGACCTGGCTGAAATAAGTCAGTTGCAGTTTTGTGATTCCCCCCACCCCCCACCTTCCAATGGCATGGCTGCCATGAACCCTGCCTTTGCATTCACATGAGTGCATTTTAGTTTTTCTGGTAGACTCAGCTGGTGTATTTGGGCAGTCGCAACTGGTAGAAGCTGTTGGGATGGGGTGCCAACTCTGGGTGGGGGGATACCTGGAGATTTGGGGGGGGCAGCCTAGGGAAGGTGGGGTTTGGGTAGGGCAGAGACCTCAGTGGGATATAAAGAAGAAGAAGAAGAAGAAGAGATTGGATTTATACCCCGCCCTCCACTCCCCAAGGGAGTCTCAGAGCGGCTTACAAACTCCTTTTCCCTTCCCCTCCCCACAACAGACACCCTGTGAGGTAGGTGGGGCTGAGAGAGCTCTTTCCCAAGCTGTCCTTGAGGGAACAGCTGGTACAGAGCTATGGCTTGCCCAAGGTCATCCAGCCAGGTGCAAGTGGAGGAGTGGGGAATCAAACCCGGTTCTCCCAGATTAGAGTCCGCGCACTTAACCACTACACCAAACTGGCTCTCTGCAATGGTGTAACCGATCTCTGTAGTCTGGGGAGCAGTTGTTTGTTTGTTTGTTTGTTGAAGAAGAAGAACAGATTGGATTTACGTCTTGCCCTTCACTTGAAGTCTCAGAGCGGCTTACAAACTCCTTTCCCTTCCCCTCCCCACAACAGACACCCTGTGAGGTAGGTGGGGCTGAGAGAGCTCTTTTCCAGAGCTGTCCTTGAGAGAACAGCTGGGACAGAACTATGGCTTGCCCAAGGTCATCCAGTGGAGGAGCGGGGACTCAAACCCGGTTCTCCCAAAGCAGAGTCTGCGCACTTAACCACTACACCAAACTGGCTCTCTATTGACCACCCTCCCCGCCCCCCAAGGTTTTAGCGCGGTGCACATCATTCAATAAATACATATATTAATCAATCAATAATAATTAAATTCAGTTAAAACAATTAACAATTAAAACAGCTAAAACAAAACAGTACAAATGATAACTAATGCAGATGGCGCTGGAATCAATGCTCCTTCTAAGGTGTGGAGTCTTGTGAGCAAAAATTCTGCTCTGTGAGCTCCTGGCATTAAAGTGGTGAGTGAGCAATTTGGCTACTGCATAGATTAGTTTGCTCTGGAGCCATCCTTCCTGAGCTAAGGCAAAAATGTGTGAGCTGGAGGCTAAAAAACTGTGAGCTAGCACACGCTAACTCAGCTTAGAGGGAACACTGCACTGGATACCAATTTATACCCTTTCCCCGGGGAGGGGGAGTAAAGGAGGCCAGGCTCAGTGACAAACCGTTGCTGTCTCAACCATAGGCCTGATGGAACATCTGTCTTACAGGCCCCATGGAACTGGACCAAGTCCCACAGGGGGTGGTAGGGCTGTCAAGTCAGTGCGGGAGGCGAGGGATCCCCCGCTAAAGGGGTTCCCGATCCGCCGGCCAGCATTTGGCCAGCGGGGGGAATCCCACTGCCGAAGTCGTCCAGCCAGGACGACTTCCCCACGTAATGACGTCACCCGGAAGTGACGTCAGCACGTTGGGGGGGGGTGTTGCCAGGGCGACGCTCTGGCAATCGCCCCAAAACTCTATGATACCATAGAGTTTGGGGGCGATTGCCAGAGCGTCGCCCTGGCAACGCCCCCAACGTGCTGACGTCACTTCCGGTAATGTTGCCGGGTGCGCGCGCTTTGCGCGCGTGCCGAGGAAACTCCCGGCCGGAGGAGGACTCCCCCCTGTCGGTGAGTACTAAAGACTTGGCAACCCTAGGGGGTGGATATCACTAGGTCGAGTGTCCCACCAGCTCTGATCGAGGACAGCCAGATCTCTTTTGGGCCAGGGATCCCTAGGAGGTTTTGCTCCCCAGAGCGTAATGTTCTTTTGAGGGTTTACTGAAAGAGGCAGTCCTGTCGGTACGTTGGTCCCAGACCATTTAGGGCTTTAAACGTGAATACCAAAACCGTGAACCTGATCCGGTATTCATCCTGGAGCCAGTGCAGCTGACAAAGCGCCAGTTGAATATATGCCAGTTTGGCGTAGTGGTTAGGAGTGCAGACTCTAATCTGGGAGAATCGGGTTTGATTCCCCAGTTCTCCATATGCAGCTGCTGGGGTGACCTTGGGTCACTCGTAAGTTCTCTCAGAGCTAGGGATGCCAAGCCCTACCTAAGCTGCAGCAGGGGAAGTCCTGGCTGCCCCGGGAGTTCTTTGGCGTGCGGGCGAAGCACACGCCCCGCAATGAGGTGACCCGGAAGTGATGTCATCGTGGCAGGCACATTGGGTGGGACCACTATCATTTGAGGGGAAACCATAGAATTTTCCCTCGAATGATAGAGCGTCCCTCTGCAACATGCACAACACGATGACGTCACCTCTGGGTGATGTCATTACGCCGGGCATGTCTCCGCGATCCCGGCAATTTGGGGGTGGGGTTCCTCCCAGCGGCCCGATCTAGGCCGGCGGGTAACGGGCCCATCAAGCAGGGTTTCCCCACCCCCTGGGGGGACCTGGCAACCCTACTCAGAGCTGTTCTCTCAAGGGCAGTCCTCGAGAGAGCTCTCTCAGCCCCACCTCCCTCACAGGGTGCCTGTTGTGGGGAGGGGGAGGGAAAGGAGACTGTAAGCCGCTCTGAGACTCCTTCGGGTAGTGAAGGGCGGGATATAAATCCAATCTCTTCTCTTCTTCTCTCTTTTATCTAATTCCAGGAGGTCTCCCAGGCTCCACCTGGAATTTGGCAGGCCTACATTGGGAAGAAACGGAGTCTTGAAGAATGACAGTTCTGTCAGCTTCTTAGGGGAGGGGCTGTAGCTTGTGTTTTGCATGCAGAAGGTCCCAGATTCAGTACTTGGCATCTATCTGGTGAGAGGTCGCAGGTGGGGGCTTGAGACCCTGGAAGGTCTGGGCCTGAGACCCTGGGAAGCCCCTGCCCCTCAACGTGGACATTAGTAGGCCACATGGGCTAACGGAATGAGCTAGTATAAGGCAGCTCCATGTCACAACAGCAAGGCGTCTCTGAAAGGCAAAGACACGGACCAGTTGAGGACATTGAATGAGTAGGGATAGGGACAAGAATATCAGAGCTGGCCTTGAACAAAGTTGGAGTCTCCCCCTCCCCCACATCAAAACCTATCTTCATGGAGGGCCGTTCTTGGCCAATGGGGACCGCTGGAAGGTTTAGGGTTAGTGGTTTGGGGATATCTGGTTAGTATTGCAGGGTTTTGCCCAGTCACAGAAGTGTGATCCTGAGTGCAGGAAATAAATCTCCCAAGAAGTATATTGCAAGGAATTCATTCAAATAGATCCAGTTCATATTCAAGTTGTGGTCGAAAGGAGAGAGAGAGGCCTGATCTAACGAGTACTTTCCCTATCACAATTGCCCAGCTTGTCCGGCATCGTGTGTGGGAATATGAGGGCATTGTCTCTACAGGAGAGACCAACAGAGACGTGTGTCTCCATGGAAGGCCATGAGGAGCAGGAGAGACCTGCAGAGACGTGGGTCTCCATGGAAGGCCATGAGGTGAAGGAGAGACGGGCAGAGGTGTGTGTCTCCATAGAAGGTCATGAGGAGAAGGAGAGACCTGCAGAGACATGTTTCTCATGGAAGGCCATGAGGAGAAGGCGAGACCGGCAGAGACGTGTGTCTCTATGGAAGGCCATGAGGAGTGGGAGAGAGGACAAAGCAAGAGAGAGAGGACACAGCGAAAGAGCGAGAGGAAGGGTCAGAGGGCAGCTCCCTAGTTAAGTCAAAGAGAGGCATCCCATTCAAGAAGATAACACCTATACACACCCTTAGAATGATGTAGCCCCCCCCCCCCGCCATGTCCAGGTTTGCTGAGTTGCTCACTCCAACATGAGGGTGGGTGTGGGCAGTGGGTGATCAGTGGCTTCCCTTCCCGAGTGGGGTAGTTCAGGCTTTCACACCTTTGCGACATAAATTGCCTTGCCTATCCCCAACAATTCATGTGGCGAGCCTTAATGCGTGACTCAGTCTCTCCGGAGAGAACAGCCCAGCAGTGATTTCTGTGATCCAGGCGGCATGCGATTGCTGTCACCCCCACAATCATAGAAACGGTTATAAAAGCTGGTGTGGGTTGGCTGTCACCCATGAGTCAGAGAGCCTCTGGTTCAAATCTCCCGTCTGCTGCGAAATCCCTGGGCTTGGATTTAGGCAAGGTGCCGTACCTCAGCGTCAGCCAGTCTGGTGTGGTGGTTAGAAGCGCGGACTCTAATCTGGGAGAACCGGGTTTGATTCCCCACTGCTCCACGTGCAGCTGCTGGTGTGACCTTGGGTCAGCCACAGGTTATTTTCAGCGCTGTTCTCTCACGAGCAGTTCTCGAAAGAGCTCTCTCAGCCCCACCCACCTCACAGGGTGTCTGTTGTGGAGAGGGGAAGGGGAGGGATTGTAAACCGCACTGAGATTCCTTTGGAGAGTGAAGGGTGGGGTATAAATCCAGTCTCTTTTTCTCTTCTTCTTTTGTAATATGGGGACAGCTACACTGACTTTCTGACCAATGCTCCCTCTAAGCTGTGGAGTCGTATGAGCAAAAATTCTACTTTGTGAGCTACTGGGCATTGAAGCTGTGAGCGAGCAATTTGCCTATTGCATAAATTAGTTTGCTCTGGAGCCCTCCTTCCTGAGCTAAGGCAAAAATGTGTGAGCTGGAGGCTAAAAAATGGTGAACTAGCTCACACTAGCTCAGTTTAGAGGGAACACTGTTTCTGACTACTATAGTGACCTTCTGGGCAGGATCGTTGTAAGAATTATTGACTGAATGTAGGTTCTCAGCACCACCTTGGCAAATGTTAGGAGAATTTTGAGGTGGTTACCTGGGGCAGACAGAGTCTGGGGATGACTTGATGTCACTGCTGGGCGATGCTCTAGGCTGCCGCTCCTAGTCTCTGTGGTCTTTAGCACAGACAGTAGAGAAAATTCCTAGACAGTCCCTGTGTTCAGGGCATTTTCCTTTTTCTCGGTTCCTTGGGGCTAGGAAATAGGGGTTGGAGGCAGGCAATACCCTTCCTAGGTGGTTAAACGGGAGGCCTATATGTGAAATGCTTTAAATTCTCCAAAGGGTCTGAAGCCTATTAGTGCCTACTAGCCATATGTTATGATCTATCTGTTGATAAATTTATCTTCTGCAGTTGTGCTCCCACATAGAGTGAAAACAGGTGGTTTATGGAGTCTTTACCCCATTGTACATCACAGGCTTTCTTCAGCCTCCTCTGGATCACCAAATCCATAGTCTACTGCAGGTGCATTGTGGGAGGGGCCGGGTTACAGACTTTGTATTCTCCATGTCACAAAGTCAGCAGTAGTGTTGCTAGGTCTTGTCGATGCACTGGCGGGGGTGGGAAGGAGCCTTCTGGGAGTGGGACGGTGCTCTGTGACACAATAACATCACCTGGAAGTGACATCATCACGTCGGGGGCATTACGTGATGACGCTCTGGTTTGAAGAGGGCAAAACTCTATGGTAAAATTGCCCTCAAACCACAGAGTTTTGCCCAAACCCCAGAGTTTTCTAAACTTCCTTAGGAGGTTTTGCCCTACAACACAGCCAACTCTTTTCTGCCCGGGCGTCAATGGTCCTCCCCAGTCCACTTTGTGAAATCGGTACCAGCAACCGAGGTGCAGAACCGGGTGTTTGTGGTGATGCTTATCTGAACCCCATTGCCCTTCATGGATGGTTCAGATGCAAATAAGGGATGTACTGACCCCACCTGAGTGACACGTGACTACAGCTTGATTGGGGCCATGTGCTTGGGTTGCCAACTCCGAGCTGGGAAATAGCTGGAGATTTTTGGGTTGGTGGAGCCTGAGGAGGGTTGGGTTTGGGGAGGGACTTCGGTGGGGTCTAATGCTGTTGAGTCCACCTTCCAAAGTGGCCATTTCCTTCAGGGGAACTGACCTCTGTTGCCTGAAGATGAGATGTAATCCCCGGAGATCTCCAGCCACCACCTGGAAGCTGGCCCCCTAGTGTCTACTAAAAGAATCTTAAGCATACAGCAGTATGGGACGGGGCTCTTACACGCGAGGAACCACAGGGTTGCTGGCCTTCTGGATGAGAGGGCTATTTGTAGAGATCATTAATTTACATCTGGCCTTCCTAAACAAGACTCGTGTGGTTAAGTGGGCGGGCTCTAACCTGGGAGAGCCGGGTTTGATTCCCTACTTCTCCACTTGCACCTGCTGGATGACCTTGGGCAAGCTGTAGCTCTGGCACAGCTGTTCTTGAAAAAGAGCAGTTTATGTCAGAGCTCTCTCAGCCCCACCTACCTCACAGGGGGTCCGTTGTGGGGAGGGGAAGGGAAAGGAGATTGTAAGCCACTCTGAGACTCCCTCGGGGAGTGAAGGGCGGGGTATAAATCCAATCTCTTCTCTTCTCTTTTCTTCTCTTCATATTAAAATTAAGGACCGGAGGATTTTCTCCATTGTGTTTTTTTTTAAATTGTGACGGGTTGATTTAGAGACAAAGAGGGCGTGGTTAGAGACAAACTTCTGTGAAAAAGAATTGTAATAGAGAATAATAGTTTGTTTTAAGGAGACTATTGGTTGTCAAATCCTTTTGTACAGTTCTGTTTGGTGGCTGGCATACTTGCGCACGCTGTACATCCATTGGTGGTTGATCCTCACCATCTGGAGGATGGCAGCCCTATCTGCAGAGAGACCATGCGTTTATGGGCAGGGCTGCGCCAAAATGATCTATCCAGTTTCGTTTTTGCTGTAGTCAAAATTCCTTTCTGTGTCTTTGGCGGTCCTGTTGAAATGGTTGCGATTTTTCATTTTTGTCCAGGATCTGCAGTACCGTTTGTCAGGAGCCTTGTAGAGTGCCCCGAAAGTGGTTCCTTAAGGTTTAGGGGATAGTGATGCCTGGGCTGGGTTGGAAAATAGACTTTGGGGGCGGATCCTTCAAAGCAGCCCTTTTCTCCAGGGGAGCTGATCTCTGTCAGCTGGGGATCAGTTGTAAAAGCGAGAGCTCTCCAGGCCCCACCTGGAGGCTGGCAACCCTGTTCCCCCAGGATATCCGTTCTTGGAGAGGAATAAATCCTAGAATCTTTTAAAGAAGAGGGAGAGGAGAGAACAGCTCGGTCCTGCTGCTGGACCTCCTGAGGGCACCTGGTGTTTTTGGCCACTGTGTGACACAGAGTGTTGGTCTGGATGGGCCACCGGCCTGATCCAGCATGGCTTGTGTTCTAAGTTGTCCAGCTAAAAAGTGTGTCTGTCTGGACAGAGGTGGGGAGGGGGCTCACTCAGAGTTTATTTATTTATTCAATCCATTTATACCCCACCCTTCTCTCCCAGTGGGGCCTCTGAGTGGGTTGCCAGGTCTGGGTTGGGAAATACCTGGACTTTGGGGGCGGATCTGGGAGAGGGTGGGGTTTGGGGAGGGGAGGGGAGGGGCCTCAGCATGGTACAATGCTATAGAGTCCACCTTTCAAAGCAACCTTTTTCTCCTGGGGAGTTGATCTAGGGTTGCCAGCCTCCAGGTGTGGCCTGGGGATCTCCCGCTTTTACAACTGGTCTCCAGCTGACAGAGATCAGCTCCCCTGGAGAAGATGGCTGCTTTGAAGGCTGGACTCTATGGCATTGTACCATGCTGAGGCCCCTCCCCTCCCCAAACCCCGCCTTCTCCTGGCTCCACCCCCAAAGTCCCCAGGTATTTTCCAACCCGGACTTGGCAACCCTAAGTTGATCTCTATCAGTTGTAAAAGCGGGAGATCTCCAGGCCCCACCTGGAGGCTGGCAACCCTATTTGGGGAGCTGAACTGTCCCTGAGCCTATTTCACAAGGGTGGGTTTGTTTGTTTTGCAGGATTGTATCCTGCAAAAAAAAAAACACCCCTCTGCTCAAAAACATATGAGTCAAAACGTATGAAAATTCAGCTCCGACTTGATCTCGGATCAAGAACAGAAACATTCCAGCCGGAAACAAGCAAAAAGAAAAAGCCAGCACAATTGTGGGAACTGCTGCGGGCCAGCTCTGACAACTTTGTTACGAATGCATCACTTGGATATTTGGAGTGTTATGGTATTAGGGAGCTATATTTGGGAATAGCTCGCTAAACGCTGCTTGCTTCGTTATTAACCCACCTATGAGCGACTTTAAAACGCTCCCGAGCGCATGTAAAACAAATGTATGCATTTTCCGTTTTGACAGGTTCTGGAGGATATGAGACTTCCCTCGGAGAAAGCGAGCAAACCTCGTTGACTCCGATGAGTTATAGTCACAGTTATTAAAGGGCATTAAGAAGAATCAGATCGGGTTTTTGCCTGGCAAGATTTATCATCGGGGTGGGGGGTGGGGGAGCCTGTGCAGCAAAGTCGACTGGCAGTATCAGGAATTAGCAAACGGAGGGCCGGTGTTTCCGAAGGTGTTATGTAACAGTCAGGCAGGCTCACAAAAGCCACATAAGCAACCTTTGCAAAAGGAGGAGGAGGAGGAAGAAGAAGAAGAAACGTGGACAGCTCATCCCTGATTTCAAAGCAATAACAATGTGTGTGTGTTTTCAATGCCAAGGCGCAAATGTTGCTTTCATAGATACCGAAGACTGAAGCATGAGTAAGATTTTATAACAAGGGCGATTCTCCTGTTTAGAACGTGAGTCTTTTAGGGATGCTTTGGGAGATGTTATCCAGACCCTTTCCCCACTTTCCTTTTAATTCATGTTCACCGCGGTGTCATCCAATCGAATTTAGCCTTCTTTTTATTCTGGTCCTCCCGCCCCCCCCCCCCCCCCCATTCTGCACTAAAATTGAATTCAATCTTCTTTTTTATTCCGGGTACTTTTTCCTGTTCTGCCTTATATTACCTCCCTACAGTGGTCAGCCCGGTTTCAGCTTGCTGTTGCTCCGGGTTATTTGGATGCTGTTTTGCCGTGGACTCAAAGACCCATTCTCCATCCAGTGTTTGCTCTGTTGTTTTACCACCCGACCCACACTGGGACAGAAGAAGATGCGGCTCAAAACCACATTCAAATACCCCAGGCCAGGGGTGGGCAAACTGTGGCTCGGGAGCCACATGCGGCTCTTTCACATATATTATGTGGCTCCCGGCAGGGCGGCTGGGGAAGCTAAATATCATTAGCAAACAAATATCATTGGACAAATTAATATAGTTATCAATATCTGCCTTTACCCCTTTTGTTATTATTTTTGGCAGTCTCACTGAATGTTAATAAAAAGCAAATTTCCTTATTTTCCAATAAAAGCAGGTAATATTTGTTCATGTCTTGTGGCTCTCAAACATCTGATGTTTATTCTATGTGGCTCTTATGTTAGCAGGTTTGGCCACCCCTGTTCTAGGTGGCTCTTACGCTGAGCAAGTTTGCCCACCCCTGCCCCAGGCCAACACCGTACTGACTGCAGAGTTACCCCTGAACGGCCATAAAACGGCCATAAATCTATGCAGATGGTACCATGAAACCGAGAGATCAAAGGAAGTGAAAGCAGCATGCAGTAATGTTCCCTCTAAGCTGAGTTAGTGTAAGCTAGCACACAGTTTTTTAGCTCCCGGCTCACACATTTTGGTCTTGGCTCAGGAAGGATGGCTCCAGAACAAACTAATTTATGCAGTAGCCAAATCGCTCGCTCACAACTTTAATGCCAGAGCTCACAAAGCAGAATTTTTGCTCAACAGACTCCACAGCTTAGAGGGAGCACTGGAGGCCAGAATAAAATCCGACAATCAAACAAAGTGAAAGTGGCATGCAACGTAGAGGGGAATTTCTGTTCCAACGTGGGTTTCATAAAACAGCGGAGCGAATGCTAGGTGCAGACTGGGCCGAAAACACTGAGAAAATCCGGAGTGGCAGGCAAATGTGGAAAGACCCCAGTCTCATTCTCTCGGAGGGGGGTTCTCCGCAAGGTTTTTAGAACACCCTTCGGGCACGATCAAGATTAAATGTCAACCCCCCCCCCCCAACCAATGCATTGTAAAGCAAGCTTGGAATCATCTTTCACTTGTGAACACAAACATATGAAGCTATCTGAGATGTCAGTCCACCCAGGTCAGTGTTGTCTACTCAGATTGGCAGCAGCTCTCCAGGGTCTCCGGCAGAGGTTTTTCCCACCACCCCCTATCTGATCCTTTTAACTGGAGAGCCCGGGGATCGAACCTGGGACTTTCCTGAAAGGGCGAGTATATTATGTGGTACTGACTTTGGAGCAATTGCTCCTGGGTTCCCGTTTCCGTATCTCACAATCACTGCATCAGGACAAACTGTTTCACTCTCCCTGGTTGTTGAAGTAACAGGATTTGTACCTTTTTGCATGCATAACTATTCTGTGGGCCTATTTAATAGTGTGTAACGATATTCGGTACATCGAAGCAATGGTCTAACTAAAATTCTTGATGTTCCAGAGAGCAAATCGTCTGTAATAGATGCAGCGGAGTCTATCCTCCGTAATATGCAAAGAGAACAGGACGAGATCTTCTGCCTTTAATATCCACTTGCTGATAAACTGAATAGGATGTACAGTGTACATAACTAGAATGGTTGGAGGTGTATCTTTCTGCCAGTAATGTTCTCACATGGTAGAAATGTCTCTTGGGGGGGGGGGGAATATAACAGATAAGTCTGGTGGCACCTAAAAAGACAAATAAATTTATTGTTTCACTAGCCTGATACCCATGCTCTGCTATGGTATTTAAGTTCCGTAAATCCAATTATAATACTGATGATGTGAAGTAAGACATACCATATTTTTCGCTCCGTAAGACGCACTTTTCCTCCCCAAAAAAGTGGTGGTGGGGGGGAAGTGTGTGCGTCTTATGGAGCTTTTCTTACCTGTAACAGGGCTCTTTCTTCAGCAGGAACGCAGGGGAACGCCATTCAGGCTGGCATCCCAACCTTCCCCGCCCCTCCCTGCTGGGCCTGAGCTGTTAAGACTTAAAAGGGAAACGGCAGGAAAAACCCCACCAGGCTAAGTACTCTTTCCCTTTAAGTGCTTTTCCCCTTTAAGACAGCCAGCAGCAGAAAGCCCCGCCCACAGATTAAGCTCCGTGGCTACTTTGCACAGAAAGGCCTGGCTTTGCATGGCATGCCGACCTCTCTCTTCTTTCCTTTCTCTATCTTTCTTCCTTCCTTCCTTCCTTTCCTTTTTTCTGTCTGTCTGTCTTTCTGTCTCTCTCTGTCCCCACCTTTCTTTCTTCCTTTCTCTTTCTCTCTCTCTCTCCTCCTCCTTCCTTCCTTTATCTCTCTCTCTCTTTCTTTCTTTCTGTTTCATTTTTTCCTGTTTTCCTCCTCTAAAAACAAGGTGCGTCTTATGATCAGGTGCGTCTTATGGGGCGAAAAATACAGTACATACTTTTTTTTTCTCCACTGAAGGATCTCTCTGTAGACCACATTGGTGGTTCTGCCATCAGGTGCTAAGATCACCAGGCTGCTTGGTGAGCTCACTCTGAAGCAGGCAACATAGAATTGTCCATTTAAGAAGCAGTCAACTGTTAAGTCAACTGCTGCCACCTTCCACAAAAAGTGGACTGTTTTGCTGTAAGCATCCCACCTCCTCTCCTACACCTGACAGGCAGCTGCCTGTCCAGTGTAGAGGGAGGAGTATTAGAAGCCACTGTGGAGGCAAGGCTGGCAGGATCACTAAGGCATTACTGCTGGGGTGGGCTCCCTCGTGGCTTTAAGCAACAGTATTGTAAACAATATTGGCTTCTCTCATGTTCTTATGTTTATAGGCGTTATTTTGCAAAATCTGACATGGAACACTGGAAATCTGGAAATTACAAAAACAAATTGGTGTAATCTCTTGATGTATAAAATTAAGGAATGAATAACTAAGATAGGATAAAATAGTCTCCACTGAATGAGAGGAAACTGTGAGATCAAAAGATGGCTGTTAAAACAGAAAACAGGAGCGTTAGAGTCTCTTTGATTTTGAGGGATCAAAACTATGCCATTGTGGTTGATGTACTGAATTGATTTTCAAACATTGAACAGTCCAATTCTTTATATTTATAGCTTCATGCATACTGTGTTTCTTATATGGAAGGACATGACATAAGAACAACATAAGCGAAGCCAATGTTGGATCAGGCCAATGGCCCATCCAGTCCAACACTCTGTCTACACAGTGGCCAAAAACACCAGGTGCCCTCAGGAGGTCCAGCAGTGGGGGCAGGACACTAGACGTCCTCCCACTGTTGCCCCCCCAAGCACTAAGAATACAGAGCATCACTTGCCCCAGACTGAGAGTTCCTATCTATACCTTGTGGCTAATAGCCACTGATGGACCTCTGCTCCATACGTTTATCCAATTCCCTCTTGAAGCCATCCATGCTTGTAGCCGCCACCACCTCCTGTGGCACTGCATACACATTTCAGTGTGTATTATAAATTTCAGTGAAATGTAGTAATGATGATAAGGTACCATGCGCTTGTGGTGAATGGAATCCCAGGAGTTTGGTTTCAGACTTCTTTCTACCCCAGATGTCACAAACCCATCGACACTTAGGTAGAGTCTAGCAATATTATAGTCACCTCCACCTCAGCTATGCTTTAGGGCAGCGATTGGGGATGACTGTTAGTTCTGTCATAGAAAGAGCTGGAGAACCCCAAAAGTTATCTGGGGAGCAGCCCTAATAGCACGACCCAAATCCAGACTTGTTTATTTGCTTGTTTATCAAGTGACCAGGGTTAGTATTACCAGTACTGCCTTGGCCGTATCTGGGGAGGATGGAGTTTGCAAGGATGTGATGTCACTTCCAAATGACACTCTAGGATTTCCCCCCCAATCTCTATGGTAAAGTCATGCATAAATTCCTGGATCATCACTATGGAGGCTATTTTCCAGTCATTTTTTTTCTCATACTCAAGTTGGATGTAGTATTTAAGTATTTGAAAGGCTTTCAAAAGCAGCTTTTCCTGTTGGCAACAGAGGATAGGACTCACAATATAATGGGTTTAAATTATAGGTAGAAAGATACCGGCTGGTTATTAGGATTTCTTTTTTACAGTATGTGTAGTTCAGCAGTGGAACCAGTTGTGGAGGGTGGTGGTGAGCTCCCCCTCACTGGTAGTCTTCAAGCAGCAGCGGGACAAATACTTGTTAGGAATGCTCTAGGCTGATCCTGCATTGAGCAGTGGGTTGGACTAGATGGCCAGTATGGCCCCTTCCAACTCTATGGTTCTGTGAAACACACTGGAGATTGCTGTTCTACATGTACATTTAATTAGAGTTTGTCTAGGTTATTTTCTAAACAGCATCACCTGTGTCTTCCCACAGAACAACGGGAGATAAACCAGTAGAAATCCATCTTGGTTAAATTAACCTCCTGAGAGTTAGTTCCTGAGAGCTCAGAACAACCCACCAACAAAAAGAAATGGACTGTGATCAAATCTTTCACAGGAAATCAAAAGTAGACAGCTAGGGCCGTCCAGATCAGTCCAAAATAGTTGAAGACTGCCAATCACAATGGGGATTCTCTAGTTTGCAACCCACAATGCTAGTGTTGAGGTCAACTTTTACCTTCAGGGTTTTGGAAGATTCTTGGCAGCATGTGTTTCATCTGTTTTTGAGAGATTGATTTCTACTATTCCTGCTCCTCTAAGGGATCCCTACCAAAAGTGAGTTTCATAGCCTGGCTAGAACTGCGTAGCGTTGTACGGATCTCCTGTAGCAGCACAGCAAGCCCAAGGGATTTCGGAAACTCTCTAGCAGCATCGAGCACCCGCCGAACAATAATCACAACCGCCGTCTTCTTTCGCTGGCCCGGTTCCTGACATCAGTATTATCCAACTGAGGTGTTTCCCAGACAACTGGAATAGTGTGCCTTTTGAAGGGGCCATCCATAATTCTGAAATCTGTTTAATGCTTTTTAGGAGACATTCCTCATGTTCCCCTTGAGTCACTGAGAAGATAATTAAATCAATCGAGGAAGGCAACTCTTTCGGTTAAATTTAAACCATGCCTCATCTTCGGTTGCCAATTGCCAAGTGGAGGGAGAGAGGCTGCGTTCTGGAAAGCTGATGGTTCCACTGCTCCTTGGGGAGGAAATGCTGTCTGGATCCGGGGCCATTTAGACCCTACAAGCAATACACAAGGCCTCTCTTTGGTACTCTCTCTTATGCTAGGGGGCCCCAGCCTTTTTGAGCCTGTGGGCTTATTTGGAATTTGGGCACAGAGGGATGGGCACCACCACAAAATGGCCACTGCAAAGCGGCTGCCTGAGGGGGCTGAGCCAGCCACAAAATGGCTGCCACAGCTTTTCTCCAGCCCCATAGTGAAGATCCTTGTGCTGTGGTGGCAGCTGCTGCCAAAGCAGCATTTGGAAAAATCTGCACAGCCAATCAAGTCTCCAGTGGCCAATCAGAAGCCTTGCTGGCAATGCTCCCTCTAAGCTGTGGAGTCCTCTGAGCAAAAATTCTACTTTGTGAGCTACTGGCATTAAAGCTGTGAGCGAGCGATTTGGCTGCTGCATAAATTAGTTCACTCTGGAGCCCTTCTTCCTGAGAAGACAAAAATGTGTGAGCTAGCTCACAAAAAACTGTGAGCTAGCTCACACTAACTCAGCTTAGAGGGAACACTGTTTGCTGGGCAAAAGCCATACCTGGCCCCCAGCCACTTTCTAAAAACACTTGGCAGGGACTAGCAAATGTGTTAGGGGCACCCACAGGCACCAAATTTGGGACCCTGGTCTTATGCTATCTCTGCGAGAAATGTGGCCTATAAACAAAGTGAAATAAACTTCCTTCCCTTGCTATGGCAAGCCTGGCCCATTCAAAGGCCTAAATCTCTCTGAATTTCCCTTAGAAAAGAGCAAGAGACCAGTTGCACCATAAAGACTAACAAAATACATGGCAGGGTATGAGCTTTCATGAGTCACTGCTCACTTCTTTAGGTACATAAGAACATAAGAGAAGACAATGTTGGATCAGGCCAATGGCCCATCCAGTCCAACATTCTGTCACACAGTGGCCAAAAACAGCAGGTGCCATCAGGGGGTCCACCAGTGAAGCCAGGACACTAGAAGCCCACCCACGTCCTCCCCCAGGTACCAGCAGTGACTCCCGAAAGTTCATACCCTGCCACATATTTTGTTAGTCTTCAGGGTGTTACTGGACTCTTGCTCTTTTCTACTGCTGCAGACAGATTAACATGGCGACCCATCTTGAATTAACCTTGGCATCCATAACACTTTTAAATGCCAGTAAGAGCTGCAACTTGTTCATTCATGCTGTGCTCTGGACACAAGAATGGAAAGCTCATATCTGTGCCTTCAAGATCATGTGAAACTGGCTCTTCCAAGTCTATGACTCCAAAAGGAGGCTATGTCGACCTGCCAGCTCCTTCACTTTCTGATGTGTTCCGTCTTGGCTTCAGATCCTGGTTAGATAATTTGGGTTTTTTTTTTAAGGTTTCACATGTACAGGTTACTCTGTGAAATGACTCCCGTGTGCCCCCATCCAAATGCATGTGATCATTATGTAAAGGTCCTATCAAATCTTGCAATATTTCTTTTTTGCTTATGATTACAGTTGCCGTTCCCTATTCAGTTGTTTCTCCTGCATCTGTTTGCTCTCGGTCTCCCTCTGTACTTGTTAGGTTATGACAAATGAAAATTGGATTAGGCCGATTAACACAGTCATGGTTGAAATGTCCTCATAATCCACAATTAAAGCACCACAATGCCTGGTCATGCCCACCAGGTGCTACTAACAACATCAGATGAGCCCTGCTGGATCAGACCAGCGGTCCATCTAGTCCAGCATCCCATCTCACACAGTGACCAACCAGTTCCTCTGGAGGGCCAACAACAGGGCATAGAGGCCGAGGCCTTCCCCTGATAAGATAAGAGCCCTGCTGGATCAGACCAGTGGTCCATCTAGTCCAGCCTCCGGTCTCACACAGTGGCCAGCCAGTTCCTCATAGGGTTTACAAGGCAAGAGATGTTCAAAGGCAGTTTTGAGCCATTGCCTTCCTCTGGACTTCCTTGGTGGTCTTGTTGGCAGAGTTCAGGAACAACCCAATCCACGCTTTGGAGTTCACTTTCTATGAATTTACAGCAGCAGGATTATGAAAAAAGGCAGTAACTGGTTACAGGCCATGAAGACAACAGAGAGGCCTTCTGAGCCCCGAGCACTAACACATATTAACACACAGCAGCGAGAGAAACAACAAGGGATAGACGGAACTGAAAGAGAAAAGCATTCAATAAACCCTAAACACTAGAGAGTGCTCCACAGCTTCCCCTAGAGTTCAAGTGGACTAAGCTACTCTTTCAGCAGTAGAGTAACTAGAGTTTTAGCAAGCTGTCGCCAGTCTGGTGTAGTGGTTTGGAGCATGGGCTCTAATCTGGGAGAACTGGGTTTGATTCCCCACTCTTCCACATGCAGCTGCTGATGTGACCTTGGGTCAGTCACAGTTCTCTCAGAGCTGTTCTCTCAAGAGCAGTCCTCGAAAGAGCTCTCTCAGCCCCACCTACCTCACAGTGTGTCTGTTGTGGGGAAGGGAAGGGGAAGGAGATTGTAAGCCGCTCTGAGACTCCTTCGGGTAATGAAGGGTGGGGTATAAATCCAATCTCCTCCTCCTCCTCCTCTTCTTCTAGGCTGCGGTCACACACACTAAACAATCCACTTTCAATCCACTTTTCAACTGGATTTTGCTAGTTCACACAGTAAAAATCCAGTTGGAAAGTCCACTGAAAGTGGACTGAAAGTGGATTATTTAGCGCGTGTGACCGCAGCCGTAATGTGTTGCAGGAGGCATCAAAATGCTTGTATTTCTCTCCTTGTCAGTGATGCCACCATCTTTCTCTACCTGCCCAACGAATGCAGAATTTGTGGCGTGTCTGGATGTAATGCAGACAGTCCTCCAAAGGTCAGGCGTGTGAATGTAGTTCAAGGTTACCCTTCCGAGAGGGGCAAATGCATCCCCTGAAGGAGATTTCTCATTTACACCTGTGTAAATCTGGGATGCAGTCTCGCACTTCAGCGAAATCAATTGAGTACAACTCAAAGCAGAATGGCATGCAAGTAAAATCTTGCAGTTTTTCCATGGCTGGCTCGAGTTTTTGGTAATAGTGTTAAAATACGGGCTCCATCCTAATTATATCTCCTGGCTTGAAGGATTTGTGCAGAATCCTCTTGTAAATATTGCTAAGATGGAGTGCAAATATAAAAACTGAGATGCTGGATCCCTCCAATAACGTCTTATGCTATCACGATGGTGAGGATTAGCCAAATTAATAATTGCCAGTGGTGGGCTATGAGAAATACATTAATTAGAGGTTGCCACAAATTACGGTCCGGGAGGAGGCTCGCCCACCCTGTCTCTGCATGATTCACCATTCTGGTCTTGCATTCAGTGCGAGCCAGCCAGCCTGCGGCTTCTCTGCATCAGTTGTGATCGGCGCATTCAATCGCTGCTGTTGCAGGGAGGCAGGAGGCTAGCAAGCAACGCTCCCTCTAAGCTGGGGAGTCTTGTGAGCAAAAATTCTACTTTGCGAGCTACTGGCATTAAAGCTGCGAGCGAGCCATTTGGTTCCTGCATCAAGCTGCATTTAAAAAATAATAATCTGCACAGCCAATCAAATCTCCAGTGGCCAGTCAGAAGCCTTGCTGGGCAAAAGCCCCACCTGCCCCTGTTTACTTTCTGAAAATGTTTGGCAGGCACCATAGAATCATAGAATGTTAGAGTGGGAAGGGACCTTGCAGGTCATCTAGTCCAACCCCCTGCACGGTGCAGGAGCATAGTCGAAAGATAGCCCTACAACATACCCGAAAGATGGTCATCCAGCCTCCGCTTGAAAACGTCCAGCAACGAAGAAGAAGAAGAAGAAGAAGAGATTGGATTTATACCCCGCCCTCCGCTCCCCAAGGGAGTCTCAGAGCGGCTTACAAACTCCTTTTCCCTTCCCCTCCCCACAACAGACACCCTGTGAGGTAGGTGGGGCTGAGAGAGCTCTTTCCCAAGCTGTCCTTGAGGGAACAGCTGGCACAGAGCTATGGCTTGCCCAAGGTCATCCAGCCAGGTGCAAGTGGAGGAGCGGGGAATCAAACCCGGTTCTCCCAGATCAGAGTCTGCGCACTTAACCACTACACCAGACTGGCTCTCCTGGCACTCCAAAGGAACATCTACCACCTCCGGAGGCACCATGTTGGGGACTCCTAAGCTAGAGGCTGAGCTGTGAACTGGGAGGTCTCAGATTCAAATCTTCCTTCTCTCGTGAACAGACCGGGTTGCCTTAAGCAAGCCCTTCTGAATCGCAGCTCCCTTCCCCCATCAGCATACTGTAGTGGTCAGTGTGTCTGACTAGGACCTAGGTCCAGTCATTTTCTCTGAGCCTAGCCTACCTTGCAAAGTTGACGTGAGGAGGGAGAGTGGGAAAGAGAACCGTGGACACTGTCCTGAGCTCCGTGGAGGGAGGGTGGGATAAAGAATACATACGAGATAGATCTACAAAAGCAATACTGGGATCACTGCCCCACCTTATGAGTGTGTTGCATTTATTTATTTGTTTGTTTGTTTGTTTCGATTTATATTCCGCCCACCCTGCAAGTAGGCTCCGGGCGGATCACAAGTAAGTTCTAAAACACATAAATACAACATTTAAAAAAAGGTAACAGTTTCCCTTACTCGAAAGCCAGTCGAATCCGACTCTAGGGTTGCAGTGCTCATCTCTGTTTCCAAGCCGAAGAGCCAGCGCTGTCCGAAGACTTCTCTGTGGCCTTTTGCTGACATGACTAGACACCAAGGAATGCTGTCACCTTCCTGCCAAAGCGGTACCTATTCCTCTACTTACAATTTCTTGCTGTCAAACTACTAGGCTGGCAGGAGCTGGGACCAGAAACGGGCGCTCACTCCGTCCCGCGGCACTCGGGTCTCAAACTGCCGAACTACTGATCTTCCGGTCTGCAGTTCAGTGTCTTAACCACTGAGCCACTGTGGCCCTAGAAATACAACATTACAGGATAATTAAAAACAGCTTAAAATGACATCGATTTGAACAAGACACACTGTTTATCTCTGTACATAGTTTCCAAGCTGGCACCATTGGGTCTCTAAGATTGTCTTAATCAGGGCCGCGTAGAGGTGGTGAGCTTCAACTTCAGCAGGGGAGGCCAGTTTTTATTGGACGCCCGCCACCTCAGCCAAAGGCCTGGCAGAACAGCTCCATTTTACAGGCCCTGAGGAACAGTAGTAAGTCCCACAGGGCCCTGATCTCAGACTGGAGCATGTTGTAAAGGTTACTAATCCTGCATTAGGGCCACGGTGGCTCAGAGGTTAAAGACGCAGAGCTGCAGACTGGAAGGTCGGCAGCTGGGTCTATTCGAGGCCCTAGTGCCATGGGACGGAGTGAGCTCCCGGTTCTGGCCCCAGCTCCTGCCAACCGAGCAGTTTGAAAGCAAGAAAATGCAAGTAGATAAATAGGCACCGCTTCGGTGGGAAGGTAACAGCGTTCCGTGCGCCTTGGCATTTAGTCACGCCGGCCACATGACCACAGGGACATCTTCGGGCAGCGCTGGCTCTTCAGCTTGGAAACGGAGTTGAGCACCGCCCCCTAGAGTCGGATTTGACTGGCTTTCGAGCAAGGGAAACCTTTACCTTTTTAATCCTACAGTGCCCTTTTAAGAAAGATCCTACAGTCAGGATTTCCTTATTTTGTTTAATGCGAGTGGCCAAGGGCATGGAAACATTCAACATATCCTGTGAAGAGGGGACGGCTAAATAGGGTCCTAGAAATTATAGTTATTCATATATTCACAATTTTGGTTCTCTAAAGGTTTTAGGTTGTGTAAATACAGCATTTTTGTGTTACTCCTCCCTCTCCTTTTTACTCGCTTCATCGATCTCTTCTGTTTCAGGACTCTGGGCTATTCGCGTTGTACCGTAACCGTGTTATTTTGCGTTGGTTATTCCTGCCCTTTTCCATTCACAGGAAGGGATATATCAGCCCCGTATGTTTCATCTTATTTATTACTCAGCATCTGTCGCCAGCGTTGCAAAAAGAAAAATACAAAGTGTTATTAAGCATTACTATACTTAATAGTAAATTATACTTGTTGTAGTGTTATAGTACTATTATACACTATTACAGTACACACAGAGTCTAATTTATAATAGTCTACTACAAGTGGGGCCCCGCGAGACTCACGGGGGGACTCACATCTCTCTCCCCCCACTCTTGTGCCAAGCCCAGGGCAGCCCCTGGGCTCTCCAGCTGTCTCCATGGGGTCCAGTGTGGAGCCCTGGGCTGTCCAGTAGCAGCAGCAGCAGCAGCAGCAGAGTTGGATTTAATTCCCACCCTTCACTCAGAGTCTCAAAGCAACTGACATTCTCCTTCCCTCCCCCTCCCCATAACAGACACCCTGCGAAGTAGGTGGGGCTGAGAGAGCTCTTTCCAGAACAGCTCTGAGAGAACTTGTGACTGACCCAAGGTCACCAAGCAAGCTACATGTGGAGGAATGGGGAATCAAACCCGGTTCTCCAAATTGGAGTCCACCGTTCTTAAGCACTACACCAAACTGGGCGGCGCTGCCACCGGGCTGAGCACGGAGTCCTGGGACATGGGGCTGCTACCACCAGGACTCCGTGCTCCACATGTAGCTTGCTTGGTGACCTTGGGTCAGTCACAAGTTATGATTTGCTGTGAATCTTCAGGGCCTGGTGAGCCCCTGGGCTCTCCCTGGCTTGCACTGCTGCTGCCTACCCACCCGAGGTAACTGCATTCTCTGCCCTTGCTTTGGGGGGGATTTAAATCTGTATTCAGCTACCTGCGATGGGGTCCACGGGTGTTGCCAGCCCCCAGGTCCAGGTGGGTTTTCCCCCGCTTCTGAGGGCTCCAATCCACTGCTGGCCATCTGGCTGGCGGGGGAAGCCCTGCCCCCAAGCCCCAATAAATAACCGCTGCGAACTTTGTACAACCCTGTAAGGTAGACCAACATTAGAGGATTCCTATATAGTCAGTGGGGAGGGGGCTGAGGCTAAGAGGGAAGAAGAAGAAGAAGAAGATGAAGAAGAGACTGGATTTATACATTGCTCTTCACTACCAGAAGGAGTCTCTGAGCGGCTTACCAACTCCTTTCCCTTCCCCTCCCCACAGCAGACACCCTGTGGGGTAGGTGGGGCTGAGAGAGCTCTTTGGAGGACTGCCCTTGAGAGAACGGCTCTGAGAGAACTCGTGATTGACCCAAGGTCACGCCAGCAGCTGCATGCGGAGGAGTGGGGAATCAAACCCGGTTCTCCCAGCAGAGTTCACGCTCTTCAACACTACACCAAACTGGCTAAGCTAGTTAATTTCAGAGGCGGTGTAGCATTACTAGGATCTCATAGACCCAGGTTCAGATTCCCCCTCCACTATGAAGGTTGCTTTTTGACCTTGGGCTGGTCACGCTCGGTCCACCCTACCTCACCGGGTTGTTGTGAGGATAAAACCAGGGGGGGGGGAAGCAGTGAGAACTCTCTGCACCATGCCTTGGCTTAGAGGACAGGTAGGAAAGAAAATGCGTTCGGTACGTTTTGAACCTGGGACTTCTCTCCCTCGACCTTTCCCATTGGACTGGATGTGGAATGGATTGCTTTTGTCCGGCTGATTATCAGGGTAGAAAAACCCAGCCGGTTGCCCTTGGTTTGCTGTGAATCGCACGGCTTAGAAGCTTTATCTCCGTTGCAGCTGTTCTGGTGGAAGGTCTCACTTGTTTATTAGGATCAGGAAGATATATATTTTTTAAAAACGTTATCTTTAGCCTAGGTTCAGCATTAGGCTAGCTGACTGTGACGGTTCCCTTGCAGAGCGTTTTCCGGAAGGGATTTCCATCTCAATGGGCCCTGTCCTCCATTCTGGAAGATGGCGGGATGTAGGGCAGCCAGAGTCTCTCGGCCTCCTTTTTTTCCTCCCCCCTTCTCCCCCCATGCCGACGGAAAACGACTTGGAAATTGGTCCCCAGATTATGAGCGGGGGTGGGTGGGCTGGACTGTATTCGAGGCTTGTCTGGTGCAGACTTTGAACGTCTGATTTCAGCGGTCTCAAATTGCTAGCCCTCACATTTGCAAGGCAGGGTTGCCAGGTCTGGGTTGGAGAACCTATGATTTGCTGTGAATCTTCTTGTCGAGAGAAAATGTTGACATCGGTTTCCAGCTACGCAGCCGGCAAACTGAAGAAGTGGATGGAAACGTCTCCTTTGAGTATCTAGAACAGGCGTTTTTTGCCAAGGCTGTTTCTAAAAATGTTTTGCAAACGTGGATTTGTCTGATCAAGTTGAACGGACCACACAGACCAATATTTCTCTTTGAAGGAGGAAACATTGTAATCTATGCCTTGTTCATGGTTATATTTATAGTTATAGCGTGCACTTATTTTGATGCCGGGACACCACCAACTTTAAAATTGTGATATAAGAGATTGTCATTGTTAAATAGAATTGATATGTTTTGGCAATCTTTGATGGTGTTTTTCCAAGCGGAATTTGCATGTCTGGTATCTCTGTGACGCTAGTTTCCCCAGCTGTTTGGATTTTCTCCAGGGGAGCTGATCTCTGTCAGCTGGAGATCAGTTGTAAAAGCAGGAGATTCCCAGGCCCCACCTGGAGGCTGGCAACCCTATTGCAAGAAGACTCATGGAATTCACTGCCCCAGGAGGTGGTGGCGGCTACAAGCATGGACGACTTCAAGAGGGAATTAGATAAACATCTGGAGCAGAGATCCATCAATGGCTATTAGCCACAAAGTATAGATAGGAACTCTCAATCTGGGGCAGGTGATGCTCTGTATTCTTGGTGCTTGGGGGGGTAACAGTGGGAGGGCTTCAAGAGGGAATTGGATAAACATATGGAGCAGAGGTCCATCAGTGGCTATGAGCCACAAGGTACAGATAGGAACTCTCAGTCTGGGGCAAGTGATGCTCTGTATTCTTGGTGCTTGACTGGGGGGGGTCAATAGTAGGAGGGGTTCTAGTGTCCTGGCCCCACTGCTGGACCTCCTGAGGGCACTTGGTATTTTTGGCCACTGTGTGACACAGAGTGTTAGAGTGGATGGGCCACTGGCCTGATCCAACATTGGCTTCTCTTATGTTCTTATGTCCTTAAACATTTGAACAAGACCAGGCCGTGTCCGAGGGACCTGTGGCTCCCGCCACAATGTTCTCTCTAAGCCCCACAGTGTAGTGAGCAGAAATTCTACCTCATGGGTGAAAAAAGCTAGCAGCATTACAACTGTGAGTGAGTCTGCATTTGACTGTCGCCTAAATTAGGGGTTTTTTTTAGATTATTTCCATAACCTTGCAGCAATCTCAGAGTGAATTCCTTGAAACTAGATTTAAATTAGATTTTAAGAACAAGCCAAACTTCAGAGGAGAAAACAGAATCAAGTCGAATTTCCCTACAGGAAATGTTGACCTCTGTGGGGGTAGACCAGGCCCACTGGCACAGCTTAGAGGGAACTCTGGGTAATCGGCACCAGGGGTCATTTCGTAGAAAAAGAGGCACAGGAGCTCATTTGCATACCTATTAGCATACCTCATTAGCATATGCCATGCCCCCTGACATCACCAGAAGTGTGTCAGAAAGGGAAGCAAAAGGGGGGGGGGCATCTTCAAAAGCCTCCCCTCCCCTTCCCCAGCTGGCCTGCCAAGGCGGGGGTGGCAGCGAAGCGAGAAGGGCCCCATAGAATACAATGGAAAGATTGTGCCACCACCGCCGCACAACTCTAAACAGAAGGGGTTTAAGCTTTAAACCCCTTCTCGCTTCGCTTCCTCCACAGGCCCGCTGGGAGCTGGGGGAGGGGCTTGCCACCACTGCCATTTCCATTTGTGCCCACTAGGGGTGTGCAAATAAAATTTTTTGGGCCCGATTCAGATCAGGCCAAATCAAGCCACATCTGTTCCGGCTGCTGAATGACCCCCCCACATGTCAGTTTCAGCAATGCAAGCGGCTTCTGGAGTCATTGGGCTGCCGAATGTCAGTTTCAGCCCCATTATACCCTATGGGCCATTGAAGTCAATGGCAAAAACTCATAGGGTATATGAAGGGCTGGAGGAGAGGTGGTTTGAGGGGGAGGCTCCAAACTTGCAGGGTAGCTCTCCCTGAAATACCCACCAAGTTTCAAGACGGTTGGACCACAGGGTCCAATCCTACAGGCCCCCAAACAGGTTGCCCCCATCCCCTCCATTGTTCTCTATGGTGGGAAAAAACATTACCTTTTTCCCACCACAGAGAACAATGGAGGGAAGGGGGGGGCAACACAACAACCCTGTGAGGGAGGTTAGGTTAAGATTGTGTGACTGGCCCAGGATCACCCAGCAAGCTTGCCCGGCACAAGCGGGGATTCGAACCTCAATTTCCCAGCTGCTAGTCTGACACCTTCACCATTACACCATGCTGGCTGGCTGTTCGAGGAACACTCCAGGGGCTTCGGAAGACTTCCAGATTTGCGGAGCGGCACAGCAGGAGATGAACTGCTGTGTCTCCCATGCTCTCTGTTCCTAGACATGTATTTAGGAGCTTATGCTTGGTGAGAGGGTAAAGAGACGTTTCCGTCAGTTCTGGGAAAGGCGCTGATTTTCGATTTGGTTCCTGGGCACTTGACAGGCTGGGGCATGGAGACCGAGTCCTTTGAGGAAAGGCTGAAGAAGCTGGGGATGTTTGGCCTGGAGAGGAGATGACTGAGAGGGGATACAAAGCTCCCTCTAAGCTGTGGAGTCTTGTGAGCAAAAATTCTACTTTGTGAGCTCCTGGCGTTAAAGTTGTGAGTGAACATTTTGGCTGCTGCATAAATCAGGTAGCTCTGGAGCCCTCCTTCCTGAGCTAAGGCAAAAATGTGTGAGCCGGAGCTCACACTAACTCAGCTTAAAGGGAACACTGGATACATGATAGCCATCTTCAAGTATTTGAAGGGCTGTCATATAGAGGAGGGAGCGGAGTTGTTTTCTGTTGCCCCAGGAGGTCGGACCAGGACCAGTGGATTGAAATCAAGTCAAAAAAAGTTTTCGGCTAAACATTAGGGAAAACTTCCTGACAGAGTGGTTCTCCAGTGGAACGGGTTTCCTTGGGAGGTGGCGGGCCCTCCTGAGTGAGCCAGTTTGGTGTAGTGGTTAGGAGAGTGGACTTTAATCTGGGAGAATCGGGTTTGATTCCCCACTCCTCCACATGCAGCTGCTGGTGTGACCTTGGGTCAGTCACAAGTTCTCTCAGAGCTGCTCTCTCAAGGGCAGTTCTGGAAAGAGCTCTCTCAGCCCCACTTACCTCACAGGCAAGGCTCCCTCTAAGCTGCGGCATCTTGCGAGCAAAAATTCTACCGTATGAACTGCTGGCATTAAAGTGAGCGATTTGGCCACTGCATAAATCAGTTTGCTCTGGAGCCATCCTTCCTGAGCTAAGACAAAAATGTGTGAGCTGGAGGCTAAAAAAATGTGAGCTAGCTCACACTCACTCAGCTTAGAGGGAACACTACCAGGGTGTCTGTTGTAGGGAGGGGAAGGGAGAGGAGATTGTAAGCTGCTCTGAGACTCTTTCGGGTCGGGAAGGGCAGGGTATAAATCCAATCCTTTCCTCTCTTCTTCTTCTAGGCTAGTTTTTAAGCAGAGGCTAGATGGCCAACTGATAGCAGGATGGCTTCTGTGAATTTAGGCAGACCGTGAGAGGGAGGCCAGGAAGGGATGAGTCAGTGCTCAGATCTCAAGGCCCTTTCTTCCATGCCCAGGGTAACACCAATTGCCACTCTGGAGCCAGGAAGGAATTTTCCTCCATGCCAGATTGGCTGGGAATCCTGGAGGTTTTTTGCCTTCTCTGATTGTAGCAAAAATATAAACCGCAAAGATTCACAACTTACTCAGGTAAACAGTAGACAACAGTCTATTGAAATGCAAAAACAGTAAATTGAAAATACAATAGAATCGGTAGTCGCAGTTCAAAAACACGGTTTGCAAATTCAAGATACTTAGATGATAGTGGAAAATTTTTCAGAAGAGACTCCTTTATATCCTTTGAATATAATAGTGTCCAAAAGACCTCAAAGTCCATGAGAAAGGCAGAGGACATCCCAAACCAACAAACTTGTAACAGCCAAAAACGTCCTTCTCAGGTACGCCAGACATTTCAAAGCCATCTTCCTCAGTAGTACGGCTGAAAATGGAACCTAATTTCCACAGTAATGTGGGCACAGCTCATATCTCAAATGGAATTTGTGGTTCTCCTTTTTTTTAATTTTAATGTCCTTCTCAGGTATGATTCTCTGATTGTAGAGCAGGGGTCGCTGGGCGGGGGGAGGAGGCAGTTGTGAATTTCCTGCATGATGCAGGGGGTTAGGCTAGATGACCCTTGAGGTCCCTTCCAGCTCTATGTTTCTGCGTTTCTTCGAAGAAGCCGCCTGGAAAATACAATTGCCCATCTTAGGAGCAAAGGCTGGCCTACCGCAGCTGCCAGAGTGGAATCTCTCATTTGGCAGGGGATCATTTTCCGTTTCCTGTCAGCGTGTGTGTGGGGAGGGGGAGGAGAATCCTGTAGCCAGGGAGACGCTTTGCCAAGTTCCTCAGAGACCTTCTGGAATCCTTCCGAACGCTCCACCAACGTCCCGCCCGAGGCCGGAGCGGAATCCCCCCAACCTGCCTTCTGCTTGGCTTCTCGTCTGTTGGCCCTCCAGACGAACCAGGGAGTTCCCCCTTCTATCCAAACCGAAGCCAGAACCTGAGATTACCGGTGGGTCTGTCAAGAGCCAAAACTGGGAATCCGGTTCTGAAATCGCCAGCATTTTTCTCGGCGACGATCAGGCCGATAACAAGATGCCCTGTTGTTTCATCGCAGAGGGCAGCGAATGAGACGGAGAAGAAAGGGAGCAGCAGGCGAAATGTTAGGACCGATCAGTTCCGATCAGCGTCTGATATCCACATGCCTCCTTGGCTTAGAAATCGCGGCGGAGATTGCATAAGGTTTTGCTAAGACTGCTGTTCTTTGTTCTTTGCAGCGACTCCAACCCCTCTTGGTGGGAGGTGGTCCCGGGCGAAATGCCATCTGGGTGCGGGGAAACATGAGTGACAGAGGGTCTTGGTGGCCAGGTTTTGCTGTCAGGGCATTGGAGGAACGGAGAGGAGACAGCCAGCTGATCTCATCTGCGTAGGGTTGCCAACCTCCAGGTAGGGCCTGGAGATCCACCCCAGAATTAGAGCTGATCTACTTACCTAAGGGACCGCCTTTCTCCATATGTTCCCCGGAGAGCACTAAGATCGGGATCCCAAAAAACCCCTGGTTCTCCTGGGCCTTAAAGGAGCCAGGCTGGCCAGAATGAGGGCCAGGGCCTTTTTGGTGGTGGCCCCTTCCTGGTAGAATGAGCTCCCGGATGACATCAGGGCCCTCCGGGACCTTTTGCAGTTCTGAGGGCCTGCAAAATGGAGCTCTTCCACCGGGCTTTCAATTAGGGTGCCGCCTTTTAACATCATGGCCCTGGCTCTAACACCAATACCACCACTAACCTGATGATCAGCAGCCTGGAAGAAGCCTGGATTAGGGGGCAGGTGACTATTCAGATGTTGAGAGAACGTCGCCACGTTTCATCACACCCATGTTCTGAGTAGTTAGGGGTTTATATACTGTGATTCTAACTTAATTTGTTATTCACATACTTTTTAAGGTTTTAATGCATCCATCTATGTGTGTGTTCTGTCAGCCGCCCTGAGCCTGCTACAGAGGGGAGGGTGGGATAAAAATTTAACAATAAAATAAATAATGAATCAATAAATCTCCAGATGACAGAGGTCGGTTCCCCGGGAGAAAACGGCTGCTCTGGAGGGTGAACTCTGGCATTATAGGCCCCATATAGGCCCCAGAGGCTACCGAGGTCTGGCACCCAAAATCGCCTGACTTGCCCCGGTCCAAAAGTGGCCCGGCTGACCTGTACCAGGGCCAGGGCTTTCTCGGTGGCGGCTCCTTACTGGTGGAATGAGCTCCCGGATGACATCAGGGGCCCTGCGGGATTTGTTACAGTTCCGCAGGGCCTGTAAGACGGAGCTCTTCCGCCAGGCTTTCAAATAGGAGCCGCCATCGGGGAGAAAGCTGACTATACCATCGCCCTGGCCCTGTTGATCGCACCCTGCTGCCTCTACCCACCGGAGCGCTAGGAAGTCGCCATCTTGTGGATTTGTAATGTAGCGCCGTTTTAAATGTTTTATATTGTAAACTTGTTTTATGCTGTTTTATGCTGTTAGCTGCCTTGAGCCGGTTGAAAAACTGGCAAGGCGGGATATAAATGGAACAAATAAATAAATAAATAAAATTATACCCTGCCAAGGTTCCTCCTATCTCCAAACCCTGCGTTCTCCAGGCTCCACCCCTAAATCTCCAGGGACTTCTCAACCTGGAGGTGGCAACCCTTTGCATCTTCCTCTGAGGCCGAGATCGACTTCCCTGAAGCTGGTGGTTTACAAACCTCACTAGTGGAAAAACACTAGGATGAACAGGAGGTGTTTTTGACACCGCCTGCAAGGAAGTGGTGGAGTTCACCGCCGCGAGGCAGGGTGGGAGTGCCGAGATCTGACGGCTTTCTAGAAGGATTGGAATAATGTGGAGAGGGATTGACCCTGCAGGCTCAGTTCAGCCTGAACTCGGAAGCCTGCCTTGCTTGTCTGTGTTCATTGAGTCTTTAGAGCATGGCTTGTGGGCGGCAGGGTGGAAGTCTGCACAATATGCCTAAAGACCTTTGTTCAGCTCGAATGAATAGTGCGGACCAATAATAAAATACTGCATTAATTCTATTGTTGCATTAATTTTATTGTGTCGGGGAAACTAGTCAAAAATACTTAAACGCTCAGAGGTCGCAATGGATGTTTGCTTCAATGGAGAGGAGACATTTCTTTCAGTTTAAAATCTTTAATAATGCTATGCTGGGGGTTATTAGGAAGGGAATTGAAAACAAATCAGCCAGTATCATAATGCCCCTGTATAAATCGATGGGGCGACCTCATTTGGAGTACTGTGTACAGTTCTGGTCGCCACACCTCAAAAGAGATATTATAGCACTAGAGAAAGTGCAGAAAAGGGCAACTAGAATGATAAAAGGGTTGGAACACTTTCCCTATGAAGAAAGGTTGAGGCGCTTGGGGCTCTTTCGCTTGGAGGAACAACGGCTGAGGGGTGACACGATCGAGGTTTATAAGATGATGCATGGGATAGAGCAGATCGAGAAAGAAGCACTTTTCTCCCTTTCTCACAAGACAAGAACTCGTGGGCACTCCATGAAACTGCTGAGCAGTCGGGTTAGAACAGATAAAAGGAAGTACTTCCTCACCCAAAGAGTGATTAACATGTGGAATTCACTGCCACAGGAGGTGGTGGCGGCTACAAGCATGGACGGCTTCAAGAGGGAATTAGATAAACATCTGGAGCAGAGGTCCATCAGTGGCTATTAGCCACAAGGTATAGATAGGAACTCTCAGTCTGGGGCAAATGATGCTCTGTATTCTTGGTGCTTGATGGGGGGGGGGAACAGTGGGAGGGCTTCTAGTGTCCTGGCCCCACTGCTGGACCTCCTGAGGGCACCTGGTGTTTTTGGCCACTGTGTGACAAAGTGTTGGGACTGGATGGGCCACTGGCCTGATCCAACATTGGCTTCTCTTATGTTCTTATGTTTATTTCTAAGGGTAAAAGGTACACAGGAAACCTACGAACTAACAAGAGATATCTAGAGCTACATTTTTGGATGCTACAGCTACAGACACATGGTCACTCAACAATGGAGAATCCTCCTACTTCTTGACCCCTAGAAGGAAATCACCTGATTACATTAACCAATGATTGTGAGTAAACACACTTAGATTTCCTGGGCTTTCTTCCCATTGGCTCTGTGCCAGGCTTTCCTTCCAGGTCAGTCTAAACAATAGCACAGGAGGTAGAAAAGACTAACCCTATGATGGCTGGAATCTGGACCTTGCACCTCACACGTTTCCAACGTGTTGTACTCCCACCTCTAGGGGAGATGACCCACGTTGGCTTCTGTGGACTCTTGACCTGGTGCGTGATCTCAAACAAGCTCAGCTTTGTTGATACGATGCCTGCCACATTTCTCCGTCTACTTTTAAATATCACTTATTGACTTCTTTATTTGTACCCTGCCTTTCCCCCCAACGGAGAGCCAAAGCAGCGTAACGTTTTCTATGGATGTGGCTCAGTGGCAGAGCATCTGCCTGGCATGCAGAAAGTTCCAGGTTCAATCCCCGGCATCTCCAGTTAGAAAGGACGAGGGAGGAGGTGATGGGAAAGACCTCTGCCCGAGAGTATGTGACTGACCCAAGGTCACCTGGTGAGCCTCTGTGGCAGAGTGGGGATTCGAACTTGGGTCTCCCAGATCCTAGTCTGACACTCTAACCACTGCACCGTACTGGCCACCCCAAAGCCAGGCATGCTGCTAACTTAACTGCCTCGCTCGACCCCTGCTGTCAGATGTGAAGCCGGACTCTGTTCAGATCCCTTCGGTAGTCATTCTTGATCTTTATGTCAAGCAGCCCTGACCTGGATAGCCCAGGCTGGCCCGATCTCATCAGATTTCGGAAGCTAAGCGGGACCAGCCTTGGCTAGCATTTGGGTGGGAGACCTCCAAGGAATACCAGGGCTGCGACGCAGAGGCAGGCAATGGCGAACCACCTCTGAAATGCCTCTTGCCTTAAAAACAAGTCTAGCTCACCACCTAGTGGTGCATAATGCTAAAAGAGCTAGAACTTCTAGCTGCCAGACAATCTTAGGATCATCTGGCAAGAAGAAGAGGAGGAGGAGATTGGATATATAACCCATGCTTCACTACCCAAAGGAGTCTCAGAGCGGCTTACAATCTCCTTCCCCTTCCCCTCCCCACAACAGGCACCCTGTGAGTTAGGTGGGCTCTTTTGAGGACTGCTCTTGAGAGAACAGCTCCAAGAGAACTCGTGACTGACCCAACATCACACCAGCAGCTGCATGTGGAGTAGTGGGGAATCCAACCCAGTTCTCCCAGATTAGAGTCTGTGCTCCCAACCACTACACCAAACTGGCTCTCTACCCACAATGCCATACGGTAATTTTTTTATTAATTATTCTTATTTCCATTAAGCAGTTTTGAGACTGTGTCTCAGATACATATTATACGTAGCTACGTATATGTTGCACCTTCAGCTTTTTCTGCTCCAGTTGCTAATTTCTGATCTGTTTTGCTGCAGTCACCCTTTTTTGAAAAAAAAAGAAAGAAATTGCAGCTGTTATACTGTTACCACCATTAGACAGTGTTCCTGGGATAATGATGTAATAGCGCTAATCCACTCAAACTGGGGGAAGTATCACAGCTGTACTTTCACTGACATCACATGAACACACTTGAACACATGAAGCTCCCCTATACTGAATCAGATCCTTGGTCCATCAAGGTCAGTATCGTCTACTCAGACTGGCAGGGGCTCTCCAGGGTCTCAGGCAGAGGTCTTTCCCATCACCTACTGCCACGTCCTTTTAACTGGAGATGCCGGAAACTGAACCTTCTGCATGCCGAGCAGATGCTCTACCATCGAGCCACAGCCCCTGTCCATCATTAAACAGAAGGGGAAGATACCATGATCCTAAGGAGCAGCCACTGGAGGCACACAGAGACATCTAAATAGTAAGTCTCTGTCATCTCAATAAAGTCTCAGTTCAAACAAAATGTTTTTCTTTTAACTATGTGACTTTTGGTAGGCCAGCCAGAGGGGTCCAGCACTTAGCTCCCTCTTGTTTGTTTATGGCAGGGAAGTGATTTGTTTGTTTGTTTGTTCTGCCACAACTCCAGCAATATCGGATGATGATAAAAATAGTGTAATGGTATAATATGGCTGGTTTCTATTAAAAATAATAATGGTCATGGCAAACAGTTTGGACAGAGGTTGGCAATTGATACTTTGCTTTCCAGTACGTGCAAGGCAACAGATCAGTTCCATGCTCACAACCAGCGGTCGCAACGTGAGCCAAACTGGTAGGCGCCTGAGCATCTGTGCTTTTTGATCTCTGTGATCCACTGGATGCTAAAAAGATTTGTTGTAATATTTCCATTTGAAGCTGTTCTTTCCTTCTTCAAGTGAGGAGGCCAAAAGTGTGCCTTGATCCCAGCTGTTCCCAGCACCAGTGTTCCCTCTAAGCTGAGTTAGTGTGAGCTAGCTCACAGTTTCTTAGCCTCCAGCTCACACACGTTTTTGTCTTAGCTCAGGAAGGATGGCTCCAGAGCAAACTAATTTATGTAGCAGCCAAATCGCTCGCTCACAACTTCAATGCCAGTAGCTCACAAAGTAGGATTTTTGCTCCCAAGACTCCAGAGCTTAGAGGGAGCATTGTCCAGCACCCCATAATCTAACCAAGTCTTCAGCCCATCCTATGTTGGATGCAGCCCAGTGGCCTTAGCCAGTTCAGTGTAGTGGTTAAAAGCGTGGACTCTCAACTGGGAGAACTGGGTTTGATCCCCCACTCCTCCACATGCAGCTGTTGGTGTGACCTTGGGTCAGTCCCAAGTTCTCTCAGGGCTGTTCTCTCAAGGGCAGTTCTCAAGAGAACTCTCTCAGCCCCACCTACCTCCCAGGGTGTCTGTTGTGGGGAGGGGAAGGGAAAGGAGATCGTAAACCGCTCTGAGACTCCTTCGGGTAGTGAAGGGCGGGGTATACATCCAATCCCTTCTGTCTCCTTTTTCTATGTGACTTCAAGCCTTTGGTTCTCTCCCTACAATTTTCTTCATAACAAGAACATCCCACTTGTGGAAGCATTCTCCAAACGCTTCCAGGCTGTTTGGTGCTGTTGGGGTTGTTCCTGCTGAAAGATACTGGTGCTGGAAAGGGTTGTCAAGTTGCAGATGACTTCTGGCCACCTTGGAGGGGTGTCAAGGCAAGAGGACAGACAGAGGTGCTTGGCCATTGCCTGCCTCTGCGTGGCAGCCCTGGGCTCCTTTGCTGGTCTCCCATCCAAGTATTCGGCCAGCGCTGCTTAGCTTCTGAGATCTGAAGAGATCAGGCTAGCCTGGGCCTCCCAGGTTGGGGCACTAAAAAAATATCACCTGGCTTTTAGTTGGGGATCTTTTTTCAGACTTTTATTTTTGGGGGTGGGTTTTGTGTGTGTGTGTGTGCGGGCACGCATGTGTGTGTGCTTGCATGCCTGGAAATCGTGAGTTCTGGTGACCCCCCAAAGAAGAAGAAGAAGTAGAAGAAGAGATTGGAATTATACCCCACCCTTCAAAACCCGAAGGAGTCTCAGAGCGGCTTACAAACTCCTTTCCCTTCCCCTCCCCACAACAGGCACCCTGGGAGGTGGGTGGGGCTGAGAGAGCTCTCTCGAGGACTGCCCTTGAGAGAACAGCTCCAAGAGAACTGTGACTGACCCAGGGTCAACCAGCAGCTGTAAGTGGAGGAGTGGGGAATCACACCCGGTTCTCCTAAATGAGAGTCCACGCTCCTAACCACTACACCATACTGGCTTGTGGAAGACATTTCAGAGAGGTGGCTTGCTATTGCCTGCCTCTGCCTCCTGGCCCTGGTATTCCTTGGAGGTCTCCCGTCCAAGCGCTTGTCAGGTTTGGCCCTGCTTAGCTTCTGAGATCTGATGAGACCAGGCAAGCCTGGGCTATCCAGGTCAGGGCTTTCTTTCGACCTTTAGACCCCCCCAAGCTGCCTTCTGTGTTTATTTATTGCCTCCCAAATACGTTGACCCTTTGCATCCTAAACCTCGGTTTTACACATTCTCCAGCTGCAAAGTTGGGTTTGCCCTCAAGTCTGTACTCAGGAGAGGAAGTGCGGCAATTCCGGGTTCTGTGACGAATGTACCAGTACGACACCCATTTGCACACACGCACTTCTTGCACTGCCGTGCACGCATGAGAAATAATGGTCCTTGTACCTTTTGCTGACTCAGTGCCTGAGGCGATGGTTGGTTTTGCTCAATCTAAATCAAGACCTGTCCTGTAATGGGATGGCTAAAGGGTTGTATCTGGAGCGTCCCGAACCCTGTGTAGTTGTGCTGATGTGATTTCTTCCTCTTAAGGGCAGCGTTAACAAATTATGTGCAGGCATCTGCTTTTCTGAAAAAAAATAATGCAGCCAATCGATTTTCCATTTATGCACCGGGCTCCCAAACAGCCCTGCTAAATGTGGAAACCGATCATGGCGATCGATGCCGATTGATTTCCAGTTTGGCGTGTCCAGTGGGAAAGCTGGAGGAGAGCTTTTTGGAACATCCCCCAGTGGTCAGCGGCTTTAGAAAAACTCCGGTGGGGAAATGGATTTCCCTGACAGTGATGTGAAGTGTGTGTGGTCAGTTGAGCATTTTGTACCACCGTTTTAGAAACTTAAATGTTCAAGGTAAAGTTCAAGTGTTCTGTCAGATGACGAACGAGTGAGGACGTTCCCAGAGAAGATTTCACTGTAGATATTTTTCCCCACGGGCAGCCATGCTGGTCAGTGGGAGAACAGGTCAACTGAAGTACAGAATCATCTTCGAGACAAATGAAAGTTTCAGGAACGTGAGCTTTCAAGAGTCAAGGGCCCCTTCATCAGACACGAGTTCGGCAGTTTGAGACCCGATTGCCGCATGACGGAGTGAGCTCCCGTCTCTGGCCCCAGCTCCTGCCAACCTAGCTGTTTGAAAGCAAGAAACTGCAAGTAGATAAATAGGTACCGCTTCGGTGGGAAGGTAACAGCGTTCCGTGGGCCTCGGCGTCTAGTCATGCCGGCCACATGACCATGGAGACGTCTTTGGACACCGCTGGCTCTTCAGCTTGGACACAGAGATGAGCACCGCATCCCTAAAGTCAGATTCGACTGGCTTTCGAGCAAGGGAAAACTTTACCTTTACAAATAGACACTGCAGTCCCGAAACAGAGGCATTTCAAAGGGAAATTGCAATGTGAGATGGCTGAACTCGAGTTCATTCACACATTCAGAACGACGAACCCCTCCCCCAGGGCTGAATGAGATTCTCATCCTAAGATTCTTATAAGATTCATATTCTGTTTTGCTGCCCCCAAGCATTTCCCCTCTGATCTAATCAAGCCAATTACAATACGCACAGTCCCTTTGCATCCTTTATAAGCATTCTTTACAACCCTCTCCCACCTTCAGGCTGGGATATGAGAGAGCCAGTTTGGTGTAGTGGTTGGGACTCTAATCTGGGAGAACCGGGTTTGATTCCCCACTCCTCCACGTGCAGCTGCTGGTGTGGCCTTGGGTCAGTCACAAACTCTCTCAGAGCTGTTCTCTCATGTTGTTGTTGTTCAGTCGCACAGTCGAGTCCAACTCTTTGCGACCCCATGGACCACATCACACCAGGCCCTCCTGTCTTCTGTCGTGCTCCGGAGTTTGCTTACTTTCATGTTCATTGCATCTCTCAGGAGCAGTCCTCAAAAGAGCTCTCTCAGCCCCACCTACCTCACAGGGTGTCTGTTGGGAGGGGAAGGGAAAGGAGATTGTAAGCCGCTCTGAGACTCCGAGTGAGGAGTATAAATCCAATTTCCTCCTCCTCTTCCTCCTCTTCTCTCCATTTCTACATGTATCTGTTGAAGGGAGCTTTGGTTCTCAAAAGTTTATACCCTGAAACCCTTCTTGGTCTCCAAGGTGCTACTGAACTCAAGTCTAATTGTAGCCAGTTTGGTGTAGTATTTAGGAGCACGGACTCTGATCTGGGAGAACCGGGTTTGATTCCCCACTCCTCCATGTGCAGCTGCTGGTGTGACCTTGGGTCAGTCACAAGTTCTCTCAGAGCTGTTCTCTTAAGGGCAGTCCTCAAAAGAGCTCTCTCAGCCCCACCTGCCTCACAGGGTGTCTGCTGTGGGAAGGAAAAGGGAAAGGAGATTGTAAGCCGCTCTGAAAGTCCTTCGGGTAGTGAAGGGTGGGGTATAAATCCAATCTCTTCTTTTTCTTCTTCCAAGGTTCTTTCACACATGCTGAATAATGCACTTTTAATGCACTTTAGCAATTGTTTGCAAGTGGATTTTTGTGTTTCACATAGTAATAATCATAATCCTAATCATATGGCAGTGGGTGTAGTATAGCCAGGAGATCCTAAGACTGTCTGGCAGTCAGAGTTCTAGCTCTTTTTTGTGTGATGCACCACTAGGTGGCAAACGAGACTTGTTTCTGAGCTGAGAGAGCTCTGAGAAAACTGTGGCGGACCCAAGGTCACCCAGCTGGCTTCATGTGCAGGAGCGGGAATCGAACCCAGTTCTCCAGATTAGAGTCCGCCACTCTTTAACTGCTGCGCCAAACTGGCTCTCCCGTTTCCCACAGGAAATTCCAGTTGCAAAGCGGATCGAAAGCCCATTATTCAGCATGCATGAAAGCGGCTTGTGACTCTTGAGATCTGTAGCATTCTCAGCCACTAGGGTTGCCATTTCAACTTGGAACTGGCCACCCTAGCGGCGGATGCTCTGAGAAGCAACGGTTGCCGTTCCATGACAAAGGGGAGCTTTGTCGGGGATAGCTTCTTTGTCAACATTTAACACTTGGCATGGGCATGCTGGAGGGCTTTGTATGTGTGTGTGTGCGTGTGTATGCATTGTGGTTTCATTTCTGGCCCTGAAAATCCCCTGGCTGCGGCTAAGCCAATCAGCTAAGCCTCCACAGGAGAAATATGAAGGGTAAAGGGAGGCATGGGAATATATAAACTAGTGGAATGGAGGTAGACCAGCAAGGTCAAAGTGGCTTGTCGGTTTCTCCAAAAGAACAAGGTAGACCTCCTAGCAGCATCATTACCACCACCTCTGGGAAAGTGACACCCAGATGTCGCACCGGCATATTTGTTGAACTCTGAGCAATTGGCGCGCGACAAAAATCATTCCAGACTGGATTTTCCCTGTGTGGACGAGACGATCCAGGGGGTCAAGGATTGCTAGAGTGCAGTGACGGCGCTTTATCCAGCAGCGCGTGGACCCAGTCTGGCGTCTCGAGCAGAACCCCGTTTTTCCGTGGCTTATCCTCATAGTCTCCCGCAGGGTTATTTGTAGCAATTTGGAGTCGAGCGGCAGGCCAAGAACTTGGCACGGAGGTGGTCTGGAGTCTGGGCCTCCCTCGTTTTGTGGTTTCCAGCGGGCTGTGAAAAGGAGGGAGGCTGCCAAAGGGAGGCGGAAGGCTGGCTTGGGGTGCCGCTCGCTCTTTAAGCAGGAGGCTGACAGAGACAGTTCCGAGCCGAGCTAATTGGCTGAGATCCTGATTCGACTCCTCTGAGCGTTGATCGTGGCAGTCCTGTAGTGGGAGCCATGTCGGGAGTCCTTATTCCCACTGCCTCTGTGCCACCTGTGTGAGCATAGGGGGTGGTCTCCTATTCCAGGTTAACCTCTCCTCCCCTTCGTGGGCCACTTTGGAGCACAGTTGCTCTGCTGAGTTTGCTGGGATGGCTCCGTATAAGCCAAGGTCCTCCTGCACTGTGGGTGAAGGTCTGGCAGCCTGTGGAAAGAGTGGACCATTGAATATCCTAACATCAGGCATGGAAGGGCTTCCATTCCAAGGGAATTGCCGGAGCATTTTACTGCTTCATTCCACTGCTGGACAAAACAAAATGCTTCTTTACGCAGCGAGGGATTAAAATGTGGAATTCGCTGCCAGAAGATGCAGTGATGGCCACAGACATAGACAGCTTTGAAATTAGACAGATTCATGGAGGACTAGTCTATCAATGGCTACTAGCCATGGTGACTAAAGGGAACTTCCACATTCAGAGGCAGTCAGCCTCTGAATCCCAGTGCTAGGAGGCAACATCAGGGGAAGGCCTCGGCCTCTATGCCCTGTTGCTGGCTCTCCGGATGAACTGGTTGGCCACTGTGTGAGATGGGATGCTGGACCAGGTGGACCCTCACTGGTCTGATCCAGCAGGGCTCTTCTGAGGTTCTTCTCAGGGGAAGGCCTCGGCCTCTGTGCCCTGTTGTTGGCCCTCCAGAGGAACTGGTTGGACACTGTGTGGGACAGGATGCTGGACTAGATGGACCACTAGTCTGATCCAGCAGAGCTCACCTTATGAATGCATACATTGGACCTAAGACCCAAACCTTCAGCCTTCTGCTTGCAAGAGATCAGAAACCGAAGATCCAATAAGGCAAAACTGAAACCCACCTTCCTGGTTGGGAGTGAACCATTCTGGTAATGGAATGGCCTCAATCAGATTACAGGTGGGGGTGGCCATGATTGAATGCTCCCCGTAGACTGAAAACTTTCTGAAGATAGAAAAGCAGTCCAGTGGGACAAAGGCTGGACAAGAACTTTCCACTTGGATGTGCCAGTTTGGTGTAATGGTTAAGAGCGCAGACTCCAGTCTGGGAGAACTGGGTTTGATTCCCCACTTCTCTGTGTGAAGCTAGCTGGGTGACCTTGGGTCAGTCTCAGTTCTCTCAGAGCTGTTCTCTCAAGAGCAGTTCTGAAAAAGAGCTCTCTCAGCCCCACCGACCTCACAGGGTGTCTGTTGTAGGGAGGGGAAGGGATGGTGATTGTAAGCCGCTCTGAGACTCTAAGTGAAGGGTGGGGTATGAAGCCAGTCTCCCCCTCCTTCTTCCTGCAGGGAATTTAAAAAGGTTGACTATTTCAAAATAGTTGTTATAGCAAGTTAAATTGGGCATTATCTATCTATCTATCTATCTATCTATCTATCTATCTATCTATCTATCTATCATCTATCTATCTATCTACCTACCTACCTATCCATCCATCCATCCATCCATCCATCCAGGGGTCCTTTTGAGCAGGAGCTCGGGGGAGCGCAGCTCCGGGCGCTGGAGTCAGCTCTCCCCCCACCCCGGTGGGGGAATGCCTGCTTGTGTCATGGCTGCAGCTAAATTTCCATCCCCTGGAAAGGTCCTGGTTCCTCCGACCAGCCCTCTGAAGGCTTCAGCCACCACTGAAGCTATCCTCCCAGAATAGTGGAATTTCTGAGGCTTGGATTAGTAGCGGTCCCCTCTCTGCCAGCTCTTCCTTCCTTCCTTCCTTCCTTCCTTCCTTCCTTCCTTCCTTCCTTCCTTCCTTCCTGGAGTCATTTAGTAGAAAAAGAGGTGCATGAGCTCATTAGCATACCTATTAGCATAACTCATTAGCATGGCCGGCCGAATGTCAGTTTCAGCCCCATTCTACCCTATGGGCCATTGAAGTCAAGGGCAAAAACTCATAAAGTATATGAAGGGTTGGAGGAGAGGGGGTTTGAGGGGGGGGCTCCAAACTTGCAGGGTAGCTTCTGGGACCTCTCCCTGAAACACCCACCAAGTTTCAAGAAGATTGGACCACAGGGTCCAATTCTACGGGGCCCCAAACAGGTTGCCCCCATCCCCTCCATTGTTCTCTATGGTGGGAAAAAACGTTACTTTCCCCCCACCATAGAGAACAATGGAGGGAATGGGGGCAACCTGTTTGGGGGCCTGTAGAATTGAAACCCCTGGTCCAATCTTCTTGAAACTTGGAGGGTATTTGGGAGAGAGGCTCCAGCAGCTACCCTGTAAGTTTGGAGCCTCTCCCTCAAACCCCCTCCCCTTCAGCAGCTTTTAAATCCACTGCCGAATTTCAGCAGCAGATCAGAGAATCTGATTCGGCCCGTGGCTGCCCTAGTGCCCACTCCTGGGCTGGCGGAGCTCCGCCTCGCTCCGGCCCCAATTGACCCATCCATCCAACCATCTATCCAACCATCTATCCAACCATCTACCTACCTACCTACCTACCATCTGCCCTGTGAACCATTTTGTCAAAATGTACTCTAGAAACCCTGTAAAGAAATCAGATCACTCTATAAAGTGCATTTTTATTCCTCCCCTGACCATTTTGTTTCCAGTCGAGTGGCACACAACATGGCAATTACTTTTTGACAAGTTCAGCATCACCTTCCTGTACTCTAGGATCCCCGTTGGTGCCAATCCACAGGAGCTATGGCTCACTTCTCGGGTTCCTTCCCCATCTCTGTGAGCATCTTCTTTTGGCCCTTTCTTTCAGTCTTCTCTCTCCCCCCCCCCCCCCATTAAACTGACAATCAGGGAATGCATTCTCACTTCCACCTATGCAGTCGCAAACGGTATTTTGATCATTTATTGTTAATTCCAATTAGTGAAGACCTGCGAAACGGAAATTAAGTCCGGAAAATTCCTTCAAGCAAATACTCGACTTTATTCACAGTTTAGAAGGACTGTAGATAGGGTTTATGTAACGAGTTTTGTCTATGGAAGTCACTTATAAGTTCTGAAAATGTATTTATGTGAACTACACAGTTTTGTTGTGTCTTTTTCCTTGGCTTGTCAGGTCCACCAGCATGGGTATCTGAGAGCCAGTGTGGTGTAGTGGTGAAGAGCTGTGGACTCTAATCTGGAGAACCGGGTTGGATTCCCCACTCCTTCTCCACACGAAGCCAGCTGGGGGACCTTGGGCCAGCCCCACCTGCCTCACAAGGTGCCTGTTATGGGAAGAGGAAAGGAAGGAGATTGTAAGCCGCTTTGAGACACATGAGGCCTGCTGGGTGACCTTGGGCCAGTTCCCAGTTCTCTCCAAACTCTCTCAGCCCCACCTGCCTCACAAGGCGCCTGTTGTGGGGAGAGGAAGGGAAGATTGTAAGCTGCTCTGAGACTCCTCAAGGTATAGAAAAGTGGGGTATAAAAACCAACTCTTCTTCATCTCCCCCCCCCCCCCCCCGGGAATCAGTGCTGGGGCTCCTAGTGGCACTAGATAGTGCCCTCAATTCACAGCTGACCCACAGGGTTTTCAAGGCAAGAGACGTTCAGAGATGGTTTGCCATTGCCTGCCTCTGCGCTGAGACCCTGGACTTCCTCAGTGGTCTCCCATTCAAATACTAACCTGGGCCAACCCTGCTTCGCTTCCCAGGTCTGACCAGACCAAGCTCGCCTGGGCCATCCGGCTGCCACCCTAATTAAACAAACACTGGGAACTCTGGAATTAACAAGGCGTTCCTCCGACATTGTCAGTTTCACCGGAGACTGTATCTGTGGCTTAGAAGGGAGCGGTGAGATGAACAGGCAGCATTCCTTTTCACCAGTTTGTTCCATGGAGACCGTTTACCCTTTCTATAACAACCTTGGCATATGATTTTGATAAGATGTGCTGGCTGCGGTCTGGTTGCCCCTTCCCCTGGGAGCGCCTCTGAGCAGCCTTGTGTAGAGATGGTGCCGTATGTCTGTGCATTGGGGAGGTTCCCGGGTGCTTCCGTCATTTAACTCGTCCAACCAACCCCCCAATATTTTTTTAAACAATTTTCATTGATTTTATACAGGGGTCATTTTGAGGGGGAACGATTAGGAACGGCGTTCCGAGAGTAACAAGCCCAGGGCTAGAACGTCACGGGCTCACTTCAGAGCCCAGTTCCCTCTATGGTGTGTGCTGGTGAATGGCAATCATTTCCCCTGCTGCCAGCGCAGCTCCAGCGCACCCAGGTCTCCAGCTCTGCGTCCAAGGAGTGAGTGCTGGGCCTCCCGGCTATAGGGCCCCCCGCTCCCAGCAGCCCTCGCTTGTGGCGGCGCATGGGGGTCTGCTGCTTGTCCTTGCTGTCGTCTGCGTCGTCCCTCCATGCTTATTTTCTTTGTGCTTTTGAAGCAGTTTTTCTCCAGGTAGGCTCACCAGCTCTGAGTGGGGAAATACCTGGAGATTTTTGGGGTGGAGCCTGAGCAGTGGGTGTTGCCTTCTGACAGACTTCCGGTGACTGTTTCACTTGGTGGAAGTTACACATGTCCTGATGAATGGGACATTTGATACCAGACTAATTTGGAGAATTCGTGCAACTACCACAGGCTTATTTTACTAGTTGTAGCAAATATATAGCATTCAAGACAGCAACACCTGGTCTCATTTATATATGTATATACAAAATTCTGAATCCATGTATTTTTGGATGTGTGTCACTTTATAATAAAGAATATTGACCACTGAGGAAGGCCCATAGGGGCCGAAACGCGTATGGTCCTTAGGTCAAAAGTTTAATCCATCAGTTTGATATGCACTGCAATCAGTTCTTAATGAACCTAGTTTTAAATGTCTGATACTTGGACTGTCTGTTTTAATTTAATTTTGTTTTATTTATGTGTACACCCTAATAAATTTCTATATTTTTCATAATAATTCTTTTGTTAGCTTGACCCTCTCGGTTCGCAACACTTCCGATGATGTCAGGGGGTGTGGTGTATGCAAATAAGTTATGTTAATGAGTTATGCTAATGAGCTCCTGCACCTCTTTTTCTGCGAAATGATCTCTGATTTTATATATGAAAACAGTAACAACAGTTATGTAGACAGATAAACATTATAGTAAAAACTATTAACCAAGAACAGTTTGACTTATATAAAGTGAAGAACTTTGTCATACTTTTTGTGTCCAGAATAATTTGAGAAAGTGTCCTCATTGAAAACAGATTCAAGAAAAGGCAGCCATTTCAAAAGCAAATCAGAACGTTTGAATGATAGACTAGTATAAGCAACTTTATCGGAAATTTTGTCCGTTGCATAGAAATCCCAAATCCTAGAATTACCATGATGATAATGACAGCTTATTAGATGCTTTCCAATTACTAGCAACTACAACCTTAGCAGCAGTTAATAAAATGGAAATAAGTTCCTGGCTAGGTTTTGGGATTTTCTCCATAAATCTAACAGTACAAGTTGTGGTGTTAGTGGGATTTGATGACCTGTGATGTCATTAATAGAAGAAATGCTTTTAGACCAGAATTGTTGCATAAAAGAATACAGGACTGCCAGGGGTCCGTTGGAGCGGGAGCACACAGGAGCGCAGCTCCGGGAGTGAGGAGCCCAGGAGGCGGGCACATGACCAAGCCCCGCCCCCTCCTCGGCTTCCCTGAGCAGTGCAGAGGCGCAGCGCCCCGGGGAAAGCCCTGCTAGGGTCTTTATTGTTTTTAATTTTTTGTTTGAATATTGATAATTTTATCTTTGTTCCTTTTATGACTGTGTGCTGCTTTTCCAGAGATCTGCTCAAGGTGGCATATAAATTTTCTAAGTATACCATTTTTTATCTGGGCACATGGCACATAAGTACTGGAGAAATTTCACCAACCTTCAGCAGCTTCCACCCCATCAGTTTGGGGTAGTGGTCAGGAGTTGGACTCTAATCTGGGAGAACCGGGTTTGATTCCCCACTCCTCCACATGCAGCTGCTGGTGTGACCTTGGGCCAGTCACAAGTTCTCTCAGAGCTGTTCTCTCATGAGCAGTTCTCAAAAGACCTCTCTCAGCCCCACCTACCTCACAAGGGTGTCTTGTTGTGGGGAGGGGAAGGGGAAGGGATGGGTGGTGCACATGTCCTGGGTATCTCAAGTCGACTTGAAACCTGGTGGTTTCAAGGGAGCAGGAAGAGAATGAGGGTGTGTTCTTTACGCTTATTTTTATTGCACAAAGTATTGGATGGGGAAGGGAAGGGAGGAAGAGCAGGTCAGTTTCACTCACCTGTGGAGTGGAGCCTGAGGGGTGGGTGTTGCCTTCTGACACACTTCCAGTATGTTAGGGGGTGTGGCATATGCAAATGAGTTATGCTAATGAGCTCCTGCACCTCTTTTTCTACGAAATGACCCCTGAGGACCGCCAACCATGTATGAAGGTACCCTGTTCCCCGCAAGATCTCCAGCAAAGTGGGGAGTATTATTTAGACATTTTGTGGATCCTATCATATGATTATCCAGAATTCTGAGTTACACTTCCATGTTTCTGCCTGTGCCATTGTTGCTAAACTCGGACAGTGAAACTAAATGTTTTACTCCGTTTCCAACAGCATAGTGGAGTTTATGCTCAAGATGTTTGGGGAGCCACAAAGTTAGACCCCGGCACCAACAGAGGCTCTGTTGTAGTGTGGCAATCGAACAGTGTTTCTGGGAAAGCAGCGGGCCAGTGCTGGTTTAATTTAAAAAGGTAATCATCTTCCATTAGGTATTGGATTGTAGTCAGTGTGTATTTAATGCTTCAACAGCCAGGAAACATTCTGTCTTTATCTCTAGAGCTCACCGTTGCTAATGCAGCTTTCTCCTCCACTGTGTGCTTACTGTTTTCTCAGAGTCTGAAGGAAGCCCCCAGTTCAAATTTCGCTTCTCCTCGGCACCCGGCAGGTAGCTTTTTCAGGGTTGTTAGGACTGATGAGAGAATTCTGGCGCAGGGCTTCACAACACTCCCCAGTGTTACATAAAACAATGTTGTCACCTTTTTATCCCACCCGTTCTCTCAGGCAGTGGTTCCCAAGCTTTTGGGTATGGTGACCCATGAGTCCAAATTAACTTGGTAAGTTGACCCATCCAGGGCTGACCTGAGGTTTTCCGGCACCTGAAGCAAACTGAGAGCCAGTCTGGTGTAGTAGTTAGGAGCACAGACTCTAATCTGGGAGAACCGGGTTTGATTCCCCACTCCTCCACATGCAGCTGCTGGTGTGACCTTGGGTCAGTCTTAAGTTCTTTCAGAGCTGTTCTCTCAAGGGCAGTTCTCGGGTGAGCTCTCTCAGCCCCACGTACCTCACAGGGTGTCTGTTGTGGGGAGGGGAAGGGGAAGGAGATTGTAAACTGCTCTGAGACTCCTTCAGGTTGTGAAAAGCAGAGTATAAATCCAATAATCTCCTCCTCCTCCTTCTTTCCATCCTGTTCAGCATTCCATTTTCTGCAGTGGCCAACCAGATTTTTTTTAGAAACCGACAAACATCACACAAAGGGCGCAGCTGCCCCCACTTGGAACCCCCAAGCCAGTGGCATTCTGACATACTCAATCTTTGCATCTGGAGGTCACATTCCAGCCTTGGCTGCCCTCTCCTTCTCCATCACTCCCTCCAATCCCCTCCCAAGATTCTCATTCCAGTAACCATCAGGACATATTTTACGTAATCTATGTGTATCTCATAGAATCATAGAGCTGGAAGGGACCTCCAGGGTCATCTAGTCCAACCCCCTGCACAATGCAGGAAATTCACAAATACCTCCCCCCAGTGAGGAGGGAGGTATTAGTGTAATACACACACACACAGGTATTAGTGTAATACATACACACCCCGTGACCCCAGTTCCATGCCCAGAAGATGACAAGTGAAGAAAAATGGAAGATGGAAGGCACTGTTTCTGGGTTCAGATCTTGCTTTCCACGATACTAAAGAGAGCAATGGAAAGGGCAGAGGTGGCCGTTAGAGAGGGCCGGCCCTTGAACCACTTGCAGGGGCTCCACGACTCAGTTTGGGAGCATGCATCGTTCTCCCTTCCCATGATATCTTCACAAAAGCCCTGCAAGGGAGGTCAGGAAAGAACGACGGATCCCAAGTCACCTAGTGGCAGAAAGGACTGAACTGTCACTGGTCCCGGTCCAGACCAGGGCTGTCGGGCACCAGGGATGGTTATGCTTCAGCTAAAAAGGACCAGGAAGTAGGGGATGGGAAAGACCTCAGCCTGAGACCCTGGAGAGCCATGAAGTGGGGCTGTGGCTCAGCGGCAGAGCCTCTGCTTGGCATGCAGAAGGTCCCAGGTTCAATCCCCAGCATCTCCAGGTGAAAGGATCAGGCAGGAGGTGATGGGAAAGACCTCAGCCTGAGACCCTGGAGAGCCATGAAGTGGGGCTGTGGCTCAGTGGCAGAGCCTCTGCTTGGCATGCCGAAGGTCCCAGGTTCAATCCCCGGCATCTCCAGGTAAAAGGTCCATGCCGTAGGTGATGTGAAAGACCTCAGCCTGAGACCCTGGAGAGCCATGAAGTGGGGCTGTGGCTCAGCGGCAGAGCCTCTGCTTGGCATGCCGAAGGTCCCAGGTTCAATCCCCGGCATCTCCAGGTAAAAGGTCCATGCCGTAGGTGATGTGAAAGACCTCAGCCTGAGACCCTGGAGAGCCATGAAGTGGGGCTGTGGCTCAGCGGCAGAGCCTCTGCTTGGCATGCCGAAGGTCCCAGGTTCAATCCCCGGCATCTCCAGGTAAAAGGTCCATGCCGTAGGTGATGTGAAAGACCTCAGCCTGAGACCCTGGAGAGCCATGAAGTGGGGCTGTGGCTCAGCGGCAGAGCCTCTGCTTGGCATGCAGAAGGTCCCCGGTTCAATCCCCAGCATCTCCAGTTAAAAAGAACCAAGCAATAGGTGATGGGAAAGACCTCAGCCTGAGACCCCAGAGAGCCGCTGCCCATCTGAGTGGACAGTACCGACCTTGATGGACCAAGGTTCTGATTCAGTAGAAGGCAGCTTCATGGCCTGCACACGCTCCAGTCCCTAACTTTCAGCACCCAGTGCTGTCGGCATGAAAATGAACCCATGAATCTGTCTCACATGGAATCAGGCCCTGGGTCCATCAGGGTCAGCAACCCTGTCTACTCAGAGAGTCAGCGGCTCTCCGGGGTCTCAGGTGGAGGTCTTTCCCATCACCTTCTGCCTAGCCCCTTTAACTAGAGGTGCCGGGGATTGGACCTGGGACCTTCTGCAGCCAAAGCAAGAGCCAGTTTGGTACAGTGGTTGGGAGCACAGACTCTAATCTGGGAGAACCGGGTTTGACTCCCCATTCCTCCCCGTGCAGCTGCTGGTGTGACCTTGGGGAAGCCACAGCTCTCAGCACTGCTCTCAGTCAGAGCTCTCTCAGCCCCACCAACCTCACAGGGTGTCTGTTGTGGGGAAAGGAAGGGATGGCGACTGTAAGCCGCTCTGAGACTCTGAGTGAAGGGTGGGGGATAAATCCAACTCCTCCTTCTCTTCCCTAGGGGTTGTCTAGTGCCACAGACAACCCAACATGAGATGGATTGACTCAGTCAAAGAAGAAGGAGAGAAGAGATTGGATTTATACCCCGCCCTTCACTACCCAAAGGAGTCTCAGAGCGGCTTACAATCTCCTTTCCCTCCCCCTCCCCACAACAGACACCCTGTGAGGCAGGTGGGGCAGAGAGAGCTCTGACAGAAACTGCTCTTTTTCAAGAACAGCTATGCCAGAACTATGGCTTGCCCAAGGTCCTCCAGCAGGTGCAAGTGGAGGAGTGGGGAATCAAACCCGGTTCTCCCAGATTAGAGTCCGTGCACTTAACCACGACACCAAACTGGCTCTCCACACCAAACTGGCCCTGGTCTTCAGTTTGCAAGACCTGAGCAAGTCTGTAAACAACAGAGTGTTTTGGAGATCATTAATTCACATGGTCATCGTAAGTCGGAAGCAACTTGAAGGCACATAGCACACAGCACAGTACCACTGCTTCACACCTGGTGTGACTACTAAAGGCGTGGCTATACCTTCAGCTCGCCTTCCAAACCTTCCCTCTTCTGTTTGGCTTCCACCTCTCTCCCACGTGGTAGGAAAGGCATGGAATCTCCACATGGACTTCTGTTCTCGCCGTGACCGGTGCTTGATGAAATGTGCGGCTGCCTGTGAAACCTCCAGCGACAATAAAGCAATCGGTGTCCAGGGAGCCGCATCAATTTTTTATTTGTCTTCTCGGTACCCATCTGCAGGTAGACTTAAAATGCCGGTAACCTCTTGCAGCGTGAGAAGCGAGTGGCGTTGCCTTAGCAGTGCTGGGGAAGGGGAGCGGGCTTGCCCCCGCCTCTCCATATGGCTGCACTTCTGCTGTGGGGGTGCTGAGCAGAGGAGAAGGTGTCAGCCGAGAGCTGTGAAGTCCCAGGGGAACTGATCTATGGAGGGACCCTGACTGTCAAAATCCAGCACAAAGAGCCAGATTGAAGGGGAGGAGCAGAAGAGCTGTGAAGGCAGAGAAACAGCAGGTTCAGGACAGACAAAAGGAAATCAGACTAACAGAATCATAGAGTTGGAAGGGACCTCCAGGGTCATCTAGTCCAACCCCCTGCACAATGCAGGAAATTCACAAACACCTCCCCCCCTCCACATCCCCAATGACCCCTGTTCCTTACCCAGAAGATGCCAAAACCCTCCAGGATCCCCGGACACACTGGCCTGGAGAAAAATAGCTTCCGGACCCCAAAGTGGCAATCAGCATTTCCCTGGGCGTGTAAGAAATGCTACTTTACAGGAGAGTTATGAAAACATGGAGATTGCTTGCAGAAGAGGGGGTGATGGCCACAGGAATCAACAGCTTCAAAGGGGGGTTCGATAGATTTAAGGAGGAGAAGTCTATCAATGGCTACTGGCTATGGTGACAGAGGGGAACCTCTATTTTCGGAGGCACGAAGCCTCTGAATGCCAGAGCCAGGAGTCAACAACAGGGGGAGGTCTTGGCCTCTCTGCCCTGTTGTTGGCCCTCCAGAGGAACTGGTTGAGGCCACTGTGTGAGACAGGATGCTGGACTAGATGGACCCTCACTGGTCTGATCCAGCAGGGCTCTTCTGATGTTCTTCTCAGGGGGAGGTCTTGTCCTCTACGCCCTGTTGTTGGCCCTCCAGAGGAACTGGTTGGCCACTGTGTGACACAGGATGCTGGACTAGATGGACCCTCACTGGTCTGATCCAGCAGGGCTCTTCTGATGTTCTTCTCAGGGGGAGGTCTTGTCCTCTATGCCCTGTTGTTGGCCCTCCAGAGGAACTGGTTGAGGCCACTGTGTGAGACAGGATGCTGGACTAGATGGACCACTGGCCTGATCCAGCAGGGTTCTTCTGATATTCTTGTCAGGGGAAGGCCTCAGCCTCTCTGCCCTGTTGTTGGTCATCCAGGGGAACTGGTTGGCCACAGTGTGAGATAGGATGCTGGACTAGATGGACCACTGGCCTGATCCAGCAGGGTTCTTCTGATGTTCTTGTCAGGGGAAGGCCTCGGGCTCTCTGCCCTGTTGTTGGCCCTCCAGAGGAACTGGTTGAGGCCACTGTGTGAGACAGGATGGTGAACTGGATGGACCACTGGTCTGGTCATCTCCTCCTCCTCCTCCTTCCCCAATCAGTCCTCCACTCCTAAGTACTTGCATGCATTTGAAAACGGAGGGATCTTCTTCTTGAGATATGGAATAGCCAGAAGTCAGTGGGCCAGAGGTCAGGATTTGGCCTAGGCGGTTTGGTGATGGCGCTGTTCACAGGGGCAGGAGGGAGTAGCGGGGAGTGTTAGACATCTGTCAAGCCTACAGGCTTTGAAGGGCCTTTGCAGGCATAGCAGGGATCGAGTTCTGGTCCCAGCTGTTCATCAGGCGGCCCGCCAGGGCCACAGATGCAGCCAACATCTTTCTCGGGCTGCGTCTGGCAGGGAAATTTTTTTGTGTGAAAATAAACATATTGGAAGCTTTGGAACACATTCAAGTTGTCACATTGGGGGATGCCCTCCACGTCTCGTTTCTCTTCTGGGTACTGGAAAGGAATGCTGTGAGACCATTTGGGTTTTGCGAGGCCTGTGGCAGATCCATGCACTTCCTGCCCCTGCGATAAATGAGCTGAAGGAAACGGGTTGCATAAAAGCCAATTGTACACTTTTTGTGGTGTAGGCAGGTGGAATGTTTTGCGAGAAGCAGAGGTGGCTCGGCAGGGTGCATTGCACGCACCAACAACATTTTCTCTCTCTCTCTCTCTCTCCTGCGACAAGTTTTGAAAAGAATTGATCTGGAGGTTTTCAGTGGGCTTCAGTCTGAACTGTGGGAAACCAGCTATAGGGGTGCCTATTGGTTAGCACCTGTATCGTCGCCAACACTTTCCCCTCCCAATCAGTCTTGCGCCAGTTTTAAAAAATACTTAATAATAATAATTTGTACAGCAAAATGTGTACTATCTAAACATTTGAAATGTTCAGATAGTGCATGGGAGATGGGAGGAAGGGTTGCCAGATCCAAGTTGGGAAACTTCTGGAGATTTAGGGATGGAGCCTGGGGAGGACACCAGTGGGGTACAATGCCACAGAGTCCACCCTCTAGAGAGCCAGTTTGTAGTGGTTAAGAGCACAGACTTGAATCTGGGAGAAGTGGGTTTGATTCCCCACTCCTCCACATGGAGCTGCTGGTGTGACCTTGGGTCAGTCTTAAGTTCTTTCAGATCTGTTCTTTCAAGGGCAGTTCTCGGAAGAGCTCTCTCAGCCCCACTTACCTCCTAGGGTGTTTGTTTTGGGGAGGGGAAGAAGAAGAAGAAGAAGAAGAAGAAGAAGAAGAGATTGGATTTATACCCCGCCCTCCACTCCCCAAGGGAGTCTCAGAGCGGCTTACAAACTCCTTTTCCCTTCCCCTCCCCACAACAGACACCCTGTGAGGTAGGTGGGGCTGAGAGAGCTCTTTCCCAAGCTGTCCTTGAGGGAACAGCTGGTACAGAGCTATGGCTTGCCCAAGGTCATCCAGCCAGGTGCAAGTGGAGGAGTGGGGAATCAAACCCGGTTCTCCCAGATTAGAGTCCGCGCACTTAACCACTACACCAAACTGGCTCTCTAGAGGGTGGGAAGGGCGAAGATTGTAAGCAGCTCTGAGACTCCTTCAGATAGTGAAGGGCGGGGTATAAATCCAATCTCCTCCTCCTCCTCCTTCTTCATCAGTTGTCTCCAGGGGAACTGATCTCTGTAGATAGATAAATTTTATTCACGGTCATTGACCAAAGCATAAACTGATGACTGATCTCTGTAGTCTCAAGATGAGGTACAGTTCCAGGAATCCCCAGGATCCACCTGGAGGCTGGCATCCATAACTTTACCTGATATGTGAAGACTGGAATGAAACTAAGAAGTAACATCTCTCCTTATCAAAGGAATCAAAATGCCTGCATTCATGCCCCTTCATCTTGGTCTCTCCATCTCGTTCCCCCCAATTGTGGATTCTTGAATGTAAGATCCTTGAGGGCAGGTACCCAGCTTACTTTTGTTCATTAGCTCTGTAAGGTGTCCTTATACCTGCAGCATCATATAAATAATCATCCAACACTGGACTTGCTGGTAGTGCACGTTTCCTGCCGCATTCTGGGGCCGAGACTGCAGAGTGAGAGCCAGTTTGGTGTAGTGGTTAGGAGCGTGGACTCTAATCTAGGAGATCCCGGTTAGAGGCCTCACTCCTCCACATGCAGCTGCTGGTGTGACCTTGGGTCAGTCACAAGTTCTCTCAGAGCTGTTCTCTCATGAGCCAGTTCTGTCAGAGCTCTCTCATTTCCACCTACTTCCCAGGGTGTCTGTTGTGGGGTAGGATGGGAAAGGAGACTGTAAGCCACTCTGAGACTCCTTTGGGTAGTGAAGGGCACCATATAAATCCAATCTCCTCCTCCTCCTCTTCCTCCTCCTTCTTGTAGCTGCAGCACTGAATTCACATTTTAGGTGGTCCTCATGTTGGAGGTGGAAGGGGCCCCCTGCATCATCCCCTCTCCCTTGTTGGTCATTAGGCAGATCTTGAATGAGTCCACGTGACATCCCAATCATTCTCGGTGCAGTGTTCTTCTAGACGGGGGGTCCCCTATGTGGTGTCCGTGGGGACCATGGCACATGTCAACACCTTTCCTGTTGCCAATCAAGTGTTTTTAGGAAGTGGGTGGGGTTCTTGCCCAACAGGGCTTCTGACAGGCCACTGAAAATCTGGTTGAAGACACCAATGAAAACAACATTGTGTCGGTGGCAGCTGCCAGCTGAGAGTCAGTTTGGTATAGTGATTAGAAGTGTGGACTCTAATCTGGGAGAACTGGGTTTGATTCCCCACTCCTCCACATGCAGCTGCTGGTGTGACCTTGGGTCAGTCACAAGTTCTCTCAGAGCTGTTCTCTCAAGGGCAGTTCTTGAAAGAGCTCTCTCAGCCCCATCTACCTCACAGGGTGTCTGTTGTGGGGAGGGGAAGGGAAAGGAGATCATAAGCTGCTCTGAGACTCCAAGTGAGTGAAGGGCGGGGTATAAATCCAATCTCCTCCTCCTCCTCTTCCTCCTTTCCCCCCTGTTTATTTTATTCTGTCTCACCTTTCCTAGTTTACTTTTGTATTTCTCCTCTTCTTCTCTGCACCTGGGCTTCCCCTGGATATGTGGCTCTGCCTCCAACACCAGCCATTTGGGAGTGGCAACCACCACCCTGCATTAGAATTCCAAATGTGCCAACAGGCTCAAAAAGGTTGTGGACCCCTATTTTAGACCAGCTCCTGCATCTAGCACAGCTGCCCAGGCAGTCCCCTGGCCCTCCCGGATGCAAAGGTCCGGGTTCTTCTGACCGCCACCAAGTGTATCAGCACCCTGGACAGCTCCTTTGCTGAGTCACTCACTGAGGGCGTTTTCGCACTGGCTTTTTTCTGGGGCTCACACCGGAGCTAGCACCGGAGCTTCTGGTCAGTTTCACATCAGTTGCTCCCTGCTCACAAACTCCTCCGGAGTTTCACCGTACTGCTCTGGAGTATCCCTGGAGCAAGAAAAACCTGTTCCTAGCAGGATTTTCTTGCTCCAGGGAAGCTCCGGAGCAGTGCAGTGATACTCTGGAGGAAATTGTGAGCAAGGAGCAAATGGTGGGAAACTGACCAGAAGCTCCGGTGCTAGCTTCGGTGTAAACCGCGGGGGAAGCTAGTGAGAAAACGCCCCGACTGTCTCCCAGAACCGGAGTAGCCCAGCTTAGCCTGATCTTGACAGATCTCTGAAGCTACGCAAGGTCAGCCACAGTTAGTACTGGAATGGAAGTCCGCAAGGAAGACTTGGGGGTGTTATGTGGAGGAAGGCAATGGCAAACCGCCTCTGCTCGTCTCTTGCCTAGAATGTGTGGATGGAGTCACCATGAGCTAGTTGCAACTTGACAGCTGCTGCTGCTGCTGCTGCTTCTTCTTCTTCTTCTTCTTCTTCTTCTTCTTCTTCTGCCAGGGCTTGACTGTTTGGCTATCCTGGGCCAGACTGTCTCCTGCCGAAGCGGTAGGAGGGAACCCCATCTGCTTTCTGCAGAGGGGTGAAAGTCAGGTCATCCTGCCTTGGATGGTCATTTCCACCCTGCATCCTTTACGGGGGAAAGAGAAGGCTGATTCAAAGAGACACTTGCAGCATTCCAAGGAAGATGATGATGATGATGATGAAGAAGAAGAAGTAGTACTTTAATACCCCGCCCTTCTCTACTTAAGGAGTCTCAGAGCAGCTTACAATCACCTTCCCTCCCTCTCTACACAAGAGACACGCTGTGAGGTAGGTGGGGCTGACAGAGCTCTGAGAGAACTGTGACTGTCCCAAGGTCATCAGCTGGCTGCATGTGGAGGAGAGAGGAATCAAACCTAGTTCTCCAGATCAGAGTCTGCCGCTCTTAACCACCACACAAAACCGACGCTCGGAGAATGTTGTGTTTGCGTGCATGTTTTCCCCCATCGTTGCAACTGATTTATGGCGATTCTTTAGCTTTCTCAAGGCAAGAGATGTTCAGAGATGGCTTGCCATTGTCTGCCTCTGCATCACAACCCTGCATCGCTTCCTTTTTGGTCTCCCATCCAAAGACCAACCAAGGTCAACCCTGCTTAGCTTCCAAGTTCTGATGGAATTGGGCTAGTCTGGGCTATCCAGGTCAGGGCATGTATGGACCTCAAACTAAATCCGTGTTAAGACCTACCAAAATGATGCAAAATGTCATGCAGCAAAACCAGGAGGGGGAAATCATTTCAGGCAATGGTGTTGAGGCTGTTAGGCCAGAGAGGTGTGACTCTTAGGAAGCCACAGAGATGATAGGATGGAGTTAGCACTGGGCAGCATCGGTCTTGTAGGAGGAAAATGGTGAAAACAACATCTCCCTTCAGGGACCCAATAACTCGTGGCTCCACAATGGATCTGTCAAGCCACTTCCGATTTACAGCAACCCTGTGAATGAATGACCTGCTGACCATCCTGTCCTTAACAGCCTTGCTCAGGTCTTGCAAACGGAGGGCCATGATTGAGTCCATCCATCTCATGTTGGGTCTTCCACTTTTCCGGCTGCCTTCAACTTCCCCTAGCATGATTGCCTTTCCAGGGACTTTTGTCTTCTCAAGATGTGATCCAAGTATGACGTACGTGTGTGTGTGTGTGTGTGTGTGTGTGTGTGTGTGAAGGGCCATCAAGAAGCTTCTGACTTATGGTGACCCTATGAATTAATGGCCTCCGAAACATCCTAGGGATAACAGTCCTGCTCAGGTCTTGAAACCGAAAGCCGTGCCTTCCTCTGTTGGGTCCATCTAGCTCATGATGGGCTTCCCTTCTTTTCCTTTTGCCTTCTACTTTTCCTGGCAGGATTGTCTTTTCCAGTGGCTCCAAAACGTCCTATCCTCAACAGCCTGGCTCAGGTCTTGCAAACAAAGGGCCGTGGCTGCCTCAGCTGAGTCCATTCATCTCATGTTTAGCTTTAGCTCTTTAGCTTGGAGAAACGACGGCTGATGGGTGACATGATTGAGGTTTATAAGATGATGCAGGGGATAGAGCAGGTAGAGAAAGAAGCACTTTTCTCCCTTTCTCACAAGACAAGAACTTGTGGGCACTTCATGAAATTGCTGAGCAGTTGGGTTAGAATGGGCAAAAGGATGTCCTTCTTCAGCCAAAGAGTGATTAACACGTGGAATTCACAGCCACAGGAGGTGGCGGCGGCTACAAGCATGGACGGCTTCAAGAGGGAACTGGATAAGCATCTGGAGCGGAGGTCCATAAGCGGCTATTAGCCACAAGGCATAGATAGGAACTCTCAGTCTGGGGCAAGTGATGCTCTGTCTTCTTGGTGCTGGGGGGGGGGCAACAGTGGGAGGGCTTCTAGTGTCCTGGCCCCACTGGTGGACCTCCTGATGCAACCTGGTGTTTTTTGCCACTGTGTGATACAGAGTGTTGGACTGGACGGGCCACTGGCCTGATCCAACATGGGCTTCTCTCTTATGTTCTTATGTTGGACCCTCCTCTTTTCCTGCTGCCTCCAACTTTTCCTGGCATTGTTGTCTTTTCCAGTTACTCCAGAACATCCTATGATGAACACCTTTGCTCAGGTCTTGCAAACAGAGGGCCCTGGCTGCCTTGATTGAGTCAATCCCTCTCATGTTGGGTCTTCTTCTTTTCCTGCTGCCTTTCTCTTTTCCCAGCATGATTGTCATTCCCAGTGACTCTGGTCTTCTCATACTGTGAACAAAGTATGATAGCCTCAGTTTAGTCATTTTTAGCTTTTCGAGAGAGTTGAGGCTTGATCCACAACCAACTTATTTGTGTGTGTTTTTGATGGTCCATGGTCTTCATCGAACTCTTCTCCAACACCACTGGAGCCAAAGGCCCAGGTTCAGATCCTCACTCTGCCAAGAAAGCGCACTGGGAGCCCTTGGGCCAGTTGTACACACTCAGCCTAATCTACCTCACAAGATCGGTCTGCAAATTAAAAGGAGAAGGAGAGAACATCATAAACTGCTATGGGGTGCTGGGGGGAAAGTGGGGTAGAAGCAAACTAAACAAATACAGACCCAACCTTTAAAGGCATGGGATGGGATGTGAAGTCAGTTTCCTCGAGCAGAAGAGCCAGTTTGGTGTAGTGGTTAGGAACGCGGACTCTGATCAGGGAGAACCAGGTTTGATTCCCCACTCCTCCACGTGCAGTTGCTGGGGTGACCTTGGGCAAGCCATAGTTCTGTCCCAGCTGTTCTCTCAAGGGCACTTCTCAAAAGAGCTCTCCCAGCCCCACCTACCTCACAGGGTGTCTGTTGTGGGGAGGGGAAGGGAAAGGAGATTGTAAGCCGCTCTGAGACTCCTTTGGGTAGTGAAGGGCAGGGTATAATGCTCCCGCTAAGCAGTGGAGTATTGTGAGCCAAAATTCTACTTTGTAAGCTCCTGGCATTAAAGTCGCAAGCAAGCAATTTGGCTTCTGCATAAATCCGTTTGCTCTGGAGCCATCCTTCTTGAGCTAAGACAAAAATGTGTGAGCCAGAGGCTAAAAAACTGTGAGCAAGCTCACACTTAGAGGGAACACTGGATATAAATCCGATCTCCTTGTCTTCTTCAGAAGAGAGGGGCTAATTTCCCCCCTTTCATAGCCGACCCCCAATCTACCCAGCATGCTGTTCTTCATGGTTCCCTGTTCCCCTGGAGGCAGCACTTTGGGGGACTCAGCCAGCTGCAGTGAAAAGAAGGGAATTCGAGAAGTTCTGGCCCACTGGCAGACGTGCCTCTCGTGAATGGAAACGGGACTCTAACCCCAACCTGTTCTTTGCAGTGATTCCAAGAGCTCAGTTCTGTGCAATTTCACCTGCCGGGGGGGGGGGGGCTCTTCTGGGTGTGCGACTCACCCCTTGATGTCGCAGCCGTCAGTTTGCAAGTGGGGGAAAAAAGTCAGACCACAGGAGGGGCCCCCAAAGGTAAAGCCAGAACAACCCCATGGTTTGGAGGAGCATCTCAGCGACTGGTTTACGGGCTGTACTTTCAGCAGCCCAAGCTGAGTAGGGCAGCGCTTGCACATATTAGGCAGACAGTTTCCCCCACAGGCACACTTTTGTTGCCAAGGAGTTTATAATTTTGGCTTTGATAGATATATATATATAAAAATCCCTGGAAGCATACAGACACAAGAAGGTGGCATCGGGGAGAAAAGTTTCAGCAACTGCCCACGCCTGGAGCTCCTGCTTCGGCTCAGCGGGACTTCTGGTTCCTGTCAATAACGCTCTGCCCCGGCGATCAAACGCCATTAAGAACCATCCCACTGTTCTCAAAAGGAGCATTAGGAGAGGGTGAGTGTTAGCCAAGGCTTTCATCTGCTGGGAGGGGAGCCGGTCACAGTGACGGGAAGGAGGAAGGGAGCCAAGGGGACGGCGAGAGTACACAAAAGACAGACCGGTGGAAACGGAGGGCACGTACGAGGAGGCGTGGGACTTGGACCTGGTCAGCAGAGCTGTCGCGGGCATGCGTGTCTGTCTGTAGGCAGCAAGGTCTGTAGACAGACTTTTTTCTTTGCTGTTAAGTCACAGCTGATCGATGGCCACCCCAGACAGCTTTCAAGGCAAGAGGTGTTAGGAGGTGGTTTGCCATTGCCCGCCTCTGTGTTGCAACCAGGGACCTCCTTCGTGGTCTCCAGCCCAAGGACTACAAACATAAGAGAACATAAGAACATAAGAGAAGCCATGTTGGATCAGGCCAATGGCCTGTCCAGTCCAACGCTCTGTGTCACACAGTGGCCAAAACCCAGGTGCCATCAGGAGGTCCACCAGCAGGGCCAGAACTCCAGAAGCCCTTCCACTGTTGCCCTCCCCCAAAGCACCAGAAATACAGAGCATCACTGCCCCAGACATAAGAACATAAGAGCAGCCATGTTGAAACAGGCCAATGGCCCATCCAGGCCAACACTCTGTGTCACACAGTGGTCAAAGCCCAGGTGCCATTGGAAGTCTACCAGCAGGGCCAGAAGCCCTCCTACTGTTGCCCCCCAAGAATACAGAACATCACTGCCCCAGACAGTGTTTCATCTATACCTTGTGGCTAATAGCCATTGATGGACCTCTGCTCTTAAGGACATAAGAGAAGCCATGTCGGATCAGGCCAGTAGCCCATCCAGTCCAACACTCTGTGTCACGCAGTGGTCAAAACCCAGGTGCCATCAGTTAGTCTACCAGCACAGCCAGAACTCCAGAAGCCCTCCCACTGTTGCCCTCCCCCAAACACCAAGAATACAGAGCATCACTGCCCCAGACAGCGTGTTCCCTCTATACCTTGTGGCTAATAGCCTCTGATGGACCTCTATTCGACAGAGGCCAACCCTACTTAGCTTCCTAGATCTAATGAAATTGGGCTATCTAGGTCAGGGTAGAGGCTAACTTGGTGGTCGAAAGTACCATCAGGTCGCAGCTGACTTCCGGTGACCTTGTATGTTCTTCAAGGCAAGAGGCAAGCAGAGATGGTTTGCTATTGCCTGCCTCTGCGGAGCAACCCTGGGCTTCCTTAGTGGTCTCCCATCTGAAGAGTAACCAGGGCCAACCCGGATTAGATTCCGAGATCTGATGAGATTGGGCTAGCCTGGGCTAGCCAGGTCTACCTTCTGGGCTGACAAATAATAGCAGTGTGTACTCAGGGGTTGGAGGAAGAAGTTGTCAAGGTCGCGCCAACTCTGCTAAGGAAAGCCGTCGCGAACGCGGCATGGTTTCATATATTCACTTGGGGAGCATGATTTGTTCTGTGATTGTACGTGGGGAGCATGCTGATGGAATCCACTAGACCCGACAGAATCCACTAGACCCGACAGATCTGATTGCCTGTCTCCCTGTCTATTTTGTTGAAACACTCATGATAGGGGGAATGAATCATGGCTTCTGTAAAGTGGGGGGTTAACTCTTTCCTCCCATTTCATTTTTTCCAGCTGTTATTTCCCCTACTGTACTTGTCATTATTCCCTGATAGGTCTCATCACAGGCCAGCTATGTGTGAAGGATTATTATATGTATGTGCCATCCAGTTGTAACCCCTGTGCCACCAGGAATTTTCAAGGCAAGTGAGAAGCAGAGGTGGTTGGCCGTGGCCTTCTTCTGCAGAGTCTTCCTTGGTGGTCTCCCATCCAAGACTTCTGGTGACCCCAGCAAGGGGCTTTCAAGGCAAGTGAGAAGCAGAGGTGGTTGGCCATGGCCTTCCTCTGCAGAACTTTCCTTGGTGGTCTCCCAGCTAAGATTTATGGTGACCCCAGCAAGGGGCTTTCAAGGCAAGTGAGAAACAGAGGTGGTTGGCCATTTCCTTCTTCTGCAGAGCCCTCCTTAGTGGTCTCCCATCCAAGACTTCTGGTGACCCCAGCAAGGGGCTTTCAAGGCAAGTGAGAAGCAGAGGTGGTTGGCCATGGCCTTCCTCTGCAGAACTTTCCTTGGTGGTCTCCCAGCTAAGATTTATGGTGACCTCAGCAAGGGGCTTTCAAGGCAAGTGAGAAGCAGAGGTGGTTGGCCATTTCCTTCTTCTGCAGAGCCCTCCTTAGTGGTCTCCCATCCAAGACTTCTGGTGACCCCAGCAAGGGGCTTTCAAGGCAAGTGAGAAGCAGAGGTGGTTGGCCATGGCCTTCCTCTGCAGAACTTTCCTTGGTGGTCTCCCCTCCAAGTACTGACCCTTCTTAGCTTCCAAGAGCCAATGAGATTGGGCTATATCATGCTGCCTTCAATTGTGGAGAAGGGATTGCTGTCAGGAAATTGCATGGGAAGAAAGGATTAATCCACTTCTACTGTGCCGCTATGTAAATCAACCCCCATCAGCTGCTTTTTAAGCTTTAAAAATATGTTGGGAGCTCCAGGTATGGCTCATCCACTACTCAGCTAGTCATGCCCTCATCTCCAACCTTACCAATTGGAAACCCCTCTGAGGAACTATGTGGGCATTATCACTTTTCAAGTCAATTCTTAAGGACTAGAAACTTGATTACCATCATTCCTAATGTTAGAATCATAGAATCATAGATTTGGAAGGGACATCCAGCATCATCTAGTCCAACCCCTGGCACAATGCAGGAAATTCACAAATGCTTCCCCCCCCACACACACACACACACCCAGTGACCCCTGTTCCATGCCCAGAAGATGACAAAAAATCTCCAGGATCCCTGGCCAAACTGGACTGGAGGAAAACTGCTTCTTGACCCCAAAGTGGCAATCAGCATTTTCCTGGGTGTGAGAAAGGGCCACGAGAACTAAGCGCTGAGGCAACCCTTCCTGCCCTCCCTCTCATGATCTGTCTGCGTTCACAGGATCAGCACTGCTGTCAGATGGCCATCTAGCCTCTGTTTGAAAACCTCCAAAGAAGGAGAGCCCACCACCTCCCAAGGAAGCCTGTTCCACTGAGGAACTGCTCTGTCAGGAAGTTCTTCCTGATGTTTAGCCAAAAACTCTTCTGATTTGATTGCAACCTGTTGGTTCTGGTCTGACCTTCTGGGGCAACAGAAAACAACTCTGTACCACCCTCTACATGACAGCCCTTCAAGTACTTGAAGATGGTAATCATATCACCCCTCAGTCATCTCCTTTCCAGGCCAAACATACCTAGCTCCTTCAACCTTTCCTTATAGGACTTGGTCCCCAGACCCCTCATCATCTCTGTTGCCCTCCTCTGGACATGTTCCAGCTTGTCTATATCCTTTTTAAATTGTGGTGCCCAAAACTGAACACTTTTGGTTTTCAAATATTCTGTCCCTTTCTTGAGCAGGACTGGGAGGTGGACTTTGGGGTCAGGAAGAAAGTTTCCTCAGGCCAGATTGGCCCCGGGGATCCTGAGTTTTTCCTCCCTTCCTCTGGGCATAGAGCAGGGGCCACTAGGAGAGTGGGGCAGGGGAGGTAGCTGTGAATGTCCTGCATTGTGCAGGGGGTTGGACTAGATGACCCTTCATCAACACTTGTATCAGAAAGCTTTGATTCTTGGCAGCTTATACCCCAAAAATCTTGCTGGTCTCTAAGGTTCTGCTGGACTCGAATCTGGGCTCACTGAAGGAGCTCTGTGGATCTGAGCTTGTCCTGTACTCTGATTCGTGTCTTACATTTGCAGTCCAAGTCTCGTAAGGCAGGTATGTTCATATCTTCCCTTCGCTCGAGGCAGTTTTTGAATGCAAATTAAATTAAATTATATATATGTAAAGTAGCAGCACTGAAATAAGATGTGAAACTTGATGCGTATGCGTGTAATTGTTTTTTAAAAAGAATTAAATAACATAAAAGATCATAACTCATAGATCTGACAAAACAACACAGCCAAGTCTGTAGAGCAGGTTGTATCTTTCTCTGGTCTGACTTGATAATATTACAGAGGCTTGGTATTTATAAGAACGCTAGGAATAAGGCCCATTGTGGGAATAACTACAACGGGCTCTAGAAAGAGGCTCTTGGAGAGTGCCAAGGCCTTGGGCACTCAGCGTCAATTTGCTGTGGCAACTTCAGCAGGGTATGATGACACAGGGTCCACCATTTTCTCCAGGGGAACTGATCTCTGACATCTGAAGAGCAGTTGTAATTCTGAGTGATCTCCTGCCCTCACCTGGAGAGTGGCAGCAGTGGTTCCCCAAGAGGGAATAGCTGATTTGGAGGGCAGAGTCTATGGTATTGTACCTGTCTCAGGCCCCACCTCTCCTCAAACCTCACCCTCTCCAGGCTCCACCCCTCAAATCTCCAGGAATTCCCCACCTGGAGTTGGCAGCCCCATCTCCTTCCCAGCCAAGCATCAACCTACCTTAATTTCCCCCTCACTCTTCAGCTTTCCAACCCCCCCCCCCACCTGCAGCCTCTACCGTGCTCTGAAGCACCTCTTATAAACACAAGTAACTGCCATTTCGTTTCATCTACTAACAGCCACTGAGGTAACAGTTGAACCTTATGGGGGAATATTTTAAACAAACCACAGGCAGCAGCCATCTTATAAACACAGGTAACTGCCATTTTGTTTCACCTACCAACAGCCACTGAGGTAACAGTTAATCCTCCCACAGGAAGGAAGCTGGAGAAGTGTCTTCGTCAAGAGAGAAAGCCATCTGCCCGAAATTCTGACAGGGCACACAGGCTGAAGTAGTGGGCGGGGAAGAGGAGCAGATCCAGCACCCAGCCAATGGCATGGGAGTATTCACAGCCAGTGTATAGGGACAGCTTCTGATTGACAGGCCAGGGGGCCAAAGGCTGGGGAGGCGTGTGGAATGTTCAGGAGCGTGCCACCACCAACAGAGGATTATGTATAAGAGAGATAAGAATATAAGAGAAGCCCATGTTAGATCAGGCCAGTGGCCCATCCAGTCCAACACTCTGTCACACAGTGGCCAGAAACACCAGGTGCCCTCAGGAGGTCCAGCAGTGGGGGCAGGACACTAGAAGCACTCCCACTGTTGCCCCCCCCCCCCCGTCAAGCACCAAGAATACAGAGCATCACTTACCCCAGACTGAGAGTTCCTATCTATATACCTTGTGGCTAATAGCCACTGATGGACTTCTGCTCCATATGTTTATCTAATTCCCTCTTGAAGCCGTCTATGCTTGTAGCCGCTGCCACCTCCTCTGGCAGTGAATTCCACGAGTTAATCTCTCTTTGGGTGAAGAAGGACTTCCTTTTATCCCTTCTAACCCAACTGCTCAGCAATTTCATGGAGTGCCCACAAGTTCTTGTCTTGTGAGAAAGGGAGAAAAGGACTTCTTTCTCTACCTGCTCTATCCCATGCATAATCTTATAAACCTCGAGCTTCTGGAGAGCTGAGAGTGTTTCGTTTGCATGACCCTTGCAAGAGTTCTGCACAACTGGCCAATGTTATCATCCACATAATGTATAGAGGGTGTGTGTCTGTGTGTGTGTGTGTGGGGGGGTGTTTTGCCTACGGTCCCTCAGGAGAGCTGAACTGGGGAAATTTTTTGCTTAAAACCTTTTATTTATTTATTCATTCATTCATTCATTCATTCATTCATTCATTCATTCATTACATTTTTATCCCGCCTATCCAGCAAGCTGGCTCAAGGCGGCTACCAACCATCAAATACCATAAAATGGTTTACATACTTAAATAAGCAACATCAACAATAAAACAATATAAGCAACAATCAATACTGGCAGCAACAGGGTTCTCATGGTGAAAGGCGATGGCAAAAAGCTTAGCAGATTGGGCAACAGTATCCTACGTCGCCCCAGTGGCGGCTCCTAAGGAAAGGCCTGGCGGAAGAGCTCCATCTTACAGGCCCTGCGGAACTGCAATAAGTCCCGCAGGGCCCTGATGTCATCCGGGAGCTCATTCCACCAGTGTGGAGCCGCCACCGAGAAAGCCCTGGCCCTGGTACAGGCCAGCCGAACGTCTTTTGGACTGGGGAGAGTCAGGCGGTGTTGAGTGCCTGACCTCAGTACTCTCTGGGGCACATATGGGGAAAGGCGGTTCCTCAAGTAGGCAGGTCCCTGACCATATAGGGCTTTAAAGGTCAGCACCAGCACCTTGAACCGGATCCGGTATGCTATAGGCAGCCAGCTTTCATTTACAGAGGCTGCTGACGCTGCCTCAAGGGGTGGGTTCTGGGGGTGACGGAGGGCCCAAGGACATTTTTCAGAGTCCTTGCCTGTCCACAAGGGCTTTTGACCAGAGGAGTGCTCTGAGTTTCATGCTTATGCCATCCCTCTTGTGCCATTTTCCACAGTACTCCAGGGAGTCCATATTGGCTCTGCTGGGGAAATGTGAGTCAGTTTCCCTCATAGGGCAAATTTTAATTTTATTTCACATTGAAAGTCAGCCTTTCTCCCTGGGACTCAGGGCTGATTATACAGAGCAAGTCAATACCATCAACAAAGAATAATAGAACCACAGAGTTGGAAGGGACCTCCAGGGTCGTCTAGTCCAACCCCCGGCACAATGCACGAAATTCACAAATACCCCCCCCCCACATACCCAGTGACCCCTGCTCCATGCCCAGAAGATGACCAACCCCCCCCCCCCTCCAACATCCCCAGCCAAACTGGCCTGAAGAAAAACTGCTTCCTGACCCCAAAGTGGCGATCGGCATTTCCCTGTGCGTGTCAGAAAGGGCCATGAGAACTAAGCACTGGTGCAACCCTTCCTGCCCTCCTTGTCGTGATTTGCCTGAGTTCACACAATCAACATTATGGGGCATCGAATAGACCGGGGGTCCCCAACCTTTTTGAGCCTGTGGGCACCTTTGGAATTCTGGCACAGGATGGTGGGCACAGCCACAAAATGGCTGCCACAGGAGGCGGAGCCAGCCACAAAATAGATGCTGTGGTTTAACTTCAGTCACACAGGGCAGATTCTTGAGCTGTGGGGGCAACTACAGCCAACGCAACATTTTAAAAAATCTGCACAGCCAACCAAATCTCCAGGGGCCAATCAGAAATCTTGCTGGGCAAACACCCCACCTGGCCTCACCCACTTCCTAAAAACACTTGGGGGGGGGGACAGAAAAGGTGTCGTTGGCGACTCCCGACTTAATGAACTATACACCTTAGCATAGACCTCAGTCCCTAACTCTTTCCTGAGTATCATTCTGAGCCAAGGACTTTTAAAGGTGTAGCTAATCCCTCCGTGACTTTGGATCCAGAGTTCTCTCCCCACCCCACCCCATCGTTTAAAGCTCTAGTCTCCCCTGTTTACAGTACCAGCCAGAGAGAACTGAATTCCCAGACAAAGAGTTTACAGCTGCAAAAGATTTATAAAGGCAAAACCGAACACCTGGATCCGCTCACTGGAAAACGGGCGAGGCGATTGGCTGCCTATTCAGAGAATGAAAAATAATGCGGAACTCAACATCTGCTTATTCTTAAGGCTGTTCCCTTTTCCACGTGGGCGGGGGGGGGGGGGGGATACCAAACCAACACTCTTTTTCTCTAAATGATATATTTAAAGGATGCACATTTTTTTTTTAAATTACCCACTGTCTCAAGGAGGAATTCAAAAGGAAAGTATCCAGATGACAAAGTTAAAACTGCCTTTCTTTTTAACGGCTGGGGCTTATTGGGATATTCGGTTAGTACAGCAGAGTTTTGCCCGGTCGTAGAAGCTTGATACTGAATGCAGTAAATAAGTCTCCCAAGAAGCATATTGCAAAAGGTAAAAACTCACATTGATTCAAGCAGATCCAGTTCATGTTCAGGTTGCAGACAAAAGAAGAGAGAGAAGCCCTCTAATCTAAAGAGTACTTCCCCTATCATAAATGGCCAGCTTGTTTGGTATCATGTGTGTGGGACCATGAGGGCATCGTCTCTACAGGAGAGACCTACAGAGACATGTGTCTCCATGGAAGGCCATGTACAGAGAGAGAGAGGACAAAGGGAGAGGAGGAGGGGGGCAGAGGGCAGCTCCCAGGCTAAGACAAGGAGAGGCATCCCATTCAAGGAGATAACACCTATACACACTTAGAAGAAGAAGAAAAGAGATTGGATTTATACCCCGCCCTTCACTACCCAAAAGAGTCTCAGAGCGGCTTACGAACTCCTTTCCCTTCCCCTCCCCACAACAGACACCCTGGGAGGTAGGTGGGGCTGAGAGAGCTCTGACAGAAACTGCTCTTTTTCAAGAAGAGCCGTGCCAGAGCTCTGGCTTGCCCAAGGTCATCCAGCCAGGTGCAAGTGGAGGAGTGGGGAATCAAACCCGGTTCTTCCAGATTAGAGTCCACGCACTTAACCAGTACACCAAACTGGCTCCTTAGAGTGATGTACCACCACCACCCCAATGTCTAGGCATGCTGATGAGTCACTCACATCCAACAGTTCTATAAAGGAAAAGCACCTACTTGGTGTGAGGAAAGTCCTGGGTTCAAACCCGAGCATCTCCAGTCGAATGGATTTCAGGTGACTGCCCTGGGAGAAGAACCTATCTAATATGCTGGAGTCAGACTAGACAGGTTAGTACTGAGCTAGGTAGACTTGATATAAGGCAGCGTCAGACCTTAGTTATCTTAGCTGTCACCTGCCTTTTCCCTGATGGATTAAATTTCAATACATTTACCTTAGGGGTCACAGCGTGACTGTGTATCAGATATTTAACTGACACACAGCAATGTAGACCACATAATTCAAGTGTCGGGAGTGGAGCTGATTTCTCCTAACAGTGTTCTCTATATGGGCGATGGCAGCTCCAGTATCAAAGCCCGTTAGGGAATTAAGCTCCATGGTCAACAGCAGAGGTTGAAATGAGCTGGTCAAGCCACGGAATGTTCTGCAACATTCATTCGTTCATTCCTTGCTTTTATATCCCATCCTTCCTCTGAGGCGTTCAGAGTGACATACATAGATGGGAATATTCCTGTGTTGTCAACTTCCAGGTGGAGCCTGGAGACCTCCTGGTATTACAATTGATCCCCATCCAAAAGAGATCAGCTCCCCTGTGGAAAATGGCTGCTTTGGAGGGTGGACTCTATGGCATTGTACCCTGCTGAGGTCTCTCTCCAAACCCCACCTTCTCCAGGCTCCACCCCTAAAATCTCCAGGGTTGCTAATCCTTATTGTCCCATTTCCTCTCCTCACACCAACTCTGGGAAATAAGTCAAGCTGAGAGGGAAAGCAACTGGCCCAAGGCTATCCAGCATGGTTCATATCCAAGTGAACATTAAAACCCAGACCATCGGGTTCAAATCCAGCATATAAGCACTGCGATGAGTCCTTAGAGGCACATGAAAAGTGAGCCTTCTTCAGAGTTTGCAGTGGCCAACTGAAGTCCAGTCGGGATGCTGCGTTTGCCTCCTGTGGTTCTGTTTCCATGTGGAACATGATGATGGGGTTTGTAAGTTCGTACATACAGTCTCTTGGCTTTTCATCTTCGGCATCCAGTTCACAGATTCTGTGATAATTTTGTGTGCCTTTACTTTCATAGAACGATAGAATGATAGAGTGGGAAGGGGCTTCCCGGGTCATCTAGTCCAACCCCCTGCACAAGGCAGGAAACTTACAACTACCTTCCCCCACACCCTCCATGCCCCCAGCGAACCCTGCTCCACGCCCAGAAGACGGCAAAAAAAAAAAAAACCCTCCAGGATCCCTGGCCATACTGGCCTGGAGAAAAATTGCTTCCTCCTGATCCCAGAGTGGTGATCGGCATTTCCCTGGGCATGTAAGAAGGGCCGCGGGAACTAAGCACTGAGGCTACCCTTCTTGGCCCCCCTCTCATGATCTGCACAAGTTCACAGAACCAGCATTGCTGTCAGATGGCCATCTAAGCCTCCACTTCTCCCATGTCTTTCAGAATATACATATTGTGTTCAGAGTGGATGCAGTATTGGATGACATCCTGTAGGGTTGCCAGATGTTGGTTGGGGAATTCCAGGAGGTTTGGGGGTTAGAGCCTGGGGAGGATGGGGTTTGGGGAAGGGAGGGACCTCGGCAGGATATCATGCTATAGGGTCTGCCCTCCAATACAGCCATTTTCTCCATGGGAACTGATCTCTGTAGTCGGCAGATCAGCAGTGATTCCTGGAGACTTCCACATGCCACCTGGAGGCTGGCAACCCCAGAGCAGTTGGTGTGAGAGGCACAGTGCTTGAACAAAGGGGGGGTCATTTAGCATTTAGCGTCTGGTGTGCTTTTGGGGGCTTATAGGAGGTGACCTCACAAGGGCACAGAGGAGGGGAAGAGAATTAACCTCTTTAGCATTGCTCATGAAGCTCTCTTCTACTGAATCGGACCATCGGTCCATAAAGGTCATTAACGTTTAAGCGGACTGGCAGCAGCTCTCCAGAATCTCATGTCAAGGTCTTTCCCATCGCCTCCTGTCTGGTCCTTTTTAACTGGAGATGCTGGGGATGGAACCTGGGACTTTCTGCATGCCAAGCAGATGCTCTCCCACTGTGTCATAAACCTTCCCCATCATTAGCTGAAATTTGAGCCAGTTTGGTGTCGTGGTTAAGTGCGTGGACTCTAATCTGGGAGAACCGGGTTTAAAAAAATACCAAAATAAAAGACTAGTCCTAGGCATAGAACTGTTCCACCCTGCAGACTTTCCAGGAACGAACGACAGGCGCTTTCAAACACACTAAATAGCAGACTTTCAATCCACTTTGCAACTGGATTTTATTATGTCAAATGGCAAAATCCACTTGCAAAGGGTCACTGAAGCGGATTGAAACTGCATTTATTTAGCATGGGCGAAGGCGCCCTGCTTTAGAAGGCAAAGAAATGACTTCTGTGTTTAAAAAATAGTCCTTGCACATTAGAAATAAACATGTCAGGGAAGAAGCTAGGTTAAAAAAAAACCCCTTTCGTGCTAACTTTCCCCTGGCAGGATGCATTCAAGCACACAATCCCCAGCCATATGAAGTTAATGTGGTTCTAGGAAGGCTCTGCTAAGTTTTAATCTAGTTGTTGCTTCCGTCTCCAGGGCCCTCTTCTTAGTTCAGGGAGAGCTGGGCCTGGCTTACACGTCTAATGGACAATAGACTCCTAGGTTTGTGCTGCTGTAGCCAAAAGCCTGCAGTGACAATGTCCTGGAGGTGTGTCCTCTTGCAGAGCGTAAGTTCACAGGGCTTGGACAAAGAAATCAAGTGTCAGGAAGGACAAGCCTAAGATTTTACGATCCCACCTCAAGTTCTGGTGTAAGCGTGCGTCTCACAGTTATGTTGTTTCCACCTTGAGCAGCGTTCATTTCTTTCTTTTGATTTGTCACAGTCCCATCACAACCTCTGCACGTTCCCTACGCACAGTATGATTCTTCCTTCTGGGATTGCGGGCTCAGTCTCTGCATTTTCTTCCTTAATAGATGCTGATTTGACTAAATGCTGGTTCTTTCTTTTCATCTTAAAATGCTGATGTTAATTGCACCCATCGCTCAGGGGTAGCTGTGGGAAGGGTCAGAGTGGTATAGCGCATGCTTTGCATCCAGTTTCCACATTCAAATTGTTGGAATTTCTTTGGGGGGGGGATATTATTGCATTGTGTGTGTGTGTCTGTGTGTGCGCGCACAAACACACACACACCAGGAAGTCATGGCAACCTCTGGTGACTCCTACTTAGGGCTGCCAAGTCCCCCCAGGGTGGGCAAGGATTCCCCTGCTAAATAGGTCCCCAACCCGCCGGTCTGGATTTGGCTGGCAGGGGAAACCCCACCCCTGAAATGGCCACATCAGGCCAACGTGCCCAGCACAATGACATTGCCCGGAAGTGATGTCATCACACCGGGCACGTCACAGGGTGACGCTCTAGCAATTGCCCTGAAAACTCTATGGTACCATAGAGATTTTTTAGGGCGATTACCAGAGCGTCACCCAGTGATGTGCCCAGCATGATGACGTCACTTCCGAGCAACGTCATTGCACTGTGCGCATGTGAGGATCCCGGACCGGGAGTGGGACTCCCCTTCTCGGACACATAAGTGACTTGGCAACCCTACTCTTACTGGGGCACAGAGGACATTCAGAGAAGCTGTTTGATAGCCCACCTCTGCGTTCTGGCCCTGGTATTCTCTGGAGGTCTCCCATCCAAATACTTGCCAGGGTTGGCCCTGCTTAGCTTCCAAGATCTAGAAGAAGAAGAGGAAGAAGAGATTGGATTTATACCCCGCCCTTCACTCACTTGGAGTCTCAGAGCGGCTTACAAACTCCTTTCCCTCCCCCTCCCCACAACAGGCACCCTGTGAGGTAGGCGGGGCTGAGAGAGCTCTGAGACAACTGTCCTTGAGAGAACAGCTGGGACAGAGCTATGGCTTGCCCAAGGTCAAAATCTAGTGAGATCAGGCTAGCCTGGGCTATCCAAGTCAGGGCAATTGTTGGAATCTTTGCCAAAGGACCTCTGTTGAGAAGTCTGAAGATCCCTATGAAAACTGAAGGCAATCAGACTAGATTCTGTTGATTCAGATGGACCCCCTGTGTATCCCCATGATTAGGACTTGGATGGGAGACCATTGAGGAAGTTTAGGGTTGCTCCACAGGCAACATCAGACCACCACTGTTCATGGCTCAGAGGCAGAGCGTTTGCTTGGCACGCAGAAGGTCCCAACCTCAATCCCAGGTGCTTCCAACGTAAAGGGTCAGGTAGCAGGTGGTGTGGAAGACCTCCACCTGGACCCTGGAGAACTTCTGCCCATCTGAATAGACAACACTGACCTTCACAGGCCAACAGTCTGATTCAGTCTGTCAGCGTTGCGCGTTCATGGTGAAGGGGCCAGTTTAGCTTCAGTGAAAATGAATTAGCAGATTAACTAAGCAGGTGTTTAAGTAACTGCGTGCCATGACACCCATCCCAGTGTCTATATTTTTATTTTATTTATTTCTTGAGATTTATATCCCACCCTCCCCGCCATACGGCGGGCTCAGGGCAGCGAACAACAAAGCGAAGCAGTAACAAATACAATATCTTAAAAACATTAAAACATATGAAACAACATAAGCATCGTGCAGATGGCGTATCTTCAGTTTGGTATATCAGAGCAGTGCCCAGATGTAACCATTGTATGCGGTCACACAGACTGGCGGATAAAATCGGGCCAAGGCCAAAGATATAAATATTAGGCGGCTCCTACTTAAAAGCCGGGTGGAAGAGCTCCGTCTTGCAGGCCCTGCGGAATTGTAGGAGATCCCGCAGGGCCCTGATGTTATCCGGGAGCTCATTCCACCAGTGCGGGGCCACCACTGAAAAAGGCCCTTGTAACCGCCAACCGAGCCTCCTTCGGCCCTGGGAGGACCAGACGGTTTTGGGATCCAGACCCAGAGTGCTTGCTGGGGAACATGTGGAGAGAGACAGTCCTTCAAGTAGGTAGGTCCCAAGCCATATAGGGCTTTATAGGTAAGCACCAGCACCTTGAATCTTATCCGGTATGCTATAGGCAGCCAGTGCAGTGCTTTTAAGGCGGGCTGGATGGATGCTCCCGTACAGGGAGACCCAACAATAGCCGCACCGCTGCATTCTGCACCAGCTGCAGCTTCCGGATTTGGCACAAGGGCAGCCCCATGTAGAGAGCGTTACAGTAATCCAATCTTGAGGTGACCAAAGCATGGATCACTGTAGCCAGTTCATTGCATTCAAGGAAGGGAACCGACTGCTTGATCAATCGTAGATGATAAAAAGCTGACCTCGCAGCGGCTGCTACCTGGGCCTCCATCGTTAACGAGGGGTCCAGGAGCACTCCCAAACTCCTAACCTCCGACGCTGGTACCAACGGCACCCCATCGAAGGCTGAGAGAGGGATCCCTACCCCTGGTCCACTCCGACACAGGCATAGGACCTCCGTCTTCGTTGGATTCAATTTCAGTCGACTCTGCCTGAGCCAACCAGCCACGGACGCCAGCCAGATCACCCAGACTGGAGTCTGATTGTCCGCCCAACAACAGATAGAGCTGGGTATAATCCGTGTACTGATGACACCCCAGCCCATACCTCCCGGCAATCTGGGCGAGGGGGCTCATATAGATGTTAAACAGCATAGGGGAAAGTACTGCTCCCTGTGGGACACCGCAGATCAGCGGATGTCTTTGGGAGAGTTGTTCCCCTACCGCCACCCTCTGTCCCCGATCTTGGAGAAATTAGGAAAGCCACTCTAAAGCTAACCCCTGGATCCCAATATCAGTGAGGCGGCGGACTAGTAGCTGATGGTCGACCGTGTCGAATGCCATCGAAAGGTCCAACAACATCAGCACCACCGTACCACCTCGATCCAGATGCCTCTGGATCCAGATGCCTCCGGAGGTCGTCTGTGAGGGCGACCAGCACTGTCTCTGTCCCGTGGCCTGGTCGGAAACCGGACTGGAAGGGATCTAGCACAGATAGTGACTCCCATAATGATAGGGGGAATGTAGAACAGTCACTAGGAAGAGGACCAGTGGACGATTTCCAGAAAGGAAAAGCTGTAAAGAGGTATGGCGATCCGTGCAAGTCCCTCCCCTTTTCAGCCTCTCCAGAACCAAAGAGTGATGGAATTTCTCACAATAAAAGAACTTGTGGGCACTCAATGAAATGGCTGAGCAGTCGGGTTAGAACGGATAAAAGGTAGTGCTCCTTCACCCAAAGAGTGATTAACAGATGGAATTCACTGCCACAGGAGGTGGCGGCGGCTACAAGCATGGAGGGCTTCAAGAGGGAATTGGATAAACATATGGAGCAGAGGTCCATCAGTGGCTCTTAGCCACAAGGTATAGATAGGAACTCTCAGTCTGGGGCAAGTGATGCTCTGTATTCATGGTGCTTGGTGGGAGACAACAGTGGGAGGGCTTCTAGTGTCCTGGCCCCACTGGTGGACCTCCTGATTGCACCTGGTGTCTTTGGCCACTGTGTGACACAGAGTGTTGGACTGGATGGGCCATTGGCCTGATCCAACATTTGCTTCTCTTATGTTCTCATGTCCTTAACAAGATGGAAGCCCTCATGGCCTGGATGGCCCAGGCTAGCCTGGCATCATCAGATCTTTGAAGCTAAGAAGGGTCAACTCTGGTTAATACTTGGATGGGAGACCACCAAGGTAGGCCAAGGTTGCTCCGCAGAAGCAGCCAATGGCCCACTACCTCTGCTCATCACTTACATTGAAAACCTTACAGGGTCACCTATAAATCGGCTATGACTCGATGGAACTTTCCACCACCAATGAGACAGGAACCCCATGCCATCCCTGTCTGCGCAAACATCGGCACACCGTGCCAAACGTTGCTGATCTGTACACGACCTAAAGTATCTCGAGAGGTCTTTCATTTCCCCCGATGGATTCCACCAAACACATTACCTTGGTTTTCGGAGACAAGGTGAGCTTGTTACCTTCTGACAGGGTTATTAATTTGCATCTTTCTCCAGGACTGACACGAGGCGTCCGCTAGGGATCTCAACGTCCGTTCTGAGCCCCTAACGAAGATTAGGGGAGCTGTCAATCTCGCATATTATCCTTGTGAGCTCCGTGCTGGGAGTCACCTGTCTACCTTAATAAATCAGTGCAGGCATTGGCTAGCATACGATACTTTGGAACGGCTTGAGGGTTAGCACAGTCCCAACTACCTGAGGATGGTTTTTGGGACCTGGGAGAGCAGGAAGCCTTGATGAATGCTGAGCTAGCTGTCTCATTTCTAATGTTCCTCCCAGCCAGGTGGATGTCTCGATAATAGCGCTTGGCCCCGAGGCCAGAGACTTATCGATGGCCAAAGATCAAAATCCCATCACTTTTCATAAATTATGCGGCCGCCTTTGTGTTAATGGATGCCAAAGAGGTAAAAAGAAGCCACGGAGATTGGAGGGGGAACTCTCAAGCAGATGTTCTTGGCCTCCTAAGTGGCCATCCTGCTCTGTGGTCGTGACTGAGATGGGTTTATGATAGTTGAGGAATGCCAGTTCCTTGCTTGCTTTGCAGAGCATGGAGCGAAGGCACGTAGTGGAGCTTGGAAGCTCCGAGGAGAACATGAGAGCCATGCCTCCTCCGAGTTTCTCCATCCATTCTTTTCTCCATGATTGTGATTTGCAACAAGTGCATTCCTAGATTTCTGCCTAGCCAGTTGTTCCCACCTGAAGTATTGGGCAGTTATATGAACATAAAAACATAAGAGCCCAGCTGGATCAGACCAGTGGTCCATCTAGTCCAGCATCCTGTGTTACACAGTGGCCAACCAGTTCCTCTGGAGGGCCAACAAGAGAGCAGAGAGGCTGAGGCCTTCCCCTGATAAGAGCATCAGAACAGCCCTGCTGGATCAGACCACTGGTCCATCTAGTCCAGCATCCTGTGTCACACAGTGGCTGACCAGTTCCTTTGGAGGGCCAACAACAGGGCATAGAGGCCAAGGTTTTCCCCTGACAAGAACATAAGAAGAAGACTGCTGGATCAGACCAGTGGTCCATCTAGCCCAGCATCCTATCTCACACTGTGGCCAACCAGTTCCCCTGGATGGCCAACAACAGGGCAGAGGGGCCGAGGCCTTCCCTTGACAAGAACATCAGAAGAACCCTGCTGGATCAGGCCAGTGGTCCATCTAGTCCAGCATCCTGTCTCACACAGTGGCCTCAACCAGTTCCTCTGGAAAGCCAACAACAGGGCACAGAGGCCAAGGCCTTCCCCTGATAAGAACCTAAGAAGAGCCCTGCTGGATCAGACCAGTGGTCCATCTAATCCAGCATCCTATCTCACACAGTGGCCAACCAGTTCCTCTGGATGGCCAACAACAGGGCAGAGAGGCCGAGGCCTTCCCCTGACAAGAACATCTAGACCTGGTGGGCTGGCATAAGGAACCCCTGCTTAGACCTTGGGGCTGGCAATGCTAAATCTGAGGAGATCTCCAGCCATCACTTGGAGGCTGGTAACCCTACCTATGCTAGTAAAAAGAAAGTCTGTAGATGAATGGAAATTTCAAGAGTGGCCATAGGAAAACTTCCCAAACTGGGGCCTTTTTCGTTACATGCAGAACCAGAATTGCACAATTCACAGATAACTTTCCTTCCCCAGCTCTGATTTCAGCCCATTCTGCATCTAGCATTCGCTCCGCTGTTTGACCAAACCCACGCGGGCACAGAAACTCCCCTCTGCATTGCATGCCACTTTCACTTTGATTGATTGTCGGATTTTATTGCAGCCTCCACACTGCATGCCGGTTCCACTTCCTTTGAGCTCTCGGTTTTATGGTACCGTCTGCATAGATCTCTGGCCGTTTTATGGCCCTTAGGGGGTGACTCTACAGTCAGTATGGTGTTGGCCCGGGGTATTTGAATGTGGTTTTGGCCACATCTTTTTCTGTGCCAGTGTGGGTTTGGTAAGACATCAGATCGAATGCTAGATGCAGAACGGGCCATCTTTCTTGCTTCTTCCTCAAGAATCAGGGACTGGCCATTTTCATCCGCCCAAATCCTGGGGCTGCGGTGCAGTCGTCCACATGTTCGTTGGAAACTGGGCGCTTTCAGGAGGGGGGGGGGGTGATCAGACCTTCTTGTCCTTCCTTTCATTAGCGCTCGAGATTCACTTTGGGAGCGGATAGCTTTCAGCCTCCCGAAGCTGCCATTCATTAAGGCAGGAGTCGAGTGCTTTCAAAGTAATTCTTCTCCATGGAATCTGAGTGGCAGGCAGGCGGGGAAGAGGAGCCGCCAAGAGAAGAGAGTGGGGGAGGCCAACGGGGGTGGGGGGGGGGCAAGACCAGCCTTTTGCCGTTTTTGCCTCAGAAGCCGGTCGATGACTGGAATGAGGAAAGTCCTCGGAGAAAGGCCACCCCTCCGCCAGGAGCTGCACAACGCTGCTTTCCTGACTTTGGGGATCCCATTAGCCAGACTCCCATCCTCCTGACCAGTATGGGAGGTAAGCTTGCCATCCTCCAGGTGGCAACTGGAGATCTCCCACGATTACATTTGTTCTCCAGGGCCGCACACGCTAAATAATCCACTTTCAATCCACTGGATTTTACTGTGTGAACTGGCAAAGGCCCAATCTGCATGTAGAATTTGCTCCGCTGGTTTGCCAAACCCACACTGGAAAAACTCCCCTCTTCGTTGCATGCCACTTTCATTTTGGCCCAATCTGCATCTAGCATTCGCTCCGTCGTTTTACCGAACCCACACTGGAACAGAAACTCCCCTCTGTGTTGCATGCCACTTCCACTTTGGCCCAATCTGCATCTAGCATTCTCTCCGATGTTTTACCAAACCCACACTGGAACAGAAACTCCCCTCTGCATTGCACGCCACTTTCATTTTGGCCCAATCTGCATCTAACATTCGCTGCGTTGTTTTACCGAACCCACACTGGAACAGAAACTCCCCTCTGCATTTCACGCCACTTTCATTTTGGCCCAATCTGCATCTAGCATTCGCTCTGTTGTTTTACCGAACCCACACTGGAACAGAAACTCCCCTCTGTGTTGCATGACACTTCCACTTTGGCCCAATCTGCATCTAGCATTCGCTCCATTCTGGAACCCACCCTCGGAGAGAAAAAGATGCGGCTCAAAACCACATTCAAATACCCCGGGCCAATGCCGTACTGACTGCAGAGTCACTCCTGAACGGCCATAAAATGGCCATAAATCTATGCAGGTGGTACCATAAAACCGAGAGATCAAACAAAGGGAAAGCAGCATGCAGTCTGGACACTGCCACAGAATCTGACAATCACTTGCTCGTTTTTTTTAAAAAGGTTGCTTCGGGGCCCCTCCAGGATTTCATAGTAGATCTGCACCTGGCCAGAAGGCACCTGGCAACCCTCCACAAGCTCCACCCCCCAAAAAAATCCCTGTGAATTTCCCAACCTGGAGTTGCCAACCCTAACCGGAGTTTACAAAACCAGGGGAAGGGGGAAGGTTAGGGTAACTCCATGAGTCTGTACAGAGGGCCAAACTCTCTCAGAGGGTATGCCAGGGTAGTCTGGCTATTTCATTTAATAATACAAATATGAAAAATATGAAATCACAGTATGGAAGAATCAAATAAAGATGAATAGTATGAAAAAGTCATAAGGCAGCATCAATTCCCAAGGTTAAAAACAGCATGAAACATCATTGAGCTGCCAGAATGGCCCTACTCCCCTTGACAGATAACAGTGCATGGGATAGTGTGCAGTGTGCATGGGTGCGTTCAGACGGGCAGCTAAATCCTGCCATTGGCCCGGCTGTAATTTGATCTAGATCTTTTTGATATAGCATTGCATGACCAGACATTTCCCCTATGAAGCACTTTACCGCGCATGACTCAGTGGATTGTCTAGATGGCACCCACCATAAGGAGCTGTGCAGTCAATTTTTTTTTTAAAAAAATCCTGTCTGCACATGCGCATATGCGCCTCACTATATTCTTGTTTTTGCACACATGCATGGACTAAAATGGTAAAAGCACTGATGGAGGTACCTTCCTCCAGGTACCATTTCAGTTAATAAAGTTGATAAAGTTCACGGGACTGTCAGACACATAAAATTGTTTGGATCACTTGAGTGGAGCTCTGGGGGGGGGGGGATGTCACATGTTTAAGTGGTTATGTGCACATTGCTAAGACTTTTTAAAAATGGCAGCCATTTGGGATGGTCTGGAGACCATCCCTGTGGGCTGATTGCATGCTGGTTGAACAACTAGAAGAGAAGAAGAGAAGAGATTGGATTTATATCCCGCCCTTCACTCACTTAAGAGTCTCAGAGCGGCTTACAAACTCCTTTCCCTTTCCCCTCCCCACAACAGACACCCTGGGAGGTAGGTGGGGCTGAGAGAGCTCTTTCCCAAGCTGTCCTTGAGGGAACAGCTGGTACAGAGCTATGGCTTGCCCAAGGTCATCCAGCCAGGTGCAAGTGGAGGAGGGGGGAATCAAACCCGGTTCTCCCAGATTAGAGTCCGCGCACTTAACCACTACACCAAACTAGACGGGGAAAGTCCACCATTGGCCCATCGGCCAGCTTAGGACCGGACTTTCACTACTATCTTTTAAGTACAGATCCCTGACAGGGATTGACGGGCTGATTATGGAAGCGGCACGATTCCCAGATGTTGTTATCTGGACATGCACTTTAAAGCCACCAGGCACTTGTGCCTGGCATGGCTCAAAAGAGCCATATGAACCCACCCCATGAGCCCAAGGAAATGATGCGCACATACAGTTTCTGGGACCATCTCACCCAGTATTTTCTATTCTGATTTGTTTTCTGGACTCTCCAGCAGTGGCTATTTGAGACTCCTTAACTGGAGAGGTCAGGGAATGAACCAGGGATGGATGTCAAGAACACACTATGCACTTGAGCCATGCTCCCTCTTCATGTGGTGGCGGAAAGTGCCGTCATGTCACAGCTCACATAAGACAACTCCTCATAGGGTTCGCAAAGCAAGAGACCTTTGGAAGTGGTTTGCCATGGCCCACCTTTGTGTAGCAACCCTGGACTTCCTTGCTAGTCTGCTGTTAAAAGTATATTTAGGGTCATTTTACACCTCCCCTCTAAAGTAGTTTGACTGCTGTCTTTTCCTGTGCTGATTTCACAGTGGTGTGAAATTTCACTCCAGGGGGTCTAAGTGCCCTAATCAACAGCAATTGTTTAAAGCAGAATGAAGCCGGTTGAATACTAGCTTGACCACAGGAGGGCAATTAGTAGATGTGGACATTTCAGTAGCAGCACGGTTTCACACCGCACAGAAGTATGGGCAGGTTTTTTTGGAACTAGAATGATTCCAGCGGGAAAGTCAGACGTAAAAACAGCCTATGTTCACCTTTAAGAATTTAGCGAAAGTTAACTATGGGAATGGTTGAGAAAATTGCTATTTATGGCAGAAATGGACAAATGGACGAGAAAACTAAACAATCAAGACCCAGCGAAATTCTCAGAAGATTGGAAAGAGTTGAAGGAATATATGGAGCGAGAGTGGAATATGAAAGACAATATTTTTACACTTTCTAACTACTGAAATGAGGGACAGAATTATAACACAAAAAATGAATTTTTAGTTGGCTGCGAAATTAAACCTTTTTTTTCTTTTTTAACCAATATAATTTTTAAATGTATGAAAGTTATAATAGCTCAAAATGTTACCTTAGGAGGCATTTAAAATACATGTTTACCGGTTGATATATATGAAGGTGCGGGTGGAGTGGGAAGTCATTTAATGATTATATCTTTTTAGCTAAATATGCAGTTTTATAGAGAATGGAATATGTATAAAAGCTAATTGCATTTGAGAATAATGAAAAAATAAAAATTCTATTGCAAAAAAAAAAAAAAAGAATTTAGCGAAAGTTTACGATCCTTGCAATGACTTTGATTAGTGAACCTGAGGTTGATCTGCTGTCTTTTGGGCTGATTTGCTATATTTTAGGATGTTCCTGCCCTTCCTCTCACCCTTACCCAAAATCTGGTCTGTAACCTCCTGATCTCTAAGCAACCTTATCTCAGTCAAGGGTCTGTGCCATCCCTTATCTTCCAGGGGAAAGGGTAATTTTTTTTTTTAATGTCCCTCTTAGGAATTTAGAATGTACTCTAAACAGAGGCTAGAGTGCATTATGTTTGAGAACAGAACTGATGGACTCTGTTTGAAATACCGGAGCCTGACGTCTTTGTTTTGTCTTATCTTGTGAAGGTAGAACTTTGTATCTGTTCTTTATGTCAGCCTGTTAGTGAGGTTCGGGCACTCTGACAAGCTTGCGTCAGAATAATCATTCTTAATAAAATGGCCGAAAGCCTTGAGTGAATCTTGTTCTCTTCCAGATAGAAGTCAGGAAAAGGGGAGGGGGCTATACTAGACCAATTTGCCACGAGGCGCTCTTCCCTTTCCCCTGATTGTGTGCATCAATTTCCCACTATTTGCCCCGTGCCTCATTTTGACCTGCGGCTTCACCTGCTTTCCCCTGCAGCTTGGCAATCCTGTTTTTTGAGGATCATGAAGCCGCGGGGGAAATCAGGTGAAGCTGCAGGTCAAAATGCATCATTTCTGGGTGACATAGGCACATTGTGATTATTTCTGGTGATGCTATTGCCGGGGGAGGGGAGATTTCCTCCCAATGGCCAGCTGCCTAACAGCGGGCATCCGCTCCTAATTGGGAATGGCAACCCTAGTTTGCAAGCATGTGTCTGGATTGTGCCATTCCATACTGCAACTGGGTGGGGCAGGGCCTTGTATGGTTGAGTGTTCCTCAATGTAAAATTCCCTGCAGATAGAAAAGGAGCATCTCAGGGAGAAGTGGGTCTAGCCCAGCCTACTCCCTGACACACTCGTTTTCAATATGTGGGGCACGTGTTGTTTTTGTAAAGGATTACATTTATGACACACATACCCTGCAGTCTGAAGTGGTACAGTCATGTTATGTGCTCTCTTCTGTTAGTCAGATTTTAGGTTGTGAGTAAACATGTTAAGATTCCTCAAGGTTGACTCAGGGCCTTCCTGAGATTCAGTCATGAACATTCCAGGAAGAGGCGAGAGAGAACCAGGCAGCAAGCCCCCCCCCCCCCCCCCCCAGGAACACAAGAACATTTTTACACAATTCTTGGGGCTGTGTTTTTCTTGCCGCCCTTGGAGCTTTGGGTTTCGGTGTTCTACTGCCGGACTGTCACCGTGTCTTCCTTCTTTGTCCCCTTTTCCGTTTGTCTCAGTCTGAGAACATCTCGGAGCTTGTCATGGAGCAGCCCCTGCTTTGTGAAAATCAGAGGTCATTGACCTTGCCTTTGTTTTGACTGGTTTGAGACCTAGGAGGTCCACCAGGTGCTGTTAGGAGGTCCACCAGAAGCCCTCCCACTGTGGTTCCCCCAAGCACCAATACAGAGCATCACTGACCCTGACATAAGAAAATAAGAGAAGCCATGTTGAATCAGGCCACTGGCCCATCCAGTCCAACACTCTGTGTCCCACAGTGGCCAAAAATACCAGGTGCCCTCAGGAGGTCCACCAGTGGGGCCAGGACACCAGAAGGCCTCCCACTGTTGTCATCCAAGCACCAAGAATATGGAGCACCACTGACCCAGACATAAAAACGTAAGAGATGCTATTTTGGATCCCACTGTTGCCCCCCTCCCAAGCACCAAGAAGACAGAGCATCACTGCCCCAGACAGAGTGTTCCATCTTCACCTTGTGACTAATAGCCACTGATGGACCTCTGCTCCAAAGGTTTATCCAGTCCCCTCTTGAAGCTGTCCATGCTGATTGGCAGTGATTAGTGTCGCTCTAAGGACTACTTAGATGAACATCGAAAGGTAGGATCTGATTGACATACAGCTTTCATTGATGACTGGTTTAAAGGATTTGTGAGCAATGTACCTGTCTGTGTAAACAATTGCCCGCTGAGCAGATAAGTTACACAGCTAGGATGAGGAGGCAGTGGGCTTTGTGAAGAATGCGCATGTGCAAAAACCCAGTTGTGCTGTACTGCATGTTTAAAACAGGATACAGTGAAACAACTGCCCGAGACCCGTAAACAGATTAACAAACTATTAAACCAAGCATTAAAAAATAATCAGGCCTCTATTTGCAACTGGCGAACAGGGTGTAAGCTGAACCAGTGTGTGTTCGTGCATCCCTAAGTGTGGTGTATGTGTATCCATCGGGGAGGCAAGGGATCCAGGTTCGGATCTCCACTCTGCCACGACAGCTTGTACCAGACTATTTCACACCGCAAAACCTCGCTGGATGACCTTGGGCCAGTCTCCCGCTTTCAGCCGAACGGACCTCATAGGGTAGTTGTTGTGAAGATCAGTTGGAAGATGGGAGGATGGTGTTGTAAGCTACTTTGGGTTCTTGTGGGTGAGTAAAGCATGGTATAAATATATGAATAACTGAAAAGGGTAGATTTGGCACAGGGCTTTTCACCCAAAAAGTGATTAACACATGGAACCCGCTGCCACAGGAGGGGGTGGCAGCTACAAGCATGGATGGCTTCAAGAGGGAATTGGATAAACATATGGAGGAGAGGTCCATCAGTGGCTCTTAGCCACAAGGAATAGATAGGAACTCTCGGTCTGGGGCAAGTGATGCTCTGTATTCTTGGTGCTTGGGGGGGGGGGGGACAGTGGGAGGGCTTCTAGTGTCCTGACCCCACTGGTGGACCTCCTGATGGCACCTGGTGTTTTTGGCCACTGTGTGACACAAAGTGTTGGACTGGATGGGCCATTGGCCTGATCCAACATTGGCTCTTCTTATGTTATTATGGCTGTCCTCTACTGTAGGTAGGGAGAGCCAACCCATTTGGCAGACCATGGTGGAGGGGTAGAGGGGGATGAGATTGAGTTTGAGCCAGTTTGGTGTCGTGGTTAGGAGCGCAGGGAGAACCAGGTTTGATTCCCCACTCCTCCACTTGCACCTGCTGGATGATCTTGGGCAAGTCATAGTTCTAGCACAGCTGTCCTTAAAAAAGAGCAGTTTCTGTCAGAGCTCTCTCAGCCCCACCTACCTCCCAGGGTGTCTGTTGTGGGGAGAGGTAGGGAAAAGGATTGTAAGCTGCTCTGAGACTCCCTTGGGTAGTGAAGGGCGGGGTATAAAAACCCACTCTTCTTCTTCTTCTTGAAATTGTCATGTGGTTGCACATCCCCCACACAGCATAACATTTAAAAATATGAGACAATGTAACAAATAATCCAGCCTGTTACATGCTTTCAAGGAAGGGCAATCCAGATGTTCCCATAAGTTGTCAGTTGATGGAAGATTGTGTAATTAGCTGATCCACTTCTGAGCAGAATAATCCATGCATGAGAGCTTAAATATGCATATTGCCAAGAAACGCAACTCGGGTGTCCTTTACAGCTATGGGAGGCAGCCAGAAAGTCTGCGACACTTCTGTAAACAAAACCTACCACTCAGAGGGTTGAATCCAGCCATCTTTCCTGCTGGTAAGAAAAGGGGAGGATGGAGATGCCCTTGGAGCACCAGAAAGGCTGTGCTGAAGACCACGGGATCTGCATGGACAGAAGCTACATGTTGAGAGGCAGGCCTGGAATAAAGAGGGGGGGTTGGGTGAGGACGGAAGAAAAAGCTAGCTGGATTCAATCTGTTGCCGTAGGAAAGTCTACCTCCAAGGTTTGCCTTGGACAGAAACCAAAATGTGTGTGTAAAGTGCTGTCAAGTCGCAGCTGATTTATGGCGACCTCAGCAAGGGGCTTCCAAGGCAAGAGAGAAGCAGAGGTGGTTGGCCATGGACTTCCTCCGCAGAGTCCTCCTTGGTGGTCTCCTATCCAAGACTTTTGGTGACCCCATGGCTTTCAAGGCAAGAGAGAAGCAGAGGTGACTTGCCATGGCCTTCCTCTGCAGAGCTTTCCTTGGTGGTCTCCCATCCAAGACTTATGGTGACCCCCACAAGGGGCTTTCAAGGCAAGTGAGAAGCAGAGGTGGTTGGCCATGGCCTTCCTCTGCAGAGTCTTCCTTGGTGGTCTCCCATCCAAGACTTATGGTGACCCCAGCAAAGGGCTTTCAAGGCAAGAGAGAAGCAGAAGTGACTTGCCATGGCCTTCCTCTGCAGAGCTTTCCTTGGTGGTCTCCCATCCAAGACTTATGGTGACCCCCACAAGGGGCTTTCGAGGCAAGTGAGAAGCAGAGGTGGTTGGCCATGGCCTTCCTCTGCAGAGTCTTCCTTGGTGGTCTCCCATCCAAGACTTATGGTGACCCCAGCAAGGGGCTTTCAAGCCAAGCGAGAAGCAGAGGTGGTTGGCCATGGCCTTCCTCTGCAGAGCCTTCCTTGGTGATCTCCCATCCAAGACTTATGGTGACCCCAGCAAGGGGCTTTCAAGGCAAGCGACAAGCAGAGGTGGCTTGCCATGGACTTCCTCTGCAGAATCTTCCTTGGTGATCTCCCATCCAAGTCCTGACCCTGCTTAACTTCTAAGATCTAATTATATCGGGCTATATGTGTTCCCTCTAAGCTGAGTTAGTGTGAGCTAGCTCACAATTTTTTAGCCTCTAGCTCACACATTTTTGTCTTGGCTCAGGAAGGATGGCTCCAGAGCAAGCTAATTTATGCAGTAGCAAATCGGCTAGCTCACAACTTTAATGCCAGAAGCTCACAAAGTAGAATTCTTGCTCACAAGACTCCACAACTTGTGGGGAGCATTGGCTATACCATGCTGTCTTGCCTCCCCAGAAACTGAAATAACCTCCCAAAATAAACATGCACCCTTTGCCCCATGGGATAGAATTTGCACCATGGAATAGAATTTGACTTTGCCAATGAAAACAAATGGCTGCTGCTACTTATTTGCCAGCTTACGCAAACGTCAATGCTCTTGTTTTGTCCCAAGAGGCATTAAAGATGGCGTATAATGCATGGATTTAAAACCACGTACAAAGCGATCCAAATGCAGTGCGGCATTAACGTTCATCCCGTCCGCTGATTAAACGGGTCGGTGCTTGCAGCACTCAAAAGAGAACGGGTTCCACTTCTTCGTCAGCTGAGAAAGCTGGAAGGTTTTCTTCTTGGGTCTTTCTTTTAACGTTTAACTTAACGGCCTCCCTGGAAATGGACTCAATAGCCACTTTCCCCTGCCTTTGGTGCTAAAGAGCTGACGGTTCTATTGTCCTTTCGCTTCTGTATAGCGGCTCACTCAGTGCTTGAAGACTATTATCAAATCCCACATCTTCGTTTCCTCTCTATGCTGTAGGGGCCTGTTTCTTTCAACCTCTCCATGTATATCTTGCATTTATAAACTCTGTGTCGGCTTTTGTTCCTGAAGGCTGTCCGTCCCCCCTCTCCCTTTATCCTCATGCATTGCCTTGAATTGCAGCAGCCCAATCTTCCATACAGAAATAATAATTCCAGTGGATGAAAATGGATGCTTTTTATATAAAATTTAATCTAATTTTAATAAATTTCCAGGACAGAATCTCTGCTTAAAAACAGGGTTGCTTAAATCTTGATTTAATACAAAACGTGCTAGAGGCTCTGCTTCTTTAACCTGAACCAACGTCATCAAACACTGAGAGTTAAAGGTTGCATGTAGTTTTCTCTGAGAACACGAAGGGGATGGTAAACATTCAATATGATGTCTCATGCCTTATGCTGAGTATTGCTTAGTACGGCCTCAGCTAGTGTGATCGAGTCCTATCTTGGAAGCTAAGCAGGGTTGGCTGTGGTTAGCACTTGGGTGAGGGACCACCAAGGAAGTCCAGGATTGCCTATGAAGAAGACAGGAACAGCAAACCGTCCTTGAACTTGCCTTCACCTAGATCAGGGGTGGGCAAACTGTGGCTCGGGAGCCACATGCGGCTCTTTCATATATATTATATGGCTCCCGGCAGGGTGGCTGGGGAAGCTAAATATCATTGGACAAATTAATATCATTATCAATATCTGCTTTTACCCCTTTTGTTATTATTTTTGGCAGTCTCATTTAATGTTAATAAAAAGCAAATTTGCTTATTTTCCAATAAAAGCAGGTAATATTTGTCCATGTCTTGTGGCTCTCAAACATCTGATGTTTATTCTATGCGGCTCTTACGTTAAGCAAGTTTGGCCACCCCTGTTCTAGGTGGCTCTTACGCTGAGCAAGTTTGCCCACCCCTGACCTAGATGGTCCAGGCTGACCCCATCTCAGAAGCTACGCAGGGTTAGCCCTGGTTAGTGCTTGGACCAAAAAGAAGCCCTGGCATCTCTGACTGAATTATCCCAGGGAATTCTGGGAAGGGCCTGTCCCTTCATGACACCCCAAAGATGCCCTGGCAATTTGAGCAGATAATACTCTGCCGGTGGTGGAAAGCGCCGTCATCTCACAGCCAACTCATGGTGGCCCTGTAGGGTTTTCAAGGCAAGAGACGGACAGAGGTGGATCGCCATGGCCTGCCTCTGTACAGTGGGCTTGGTATTCCTTGGTGGTCTCCTATCCAGGGCTTTCTTTGTAGAAAAAGCCCAGCAGGAACTCATTAGCATAATAGGCCACCCCAACAGCAGAAACTCATTAGCATATTAGGCCACACCCCTGACAGCACAGCTCCCTCCCGGGATCAGCTTCCCCAGGTGCCCTGTGGCTTGCAGGACGCATGGGGAGCCCAAGGGAAGGAAGGCAGTTTCTGCCTTCCCTCCCTGGATCAGCTTGGCTTCCCCAGGCGCCCCGCAGCTTGCGAGGCACCTGGGGAACCCGGGAGGGGAAAAGGCTGTTGGCATGGCCAACTCAGAAGCCAGCCGGAACTCCGTTCTTGTGCAAAAATAGCCCTGAGAGATGCTAACGATGAGCCTCTGCCTTCGGGGCTCATGCACTACTCTTCGGCCACGCCTGCCCCCACCCCCAAAGTACTGAAATATTGTTGCAAGGTGTTCAAATTTTCACCACGCTTTGTATTAAGGAAGGGGGGCAGGCCCTTTAAGGAAGGGGGCAGAGCCCCTAATAGCCCCGCTGTAGCTACGGGCCAGGCTAGTAGCCACTGGTAGACCTAGGGCTGCCAAGTCAGCCCGGGGGGCGGGGGATCCCCCGCTAAAGGGGTTCCCGATCCGCCAGCCAGCATTTGGCTGGTGGGGGGAACCCCACCCCCGACGTCATCCAGCGAGGATGACGTAATGACGTCACTGGAAGTGACGTCAGCACGTTGGGGGCGTTGCCAGGGCAACGCTCTGGCAATCGCCCCAAAACTACAGTTTTGGGGCGATTGCCAGAGCGTCGCCCTGGCAACGCCCCCAACGTGCTGACGTCACTTCCGGTGACATCGCTGGGCGCGTGCGCTTTGCGAGCGCACCAGGAGAAACTCCCGGCCGGAGGAGAACTCCCCCCCGCCGGTGAGTTTTGAAGACTTGGCAAACCTAGGTAGACCTATCCTCCATTAATCATTCTCTTTCAAAGCTGTCTATACCTGTGCCCACCACTACATCCTCTACCTGCGAATTCCACATTTTAATTATGTTTTTCGCAGTGGCTTTCTTCTGACCAGACACCAGAACTTGTTAGAATTCAGGAGGTGCCTAGGAGCTCATCAAGGTCTGTAGTAAGGCTCTTGTACTCTTCTCTGATGTCCTCTACGCTCGTCAGTGTGTTCAGCCCTCCGATTATGAATATCTATCACTCTGCCCACTCAAAAGCATAGAAGCACCAAATCGAGAAATGCTGTTTGGCCCTGTAACTACCAGCTCTTGCTTCTGGCGGGTACTGGACACCGGTGACCCGGTTCTCTGCATGTTTACACAGAAGAACGGCTTTATTCAGAGTCACTTGGTTCCAGATGGATGTGCGTAGGATTGCAGCCTTGACTTCCAAGGAACTCATCTTACTTAATGGGAGGCTGACTAACTTAATAGCGCAAGCACAGAGGGAAGCCAGAACAAACTTGTCCATAAGCCAGTTGTATTCTTCAGGGTAGAAAGCCACTTGGCTTGCATGACCAGAGCTTTCGGTTCTGGCTCCCAGATGGTACAAAGGCTCTGCTTAGTAGAAGTTGGATTGTTAGTGACCATTTGTACACAGGGTTGCCAGCTCTGAGTTGGGAAATTCCTGGAGATTTGGGGGATGGAGCCTGGGGAGGGGGGTTGGGGCGGGGAGGGACCTCAGCACGGTGTCACGCCATAGAGACCAACTTCCGAAGCAGCCATTTTCTCCAAGAGAAGTGATCTCTGTTAGCTGAGATGAGCTGTCATTCCAGGAGATCTCCAGCCACCATCTGGAGGTTGGCAACCCTTTGAGGTATATGAATTTTATAATGGGATGCTGACTTTAAATAAGTGGGAGGGCTGTGGTTCAGTAGTAGAGCATAGGGATGGGCTAGCCAGGGATGCACTGGCCATTTGATTGACAAGGAAAACTCGTAAGAACATCAGAAGAGCCCTGCTGGATCAGACCAATGGTCCATCTAGTCCAGCATCCCGTCTCACACAGTGGCCAACCAGTTCCTCTGGAAGGCCAACAACAGGGCAGAGAGGCTGAGGCCTTCCCCTGATGAGAACATCAGAAGAGCCCTGCTGGATCAGACCAATGAGGGTCCATCTAGTCCAGCCTCCTGTCTCATACAGTGGCCAGCCAGTCCCTCTGGAGGGCCAACAACAGGGCAGAGAGGCCGAGGCCTTCCCCTGATGAGAACATCAGAAGAGCCCTGCTGGATCAAACCAGTGGCCCACCTAGTCCAGCATCCTGTCTCACACAGTGGCCAGCCAGTTCCTCTGGAGGACCAACAATGGTGCAGAGAGGCTGGGGACTTCCCCTGATAAGAACATCAGGTGGGATCAAATGGGGGTCCTGCCCAGTTGTCCATTAGAGATCTGATTGGCTGGACAGGTTAAAATAGCAGCAGTGTTGGTTTTATTCTCTCATGCTTTCCCAGTATATCTTTTAAACTTGGCCCTCCTGTCCCCGGCACCTGACCCGCCTCTATGTGTGTGTGTGGTTGGCTCTACCACCCATAGTGGCCATTTTTGTGGTGGTGCCCACCATCTGGTGTCAGAATCCCAAAGGTGCCCACCGGCTCAAAAAGGGTGGAGCCCCCTGTGGTAGAGCATTGGCTTTGTATGAAGAAAGCCCCAAGTTCTAGGAACATATAAACACATGAACCTGCCTTATAATGAATCTGACCCTTGGTCCATCAAGGTCAGTCTTGTCTTCTCAGACTGGCAGCGGCTCTCCTGGGTTTCAGGTCAAGGTTCTGCACATCACCTACCACCTGATTCTTTTAACTGGAGATGCTGGGGATTGAACCTGGGACCTTCTGCATGCCAAGCAGATACTTCACCACTGGGCCACTGCCCTCACACGAAGCTGCCTTATATTGAATCAGACGCTTGGTCCATCAAGGTCTGTATTTTCTACTCAGACTGGCAGTGGTTCTCCAGGGTCTCGGGCAGTGGTCTTACCCACCACCTACTGCCTGGTCCAAGTTTGGTGTCGTGGTTAAGTGCGCAGACTCTAATCTGGGAGAGCTGGGTTTGATTCCCCACTCCTCCACTTGCAGCTGCTGGATGATCCTGGGCAAGCCATAGTTCTGTCAGCGCTCTTCTCTCAAGGACAGTTCTCTCAGAGCTCGCTCAGCCCCACCTACCTCACAGGGTGTCTGTTGTGGGGAGGGGAAGGGAAAGGAGTTCGTAAGCCGCTCTGAGACTCCTTTGGGTTGCGACGGGCGGGGTATAAATCCAATCTCTTCTCTTCTTCTGCTCCTTTCTGCTGGGGATTGAACCTGAGACTTTCCGCATGCTGAGCAAGACCTTCTCACCACTGAACCACAGCCCCTCCTGAGTGTTAAAAAGGATTAGGTAGCTGGTGATGGGAAGGACCTTCACCTGGAAGCCATTGCCTATCACTGTAGACGGAACCATCCTTGAGAGACCATTGGTTTGACTCAGGGTTGGGAACTTCAGGTGTTCATGACTGAAATCAATCCGTAACCGGATGAAATAGCTTTCCAGCTGAAGGCCAGCCAGTGTCAAGGAAACGTATCATTATGGTTTATTTTTTCCGAAGGTGATACTTGAGGGAATACAACATAAAATAGCTTTTCTTCCCGGCGTGACCTATCTCTGAACCTCCTTCTCTCACATTTCCTTTCAGTCCTTCACCCTGGCCTTACCACCGTAAAAGAACTCGGAACACATGTATGAACTCCCGAAGCTGCTTCGTAGCGTGGGGGGCTATCGAGCTTGGCATTGCCTGCGGTCCACCGTTTTCCAGGGTCTTGCTTGAGCTCCTTTAACTGGGGAATACCAATGAAGGAATCTGTGCCATTTTGCATACAAATCCAGGGTTATCTACTACTGAGCCACGGCCGCCCCCTCCCCAGGCCAGCATCTCTCAAGCACAGAGTTCCCACTTGCCCGCTTATGGCAGGAGACCTCCAGCAAATTCGGAGGGCAGAAATTGGGGGCGGGTGTGCGTTGCAATTAGGGTTGCCAGCCTCCAGGTGGGGCCTGGGGATCTCCCGCTTTTACAGCTGATCCCCAGCTGACAGAGATCAGCTCCCCTGGAGAAAATGGCTGCTTTGAAGGGTGGACTCTATGGCATTGTACCATGCTGAGGCCCCTCCCCTCCCCAAACCCCACCTTCTCCTGGATCCACCCCCAAAGTCCCCAGGTATTTTCCAACCCGAACTTGGCAACCCTAGTTGCAATTGTCCTGGAGAGAAAAATTAAAAAGAAAAAAGGCCTCAACTCTTTATAGGAAGTTTGGACCATAGAGTTCCTGATGATTCCTAGAGCTTCCTGGAAGTGACGGGGGTGGTTGTAACCAGGGGTCTGTTGGAGCGGGAACACACAGGAGCGCAGCTCCGGGAGTGAGAAGCCCAGGGGGCGGGCACATGACCAAGCCCCGCCCCCTCCTCAACTTCCCCGAGCAGTGCAGAGGCGCAGCGCCCCGGGGAAAGCCCTGCTAGGATCTTTATTGATTTTAATGTTTTGTTTTAATATTGATAATTTTATCATTGTTCCTTTTATGACTGTGTGCTGCTTTCCCAGAAACTTGCTCAAGATGGCATATAAATTTTCTAAGTATACCATTTTTTATCTGAGCACATGGCACATAAGTACTGGAGAAATTTCACCAACCCTTCAGCAGCTTCCACCCCATCAGTTTGGTTTAGTGGTCAGGAGTTGGACTCCTGGGAGAACCGGGTTTGATTCCCCACTCCTCCACATGCAGCTGCTGGGGTGACCTTGGGCCAGTCACAAGTTCTCTCAGAGCTGTCCTCTCATGAGCAGTTCTCAAAAGACCTCTTTCAGCCCCACCTACCTCACAGGGTGTCTTGTTGTGGGGAGGGGAAGGGAAAGGGATGGGTGGTGCACATGTCCTGGGTATCTCAAGTCTACTTGAAACCTGGTGGTTTCAAGGGAGCAGGAAGAGAATGAGGGTGTGTTCTTTACACTTATTTTTATTGCACAAAGTATTGGATGGGGAAGGGAATGGAGGAAGAGCAGGTCAGTTTCACTCACCTGTGGAGTGGAGCCTGAGGGGTGGGTGTTGCCTTCTGACACACTTCCGGTATGTTAGGGGGTGTGGCATATGCAAATGAGTTATGCAAATGAGTTATGGTAATGAGCTCCTGCACCTCTTTTTCTACGAAACGACCCCTGGTTGTAACAATTGTCAGAAACTCTATGGTATGGGTTGGGAAATTCTGGGAGTGTTGGGGGTGGAGCTTGGGGGAGAGCTCGGCAAGGATGTGAGGGCATAGACCCCACCATCTACAGGCTGCCAATCTCCAGGTTGTGTCTGGAAATCTAGGATTATAACTGATCTTCAAGCAACTGAGATCAGTTCACCTGGAGAAAATGGCTATTTTGAAAAGTGGACTCTATGGGATTATACCCCACAGAAGCCCCTTCCCTCTCCAACTTCTGCCCTCCTCAGGCGCCATCCCCCAAATCTCCAGGTGTTTCACAACCTGGAGCTGGCAACCCTAATAGACACACACACAAACACACATTTTGTATTTGTAAATTTATCTGTCTGTCTGATGCATTTATTAGGAGCTCTGTGTTAAAGTTAGTCTCTCCTGTTCAGTATATACCGAATGACCAACCTGGGTTTGTCTCTGTAATCTGTGACATAAAGAAGAAGAAGAAGAGATTGGATTTATACCCCGCCCTCCACTCCCCAAGGGAGTCTCAGAGCGGTTTACACACTCCTTTCCCTTCCCCTCCCCACAACAGACACCCTGTGAGGTAGGTGTGGCTGAGAGAGCTCTTTCCCAAGCTGTCCTTGAGAGAACAGCTGGTACAGAGCTATGGCTTGTCCAAGGTCATCCAGCCAGGTGCAAGTGGAGGAGAGGGGAATCAAACCCGGTTCTCCCAGATTAGAGTCCGCGCACTTAACCACTACACCAAACTGGCTCTCTAAACATATACGCATTTCAATGTGGTGTGGTGATGAACTGTGAACAATTGTGTGATTGCATCGAATGCAATCTGCTGTTCATTGAAAGGGAAGCAGGTTTCCAGGAGGAAAAACAGGGCAGACAGCCAGTGTACCTGAGTCGGGGGGGGGGGGGGGCAAGGCAGGCGGGACAGACAACCAAGCTGCCCCAGATTCGGGTTATTTTTTGCTGGAACTAATCTCCATTGCCAAGGTTAAAATAACAATTTCAAAAACAAGACACGAAGAAACCCTGCAAGGAATGACCCAGGCGTGGAATGGCAAGCCAGAATTATAATAAGGCAGTTTGTAGGGTGATGGTGTAAAGGGGATTGTAATCCAGAATAAACTGGGTTCTGGATCAAATGGAGCCTGAATGCCTCCTAGAAGCTGAAATGACTAAACTGAGGCTATAATAGGTTATGTGAAGAGTCCCTGGAAAAGACAATCGTGCTAGGAAAAGTGGAAGGCAGCAGGGAAAGAGGAAGATGGTCAGCCAAGGCTCTTTTCCTAGTAGGAGCTCCTTTGCATATTAGGCGACACCCCCCTAATGTAGCCAATCCTCCAAGAGCTTACAGTAGCCCCTGTAAGAAGAGCTCTGTAAGCTCTTGGAGGATTGGCTACATTAAGGAGGGTGTCGCCTAATATGCAAAGGAGTTCCTGCTAGAAAAAGAACCCACCGAAGACCCGACATGAGATGGATGGACTCAGTCCAGGACACCACGGCCCTCAGTCTAAAAGATCTGAGCTAGGCTGTTAATGAGAAGACCTTATGGAGGACATTAATTCATAGGGTCACCGTGAGTCAGAAGCAAGTTGACACGACACACACGCTTGCAGAATACAAAATGTATATCAGTAGGACCAGTCCAACTGCGGGGCACTCTGAGTCAATTATACACTTGTCGAGGGTGCTTTCACACAAGGGGCTGCGGTGGCTTAGAGGTTAAGATGCTGAAGCTGCAGACCAGAGGGTTGGTAGTTCAGCAGTTCGAGACCCGAGTGCCACGGGATGGAGTCAGCTCCGGTCTCTCCTGCTGACCTAGCAGTTCGAAAGCAAGAAATTGCAAGTTGATAAATAGGTACCGCTTTGGTGGAAATTGTAACAATGTTCCATACACCTCAGCGTTTAGTTATGCTGGCCACACGACAACAGAAACATCTTCGGACAGCACTGGCTCTTCGGCTTGGAAATGGAGTTGGGCACCACCCCCAAGAGTCGGATTTGACTGGCTTTTGAGCAAGGGAAGCCTTTAATCCACTTCAGCAACTATTTGGAAGTGGGTTTCGCTGTTTTCTTTTTGCCCTTTGAAAGGGTTTTGCCCTTTCTTACACACCCAGGGAAATGCAGATTGCTACTTTGGGGTCAGGAAGCATTTTTTCTCCAGGCCAGTTTGGCCAGGGATCCCGGAGGGATTTTTTTTGTCATCTTCGGGGCATGGAGCACTGGTCACTGGGTGTGTGTGTGTGGGGAGGTATTTGTGAACTTACTGCATCGTGCAGGGGGTTGGGCTAGATGCCCTGGAGGTCCCTTCCAACTCTATGATTCTATTCTATGATTTCACACAGTAAAATCCAGTTGCAAAGTGCACTGAAAGTGGATTGGAAGTATGTTCTTTAGTGAGTGTGAAAGAGCTGGATTCATTTGTGGAAGCATTCCATCCTTGTCAGATTTCAAGTAGCTGCCCTGGTTAAAGGCAGAAGGTCCAAACACCATCTGCTTCAGAAAGGAGGTACAAGAGTGATGTCATGAATGTTCGTGCTTTCTCCTCCCTAAGCCAAATGAGTATACTTGAGGTGGAGGATAAGGGTCTCAAACAGGCAGCAGGTTTTGTGGATATAATTGCCAGAGCCTTAAAAGAAGTGGGATTAGGGTGGAGCTGGAGCTGTCTTTTTTTGTTGTGCAAAAGGCCCCATGTTGTTGTTTTTTTGAAGAAGAGATTGGATTTATATCCCGCCCTCCACTCACTTGGAGTCTCAGAGCGGCTCACAAACTCCTTTTCCCTTCCCCTCCCCACAACAGACACCCTGTGAGGCAGGTGGGGCTGAGAGAGTTTTTTCCCAAGCTGTCCTTGAGAGAACAGCTGATACAGAGCTATGGCTTGACCAAGGTCATCCAGCCAGGTGCAAGTGGAGGAGTGGGGAATCAAACCCGGTTCTCCCAGATTAGAATCCGTGCACTTAACCACGACACCAAACTGGCTCTCCGGCATCACCAGTCAAATCCCCGGCATCTCCAGTCAAAAGGACCAGGCAGAAGGTGATGTGAAAGACCTCAGCCTGAGATCCTGGAGAGCTGCTGCCAGTCTGGGTACACTATACTGTGAGGGGGCCGTGGTTTAGTGGTAGAACATCTGCTTGGCATACAGAAGGTCCTAGGCTCAATCTCCAGCATCTTCAGTTAAAAGGATCAGGCAGGAGGTGATGGAATCACAGAATCATAGAGTTGGAAGGGACATTCTGGGTCATCTAGTCCAACCCCCTGCACAATGCAGGAAACTCACAAATACCTCCCCCTCCACACCCTCAGTGACCCCTGTTTCATGCCCAGAAGATGACCAAAAACCTCCAGGATCCCCGACCAAACCAGCCTGGGGGAAAATTGCTTCCAGACCCCAAAGTGGCAATCAGCATTTCCCTGGGTGTGTAGAAGAAGAAGAAGAAGAAAAGATTGGATTTATACCCCGCCCTCCACTCCCCAAGGGAGTCTCAGAGCGGCTTACAAACTCCTTTCCCTTCCCCTCCCCACAACAGACACCCTGGGAGGTAGGTGGGGCTGAGAGAGCTCTTTCCCAAGCTGTCCTTGAGAGAACAGCTGGTACAGAGCTATGGCTTGCCCAAGGTCATCCAGCAGGTGCAAGTGGAGGAGTGGGGAATCAAACCCGGTTCTCCCAGATTAGAGTCCGCACACTTAACCACTACACCAAACTGGCTCTGCACACACAGTGTAAGAAAGGGCCACAAGAACTAAGCACTGGAGCAACCCTTCCTGGCCTTGCTTTCATGATCTGCCAAAACTCACAGGTTTGGCAGTACGTGATGTGAAAGATCTCTGCCTGAGACCCCCGAGATCTGCTGCCAGTCTAACTAGGCAATACCAACTTTGATGGACCGAGGGCCTGATTCAGTAAGAGGAGATAAAAATAGGACCAAGGCCGATGGTGCGAAATCAGATAAAAGGTCTTTGAAGGACTACTGCAAGACAAACCGATTCCCTTGACAAACCTGTTGGCGAAACGTGTAGCGAATTTTGGGACATTTAATTGAGTAATAAAGTATACATTTTTACCTGATTTCGCACCATCAGCCTTGGCCCTCTCTTTATCTCCTGCGACTGGTGCGGCTCTTTATTTCCTTGTTACTGATGCAATATCGGGCAGCTTCGCGTGTTTGTCTTTGTTTCCTGATGGCATCCGAATTTCTCTGTAAAGTCACCTCCGCATGCAGCGGGCAACCGCTTGCGCCCGTTCTTTCTGTTGATTTATTGGACTGTGTTATCATTAAGTTTATTCCTGTTGCGATATATTCATTGTCTGCTGATTTAATATCTCGTCTGTTAGAAGGCCGGGCTATGAATTTAATAAATCAACCAAAGGGCCGTGTCTTGGCTTGAGGGTCGGACTAGGCACTGGGAGAGGCAGACTCAAGGTTGCCCCGCATGACCTCTCTCAGACACGCCAAACTCGCAGGGCTGTTGTGAGGATAAAGGGGGCTGTGTAAGCCCCCTGAGCTTCTCGGAGGAAGGGTAGGATAAAAAGGCTCTCGACCGACCTGGAATCTTCATTGGTATGTACAGTTGCCCGTGGTTCAGACTGGAGAAGATGTTGCAGTTTCGTCTACCTGTTCTACAACATGGAGAGTTTCAGTTTGCTTCCCACAATTAGAAAAGACAAGAAGGGGGGGGACCCGCGATACTTGCTCTCCCCCCCCCCCCGCCAGTAACGGCAAGACCCGCATGGCTCCAACTCCCAGGCCCACCTAGTCTTCTCCCTCCTTCCATAGCAGAGGCGAGGCATCCTTCTGTGTTCTCTGCGCATGCACAGGGAACGCTGTTTAACTTTGGGGGGGGATTTAAATATCCCCCATATAGTTTTGTAAACTTTTAGGATTTTTCTGCACACCTGGGGAGTCCCCCAAGTGTGCAGGAAAATCTCTCTGCCCCCCGAGTGCCCCCGATTTGTGGATTTTGATATCTGCACACACAGGGGCACTTGGCTATTAGATATATAGATACAAGGAAGTAAAGTGACCACTGTCTAGGGTTGCCAGCTCTGGGTTGGGAAGTACCTGGAGATTTGGGAGGTAGAAACTGGGTGAAGTTCAGGGAGGGCAGGATATAATGCCATCGAGTCCACCTTCCAAAGTAGCCGTTTTCCCCAGGGGAACTGATCTTGGTTGCTTGGAAATCGTGCAATACCTGGAGATCTCTAGGTGTTATTTGGAGAATGGCCACCTGTCCCGCTGTCACTCAGCCGAGGGAGGATGGATTCTTGCAGTGCAAGCATAACTTTCTAGGAACAAACATCGATGCTAGTTTCGAAGAAGGAGCAGGACTGAATCTCAGATCTGGCAATATATCATCACTCAGAAGTCGGGAAGAATTGAAACTGAAGGCCGTTCTTAGCAATCGATCGATCCCATTGCAAATACTCGCCAGCGCTGGCAGATATTAACACGAGGTGCCTTTATTCATTCGTTTGGAAACAGAGACTGTGCTACGATGGACTGAAATATTTTACAGTTGCTGCCGAATGCCTGCTGCCAGCCAGGGCGGCTCCTGTATACATTAAAGCTGCAGCTCGCTGGTGAAATGTCCACCAATGGGGAATGTACGTGAAATAAATACAGGTTGTAGCCAAGCACGTATCAAGTGCAGACTGTGGCTCATCTCTCTATACCCAAATATTGACCTTTGGCTTCCGGCACTAATAATCACATATGCACAAAGACAGCTTTAAAAGGGGATTAGACAGATCCGTGGAGGATTGTATTGTCAGCGGCTACTAGCCATGGTGACTGAGGGGAATCTCCATATTCAGAGGCACTAATCCTCTGAATCCCAGAGCCAGGAGGCGACACCCGGGGAAGTTCTCGGCCCCTCTGCCTTTTCAATTGGCCCTCCAGAGGAGCTGGCTGGCCACTGTGTGAGACACACGCAAACGTGCACGAAGCCGCTTTATATATACTCTAATCTGGGAGAACCGGGTTTGATTCCCCACTCCTCCACTTGCACCTGCTGGATGACCTTGGGCAAGCCATAGCTCTGGACCAGCTGTTCCCTCAAGGACAGCTTGGGAAAGAGCTCTCTCAGCCCCACCTACCTCACAGGGTGTCTGTTGTGGGGAGGGGAAGGGGAAGGAGTTTGTGAGCCGCTCTGAGACTCCCTTGGGGAGTGGAGGGCGGGGTATAAATCCAATCTCTTCTTCTTCTTCTTCTTCTCTATATTGAATCGGACCCTTGGTCCACCGAGGTCAGTTTTGTCTACTTGGACTGGCAGCAGCTTTCCAGGGTCAAAGGCGGAGGTCTTTCACAACACCCACTTCCTGGTCCTTTTTAGCTGAAGATGCCAGGGATTGAACCTGGGACCTTCTGCATGCAAAATGGTTTCCCCTGAGCTTCTACTGGGAGAGCTTCTAGAGTCCTGGCCCCACTGGTGGACCTCCTGATGGCACTTGGTATTTTTGGCCGCTGTGTGCCAGAGTGTTGGACTGGACGGGCCATTGGCCTGATCCAACATGGGCTTCTCTGATGTTCTTATGAGCCATACCCCCTTCCAGGCAGGATGCTGGACTAGATGGGCCACTGGTCTGATCCGGCAGGGCTCTTCTTACTTCTTATGTACCCCTGGGTCACTAGGCAGGAGCGGGGCGTGGGGATGACTGTCTTGGTGGCTGATGACCACAGAGGTACTGATGTTTTCCTAAATCAAAGATTTTCCGCAGTGCAATTTTCAGGGTAAAGGGAGAAGGAAGGGGCTGTATGGGTTACCCCTCCCAGACTGGAGCTGAAATTGACACGTTCAGGGAGAAAAAGTGGTGGCAGTCAATGCTCCCTTTAAGCTGTGGAGTCTTGTGAGCAAAAATTCTACGATCATATGGGGAAAGGCCGTCTTTGGCCCGTAGCAAACCTGTTTGCTACCGGACTTTCCCCAGTACCTTTTAACTCCGCTTCTTCGGCAGAGAGAAACGGGTTCCCGACGGGTATGGGACACCCCTGCCCCCGGATAAAGGTCATAGGGTTCCCAAATGCAGTCTGTTCTCTTCCCTTCCCTCTGAACTCTTCCAACATTTCCCCTCTTGTCATGCATTTCAGGAGCAAAAGCCAGAGTGACAGCCGGATGGATTCTCATCAGAGGTTTGGGATGTTGTTACGTAAGAATGGCACAGATATTTGTTTGTGCGTATTCCGTTCCTTAGCAAACCTCGTGAACTGTTAATTTAGAACAGATGTACGTTGGGGATGTGAGGTTATGTTCAGGAGAGGGTTGGCAGGGTAGGGATTTGGGGAAAACAAAATACTAATTCTGTCAGTGTGGCGATGGCGAATAGGTAGAGAGTGGCAAAGCAGAGAGGAGGCAAAGGCTAAAAACCTTGCATGGGGGCAGACGGCAGGCATTGCCTCACCTGGTCACATGACAGTTTGGGACTGGATGGGTTACCCCTCCCAGACTGGAGCTGAAATTGACACATTCAAGGGAGAAAAAGTGGTGGCAGTCAATGCTCCCTTTAAGCTGTGGAGTCTTGTGAGCAAAAATTCTACGATCACAAGGGGAAAGTCCGTCTTTGGCCCGTAGCAAACCTGTTTGCTACCGGACTTTCCCCAGTACCTTTTAACTCCGCTTCTTCGGCAGAGAGAAACGGGTTGCCGACGGGTATGGGATACTTGCCAGCTGTTCTGGTGTGATCGCGCCCTTAAAATCCCCATGGGATTCGTGCCTATCCCACAGCTAATTCTGCATGTGATTAGGGCCCAGTTCCCCTGGAGCCTGCCTTCTGGCAGGGAGAGCGGGATATAAATTTAAGAAATAAATATAAATAAAAATGGCACCTCTGGAGGGCCGACTCTGTGACATCACATCCTGGCTGAGTTCCCTCCTGTCCTCAGACTCCATCCTTCCCAGGCACCGCCTCTAAATCTCCAGAAATGTCCCGAGCCAGAATTGACAACCCTAACAGTGCACCAGGAAACCATCTGTTGCATTGGGGTTTGACACTAAAGCGCATGAGATGCTTATTTCCTTAGAAGGAGGTGCCTGTATCCATGCCCACTGAACAGCCTCCTACAGATCTGAAAAAGTTCAGGGCGGGTTGGATGCAGACTCTGGGAATGAGCCTAAAGAGAAATACTAGACTTGGCATGTGTCCCTTTCATGTGAAGTTCGGTTTGGGAAATCTGTCAATCTTTTCTTGATCCGCTTGCTCAGAGGGACAGACTCTGCGTCTAGAAGCAAAAGGAAGTCATGGGGCGGTCAGCAATGCTCCCTCTACGCTGTGGAGTCTTGTGGGCAAAAATTCTACTTGGTGAGCTACTGGCACTGTGAGCCAGCGATTTGGCTACTGCATCAATTAGTTTGCTCTGGAGCCCTCCTTCCTGAGCGAAGGCAAAAATGTGCGAGCCAGAGGCTAAAGAACTGCGAGCTAGCTCACACTAACTCAGCTTAGAGGGACCACTCAGCTGGTGGTCAGTGATTCGTTGTGCACACTGTAAACTTGGCACCGGCAATCCATCAATGCGATGCCCATGCATGCCGAAAGGCTGCTCACAATTTCTGGCTATACTTTGCAAAGGATGATGTGATTTCAGCCTTAATCGTGACTACCTGGTTCCATTGATTTCAGTAGAACTTTAGGGGCAGTTAATGTTGGTGGAGTTGAGCCTTTCTAAATTAGCTACTGTGGGACCATCGGCAGGGAATGCATTGGGTGGCCTTTGTTTTCAACCTCAGCCCTCCCTATCTTTGCAATAAGCAATGACAGTGGTACATTGGGCAGGGGTGGACGTGGTAAAGGCTGTGAAGCGCTTCGTGCATTCTGTGGTTGATAGAAATGTAGGAATCCTCCCTGGCAAATTTCACCACCACTCAAAGTTCTTTAACCCTCTACATCCGTACATTTGAGAAGAACCCTCCAAATCCTCCGTTAGACAAAACTGGTTGGCGAATGAGACTTTGCCACGAAATTTTGGCCACGGCAGAATTTCAAAGCCAAGTCAAAAGTTTTTACTTCGGAGAAACATCTGAGGGAGTTTACGGGAAGCCAAATGCGTTTTGATGGGACTATGACGCTGGAGATTTGGGGATGGAGCCTGGGGAGGACAAGGACCTCAGTGGGGGGCAATACCATAGAGTCCCCCCTCCAAAGCATCCATTTTCTTCAGGGGATCAGATCTCCATAGTCTGGTGATGAGCTGTAATTCCGGGGGATCCCCAGGCCCAGGGCTCATTTCGTAGCAGGAGCTCCTCTGCATATTAGGCCACACACCCCTGATGTAGCCAATCCCCCAAGAGCGTACAGTAGCCCCTGTAAGAAGAGCTCTGTAAGCTCTTGGAGGATTGGCTACATCAGGGGTGTGTGGCCTAATATGCAAAGGAGCTCCTGCTACGGAATGAGCCCTGCCCAGGCCCCACCTGGAAACTGGCATCCCTAAATCTTACTACGGAGGTTTTCTGATCTTGGGGCTTTTTTTATAAAAAAAGCACAGCAGGAACTTATTAGCATAATAGGCCACACCCAACAGCAGAAACTCATTAGCATATTAGGCCACACCCCTGACAGCACAGCTCCCTCCCAGGATCGGCTTCCCCAGGTGCCCCCGTGGCTTGCAGGACGCATGGGGAACCTAAGGGAAGGAAGGCAGTTTCTGCATCGGCTTCCCCAGGCGCCCCGCAGCTGTGGGGCGCCTGGGGAACCCGAGGGGGGGCTGTCTGTAGGCATGGCCAACTCAGAAGCCAGCCGGAACACCGCTCCTGTGCGTTCCTGCCCAAAAATAGCCCTGCTGATCTTACTGATAGTTTTTCACTTCCCCTGAAATGCCCTGAGCTCTTTCAGCAAAGTTAACTTCAGGTTTTAGTAGCTTCATCTCCAGATTTTTGTGGTCAGATATTGAAAAGTTTGTGTTTTTTTTGGTATTAGTCATCAAATCACATGAAAGGGCTTGGTGGAGGACCCAGGTTTTATCGCCTCTCTTTCACAGCAGACATTCAAGGTACATTTTGCAACATAAAAGAAACCAGTGGATTACCCGTCCCCTATCTATCAAATGTCATTGATAGAAAGCGAAATGTCACTCGCATGGAACGGCCACCGGGTTCATAACACTGCAGTATTCAAAGCAAGGGCCCCGATCCCATACTTTTACCTGACAAGGGGAGCTTTTGATTCTTGAAAGCTTATACCCTGGGGAAACTTTGTTGGTCTTGATGGCGCTGCTGGACTCGAATCTTGTTGTGCTTAAACTGCAGACCAGCATGGCTACTCGCCTGAAATAATCCTGAAATAGAGATCATTGGGGCAGGAAGCGGGCTTTTGTGAGCCTGGCCAAAACAGACACTTTTAAACAACCCTTTCGGCATTGCAGTACTTACACAGGGCGCACGAGAATGCATGGAAGCAAGAGCAAACCTGATGTAGGGAGGGACCGATTGTGGCTCAGTGGAAGAGCCTCTGCTTTGCATGCAGAAGGTCCCAGGTTCGATCCTTGTCATCTCCAGTTAAAGGGACCAGGGAGTCGGTGAATGTGAAAGACCTCAGCCTGGGATCCGGGAGAGCCGCTGCCAGTCTGAATAGACAATACTGACCTTGATAGACCAAAGGTCTGATTCAGTAAAAAGCAGCTTCATGTGTGTGCATCATTTTCCATAGTCACCAGTTGGTACATAAATGCCTGTGATAGGGATGCCAGCCACCAGGTGGGATCCCCTGGAATTGCAGCTCATGTCCACACTACAGAGGTCAGTTCCCCTGGAGAACATGGATGCTTTGGAGCAGGGGTGGGCAAACTGTGGCTCGGGAGCCGCAGGCGGCTCTTTCCCATATATTATGTGGCTCCCGGCAGGGCGGCTGGTGAAGCTAAATATCATTAGCAAACAAATATCATTGGACAAATTAATATCGTTATCAATATCTGCTTTTACCCCTTTTGTTATTATTTTTGGCGGTCTCATTTAATTTTAATAAAAAGCAAATTTGCTTATTTTCCAATAAAAGCAGGTAATATTTGTTCATGTCTTGTGGTTCTCAAATATCTGATGTTTATTCTATGCGGCTCTTACGTTAAGCAAGTTTGCCCACCCCTGTTCTAGGTGGCTCTTATGCTGAGCAAGTTTGCCATGGCTTTGTACTTGACTGAGGTCTCTGTCCTCCCCAGGCCTCATCTCCAAATCTCCAGAAGTTTCCCAACCTGGAGCTGACAATCCCAGCTCCCCCTCCCCGGCCAGTGGGGGGGAGAGAAGAAGAAGAGGAGGAGGTGGAGGTGATTGGATTTATACCCCGCCCTTCACTACGCAAAGGAGTCTCAGAGCGGCTTACAATCTCCTTTCCCTTCCCCTCCCCACGACAGACTCCCTGTGAGGTAGGCAGGGCTGAGAGAGATCTCTCAAGAACTGCCCTTGAGAGAACAGCTCTGAGACGACTTGTGACTGACCCAAGGTCACACCAGCAGCTGCACATGGAGGAGTGGGGAATCGAACCCGATTCTCCCAGATTAGAGTCCGTGTTCCTAACCACTACACCAAACTGGCTGTTGTGTTTCTCTCCCCTTTTTGGAAGAAAATGCTCTGCATTTCTCCTTCTTCTCATAAAGAGGGATGCTGTGGAGACAAATAAAGATGGATTCCACTATGGGCAGTGCTCCCCCTACCCCACCCAAGGAGTCTTCACCAGGTCTCCTTTTGCCAGGAGAAAGCATCACGGTTAGCGACAAGGCTCCGTGTGGTCCAACCAAGGGTCTGAGCACAAGATCAGGCGTACATGTGATTCACTGTATCCTTGCCCTGTGTTGACTGAGGCAGAAAAGCAATTGTTTAAATATATATATTAAAAAAAAGAAAGAGAAGAGAAAGCTTATGGAAGTTGTTTTCCTTCGATGCGCCTGCGATCGATAACAATGTAATGAGTCCGCCGTAAAACAAAGTTGGAACTGGGAGAATTGGCGATTTGAAGGGCCGCTTCATTCATACAAATTGAGTCAATAAATACTCTCTTTGTCATGCTGGGATCCGTTAGAGCTTTGTTTGCTGACAAACTTGTGGGTGTTGCAGAGAATAATGGCGGGGAATTATCTGGAACCACTCCACCGCACCGCAGGGTCCATCGCTCTCCCACGCTCTGGGAGCCAGCACAGAATACAGAGACCCCCAGGGTGACTCTTCAGGCAAATTTTACAGGGAAATAACCCCATGTGGTGGGCAGACAGAGATAATGGAGCTTGGGGGGTTTCTGTCTGGGGGGAAATGGGGAAGAATTTTTTTCAAAGGGCAGTGGAATTCTCAGGAGACCCAAGAGCTACTCAGGTATTATAAGAACACAAGCAGGAGGACCCTCCATACTTTTTTTTGGGGGGGGGGGGTGAGAGAAAGAGCTCAATGTTGAGGAGGAGGAAGCACCCCCCGCCAGCACTGATGACAAGGCCTGGGCCCACCAATCCTTCTCCTCCCTGGGCCTCGACAGTGAGGCCCAGGCCCTCCAATCTTCCATGGGCACCAACGGCGAGGCCTGAGCAGCTCTCAGCCACCGGGTCCACCGATCTCCCCACACACACACAGGCACCAGCGGCGAGGCCTGGACACCTCCCAGCCACCAAGCCCGCCATCGATCTCCCCCCCCCCCCCACAGCACTGGCAGCAAGGCCTGGACACCTCCCAACCACCAGCCAGCCGCAGAGTTCCCAGAGCATTATCTGCGCATGCAGACTGGGGGGATTTAAATATCCCTCGTATCGTTTGTTAAACTCTTAGGATTTTGGAGTCCCCCAAGTGTGCAGGAAAATCTCTTTGCCCCCTAGGTGCCCCCGATGTGTGGATTTAGATACCCACATGCAGGGGGCGCCTTGGCTATTAGATATATAGATAAGAGAAGCCAGAGTTGAATCAGGCCAGTGGCCCATCCAGTCCAACACTCTGTGTCACACAGTGGCCAAGAATACCAGGTGCCACCAGGAGGTCCACCAGCGGGGTCAGGACACTAGAAGCCCTCCCACTGTTGCCCCCCTCCCAAGCACCAAGAAGACAGAGCATCACTTGCCCCAGACCGGGAGTTCCTATCTATACCTTGTGGCTAATGGCCACTGATGGACCTCTGCTCCATACGTTGAGCCAATTCCCTCTTGAAGCCGTCCATGCTTGTAGCCACCACCACCTCCTGTGGCAGTGAATTCCACGTGTTGATCACTCTTTGGGTGAAGAAGGACTTCCTTTTATCTGTTCTAACCCGACTGCTCAGCAATTTCATGGCGTGCCCACGAGTTCTTGTCTTGTGAGAAAGGGAGAAAAGGACTTCTTTCTCTACCTGCTTCTATCCCATGCATAATCTTGTAAACCTCTGTCTCGTAAACCTGATGGTCAGAGGACTGGACCAGGAGTGAGGAGTGTGTGTGTTAAAAGAGCCGTCGAGTCGCTTCTGACTTAACGGTGACCCTTTGAATTCATGTCCTCCAAAATGACTCCTTGTTAATGGCCTCGCTCAGGTGTTGCAAACGGAAGGCCTTTGCTGGGCTGTCCTTTTTTCCTGCTGCCTTCCACTTTTCCTAGCTTTTATTGCCTTTTCCAGGGACTCTTGTCTTCTCTTGTCCGAGGAGACCTGGGTTCAGATCACCGCTCAGCCTTGACACTCAAAAGGTGACCCTTAGGCAGACATTTAGCTCCAGTTCAACCCACTTCACGGTATTGTTGGGAGCAGGGGTCATTTCGTAGAAAAAGAGGTGCAGGAGCTCATTAGCATAATCATTAGCATAACTTATTTGCATATGCTACACCACCTGACATCACCGGAAGTATGTCAGAAGGCAAGGAAGGAAGGAAGGAAGGAAGGAAGGAAGGAAGGAAGAGCTGGCAGAGAGGGGACAGCTACTAATCCAAGCCTCAGAAATACCACTATTCTGGGAGGATAGCTTCAGTGGTGGCTGAAGCCTTCAGAAGGCTGGTCGGAGGAACAAGGACCTTTCCAGGGGACGGGGTCATTTTGCTGCAGCCATGACACAAGCAGGCATTCCCCCGCAGGGGGGGGGCTGGCACCAACTCCCGCAGCTGTGCTCCCCCAAACTCCTGCTCGAAAGGACCCCTGGTTGGGAGGATGACATGGAGGAGGGGAGAGTAGGGATGCCAACCTCCAGGTGGGACCTGGGGATCCCCTGGAATTACAGCTTATCTACAAATGTCAGTTCCCCCTGGAGAAAATGGATGCTTTGGAGGGTGGGTATTGCACCCCACTGAGTCCCTTGTCCATCCCCAAATCTCCAGGAATCTCCCTACCTAGATCTGGACACTCTACCTACCCCCATTCTCTGCCAGTGGCCAAGGGGGTACCCAGAAACCTTAGGGGAGATCCACATATGCAACCATTCCTCAAAAGAAAGCTAGGATAGAAATGTAATAGAGGAATTTGTTCGCATGCTGTGGTTGCTGATCTCCATATTGTGTGAACTGGTAATCCATAGGCCTGGCATATAGCCATAACTATACGGCTAATAGAGTATGAACAAGCTTTGGCCACTGCGCAGACCTGTTGTTTAAATGGGGCAAAATACCAGGACCTGAATGCAATTGTGGTGCATCCTGCCAAACTATTTTCCATCTGTCGCAGAAATGTGAGCGTCGTGCTTTCCAGGGAGATGTGACGGAGCTCTTTGAACTCTCCCCAGCTGCGAGTGAGTGGGCTGGAAATTTAGATATGAGTATTAAGGGGGACTGCCCAGTCGGTCTGCATGCCCCTTGTATCAACTTGGATCCCTCATTTTTAAAATCATTATAGGCTTCCTGCGTGTAACTCTGCCGTACGTTGAATAAATAATGAAGAATAATACAGTTTCAGAGCATGCACAGAGTCTCGTAGGTCTGTCAGTATCCCATATCTGCAAGTGACCAATTGGCTTGTGATGGTGACCAGTGTCCCCAGATGGGGGAAGGTGTGCTGCATGGAAGCTACAGGAAAACCAGTCCAAAGTCTCCTGCCGACCCCCTACCACTGCCCCTACCACTGTGTTTTCTCAGGTGTGGTTGGACACCATGACAAAACGGCAGCCACAGAGGCTCCTGCCCATCCCCAAATGGCTTCCATTGGGGCTGGATCCAATGATATAACACTGGGAGGTTCTCCAAATGTTACGCGATCCCAAGCCAAGCGTCCTCCTGCAATGAAGGTAGCTGTCTGCAAACGGGTGCTTCCTGCAGATGTAAAGTGATGCTTCATGGGCTCATTTGAGGTCCCTCCTACTCCCACGAAAGGGAAGAAAGTCAGGATTTTCCCTTTGGTTGAGAGAGATACTTAGGAAGAAGCCAGTGGGTGCCAGGAAACACATCGATGGGTGCTGTGGTGGCTGAAGTCACCGCGTTGGGAATCACTGATATAATATGTCCGGAGTGAACATTAGAACCATAAGAGTTGGAAGGGACCTCCAGGGTCATCTAGTCCAACCCCCTGCACAATGCAGGAAATTCACAAAGACCTCCCCCTCCACACACCCCCAGTGACCCCTGCTTCATGGCCAGAAGAGGGGGGGAAAAACCCTCCAGGATCTCTGGCCAAAGTGGCAACCAGCATTTCTTTGGGCCATTTGGATTTGGAAGGTGGGGCAACATTGACACCTCCTGTGTGACTTAAGGACCAGTGTGACAAGGAGACCTGTTCCAGCATCGTTCATACGCCTGAGGTAATGTCAGAAAAGGTTCTTGTCATTTGAAAGCTGTAGAAGTCACTGTGTTATCTTAGGGAACAAGAAACTAAGGGGCAAAAACGGTAGGCGGGAAATTGTGCGTTGCCCTGAACTGGATAGTCCAGGCTAGCACAAGCTTTCAGAGGCTAAGCAGAGTTGGCCCTGGCTAGTATTTGGATTTGGTAAGAGATCGCCAGGGTTGGTCCACAGGGTTGCTACGCAGAGGCTGTGGTCACACGCGCGAGATAAAGTGGTGGTGGGGGAAGTGAGGCTATACCCTCTGGCGGAAGTTGACACTGCGCAATCACATGGGTTTTTGTAGATGTGGGCACAGCCCGCCACTGTGTAGTCAGACACAACCACCGGTCAGTTGGGTTCCTTTTTTTAACCGTTTGTTCCCGACGCACTTACACGAGGGAGCAATGATTCACGCCTGTTTTTTGAGGATCGCTGAAGCCGCAGGGGAATTTGGGCGGAGCCGCGGGTCAAAATGTGGCACAGGGCAAATCGTGGGGAATTCAAGCACGCAATCGGGGCAAAGGGAAGAACGACGCTGGAGCAGCGCCTTGTGGGAAATTGGTCCATCTGTGGCCCGTAGCAACCCAGTTGCTACTGGACTTTCTGAGGTGTTTTTTTCACTCCGCATGTGCGGTGGAGCAAATCAGGTTGCTGAAGGCTGCGGGGCACTTCCCAGATGTTGGCGTCTGACCACGCTCCTTTGATCTGCCCGGCATTTGGGCCTGTGTCGGGATGAATTGTGTGTGTGATCGCGCTCAGAGTCAGGCAGTGACAAACCACTTCTGTTTGTCTCTGTCCTGACCTGGTTGGCCCAGGCAAACCTGATCTCATCATACATCAGAACCTAAGTAGGGTTGGCCCCGGTTAGTCTTTGGATGGGAGATCGCCAAGGAAATCTGGGGTCACTACGCAGAGGCAGGCAATGACAGCCCTTGCTGTGCTTGTATTTTGCCTCGGTCTCTGAGCGCATCCTATTCTTCCATTCTGCATTCCCTCCCGCTGTTACTTCCGCTTTGTTTCGGGCAGGGGTCCGTTGGAGCAGGAGTGCACAGGAGCGCAGCTCCGGGAGTGAGGAGCCCAGGGGGCGGGCACATGACCAAGCCCCACCCCTCCACGGCTTACCCAAGCAGTCCAGAGGCACAGCGCCCCGGGGAAAGCCCTGCTAGGGTCTTTATTGTTTTTAATGTTTTGTTTGAATATTGATCATTTTATCGTTCCTTTTATGACTGTGTGCTGCTTTTCCAGAGACTTGCTCAAGGTGGCATATCAATTTTCTAAGTATACCATTTGTTATCTGGGCACATGGCACATAAGTACTGGAGAAATTTCACCAACCTTCAGCAGCTTCCACCCTATCAGTTTGGTGTAGTGGTCAGGAGTTGGACTCTAATCTGGGAGAACCAGGTTTGATTCCCCACTCCTCCACATGCAGCTGCTGGTGTGACCTTGGGCCAGTCACAAGTTCTCTCAGAGCTGTTCTCTCATGAGCAGTTCTCAAAAGACCTCTCTCAGCCCCACCTACCTCACAGGGTGTCTTGTTGTGGGGAGGGGAAGGGAAAGGGATGGGTGGTGCACATGTCCTGGGTATCTCAAGTCTACTTGAAACCTGGTGGTTTCAAGGGAGCAGGAAGAGAATGAGGGTGTGTTCTTTACACTTATTTTTATTGCACAAAGTATTGGATGGGGAAGGGAATGGAGGAAGAGCAGGTCAGTTTCACTCACCTGTGGAGTGGAGCCTGAGGGGTGGGTGTTGCCTTCTGACACACTTCCGGTATGTTAGGGGGTGTGGCATATGCAAATGAGCTCCTGCACCTCTTTTTCTACGAAATGACCCCTGGTTTCGGGGCTTTCTCTTGTTTTTGCATTTGACAGGCGCCTGCACTCCGCTTCCAACACACTGTTTCCCCACAGTTACCAAAAGTCCTTTTGCAGTGATTCATTGTTCTCATCCACTTTCAAATCGCTAATCCTTTCTAAAGTAGAATTGTTTCTGTGGGTATTTAAATGCTGCCCACTGTCCCTCCCCCATTTCCGCCTCTCTCTCTTTAGGCTGACGCTCCCTCCCTGTTCTGTTTTCTTTCCCTCCTTCTCCAAAGACAAAAGAGGACGTGTCCTCCCGCTCAGGCAAACCTTTAAAAAGCCAGAGAGAGCGTAAGAAGGAATCAGTAAACATAAAGGACAAGGGGATTCCCTGCTCCCAAATGTATCAGCCTTGCATGTGTGGGACTGGCTTTTTCCCTCCCTTCCCTTTCTTTTTGCAGAATCATGGAGGGAGGGAGGGAGGGAGGGAGGGGTTGGCAGCCAGTTATCTCCAAACGTGCAGGTTTTGTGAGTAGATGCAGAATGCATACAGAATACACAAATAAATAAACCAGAGAGGGGGAAATCAATGCAGAGGGAATGCATGCGACTGCAAAGTCAACCTGGCCCAACAAGGTCTCATTTATGTCAGATCCGGCCCTCATAACAAATGAGTTCGACACCCCTGGGTTAGAGTATTGGACTCAGATTTGAAAGACTAGGGTTCAAGTCTTCACTCAACAGTGACGCTCACTGTGTGACCTTGGGCCAGTCCCAGCCTAACCTACCTCATAGTGTTGTTGTGAAGATACATTGGAGGAGGGAGAGGATCCTGAGCAGCTTGGAGAAAGGGTGGGATGAAAAAATGTATGAGATAGTGCGACATGATTGGTTTCTTCATTCTGCTCCTGTAACCCAGGAGATATTAACCTTAGTTTCACCTACCCTGGCTTTACCCCCCCGATCTTGAACATTGGCAGTCCTATCCATGTGCAGTGCAGTAATTCTGGGGTGAGACGCAGCTTTCCTTATTGCCTCCAAGCCATTAGAGATATGTGCACAACGCTTTGGAAAACAGGTGGCTAATTTAGCTGAAGCCAGCCTTTCCCCCACTTAACTCGCGGGCTTCCCAAGTGGATTTAAGGCCACTGTCCTGACTCGTTACGACTTGTCGCTTAGTTCTTAACACTTGTTTGCCTTCCCTGTTCAGTTACTGATGTTTCCCCCCTTCTTTCTTTGTGTCTTCACAGTTGTTTTTCACTATTAGGAATAAAGGCCAGTACAAAGAAGAATCAGGATGAAAAGATGGCCGACTTCTTGTTACCACTGGGTTCCAACAGCTTCCACCGGTTCACGCCTGAATCCTTGGCTGCGATTAAGAAGCGAATCGAGGAGAAGATCGCCAGGAATGCCAAGCAGGAATACAGGGAGCAGGCGGCCGACGAAGAGAAGCCTCGGCCCCAGTTTGACTTGCAGGCGGGCAAGAAGCTCCCCGATCTCTACGGGTCTCCTCCATCGGAGCTCGTTGGGGAACCCCTGGAGGATATTGACCCTTACTACAGTGATCACAAGGTTCAATCTGCCATTTTACCTGGGCTCTTGTTTTATTTAAAAGATGGCGGAGGAAAGGCTGTGGATTTCCCCACGTCTTCCTCTCGTTTCCGAGTGGCAAAGACCCCTTCTTGGTTTAAGCATGTGAACGGGGGACTAACTGCAAATGCTTAATGTCTTGAAATTAGGTCACTGGGGGAGGGGGAAAGCATCTTTTAACAATAGGGGGTAGAGGTGGGATTCATGCATACTGGGGGAACTGTCGGATTCCTGGGGGGCGCTGCCTTTGTCATGTTTATCTGGTTCAGGTTTGTGTCGATAATATAATAAGCTGCCTCCAATCACTTCAACACATCCCTGATCATGGCTGATCTGTAGTCTCCACTGATGGCCGGTGAACGGATGGGGTAAACTAACACGGTTACTTTTCTTTTTCTTTAATTGCCCCTGCTTCTGTGCCTTTCAGAGTATGCATAAATGATGCAGGCGAAACGCTTCCCTTCTTTTAATCCTCATCCGCTTGGGCTTCTGTTTAAAGATATAGGAGGAAGACTAGTATATGAGTGGCAGCCGGATCATATGAAAGCACTGCGGTTCTAATTGCACACACTACTGTGGTGATGTCCTCCGAGATGTGGATATAAGTAACATCATGATCCTGGCGTCTTCCTCTCTTCCTCTCCTTCCCCACTCTTAATCCCACAACCTTTCCTAACCATCCCCTCTTCCTGCGCGTGGACAGGAATATGCCTTCATAGAAGAACATACGGAATTATCCAAGAATTCTAATATTGGTTATTTTTGTGCTCTTTCAATTGCGTTTTATGTGATTTTAATTTTTTTAAAAAACTACATGGAGTTATTACACTGTTAATCTCATTGCAGTATCTAAATGTTCTAAATAAAAATGTATAGAAGCAAGGGAAGGTACAGTTTGGGGAGAGGAAGCAACAGGCAGTGCGTGTGGGTGTGAGGGTGAACCCTTCCCTCTCCATCACTGCGGTGATTTCACATCTGCCTTTCATCTGTTGAGTTTTCCAGATGTGTGATGCTGGTGATGGGAAAGAATGGTGCTCGGTAGACATGGGCTGGTTCTGCATCTGGCATTCGCTCCACGTTTTCTCAACACTGAGGAAAAGGTGCAGCTCAAAACCACATTCAAATACCCCCAGGCCAACACCGTATTGACTGCAAAGTCACCCCATAGGATCGGCCATAAAATGGCCATAAATCTATGCAGAGGTTACCATAAAACCCGATGATCAAAGAAAGCAAAAGTGGCATGCAATGCAGAGGGGACCATAAAATCCGATGTGCAAAGGAAGTGAAAGCTGCATGCAATGCAGAGGGGAATTTCTGTTCCAGTGTGGGTTTGCTAAAACAACGGAGGAAAAAGCCAGTGCAGGACTGCCCATGGGCTGGGGTCACACACACTAAATAATCCACTTTCAATCTACTTTTAGTGCACTTTCTAACTGGATTTCTACTGTGTGAGCTGGCAAAATCCCGTTGGAAAGTGGATTGCAAGTGGATTGCAAATGGATTAATTAGTGTGTGTGAGCGCAGCCATGGTCATGTGAAGGAAGGAATGGAGCATCCTTCACCCGCCCCCTGCCTGTCCTCCAAATTGTATCTTCTCCTTGCTTGCTTTCGAGATCATCCGCGGAGACCCAGCTCAGCCCAAAGGCTCACAAGGAGACCGTGCGGTCTTCTGTTTTTCTTCCACGGTGCTTTTCTTGCAAGTAGCAACATGTCCCTGTGGCCTGTGGGTGATACGCCGGTCTCTCCCCTTTGCCGCAATCCATAACGGCACTTTTGCTGATACGCCCATTAGAATTTTATGCCTGGGCTTAAAAAGAAATTGACAAAATCCAGACGGGTTCCTAGAAGTGGATCAATCTTCACTGCTGACGAGCAGTAAACTATCAAACCGTATTTCTGTAAATGAAACATTGGCAGTGGGGCAGTGCAGAATTATAGACGGGCGGATTTCGTCTGTATTCGACCATCCGAAAGAAAATTTTTGGTGGCAGTTAAGCAAGAAGTAGAAGAAGAAGAAGAGAAGATGAGATTGAATTTGTACCCTGCCCTTCACTCGGAGTCTCAGAGCAGTTTACAATCTCCTTTCCTTTCCCTTCCCCTCCCCACAACGGACCCCCTGTGAGGTAGGTGGGGCTGAGAGAGCTCTGACAGAAACTGCTCTTTTTCAAGAACAGCTGTGCCAGAGCTATGGCTTGCCCAAGGTCATCCAGCAGGTGCAAGCGGAGGAGTGGGGAATCAAACCCCCAGATTAGAGTCCGCACACTTAACCACTACACTGAACATGGGTAGCACTGTCACCTGTTCTCTTCTGGCAGGGCTTCCATACCTTTAAAAGCTCAGTGATAATTGAAGTTTCTGCAGGTGAGGTGTGTCCGAGCATGCAGATGCAGTGAGGTGGAAAGCTTCACCTGCCAAGAGCCAGTTTGGTGTAATGGTTCGAAACATGGACTCTAATCAGGGAGAACTGTGTTTGATTTCCCGCTTCTCCACTTGCACCTGCTGGTGTGACCTTGGGTCAGTCACAAGTTCTCTCAGAGCTGTTCTCTCAAGGGCAGTTCTCGAAAGAGCTCTCTCAGCCCCGCCTACCTCGCAGGGTGTCTGTTGTGGGAAAGGGAAAGGAGATTGTAAGCCGCTCTGAGACTCCAAGTGAAGGGCGGAGTAGAAATCCAATCTCTCTTCTGAATTTCTGCTTGTCACTCTGCTTTTAAAGGCATAGGGGTCCTGCCAGAAAGTAGCTGGCTATTCTGCGCCTGAGTCGGGCGTTCCAAGATGCCAACCAGCTATAGTAAATCAGCATTTTTGGAGTTTCCATGACTGATCCCAAAGAGCAAGTTTGTAACTGCAGACAGGGTTGCCAGCTCTGGGTTGGGAAATGCCTGGAGATTAGAGGGACGGAGCCTGGGGAGGGGGTGTTGGGGAGGGGATGGACCTCAGCAGGGTATAATGCCGTAGAGTCCACTGTCCAAAGCAGCTGGGGGGACTGATCTTGGTCATCTGGAGATCAATTGTAACAGTGGGAGATCTCCAGGTGCCACCTGGAGGTTGGCAACCCTAGCTGCAGATAAGTGTCCTGCGCCAGCAACAGCTGGGGGGAGTGGAGGGAAGATAAAGCAGTGACTTGAGCAGAAAACTGTTGTGCCTAGAATATAATGCGTTGAGGCATCCTGCGCAATAGCTCCGCCTTTTTTTTTGTTTTTAAGGTGAGCTTTTCACGGTTAGCCAGGGTGTGATTTTAAGCATGGAAACCATGTGCAGTTTAACATGGCCGGTGCTAATATGGAATTTTGCATACCTTGTGAAGAGGTGCGTGTATTTCTGCACAGCTGTTCACCTTGGCTATTTCACACTGGTCTTCCTTCAAAAAGGACGGTTGGGGCTATTGCACAGGTTCTTTCACACAGGCAGCAAAACTAAATTGCCCGGGCGCAATAAACTGGGGCACTTTCAGACATGGCAAATAATGGAGTTTCCGTTCACTTCAACGATGGTTTGCAAGTGGCTTTTGCCATTTCACACAGTAAAATCCAGTGGCAAAAGTGCCCTGAAAGTGCGTTATTTAGTGTGTGTGAAAGCGCCCCGGGTCTGCTATGATTGAAAGGAAAACAGAAGTCCAATAACCCGGGCCTGTGACTTAAGAACAGGGGTGGCCAAACTTGCTTAACGTAAGATCCACACAGAATAAACGTCAGATGTTTGAGAGCCGCAAGACATGACAGGTTTCTATTGGGAAATATGCAGATTTGCCTTTTATTAACATCAAATGAGACCGCCAAAAATAATAACAAAAGGGGGTAAAAGCAGATATTGATAATGATATTTATCTGTCCAATGATCATTTGTTTGCTAATGATATTTAGCTTCCCCAGCCGCCCTGCCGGGAGCCGCCCAATATGTGTGAAAGAGCCGCATGCGGCTCCCGAGCCACAGTTTGGCCACCCCTGCTTTAGGAGGATTCTATCGTGTGGCTTGTGATACTGACGGTAAATGTTCTTTCCTCCCCTCTTTTGTTTTCCAGACATTTATAGTACTGAACAAAGGGAAGACAATCTTTCGATTTAGTGCCACTCCTGCCTTGCATATACTTAGTCCTTTCCACATAGTTAGACGAGCAGCAATTAAAATTTTGGTACATTCATATCCTTTCACGTGGATTTCCTCCTTCGGAATCCGGCCCAGTGCGGAAAAAGGATGTGGGCTGAGAAGTTGTTATCTCTGTTTCCTTGCTCCTGTTTGTCAAAGTGAATGGCAGGGCTTTATGCCCTTTGGCATTCAAATTGGGTACAAATCAGAAACTGGTATTTTTTTAAAGTAATGTAGTGATGCCTGTTCAGCATCAGCTGGTGGAGATGGTGGCTGAGGGGATACATCTTGCCTGCCAAAGGTCCCATGTTTAACCCCTGGGATTCCCAGCTAAATGATCCTGAGTTGCATGATGGGAAAGCTTGTTCTCTGCCTGACAGCTGCTGCCAGTCAGAGTAGACAAAACTGAGCTACATGGACCAAGCACCTGACTCTGTAAAGGAGAGTTTCTTAAACTCATGTGTATGTACATTAGTGGGTGGGGTGGGGTGGAATAGAATCCGGTTTGCTTCCATATACTGTGCACATGTAGCAACAATTAAAATTCCATGCTCGGCCAACGAAATTTCCGTGCCTCCCCAAAAGCTGAATTCTGTGACCTGAAGAAATTGCACAGACATGAAACTGACCCAATTTCCCATTTCCCCCGTAATATATTCTAGGTCTGCTGAACAACCACAAAGGTTACTTTGCCATCCCTTTGGCTTTTGAAATGTCAGCACTCTTTCAGGCCTAAGGGCTAGAACATTTTTTTAAAAACTAAAAGCCGAAGTTTTAAGGGAGCTGGATTCTGTGCCTGGTGTTTCCTTCTGTGGTCCTCCACGCTGGGCCAAACGGCGGCATTTATATCGCCCCGGATTCAGCTGTGTTCGCCCAAGATGGGTCGCCGTGTTAGCCTGTCTGTAACAGCAGAAAAGAGCAAGAGTCCAGTAGCACCTTAAAGACTTTGGACCAATGTTCCCTCTAAACTGTGGAGTCTTGTGAGCAAAAATTCTACTTGGTGAGCTACTGGCATTAAAGTTGTGAGCGGGGTGATTTGGCTACTGCATAAATTAGTTTGCTCTGGAGCCCTCCTTCCTGAGCTAAGACACGAATGTGTGAGCCGGAGGCTAAAAAACTGTGAGCTGGCTCACACTGACTCAGCTTAGAGGGAACATTGCTGTGGACCGCCTTGGTGGTCTCCCATCCAGGTACTAACCAGGGCCGACCCTGCTTAGCTTCTGAAGTCTGACACGATTGGGCTAGCCGGGGCCATCCAGGTCAGGGCTGAAGGAAAGAGGTGGTTGGCCATTGCTCACCTCTGCATAGCAACCGTGGACTTCCTTGGTGGTCTCTCATCCAAGTACGAACCAGGGCTGACCCTGCTTAGCTTCCAAGCTTTGGTGAGATTGGGCCAGCCTGGGCAGTCCAGATCAGGGATATCAAGACTAGAAGCTGTGAATCCCAAAACCAAGTTCCGGAGTTGGCAGTGGCACAGGAGCTGTGCCCTCTGACCTGTTCTCCTCCACCTCCTCCTCCTCCTGATCTTGGTCTAGATGCAGTCTGGCAGTGAAGAAAAGGTTCTCTGTGTGTAGCTTGTAGGATCTGACCATTATTGCTTTGCATGTTCATAGCTGAGCCCCACAGCTGAAAGCAGATTCTAGGGCCGAAGGGGCTCTGGCCATTCCCTACCCAGGGCTCTTCTCGGATTAGATTGCCGTGTCCACGGTCTATTTGTGTGGCACTTGGGTTCTCCTTGACCTCCTCGCGATCCGGTCTGTCAACATCTTCAGCATCTTCTCTGCATGAAGTTCACCTAGAGACGTGACGGAAGGCTTTCAGGCTTCCAAGCGGGTGGCTTCTGGAGGAAGCCGAAGCTTCTCTGAGTCACTTTATCTAACCTTCACCTGCATTCCTTCCAATTAGAGGGATGGAATGTCAAACTCTGCTTGGCATAGAGGGCCCTCTGCAAGCAGCGTCCTGCAGGGAGATGAACCAACAGAAGGCTGAGTTTCTACAGATACAAGTGCAAAAAAGAAGGAGAGAGAGAGAGAGAGAGAGAGAGTCCAGGGTACGGTTCAGGTTGCCCTTAGAGATGTACAGGATTACCTGCCTCACTGAGAAATTTCATGACTCGTTATCGAGAACTCTTTCCACTTCCCTCAAAGTTGTACGGCACTCAGGACTTGTACCAGAGACTCTGCTAGTGGGACTGAGGCACCCTAGAGTCTGTGCCGCCATCGTTGCGTCATCACAGGGCTATTCTTTTCGGCTCTTTAGCACCACCTCGACATGTGGCAAGAAGTGGTACTGCATTTCCTGACTTTGCTGGGTTCCAGTGATGCTATGGACTGATAGGACCCTATAAAGCATCTGGCTACTTCAACTCAGGTAGTAAACATGAAAAAATCAGTCTTAAAAGAATAGTTTAGCTGTTGCATGGGCCTGTTGCGTTTGCGTGCGTGTAGCAATGGAAATAGATCACCTTTTGTGTGTGCGATCCCTTTGTGAACTGCCGGAAAGGAAGATCACCCTCCAGTAAGGCTGGGGTAGAAAGTCAAGGACAGGGCTGTGCAGAACTTCTTTCTCCCGACCTCTCGCCAAAACCTGCTTGCTTGCACTATCCAGAATACAGAGCTGGAAAAATTCATTGTTGATTACACATTGTATATTTTCCAGGCAAAGACTGCTAAGCACTTAAGAGCCCTACTGAATCAGACCAAGAGCCCATCTAGTCCAGCATTCTGTCTCACACAGTGGCCAACCAGTTCCTCTGGAGGGCCAACAACAGGGCAGAGAGGCTAAGGCCTTCCCCTGAGAAGAACATCAGCAGAAGAGCCCTGCTGGATCAGACCAGTGGTCCATTTAGTTCAGTATCCTGTCTCACACAAACCACATGGCATAGAGGACAAGGCCTTCTCTTATGGGTTGCCTCCTAGTACAGGGATTCAGGGGCTTAGTGCATCAGAATGTGGAGGTTCCCCTCAGCCGCCATGGCTAGTAGCCATTGATAGACTTATCCTCCATGATCTGCCTAATCCCCTTCTAAAGCTGTCTATTCCTGTGGCCATCACTACATCCTCTGTCAGCGAATCCCCCATTTTAATCACTCTCTGTGTAAAGTGGTATTTCCTTTTGTCCACTCTGAACCTACTGCCCATCAGCTTCACTGGAGGCCCTCGAGTTCTAGTCTTTTGGGAGAGGGAGGAAAAAATTCTCTTTCTCAACTCTCTCCACCCCATGCATAATTTGATAAACCTCTCTTATGCCCCCCTTAGTCATCTCTTTCTGAACTGCTGAAGTCCCAGGCCAATTTCGCACTGGCCAGTTGCCTCTCGTTCTCTCCGGAATTTCCCCTCCCAGTTTCCTCCGGAGTATTTTCTTCATTTTCCCACTTGGAACCTCAGCCCTTTTGATATCGCGTGACAAAGGGTTTTCTCCAAAAATTTTTAGAAACTCCCACAATGGGGCGGCCCTGATGAAAGGTGGGCGAGTGGGCGTGTTTTCATTTTGGGTTCTCCCCCGGAGCAAACAGGAAAATCCTCTAAAAACAGGATTTGTTTGCTCCAGGGAAACTCCGGTGCAGCAGGGTGATACTCCAGAGCAAAACGTGAGTCCGGAGCAACTGGTGTGAAATCAACCAGAAGCTCTGGTGCAAGCATGAGGGCAAACCTGGGGCAAACGTTAGTGCGAAATCGGCCCCAGTCTTTCCAGCCTTTCCTCCTAGGGAAAGTGCTCCAACCCTGGAATCATCTTGGTTGTTCTCCTCTTGTGTCCTGAGTATAGAGGAGCTCCATCCATGGCAAACTGGTCAGGGCTACAAAGCCAGTCAGTTTCACTGCTGGCCCTGAAAGCATTCGCACAGAGATCTCTGTGTCTAAACATGGCATTACTCTTCCAGAAACACCCCCCTCTCTTTTCCTTTGTGCAATGTGAGAAAGAGAGCTTGCACACCTAGAGGCTGGTGACCCCCGCCCCCTCCGATGGAAATAAAATTGGAAACGATCCGTCAGAAGGAGAGTTTTATTGATTGGTTTATTAAAACATTTTTATCCCATCTTTCATTTCAAAACCAAAAATAAAAGAGCAAACCCTGAATCTTTGGACATAGAGCAGGGGGGAGTGCGGGGGGGGGGAGCTGTGGGGGTTTTTTTCCATTGCACATGGGTTCCTCCAGTGCGCAGGGGGTTAGACTAGATGACCCTTGGGGATCCCTTCCAGCTCCATGTTTCTGTTTCTCTCCCCCCCTTAAAAGATGCCTGCCAGTCAACCTCCCCCTCAAAAGCTCTGGCAAACAGGCAGGATTTGCAGCACCTCCTGAAGATCTCCAAGGAGGTGCCCCATCTCACCTCTTTAGGAAGACCATTCCACAAAGCTGGAGCCACAGTGGAAAAGGCCCCGGCCTTGCTCAATGCCAGAGGGGCCACCTTCAGGTTATGAGATGGCCAACAGAGGGCTGCCCGAAGTCTGTACTTGTTGCCCAGGGACGTACGAAAGGAGACAGTCCTTCAAGCAGGTGGCTCCCAGATCATGAATGGCTGGAATATCAGTAGGATAACAGGACAAAACTTTGGTGTGGTAAAGGCAGTTCTGTAGTGCAATTGGTTGCCCAGGGGTATTGTGGGCTCTCCCTCCTTGGAGGTGTCTTGAGTGGAGGTTCGACAACTATTTGTCAGGGATGGTTTAGGTCAGAGGTTCCCAAACTTATTTGGCCTACTGCCCCCTTTTCAGAAAAAAAAATACTCAGCGCCCCCCGGAAATCTACTTTCAAGAAGTGGACAAAAAACATGCAGGTAGAGTCCACCACGATCCAGGCAGCCAGGCCGGCCAAGGCAGGCACAGAGCAGCAGCAGCAGCTGGAGGCCTGAAGCCAGAGGCCAGCAGCAGCCCCCACACAAGAGCCCAGCAGTAACACCAGCCTTACAAGGGTGCACCTGCATTTGCGATTTGCAAATGCATGGCTGTGATTGGCTGTGGGGACCCCTCTTCACCTCCCCCTCCCTCCCTGATCCCAGGGAAGACAAGAAGGCAGGAAAAGGCTGATTTAGACAGGTTCTGGACTCTTCTTTCGTTATGTTTCCACCGCCCCCTTATTTTTATTCAACACCCCCTCCCAGTTGCACCCAAGGCTCCGACCACCCACCCGGATCGTTCCAGTGCCCCCCAGGGGCGGTATTGCCCACTTTGGGAAACCAGTGGTTTAGATCCTCCTGCACGGTGTGGGGGATTGGACTGAGTGGTCTTTAGGTCCTTTCTGACTTCGTAATCCTGCGATTCCACGAATTCTTGGCCACATCAACGAAGACACAATATTTGCCCTGGAAACTGAACCTGGCAGATGGCTGTGACATCCCTGGCGAAGAGGCAAAATTGGTGGTGGTGGGGGGGGGTTATGGTTTCCTTGTGCCATTTGCTGTGCCCTGCTGGGGCGAGGGTCAGGTTTCTCGCCCCAAACAATATTCCTGGGCTACGAGACAAATACACCTCGTGACATTTCCGGGGACTCCTCGCGGCTGTTCCTTTTTTGCTCTACAGACGCTGTCAAGGCGATCAAGCGCCGCATGTGAGGCAGGGCGGAAGCCATTTCATCCCCCCCCCCCCCCCCGCGCACATCCACATTTTGAAGTCTCTACATTCCTGGGCCCTCTTTCTTCCTGACGGCATTCTGGAGAGATCTGACTGTTGTTGTTTGGTAGGTTCTTCGATAAGTGTAGGCGTTTGGGGGGGTGTTTTTAAAAAGCAAGGACTGAAGGTGGCCTGTCGCTGTAGCTCGAGAGCGCCGGCGTTTTCCCTGCAGATCCTGACCCCTTTGCATCAAAACATTAATATCCGTGCACAGATCGGAATACGAAAGCATCGGCTCGGTGGCTCTAATTCCACAGAGGGCTGGAAAGCTGGGTGGCTTTGAACCAGTTATTAAAATGCACATTGCCAGTGACTAAGCGAAGCCCGCGTTTAGCTTCCATAACCTTTAGCAGGGGGAGCGTTTGCAAGCGAAGCGTGTATTTAATGAGACGGCATTACCTTTCAGAAGGCAGAGAAATGCGCGGCCGTGGCAGGACCGGGAGCATACCGTAACCCCATAAAGAGCTATAGGCAGGTGACCCAAATGGCAGTGTAAAAACCAAGAAGGTTCCGCAGCAGTATACGGGTTAAGCAGTGGTGCACAGATCTCTCATTTTGCAGCATTTAAGCCTGCAAAGTTTGCTACTTAGAATCATGGAGTCGGAAGGAATCTTCAGGGTCATCTAGTCCAACCCCCTGCACAATGCAGGAAATTTATATTATTGATTGATTGATTTGATTGATTTGTACCCCACCCTTTCCACCGAAGGAGGCATTTATTTATTCATTCATTCATTCATTCATTCATTCATTCGATTTGTATCCCGCCCTTCCCACCTTTCAGCGGGCATAGGGCGGCTTACATAAAATGTCAACAGATAAAACAGTAATGTGAATATATAAGCATAAAACACAGCATAAATACTAAAAACAATTTATATGGTGGTGGCAGCAGACGCAATCGAAATACAGTCAGCAGTTGATTTTTCTATCGGCACGCTCAGGCTGGATGGTGATATTGGGCAGAGGGTCTTAGGGTGTTAGGTGTGGCTCCTTACCCAAAGGCCTGGTGGAAGAGCTCCATTTTACAATTCGCAAATACCTCCCCCCCACACACCCCCAGTGGCTGCTGTTCCATGCCCAGAAGATGACAAAAAAACCTCCAGGATCCCTGGCCAAACTGGACTGGAGAAAATTGTTTCCTGACCTCAAATTGGTGATCAGCATTTCTCTGGGCGGGTAAGAAAGGGCCACAAGAACTAAGCACTGAGGCAGCCCTTCCTGCCCTCCCTTTTCGTGATCTGCCTGAGTTCACAGAATCCACATTGCTGTCAGATGGCCATCTAGCCTCTGCTTGAAAACTTCCCAAGAAGGACAGCCCACCACCTCCTGAGAAAGCCTGTTCCACTGCAGAACCGCCCTGTCAGGAAGTTCTGTGTGGAATGGCAAAGTCCACTTGCAAACGGTCACTGAAGTGGATTTGAACTGCATTCTTTTATTTATTTATTTATTTATTTATTTATTTATTGTACTTTTATCCCGCCCTCCCCACAAATGGGCTCAGGGCAGCTCACAAGTGGCACACAGGGCCGATCCAATAACAGTTAAAAACATTCTAAAACATTCTAAAATAGAACAGTGACAACAGCAAAATTATCCCCACTAAAGTGCTTCCAGTGATGTTGGTAATACACAGCCAGATGGCGTCATCATCTATCTGGCCCTCCCTATGACCGTCTGACCCGGGATGCACTCCAAGGCCAGCCCTCGTCATTGATGTTGCAAACGGTGGTAGGCAATGATGGTAGTGGCGGCTCCCAGTCAAAGGCCTGGCGGAAGAGCTCCGTCTTGCAGGCCCTGTGGAACTGTAAAAGATCCCGCAGGGCCCTGATCTCCTCCGGGAGCTCATTCCACCAGACAGGAGCTGCCACTGAGAATGTCCTAGCCTGGCTTTCCTGGGGCCCGGGACGCAGAGCCAATGTTGTGACCCCAACCGTAGTGCCCGCTGGGGTATATGCAGGGGAAAGCGGTCCCCCAGGTATGCTGGACCCTGGCCACATAGGGCTTTAGAGGTAAGTACCAGCACCTTGAAGCGAATTCGGTACGCTATAGGCAGCCAGTGCAGCACCGCCAGCACAGGCCGGATGTGGTCCCTCTTTGCAAGGCCCATCAGTAGCCTGGCCGCGGCATTCTGCACCAGCTGCAGCTTCCGAATTTGCGACAAGGGCAGCCCCATGTAGAGAGTGTTACAGTTGTCCAACCTTGAGGTGACCGTTGCATGGATCACCGTGGCCAGGTCATCGCAGTTGAGGAAGGGAACCAACTGCCGAGCCAACCGAAGATGGTAAAAGGCTGACTTGGCAGTAGCTGCTACCTGGGCCTCCATTGTCAAGGAGGGATCCAGGAGCACTCCTCAACTCCTAACCTCCGACGCTGGCACCAATGGTACCCCGTTGAAGCTCAGGAACGGGACCCCACTCCCCAGACCGCCCCGACCCAGGCACAGGACTTCTATCTTTGCCGGGTTCAATTTCAGCCGGTGTGTGAAAGCCCCTTGTGTGAAAACAAAGCTTGCCACTGTGTTCTTTTCAGTGTCTTTTCAACGTCAACCCCCTCTTTTCAACATCAACCCCCCCTCTCTTGCCTTGAAAACTCCATGAGGGGGTCACCATACCTTGGCTGCAATTTGATAGGACCTTCCCCCAAAGGGAGCCAAGGAGAGCTGCTCCTCCACTCCCTCTAAAGACTTCCTGGCTGGTCCAGCTCTTCTCCTTTCAAAGCGCAAAGGGCTCCCCTCTTCCTCCCCAGTGCGAAGAACAGCAGAGACTCCAGCCCAGCCCTCCCAGGATGCATTTCACCCATTAACTTCTGGCAAGGGGCTCTTCCCCCCCCCTCCTGTGAACAACCCCAGAAGCTCTGGCAGAATTTCCCCTTCTTACTGTATTGTTGAGGCACGAGCAAAGTGCACTTTAACCCCCCGCCCCTTGCATTGTGAGTAGCAAACAAAGGCCTCTTCCTTTCGGCTCCTCCTTGTTCTGTTCGCCAGAGGAAAATTCAAGGCAAACTCTGCCAGATTCTCTGTTGCTGTTCACAGAAGGAGGCGTCCCCTAAGGAGCCCTTGGCTCACATGGGAGAAAAAGTTGAGAGGGACCAGTGAAAGGGATGAAGGCTTTTATTTTTTCCGGGGCCCTCAGCCAAAGCCCCATTGGGCCTCCAGTTGCTTCTCCCTATTATAGAGGTTAACGCTCATAAAATAATAAGAGCAGAAAATGAGGGTTACCGCCTGGTCTTCTCTGCAGCCATTCATGGGGAGGAAGAAGTCCCAGCAGTGGAAAATGTTTTTGAATCAGGCTTCGGATGACTGGTCCCCCGGAGTCCAATTACTGGCTTCTAAGTGTCCACGTGGGAATAATGGGGGCTAGTTAGCAACTGAGCAGGGTTTTTTTTTTTAATGGTGGATTTAGGGCATGCAAGAAAAGATTCCGTTGTCTTAAAGGGGATTGTGCCTGTGCCGCAGGAAACCCTTTCGTACCCGGAGGCTGATGCCAGTTCTCTATTTGAGTTTTAGAACCACAGAATCATCGAGCTGGAAGGGGCCAAACAGACCGTCTACCAGTGATGGCGAACCTTTTAGAGACCGAGTGCCCAAACTGCAACCCCAAACCCACTTATTCATCGCAAAGTGCCAGCACGACAATTTAACCTGAATACTGAGGTTTTAGTTTAGAAAAAAGAACTCATACATTGACATCTTTTGTCTTAAAAGAAAAACACAATAACAGAGCTTTTAATTATACAAACAACTTTTTATTGAAAGGTAAAAGTTTGCATTTGGCCTGCTTTTGAACAATTAGTGTGATTTTTGCTGTTGTATGCATGCTGATAATTCGTCTAACCTTGGCTCATACTTTGTAAGTTTGAGAGCAGCCCAGCCTCGAGTCTGTCGTCTTTTTCCTTTTAGAGACTGAGTGCCCAAACTGTGTGCGTGCCCACAGAGAGGGCTCTGAGTGCAGCCTCTGTCCAACCCCCTGCCCAATGCGGGACCAGCCTAAAGCATCTCTGACAAATATTCGTCCAGCCGCTTTTTGAAAGCTGCCAGTGAAGGGGAGCTCAGCACCTCCCTAGGCAGCAGATTCCACCTTTGAACCACTCTGACCGTGAAAAGGTTTTTCCTAACATCCAGCCGACACCTTTCTGCATGTCGTTTAAACCTGTTGCTTCGGGTCCTCTCCTCTGCTGCCAACTGGAACGGCTGCTTGCCCTCCTCTAGACGACAGCCTCTCAAACGTTTAAAGAGAGCAACCCTGTCCCCCCTCAGTTTCCTCTTCTCCAAACTAAACGTTCCCAAGGCCCTCAGCCTTTCCTCGTAGGGCTCAGTCTCCAGACCCCTGATCATCCTTGTCGCTCTCTTCTGCACCCTCTCGATTTTGTCCACATCGGTTTTGAAGTGAGGCCTCCAGAGCTGCACATAGTACTACCGGTGCGGCCTGACCAAGGCAGTAGACAGGGGGGCTACGACCTCCTATGATTTAGATGCTATGGCCCTTTTAATGCAACCCAAGACTGGATTTGCCTTTTTTGGCCACCGCATCACACTGACTGCTCATATTTCGTTTACAGTCCACTCTCACCCCAAGGTCTCTTTCGCATATACTACTCCCCAGGAACATATCCCCCATCCAGTATTTGTGCTCGACATTTTTGTGGCCCAACGATTGGGTATCTAGATGGCCCTTTTAATGCAACCCAAGACTGAATTTGCCTTTTTTGGCCACCGCATCACACTGACTGCTCATATTTAGTTTACAGTCCACTCTCACCCCAAGGTCTCTTTCGCATATACTACTCCCCAGGAACATATCCCCCATCCAGTATTTGTGCTCGACATTTTTGTGGCCCAACGATTGGGTATCTAGATGGCCCTTTTAATGCAACCCAAGACTGAATTTGCCTTTTTTGGCCACCGCATCACACTGACTGCTCATATTTAGTTTACAGTCCACTCTCACCCCAAGGTCTCTTTCGCATATACTACTCCCCAGGAACATATCCCCCATCCAGTATTTGTGCTCGACATTTTTGTGGCCCAACGATTGGGTATCTAGATGGCCCTTTTAATGCAACCCAAGACTGAATTTGCCTTTTTTGGCCACCGCATCACGCTGACTGCTCATATTTAGTTTACAGTCCACTCTCACCCCAAGGTCTCTTTCGCATATACTACTCCCCAGGAACATATCCCCCATCCAGTATTTGTGCTCGACATTTTTGTGGCCCAACGATTGGGTATCTAGATGGCCCTTTTAATGCAACCCAAGACTGAATTTGCCTTTTTTGGCCACCGCATCACACTGACTGCTCATATTTAGTTTACAGTCCACTCTCACCCCAAGGTCTCTTTCGCATATACTACTCCCCAGGAACATATCCCCCATCCAGTATTTGTGCTCGACATTTTTGTGGCCCAACGATTGGGTATCTAGATGGCCCTTTTAATGCAACCCAAGACTGAATTTGCCTTTTTTGGCCACCGCATCACACTGACTGCTCATATTTAGTTTACAGTCCACTCTCACCCCAAGGTCTCTTTCGCATATACTACTCCCCAGGAACATATCCCCCATCCACTATTTGTGCTCGACATTTTTGTGGCCCAACGATTGGGTATCTAGATGGCCCTTTTAATGCAACCCAAGACTGAATTTGCCTTTTTTGGCCACCGCATCACACTGACTGCTCATATTTCGTTTACAGTCCACTCTCACCCCAAGGTCTCTTTCGCATATACTACTCCCCAGGAACATATCCCCCATCCACTATTTGTGCTCGACATTTTTGTGGCCCAACGATTGGGTATCTAGATGGCCCTTTTAATGCAACCCAAGACTGAATTTGCCTTTTTTGGCCACCGCATCACACTGACTGCTCATATTTAGTTTACAGTCCACTCTCACCCCAAGGTCTCTTTCGCATATACTACTCCCCAGGAACATATCCCCCATCCACTATTTGTGCTCGACATTTTTGTGGCCCAACGATTGGGTATCTAGATGGCCCTTTTAATGCAACCCAAGACTGAATTTGCCTTTTTTGGCCACCGCATCACACTGACTGCTCATATTTAGTTTACAGTCCACTCTCACCCCAAGGTCTCTTTCGCATATACTACTCCCCAGGAACATATCCCCCATCCAGTATTTGTGCTCGACATTTTTGTGGCCCAACGATTGGGTATCTAGATGGCCCTTTTAATGCAACCCAAGACTGAATTTGCCTTTTTTGGCCACCGCATCACACTGACTGCTCATATTTAGTTTACAGTCCACTCTCACCCCAAGGTCTCTTTCGCATATACTACTCCCCAGGAACATATCCCCCATCCAGTATTTGTGCTCGACATTTTTGTGGCCCAACGATTGGGTATCTAGATGGCCCTTTTAATGCAACCCAAGACTGAATTTGCCTTTTTTGGCCACCGCATCACACTGACTGCTCATATTTAGTTTACAGTCCACTCTCACCCCAAGGTCTCTTTCGCATATACTACTCCCCAGGAACATATCCCCCATCCAGTATTTGTGCTCGACATTTTTGTGGCCCAACGATTGGGTATCTAGATGGCCCTTTTAATGCAACCCAAGACTGAATTTGCCTTTTTTGGCCACCGCATCACACTGACTGCTCATATTTAGTTTACAGTCCACTCTCACCCCAAGGTCTCTTTCGCATATACTACTCCCCAGGAACATATCCCCCATCCACTATTTGTGCTCGACATTTTTGTGGCCCAACGATTGGGTATCTAGATGGCCCTTTTAATGCAACCCAAGACTGAATTTGCCTTTTTTGGCCACCGCATCACACTGACTGCTCATATTTAGTTTACAGTCCACTCTCACCCCAAGGTCTCTTTCGCATATACTACTCCCCAGGAACATATCCCCCATCCACTATTTGTGCTCGACATTTTTGTGGCCCAACGATTGGGTATCTAGATGGCCCTTTTAATGCAACCCAAGACTGAATTTGCCTTTTTTGGCCACCGCATCACACTGACTGCTCATATTTAGTTTACAGTCCACTCTTACCCCAAGGTCTCTTTCGCATATACTACTCCCCAGGAACATATCCCCCATCCAGTATTTGTGCTCGACATTTTTGTGGCCCAACGATTGGGTATCTAGATGGCCCTTTTAATGCAACCCAAGACTGAATTTGCCTTTTTTGGCCACCGCATCACACTGACTGCTCATATTTAGTTTACAGTCCACTCTCACCCCAAGATCTCTTTCGCATATACTACTCCCCAGGAACATATCCCCCATCCAGTATTTGTGCTCGACATTTTTGTGGCCCAACGATTGGGTATCTAGATGGCCCTTTTAATGCAACCCAAGACTGAATTTGCCTTTTTTGGCCACCGCATCACGCTGACTGCTCATATTTAGTTTACAGTCCACTCTCACCCCAAGGTCTCTTTCGCATATACTACTCCCCAGGAACATATCCCCCATCCACTATTTGTGCTCGACATTTTTGTGGCCCAACGATTGGGTATCTAGATGGCCCTTTTAATGCAACCCAAGACTGAATTTGCCTTTTTTGGCCACCGCATCACACTGACTGCTCATATTTAGTTTACAGTCCACTCTCACCCCAAGGTCTCTTTCGCATATACTACTCCCCAGGAACATATCCCCCATCCAGTATTTGTGCTCGACATTTTTGTGGCCCAACGATTGGGTATCTAGATGGCCCTTTTAATGCAACCCAAGACTGAATTTGCCTTTTTTGGCCACCGCATCACACTGACTGCTCATATTTAGTTTACAGTCCACTCTCACCCCAAGGTCTCTTTCGCATATACTACTCCCCAGGAACATATCCCCCATCCACTATTTGTGCTCGACATTTTTGTGGCCCAACGATTGGGTATCTAGATGGCCCTTTTAATGCAACCCAAGACTGAATTTGCCTTTTTTGGCCACCGCATCACACTGACTGCTCATATTTAGTTTACAGTCCACTCTCACCCCAAGGTCTCTTTCGCATATACTACTCCCCAGGAACATATCCCCCATCCACTATTTGTGCTCGACATTTTTGTGGCCCAACGATTGGGTATCTAGATGGCCCTTTTAATGCAACCCAAGACTGAATTTGCCTTTTTTGGCCACCGCATCACACTGACTGCTCATATTTAGTTTACAGTCCACTCTTACCCCAAGGTCTCTTTCGCATATACTACTCCCCAGGAACATATCCCCCATCCAGTATTTGTGCTCGACATTTTTGTGGCCCAACGATTGGGTATCTAGATGGCCCTTTTAATGCAACCCAAGACTGAATTTGCCTTTTTTGGCCACCGCATCACACTGACTGCTCATATTTAGTTTACAGTCCACTCTCACCCCAAGATCTCTTTCGCATATACTACTCCCCAGGAACATATCCCCCATCCAGTATTTGTGCTCGACATTTTTGTGGCCCAACGATTGGGTATCTAGATGGACCTTTTAATGCAACCCAAGACTGAATTTGACTTTTTTGGCCACCGCATCACACTGACTGCTCATATTTAGTTTACAGTCCACTCTCACCCCAAGATCTCTTTTGCATATACTATTCCCCAGGAACATATCCCCCATCCAGTATTTGTGCTCGACATTTTTGTGGCCCAACGATTGGGTATCTAGATGGACCTTTTAATGCAACCCAAGACTGAATTTGCCTTTTTTGGCCACCGCATCACGCTGACTGCTCATATTTAGTTTACAGTCCACTCTCACCCCAAGGTCTCTTTCGCATATACTACTCCCCAGGAACATATCCCCCATCCAGTATTTGTGCTCGACATTTTTGTGGCCCAACGATTGGGTATCTAGATGGCCCTTTTAATGCAACCCAAGACTGAATTTGCCTTTTTTGGCCACCGCATCACACTGACTGCTCATATTTAGTTTACAGTCCACTCTCACCCCAAGATCTCTTTTGCATATACTATTCCCCAGGAACATATCCCCCATCCAGTATTTGTGCTCGACATTTTTGTGGCCCAACGATTGGGTATCTAGATGGACCTTTTAATGCAACCCAAGACTGAATTTGCCTTTTTTGGCCACCGCATCACGCTGACTGCTCATATTTAGTTTACAGTCCACTCTCACCCCAAGGTCTCTTTCGCATATACTACTCCCCAGGAACATATCCCCCATCCAGTATTTGTGCTCGACATTTTTGTGGCCCAACGATTGGGTATCTAGATGGACCTTTTAATGCAACCCAAGACTGAATTTGCCTTTTTTGGCCACCGCATCACGCTGACTGCTCATATTTAGTTTACAGTCCACTCTCACCCCAAGGTCTCTTTCGCATATACTACTCCCCAGGAACATATCCCCCATCCAGTATTTGTGCTCGACATTTTTGTGGCCCAGGTGTAGTACTGTGCATTTATCTTTGTCGAATTGCATCCTGTTTGCAACTGCCCACTTCTCCAGAGCATTCAGGTCTTGTTGGATTTTAACTCGAACTTCTTGGGTGTTTGCTGCTCCTCCCACTTTGGCATCATCAGCAAATTTAATGAGGAGCCCTTCTACCCTTTCATCCAGATCATTGATAAAAATATTGAAAAGTTGGACGGTGGAAAGAGAAAACTGAAAAGGCATCCAACTCTGTTGGGTTTTTCTTCGTCTTAATGAGTGTCTTCGTGGTTAAAGTCGTAGACACATAGAGAGCCATCCCATGCTCAAACGGAAACCTCATCCTTGCTACATGAGTTCCAACAGGATTTTACTACAGCCGCCCAACATTTATCCACACACAAAGTGGCTTGTTTGTCTTCATCTCTTAGTAACCGGGGAGATTCAGCTTCTAGAGTGACAGCGTCCTGCGTAGGCAAAGGGAAAAATCAGCCCAGCTCTCAAATCTGAAAAATCAGGGCAGTCCAAACAAATATAATCTTTAGAGTCAATTCAGTTAGTGCCAGGGCTATTTTTGGGCAGGAACACACAGGAACGGAGTTCCGGTTGGCTTCCGTGTTGGCCACGCCCAGCAGGAACTCATTAGCATCATAGTCCACACCCAACAGGAGAAACTCATTAGGATTGGCTACATTAGGGGTGTGTGGCCTAACATGCAAAGAAGTTCCCGCTACGAGAAAAGCTCTGGGTTTTGACAACAAACAAGGTAAACGGAATAAGCAGCAAAAGGTGGGTGTGGCTGGATAACGACACTTCTGGTAACATGGAGGTTAAGATGCTAATGAGCTGCACTGTCAGGAGTGAGGCCTAATATGCTAATGAGTTTCTGCTGTTGGGTGTGGCCTATTATGCTAATGAGTTCCTGCTGGGCTTTTTCTACAAAAAAAGCCCTGGTTAGTGCCATGTTCATAGAACCTCTTAGGGTATGGAATGCCATTAAACATTCCTGACAAAACTGAGGATGGCAAGGTGTTCAAATGGGCAAGTGTAAATACCCTTCTACACTTTGGAAGCGATCATTCAAACAGGTCGCTTGGAATTTTTATTGGGGGGAAGGATTCGCCCCGGAATTGATCGTACCTCACAAGCTCTAACCGATGCCCTCGTATAATCAAGATCCCTTGAAGGTCTTTTAATGGATTGATTCATTTCACAGCTACTCATCATTTCTATCCTGTCAGCCCTGTTGGGTTCTTAGGTGATCTGCAAATTAACTGGGCTGCATGACCTTCACTCTTCAATTCTATCACCAGACGGAGCTTCCTAGCTGGCTGAGCTCTGGTCTTAGAATCACAGAGTCATAGAGTTGGAAGGGACCTCCAGGGTCAGCTAGTCCAACCCCCTGCACAATGCAGGGAATTCACATATACCTCCCCCTCCCACACCCCCAGTGAACCCTGCTCCATGCCCAGGAGATGGCAAAAAACTCTCTCCAGGATCCCCAACCAAACCAGCCTGGAGAAACATGGCTTCCTGACCCCAAAGTGGCGATCGGCATTTCCCTGGGCGTGTAAGAAAAGGGCCACGAGAACTAAGCACTGGTGCAGCCCTTCCTGCCCTCCCTTCTTGTGATCTGCCTGTGTCCACAGGATCAGCATTGCTGTCAGACGGCCATCTAAGCCTCTGCTTCAAAACCTCCCAAGAAGGAGAGCCCACCACCTCCCGAGGAAGCCTGTTCCACCGAGGAACCGCTCTAGCAGTCAGGAGGTTCTTCCTAGCGTTTAGCCAGAAACTCTTCTGATTTAATTTCATCCTGTCGGTCCTGGTCTGACCTTCTGGGGCAACAGAAAACGACTCCACCTCAACCTTTATACGAAAGCCCTTCAAGTACTTGAAGATGGTACTTCTCCTTTCTTATGAGTCTTCCTACTCTTCTGGGTGGGCTGGCCCATGACGGAGCCAAGGGACGCAGAGGACTCCTCGGAGGAAGGCGGGCTCAGCGTATCTGACCCAAGTCCACAGCCAGTGGTGGAGGTACTGCAGGAGGAGGCAGTTGCCGAGAGGCCAGATGTAGATGCTCAGCTAGGAACCAGTGCACTGGCCCCTCAGCTTCCCAACCCTGGGCTGGCAACAGAGCCAGTTTCCAGACAGTTCACCCCCGTCATCACCGGAGCCCCGGGAACATCATCAGAAGAAGACTAGGAGGGAACCTTCAAGCCAGAAGGCACCGTGCCCATCTAGCAACACTGCATCAGCCCAGCTCTGGCGATGAGGATGAGTGCTTGCAGGAGCAGGACTGAGGCAGCTGGCAGGTGCCTGATGCAACAGGGGTGGCTAGCAGCATGGGGCTTAAAAGCCACAGAAAAGGGAGCAGAGGTGTGGAAGGAACTGGTCTGTTAGCTGCTGACCTTGGTGTCTGTATTCTGGATACATTGCTTTGTCTCTGACTTTGGCCTGTATTTTGGATCCCCCTTCGGGATCCTTGGAGCTGTGAGTGCGGCTGAACCTGTGCCTGAGCCTTGGAGCTGTATTTTGACCAACGCTGAAGTTGAGAAACTAACTCTATGTACTTAGTAGTAGTAGTAGTAGTGCCTCTGATGTTGGGATATATAGTGTTGTCTCTCCCGCCCTCCTTTCAAAGAGCTGTGGAGAGAGGGGCCGTGGCTCAGTGGTAGGGCATCTGCCTGGTATGCAGAAGCGCCTGGGTTCAATCTGTGGTAACTCCAGTTTATAGGACTAGGCAATAGGGGATGTGGAAGACCTCTGCCTGGGGCTCTGGAGAGCTGCTGCTGGTCTGAGTAGACAATACTGACCTCAATGGACTTACGGGCTGTTTCAGTATGTGGCAGCAGCATGCATCATCGTTCCTTCCTTGTTTTAGCCTCACAACAACCCTGCAAGGTAGTGAGGCTGGGAGAACATGGCTGGCCAGAGGTCGTTCCATGAGCTTCCAGACTGAACTGGAATTTGAACCCAGGTCTTCTAAATCATAATCCAGCCTGGGGGTTCTAAGAGGAGGGGAAGTGTGGAAATGCATTATTGTTGGCTAGTATTTCTTATTTTTTTGGCATCCAAGAAGGTTTGGGGTCCTTGGGATGCCAGTCTCCTGCTGGGACCTGGGGATCCCCTGGAATTACAGCCCATCTCCACCTGCAGTTCTTTCCCTATTACGATTGATCTCCAAATGACCAAGATCAGTTTCCCTTCACGTCGCTAACCCCTGATGGAGGCAGGGTTTCCCCTGGTTTCAGTGGCCCCCATCTGCTGTCAGCCAACTGGCCGACAGGGGGTGCCCCGCCCCAAAGAGTCTGGTGGCCCCCCACGTGTTCAGAGCAATAATGTCCCTTGGAAGTGACGTCAACGCACCGAGCATGTCGTGGGGGGATGGTCTGGCATTTGGGCAAAAACTCTATGGTGACCATAGAGTTTTTGACCCAAATGCCAGAGCGTCCCTCATGACGTGCCTGGCAAGATGATGTCACTCTGGGTGATGTCATCACAGTGCACATACAAAGAAGACTCAAGGAGCTGGCCTGGAGCCCACCACCGGGACAGAGGAGGACCTGGCAACCCTAGTTTCCCTACAGAAAATGGCTGCTTTGGAGCATCTTACGGCGTTATACCCTGGTGAGTTCCCTCCCCTCTCCAAACCCCACCCTCCCCAGGGTCCTCACCCCAGATCTCCAGGTATTTCCCAACCCGAAGCTGGCAAGCCTACTCCTGAAGGCCTCTAAGCCAGACACAGAGGCCCAAGTGCAGAAGAAGAAGAGACTGGATTTATATCCCGCCCTTCACTCACTTGGAGTCTCAGAGCGGCTTACAAACTCCTTTCCCCTCCCCTCCCCACAACAGACACCCTGTGAGGTAGGTGGGGCTAAGAGAGCTCTTTCCTAAGCTGTCCTTGAGGGAACAGCTGGCACAGAGCTATGGCTTGCCCAAGGTCATCCAGCCAGGTGCAAGTGGAGGAGTGGGGAATCAAACCCAGTTCTCCCAGATTAGAGTCCGCACACTTAACCACTACACCAAACTGACTCACAGAAGGACAGAGCAGAGCGTCCATCCAGCATAGCAGATAAATTGTTACTGTTTTCTCTTAGAGGAGCTTTGCATTTAATGAAGAAAAATTTTATTGATTGACTATACTCAAATAATCAAGTAATATTTGCATCATCTGCATAGTCAGCTAATTTCCTCCGCGCTTGCAGAATTCAGCTTTCTCTGTCGTTCAATTCTGACTCGAGTCCCTGTCTCTAACTTTAGAGGGTTTCGCATGTTTATTTATGAAAATATTTACACTCCTCGCGGCTCTTTGCTAACGGATCTCGAGGCGGCTTATATTGACTGGCAATTAAAATCATGATAATTAATCAGCGGCTTGCAACGGCTTGCTGTCTCTCAAAAGAGCCAGCAGCAAACCCCGGCCTCCGTGATGAACAGAAGTCAATCACTGTAACGGAAGAAAACACATATTGCATAACAATCTCCATGCGGAGGGAACAGAAGAGACAAAAAACTGGCAAAGCAATGGGTTAAGAAACAACAACAATGGAAATCAAGCAAAAGCCTGAGTGAACAAAGAGGATTTCTCCTGATGTCTAAAACTAGCAAGATTAAGTACAGGGCAAGGAGTTATAGGGAAGGTGTGCTGAAGCTGAGGGGCAAACACAGAAAAGACCTTTGCATTTATTTATTTATTTATTAGTTATTTAACTGGATTTACTAGTCCACCCTTCCCTAAGATAGGGCTCAGGGCATAGCTTGGCGGTTTGAGACCAGGGTGCTGCGTGACGGAGTGAGCTCCCGTCTCTAGCCCCAGCTCCTGCCAACCTAGCAGTTTGAAAGCAAGAAATTGCAAGTCGATAAAGAGGTACCGTTTCGGCAGGAAGGTAACAGTGTTCCGTGCACCTCGGCATCTAGTCATGCCGGCCACATGACCACGGAAAAGTCTTCGGACAGCGCTGGCTCTTCGGCTTGGAAACAGAGATGAGCACCGCATCCCTAGAGTCAGACTTCTGGCTTTCGAGCAAGGGAAACCTTTACCTTTATCTTCCCTAAGGCAGGGTTCGGGGCAGCTTGCAACAGGATAGTATACATTCTTGATATAAAACTGAAGCAGTCCAGTACATACTAGTAGAGAAAAACAGTGTATATGCAATATATAAGATGGCGGAGAAATCCTAACTTCCCAGTCTCCCCTGAGGGGAGGGGTTATAAGGGATGGGGAACTCTATGAGAGTGCCAAAAGAAGTCCTGTCGCTGTCCTCAACCAAAGGCCCAGCGGAACATCTCTGCCTCGGATGCCCTGCGAAAAGGTAACAGCTACCGCAGGGCATGGAGATCTTCCGGCAGAGCGTTCCACCAGGCAGGTCAAGGACAGTTGGACTTCTCTCGGGCTGGGGACCACCAGCAAGTTATTTCCTGAGCGTGGTGCTCTTCCAGGGGCATACTGGGAGAGGCGGTCCCAAAGGTATGTAGGTTCCTGACTGCTAAGGGCCTTAAAAGTCAAAACCAAAACCTTGAACCGAAACGTGTTTGATTCTGCGGTCATACTTGCTGTTAACGGTGAACTGGTGCTACGGAATTTGGGAAAGTTGTGATATCGAGGGGCAGTCTTAGCCAATGGGGAACAGGTGCACCTGCCCTGGGTTCCATGCTGGGGGGGGGCACTGTCCCTGTCCCCACCCCCTGACTGAGGAGAGAAGAAAAACAGTAGGCTCTGGTCGCCATCACTTGCCCAAGCCCTGTCTAGAGTTCGGGCCTGCCGCCAGCAGCAACAGTCACTTGAACCATCCCCATTTGGGCCTCGGGAAGGAGGGTCAGCAGTGATTGTTTGTTGCCGCTCTTTCTGCTGCTCAGGCGGCATTGAGAGAAGGCCACCCTGGCTTGGCCCCAGGAGGGGTGGGGGTGGCGGAAGGGACCCAAGGGGGTGGCAGTGATCCTGGGTCCCCAGTGGGATTTCTGCCCCGGGCCCCAGAATCACTAAGGCATTAGTAGTTACCAGGGGTCATTTCGAGCAGGAACGCACAGGAACGCCGTTCCGGGAGTAACAAGCCCAGGAGCGGGCACATATGGTGATGCGCTGCGGGAAAAAGCGAAAGCAGGCTAACTGGATCTGTATTTTCATGCTTGCTGTAGGGTAGCTTCCCTGCAAGAGCAAAGGATACCTGAAGTGTCTTTAGTGAAAGTGTCAAGCTGGCTCGCCAGCTCTGAGTTGGGAAAGACCTGGAGCTTTTGGGGGTGGAGCCTGAGCGGTGGGTGTTGCCTCCTGACACACTTCCGGCGATGTCAGGGGCGGTGGCATATGCAAATAAGTTATGCTAATGAGTTATGCTAATGAGCTCCTGTGCCTCTTTTTCTACGAAATGACGCCTGGTAGTTACTATTATAACTGGTGCACTAGTTATAGATAACTATAGTTATAAATATAGTGTAGCAGTATAATTTGACAAATTGTTTTTTTTTAAATTGCTTTTACTTCTTTAAAGTTCTTTCCTTAACACGTGGTTTTACATTATTCAGTATGTTTATTATGTGCACTATTTTGACCAACTGTGTGTTCATGGCTCAACGGGAGATCCCCCAGTGGGCTAAATACGTCGAGTAAGTATCTTTGTTTCTGACTTTTCCCCCCATCCCCTGTTTCTTTTCCCACTGTCTTGTTGGGCCCTTCTACCCGTGGCTTCTTTGGGGAACTGGAATATTCACTGGCTTGCGTCCAGTTGCCTGAGGGCTTGTGATTCTGGGTGAGGTGTCTACGCGTGTTTGAAAGCATGAAATGAAGGGTAACCTGAAACCAAGAACATTAAAGAGTGTGGGGTGAAGGAATGAATTATTGGCTAGTGCGGGATCCCCAACTGTTGTGAGCCAGCGGGCACCTTTGGAAAGGTGACGCAAGGCAGTGGGCACAGCTACAAAATGGCTGCTATGAGAGGTGGAGCCTGCCACAAAATGGCTGCCACAGGAGGCGGGGCCAACAGCAAAACCTCAGGGAGTGAGATCAGGCGTAACTCTAACGGTAACTCTTCCACATTTCAGGCAGAAGCTCTGTTTAGCAGGATGCCTTTTTAAATGGACATATTGGCTGCTTTCACACATGCTAAATAATGCGGCTTCGATCCACTTCAGCAACAGTTTGCAAGTGGATTTTGCCATTTCACACAGTGAAATCCAGTCGCAAAGTGCATTGAAAGTGAATTGAAAGTGCATTATTTAGTGGGTGTGAAAGCACCCATTTTTAAAAAGTACTTTCTTGCATACACACAAGTGTGTGTGTGTGTGTCTGTGTATTGAGATAGCTAAGAAACACACATCTGGCAATACCTGGAAGATCTCCAATGGCCAATCAGAAGCTCTGGTGGCCCCCACTTTCCTAAAAACACCTGGTGGGTGCCAGGAAATGTGTTAGCAACGTGGAGTCCGTGGGCGCCCTGTTGGGGATCCCTGGGCTACTGTTTTGTCAGAATACCCAATGAATCATATTATATGCAGGGCTCATTCTGTAGCAGGAGCTCCTTTGCATATTAGGCCACACACCCCTGATGTAGCCAATCCCCCAAGAGCTTACAGTAGCTCCTGTAAGAAAGAGCTCTGTGAGCTCTTGGAGGATTGGCTACATTAGGGGTGTGTGGCCTAATATGCAAAGGAGCTCCTGCTACAGAATGAGCCCTGATTATATGTCTTCTTCAACACCTAAACTTTGTCGAGGCTTCTTTCATCTATACAGTGATCAAAGGGCTCCCCGAGCTGGTTGCTTGTGGGGGATTATCTGGTGGAATGTTTCCCCATGGGAAAACAATAAATTCTTCGGAGTACATAGACGATCACATCAGGGAACACAGCTCTGACTTTGCATTTCCCCAGCAAGTTTTCTACAGGCAGGGAGTTTTTTCTTCCCATTCAGCGCCAAGAGCAGGGTGAGCTGATGCAACCCCCCTCAACCTTTTCTCATTTAATGTTTCTATGAGCTAGACCTAAACTTATCATCTTGATGGGCATTGTAAGTTTGTCATTTTGGTTGTTTTTTTCTCATTTTCTCATTCACGCTGTTCTGGTGTCACCGTAGAATTTCTGAAATACCACCTTTGGAAGTACCCATATGCAATGCACCCTCTAAACTGTGGAGTCTTGTGAGCAAAAATTCTACTTTGGGAGCTCCTGGCATTAAAGTTGTGAGTGAGCGATTTGGCTGCTGCATAAGTGAGTTTGCTCTGGAGCCATCCTTCCTGAGCTAAGACAGAAATGTGTGAGCTGGAGGCTAAAAAACTGAGCTAGCTCACACTAACTCAGCTTAGAGGGAACACTGCCCGTATGGTGTTTCTTTGGCAGATGTATGCAGGGCATTTGGGGGCGGGGGAGGAAGTGTCGGAATTCTCAGGAGTAGGGCTGCCTAGTCCCCCCCGGGGGGGGGATTCCCTTGATAAAAGGGTCCCCAATCCGCTGGACTGGATCCGGCCAGCGGGGGGAATCCCACCCCTGAAGTGGCCAGATCAGGCTGACGTGCCCAGCATAATGGCGTCGCCCGGAAGTGACGTCATCACCCTGGATAAGTTGTCAAGTGACGCTCTAGCAATTGCCCTGAAAACTCTATGGTACAGTAGAGCGATTACCAGAAAGTCGCCTGGTGACATGCCCAGCATGATGACATCACTTCCAGGTGATGTCATCGTGGCACGAGCGCGCTTTGTGTGCATGCAGGGACTCCCAGAGTGGGCCCAGGACTCCCCCGCTATTAGTTTGGTAAGACTTGGCAATCCTGCTCAAGAGGAAAATGAAGTTTTCAGTCTGTATACTGAAAACTCATGAACTTTTAAACATTTTTTTTAAAGAATTCTGTCAAAGAGTTTCTAGAACTCCATTCTGGTGTGTTCCCCCAAGAAAAAAAAAACAAAGCCCTGATGTCCAGTTGAACGAATGTGCTGAGTTACAGTCCAAAGTGGCATTTTCATCTAACTTCAGGGTATTGTTTGGTTCTTCTCTTTGGTTGTTTGGGTGAGCCCTGAAGCCGGGCCGCTCCCCTAACCGATCTGTGTGATTCAGACAACCTTGTGTGGGTTTGAGAGCTGCGAGAAAGTCTTCCGTGCGGTGCTCTGTCTAACTTGGGAGTGAGCCATTCTGGCGTACTAGCCACCAAATAGCTCACCACAGGCTTGGCTCCACCAAAGATTTGCTAGTCTTTTCCCCACCGCCACAGTGCTTCCAATGGTTCTGTGAATGGGCCCAGACAGGACTATAAAGGTCACCAGGACATGGCCGCCTTCTGATATGGGAATGTTCCGGTGGGAAAAGTTTACGTTCCTTTTTCCAGTGGTGTCTCCTGCAGATGTTGATGATTGAGGGCCATAGAGCATCCAGAGCCACAATGGGCAGATGGGCCCTGAACAAGGCTGTATTATCCATAAGGCTGACTAGGCCAAAGCCTAGGGGCCATGCAGGGATCAGGGGCCCATCAGTGTGTTTTTTTTGCTCTGTTATTTTCTCTTCACAGACAGCCTGTAATATATAAACTCTATTAATAAGACAATTAACTGCTTCCTTATTGCAGTGAAACAAATTGTCTCTTATATTAAAACAATTATCCATAAATTATATATATAATAAACAGTAAAATTTTTATTCACCTCAGAATATTACAGCATTGAAGAATTGTACCTCCGAAATGTGCTTTCCTGAAGAGTTCTACTCATGCGATAAAAATATATTAAAAATGTGTGAATAGAATTCTTCAGGAGACCCTCAAAATCGATATAGGGCTATGTACTGCAGTCTAAGGGGCCGTGGTGGCTCAGAGGTTAAGACGCTGAGCTGCGGACTGGAAGGTCAGTAGATCGGCAGTTTGAGACCTGAGTGCCGCGTGATGGAGTGAGCTCCCGTCTCTGGCCCCAGCTCCTGCCAACCTAGCAGTTCGAAAGCAAGAAATCGCAAGTAGATCCATAGGTACTGCTTTGGTGGGAAGGGAACAGCGTTCCGTGCACCTCGACATCTAGTCATGCTGGCCACATGACCACGGAAAAAGTATTTGGACAGCGCTGGCTTTTCGGCTTGGGAATGGAGATGAGCACTGCAACCCTAGAGTTGGATTCGACTGGCTTTCAAGCAAGGGAAACCCTTACCTTTACTGCAGTCTGGTACCTACCGTACTGGAGTCAGGCTTTCCGCTGTAGCAGGGTGGAAGATTGAAATGCCATAGGGGCCCTGAAATACCTGGAAGCCAAGGGGCCTGGCTATGAGTGAATACGGTCCTGGTCTTGAGCTGTGTGTTGTCTGCTTTGACCTGATGATGCCTGTTTCCCAATACCGACTCCAGAGCAACGTCTGTCCTTGACAAATGTTTTGCCAGGTTGTTTTCTCACCTGTGTGAACCCAGCCATAGAAAGTAAGTGGATGATTGTCGCACCACCCAACTCATACTTCGCATTACCTGCTGTGCTCCCATGAATGAGCATCACACACTTGTCAGTGCTCCATCTGACACTACTGGCTTGCCTGGTTTTTCCCACATCCCACTCCGTTCCCTTTGGAGAGAATGGCAGCCATTGATTTATGTGGGAGAAAGTTTACAGGATTGCTGAATGCAGCGTTAGCCGGGTTCCAAACATTGCCTCATCAAATGCTGGGAGGTTCTGGAGTCAGTGCTTGAGGAGGATGGAATTCGGGTGGATGTGATGTCACTTCCGGATGACACTCTGGGAATTTCTCCTAATCTCTACATGAAAGACCACAGAGACTTGGGGGAAATCCTGGAATGTCACCATGGAGGCCATTCCCCCCCACCCCCGGTTCTTAATTTTTGAAGGGTGAGAGATTGGGCTAGGAGTGGGAAATTCCCCTCTAGGCCTATGTTAGAGTGGGGGTTAGAACTGGCCCTGGTGACACCACTTTCTTGGGAGAAGGCCTGCCCCTCCTTCAATAGCGTTCCCAATTGCAGCCCATTGAGCCTATGCCGTAGAACTTAATGGGAGCCACTCATAACTGGCACGGCTCCTATGCCACCACAGTATGCATGTCATTCATTTTAGATTCCGGACTTAATGGCTTTAGGTGACAGCAGATGCTCTGGGAACTATGATTCCCAGAATGCACTGGAAGAAGAAGTTGAGAAATAAACATGATGAGATACGTAGAGCTCTCCCACTCTAGCTACAGTCCATATCCAGGTCCTGTGCATTTGTTCATGTTAGAGAGTGCTGCTAAAATGATGAACTTAGAGAACTGGCATATAAAGATGTTTCTGAAGCATGGCTGAACAAGTCTTTAGGAACAGAAGAGAAGAAGAAGAGATTGAATTTATACCCTGCCCTTTACTACCCTAAGGAGTCTCAGAGTGGCTTACAATCCCCTTTCCCTCCCCCTCCCCACAACAACCTGTGAGGTAGGCGGGGCTGAGAGAGCTCTCTCGAGAACTGCCCTTGAGAGAACAGCTCTGAAAGAACTTATGACTGACCCAAGGTCACACTGGCAGCTGCATGTGGAGGAGTGTCCCAGTTGTCCCAGATTAGAGTCCATGCTCTTAACCACGACATCAAACAAATACCTTCTGGTGACCTTTTACCTCCTTTTTTAAAAAAAAAAAACAAAAAACCTTCCCTAGCTCTCTTAAAAAAAAAAAAAGTACAGCAAGTATGCGTTTCTCCAAGCTATGGAAATGGATAGCAGATGCGGGAGCTTAATCAAAGTGCAGTGCATTAAACAATTAGCGTGGCTCATTGAGCCAACCAGAACGCACTTTTTTATCTTTGACTGACGGCTGATAAACACAGCCATCTGCTCTTGGTGGCTGGCGCCGGAGGGGAAGACTACAGCATGCCCTCCTTGGAGTTGGGATCCCGTGGAACACGCCGGCTTCGACTTCTAGGAGAGGTGGATTCATGCGGCTCAGACGGGGACATATTTCTCCCTTCCTAAACGCCGGCCCTATTAATAACAGTGTCTTTATGTTAGGGGCCATGGCGTCTTTCAAATCTGGTACACGGCGCTAAAGAATGACTTGAGATTTCTCTCTTGATGCCCCAGTTGTGGTCTCTTGGGATCAGGGAGGGGCCTTTTAGGCTTCCCCCAAGTAGGATCTTATTTTTCTTTGCCCCTTCCTCTGAAACGCTACTGTCTTACCTAAGGGCTAGCTGGATGGCCTCTTGGGTCTTGCGCACCATCCTTCCATAATTTCAGGCAGTGTCAGTAAAGGCCGAGAGAGCAGTCAGATGAAACTCTGATTGGTCTAGCTCTGATTGGTGTTGCAGGAGTCTGCACACATGGCGGAAGAGAAAGGAAAATTTGATAGGAACCCCAGCTCTTTCTCTTTTGACTCCTTGTGAACCCCGGTAGTGTTATTAGGGCGCAGTCAGGCCTGTAGCTACAGCATGGCCTCCTGGGGCCCAGCCCCCTGACTTCTTCCCAAGGCCCCACGACTTTTGGGGAGAAGCCGGTAGGGCTGCCAAGTCAGCCCAGGGGGCGGGGGATCCCCCGCTAAAGGGGTTCCCGATCCACCGGCCAGCATTCGGCCGGCGGGGGAAACTCCACCCCCGATGTCGTCCAGCGAGGACAACGTAATGACGTCACCGGAAGTGACGTCAGCACGTTGGGGGCGTTGCTAGGGCGACGCTCTGGCAATCACCCCAGAACTCTATGATACCATAGAGTTTTGGGGCGATTGCCAGACCATCGCCCTGGCAACGCCCCAACGTGCTGACGTCACTTCCGGTGACGTCGCTGGGCGCGCCGGTGAGTTCCAAAGACTTGACAACCCTAGAAGCAGGAGGAAGCTGTGAGTTCACAGCTTGGAGTGGGGGCATGTGTGGGGCCTCCCCCCGCTTCTCCCCCGAAGCATTTAAAGTTTAAATGCTTTGAGGGAGGAGTGGAAGCCCCCCAAGCTAAAAAAAATCCTGGCTACAAGCATGGGCTCAGTAAACAAGCTCCACCCATGACAACATAAGAAGGGCCCTGCCAGAGCAGACAAGTAGTTCATAGAGTCCAGCATCATGTTTCCTGCAGTGGCCACAGAGATGTCCTTGGATGGCCTACAATCACGGGCATGGAGGCCATAGCCTCCTAGTATCGGTGTCCAACAGGATCCCCAACCCCCAGGTCCCAGTGGGGGTTCTCCCACTTTTCCAGGCTTTGATCTGCCCCTTGGCAGCTGGCTGGAAGGGGAAGCCCCACCCCTGGACAGGGACATTGCCAGCTGATGTCCCCGACACGATGACGTCACCCCAAAGTGATGTCATCAAGTCACCGCTGTCGGGGGCTGATGCTCTAGTTTTTGGGTAAACTCTATGGTCTTGAAGGCAAAAAGACATAGAGTTTTGCCCAAAAACTAGACTGTCACCCCCCCCCCCCCAATGACAGCGGTGCAAAAAGCCTGGGCAGGACCCCCACACACCGGATGCTCGGTAGGACCAGGCAACCCTAGTATTCAGAGATATACTTTCTCTGAATTTTGAGGTTCCATTTAGTCATCATAGGTAGTAGCCATTGATGGACCTCCGAGTCAGAGGCTGCCAGATCAGACCAGTGGTCCATCTAGTCCAACATCCTGGCTCACATGAGGGTTGCCTAGTGTATCAGCTGACTTGTTTGGGCCTATCAGAGACTTCTGGCTGCCCCCTCCCCTTCTGGCAAGAGTTCGGTGTCTAGGCTAGGGTTGCCAGGTCCCTCCGGGGAACCGGAGTGCAGGTTCACCAGGAATGGGAGAGAGGCCTAGTACTCATTGCCGGTGGTACGGTGACATCATTTCCAGCATGCTCCAGAAGTGACATCATCATATTCCGGGTGTCCTGGTAACCTTTTGGTAGTTGTGCAAAAACATTATGGTCAAAATGGCTTCGACCATAGAGTTTTGGTCCAAATACCAGAGTGTTGCTACATTGTTGACGACAGCAACTTAGGCCTGCCCGCCCTATCAGCAGCTCCCCCTGCCGGCCATCTGACATATCTCTATAAGTCAGCTCCTTAAGGCACTGTTTCTGGATAGGCAGTCTCTAGGCAATGCATTTCCCCCCATCACCTGGTTTAAAGGAAGCTCCAAAATTGCTTCTCATAAAACAGGCAGAACATCTGGATCCCTTTCAGCAAACAAACAGTACATAAACGGATACGCTGTGCTCCGTAACCCGATTGTCTGGAAAAAGGCCCTTTGCCAACTTCCTCGGGGAGAGGCGATCCAATCCAATCAACTGCAATTAATACTTCATAATTCATAATGCCTTTTTTCTGTTGATCGCAGCAGGTATATTACCTAGCGGCCGATGTTTTCCATGCCTGACTTAACGGCTGCCCAGCGCATGAGGATGTGCTGCAACAGTGTCACGAACGTTCGTTATAAGCCTGCCAATTCTGCCCGACCATTCCCCCCCCCCCGTACATTGCTGAAATGGGGTTCGTTTTTATGTTCCAAGACCATAATTCTGAAGTGATGCAGGAGAATGAAAGGTTTCAAGGATAAAGCCGCTCGCCAAAGAGGGTCTGGCAATAAAGCCAGTCTTTACCCGCGTATACCCTCTTGGGTATTCCGGGCTAAAACAGGCATGTATGCTTTAGGTTAGGCTTGTTGGCAGAGTTTAAACATACAGAGGAATGGAGACGCAACTGTTTAAAGAAAATAACTCCGTTTATTAAAGAAGAAATAAACTCTGATAGAACAGAGGAGAGGGAGAGAGGATTAACTAACTGACCAACTGCTGTGAGAGTCAGGAACGAAGAGGGAGGGCTCAGTTGGAGCAGGAAGTCTCCAAAGAGCCAATTAGGAGACAGGAAGGACATACATTTTAAGTTGTGGGAAGTCCCTAATTTCACTACACTAACCAGCAGTCCTTCGGCTGCCCCCTATAGGCTGTGCTTCTGATCTTCTTCAAGTAGGTGCATCATAGACCCTGCGTATTCCAACAAGGTTGACATATATGATGCTGATTATTAGCATACTTTATTCAATGGTTTATTGAAAATGTTTTTGTTCCGCTGTCTTGGCGGGGAAAAGACCTTCAAGATGGCTTACAGATCTTAAAAATACAATCAAGTACATAGAAGCTAAAGCTATTGGCGGCAGGAGTGCAGTGTTGGTAAAAAATAAACATTTTCAAAACTTAGAACAAGAATACCATCTTAAAAAATTGGCAGGGGAGGGACTCTACATGGCATTTGGGAGCTGTGATAGGGTTCCCTGACACGTCATTTACTGCGGTAAGCAGTTTCAGGGGCTCAATATAGATAAGGGTTGTATTGTTGGTCTTCCTGGAAGCAATAGCTTGCCACAGGTGATGATATGTTCCCCCGTTTCCCTGTCCCTGAAGCTCCTGCTGGTTGCCTAGCAACTCTGATCTGAGCCCCCATGATTCAGCACGCCCCCTCCCTGGCAACTCCAGTAAAGATACGCGAGGGGCCTGCATGTTACCAGTCTTTGGGAAAGGATCCATTCTTGGGTTGTGCTTCTCAGGCTTATTTCACACACGCATGTCCATCCCTTCGACGACTTGCAGAGGCACAGATAAAACATTTGGAAAGTTTTGTGTTTGATCGGTGTCGTCCCACGAGGAAAGCTTGGTGGTGTTCGGAATCTGATCCCAGTTGGCTGTTCCACACATACAGGTCATGTGCTGGATATTGGATGAGCAGGCATGTGCCAATGCGTTGTCCGTTCTTTTCTCTTTTTTTTGCCCTTCGTCTGCTAACGCTCTTGCTTTTTCTCGGACCTTCCGATCTCTGCAGGTACACTTTCACAGGCATTTACACTTTTGAATCACTGGTAAAAATATTGGCGAGAGGATTTTGTATGACAGGATTCACCTTTCTTCGAGACCCATGGAACTGGCTGGACTTTTGCGTGATTGTCATGGCGTAAGTACCTAATTATTTTTACATCCCTCTTTGAAAAGTTTGAGGCTTCTTCTCTTAACTGTTTCCCCAAACTCTCTAACACTTGCTTGTCTGTGGTATCCTCAAGATATATTATGGCACTTTTAATTATCTTTATCATATGGAGTTTTGGGGCTGAGTTCTTTGGGCCTTCCCTAATTTCCCAGGCAGCGTCTATCACCCCGTTTGGCTTAAGATGTGCCTTCTGCTGGAATCCACTAAGCACTTGTTTTGGTGAAGCCACATCTGACTGTGACTACAGAAGACCTGTGAACGGGTATCCTTCCGCTGTTCCTTCCGCCGCAAATGGGAGGAGGAAGTTACTTTTTTTGTGCTCACAGAATCAACTCATGTTTTACAAAGTCCTGGTGTCTCTTGAGAGTCGGCCTTGGGTGCTGTTGACCAGATGCAGGGTCACCAGCCAACGTGGGAGCATTGGAAGGGCGGGGACATGTTAATTGGCATTGCTCTGATGCCGTGTCGTCACTTCTAGCCCAAACCCGGAAGTGACATTATCATGTCGGAGCAACATTCTAGGATTCCATTGAAACTCGATGGTAAAAGCAGAAGTGAGGTCTCGGCATTAGAGCAGTGCTGGTTTCCCCCAACATTCCCCTGGCCTGCCATCCTACCAAACTGCGGTGCGGGAGACCAGGGGGTGACGTGGGAGATCTCCTGCTGGAGCAGGAGGCCTGACAACCCTGCTCAGACGTGCTTTGAGATTTCCCTGCCTAGGACTGAATACTCAAATGTGTGGGAGTCTGAGTTGGTCTCGGAACACAGCATGCAAGAATGGGAATCATAGAATTGGCAGGGACCTCCAGGGTCATCTAGTCCAACCCTGGCACAATACAGGAAATTCACAACTATCTCCCCCCACACCTCCAGTAACCGCTGCTCCATGCCCAGAAGATGGCAAAAAAAAAACCCTCCAGGATTCCTGGCCAGACAGTCCTGGAGAACTATGGCTTCCTGACCCCAAAGTGGCGATCAGCATTTCCCTGGGCGTGTCAGAAAGGGCCATGAGAACTAAGCACTGAGGCAACCCTTCCTACTCGCCCTCTCATGATGTATTTAAGTTCAAACAATCCATATAGCTGCCAGGTGGCCATCTAGCCTCTGTCTGAAAACCTCCAGAGAAGGAGAGCTCATCACTTCCCGGGGAAGCCTTACGCCTTCACTCCAACCCAGTTCCCTGACCTGAAGCGGTCCTGTTGGGGTTACGTGTGTACTGCCTGACTGTACGTAAGTTTATTCAGGAGGACAAACAGCAGTTCCTCAGGGTCATTTCAGGTCCAGGAAATGGCCTGGTGGACATGCTTAACCCCCACCCCCTCCCTAAATGCCACATTCCCAGTCTGAATTGGACCTGGGCACACCTGGGAATCAAGTCCCGGGCATAGAACTCTCAGAGTCTATCTGATTGACAGGACTGGGGGGCAAACAGATGGGGGGCATAAGGACTTGGTGAGGCATGGACAATCACCCCCATCTGCCCTGCAGGAGAAAATATCAAGACTCCTATATGCTTTCGGCTAAACCTTAGGAAGAACCTCCTGACAGTTAGAGTGGTTCCTCAATGGAAAAGGCTTCCTCGGGAGGTGGTGGGCTCTCCGTCTTTGGAGGTTTTCAGACATTAACAGTATCTTACAGTATATCTCTAAAGTATCTCCTGAAGTCCCCCCTCCCACTTCCACATTAGCACTGAAACAGTATGCAGGAGGGTTGCCAAGTCTTACCGAATTAATAGCGGGGGAGTCCCCGCACCCTTTCTGGGAGTCCCCGCACGTGCCCCCGGAAGGGACATCATCACACTGGGCAGATCGCCAGGTGACGCTCTGGTAATCGCCCTAAAACTCTATGGTACCATAGAGTTTTCAGGGCGATTGCTAGAGCGTCGCCTGGCGATGTGCCCAGCGTGATGATGTCACTTCTGGACGATGTCATCACGCTGGGCATGTCAGCCTCATCTGGCCACTTCGGGGGTGGGGTTCCCTCCGCTGGCTGGATCCGGACCGGCAGATTGGGGACCCTTTTAGTGGGGGAATCCCCACCCCCCGGGGGGACTAGGCAGCCCTAGTATGCAGGGACATAATGCACAGCCTCTGTCATCTGGCAATAAAGGTTGCTTGTGGACCGGATAAGAGCCCTGGGCGGGCCACTTCCATCCCGCGGGTCGTATGTTTGACACCCCTGTTCTAGTGCTACCTCTGTGATCCCGGAGACTGGAAAGTGGACTGCACATGTAAGCCCATCGGTCTGTGGCTGGAGAACTCCTAACTTGATGTGTTACGCACCCTGACAAGCCGGTCATGTAACGTCTGAGAGACTCTGGCATACCCACTGCAATCTCCCGCCTCTTCAACCCTTTCCAGCCTCTGGCACCACTGGTAAAACCATACGTTAAGACACCGGTGCCTTGCTGGGCCCTGGGCAGCAGGACCAGCCCAGCCCAGTTCAAGGGAGACGCACGCGGCTCCTGTCCCAATTAGAGTCGGAGCACATGGCAAGCCTGGGACTCGGGTGGCTGCGGCATTCAGTTGCTTTTTCTGCCCCTGCCAGTCTGCTGATTCTGGCGGGTGTCCAGTTTGCCTATTAGGTGGGCTGCCTGCTGGCCCGTTCCCTTGGCAGGATGGGAGACTCCCCGGCCCTTTGCTTATTTGCCGCTCGGAGACTCTCGACTTCAGTTCAAAGCAAATTCTCAATGATTCCGCTCTAAGCCTCTGCAAAGGAAACAAACGGATCTGTGTTCAGGACAGCTGCTGGCTTGGCGGGCAAAGGGAAACTTAAAACAGGACCATCCTTGGCGAAAAGAGGATCATGGCTCGGAAGCGGCTGAGAGAGCCCCGCTAAGGGGGTAATGGTCAGTAGATCCTGTTGTTGCCTTCTTTTTTTAAAAAATAGGAAGGTAATGGTCCCAGAAAGGGTATTGCCATGACAACCAGGCAATTCTGCACGAATTAAAAAAAACCCCATCAATTTGTTTTTAAGTACTTCTTGGCTGCCGTTCCAGCAACCACTTAAGCAATTGTATCCTGAGCTTTAACACCATCTTCAAGAGATGAAATTGGGCTTTTTAACCCTGAACTTGAGTTTAGCTGGCAGGAACCTGAGGGCTGGGAGTGCAAGCGCAACCCCCCCTCCTCGGTTTTTAAAATAAAGTGTCAGTTATTTATCACATGGAGGACCCCCAGGGCCATAGGCAGTGGGCTGCGGAAATTTGGCAGCCGCAGACTTGACGTTCTGTATGTCAAGAGGGTTTAGGGTTGCCAGCTCTGGTTTGGGAAGTTCCTGGAGATTTGGGGCGTGGAGCCTGGGGGAGGGGGAGTTTGGGGGGAGGAGTGACCTCCACAAGGTATGATGCCATAGAACCCACCCTCCAAAGTGGCCATTTTCTCCAGGGGAACTGATCTCTGTTAGCTGGAGATCAGTTGTCATTTCAGGAGGCTGCCCTACAAGGGTATTGCATTCTTTTAGTTGGGGTAGTTTGGACCTCTTCAGCCACTGTAGTTTGGGGAGTGGCTGAAGGGTGTGGAGTTCCTGTGGACCTTCTCTTTACTCACAATACCAGACATCGTGCGTGAGGATTGGTCACTTGCATCCTCCTCCTCCTCTTCTTCCTCCTCCTTTCATGATGGTCAAGCCTTGGCCAACTTCCAGCACACCAGACCATGGGGATGTGTTGCTGACGGAACTGGAAGTCTCGTAAAAAGTCTTGCAAGTGTTCCGAAGCTACAGTTGCTGGCTCTGAGTTGGGAAATACCTGGAGTTTTTGGAGGTGGAGCATGGGGGGGGGGCAGTAGGGTTGCCAGGTCTGGGTTGGAAAATACCTGGAGACTTTGGGGGTGGAGCCGGGAGAGGGCGGGGTTTGGGGAGGGGAGAGACCTCCGTAAATACGATGCCGCAGAGTCCACCTTTCAAAGCAGCTGTTTTCTCCAGGGGAGCTGATCTCGGTCAGCTGTAGATCAGTTGTAAAAGCGAGAGATCCCCAGGCCCCACCTGGAGGATGGCAGCCCTGGAGGGTGGGGTTTGGGGAGGGGAGGGGCCTCAGCATGGTACAATGCCATATAGACCACCTTTCAAAGCAGTCATTTTCTCCAGGGGAGCTGATCTTGGTTGTCTGGAGATCAATTGTAATAGCTCTGAGACAACTGTCCTTGAGAGAACAGCTGGTACAGAGCTATGGTTTGCCCAAGGTCATCCAGCCAGGTGCAAGTGGAGGAGTGGGGAATCAAGGTCTCCCGGTGCCACCCTATCTGAAGCAGAAGAAGAGGAGATTGGGCTTATACCCCGCCCTTCACTACCCGAAAGCGTCTCAGAGCGGCTTACAAACTCCTTCCCTTTCCCCTCCTCACAACAGACACCTTGTGAGGAAGGTGGGGCCGAGAGAGCTCTGAACTGTCACGAAGTTTTCGCCACCAAACTAGCACGACCAGTTTGTGAGGTTTGGGATGTGGTAGAACACCCTCTGGCAAGCTAGAGACACCAAACTCACAGAGGATCGCTGCCTGACTCTCCTCTACCTGCCCTCCAAGTTTGGTGAGGATTCGATTTATGGGGTCTGAGTTATGGCCCTGCAAAGAAGGGGCCCCCAAGAAAGTGCTTTCTGGGGAATTTTTGTCAAGGGCAGAAATCTGGAGAAATTTGACAGGCGCAAAATTCTGAGGAATTTTGACAGGTCATTTTGGCCGGCGCAGTTTCAGGAGAAGAAGAAGAGAAGAAGAGATTGGATTTATACCCCGCCCTTCACTCACTTAAGAGTCTCAGAGCAGCTTAGAAACTCATTTTCCTTCCCCTCCCCACACCAGACACCCTGCGAGGTAGGTGGGGCTGAGAGATTTCTAACAGAAACTGCTCTTTTTCAAGAACAGCTCTGATAAAACTATGGCTTGCCCAAGGTCATCCAGCAGCTGCAAGTGGAGGAGTGGGGAATCAAACCTGGCTCTCCCAGATTAGAGTCTGTGCACTGAAGAAGAAGAAGAAGAGATTGGATTTATATCCCGCCCTTCACTCACTTAAGGCTGGTTTTACATCTGCCTTTCCTGCTGGAATCATTCTACTTCCAAAAAAACTTGCCCACATCTCTTTCAAGTGTGAATCTGCATTCCTTCTCAACTGTCCATATCTGCTAATTGCCCTCTACCTCTCAAGCTGGCTTCACACCTCTGTAAACAAATCCTGTTCTCAACAGCACTTCAAAAGAATGACCCCTTTCATTCCAGTTCAATCAGATGTGGGCATTCCCCTACAACAGCTTTGACACCAATGTGTTACCGGTGCAGGGAGCGCTGGAATGAAGCTGTTACAAAAATGCACATGTAAAATCTCAGAGTGGCTTACAAACTCCTTTCCCTTCCCCTCCCCACAACAGGCACCCTGGGAGGTAGGTGGGGCTGAGAGAACTCTGAGAGAACTGTCCTTGAGAGAACAGCTGGTACAGAGCTATGGTTTGCCCAAGGTCATCCAGCAGGTGCAAGTGGAGGAGTGGGGAATCGAACCCAGTTCTCCCTGATTAGAGTCCGCGCACTTAACCACTACACCAAACTGGCTCTGTTCAGGAGGTTCAGGATCCTGTGCAACTTAGAGACATCAAAGTCACAGGGGACATCCTCTGATGCTCTTCTACATGCCCTCCAATTTCTGCCCCCCCCCAACTTGAAGTTTCATACATTTTTTGATTGAGTGGAAACAGTCTAGAAATGTATCCATTCACAAACTACCATGAACCTCCACGAATAGCTAGAAAGTTTGCAGAAAATTTGCAGCAGGTCAACTTCATTCCGTGAACCATGAACTGGCCAAAATTCACCACAAACGTTCGCTCGTGAGCCGGTCCGTGCCCTTCCCGAGACACCAGCTACCATGGCGGATGAATGGTCCGAGCCAAGCAGACCCCAAGGCTCGGGCTGGGTTTCTGCAACTTGGCTATGCTTTCTGCTGGCCACCAGTGGCCCTCTAGGGCACTGCCCATCAGCAAATTTGCTTGTAAGTTAAATGGCTAGTCCACCTCTGGAAGCAAGAGAAAGGAATCTCTTACACTTCGCAAGGGTGACTTAGGCTGTTTTTACATCTGACTTTCCCGCTGGAATCATTCTAGTTCCAGAAAAACCTGCCCACACCTCTGTGCGGGGTGAAACCGTGCTGCTACTGAAATGTCCACATCTACTAATTGCCCTCCTGTGGTCAAGCTAGTATTCAACCGGCTTGATTCTGCTTTAAACAATTGCTGTTGATTAGTGCACTTAGACCCCCTGGAGTGAAATTTCACACCACTGTGAAATCAGCACAGGAGAAGACAGCAATCAAACTACTTTAGAGGGGAGGTGTAAAATGACCCTTAATGGGAAAAGATGGTTTCGGAGGGTAGGCACGTTGGGTCTGCAGAAGAACAGCTAGATTCACGTCCCCCTGCACCTTAGAGCCAGTTTGGTGTAGTGGTTAAGTGCGCGGACTCTAATCTGGGAGAACCGGGTTTGATTCCCCACTCCTCCACTTGCACCTGGCTGGATGACCTTGGGCAAGCCATAGCTCTGTACCAGCTGTTCCCTCAAGGACAGCTTGGGAAAGAGCTCTCTCAGCCCCGCCTACCTCACAGGGTGTCTGTTGTGGGGAGAGGAAGGGAAAGGAGTTTGTAAGCCGCTCTGAGACTCCAAGTGAGTGAAGGGCGGGGTATAAATCCAATCTCTTCTTCTTGGCCTCATTTTTTTTAAAAAAACAAAAAACATCCAGGGTTTTGTGCCATTAGATTCCCAAGGTGGCGAACGGCAAAGATGAAGTAATCAATAACATATAATCGAAGCCGAAACTGCAGCCGCTTGTCAGACCTGACGCATGAAACCAGTAGAAACGGAATTTAAACCTATAAACTCATTATCCAAGGGGGAAGAGAGAAAGCAGGGATATCAAAGCAAATTTGGGCTATCGATCAAATGGCTGGCTAAATAAAAATGGTTTAACCCAGGACCCAAGAGCAAGATTATCGGGTGCCAGGCAGATAAGATTAAGTATGTATGCGTGCGTAGTGTAGGGATATTTCATAAGGGATATAGTGTCTGGGGTATTCCATAAGAAGGGGGCCGCTGCAGAAAATGGGCTTTCTCTGGTATTTATTCCTAGCCTTGGCAGAGGTTCTAAGTTTCTGGGCAGGCTTAATTTGGTACAGGAAGAAGAGGAAGTGGAGGAAGATGAGGAGGAGCTTGGATTTATACCCCACCCTTCGCTACGCGAAGGAGTCTCAGAGCGGCTTACAATCTCCTTTCCCTTTCCCTCCCCACAACAGACAACCTTAGGAGGTAGGTGGAGCTGAGAGAGATCTGACAGAAACTGCTCTTGAGAGAACATCTCTGAGAGACCTTGTGACTGACCCAAGGTCACACCAGCAGTTGCATGTGGAGGAGCAGGGAATCAAACCCGGTTCTCCCAGATTAGTGTCTGTGCTCCTAATCACAACACCAAACACAGCCATTTTCTCTGGGTGAACTGATCTCTGTTGCCTGGAGATCAATTCCAGGTGGTCAGCCGTGTTGGTCTGGAGCAGTAGAACAAAGTTTGGGTCCACTAGCACCTTTAAGACTGGCACAAAACTTTGTTGGACTTTTTTTTAAACAAGCATTTTATTAATTTTTCAACATAAAAAAAAGACAGCTACTACAAAGAAAAAAAATCTTAACGCACAACAAAAACGAAGCATGTACTCATTATAACCTCGTGTACTTTACATAGATGGAATCATTCTTTTATGCACTTAAGTCAATTTAGCCACAAAATGTAGAGCTTATTATGTTGTACTTCTTTTAAGATATCCTTTGATCCATTTATATGGATCTCGACCAAGTTCTCTCAAAAATTTCTTCATTCTTATCTTGCAATTGTAAAGTTAATTTGTCCATTTCCACTGTTTCTATTAATTTATAGACTGTTTCTTCTTTCGACGGTACTTCTTTTTTCTCCCCAATATTTTGCGTATAAAATCCTAGCCATGGTTATAACATGTACAATCAGATAAGCATATGTTTTTTTAAAGTTCTCTGGTATCATATTTAACAAAAATAGTTCTAGAATATATGATACAGTCATTTCTAACATATCCAATATTTTTTGGTCATTTTACAAGTCCACCACGTATGAAAAAAAGACCCAGTATTTCGCTTACATTCCCAACATACATTTGACATACTCGGATAACATTTTGCCTAATTCTCTGAAGTCATATACCATCTGTAAAACATTTTATATATTTTTTCTTTAAATGGTATAGCTTGTGTAAATTTTACATTAGTTTTCTAAACCTTAGTCCATTGGTCCAACTGTCCTATATTCTGTGCCCATCTAATCATTGAAGATTTCACTATTTCATCTTGCACTTTGAGATCTAATGACAAAGTATAAAATGATTTTATAAATCTTTCTTCTATAGACAATAAAGTTTTGTCCAGTTCTACGTACTTATCATAAAAGCCAGTTTGTTTATCCTCTGCATATCTAGAGTCAAGTTGCACCCTTTCCCATCAGTTCAAACATATACCCTTACTTCGGAGAGCATCCTGTGAATTTATATTATTTTCCTTAGATCTTCATATCTCCATAGTTGTTCTTTAGTGAATAAGGTGGGATTTATAAAGTGCTCCCATGGTGAGACCAATTTAGGTATTTTATATATAGAATATATTTTTAACCTCTTCCCATATCTCCAACAGTGCTGCTCTTTGTTGGTCTTAAAGGTGCCTCTAGACTCAAACTTCGTTCCACTTGGGGATCAGCGGGGGTTCTCCAGCCTGTCGCCTGGAGGCTGGCAACCAGAGTCTCCAAAGACTCCAACCCAGGAAGATTTGTAGACAAAACTTGTTTTGTTTGTTTGTAAAGCCCATCCTACTAATGGCTGCTTGAACTAATTGGACTGTTATCAAGAGATAAATTTGTTAAGTAAGACACTGTTTCTATCAGGAACTAATGGCAAGGGGTCGTTAGCTTCACCAAAGCTGACTGAGTTAATCAGGCCGCGTGAAGGGCGGCTGACTCCAAACGTTACGATACCTACTTGGCAGGTCTTTCGGGCTTACGGTGAAATGTCAATAAAATCTAAGGGCTTCTTAATCTGCTGCCATCGCCTTTCCAAACGCTTTGTCTGTTTGACAGTGAAGGCCGGGGGATGCCGCAACTGGGGCGGTGTTTCTTTTTGATTTTCAGCTTCGAGAAGGCCGGTGAGAAATTTCAAGAGCTTCTAACCTTTTATTTTAATTACCCACCAAAGGACTCTGGGCAGGGGTGATGCTTTTGAAAGCACGGAGCGACATTCCGTTGCAAGGGGATCTCGTTTAATCAGATTAGAAGAGCACTGAAATCCCCCATCTCTTTGCCAATCTGACATTCACTTCTCTCTGGGGACAGCACACAAACACGCCTATAAGGTTTGTGGCGTCTTGCTCGCTCCGGAAAGGGTTGTCTGGTTTGTGTGCTGTAAGCAGAGACTGCCGATTTGCCTGGCTGTGGATCACCCCATGTCGAGGTTGCTAACCTCCAGGTGGCACCTGGAGATCTCATAGAGTCCCAGGATTGGAAGGGGCACTACAGGCCATCTAGTCCAACCCCCTGCTCAATGCAAGATCAGCCTAGATCAGGGGTGTCAAACTCATTTGTTACAAGGGCTGATTCTAACATAAATATCACTTTATCAGGCTGGACCATGTGTGCCATAAAATGTAATGCCAGGAGATATAAACTTTATAAAGGACACGGGCAAACCCAATTAATAATGTTCTTTTTAACTCAAAGTACAAACAAAAGCAACTGACTCTTAGCAGTGAAAGCAATTGATTTACTGGGGAACCCACAAAAGCCCCAGTAAATGTATTTAATCACATGCAAGACTAGGTTTTTCCCCCCAAGGGACACCATAAAAGTGGGAGTACCTTACATTTCCATATATACCAGTAATTTGCGGGCCGGGTAAGAATCCTGGATGGGCCTATTCCGGCCCCCAGGTCTTATGTTTGACACCCCTGGCTTAGAGCATCCCTGGCAAGTGTTTGTCCAGCCACTGCTTAAAGACTGCCAGGGAGGGGGAGCTCACCACCTCCCTAGGCAGCTGATTCCACTGTTGCACAACTCTGACTGTCAAAATCTTTTCCTTAGTATCCAGCCGGTACCTTCCCGCCCTTAATTTAAACGCATTATTACGAGTCCTCTCCTCTGCTGCCAACAGGAACAGCTCCCTGGCCTCCTGTAAGTGACAGCCCTTCCCAGAGGCGTCGACTTTTAAAATCCCCGGGGGGGGGGGGGGGCTCTTGTGCGCGTGCGCACGTGCTGTGACCATGTCCCTGCCCCCCCCGGACTGGCATAGCCTGGCCACTCCTGCCTCTGTGGGGCCAGCTGGGCAACTGCCCAGCCGGCCAGGTCAGTCCCGGGGGGGTGGTGGCGGCGGTAGCCGCCGGTGGGCGGGCAAACGAGGCGGCAGCCCGCGCCTGCCCCGCCACCTCCCCCCCGCCTGCTCCTGCCTCCGTTCCTCCGTCCAGCATGCTGGGCATTTGCCCAGCTGGTTCCTGGATGGAGGGAAGGAGGAACGGAGCAGGGGGAGAGGCGGTGGCAGCGGCAGCCGGCCAGCCAGCTGGCCTGGGCGCTCCATTTTCCCGGGGGTGGCTAAGCCCCCCCCCCAGGAAATTTCAGGGGTGGCTCGAGCCCTCGAGCCCCCCCGTAGTTTACGCCTATGGCCCTTCCAATACTTCAAGAGAGCAATCATGCCTCCCCCCCCCCAACCTCCTCTTCTTCGGACTGAACATTCCCAAGTCCCCCAGTCTTCCCTCATAGGGCTTGGTCTCCAGGCCCCCGATCATCCTCGTTGCTCTCCTCTGCACCCGCTCCATGCTGTCCCCATCCCTTTTGGAAGTGAGGCCTCCAGGACTGCACATAGTATTCCAGGTGCAGCCTGCAATGCGGGACTATGACATCTCGCGATTTGGATGCTATGCCTCTGATTGCATTAGCTATTACATTAGCAAGACCTCCTGCTATTACAACTGGTTTCCAGGTGACCGAGATTAAGTCCCCTAGAGAGAATGGCTGCCTTGGAGGGTGGACTCTGTGGCATTGTACCATGCTGAGGCCCCTCCCCTCCCCAAACCCCACCCTCTCCTGGCTCCACCCTCAAAATCTCTAGGTATTGCCCAATTTGGAGGTGGCAATCTTAATTCTATGGAGTCCACACAGCTGCAAATCAGCCATTTTCTCCAGGGGAACTGGTCACTGTAGTCTGAAGAGCAGTTATAATTCTGGGAGCTCTCCAGGCCCAAGCTGGACATTGGCAACCCCCCGGGGTGACTGCTGTCCTCTAGTAGTTTGTCAACGGCTCATCAGGTGAGCGCATATAGTGAGCAAGAACCATCTGGCAACCAGACAGGGGAGTTTTTGTGAAAAGACTCAAAGCCTTGATTGTCCAAACCAAACCTTACAGCGGCATCTGGGGAGAAAGTGCTGCAAACATTAGCAGATGATGTCTCCAGTAAATGGTGATGTGGTTATCCACCACTTTCCAATGCTGACTGACAGCAAACACTGCAGATCTGACAACCATTGTGATGTCTTTTTCTTTCCCTGATAGCAAATACTCTTTCTTTCTTTCTTTTTTTGCTGAGTTAACCAAAAATTAATCCTGCCCCTTGAACAAGAATGAAAATTTGGACTTCGTCTCCATGTAAATGTCTAAGAATTGAGTCAGTGAGCATTTAATACTGCTTGGAGTGAATTGGCCTTTTACAGTTTGGGGTAGTCGTTAAGTGCGCAGACTCTAATCTGGGCGAACCAGGTTTGATTCCCCACTCCTCCACCTGCAGCTGCTGGATGGCCTTGGGCAAGCCGTAGTTCTGTTCAAGCTGTTCTCTCAAGAGCAGTCCTCAAGAGAGCTCTCTCAGCCCCGCCTACCTCATGTGGTGTCTGTTGTGGGGAGGAGAAGGGAAAGGAATTTTTAAGCCACTGAGGTCGCGTTCATACGGCTCATTTGAGCCGCGCCAGGCACAAGTGCCTGGTGGATTTAAAGTGCACATCCAGACTGCAACATCTGGGAATCGTGCCGTTTCCGCGATCAGCCCGTTGAGCCCCGTTGGGGAACCGTACTTAAAAGGTAGTGGTTAAAGTCTGGTCCTAAGCTGGCTGACGGGCCAATGGCGGACATTCCCCCATCGGGTCATTCCACCAGCGTACAATCAGCCCGTAGGGGTGGTCTCCAGACCATCCTGAATGGTGGCCATTTTTAAAAAAGTCTTAGCGATGTGCGGATAACTGCTTAAACATGCAACGTCCGCAGAATTCCGCTCAAACGATCCAGACAATTTTATGTTTCTGATGGTCCCCTGAACTTTATCAACTTTATTAACTGAAATGGTACCTAGAGGAAGGTACCACTGGTGGCGCTTTTACCATTTAAGTCCGCGCATGTGCGGAAAAAACAATCAAACGGTATGCCCTGCGGTTGGCCCTCCAGAGGAACTGGTTGGCCACTGTGTGAGACAGGAGGCTGGACTAGATGGACCCTCACTGGTCTGATCCAGCAGGGCTCTTCAGATGTTCTTATTGAGAAGGCCTTGGCCTCTCTGCCCTGCTGTTGGCCCTCCAGAGGAACTGGTTGGTCACTGTGTGAGACAAGATGCTGGACTGGATGGACCACTGGGCTGATCCAGCAGGGCTCTTCTTATCTTTTTACCAGGGGAAGGCCTCAGCCTCTCTGCCCTGCTATTGGCCCTCCAGAGGAACTGGTTGGCCCCTGTGTGAGACAGGAGGCTGGACTAGATGGACCACTGGTCTGGTCCAGAAGGTCTCTCCTTATATTCTTAGTAAGGAAAAAAAGAGAGAAACTTATGGTCTTATGGTACTTAAATTTATTGTGTTATGAGCTTTTATGGACTAGAGTCCCCTTCATCAGATCTGGCAAATGTACCCTCTGTTAGGTAGTATATAATACAAATCAGTCAAAATGGGTTGGGGGGAATGAACCCTGGAGCCCGACAGCCATGAAATCAAGAGGGGAAACCAGTGACATTTTCCTCTGCAAAGATCAAATTTATAATGCGTAAGGAGTATATTTGACCGTTTGTAAGAGCACTAACTAGCAATCATCCTTCTAGCACTGTGATGTTAATTTAATACCTGCCGTGTTAAATGAACATTACCTGTTTTTAGTCTCTTCTATTCATTGTACCGCTTTTCTGCAGGAGGGGGGGGAACAGTCCAAGACGGTCAGTCTCCCCGCTCCTCCCAGCTGACATGGTGTAATAAAACGATTGTGCTCTCTACTGATCTATAATCAAGTCCTGCTCGGTTTTAACATGTTTGATTGTTTTAATTGCTCAGTTATTTTTTGAGCCCTTAAATTGTTCATCGCTGATCGCAGAAAGCTTTTTCTTTTTTCTTTTGGTTACTTGGCGGGAAGCGGATTTCGGAGAAATGAATATGGGTGGAAATGGATTTTTCAGACAATGGATTTGTAATAGTTCTCTTTTGTCTGTGGAACAATTAAGTTCCCAAGCCACGACACCGTCATCCCGCCCTCTGGGTTGCTACAGTTTTCTCAGTGGTCACAAAAGGCTGGTTTGGTCTGTACTTCAGACAGAATTCCTCTAGAGTCAGGAGCGGGAGCTGCGTCTGGCTCTCACGGGGACAGGCCTCCATAATTTTAGAACCTGCCTCTTCGGCTCCTCTCACTTGGCTCGCAGCCTCTTAATCTCCACACCAGCGCTAGAGTTTAGAACTGAAATGAAAGTGGGCAAATGGTGCGGTATGCGCTGGAGATTAAAGTGCTGCGCTAGGATCTGGAACCCCAGGATTCAAATCCCCACCAGGCTTTCCAGGTCTTCTCCATGCACTGGTGGGGGGTGGGAAGGAGCCTTCTGGGAGTGGGGTGGGGCGACGTCCCCGACAAGACGACGTCGTGTGGAAGTGATGTCGCCACCTTAGGGACATCACGTGGCAACACTCTGGTTTGAGGGCAAAACTGAGTGGTAAAATTACCCTCAAACCAGGGTGTTGTTTTTTTTTCTGGGGGAACACACCGGAACAGAGTTCCGGAACCTCTTCGACGAAATTCTTTTAAAAATGCTTAAAAGTTAGTGAGTTTTCAGTATACAGACTGAAAACTTTGTTTCCCTCTTGAGAGTTCCGGCACCACTTTTTTTTCCAGGAAAAGAGAGAGCCCTGCCTCAGGCCGTAGAGTTTTGCCCCCAAACCAGAGCATCGCTGTGCCAGAGCATCGCCGTGCGACGTCCCAGACATGATGAGGTCACTTCCGCACGATGTCATTGCTTTGGGGATGCTGCCGCACAATGTTGCTGTTTGGGGGTGGGGTTTCCCCCACCAACCAGCTGGTGGGCAGAAGCTCCCCAAAGCAGGGGAACCCCACGCCCCAGGAACCCCACGCCCTAAATCCTAAAAGAGCCAGTCTGGTGTAGTGGTTAAGTGCACGGACTCTAATCTGGGAGAACCGGGTTTGATTCCCCACTCCTCCACTTGCACCTGGCTGGATGACCTTGGGCAAGCCATAGCTCTGGCCCAGCTGTTCCCTCAAGGACAGCTTGGGAAAGAGCTCTCTCAGCCCCACCTACCTCACAGGGTGTCTGTTGTGGGGAGGGGAAGGGAAAAGGAGTTTGTAAGCAGCTCTGAGACTCTTAAGTGAGTGAAGGGCGGGATATAAATCCAATCTCCTCTTCTTCTTCTTCTAAATCCTACTCTGCCTTGGAAGCTTGCTGGGTAGGGAGTCTAGTTCATTTCTTACGAGAAGTACAAGGACTTGAGTTGAAAGCTGATTAGATTCCCCCCCCCCCCCCGTTCCGTCTTGGAAGTCTCCTCCCCACTAAATCAGTGAAGGATAGAGGAGGGCTGGGTGAATTGTGAGCTTGCTCAGTGGTAAGGTTGCCAGCCTCCAGGTGTGGCCTGGAGATCTCCCAGAATCACAACTGATCTCTAGATCAAATACGGTGATTCGTTCCCCTGGACAAAATGGCTGTATAAAGTAGTGCCAATGCCCTATCTTTTTCATTTAGACAATCATGAGTTAAGGAGAAAGCTTACCCTCATGAGATGGGATGCACTCCCTTCAGCGGTCACAGAGGGGAGGTATAATTAAAAAAAAAATCCTGGCTGATCGTATATGTCCCTGTTGCAATGACAGAATTGAAACTTGGATGCACGTTATAAGAACATAAGAGAAGCCAATGTTGGATCAGGCCAATGGCCTATCCAGTCCAACACTCTGTGTCACACAGTGGCCAAAAATACCAGGCGCCATCAGGAGGTCCACCAGTGGGGCCAGGACACCAGAAGCCCTCCCACTGTTGCCCCCACCCCAAGCACCAAGAGTATAGAGCATCACTTGCCCCAGACTGAGACTGCCACTTTCGTGGTATTCTCCCACTCCCTACATTTACTCTATCCTCAACTAGTCAAAAGAGGCAATTATCGAGGAACCTCCTAGAAAGTAGGCGCCCCGAGGTTACAGCTAAACTCCCCAGATTTGGCTGGTTAGCTGTAAGGACTAGAAAGCTGCTAGTGAAAGGTGAATAGATGCAATTTGTTACAGGATCTAACATGTTTTATTTGCATGCACTATTTGATATTTCCAATTTATGTATTTCATTTATGCTTGTGGTCTCATGGATTCTGACAAATTCAGTTCGACTATTGTATTAGAGCGCTGGCTTTTTGCTGGGAATGAATTTGAATGCAGTAAAGGATAGAGGAGGGCTGGGTGAATGGTGAGCTTACTCAGTGATAAGGTTGCCAGCCTCCAGGTGTGGCCTGGAGACCTCCCAGAATTAGAACTTATTTCTAGACCTATGGTGATTAGTTCCCCTGGAAAAAATGGCCGCTTTGGAGGGGGGACTCTGTGGCATTATATCCCTCTGAGAGGGCTGCTAGTTCTGGGTTGAAAAATACCGGGAGATTAAGGGGGTGGAGCCTGTGGAGGGCGTGGTTTAGGGAGGGGAGAGATTTCCATGGGATATAAGGCCACAGAGTCCACATGGGTGGGGAGGGACTTTAGTGGGGTAGAACCAGTCTGGTATAGTGGTTAGGAGCACAGACTCTAATCCGGGAGAACCGGGTTTGATTCCCCACTCCTCCACATCCAGCTGCTGGTGTGACCTTGGGCCAGTCAATGTTCTCTCAGAGCTGTTCTCTCACGAGCAGTTCTCAGAAGAGCTCTCTCAGCCCCACCAGGGTGTCTGTTTTGGGGAGGGGAAGGGAAAGAAGTTTGTAAGGCGCTCTGAGACTTCTTCGGGTAGTGAAGGGCGGGGTATAAATTCAATTTCCTCCTCCTCTTCCTCTTCTTCTTTTTCCTCTTCCTCCTCCTCCATTTTTTCCAGGTGAACAGATCCCTGTCGCCTGGAGATCAGTTGTAACAGTGGGTGATCTCCAGCCACTACCTGGAAATTGGCAACCCTATGTACTGAGGTCCCCAGGCTCTTCCCCTAAATCTCTAGGAATTTCCCTATCCAGAGCTGACAACCCTACGAGTATGAAAAAGCACTCTGCAGATGCTCAGAGTCTTGATTACCTGACAAGTTTCAAGACTAATCCTCGGTATAAAGACAAAAAGTTTAGTGTTCCTGCCCTTGGCTGTTGTACCCGACCCACCTGCCTATACCATTGAGAAGGAGCTGAGCTGCTCCCTGTATATGTGAGTTGACCTCTAATTTCAGTAGGCGTCTTCTCCCCCGAGAGCCTTCTGTTTATTAGCAGGGTCTCCTTCAGCATTCTGGACGGTTGTTCCAAGTCACTGCCCTTTTGTTTGCAAAACTGAGCTCAAGAAGTTGTGTCGAGTCAGCAAGCTTTTTTTGTTAAAAAAAACCCAGCATACATTTTAATAAGGTCTCTGATCTCCCCTTCCTCCCAGCAAATACTGTGTGATCACTAGGGTTGCCGATCTCCAGAAGGTGACTAGAGATTGCCAGGGATTACAAATGATCTCCAGGTGACAGCTGCCAACCCTAGTAAACAACTAACAGTTGTCTTTCCCTTCAGCTAGGGTTGCCAGGTCTGGGTGGGGAACCACCTGGAGATTTGGGGGGCGGAGTTTGGGGAGGGGAGAGACTTCAGTGGGGTCTAATGCCATGAAGTCCAACTTCCAAAGTGGCCATTTTCTCCAAGTGAACAGATCTCCATCCCTTAGAGATCATTTGCAATCCCAGGAGATCTCCAGCTACCGCCTGGAAGTTAACCTTCAGCTCCGACTACAGTTTGGAGGGATGAGAGAGACAGCTGTATCTTTCCATTTTGTACAACAGAACCTGTTCTACCCACGAGACTCCCACTGTGTGCCACTCGCCAAGGACCCGATTTGATTGGCCTACAACTCTCTGCTTAGTCATCTAACCTCACTGGCATCCGTAGAGAACGTTTCTCCCTGTCTCAGGGCCAACTCTTGACCCGCACTGTATCTTTGCCACATGTCAGTGGTTTTCCAGTCAGGGCTTCCTCCTCCGTGAGAAACTGGGAAACAATGAACAGGCTTCCCAGATCACCCACCTCTTCTGGTCTTCTCTGCAGTAAGCCAACTAGACTGAGTGCGTTTTAAAGATGACACTCATTTCACACAAGTCGGAGGCGAAACTGATAAGTACGGTGGCCACTTGGCACAAATCACCTGGATATCCAAGACTACTTTTTGGAATCCTCTACAGCACAGAGAGCTTGTGCAGCAAATGGGCAGGAAAAAGGAAAGGGTGCCCGAAAATTTTTAAAAGAACCAAAAAAACAAACAAGCAAACCACCGCTTCCGAAGCGATAAATCGATGCATGATTTGTACAATCTGTCGGTTGGCTCTGCTGTGTATTTCCAAATAACTGTGGTTTAATTCAACAGGTTTGTAGGAGAATTAACAAAACTAGGCAGTTTTTCTTCTCTTCGGATTTTCAGGGTAACGAAAGCTTTTAAAAAAAAAAAAAACTGTTTTGACCAAGCCAGGTAAGACATCTCGATCTTTGCATTATCTTGTGTCGGCTACAACAAATGACCTTTTTCATGCCCTCCCCCCCCCCCTTTTCTCCTGTTCCTTCTTTTGCTGCCGTTAATTTGCTGGCCTTCTTGCATTGGTCTTTTTGTTTGTTTGTTTGCGTGTGTGTCAACGTGTGTGACTTTCCCTTGTTTGCAGATACATAACTGAATTTGTGGACCTGGGCAATGTATCAGCCTTACGAACGTTCAGAGTTCTCCGGGCGCTGAAAACAATCTCAGTCATTTCAGGTGAAAACACGATACCCGGTTAAAGACTGGGACTTGTCCTTGCAAAAGCTTTATGCGCCATTCCCGGCAGCCAAATGCCCTGTGGGTAGGACATACCATTGATACTGAGAAGCGCTTGCTATGGGAATGGAAAGCATTGGGAATGGGACCTGTTGGTAAAATACTTCATGGGTTTCCCCCCCTGACCCAAAGAGCATCATTCTGTGGGCATCAGTGGCGAGAGCCAGTTTGGTGTAGTGGTTAAGTGCGCGGACTCTAATCTGGGAGAACCGGGTTTGATTCCCCACTCCTCCACTTGCACCTGGCTGGATGACCTTGGGCAAGCCATAGCTCTGTACCAGCTGTTCCCTCAAGGACAGCTTGGGAAAGAGTTCTCTCAGCCCCACCTACCTCACAGGGTGTCTGTTGTGGGAAAGGGAAGGGAAAGGAGTTTGTAAGCTGCTCTGAGACTCTTAAGTGAGTGAAGGGCGAGATTTAAATCCCATCTCCTCCTCCTCCTCCTCCTTCTCCTTTGTGGTTCTAAAATTTGGCAACCAATTACCAATGAGCACAGAATCCCCCCACCAGTAAAGCTGCCATGCTGCCATTTTGATGCGATATGAGAATGTCCAGTGTTTTAACTTTGGCGTTTCATTTTTTTTAAAGTAATAAAAACAATTTCCCATGAGAATTGGCTTCGTATAAATTGGAACATATGAAAACAAGTCAGGTTTAAGGAGGGGGGGGAGCATGGGTTCACCTTCAATTTGCCAAGCCAGTCTGGAAACGGAATACAAAATGGCTGCCGGTTATGGATGGGGTGACAGAACAGAACGAATCGGAAGGATTCATCTGGTCCTGCCTTCTTATTACCGTTTGATCTCATTTAAACATGAACCGAACAACTCAGTCGAACTTCAAGACGGTTTCTTAAGCAATTTGAGCATTATCTAGTAGGAAGGTCTCTAGCATTAACCCCGTTCAAAGAAATGGCTGTTCAGCTCTGCTTTCATTTCAGTAGGGTCTGGTGCGAAAGCAGAGGTCTCCAACACAGTGCCAGTGGGCGGAGTCTGAGAAGCCCGCCAAGTGGGTGGGCCCAGGTAGGGCTTTTGCCCAGCAAGGCTGCCGATTGGCCACTGGAGATTTGATTGGCTGTGCAGATTTTTTTTTTTTAAAAAAAAAATTGCTTTGGCAGTCATTGCCACCACAGCGGAAGGTTCTTCATTATATGACTAAGGCTAAGCTGTGGCAGCCATTTTGTGGCTGCCCCCTACCCCACTGTCCTGGAATTCCAAAAGTGCCCACAGGCTCAAAAACTTTGGGGACCCCTGTGCTAGAGAATCTCTCGACAGGTCCCATAGGGTCTTGTTGATGTCAGTGCATAGAACACCTTATGATGGATGCTGAATTATCTATTGATCTCCCTGGGGACAGACTATTGGGAGGAGAAGCCCTTGGTGTATCTATGGACAGGTCTCGTTCTGCTAGGGTTGCCAACTCTAGTTCAGGAAGTTCCTGGAGATTTTGGTGGTGGAGGCTGAGGAGGGCAGGGTTTGGGTAGGGAAGGGACCTCAGTGGGGGTACAGTGGCATAGAGTCCACCCTCCAAAACAGTCATTTTCTCCAGGGGAATTGATCTCTGTTGTCGGGAGATCAGTTGTAATAGCGGGAGATCTCCAGGCCCCACCTGGAGGCTGGCAACCCTACCTACAGCTGCAGTGTTGACCGTAGCAGACCTGCATGGCAAGGTGGGGAAAGATGGCAAAATGACCTGGTGCATGGTAGTTCCTTCCTTTAGATGATTATCCTGAACAGATGTTGGCAATTACAGGTCAAAAAATAGTCTAAAGAGACCGCTTTTAAAAAAGCAAAGGGGGGGGGGGATTCGACATCCATTTAGGAGACGGGGAGAGTTTTTCACTCCATTAGACGGCAAATGTTCATACTGTGGCACTTGAATTGAAACAAAACACCCAAGCGACGGCACACATTATCTGCTCTCGCAGAGCATTTTCAGGTATAAATGCTGCGGTTACCGCTGTTGTGTTTTTCAGATGGAAATTGGTACAATGTATGGGCGGCTGGGCGCTTCACCCCTGAAGCTGATGGCAAAAAAGTAATAAATTTTTAATGGCTCTGGATTTCATTCTGCTCCCCGCCCCCCAGCTAGTTTAGGGAAGGGCTGAGGCTCAGTGGAAGAGCCTCTGCTTGGCTTGCAGAAGGTCCCAGGTTCAGTCCCCAGCATCTTCAGTTGAAAGGACCAGGTGGTAGGTGATGGGAGAGACCTCTGCCTGAGACCCTGGAGAGCTGTAAAGAGGGGCTGTGGCTCAGTGGTAGAGCATCTGCTTGGCATGCAGAAGGTCCCAGGTTCAGTCCCCAGCATCTTCAGTTGAAAGGACCAGGCGGTAGGTGATGGGAAAGACCTCCGCCTGAGACCCTGGAGAGCTGTAAAGAGGGGCTGTGGCCCAGTGGTAGAGCATCTGCTTGGCATGCAGAAGGTCCCAGGTTCAGTCCCCAGCATCTTCAGTTGAAAGGACCAGGCAGTAGGTGATGGGAGAGACCTCCACCGGAGACCCTGGAGAGCTGTAAAGAGGGGCTGTGGCTCAGTGGTAGAGCATCTGCTTGGCATGCAGAAGGTCCCAGGTTCAGTCCCCAGCATCTTCAGTTGAAAGGACCAGGCAGTAGGTGATGGGAGAGACCTCCGCCTGAGCCCCTGGAGAGCCGCTGCCAGTCTGAGTAGACAAGACTGACCTGGATGGACCAAAGGCCTGATTCAGTATATAGCAGTTTCGTGTGCTTATGCATGCAATGAATGGGAACAGGAGGACCTCACCCCCTGCCAGGAATTTATAGTGATTTATATAATTTACTAGGAGTAAGGCCCGTCATGGGAAGAAATACAACACGCTCTAGAAGGAATCTCCAGGTGAGTGTCCCGGCTGTGGCTGGTGGGGCAGCAATAGAGGGAGGCAAGCCGTGTTTATTTCCTTTTGCTTAGCTATAAGGCAGGGCTGTCTCAAGTCCCTTTGCTGCTCCAAATGGGAAGTATGGGAGGACAGCCTCATGGTAACAGACAGATATGGTCCCCTCCACCCCTGACTTATGTCGATTTGGGGTTATGCAGTGGCAGCTCAGGCAGGAAACCACCTCCTCCTACGCGATGTCTTCCGGGCTCCAAGGGTCTGGAAAGTGGCTCCATAACCAGTTACAGGGTTGTCAACTCTGGGTTGGGAAATACTTGTAGATTTGAGGGGTAGAGCCTGGGGAGGGATTTTAAAAAATCCAGTTAGCCAAGGTGCTAACACCCAGACTGATTTCCCACAAGCCACTGCTCCACCCCTGCTCTTCCCTTTGCCCCAATCGTGTCAATTTCCCATTACTTCCTGCATGGCTGCATTTTGCCCTGCAGCTTCGCCCGATTTCTCCCGCATCTCCTCAATCCTGTTTTTTGAGTGTAAATTGACACTTATGATCGGGGCAAAGGGAAGAGCGGGGGCGGAGCAGCGACTTGTGGGAAATCAGTCCCAGAGAGCTAATCGCAACCTTCTAAAAAAAAAGGCATGGAAGTAGTGGATACATATTGTAGCTAATTGCCAACATCTGTCGCAAAGAGTGGTACCAGTAAAAATGCCTTCCATTTCCATGAAAGAACTGGGGTGGCTATGAGCATGCTCATTGATTCTTAGTGCTCGATGTTGCTTTTGCTGTTTCTAAATTCTGTTTTTTTTTAAAGTGGCTTCTAATTTGTGATGGGATGGCAGACAGTGGGCACAGTTCACCAGGAAGCATGCTAACCATTGGAGGTACATGAAAGTACTTCCCCGGAGAGACGCTTCCTTTGGGGTTAACTTTGGACAGAGTCCTAACGCATTTGCCTCTGCTAACATTAACAGTTTGGTGCGTGGCGCGTTAATTGGAGTGCCAAAACTCCCAACCCGTCCACGATAAACTTTATCGACCTCTGAAACAGTTAGGGTTCCCAGCTCCAGGTTAGGAAATACCTGGAGATTGGGGGCGGGGGGGGGGGGGTGGAGTCTGAGGAAGGCAGGGTTTGGGGAGGGGACAGACTTCATTGGGGTCTAATGCCATAGAGTCCGCCTTCCAAAGTGGCCATTTTTTCCCTAGAGGAAGTGATCTCTGTCGCCTGGAGATCAGCTGTAATCCCAGAGGATCTCCTGCCCCCACCCCCGTAGGTTGGCAACCCCAGAAACAGTCCTAGGCAGGTATTACCTTGTTTACTATGGGTATCTGAGGGCCAAGCTCCACACAGTGCCCAACATGTTCCAGGTCACAGGTGAATGACTGGACACCTGTCCGGGGAACACGTCTTAAGAAGTGCACATTGGCTCGACACTGCGAGGGCGGGGGAGAAGGAGCTTCCAGTTTCTCTCCCACCCCACTTTTGCCAGCAGGAAGGGATGGGGGGGGGGGCTTTTGTCTCCTTTCGCTGGCTCCACACGTTCTTAGGGTTGAGGAATACCTGGAGATTTTAGGGGTGGAGCCTGAGGAGGGCAGGGTTTGGAGAGGGGAGGGACTTCAACGCCCTAGAGCCCACCTTCCGAAGCTGCCATGTTCTCCAAGTGAACTGATGTTCTCCAAGTGAAGTGATGGATAAACGTATGGAGCAGAGGTCCATCAGTGGCTCTTACCCACAAGGTATAGATAGGAAGTCTCAGTCTGGGGCAAATGATGCTCTGTATTCTTAGTGCTGGGGGGGGGGCAACAGTGGGAGGGCTTCTAGGGTCCTGGCCCCACTGCTAGACCTCCTGAGGGCACCTGGTGTTTTTGGCCACTGTGTGACAGAGTGTTGGACTGGATGGGCCACTGGCCTGATCCAACATGGGCTTCTCTTACATTCTTATCTCTGTTGCCTGGTGATCAGTCATAATCCCAGGAGATCTCCAGCCACCACCTGGAGGTCGAAGTCCAATCAAAACTTCCGTGACAAAAATGATGAAGAGCAGGGGTCATTTCGTAGAAAAAGAGGCGCAGGAGCTCATTACCATAACTCATTTGCATAACTCATTTGCATATGCCACACCCCCTAACATACTGGAAGGGTGTCAGAAGGCAACACCCACCCCTCAGGCTCCACTCCACAGGTGAGTGAAACTGACCTGCTCTTCCTCCATTCCCTTCCCCATCCAATACTTTGTGCAATAAAAATAAGCGTAAAGAACACACCCTCATTCTCTTCCTGCTCCCTTGAAACCACCAGGTTTCAAGTAGACTTGAGATACCCAGGACATGTGCACCACCCATCCCTTCCCCTTCCCCTCCCCACAACAAGTCACCCTGTGAGGTAGGTGGGGCTGAGAGAGGTATTTTGAGAACTGCTCATGAGAGAACAGCTCTGAGAGAACTTGTGACTGGCCCAAGGTCACACCAGTGGCTGCATGTGGAGGAGTGGGGAATCAAACCCGGTTCTCCCAGATTAGAGTCCAACTCCTGACCACTACACCAAACTGATGGGGTGGAAGTTGCTGAAGGGTTGGTGAAATTTCTCCAGTACTTATGTGCCATGTGCCCAGATAAAAAATGGTATACTTAGAAAATGTATATGCCACCTTGAGCAAATCTCTGGAAAAGCAGCACACAGTCATAAAAGGAACAATGATAAAATTATCAATATTAAAACAAAACATTAAAATCAATAAAGACCCTAGCAGGGCTTTCCCCGGGGCACTGCGCCTCTGCACTGCTTGGGGAAGCCAAGGAGGGGGTGGGGCTTGGTCATGTGCCCGCCCCCTGGGCTCCTCACTCCCGGAGCTGCGCTCCTGTGCGCTCCTGCTCCAACGGACCCCTTACGAAGTGTCAATAAAGATATATATACAAAAATGTTTACTATGATAATGTTGATTCTCTAGGAAAAAATCTCTTCTTGTATCGCTCACACACAACAGATCTTGCACAATAACAAATACCCGTTTCACATTGATTGTTTTTCCTTGGGTTCTGATATGAGAGAGTCAACACGGGGTGTTTATTTCAAGAGTTGATAAGTGGAAATAGATAGGAATTGTTGAAAGCTGATAAGAATTTTAATTGCGACGTGCTCAGAGAAAGCAACCAATGTGAAATGGGTATTTATTATTGTGCAAGATCCATTGATTGTGAGCGATACAAGAAGAGATTTTTCTAGAGAATCACCATTATCATAGCAAATATTTTTGTATATATTTCTTTTTTGACTCTTTGTCGTTTGGGTCACAGATGTTTTGATTGGACTTCCACCTCCTCCCGTGATCTCTCACTTTTGGCTTCTGCCACCTGGAGGTTGGCAACCCTACGTGTTCTTCCGAGAGCATGTGGACGTTCTCCAACAGCAGTAGCCCTTTCTCCAGCCGCCGCCATCAGAGAAAGACTTCTTAGGCTGGAAGGAAATTTAAACCTTAGTTAAATGGAGTGGTGTGATACATACCAATGGAGCCATCAAAGCAGGGCTCCTTTGCGTGAAAGTAGGCCTCAAACTTTGTCGAGCAGAGAAGCTGGGTATGAGCTCCTGTCTGCATTCATGGCTCTGTTTCCCAACTCTGACGTTTTAAACTATTTTCCCACAAACAACAAGATGTACAAATGAAATTTGAGCATAGACCCCTTCTCCCACTCTTGAGTAAGCTTACCAGGTGCCCTCTCATGGTGGGCAAACTCCTGGTAATCCTTGCCCGCCATGAGAGGGCCTGCCCTCCAACGCTCATCTCGTCCACCGGCAGAAGCAGGCCGGTGACGATCTTTGTCACCATGTGATGATGTCACTTCCAGCACAACCCGGAAGTGCCAGCCTTGCACGTGGATGGCGCTCTAGCACTCACCCAGAAGCTCTATGGAAACCATCGAGTTTTGCAGTGAGTCCTAGAGTGTTACCCTGATGCGAGGCCAGTGCTTCCAGGTGCTGGAAGTGATGTTATTGCACAGCGATGAAGATTACCACCCCCACCCCCCGGTAGTAAGTACCTGCTCCCATATCCTGTTGGTTGCTTAACAGCCCTGCCTCTTAAGTCCTGCATCCTCCAGGCAGGAATGGAACAATGAAAGAGATGTCTGTGACTTAGGTATGTAATTCTTCTCTTTATACTAAGAGCCCAAGAGCTGTTTTAGGCACACCCAAAGGCTTTGGTTCATATTCCGTGAGATTTCCCGCCCCTCCAAACAGCAGGGTGTTCTGCTCTATCACTATCTGCTCTTTAGAAATCTCCATTTTAAAAGCACCATGTGGTTTGAACATCCGATGTTCCGAGTAACACAAATCCAGAGCAACCGTTGGGTGAACAGAAGCAGTTACAGGGTTTGTTAGATCCTGGCGTATGTATTGTGGGTTTTTTTAGGTGAAAGGGTAGGTTTTGATGAATTCAGAAAGTTCTCCAGGAATCCTTCACTGTACTTTTTCTCCAACCCCCCCCCCCCCAGCAACCCTCCTGCTGTTTGCTGCAGCTGGCTTGGCTATAGTGCTGGTTTGGCTTTGCCTTCTGGGAAAGATCCCAGCCCACTCAGGGATCCCATAATAATTGAGATGACATCAAAGTGCCATGCGGCCAATCAGATCTAGCTGTGTCATCTTGTCATAAAGGTGATTCTGAGGGAGGTCAAAATCTGCAAACGCGATGCAGCAGGGGTTTTTTGGTTTTGTTTTTAACGGGAGGGTAAAAATAGTTGTGAAACACACCTTCCTCCCTTTTAGGTTAAGTCCTGGATATAATAGCTACGGCCCTTATCGCCGTAATATCTTGAACTATCTATATACTAATAGCCAAGATGCCCCCTTTGTGTGGATTTCTAAACCCGCACATCGGGGGCACTTGGGGGGCAAAGAGCTTTTCCTGCATGTTTGGGGCAATCCCCAGGTGTACAGAAAAATCTAAAAACTTGGGAAAAAAATATGGGGGATACTTAAATCCCCCAGAAAGTGAAAGAACATTCCCTGCACATACGCAGAGAATGCTGTGGGAACTCTGTGGTGGGCCTGGCGGCCGGAAGCCACTCAGGCCTCGCTGCCGGTGCCCGGGGGGGCAGGGGAGAAGACTCACCTGCAGCTGCTTTCTCCTCCACGTGGAGCTCCTTCTCTCCCCCCCCCCCCCCCGCGAGTATCGCAGGTCCCCACTTCTTGTTGAAATCTAATAGGCAAAGGGTAGCACAAAACCCTGCCCTGAAAGTTCAGTAAATAGCTAACCCATGGGCTCCCACAGGTCTTCTCCTCCAGGTCTAATGAGGGGACTTGATAGGGATGCCAGTCTCCAGGTGGGACCTGGGGATCCCCCAGAATTCCAGCTTATCTCCAGACTTTAGAGATCAGTTCCTCTGGAGAAAATGGGTGCTTTGGAGGGTGGACTCTGTGGCATCATACCCCACTGAGGTCCCTGTCCTCCCCAGGCTCCGTCCCTAAATCTCCAGAAGTTCCCCAGCCTGGAGCTGGCAACCAGTGTTCCCTCTAAGCTGAGTTAGTGTGAGCTAGCTCACAGTTTTTTAGCCTCTGGCGCACACTTTTGTCTTCGCTCAGGAAGGAGGGCTCCAGAGCAAACTAATTTATGCAGCAGCCCAATGGCTCGCTCACAGCTTTAATGCCAGGAGCTCACAAAGTAGAACTTTTGCTCACAAGACCCCACAGTTTAGAGGGAGGATTGCTGACAACCCTCCACCCCCCTGCCGGTACCCAGAGGGGACATGACAACCCTAGAGCTCGATTTTGTCCTTTTCTCCGTTTCATGCTTGAGTGGCAGGAGTTAATCGGACGCCTTTTCAGCTCAGCAAAGAGCCCGGCCTGTTAAGCTCTGACACTGTTGCTCTCTCTTGGCATCCTATCAACGAGAGATTATATCCCCCGGAAGATTGAATCGCAGCTGAAATTCAGTTGCATCTTGGCCATTTTGAAATGCCTACATTTAAGCAGCGCGAAGACACCCTGAGCCTGCCCTAGCGGAGAGGACGGGATATAAATCTAATAAATAAATAAAAATAAATCTTGTCATACCCCTGCTCCCCCCCCCTTCTAAAACCCTCAAATGTCGTGCCTCTGTCATTTAAGGAATTCACCTGGCTGAAGCTGACACTTCGCCTGAACACACCTGAGCACACCTGAAGGTGCTTGATACTGAATCAGACCCCTGGTCCATCCAGGTCTTTCCCATCACCTGTGGTGGAGCTGTGAATACATATTGATGCTTATAAACCAATTCCACACTATATAAAATAGCTCATGGATACATATTTAAAATACAATCCTGGAGACCAGAAAACCAGATAATCTTTTTGGGGGTAAGATTATCTGGTCTCCATGATTGTCTTTTGAATATGTATACACCATTGAGACAGTGGCCTGAAGAAGTCAGGGGAAACAGACAGCAACCTAAGCGATCCGTAGTTGCTTCTTTTGTGACTGTGTTTAGAGTAGAGACAAAGAGGGAGTGGACGATACCTTCTGTGTAGATGGGTTTTAATAGATATTATTATTACTATTATTATTAATAATAATAATAATAATAATAGATTGGATTTATACCCTGCCCTTCACTACCCAAGGGATTCTCAGGGCGGCTTACAAAACTCCTTTCCCTTCCCCTCCCCACAACAGACACCCTGGGAGGTGGGTGGGGCTGAGAGAGCTCTTTCCAGAGTTGTCCTTGAGAGAACAGCTGGTACAGAGTTATGGCTTGCCCAAGGTCATCCAGCAGGTGCAAGTGGAGGAGTGGGGAATCAAACCCGGTCCTCCCGGATGAGAGTCCGTGCACTTGACCACTACACCAAACTGGCTCTCAAACTGGCTTTAAGAACACTATTGGTTGTCTAATACTTTTGTACAGGTTTTTTTTGGGTGGCTTGCATACTTGCATATGCTGTACATCCATTGTTGGTTGATTCTAACCTCCAGGTGGCGGCTGGAGATCTCCCGGGATTAAAACTGATCTCCAGGCGACATAGATCAGTTCCCCTGGAGAAAATGGCGGCTTTGGAAAGTGGACTCGGTGACATTGTACCTACCCTTTTGAAGTCCCTCCCAAACCCCGCCCTCCTCAGGCTCTACCTCCCCCAAATCTCCAGGTATTTCCCAATCCAGAACTGGCAACCCTAGCAAAGGCACAGACACACAGGCTCATTCCTCCACCCCCTGAAATTTGCAGTTCCCATATAGGCAGGGAAAACAAGATGTGGACTTCACACGGAGCTACTTTTCCTTGGCGGGCCACGTTCTCGCAGTATCCGCTCGCGTTCTGTATATGAAAGGGGTGGGGGAGAGGATCAAAACGAAATGTTCTGATGGATGAGAAGATTATATATGAAAAAAAAAAAATCCAACACAGAGAGGATTATCTTTCTATTTAAAACCACTATAACTGGACGAATAGAAAACACCCTTTGAAAAACTGACCTTAAAAAATTAGCGGTATCAAGGGGCCGCATCGATACAGCAGAACCGTTGTTTTTGGAAGGGAAAATAAAAATTGTTTTAACATCCCCGTTATTGATTAAAAAGAACGCCCTCAGTTTTGCAGAGGATGGGATGGCTCTTTAATCCCTGTCTGATTATAAAGTGGCTTCGGCGGCTGTGTTGCATGGCCGCAATGATTGCTTGCAACCGACAATAAGAGATCTGGCATATTAATACGGTGATAGAAGTAATACTTGGACTGACACTCGGCATGGGCCCAGAGACCATCTGGCAAGTCCCTTTCATGTCGCTTGCTGACAAGAAAAAGAAGGGTTGTGCTTTAGAAGAATTCCCCCTGTGATATCCCTATCTAAACCGTTAAAAAAGAGAGAGAGAGAAGAGGAAAAAATAAACAAGTATGTTCATGTAAGTTAGTGAAGGAAATAGGCTAGTGCAAGGTATTCGTACAGTTTAGGGTAGATCTAGACTTCAGCTGATTTTTGGTGTGGTTTGTATCGGGAGAATAATGTATGGCTTTTGCAATACACACTTAGTCGCTCAACTCGTCCCAGCTAGCTCTTCCTTCACCGGGAAAAGAGCAAGTGTCCACTAGCCCCTTAAAGAATAACAAGATTTGTGGCCGGGAATCGATGCTGTCTGTCCGTAGCAGCAGAATCACACAATACACACAATACACAACCTTTATAGGCATACAGCAGCAGAAAAGAGCAAGAGTCCAATAGCACCTTAAAGACGAACACCACTTGTTGGAAATATTTGATGATTTTCAATAAAAAAAGTATTTTTAAAAAGATTTTAAAAAAATTTTGTGGCAGGGTAGGAGCTTTTGTGATGGCATGATGTCACTTCCAAGAAAACCTGGAAGCTAATTCAGGTCTGTCTAGGAATTGTCAGAATCTCTATGATAAAACCATAGAGTTTTCAGCAATTCCTGTCACATTTTAAAAAAGTTTTTAAGGTGCTACTGGTCTCCAGCTCTTTTCTGCTGCTACAGACAGACTAACACAGTTACCCATTCTATTCATATGGAAATTAGTGGCTCATTACAAAAGGTCCTAAGCTTCTCATAATTTCCCTTTTTATGTTACAACAAACATTTTAGGATGCTTGTTATGTATCAGGAAGAGAAATCCACACAGAAAGAACATAGTCAATAGGAACTTTATTTTAACCTCAAAAGTTGCATCAGGAAGAAATAAGACTGCTGTGTGTTAGCTGGGGTCTGGAAATCTGCCGCTTCCAGGGGGCTTTGCCCACCGGCCATCCAGCAGCCAGTGAGAAAAAGAATTTTTTAAAAGGCCATTGGTGATGGCATGATGTCACTTCCAAGAAAACCTGGAAGTGATGTCGAGTCTGTCTAGGAGTTGTCAGAATCTCTATGATAAAACCACAGAGTTTTCATCAGTTCCTAGAGAGGACTGATGTCTTGTCTGGGGCTTTCCTGGAAGCTACTTCAGCCTTAAGAATCACTGAAAACTCTGTAGTTGTACCGTAGAGATTCTGGCAATTCCTACATATGCGTGACAACACTTCCATGTTTTTCTGGAAGTGACTTCATGTCGTTGCTGAGAGCTGACCTCCTTTTTTCCCCACCCCACCCAGTTTTCTGCTGGTTGTCAGGCTGGACCTGGCAACCCCCAGAGGAAACCTTGAACTGAACTTGCCCCTAGCAGAATCCAAACTGAACTGGAAAGTGAAATTGTTCTTGCTAAGAGTTATGCAACCTCGCCCTGACCTGGATAGCCCAGGCAAGCCTGATCTCTTCAGACCTCAGAAGCTAGGTAGGGTTGACTCTGGCAAGTATTTGGATGGGAGACCTCCTTAAAATACCAGCAGTCGGGAGGACAGGGGCAGGCTTTGTTCAGCCACCTCTCTGAATATCCTCCAGGCCCTGAGTAGGGATCAGTCACCAGAGGTCGCCATGACTTTCACATGCACTCACACATATGAAAAATACAGAAAAAATACCCCCAAAAATATACATCATCACTACATGCTATGAAGTCCTTAGGTTTGCTGTGGGACAAAGTGTCATCAGATGCGTGGTGGGAATTTTGTGCCTCCCAGATGAATGTTGGTCCTATTCCGCTCATGGCCACGGAATGCAGGGAGAAGGGCTTCAGCCTCCCCCCCCCCCATGCAGTTTTTACTCCCTTCAACTGCTCTGTCAAGCTGCTATTGATTCCATTGCAAAATCAGATTGCTCGATGGGGCAGTTTGAAAAAGTGAAACTGGCAGCGATGGTGGGGAATGCTGAAGCTGTCGGTCCCCCCCATGGCCCAATACCATGGCCAGAACGGGGCCTGGCGTACATTGGGAGGACCCAGTTTCTGTTTCACATCCATCAAGTCATCCTAGGCTTGCCATTCCCCCGGGGGGCACAGGGTTTTGCCCACTTTAAGGACCCCTGATCTGCCAGCCCGGATCCGGCCGGTGGGGAGAACCCCGCCCCCAAAGTGCTGGGATCACGCCAACATGTCCAGCGCGATGACATCACCCGGAGGCGACATCCTTGTGCCGGGCACTTTGCCCAGGGGGGAGACACTCTAGCACTCGGCCTAAAAACTCAATGGTACCATAGAGTTTCTGGCTGAATGCTGGAGCGCCCCCTGGCAATGTGCCTAGCATGGTGATGTCACTTCCGGGTGATGTCATCGCGCCGCACGTGCCAGAAGATCCCATAATGGAAGCTCCGTCCCCCTGCCAGCAGCAGGTATGGACCTGGCAATGCTATGTCATCCATCGGAGAGGCCTTGAATTCCGCAGCGGCCCCGTACGGCAAGCCAGAAGGGCCAGTGCGCCAGAAGACACTCCCCCCATCCCAATCACTCCGTTGCTCTCCCTCCCTCCCTGGCACAGCCTTTTCAAAAAGGAATGGCACTTTGAATATTTTTAAGAGGCAGGCGATCCATAAATGTTAAGTAAAACATTTATGCCAATTTTATGCACTTACCGATTTCTGTCTGAATTTTTTTTTTTCATTAGGTGAGCGTGAGAAGGGCTTTCTTTCTGACCTTGCACAGCCATAGCTAATGCGCAATCCCTGGAGACATCTGAACGCATCGACCTCAGATGGGCGAAGGGATGTGCTGCTATATTTGTGCTTGTTCGGTTACTATTATTTAAGAGAGAGTAATACTGCAGTCCCGAGGAGGGGACATGGGGACAGGGACAGGACCAAGGAAACTTGAATGACGCCAGTGTTTCGCCAACGACAACGGAGGAGGCTTGTCTGGAGGCACCTTAAGAAAAACATCTGAATGGATTTCTAATGAAGGAACCCTCTGCCTCAGGGGTCCCCAAAATGTTTCCTGTGGGTACCATGGCACCTGCTGACCTCATTCCCAGTGCCCGCCAAGGGATTTTAGAAAGTGGGTGGGGCCAGGAGGGCTATTGGCCACTGGAGATTTGATTGGCTGTGCGGGTTTTTTAAAATGTCACTTTGGCAGTGGATTCTCTTAAAAAGTACTTCCAATGAACCCCCCCCCTGCTTTTCTCCAAGATCTATCTGGTAGAAACTGGCTCATTCTGTATCCAGCATTCGCACCGCTGTTTTACCAAACCCATGTTGGAACAGAAACTCCCCTGTACATGGCCTGCCTCTTTCACCTCCTTTGATTGTTGGCTTTTATTGCGGTCTTCCCCACTGCATGCCGTTTTCACTTCCTTTGACCTCTCGGTTTTATGGCACTATCTGCATGGGGCCATTTTATGGCCGTTCAGGGGTGACTCTGCAGTCAGTACGGTGTTGACCCGGGGTATCTGGATGTGGTTTTGAGCTGCAGCTTTTTCCGTTCCACTGTGGGTTTGGTAAAGCGACGGAGCGAATGCTAGATGCGGAACGGGCCAAAAATTCCCTTCGAGGCTTTTCCTCTAGCAAAGCAGGCAGTTTTATTTAAGAATGAATTCATTCCGACACCAGCTCGTTCAACAACAAGCTGGCCTCCTGAGCAGATACAGAGTTCATCCTTTATAGGAAAATACGAAACAGGGAGGACAGCCCCCCCCCCCCCCCCCAGTAACTCAAAGGACAGTCTAAATGCCATTCTCAGACATGATTCACTCCACCCCGTTTCCAGAACATTTTGAATTCCGGGGAAGGGCAAAAAAGGGAAGCAGTCCTTCTATGGCCTGAGAAGGAGCTAAGGGAGGGGTCACAGGGGCCACGAACCCTGTGACCACGAAAAAATTGCCTGAAGTTCAGGGGCTGAATTAACAGATCTTTGGTAAGAGAAGGGGCAGAAACACCATCAGGTATAGGAGGAGGAGGAGGAGGAAGAAGATTTATTTATCAGATTTATACCCTGCCCTCCCCACCGAAGCAGGCTCAGGGCAGCTTACAAAAATTAAAACACGTAATAACCTTTAAAACAATCTTAAAACCTTCTAAAGCAATCCAGATGATGTAAAGCGCTAGTACAATTGATCTGGCAACGAGGTTGATGTCCTGTCCTATTTATTCGCTCCTTGTTCTGTTTCTTCTTATGTGGCCAGCCCAGGTTGTTAATGATGACTCCGAAGGGCAGGGCTCACAAGTAATTATTGAGGGGGTGGCTCCTAGTTGAAGGTCTGGCGGAAGAGCTCCGTCTTGTAGGCTCTGCAGAACTGCAGAACTCTCTTCCGGGAGCTCATTCCACCAGTATGGAGCCGCCACCGAAAAGGCCTTGGCCCTAGTTATAGCCAGCCTAGTTATCGCCAGCATCTTTAGGTCCCGGGAGGGTTAATGAAGATGATGATGATCCCACCCTTCCCAACGGGTAACAACAAAGTGCATGAACAATTATCAAAGTGCACAAACAATTAAAACCAATAATATAATTCATTCTCATATAATAATTAATTAATGTAACCGATCTATCTCATGCTCAGTAATCAAAACTATGTGAGGATGTTGGATCCTTACTCAGCATTTCAATAAATGCGCCATATTTCTCTAACAGATGGTCTAAAGTCAGCCCTTTTTCTTCTGAGCATCCATGAGAACACCCCCTTAAGACAGGTATTTAGATTTTCCCCTTCCAAGTTCCATTCTCTTGGGTCTCACTGCAGGGTATTTTGTGGCAGTTTCACAGCAGTTTTGCAGCAGGACAAGCCACCAAAAGACAGACTGCTTTCAGGCGTAACCAGTTTGCTGTTTTCACATGAAGGATGCTGGAGGAGCTAGTTCTAGGGTTGCCAGCCTCCAGGTGGCACCAGGAGATCTCCCACTATTACAATTGCTCTCCAGAAAAAGATAAATTTTCCGCCTTGGTTGTGGAAAGAACCATCCGATTGTACCTGCTAGAGTTGCCAATCCCCCAGGAGGCACCTGGAGATTTCCTGCTGTTAGAGTTGATCTCCAGATGACTAAGATCAGCTACCTTGGAGAAAATGGCTCCGGGTCCAACCCAGAGCTGGCAACCATAGGTTGACCCAAAAAAGAGAAACTATACTTTGCATAGTCTCGGTTTTCTCCCACGCATTTGGTAAATCAGTAGCCCCTACTTAAGTTAAGAAACCGTCTTTTTGGTATGCAGAAGGCTCCAGGTTCAGTCCTTGGCGTTTCCAGTGGAACGGATCAGGCAGCGGGTGATGTGAAAGACCTCTGCTTGAGACTCTGGAGAACCACTGCCAGCCTGAACAGACAAGACTGGCTTTGATGGACCAGGGGTCTGATTTCAGTAGAAGGAAGCTTCATGTGCTGTGCAGTTCCTACAGCACGTTTCACTCCAGTTAGCCTGCTGAGGAACCTGGACACGCTGACTGTGGAATCCTTGCATGTTTCTCACTCAGGCCAGGGAGCACGCTACCCAGGCCAGTCCTCATCCCACACAAACAGAGCATGCTCCTCAAATACAACACAAATTGTCCTTGCAGGGAAGGGGCCATAGCCAAATGGTAGAACTCAGGCTTTGTATAAAGAAGAATCCAGGTTCAGTCCCGGGCATCTCTAGTTGAAAGGTCACAGATGGCAAGTTGTGGGTAAAGACCTTTCCCTGCTTGAGATCCTGGAGAATCAGGGCCAGTCAAGTAGTTGCCAACCAAGAGATGGGCCAAAGGTCTGACCTTTGTACAGTGGAATGCTCCAAGGAATTGCTGCTGCTATTCGTAATGCCTTGGATCCAGTGGTAATTTCCACTGATGGCGGCGATTTCCGTCAATGGAGTGGAACTTGCCCTTTCTGCTGCAGCCCATAATGCTCCTTCTGAGGGACAGTGGACCTGATGGAAGACTTTTGGGGTGGGAGATGGGGACCTGCCTCTCTGGCATTCCCCACCTCGTGATGTCATGTTTGGAATCAACCAGAAGTGATTTCAGCGCTTCAGGGCAATGTTCCAGCACGTGCCCGAAACTCTATGGTTACCATAGAGTTTCAGGTGAATGCTAAAGTGTCATCCTGACACATTGATGTCACATCTGGTTTGTGCTGGAAGGGGTGTTGAAACGCACTGGGAGGGCTTCCTCTAAGGCAAGAGACTGTACGGGACTCCCAGGAACAATGAGGAAGAATCTGTGGTTTGTAGTCAGAAGGGGGAATTGGTGAAAATCACTCCCTCCCTATTCTCCCATTAGCAGAAATTGTCTGCTGGGTCCCAGCCCATGGGGTCAAGTTCTGCTTTGTTTCCAAAGTAGCTCAGCTGCCTCTGGCATATAAAAAATAGGTTCTTAGCAAATGTCAAGAACCAGGACTCTCTTCCTGCCAAGTGCTTAAATACGAGAACAAAAGCACAATTTTGCACAGCACAAAGTTTGATGAATTTCAGAAACCTGAACCTAGTTCTTTTGAAATCTGACTTTCTGGGAAAACCCAGCATCCTAAATCTGCCGTTTCTGAGATTCAAATGACATGTTTAAAGATGAAGAAACTGAGCATTGCAGATTGTGTCTCCAAATCCTTATGTTCACACTCCTGTGCCCAGTGGGGAATTCATCTAAAATACAGAAATTTTAAAATGTGGGTTTCTTGTTCCCTCCCTAATCTTTATTTCAAACATGTGATTCAGGTTCTGTATCCCAACATTAACATACAATATGAATGTCAATTATATATACAACCACACACACACACACATTTTCACTATGTCTTGTAGTCTTGGTACAAACCTGGTGTAGAGTTCTTTGCTCAAAAGCTCTGTTTAATGACAAATGAACTCCAGTATACATATATGGTTAGGAATACCTTATTAGCTAATATGCACTACACATATAGGAGGAATCATTGGGCTTTTCCACATTATTGGGGGGGGGGGTGTTCTGCATGTGTGTTGCTCCCTCTAGTGGTCGATTCAATGGGATATTGGGTTATGTCTGGCAAATCTCCCTGCAGGTTTGTATGCTGAACATAAACTGATGCAGTATTGAATCTACCACTAGAGGGAGTAAAACACATATAGAACAGATTGCCCCCCCCTCAAAAAATAGGAACTTATAAGGGAGGAAAATGAGAATGTGGAAAAGCTTTTCCCCTGCTGCCTCCCAATGTAGTATCATCGTCATTATTACCACCACCACCAATGCTTTTACCCCACCTTTTTGCCCTGTAGGCCCATTAAGGCAGCTAAATTCAGACATACAAACTGAATTCTCATCTTTAAAAAGCCATTGAAGTAAGCATAGCAATACGTTATCAAAGCACATTAAAACCAGAGCTTAATCTGAGTGCAAAAGGTAAAAATAGCAGTTAACAATATTTAAAGCGTTTCATCTAGTTTTGACCTTGGTCTACTTTAAAGCCCCGTATCAGCTACCAAATCCTTGAGGACTGGATACTTAACACTCCACCTTTAAAAGAGGGTTTCTAGCCATGCTCCCCCCCCCCCCCCGCATCAGTATTTATCTATTTATTCAATTCTATTTATATCCCGCCCTCCCCGCATGGCAGGCTCAGGGTGGGTTACATCAAATTTAGTAGAAAATACATTCTACAACAATTAAAAGAGTTAAAACACCAATAAAATACCACAGCATCCTTCATCCAGTGCAAGTTATAATTAAAGTTAAGGCCTCACAGATGCCATCCCTTTTAAGATTTGGTCCTTCGCTGGTAATGCCATTCTGGTCCACTGAGGGGAGGCCCAGTGGAGAGGGAGGGATGTCTGTCACCTTAGTTAAAAACCCGGTGAATCTGAATCTCATCCAAAAGGAAGAAAGACGTGTCTATATAAAGGAGGGGGGGGGGAATTGCTAGTCTTACTGAATTCGCCTTCCCTTGCCCTGAAATTTCTACCAACGTTTTGCTCGCACAGGGCTTTTCAATGACACATGAGGCAATTTTTTTGCAGGTATATGCCCTATGCCATGCATTAGCAACTAGGATTGTGGTGAGGTGGGGGGGGGGGGATAGAGTAGTTTCCGGTGCTATCTCTGCAATGGAGTTTTTTGGATTCGTACGATGCTTCTTCTGGCCAGCGACCTTTCGTATCTCAGTCTGTGATCCCCTGACCTTTCGTCTCTCTAGGTCTGAAGACCATCGTGGGCGCTCTCATCCAGTCTGTTAGGAAACTCGCGGACGTGATGATCTTGACGGTTTTCTGCCTGAGTGTGTTTGCCCTCATCGGCCTTCAGCTCTTCATGGGAAACTTGAGAAACAAATGCATCAGAGACTACATTGAGTTTAACACCACCAACGGCTCCTTTGCTTCAGAACACAAGACCTGGCAAACCTTGGATGACTTTCTCAACGATAAAGGTAAAACACCTCTCCTTTCCATGTTGGTTCATATACTGTGCCTGAATAAATGAATATGGGAGAATTTAAAACACACACACACACACACACACTGCCTTGATAGAAGGCCATGAGGTTTCTGCTGAGAAATTCTTAAAGCTGCAAGCAATAATATAAAAGGCAAGTGATATTTTCATTTTGTTGCGGGGGGGAAAAACCACCTGGAGGACCTGGTGACATAAGCTGCTTTTTTTCTACTTCATATAGTATACAGGTGAGCCTTTCCCCCCCTAGACTCAACCCACCTAGCCATGCTGATCCATGCTACAGTAACTTTGAGGCTAGATTACTGTAATGCCATTTACATGGGGCTGGCCTTGAAGACACGCTGGAAACTTAAGTTGATGGAAAGCACAATGGCTCAGTTTCTAACTGGAGAAAACCTCTATACCAAAACTATGCCTGTCCCATGAATGCTGTCCTGGTTAATGAGTTGTTGAGTTCAGTTCCAAGTGCTGGGACCCACGTACTCGAAGGAACACCTCTCCTAATATGACCGCGTACTTCAGATCTGATCTTCTGATCAAGCCCCTTTGTCTATCTCTGCTTGCAAGCTCATGACTCCTCCCACCACTTGTTGTCAAGCCTCCTCAGAAGTAGCCTCCGCACTGCAGAATGCCCTTCTTGAATGGGAGGGAGGCACCCCCCCCCCTCATTTAAGTTTCAGGAAACTCTGGAGGACAGAGCTGTTCAGTTCAGCGATCCATTCACCTGAAGAAAATGGATTCACACCCCGCCCTTCACTACCCAAAGGAGTCTCAGAGCGGCTTACAATCTCCTCTCCCTTCCCCTCCCCACAACAGACACCCTGTGAGGTAGGCAGGGCTGAGAGAGCTCTGACAGAAACGTCTCTTTTCCAAGAACAGCTGTCCCAGAACTATGGCTTGCCCAAGGTCATCCAGCAGGTGCAAGTGGAGGAGTGGGGAATCAAACCCGGCTCTCCCAGAGTCCGCACACTTATCTACTACACCAAACTGGTGTAGACACTCCTCCTCAAACCCCACCTTCTTCAGGCTCCACTCCCCCCCCCCCCAACTCTCCCAAGTATTTCTCAACCTGGAACTGGCAGCCCTAGTCTGTGAGATATGTGATGAGCTCCCAAGAATAAAAACAACATAAGAGGCTTTGCAGTTGTTCACACGCCAGAGAGAAACTGGTTTCACCAAAAGTGCCAATCAGGTTCAGATAAAAAAACCCCAGCATTTCTAAAGGAAGACCTGTCTCTTCCTTGCCAGTCTGGTGTTGTGGTTAAGTGCGCGGACTCTAATCTGGGAGAACCGGGTTTGATTCCCCACTCCTCCACTTGCACCTGGCTGGATGACCTTGGGCAAGCCATAGCTCTGTACCAGCTGTTCTCTCAAGGACAGCTTGGGAAAGAGCTCTCTCAGCCCCACCTACCTCACAGGGTGTCTGTTGTGAGGAGGGGAAGGGAAAGGAGTTTGTACGCCGCTCTGAGACTCCAAGTGAGTGTAAGGCGGGGTATAAATCCAGTCTCCTCTTCTTGTCTGCATAGATTTATTTAAAATATTTATATCCCATTATCAACAGGACTCTGGCACACATCTACTACTGTCTAATTTATCTTGCCCTGTCTAGAGTGCTTGGTGGGGGGGGGGATTCTGTCCTAATTTTTGCTTCATACTCATGTTGTGAACTTCCGGGACTTGATCGCGGATTAAAGGTTAATAACCACTGTGCAAAATCACCCATTGTCAGACTGCATCTGCTAAACTTGGCGGTTGTCATCTAGCCGTGCTGTAGTGCTTGGCAGATCGGAGAGAAAACATGTCTTTATCTTTTGCTACAGCTCCGTCCGTGGGAAATGAGGGATCAAACTGGGCAGGTTAGCTGTTCCAAGCCCTTCAAATGCAATTCATAACCATTTATTGGGAAGTGGCAACTAAAATTTGGTTTCTCTGGTCCACTGGAAGTTTTTTGGAGAAGGAATTATCGTTAAGTTGCCCAGTGCGAATGACTTGCATCCAATGACAGGTCAGCGCCAGGTGTGCAGATTGCTGTTTTGGATGCTCCGCTGATACAAGAGGGAGAAATGGTCATTTCACCCCTTTCCCCCTCCTCACTGCACTCTCTCAAACCTTGAGGCTGTTAACCCACATGATCTGTTGATCCCAGGCAAAAGCTTCCCAGTGGTTGGTTTAAGGTGGGGGCCCTCAACATTTCCCGGCCTGTGGGCACCTATGGAATTCTGACCGTGAGGTGGGTGCAGCTGCAAAATGGCTGCCCCAAAATGGCTGCCAGAGGAGGAGGAGCCAGCCACAAAATGGCTACCACAGTCACACAGTGAAGATCCTTGTGATGTGTTGGAAGCTGCTGCCAAACCAACTTTTTTTTTTAAAAAAAAGACTGCACAGCCAATCAAATCTCCAGTGACCAATCAGAAGCCTTGCTGGGCAAAAGTCCCACCTGGCTCCACCTACTTTATGAAAATACTTAGTGGGGGGCCCCTGGTTTAAGGGGTAGAGAGGGAGATGCAGGAAAACTCTGTGCCCCTTCTGGCAGCAATTGGTTGGGTACTAGCTCATGTTATTTGGAAACTGTGCGGCCACTGACCTGGTTGTTAGAGCTTTGGAGAGCATAGTTTGTAGTCCAAAGTCTTCCTGCAGCTACGATATCATTTTCTTTAAATTTGCTTTTAATGTCTCCACCATATGCACATCTGCCATGATTTAGTGAAAAGACAGTGATGATGATTCTAAGTACATAAAAGCCAGCCAGCAGAAGTGGGTGTTACTGTCCCAGCAAGAACGTAAAACTTCAAACCCCCTTCCCACTCCCTGGAAATGTTAGCTGTGTCACTGGGCTGCTTCTCTAGAGACTTCCTGAGCATTCCCGGCTGGATGAGTCCCAGCTTCAACAGGGCAACCAAACAAATAAACACACTAAGAAAAGACTCGTGCCTGGGCAGGCGTCTTGTGGAAAGACAAAGAAATCAAATTAACAGACAAAGGACTGTTGCGTTCTGCCACAAAGCCGGCCTGGGCAGGAAGGATATTGGAGCAGTGGCTCAACAGAGAAGAGACAGGGCTGGTGTCAGCAGCATCTAAGGCAGGGGTGGCCAACCTTGCTTAATGTAAGAGCCACATAGAATAAACGTAAGAGCCACATAAAGATGTCTGAGAGCCGCAAGACAGGAACAAATATCACATACATGTTTTTATTTTTAAAAATATGCAAATTTGCTTTTTATTAACGTTAAATGGGACTGCCAAAAATAAAAACAAACGAGGAAAACCAGTTATAAGAAAGAGAGAGAGAGAAACTAGGAAAGCAAATAGATGGGAGGGAGGAGGGAAGGAAGGAAGGAAGAAAGAGAGAGAGAAAAAGCATGCCTCCCCTTTGCTTCCCCAGCCGCCCTGCCAGGAGCCGCACAATATGTGTGAAAGAGCCGCATGTGGCTCCTGAGCCACAGGTTGGCCACCCCTGATCTAAGGTGTGGTAACTACCAGGGCCAGGGGCTTCTGGTGGGGCCCGCTCCCACTCTCCCCGTACTCCCCAGCCACTTGTCCGCATGTCCACCCCTCTCTGTTTGCATGAAGTGCTCCACCATCTGTGCTCCCAGCTGCCTGATGTCCTTGAGGAAGGTCGTGTGGACGGTGCACCGTGGAGTCTCCACCCACAGGGCTTGTGATGACCAAGCTTGGCAATGAGGTTGTCCGGGATGCTGGAGGAAGCCCAGATGTGCTGCCTGCAGGATCCTAGCCTTGGGGACAGTTGGATGCACTCTCCTCCTTAAATAGCCTCGACTCCTGCCTGTGTGATGGTGGGATCAACTGCTCTGCTGGTGCCTGCTTCTGTTGTCCTGGAAGAACATGGACTTGTTTGGAGACCAATCCGGACATGAAGGCAAGCACTGACCAGCAGAGTTATGGGGTCCAGTTAAACAATGGAGAGCTCCCCTCTTACTCCTGGTGGCATGTCTAGGGTTTCTGTCTAGAACATAAGAGAAGCCACGTTGGGTCAGGCCACTGGTCCATCCAGTCCAGCACTCTGTGTCACACAGTGGCTAAAACCCAAGTGCCATCACGAGGTCCACCAGCAGGGCCAGAACTCCAGAAGCCCTTCCACTGTTGCCTCCCAAGCACCAAGAAGACAGAGCATCACTGCCCCAGACATGAGAACTTAAGAGAAGCCATGTTGGATCAGGCCTATGGCCCATCTAGTCCAACACTCTGTGTCACACAGTGGTCAAAACCCAGATGCCATCAGGAGGTCCAGCAGTGGGGCCAGAGCTCCAGAAGGCCTCCCACTGCTGCCCCCCAAGCACCAAGAATACAGAGCATCACTGCCCCAGACATAGTGTTCCATATATACCTTGTGGCTAATAGCCACTGATGAACATCTGCTCCATATGTTTATCCAATCCCCTCTTGAAGCTGATAAGAACATAAGAGAAGCCATGTTGGATCAGGCCTATGGCCCATCCAGTCCAACACTCTGTGTCACACAATGGCCAAAACCCAGATGCCATCAGGAGGTCCACCAGTGGGGGCAGAACTCCAGAAGCCCTCCCACTGCTGCCCTCCAAGCATCAATTATACAGAGCACCACTGCCTCAGGTAGAGTGTTCCATCCATACCTTGTGGCTAATAGCCACTCATGGACCTCTGCTCCATATGTTTATCCAGTCCCTTCTTGAAACTGTCTATGCTTGTCTCATTTCTATTCTCTCTCCTGGTCACCAGGGCTTTGCCCTATCTGAATGACAGGCCAAAACTCAGCAGGCCAAAACTTTCTTGGCATACTGTGAGCAGCTATTGGATGTCTGTCTATTGTGCAGCAGTTAAAAAAATTGGTTCCGGCCTTATTGGTCTCTGTAGCTGGTGGATCGAGAGACCAACGTTTTGATCTAAGATGGGAGGTTGTGTATTGCATATTGTATGGGTTTTGTATGCAATTCTATACCAAATTTGGACATACAATGTATTTATTTTATTTATTATTTAAATTTCTATCCCGCCCTCCCCGCCTCTCGGCAGGCTCAGGGCGGCTAACAGCACACTTTCAATACAGTACAATAAAATTCAATAAAACCACCCCAGAATAAAAATACATTACAAAACTTTAAAATTCCAGTCCAAGATGGCAAACTTCCAATTGGCTAGCTTCCAATCGGCGCGGATGATCCTAATTGGCGGTCTTCATTGATGTTCGGCCCAGGGCCATGAAATCAAGGCAGCCCCTACTTTAAAGCCTGGTGGAAGAGCTCCGTCTTGCAGGCCCCGCGGAACTGTGAGAGGTCCCGCAGGGCCCTGATGTTATCTGAGAGCTCATTCCATCATTGAGGGGCTACCACTGAAAAGGCCCTGGCCCTCATTACCACCAACCGGGCCTCCTTAGGCCCTGAAAGAACCAGGCGGTTCTGGGTGCTCGATCATAATGCTTGCTGGGGTACATGTATGTAATTTATATGTGGGTGTCTGCGCAGTAAATGCTGCTTGATTGATCCCAAAATAAGGTAATCAAAACCGGAATTTTCATTTCAAAACAGCAAGGACGAGAAATTTTAAATACTCCTTATTGTAAAGTCCTGGATCTGGAATAGCTGAGGACCAACTAAAAATTTGATCCCAGTGCAGAAATTCTTTGGAATTAAGAGCCTGTAGGAATGCTAATTTTTTTTGACGTAGGATTTCTGTTTCTGCAACACAGTGAACGAGCGTTTGTGGCCGTTAGAGAAACAGAAGTTTCGATAGGAGTGTTGGGCAGAGCAGCCTCCGCACAGTTGGGTTTAATTAAAGTGGCTACCCACATGTCTCCTTGCCCGTATGAGTTGGCTTTGGTGGACGATACCACACGGAGTGGGCGGGTACTAAAATGCTTCAGACTTATTCTGAAAGCTGAGCGACGATAAGTGCTAAGTGGTTACTTAGGAACCAGCTCCTCCGGTCACCTGCTCTTCACCTCTTCAGAGGTCCATCAGCGGCTCTTAGCCACAAGGTGTAGATAGGAATGCTCGGTATGGGGCAAGACTGATGCTCTGTATTCTTGGTGTTTGGGGGGGCAGCAGTGGGAGGGCTTCTAGTGTCCTGGCCCCACTAGTGGACCTCCCAGGGGCGTAAAGTTTAGTAAATTCTGGGGGGGGGGCTCTTCGTGTGCACGCTCGCTGGGGCGATGTCCCCCCCCCCCCCGCTGGGAAACCTCCGCGCCTCCCTGGGCCCTTCCGAGGCCCACCAGCCGCTGCTGCCGGAGCCTCACCCTCCCCCCCCACTCCTTCCCTCTCCCTTCACCAGGAAAAGAGGGAGAGAGAAGGATGGAAGAGTGGCCAGGCGGGGGGGGGGGGAGAGGCACCGGCAGCAGCAGCTGCCAACCTTGGAAGGGCCCCAGGAGACGCGGCAGCAGGCGCTACGTTTTCCCGGGGGCCTCAGTCCCCCCTGGGAAATTTCGGGGGAGCCTCGAGCCCTCGAGCCCCCCCCTGTAGTCTACGCCTATGGGACCTCCTGAGGGCACCTGGTATTCTTGGCCCCTGTGTGACGCAGAGTGTTGGACTGGATGGGCCACTGGCCTGATCCAACATTGGCTTCTCTCTTATGTACTTATGCTCATTTTCCCCAAGAAACAAAAATCAAAGTCACTGACTTTGTCCGCCATAGTTTCTCATTACGCTCAGGGTCCCAGGGGGATCAGTGGATAGGGTTGCCAGGTCCAGGTTAGGAAACTTCTAGAGGTTTGGGGATGGAGCCTAGGGAAGACAGGGACCTCAGTGGGGTACAGTGCCACAGAGTCCACCCTCCAAAGCATCCATTTCCTCCAGGGGAACTGGTCTCTGCAGCCTGGAGATGAACTTTAATTCCAGGGGGGTCCCCAGGTCCCACCTGGAGGCTGGCATCCTTACATGACGTGGTTCCCAAACATTTGTGTTACTGTGCTACTATGATGCTGCCACGCATAGAATGCGCGGGCTAAATATGAATGGCTGTGCAGGGAATTTAATCATTTTGTAAGTATTATGTGGAGATGAACGACTTAACGTCGTTTGAGGGGTATTGATCATGCTGCATAATAAGATTCCTCATTTCATTTTCTCCAAGATTGATGTTGTGAATACAGGTAAAATGAGGATTAGGGATGCTGAATTCGATCAGAGGGGAACTAGATTAAGTGAAAGCCTGTCACTGTTCATTAGGAAGTGGTATATTGGTTGCAATTCAAGGGGAATGTTAAGAGAGAGGCCCACTTGCTCTGGAGATCACCAGCTGCTGCGGGAGGTTTTATATAACGCAGTGGTCATACCCACAAAGCAGACAACTCAGAGCCCAACTGCATGTTCAGCGATATTGTAAGAAGAAGAAGAAGAAGAAGAAGGAGAAGAGATTGGATTTATACCCCGCCCTTCACTACCCAGGGAGTCTCTGAGTGGCTTATAAACTCCTTTCCCTTCCCCTCCCCACAAAAGACACCCTGTGAGGTAGGTGGGTCCGAGAGAGCTCTGACAGAAGCTGCTCTTTTTCAAGAACAGATGTGCCAGAACTATGCCTTGCCCAAGGTCATCCAGCCAGGTGCACATAACCACTACACCAGACTGATGCAGGCTGAAAGTGTAAAATTTCCAGATAATTAAAAAAATAATCGGGGGGGGGGGGGGAGACACACAGAAATTTAGAGAATTGTATTAAGTAGGGTTGCTGGCTCTGGGTGAGGAAATACTTGAGGATTTGGGGGTGGAGTCTTTGAACAACGCCGGCTCTTCATGTGGGAAACAGAGATGAGCGCTGCATGCCTAGAGTCATATTCGACTGGAAACCTTTACCGTTTACTAGGAGGGCAGGATTTGGAGAGGGGAGGGACTTCAGTGGGGTATAATGCCACAGAGTCCACCCTCCAAAGCAGCCATTTTCTCCAGGGGAGCTGATCTCTGTCATCTGGAGATAGGGTTGCCAACCTCCTGGTCTTGGTGGGGGGTTCACCCTCTTTTGGGGGCTTCAGTCCGCCCTCAGCCAGCTGGCCGGTGGGGAAGCCCTGCTCCCAAGAGCGACCACCTGCCCAGCCATCTCTCTCCCTCCACTTCTGCCTGATTTATTTATTTATTTATTTATTAGTTTAACTTATATCCCGCCTTGTCAGTTTTACAACCGACTCAAGGCGGCTTACAACATAAGGGCTTCAGCTGATCGGCAGGGACCACGTGGCCCGTCGACCAGCTGGAGGGCCCTTTAAATCTAGCAGGAGGGAGGGAGAGGTGTGGTCGTGGGCTGTGTGCTGGCTCACAAAAAGACCCTTTAGCAAGAGCTCTGCAGACCCCACCTGGAGGTTGGAAACCCTTACTGTAAGCAGTACTCGCTTTCCTACCAAACCAAAACTTATCCCGCTCCTTGAGAGACAGGAAGTGTCTCATTTATAACATATATATAACTAGGGGTCATTTTGAGCAGGAGCATGCAGGAGCGCCGTTCTGGGAGTAACAAGCCCAGGCATGTATGGTGATGCACTTTGGAAAAAAGCAAAAGCATGCTAACTCGATCTGTGTTTTCATGCTTGTTGTAGAGTAGCTTCCCTGCAAGAGCAAAGGAAACCTAAAGTGTCTTTAGTCAAAGTGTCAAGCTGGCTCGCCAGCTCTGAGTTGGGAAATACCTGGAGATTTTGGGGGTGGAGCCTGAGCGGTGGGTGTTGCCTTCTGACACACTTCCAGAGATGTCAAAGGGTGTGGCATATGCAAATAAGTTATGCTAATGATTTATACTAATGAACTCCTGCACCTCTATTTCTACGAAAAGACCCCTGTATATAACATTTATAACATATGTATAAAACACATAAAACATAGTACAATTTGCCCTCCTTGTAGAACTTGTAACAGTATATAGAACTTGCAGAACTTATAACAGCAGAATCCAAATTATTCCAAACTGCTGTACTCTGCTATGCTAGTATACCTATCTTTAGTTTTTGCCATCTGACAGGCAAGGGAAAAAAATTCAAGCTGGAGTTAGACGACTAATTGTGTTGGAGACAGAAAGTCTGTCAATAAGACGGCCAGTGTATTTGGCTGGGGATTTAAACTTTCATATTGTTGAAAACCGTTGGCCTCTTTAACAGTGTGTTATCACCTTTGCTCTAACAAACTGTTAAAGATGCCAACCTCCAGGTGGGATCCGGGGATCCTCTGGAATTACAGCTCATCTCCAGACTACGGAGATCAGTCCCGCTGAGAAAATGGATGCTTTGGAGGGTGGACTGCATGGCATTGCACCCCACTGAGGTCCCTGTCTCTCCCAGGCTTCACCCCTAAATCTCCAGGAGTTTCCCAACATGGATCTGGCAGCTCTACCCCACTATCCCCTGATGGTGGCCACGGAGAACCTGGCAACCCTCACTGTAGGCCTAATGGACCAGGTCGATCATGATTTCCCCTCTTTTGCTAGGAGTTCTGGCCCCTGTGCCCTTTCTAGGCCTTTCTTCCACTTTGGCATTTGAGCTCCTTAACGGGCCACATGTTTAATGGAGAACTTCTCTCTATGAGTAGGAGGAACTAGTGGTTCTCTTCCTGCCTAAAGTTCCCAGGAGAAGTTCAGGACGGGGGGTGGGGGGAGGGCTGCTGAGCTTCCGGCTGGCTGTATCCCCCTCACTCTCCTACCATTCCCACTGAGGATTATCAAAATTGCTCTCGAATATAAAACTAACTCAGAAACAAACTTTAATGGGAAGGACTAGGGGAAAGAAGGGGGCCAACCCCCCCCCCCCCCCAGACCCCCTAGGAAGACTAATACAGACTCAGAAGACTCAGAAGACCCAGAGACGTTCTTGCCAGAGTATATGGCAAACAGGAGCCAGCAACTCTGACCCATATTATCAGACTATGATCATGCATGAGATAAAAAAAGGAGCTTGAAAAGGAACTAAAGTCTTTGAGCAAGGATATCAGACAATTGAAAAAAGAATTTGGTCAGCTCAAACAAACAGTAGAGCTGATAAACAAGAAACTTAATGAACTTACCTCAACAATGAAAATGACGGGGGGGGGGGGGGGGGGGGAAGCAGAGCCAGCTCACCAAATAGCAAAGAAAACAGCAGACTAAATGAAAGAGGTAAAGGATTTTGAGGCTTGGACCAAAAATAAAACCATACTTCAAGAGATTAAACTAAGAGAAAGAAAGGCCAAACTTCGTGGGGTCTCATTAAACTTCTCTACAGCAGAAGACCTTACTGTATCTTTAAATAAATGGCTGCGACAGGTACTTGACTTAGTAGAAATTCCAGAGACCTCCGAAAAGATCATCACCTCCCCTTTCCATTTAAACGTGCCGAAAACAGCACCTGAGGGTGCTACACCAGAAATTCTGATTGAATTCACGGAAGTACAGATCAAAAATAAACTTTTTAAAATTGCTAGAGAAAAAGAGGACCTGTGCCTTGAAGACGCGATTGTTTTTCTATTTGCTGATGCTTCAGCTGAGATACTTCTTGAGAGAAGAAAGCCCCGAGACACAGCAAAGAAACTGAGAGAACACAGGATCAAATATAGATGGCTTGCATTAGGCCATATTGGGGTCAATTTTAATGGTAAGACATTTGCAACATATGACGAGCATTCTGGAAAGAAACTATTGGAAGCTGTGATTAAACAATCAGATAGAGATGTTTGAAAATAAACAGTCTGTTTCTGCTATCAGTATAATAAACTTTGTTGAGAGCAATTAAATGAGAACAAGAAGGGAATTTAAAATTATATCCAAAGCGGCAATTATGTATTAATAGTAAACAAAGTGGCATCTAATACAAAAGTATAGTATTTAATAGTTAGAGGGCATGTTAAGGAGTGGGAGGATGCTCCCCCCAAGTCCTCTGGCAGTAGAGAGGAGGGATTTGCCTTCTCCCATCCCAACAGTAACCAGGTCTGACCCTGCTTAGCTTCCAAGACCTGCTGAGATCAGACTAGGCAGGGCTATATAGGGCAGGGCAGTTATGCCCTTAGAGACCTAATGTGTGCTTCCACACACACTAGATAACATACTTTTGAACCACTTTCACTGCACTTTGCAACTGGATTTTACTGTGGGCAATTCTGCATTGGCTTTTCCCTCCGTTGTTTTACCAAACCCACATTGGAACCAAAATTCCGCTCTGCATTGCATGCCGCTTTCACTTTCTTTGATCATCGGATTTTATGGTACCCTCTACACTCCATGTTGCTTTCACTTTCTTTGATCATCGGGTTTTATGGTACCTTCTGTATAGATTTATGGCCATTCAGGCCATTCACTTTCCAGTCAGTATGGCGTTCCCCTGGGGTATTTGAATATGGTTGTGAGCTGCAACTTTCCCTCAAGTGTTGAGAAAATGTGGAGCGAATGCCAGATGCAGAATTGCCCTGTGTGAAATGGTAAAATCCACTTGCAAATAGCCTCTGGAGTGGATTGAAACTGCATTCTTTAGCATGTGTGAAAGCGCCGTTTTAAATCCTAGTGAGGCAGGGGAAGGGGGGGGGCACTGAAGAACTTTAGTGGAAGTGTTCATACATCAGTTTGGTGTAGTGGTTAAGTGCGTGGACTGTAATCTGGGAGAACCGGGTTTGATCCCCCACTGCTCCACTTGCAGCTGCTGGATGACCTTGGGCAAGACATAGTTCTTGAAAGAGCTGTTCTTGAAAGAGCTCTCTCAGCCCCACCTATCTCACAGGGTGTCTTTTGTGGGAAGGGGAAGGGAAAGGAGTTTATAAGCCGCTCTGAGACTCCCAGTGAAGGGCAGGGTATGGATCCAATCTCTTCTTCTTCTTCAGTTTTGTGTAGTGGTTAAGTGCGCGGACTCTAATCTGGGAGAACCGGGTTTGATTCCCCACTCCTCCACTTGCACCTGGCTGGATGACCTTGGGCAAGCCATAGCTCTGTACCAGCTGTTCTCTCAAGGACAATTGTCTCAGAGCTCTCTCAGCCCCACCTCCCTCACAGGGTGTCTGTTGTGGGGAGGGGAGGGGAAAGGAGTTTGTAAGCCGCTCTGAGACTCTTAAGTGAGTGAAGGGCGGGATATAAATCCAATCTCTTCTTCTTCTTCTTCTTCTTCTTTTTCTTTTTCTTCTTCTTCTTCATAACATTTTAGAAATCTCCTCCCCCCAGATCAAATATGGAACGTAACCTAAAATCGAAACACTTGGTTCATGTGAGGTCTAGACTGAAAAAATTGTGTTTATCATAAGAACATAACATAAGAACACAAGAGAAGCCAATGTTGGATCAGGCCAATGGCCCATCCAGTCCAACACGCTGTCACCCAGTGGCCAAGAATACCAGGAGCCATCAGGAGGTCCACCAGTGGGGCCAGGACACTAAAAGCCCTCCCACTGTTGCCCTCCCCCCAAAGCACCAAGAATACAGAGCATCACTTGCCCCAGACTGAGAGTTCCTATCTATACCTTGTGGCTAATAGCCACTGATGGACCTCTGTGCCAGATGTTTATCCAATTCCCTCTTGAAGCCCTCCATGCTTGTAGCTGCCACCACTTCCTGTGGCAGTGAATTCCATGTGTTAATCACTCTTTGGGTGAAGAAGGACTTCCTTTTATCTGGTCGATTGCCTTTGGATATTCTCTTTGGGGAGGGGGGGCATTCGTAATTCAGGTGCTTCCTGCCAGGTTTACGATGCCAGCTCATTCTTTCCCAAGACAAAGCCAGACCGTATACGTTCGCCAATGACTCGAAGCCGATGAATTATAGATCTTTATAATTGCACTTGGCAACTCTGCAGTACTTGAAGAAATCTCTGCTGATCAGAAAACACCACCACTGCCTCTGGGTTTTGCCTGTAGGTGGGCGTCACGGCTTCTAGGAAAGAAGCAAAGGATTTCTGAGCCTGCCAACCTGGCAGTGGAAAATATCTCTTGATGGAGATATTAAGGCGACACTTAGTAATAAAGTGCAGTTTAGGAGTTATGAGTCAGCCTGGATTTATGCGAGGCAAATGGGAACAGACAAACAGGCCGTCTGCTTTGGAGGAAGGAAGAACAGATCAATAGGACGGAGGAATCTGGAGCAATCGGTCGTCATTTTCCGGAGGCTGCGGGGTTTTTTTTTAAAAAAAATTGGGCATCCCAAACTGAACGTTTGTTCAGAGGGTCCCATGTGCTTGTCCCAAGCAGCATTGTCTCCTCTCCGCCAGAACTCCCGTCCCACGAGTAAAATCCATAGAACTGCTTTCCAGTTTAGTGCTCATACAGAACCAGGAGAGTTTCAGAAGAGTTTTCAGCTAAACATTAGGAAAGTGCACTGGGAAACATTAGGAAAGGAAACAAACAGTTGGAAAGTGCACTGAAAGTGGATCGAAAGTGGATTATTTCGTGTGTGTGCCCGCAGCCTAACTGTCATGACAGTTAGGCTGCGGGCACACACACGAAATAATCCACTTTTCGATCCACTTTCAGTGCACTCTCCAACTGTATGTTTACTGTGTGAACTGGCAAAACCCAATTCGGGAGTGCATTGAAAGTGGATTTAAAGTGGATTGTTTCGTGTGCGTGACCGCAGCCATAGAGTGGATCCTCAATGGAACAGGCTTCCTCGGGAGGGGGTGGGCTCTCTTCCTTGGGAAGTTTTCAAGCAGAGGCTAGATGGCCCTCTGACAGCAATGCTGATTCTGTGAACTTAGGCAGATCACAAGAAGGGAGGGCAGGAAGGGTTGCATCAGAGCTTAGTTCTCATGGCCCTTTCTTACACACCCACGGAAATGCTGATCGCCACTTTGGGGTCAGGAAGCACTTTTTCTCCAGGCCAGTTTGGCTGGAGATCCTGCAGGTTTTTTCATCATCTTCTGGGCGTGGAACAGCGGGTCACTGGGGGTGTGGAGGGGGAGGTCTTTGTGAATGTCCTGCATTGTGCCGGGGGTTGGACTAGATGTCCCTGGAGGTCCCTTCCAACTCTATGGTTCTATGATTCTAAGCTCCCCTATACTGAATCAGACCCTTGGTCCATCAAGGACAGTATTGTCTACTCTGCGAGGCAGCAGCTCTCCAGGGTCTCAGGCAAAGGTCTTTCCCATCACCTCCTGCCTGGTCTTTTAACTGGAGCTGCCAGGGATTGAACCTGGGGCCTTCTGCATTACAAGCAGATGCTGTACAATTGACCCGTAGCCCCTCCCCAAGTAATATGTCTTCACCTTCCACCTAGTGGCATGTCTTTGGCTATGCTTATCCCTGACCTGGATAACCCAGGCTAGTCCAATCTCATAAGATCTTGGAATCTAAGCAGGGTCAGCCATGGCTAGTAGATGGATGGGAGACCGCCAAGGAAGTCCAGGGCTGCTACGCAGAGTCAAGCAATGGCAACCCACCGCTGAATGTCTCTTGCCTTGGAAACTCTGCTGGGCTGCCATAAGTTAGCTCTGTCTTGACCTCACTTCCCACCACCACCATAAGATGCATATTTCGTCAGGCTAAGATCTTCAGGGGCTTCCCTGCTTCTGTTACCTCAGCCTTCTGAGGTGAGACTGTTGGTTACAGGGCATTTTGGTGGTGGCCCCCACCGTACCAAATTCCCTGCCACAGGAGACCTGACCATTTGGAAACTTACCACGTTTTGTTCTGGAGGATTTTGAGGAGCCCAAATAACGTTTTTTGGTTGGTGTTTTTTTGTTGCTGGTTTTCTTGATCTGTTTCTTTTGCTTCCTTTTTTTTCCTCCTGGCTTCTACTGCTGAGAATGTCATTGGATTGGTTTCTAATGACCGGTTTTAGCAGTTTTTGTGTTTTTTAAAAAAAACATTGTCATTTTCATTTGCACCTCCGTGAGGAACCCTTATTTGACTGACTGATTAATTCTGACTGATCAGTACACCAAGATCCATCGAGTGAAGAATCGGCCATCGGAAGAACATTAACGATAACGGATAACTAGGTTAATTTGCTTCTGCAGAAACAACAGAGATGGGTTTTTTCTGGCTCTTTAAAGATTAACAGATTTATTGCAACATAAGCTCTCGTGGGCTGGAGCCTACTTAATCAGATGCATAAGTATATACGTTCTATATATTACACTTAAAAATTACACGCCCCCACACAAGTACATAGTATATAAATATAATGGCTTGTATCCTACAGCTTATATTATTATATTGGAGGGAGGGGGGAGTCGACTCCCTCCTCCAGCAATATGTCTCGTTCGGTTCTGGGGGATGCCCCGAAGTCTGGCGAGAGTGTTGGGAGGGGCCCCGTGGGGTACAGCCGACCAGGGAGGCAGGAAAGTCCAGTTCTGCAAATTCGCTTTGCTGGTGGGTCTCATTGAATCCAAGAGTTACATAGAGCAGTTCCTTGCCATTTGCAGCAGATCTGTTCCCGGGATGATGATGAATTGTGAAATCTGTATGTGCTGAAAAACAGGGTTCGGCTGCCTCCTTCTAGTAACCCCCCCCCCTGGACATTTCTGTGCAAAATTTAATGATATAATGACTACGGTGTTGATGCGGGGAGAGTAAAAACTGGCCGGAGACCATGTCACATGATCATATTGCGGAGGGCTCATTTCATAGAAGGACAAAGGCTTAGGACTCCGTTTGCTGCTGGGAAGTTCTGCTGCTGGCCAGCTGATCAGTGGGGGGGAGGGGCCCCAGAGTGGGGGTCTGGGAACCCTAGTGTGAAGTGGGTTAGGCTGAGATGCGGGTTTGCTCCCGGTGATCCTTCAAGCCGTGATTCAGAGGACTGGAAAGGAGCCATAGGCAGATATGTCCCCTATTCTCGCACACAGCTTCGTTTTCCAAGTTGCAGTTTAATGTTAGCTATCATTTGTCACAGTGTCCAAATCAGCAAATGAAGGTGCATTTCTCCATGCCGATACTGGAAACCCACATTACTGGTGTTGGTTTGAAGGGGAAATACAAGCCACAGTTTGCCAGGTTTCCTGTCATAACAAACTTTGGTTCATACTGAGCTGAAAAAGACTTTGTTTGATAAAAGTGTGCATTGTTCTAACAAGTTTGTGAGTTATTTAACTATGGTTGGTGTATTGTAGGGTTCCCAAGTCCCAGAGGTGACGTCATCGCGTCAGGCACGTTTTGGGGGGGGGAACGCTCTGTAATTCGAGGGAAAACTCTATGGTTTTCCCTCGAATTAGAGAAGTCCCGCCCCAACAAGCCCGATGCGATGATGTCACTTCCATGTGATGTCATTGCAACATGCGTGCTTCATGTGTGTGTCAGAAGACTCCTGGGAGGCCGAGGATTCCCCCCCTGCTAAAGTAACAGTAGGACTTGGCAACCCTAGTGTACTGGCTGAGCCAAGCCACAATAATTTGAAACCAGACGGGGTTCCCTTTTGCAGGCCCTTTTGACATTGTGACACAGGGTGGTGGGTGCAACTGCAAAATGGCTGCAACAGGAAGTAGTGCCCACCACAAAATGGCCACTACAGGAGGCGAAGCCAACCACAAAATGGCCTCAGGAAGTGAGGTCATGCATAACTCTAATCGTAACACTTCAAACATTTTAGGCAGAAGCTCTCCCTAGTAGGATGCAGTTGTTTAAGAATATTTTGCTGTGTACACACAGCTTGCCGTCATGAAGATCGTTTCAGAGGGTAGCCATGTTTGTCTGTGGTAGAACAGCTAGATTCAAGTCCGGCAGCACCAACAAGATTTCTCTAAGTCGCCACTGGACTTGGATCTGGCTCACTTTCAGAAACACAGTGAAGATGTTGGTGTTGTGGCGGCAGCTGCCGCCAAAACTGCTTGTCAAAACTCTGTGTCGCCAGTCATATTTCTAACGGCCCATCAGAAGCCCTGCTAGGCCAGAGCTCCACCTGCCTGTGCCTACTTTCTAAAAACACCTGATGGGTGCTAGAAAAGCACGAACTGTATTGCCCATGGGCACACCGTTGGGGTCCCCGACACTACCACCATAGTGGCTATCCAACCCCCCCCCCCCCCAAGAATGTGAGAATAGCCTTACCTGTCAGTGGTAGCATTTAAGCTCATTTTGTGACTTCTGCTTCTTTATACTAATATTCCTGTAGCTGCTCATAGCCCTTTGATGAAGTAACCTGTAAAGCAACTCTCGAAGGCAAGATACTGTAATCATTACAGCTGTGTTACGTTCCAGGAAGCTGTGGATGAGAGAAAGAAAGGCCCAATCTGCATTTGCTATGTAAAGTTGTTCCATAAGAATATAAGAGAGAAGCCAATGTTGGATCAGGCCAGTGGCCCATCCAGTCCAACACTCTGAGGAATTTCACACAGCCACTATATTCCATTTCAGGATCTCTTCAGTAACGGTTTCTGTCAGGCATTTCACACAGAACCGTATTAGTATTGGTTCCTTAATGGAACATATTGGCCCTTTCACACAGAAACATGCCTGTCTTGTTGGGGAAGCGTTCCTGAGCCGGTTTACCTTGAAACCTCCTCCCAAGCATTCTTCAGTTCTTGTACTGGTCCTGAAGCGCTACGGGGTGCTGTGTGAAATGCCCCTCTGTCACACAGTGGCCAAAAACACCAGGCTGCTGTGATGCCGGCTTCCCATTTGTGCTGGGGACTGCCCCAGGAAATAACAAATGGTTCAGGAATGGGTATGTTTCCAACCCCCCCCACCCCACTCCCCAGTATGCTCTCAGAAAAATGTTCCCTGGCTGCTTTTAAATACAGACGACCGGATTTTCAGCTAACTTGTTTCCTTTGTGACAAGTTGTGTATCTCCTTAGAAAAGATGGGGGGGGGGGAGAATTCGGGTTCAGGTGTCTGCTTTTTGCACACAGCAGCTTGAGCGTGGGGAGGGACAATTGTAGCATCTGAAAACCAAATCCAGGTGAGGCGATGAGATGCCATAGTGACCTTGGAGTCACCACTGAATGGCGATAAAACGATGCAGACAGTCGATGCTGAGATGGAACAATAGGAGAGTGGATGCGGCATGAGATGCAGACGGAAATTTGTGAGACGATGTGAGATCGTTAGCACAATGGTGGGAAGTACCAATGCAGATTGGACCAAAGAGAGAGAAAGAGAGCAAGCAATTTTTTTAAAAAATCGTGGCCGAAGTGGGAATAACAGAGGGAGGAGGTTCTGCTGAGGAAAGCGCTCCATACACAGGCAATGGGGGAAGTCCTGGCCACACGATTGTCTCGCAAGGCGCGTTTGTTCACAATCTCAAAGGCCATCTGGACTCACCTACGTAATTTCCTTTCTGGCATCCTTTGGCATTGTACAAGGCAGTCCCCGAAGCTGTGACTAAAGTCCCTTTGTAGTTGGGAAGGTTGGGCCTTTCAGCTCCAATTATTCCGGTGCTTGAAAAGATGCGTTGGCAGATTTGGCACCTCTGTCTGAGATGAGGTTGAGTGACCCGCCTGAGGGAATGAATGCTTTTTGGTCTGTGGGGAGCCCTGCTGCTGGTAAGCTGTCTGGAAAGGTAGGCCGGTTTTGAAGCCTGGAAGTGGAAGTGGGTGAGACTGAGAGAGATTTAGAGTCAAGAAACACCCCCATGAAGGTATAGCTTCTTTTCTAATATAGCCCACAATTTAGGGCTGCCAGGTCACCCTTGGCTACTGGCGGCAGCGGAGGGAGGGTTGCTAGCAGTGTTCCCTCTAAGTTGTGCATGTGAGTGGCCGCTCATTAACACTGGAAGCCCCACTCTGCAGCAGTCTGGAACCACTCAGAGAGCCAGTTAGTGTAGTGGTTAGGAGCATGGACTCTAATCTGGGAGGACCGGGTTTGAGTCCCCACGCCTCCACTTGCAGCTACTGGTGTGGCCTTGGGTCAGTCACATATTCTTTCAGAGCTGTTCTCTCAAGCAGTTCTCGAGAGAGTTCTCTCAGCCCCACCTACCTCATAGGGTGTCTGTCGTGGGAAGGGGAAAGGAAAGGAGATTGTAAGCCTCTCTGAGACTTCTTCGGGTAGTGAAGGGCAGGGTATAAATCCAATCTCCTCCTCCTCCTCCTCCTCTTCTTCTTCTCTGCCCATTGCCCATGTTAAATTTACAGCGGTTATATTCCGCTTAGGATGTGAACTGCTCTCCTCAGTAGGGGGGAAATTAGATGGAACATTGGTTGCCAGATCCAGGTTGGGGATCTCCTGGAGATTTGGGGAGGCCAGAGATTTCAGTGGGGTATTACGCCATAGTAGGGTTGCCAGCCTCCAGGCCTGGGGATCTCCTGCTTTTACAACTAATCCTCAGCTGACAGAGATCAGCTTCCCTGGAGAAAATGGCTGCTTTGGAGGTGGACTCTATGGCATTGTACGATGCTGAGGCCCCTCCCCTCCCCAAACCCCATCCTCTCCTGGCTCCACCCCCGAAGTCCCCAGGTATTTTCCAAGCAAGACTTGGCAACCCTACGCCATAGAGTTCACCCTCCAAAACATCCATTTTCTCCAAGGGAACTGATCTCTGTATTCCGGAGACGAACTGTAAATTCAGGGGATCACCAGGTCCCACCTGAAGGCCGGCAACCGTAGTCATGTGCAATGCTCCCTCTAAGCTGTGGAGTCCTGTGAGCAGAAATTCTACTTTGTGAGCTACTGGCATTAAATAAATCCAATCTCCCCCTCCTCCTCCTCCTCCTAAAGTGGTGAGTGAGTGATTTGGCTACTGAATAGTTTGCTCGGGAGCCCTCTTTCCTGAGCTAAGACAACAATGTGTGAGCCAGAGGCTAAAGAACTGTGAGCTAGCTCACACTAACTCAGCTTAGAGGGAACACTGGTCATGTGTAGATTTGCCTCCTGTCACCAGCTGCAGAGGCCTCTGAGGCAGCGTTCTCAAATGAAGACGGTCCCTGTTTCTTTGTTGGCCCAGAAAATCCACCCCCACCCCCCCGGGCTGAACTGACTCATTCCATGAAAGCAGCCAGTGTTGCCCTCTTGCCTGCTATCTCAGTTGTCGCTGGGATGAGGCCGCTCGCTGAGCATTCCTTCCTGCCACGGTCATGCTGGTTTCCTTTACCGGCACCTTGTCACATCCAGCGACAGTTAAGTTCCACTCAACACCATCACACCCTGCGTCTCCGGTGAAGGGGAAAAAGCGGATGAGGAAAATGACTTTGAAAATATACTCTCCCCATCGGTGACACAACAAGGCAGCACCTCTCAAAATTAGGATTCCCAGTTCGCCAGGGGTGTGCCGGCCTGTTCATTTCCATTTATTTTTTTTAATTTCTTCGGTTGTTGCCATCAGCCTAGGTTTTGTGCTGAAACACGTTTGTCATTATTTTACCGTATTTGACAGTGTGTGTTATTTTATTGCATGTGCACAATTATTTCCTGTTTTGGATCAGTGTATATATTAAATTACTGGTGTTGTGTTTTGCGCACATAACTGGGAAAGAGAGTGAGTGAGTGAGAGAGAGAACCGAAGAAAGCAAATACGAAGGAGGGAGGGAGGGAGGGAAGGGAGGGAGGGAGGGAAGGAAGGAAGGGAGGAAGGAAGGAAGGAAGGAAGGAAGGAAGGAAAAGCATGGCTCCCCTTTGCTTCCCTGGTTGCCCTGCGGGGAGCCACACAATATGTGTGAAAGAGCCGCATGTGGCTCCCGAGCCACAGTTTGGCCACCCCTGCTATAGCAGGATGCCCGGCTGCCTTACAACTGCTACATTCTTGGCTTCTGTGCAGAGGCATTTACCTCTGTGTGCTGAAGCAACAAGATGAATCCACTCCCCGCTCTGGGGTTTAACATTCGGTTTGAGTTTCCCTGGGGAAGCATCTAAACAGCAAAGAAAGATGCTAGCAAATCACACTAGCAATCACGCTACTTTCTTCTAGGTGCCAGATGAAAATGCATCTCCCCCCCTACCCCCAGGCTTTTAATTCGCGGTTTTATCTTATGAATTTTTAAATGGTCAGCTTCTGTTTTATGGATAGATTTTATGCTGCTTATGCCCCGTGGCTTTTGTTTTAATGGTTTGTGTTTTAATGGCTTTTTTTTAATACTGTGTTCTTTAACTGTAGGCCGCCTCGAGCAGGACTCTAAAGAGGCGGCATAGAAATATGCTAAATAAATAAATAACAGTTGAAACATGTGAAATACGGTCAGTGGTTTACTAGGGCCTAGAACCAGAAAACGGAGACTGCCTTTAGTCCATATGAGCAGTGGAAGCAGAAGGGTTTCGATCTGTAGTACTTAGTTTTGCCCCAAGTGATCTTGTGATCTCATTTTTTTAATGCTCCTCCTCATAAAACTGATTGTTTTGAAACCTCTGTACCGCGTGTATAAAACTAGTACGTCAGGGACTAAGCCTGTTCCTCTTCTGAGCTTGCGAGCTTTCGGCATGCAGGGAGTTATGCATGCTATCAGAACTTGGGCCAGTGCGAAATACCAGTTCCAGACCTTGTGATGCCTGTCAAGGAAAGGTACTAGAAACTGACAACCATTTCATTTGCGTTGCAGATAACTACTACATAAAAGAGGGCAGTACAGACGTGTTATTGTGTGGGAACAGCTCAGATGCCGGGTGAGTACTATTTAAGTGTCCTTAAAGGGATTACATTAGGGCTGCCAGGTTCCCCCGGGGGGTTAGGATTCCCCCACTAAAAGGATCCCCAATCTGCCAGTCCGGATCCAGCCGGCGGGGGGAAGCTCACCCCTGAAGTAGCCAGATCGGCCCAACGTGCCTGGTGTGATGACGTCGCCCGGAAGTGACGTCATGATGCTGGGCGTGTCGCTGGGTGACGCTCTAGCAATCACCCTGAAAACTCTATGGGACCATAGAGCGTTCCCGGTGATGTGCCCAGTGTGATGACGTCATTTCCAGGTGATGTCATCACGGCACGCACAAAGGGACTCCTGAAGAGGGCCCAGGACTCCCCCCCCCCCTGTTAATTCAGTAAGACCAAGCAATCCTAAATGACAGTGAGACCTGGTATCGTTTTATTTGTTTATTTGGATTACTGCATCTCCGTTCATCAGACAGCACTTTGTAGATTATGTTTTGGGTATTGACGATAGCTGCTTCTTGGGATATTTTTGAAACAGTAGAGATCCCTCATAGGAATGTTGTCAAGAAGAGGAGTGATAAACTGGCACGGTTTTGGAATATGCATATCTTTCAGTCATTGTGTAACCCATGCAGGAGCCCGTGGTTTTTCTATTAGTGCAAAATGTCCCATTGTCTTTACAGAGGGTTGCAGGAAGTGGTGGCAGCTACAGGCATAGACAGCTTCAAGGGGGGATTGGATGAACATAATGGAGCAGAGGTCCATCAGTGGCTGTTAGACATAAAGTATAGATGGAACACTCTGCCTGGGGCAGTGATGTTCTGGATTCTTGGTGCCTGGGGGGCAACAGTGGGAGGGCTTCTAGTGTCCTGGCCCCACTGCTGGACCTCCTGAGGGCACCTGCTATTTTTGACCTCTTCATGACAAAGAGTGTTGGACTGGATGGGCCTGATCCAATATTGGCTTCTCTTCTGCTCTTAGCCTCAAGGTATAGATAAGAACTCTCAGTCTGGAGCGAGTGATGCTCTGTATTCTTGGTGCTTGGGGGGGCAACAGTGGGAGGGCTTCTAGAGTTCTGGTCCCAATGCTGGACCTCTTGATGGCACCTGGGTTTCGGCAACTGTGCGACACAGAGTGTCAGACTGGATGGACCACTGGCCTGATCCAACATTGGCTTCTCTTCTGTTCTTCTGTTCCTATATGGAGGCACAGTGGCCAGAGCTCCCTTCCACTTCGTGCTTCTGCCAGCCCCACTGTGCATGCAGCTGCAGTCCATAGTAGCCTCTCAGCACTGCAACAGTGAGGAGGTGCTTGAGAAGTCCAGGGGACGAAAAGCAGCTCAGTACAGGGCTTTTGGGTTCCCCCTTCAAACTGGCACCTATGCTGGTGCCCTAGGCAATTGGCTAGATTTTGTCTGATGCTTCCGCCAGTCCTGGAAACAACTGATCAAAGAGTCAGCAGCCGCTTATTCATCTTCCTTTAAGAAAACCAGCTGTTAAATGCAAAGGTGTGTGTGCATAAAGGGCTGTCAAGTCGCAGCTGACACATGACAGCCCTTTTCAAGGCAGGGTTTTCAAGGCAGGAGACGTTCCGAGGCGGCTTGCCCTTGGCTGCCCCTGCGTGGTAGCAACCCTCGACTTCCGTGGTGGCCTCCCATCCAAGTACTGACCAGGGCCGACCCTGCTTAGCTTCTGAGATCTGACAAGATCGGGCTAGCCTAGGCCATCCAGGTTGTAAGCATAAATACATTTGCACATTTCCCAAATCTTCAGGTACCTTTTGAGGAAGTGGGACAGAACTGAGAGTTTAAAGCACAAACTGTGCCATCCTGTGCAGAGTTCCATCCTTCTAAGCCTGTTCGGGACCACCTCTCTCCATATGTCCCGGGAAGAGCATTACCATCTGGAAATAAGAACCTCCTGTTGGTCCCCGGCCCGAGAGAGATCCGGCTGCCTTCGACCAGGGCCAGGGCCTTTTCAGTGCTGGCCCCTATCTGATGGAACTCTCTGCCTAAGGACATCTGCGCCCTAAGGCATCTGTTACCATTCCGTATGGCTTGCACGCAGTGACGGCCACAGGTTTTTCTGCCCACTAGGCGAGGACACATTCTGCCCCCCCACCCCGTGCAGGGCGGGATGGGGGCGGGCACCAGAGAATGGGCAGCCAGAATGGCGCCCTCGTTGAGCCGTCACCCTAGATGATGGTCTAAGAGAGCCAGTCTGGTGTCGTGGTTAAGTGCGCGGACTCTAATCTGGGAGAACCGGGTTTGATTCCCCACTCCTCCACTTGCACCTGGCTGGATGACCTTGGGCAAGCCATAGCTCTGTACCAGCTGTTCCCTCAAGGACAGCTTGGGAAAGAGCTCTCTCAGCCCCACCTACCTCACAAGGTGTCTGTTGTGGGGAGGGGAAGGGAAAAGGAGTTTGTAAGCCGCTCTGAGACTCCCTTGTGGAGTGGAGGGTGGGGTATAAATCCAATCTCTTCTTCTTCTTCTTCTAAAATTTAACAATAATGGGCCGGCCCTACTTGCAAGGCAGAGATGTTCCACTGGGCATTTGTTTGAGGACAGCGATGGCCTGGCAGTCTCACACCCCTCAGCCCTCCCTCTGTTCTGTATCTTACTTAACCCAGGGGGCAAGCGGGTAGTAGAAGTTTATTTCCATCTTGGATTGTGCTGTTTTATTGTGGTTGCTGAATTTTAACACTGTTTTAAGTTTAGTATTATTGCATTTGTATTGATGTAAGCCGCCCTGAGCCCTGCTTGCAGGGAAGGGCGGCCTAACAAGTCTAATTTAATAAATAAATTGACATCCATGGACCTAGGAAGGTGTAACTCTGCTAAAGATTGCGCTAAAAAAAATCCCCATCCCTTGTTAGAAACCAAAGCTGCCCTGAATGTTTTCAATCCCCCCCCCCTTCTGTATTGTAATAGCACCCCGGAATCTAGTTAGCCTTTCAGTCAAAACCACAGGTTTGCCCTGGGTTCTCTGTCTCACCAATTAACATTTGCCTTTCCTGATTAAAACTGGTTTCACAGTGATTAATCAGGGAAAGGTTTAGCAGATCCACCTATCGATTCAACTAGCCAACGTTCTCAGCCTTTGTTTTTATAGATATTATATTCCGCTCTCCACCCCACCCCCGCCCCCCATTCACCAGATTCTCTGTTCTAGCTGTAGGAGAACGGGGATCTCCCCTTCCGAGGGTCACTAATAGCAGGAGCGGCAATGACGGGGCGGCTTTCAGGCATGATAATGCAATTTTCCAAACAGTGGGGGAGAAAACAGGGGAAGCGTTGAGCTTGCTCAAACCCACGTTCTTCCAGAGCCTTGTTACCCGTCCTCTCGCAATCCATTTAATTTTCTCCCAGAAACTTGATAATGTGTTCGGTGTTGTCAATTCTGGGTTTGATTATGATTATTATTTAAATGAAAGGTGAAACGGTGGGGGGAGAATCAGAAATGCAAGGGATGGTTGATTAACTCTAGTGATTTCCTGCGGGAGTTGGGAGATCCCGGGGTGTGTCTGAGGTCCCTTTGGAAAATACTTAGATGACACCTCATCCCGGAGGTGTCAGTACTGTGACTGTGATGCAGGGGTTGACAGGTAGTCTATGCAAAGAGCAGACAATGTGGGAAAACTCTTCCTAGAGTACACCAGTTCAGACTGCTGGTGTGTGGGGGGCTACACGACTGAACCTTTGTGAGTGCCCCCTTATGAGAGTTTGTCCCATATTTTCTCTGCCATAGTTTCCTCTCTCCACACTAATTCCTTATACTTTGAATAAAACTTTGTTGGTCTCAAAGGGGCCACTGGACTCACACTTTGTTCTGCCGCTTCAGACCAACATGGCCGCCCACCTGAATCACAATAATTTTTGTCAACTGGTGGAGGAGGGTGGAGGGGGACCCAGGAGCACTGGTATCGTGCCGGGGTGAGGCTCTAGCACTCTTCCCCAAAACTCTGTGGTTTCTATCAGGGCTTTTTCTTTTTTTGGGGGGGGAAAAAGAGGTGCCATAACTCTCAAGACGGAAACGTTCAGTCTGTATACTGAGAACTCATGAACTTTTAAACATTTTTCAAAGAATTTTGTCAAAGAGGTTCTGGAACTCCGTTCCGGCGCATTCCCCCAGGAAAAAAATCCCTGGTTTCCATAGAGTTTTTGAGAGAGTGCTAGAGCGTCGCCCTGGTGCAATGCTGACAATTCTGGGTCATGCCGGAAGTGGCATCATCACATGGAGGCTGCAATCACTGGCTGCCTGCAGTAAGTACCCACCTCTCCTCGACTCCCACAGGTTGCCTGCAACTTTAACAGGTCAAGGAGACGGACAATGGGTGAAGCATTTTTCAGCCTGGAGGGGCAGGACCAGCTAAGCCTTCGCCATTTGTGTTTCTGTCCAGTTCGGGGTAGTGTTCCCCCTAAGCTGAGTTAGTGTGAGCTAGCTCAAGGGTTTCTAGCTTCCGGCTCACACATTTTCGTCTTCGCTCGGGAAAGATGGCTCCGGAGCAAACTAATTTATGCAGCAGCCAAATCACTCGCTCACAACATTAATGACCAGTCGCTCACAAGGTAGAATTTTTGCTCACAAGACTCCACAGCTTAGAGGGAGCATTGGTCAGGGGCACAGGAAACTGTTCCATGGGGGGGGGGGAAGGAACATGGCAACCTTACGATCCGCACAAGAAGGACGCTTGCCTTCTTCCGACATCAGTATTGCCAAGGAAGCCAATTTGGCAAACGGGAAGGAAAAACTGCAAGTCACCGGGGCCGGCGGAAGCTGTACCAAGAAAGCACCTTTGGCAACCACATCCTAGAGATGGTTGCTATAGAAACCTTAATTACTTCTCTCCTATCTTGGACCCTAATTTTCATTTATAGAGTGAGACCGAAGGGGGGGGGGGAATGCTCTATAGGAGCATACGTCCCTCTTTCTCTCTCTCTCTCTTTTTGCAAGCAAATTGTTTCACCTCCGTCTATAAATACAAGCAATGTAGACAGGGAAGGAGGCCTGATAGAAGATCTCTGGTGAGTCTCCTCCTTATTTTAAAAACAATCTTAAGGGAACTACTTCTGTTCTTGCGGCTGCTGTTGTGCCTCGTTAGGGAATCCCTATAAGCAGATGCCAAAAAACCAAAACAAAAAACCACTCGCCAGGCACCCGTTTTAATCGTAATCAGGGGTCATTTCGTAGAAAAAGAGGTGCAGGAGCTTATTAGCATAACTCATTTGCATAACTCATTTGCATATGCCACACCCCCTAACATACCGGACGTGTGTCAGAAGGCAACACCCACCCCTCAGGCTCCACTCCACAGGTGAGTGAAACTGACCTGCTCTTCCTCCATTCCCTTCCCCATCCAATACTTTGTGCAATAAAAATAAGCGTCAAGAACACACCCTCATTCTCTTCCTGCTCCCTTGAAACCACCAGGTTTCAAGTAGACTTGAGATACCCAGGACATGTGCACCACCCAGCCCTTTCCCTTCCCTTCTCCTCCCCACAGCAAGACACCCTGTGAGGTAGGTGGGGCTGAGAGAGGTCTTTTGAGAACTGCTTGTGAGAGAACAGCTCTGAGAGAACTTGTGACTGGCCCAAGGTCACACCAGCAGCTGCATGTGGAGGAGTGGGGAATCAAACCCGGTTCTCCCAGATTAGAGTCCAACTCCTGACCACTATACCAAACTGATGGGGTGGAAGCTGCTGAAGGGTTGGTGAAATTTCTCCAGTACTTATGTGCCATGTGCCCAGATAAAAAATGGTATACTTAGAAAATTTATATGCCCCCTTGAGCAAGTCTCTGGAAAAGCAGCACACAGTCATAAAAGGAGCAATGATAAAATTATCAATATTAAAACAAAACATTAAAATCAATAAAGACCCTAGCAGGGCTTTCCCCGGGGCGCTGCGCCTCTGCACTGCTCGGGGAAGCCGAGGAGGGGGCGGGGCTTGGTCATGTGCCCGCCCCCTGGGCTCCTCACTCCCGGAGCTGCGCTCCTGTGCGCTCCCACTCCAACAGACCCCTGATCGTAATGCAAAAACAGCGTTCAGAAACAAATACTTTTGCATGTCGAACATGCCGTTGTGACTTGCTAAAGCCTTCCTGGGACTATGGACTTGGCCCCTGCAGTGCAGAAGGGCCAGTTCTGGATCGGAGTTGCCAACTTTTAATTTTTAAAAATGTCGGTGCTTGGGCTTTGCAAACGGATCTCACCATCAGGGTCTGTCCTGTCCTTTTGATACTTTGGCAAGCCTTTATTGGCATATGTATAGACATACAATAGGAGATCAAATTAAATACAGATCAGAAAATGCAAATCCGTACAGGGTAAAATTGGAGCCACAGCACAGAAAAAGAGCATAAAAGCATAGAAACCTAGTGGTTAATATTATTTATCAGGACATATAGCCATAGTACGAAGAAGAAACCATGGTCCTATTTCAGTTATTTCTGTATCTGGGTTATCAAGCAAAAAAAGGACCTTAAAATCGTCAGGGATCTCTGAGAACTGAGCTAATATAGGGTTCAGAAGATCCTGACGGGGTGTCAGATAAAAGGGACGTTGAAGAAGAACGTGGGGCACAGTTCCAACACATTCCTTCATACAAGGACATCACCCGCTAGAACAGGAGATCCCCCTGGAATCTGCCAGTGAGAAGAGCGGAAGGAAGAACACTAAATCTGGCCAAAGAGATGGCTCGGCACAAATTTGCAGCTATAAGTTGATGGAGATACACAGCTGGAAGATTTGCATTTGGAACAATCCCTAATTTTAAGGGAGAACAGGTTCTGTTGCCAAGCTATAGAGAGTTTACAACTCTGAGCCCAATAAGCTAGATTTTTTTTAAAAAGCCTCAGCCTATCCTTTTTCACAACAACCCTGTGAGGTAGGGTAGACTCACAAAGAGAGAGAGAGAGAGAGAGAGCGCACTACTGGCCCTAATTCACCTAGTTCGGGGCTGACATGGTTCCTGCTATGGGGGGAGACCTCCCATTGGCAGTCCTCACCACTCTGAGTGTGGTTGGAGAAAGAAAAAAAAGTGATATTGGCTATGTCACTGCATCACTTCCTGAAAAAACCTGGAACTGACACAGGGTAACTGTTTGGTGTAGAGCCAGTTTGGTGTAGTGGTTAAAGTGCGCGGACTCTAATCTGGGAGAACCGCGTTTGATTCTCCCCCCCCCCCCACATGCAGCTGCTGGTGTGACCCTAAGTCAGTCACAAGTTCCTTCAGAGCTTTTTCTCTCAAGGGCAGTCCTCGAAAGAGCTCTCTCAGCCCCATCTACCTCACAGGGTGTCTGTTGTGGGGAGGGGAAGGGAAAGGAGTTTGTAAGCCGCTCTAAGACTCCTTCGGGTAGTGAAGGGCGGGGTATAAATCCAATCTCCTCCTCCTCCTTTTCTTAGTGTATTATGGTCAGACATTTACTGTCCTAAATCAGTACAGGTTAACCAGCGATTAGATTTCATTTATTCATTGATACATTGTGATACCTTGTGGGTGTCTGTGACTCAGCTCTATAGTAGCGTTTTCTTTATCTTTGCTCCCCCCCCCCCCATCACCAATTTCTTAGGCTGGCTCAGATAAAGACATCAACTGGGGGGAAAAATGTGTAAGAACACAGAAGAAACTGTTCTACCTGCTTCAGACAGGGTGGACTGGTCCTTGAGCTTACCATTAAAATTCCCAGTGGGCCACTGGTTGACCAGAAAGAAACTGAGCCCCTGCAGGGCCGGGCATGCCCCCGGAGGATGCTCAGCTGAGACCTGACCAGTGAGAGCGCAAGATGCGGTGGACTGCTCTATTAAATTACGAACCTGCCAGACCGCTATGGTAGGGTTGCCAGCTCCAGGTTGGGAGATAACTGGAGATTTTGGAGGTTGGAGCCCGAGGAGGGTGGGGTTTGTGGAGTGGAGGGACTTCAATTAGTTATAATGCCATAGAGTCTCACCTTCCATTGTGGCCATTTTCTCCAGGTGAACTGATCTCTGTTTCCTTGAAATCAGTTGTAATCCTGGGAGATCTCCAGCTACCAACTGGAGGGTTGTCAATTCTCCTTGACTATGGTCATCTTAAAGGCAAGATCTCTCTCTGGCCACTGCTTCCCAGCATGTTATATTCAGGGGTAGAGTGTTACTGCAAATGGAGGTTCTGTTTGGCTTTCTGCAGCTCAAACTTCATGCTCTGCCAAGACTTTGGCTGCAGTCCCACACACTAAATAATCCACTTCCAATCCCCTTTCCGAATAGGTTTTGCCCGTTCACTAGGGCTGCCCGGTCCCCAGTTGGGTAAGAAGCCAAAAGTGAGAGATCACGAGAGGAGACGGAAGTCTGAACAAAACATCCATGACTAAAATAACAATGAGTCAATAAAGATATATTTGCAAAAAAAAATATTTACTATCACAGTTATGATTCTGTGGGAAAATACCTTCTTTTATCGCTCGCACACAACGGATTTTGTGCAATAACAACGACCCATTTCACATCAATTGCTTCGTCCGGGCGTGTAGCAGTAACAACTCTTATCAACTTATCCACTCTTGAAATGAACATCCAGCGCTGACTCCTCTCATATCAGAACCCAAGGTCAGAATCATAACTGTGACAGTAAATATTTTTTGCAAATATATCTTTATTGACTCATTGTCATTTTCGTCACAGATGTTTTGTTTGGACTTCAATCTCCGGTTGGGGGATGGGGATCCCTGGGTTTGGAGCTCCTCCCCCCTTTTGGAGCCCTTCCCCCCAATCCCTATAGGGCAGGGGTGGGCAAATAGCGGCCCAGGGGCCACATGCGGCCCGCCACAGAGTTTTTTGCAGCCCGCCAAGACAGTCGGCCACGTGGTGTGATAGGGTACATTTGTCTCATTAAACTGATTCTAAAATTAAATGTGCTTGCAGCTATAGATGATATGAAATTAGCACAATAAATAAATTGAATAAAACTACCACTATTTTATTTAATTTATACTTATTGATTTTTATGATACAATTTATACCTTTTCTGAAATGCAAAGTTGACTAATGAATGCAATCATTTTAAAAGGGACGGCCCACCGCTAACCTCCGCTCCCACAAAGTGGCCCCCGAGCCAAAACAATTGCCCACCCCTGCTATAGGGTATAATAGGGAATCAATCTGTGGGAATCTGGGGGGGGCTGTTTTTTGAGGTAGTGGCACCGAATTTTCAGCATAGCTGCTGGTGCCTCTCCTGAACCCCCCCCCCCCCCAAAATTTCAAAAAGGTTGGACCAGGGGGTCCAATTTTTTGAGCCCCAAAAGGAGGTGCCCCATCCTCCATTATTTCCAGTGGAGGTAAAACATTTAAGTGGAATGTGGTCCCTTTAAATGTGACAGCCAGAACTCCCTTCAGAGTTCAATCCTGGCTCCTGGCTCCACCCCCAAAGTCTCCTGGCTCCACCCCCAAAGACCCTAGATATTTCCTGAGTCAGACCTGGGAGCCCTAAAATCCAACTGGAGAGTGCATTGAAAGTTTACTGAAAGTGGATTATTTAGTGTGTGTGATCGCAGCCTCCGTCGAACCATTTTGAAGAGCCATCTAAACGGATTATATTCGCCGCTGAGCTATTCTCATTAGGGATGTCCAATCTTGGTTTCTGATTTGACAAAGAGGCCTTTTAAATTCCCGGCGTCGGTGCCAGCCCCGTGATGTTGATTATGGCCTAATGGGTAGATTGATGTTGTCAACTGTTTCTTAATCAATAGCGCTGTAATTTTTATTGTGATTAATTGTGTGGACGTTTGTCTGGAAAGATGCTTTCCACTAATGTAATATTCTGGCGTTGCCGGTCCCTGTAAATAAGCAGATAAGTTAATACTTTGACAGACTTGTTTTCGCTCCCTGCTCAGGGCCTATCTGTTGCGCTGTTTGCTAGAAATCCAAACGGGAAGATGTTGTATTAAAAACGTTTGCTAAATCTTTCAGGAATCTTTCGGTGTCTGTCAAACCTTTCTGCTGTAAAGTCTCTTGGTGTTTTGTCTCTATCATCCCTGATAACTAGGGGTGCAAGGTCTGGATTGGGAAATACCTAGAGATTTGGGGACTGGAGCCTGGGGAAGGTGGGTATTCGGGGAGGGGAGAGACATCAGTGTGGGATAATGCCACAGAGTCCACCCTCCAAAGTAGCCATTTTCTCCAGGGGAACTGATCTTGATTGTCTGGAGATCAATTGTAATAGCGGGAGATCTTCAAGTATTACTTGGAGGCTGGTAGGGCTACCAAGTCAGCCCGGGGGGCGGGGGATCCCCCGCTACAGGGATTCCCGATCCGTCAGCCAGCATTCGGCCAGCGGGGCGAACCCCACCCCCGAAGTCATCCTATCAGGACGACGTCCCCATTGTAATGACGTCACTCGGAAGTGACATCATCACGTTGGGTACGTTGCCGGGACAACCCTCTAGCAATCGCCCCAAAACTCTATGATACCATAGAGTTTTGGGGCGATTGCCAGAGCGTCGCCCTGGCAACGCCCCCAACGTGATGATGTCACTTCCGGTGACATCGTCATGGCGCGCACACAAGCGTGCACGCTGGGGAAGCTCCCAGCGCCAGGAGGACTCCACCCCGCCAGTAAGTTTTTAGGACTTGGCAACCCTAGAGGCTGGTGGCCCTACTGATAACCTTTCCATTTAGGCTTTTTTTTGGAGTTAAGGAGTTCTCCCCTCTCCCTTTTTTAGTGCTAGTGGGTTTGTCAGTTACTGATTTTTTTTTCAAAATAAATTGTTGGTTTTTCTTTTGGAATCTCCTTTCTCCCAACAGAGCAAGGACCCAAGGTGGATGAAAACAATTGATACATTACAAATATATATATATTTGTATATATTATCTATTATTATATATCATTATATTACAGGGGTTCCCAACCTTTTTGAGCTGTGGGCACCTTTAGAATCCTGACGTAATGTGGTGGGCATAGCCACAAAATGGCTGCCAGAAAATGGCTGCCACAGCAGGCAGAGCTAGCCACAAAATGGCTGCTGCAGCTTACCTTCTGTCACACAGTGACATTTCTTGTGGTGTGGTGGCAGCAGCTGCACGGGAATACCTGGAAATGATTAGGGTTGCCAGCCCCCCAGTGGGAGCAGGGGAACCCACACTTTTGAAGGCTGTTGTCCACTGCTGGCCAGCTGAAAATCCTGCCCCCCAACAGACCTTTTTGGGCCTATTTCTGGTCAGGGTGACACTCTGGTTTTTGGGCAAAACTCTATGGTTTGAAGCCGAAGTTACCATAGAGTTCTGCTCAAAATGCAGAGTGTTACCCCCAACCGGAAGTAGGCCTGAAACCAGAAGTAGGCCCAAAAATGCACAGCATCACTTCCAGTCTCCTGGAAGGATGTTGGGAGACCCCTGCTGGCCAGGTAAGTCGACTTGTCAACAGTAGAAGTGATGGTGGTAGCTCTAAGAATCACCAAAAACTCTGTGGTTAGGGTTGCCAAGTGTCCCTTACTTACCGGCGGGGGGGAGTCCTCCATCGTCCAGGAGTTTCCGGCGACGTCACCCGGAAGTGACGTCATCACGTTAGGGGCATTGCCAGGGCGACGCTCTGGCAATCGCCCCAAAACTCTATGGTATCATAGAGTGACGTCCGGGTGACGTCATTACGTTGGGGAAGGAGGGTGGGGTTCCCCCTGCCGGCCAAATGCTGACCAGCAGATTGGGAACCCCTGTAGCGGGGGATCCCCGCCCCCCGGGCTGACTTGGCAGCCCTATCTGTGGTGTTCCCCAGAAGTGACGTTATCACATGGGAGACACACTCTTCTGTCCCTACCCCCTCCTGCTGGTTGCCAGGCTCAGCCTGATAACTCCACTTTTTGCAAATCTTATCTTCAAAGAAGTTTGAAATGAAGTAACAGGCTATAGCCCTGACCTGGACAGCCCAGGCTAGCCTGGTTTTATCATATCTTGGAAAACCCTATGGGGTCACCATAAGTTTGATTGCCAAACCCCCCCCCCCCGGCTGTAATTTTAGAGGAACAAGACAGTGGCATGACAAATCACCAGGTTTCAAAGGCTATCTTGTTAAGTCCCTGGGCAGGTTAGATGTCTGATGACCTTTGACATCAGATCTTGGAGGCAGGTGGGTGTCCATAAGAACACAAGAACATAAGAGAAGCCAATGCTGGATCAGGCCAGTGGCCCATCCAGTCCAACACTCTGTCACACAGTGGCCAAAAACACCAGGTGCCCTCAGGAGGTCCAGCAGTGGAGGCAGGACACTAGAAGCCCTCCCACTGTTGCCCCCACAAGCATATAGAGCATCACTTACCCCAGACTGAGAGTTCCTACCTATACTTTGTGGCTAATAGCCACTGATGGACCTCTGCTCCATATGTTTATCCGATTCCCTCTTGAAGCCGTCCATGCTTGTAGCTGCCACCACCTCTTGTGGCAGTGAATTTCATGTGGTAATCACTCTTTGGGTGAAGAAGGACTTCCTTTTATCCGTTCTAACCATGTCCATATAAGGGCTGCCTCACAGCCTGTATGGGACTCCTCATTTTCTCCCCGGTGGTCTTTATTCCATCCATTTTTTGTTCTGCAGGACGTGTCCGAAAGGGTACCGCTGCCACAAGGCCGGTGAGAATCCTGACTATGGCTTCACGAGCTTCGATACTTTCGGCTGGGCCTTTCTCTCCTTGTTCCGCCTCATGACGCAGGATTGCTGGGAACGCCTCTATCAACAGGTAGAAGATGCATTGATAGATGTGGGGAACGAAAACTCGTGCCCTGTTCACAGTCTGCTTTTTAAATTAAAGAGAAAAGGCCAGTGGCGAAGCCAGTTCGGTTTACCCCTTTGAAATTTTGAGTTAGTAATGTTGGTTGCTTTAGGGTGCCTTTCACTCACAATCATAGGGGCATTGCTTCCCTGTGGGAGAAATACTGGGTGACTGACTTTGAATGACACAATTATGTGAGGGGAACTGATTGGGCGGTCTTTTCCACATGATTAGCAGGTCCAGGAGGGAAGGTACTGATTGGATGGAAAAGACACACATGTTATTAAGGCTGTTTTTACATCTGACTTTCCTGCTGGAATCATTCTAGTTCCAAAAAAACCTGCCCACACCTTTGTGCGGTGTGAAACCGTGCTGCTACTGAAATGTCCACATCTACTAATTGCCCTGCTGTGATCAAGCTAGTATTCAACCGGCATTATTTTGCTTTAAACAATTGCTGTTGATTAGTGCACTTAGACCCCCTGGAGTGAAATTTCACACCACTGTGAAATCAGCACAGGAAAAGACAGCAGTCAAACTACTTTAGAGGGGAGGTGTAAAATGACCCTAAGACATTCAAATGCCCCGCACCTGTGGGGGAAATCACACAAGGAAATTACTGTTGTATAAAAGGGACCACAGTTAGCCCCAATTCCAGGGGGGCTGAGTCCACATACAGGGCTCCCGTGCTTACATGGAGCTCTTCAGATGCAGGTTACTGGGAGTTAGTTAGTTAGTTTTTTTTACATGCCGATAATGAACCCGAATGTACACAATGAAGAGAATGAAGAATTGATTCATGTCACCAGTTTGGTACACACCGCTGGCAAAATTACTGTAGGTGGGGTGATAGAGGGAGCAAGGTGTGATTTTGATTGGCTGATGACTGAGAGTGGGAGAGGAGATGTTCTGAGAGGAATCTCTGTGTGGTTATCTATGAAGGATTCAGTGTGTGAAGTTGGAGAGTGAACATAGTCTGTGTGACTTTGGGATCTTAAATCTTTTTCTGAGTGATTTAGACCAACAATTTAGACTGTGTGACTAAGGCTGTTTTTACATCTGACTTTCCCGCTGGAATCATTCTAGTTCCAAAAAAACCTGCCCACACCTCTGTGCGGTGTGAAACCGTGCTGCTACTGAAATGTCCACATCTACTAATTGTCCTCCTGTGGTCAAGCTAGTATTCAACCGGCTTGATTCTGCTTTAAACAATTGCTGTTGATTAGTGCACTTAGACCCCCTGGAGTGAGATTTCACACCACTGTGAAATCAGCACAGAAAAAGACAGCAGTCAAACTACTTTAGAGGGGAGGTGTAAAATGACCCTTTGAGAGATGGTTCTATTCTGCGTGAATAAAACAAAGAGACTAGCCTGTGTGGCTATATATATAAAAAAGAGACAGATTAGCCTGTCAGAATGGAGTTTGGAGTTTGAGAGACTGTTTGTAGCACCAAGCATTGCCAGTTATATTTACAAGTACCTTTCTTCAACAACTGTTCAAAATAACCAGAAACCTATTCTGTTCTATATTAAATAAATCAATTTTTGTCTAAACTTATCCTAGAAATCAGTACAGTATTTCCTCAGGGCCACATAGTCCTCTGAAGTGCCCAGACCCTAGGTCATACTACCAAAAGAGAGAGATTTGGAATTTTTAATTCCTGGTGGCAGCAGAAAACTACCAAGTTTAAATACACAGAGAGTGTTTAAAGGAGGAACAGGCTCCCCAAATAGCAAGAACCACACTCCGCTTGAAAGTGTTGTCGCAGTCCATTAACCAGGACACATTGGTGGATTCTGTCTGCTCAAATGTTTTGTTGGCGGGTAGAAAAATGAAATTTGGTGCAGCACCATAGAACATGTGCATTTACATTTGATTGTTTTGTGTGTGTGTGTGCGCTTGTAAATAAAAATCAGTATCACTCATCACATAACTGGCTCTGCTGGTGAAATTCCTGATGGCACTTTGGTTTTGGCCACTTTGTGAGTTAGACCATTGGCCTGATCCAACATGGCTTCTCTTATGTTCTTATGCTTGGCATTCTTGGTGCTTGGGTGGCAACAGTTGAAGAGGCTTCTGGAGTTCTGGCCATGCTGGTGGACCTCCTTATGGCCCCTGGGTTTTGGCCACTGTGTGACATGGAGTACTGGACAGGATGGGCCATTGGCCTGATCCAACATGGCTTCTCTTATGTTCTTATGCTTGGCATTCTTGGTGCTTGGGGGGCAACAGTGGGAAGGCTTCTGGAGTTCTGGCTTTGTTGGTAGACCTCCTAATGGCCCCTGGGTTTTGGTCCCTAGGTGGCACGGAGTGTTGGACTGGATGGGCCATTGGCCTGATCCAACATGGCTTTTCTTATGTTCTTATGCTCTGCATTCTTGGTGCTTGGGGGCAACAGGGAGAGAGCTTCTGGTGGCCTGGTCCCACTGGTGGACCTCCTGATGGCACCCAGGTTTTGGCCACTGTGTGACACAGAGTTGGATTGCATGGCCTATTGGCCTGATCCAACATGGCTTCTCTTATGTTCTTATTGGCTTCAAGAGGAGATTGGATTAACATATGGAGCAGAGTCCATCGGTGGCTCCGTCTGGGGCAGTGATGCTCTATAGTCTTGGTGCTTGGGGGGGGGGCAACAGTAGAAGGGCTCCTGTCCAGCCCATACCGATTTGCAAAGTCACTGTCTTACATTCCAAGTGAGTTATTTAATTAAAGCGTTTATTCACCACCTTTCCACTCTGCAGAACTCAAGGCAGCTTCCAAAGTAAATAAAACAACAATTATTAGAGGAGGGCAGGGAGCTGTTCCCATTGGCAGCAGAGGAAAGGACTCGCAATAATGGGTTTAAATTAAGGGTGGGAATGGACTGGCTGGATACTAGTAAAAACCTTTTTACAGCAAGAGTTGTGCAACAGTGGGATCAGCTGCCTAGAGAGGTGGCGAGCTCCCCCTCATTGGCAGTCCTTAAGCAAGGGCTGGACAAACACTTGTCAGTCCTATGAGGAAAGGTTGAAGGAGCTGGGTATGTTAAGCCTGGAGAGGAGGCAACTGAGAGATGATGTGACAACCGTCTTCAAGTACTTGAAGGGCTGTCATACAGAAGAAGAAGAGATTGGATTTATACCCCGCCCTTCACTCCCCAAGGGAGTCTCAGAGCGGCTTACAAACTCCTTTCCCTTCCCCTTCCCACAACAGTCACCCTGTGAGGTAGGTGGGGCTGAGAGAGCTCTGACAGAAGCTGCTCTTTTTCAAGGACAGCTCTTATCAGAACTATGGCTTGCCCAAGGTCATCCAGCAGGTGCAAGTGGAGGAGTGGGGAATCAAACCCGGTTCTCCCAGATTAGGGTCTGCGCACTTAACCACTACACCAAACTGGCTCTAGAGGATGGTGCGGAGTTGTTTTTGGTTGCCACAGAAGGTTGGACCAGAACCAACGAGTTGAAATTAAATCAAAATTTTTTTGCTTAAACGTTAGGAAGAACTTTCTGACAGAACGGTTCCTCAGTGGGACAGGCTTCCTCGGGAGGTGGTGGGCTCTCCTTCCTTGGAGGTTTTTAAGCAGAGGCTAGATGGCCATCTGACAGCAATGCTGATTCTGTGGACTTAGGCAGATCATGAGAAAGGGAGGTCAGGAAGGGTTGCATCAGTGCTACGTTCTTGTGGCCCTTTCTGACACGCCCAGGGAAATACCAATCGCCACTTTGCGGTCAGGAAGCCATTTTGTTCTCCAGGCCAGTTTGGTCAGGGATTCTGGAGGATTTTTGTCATCTTTTGGGCATGAAACAAGGGTCACTGGGGGTGTAACCTAATGGTGACACAGATGAGCTAGAGTGACAATGGCGTGGTGAGATTCATGTTTCCAGACAAAAGAAGCCTCTGGAGTTTCCCAGGTACCCCTCACAACAGGTGAGAACTGTTCCTAACAGGTGTATTCAGTTGAACCTGAAAGTTAATGTTTTCCTTGGCAGCCTGGAATAAAGCTGAGGAAATGCAGATGCAGGACAAACCACTGAAAGAGTCTGACAGGAATGAAGCGATTAGCCAGAAGGGGAAAATACCATTGAATCAATAGTGTGGCAGGATTTGAGACAAGGAAATTGCTTACAAACATAATCCATTCATACCAGAGGAGATGGGCTAGATGCGTTGTCCTTCTGTCTGCATCTCAGCAAACAATAGGCAGCGTCTTAGCCATTAGTTGTGAAACCTTGGGGCCAGAGGGAGTGATTATCCAGCCTTTGTTCCACAGAGAAGTAGAGAGGAAGGAGGGGGAGAGACGTGGCGGGATTTGGCAACTTGCTAGCCCTGTTGTTGTCTGATTCTGCAGCGGCTTTTCCCTCTCGTTTTAGGAAACCCAGGTTGGCATAGAAATTCCCCTCTGCATTGCATGCTGCTTTCACTTCCTTTGATTGTCGGCTTTTATGGCAGCCTCCACACTGCATGCCACTTTCGAGTTCTTTGTTCCTTGAATTTTATTGTACCTTCTGCAGAGATTTATGGCTGTTTTAGGGCCATTCAGGGGTGACTCTGCAGTCAGCACAGCTGTTGCCCTGAGGTATTTGAATGTGCTTTTGAGCTGCATTTTCCCCTCCCAGTTGAGAAAATGTGGAATGAATGCTAGAAGCAGAATTGCTGACTGAGCCTGTGTCTCTTGACAAGAATGTTTCTTAGGTCACGATCAGACGGATCTTTAGATCCGACCCAGGCACGAGTGCCTGGCAAATTTAAAGGGAATGTCCAGACAGCGACATCTGGGAAAGGTGATGCTTCCGTGATTAGCCTGTTGAACCCCGCCAGGGAGCCATACTTTAAAGATACCGGTGAAAGTCCGTGCTATTGCTTGCCGATGGGCCAATGGCGGACTTTCCTCCGTCTGATCGTTCCAGCATGCAATCAGCCCATTGGGATAGTCTGACTCCAGACCATCCTGAACCACCGCTATTTAAAAAAATTCGTAGCGATAAGTGCTTAAACACATAAACGTGCGACGGCCGCAGAGCTTTGCTCAAACATTCTGGATGATTTCATGTTTCTGAATGGCCCGTGAAATTTATGAACTTTGTTAACTGAAATGGTACCTAGAGGAAGGTACCACTGGCCGTGCTTTTTCCATTCAAGTCCGTGCACGAGTGGAAAAACTAATACACGGTGAGGCGCATTTGTGCATGCGCAAACAGATTTTTTTTAAAAAAAAAAAACCCTTACCGCACGGTTCCTACAGGTGGATGCCGTCTAGACAATCCACCGCAGAGTCCACACGTGTTAAGGCGATTCACAAGGGAGATGTCTGGTCATGCAACACTGGATAAAAAAGATCATGGTCGAATTAGAGCCGGGCCAATGGCGGGATTAAGAACATAAGAACATAAGAGAAGCCAATGTTGGGTCAGGCCAGTGGCCCATCCAGTCCAACACTCTGTGTCACACAGTGGCCAAAAACACCAGGTGCCCTCAGGAGGTCCAGCAGTGGGGCCAGGACACCAGAAGCCCTCCCACTGTTGCCCCCCCACACACATTCAAGCACCAGTAATACAGAGCACTACTTGCCCCAGACTGGAAGGTCCTATCTCTACCTTGTGGCTAATAGCCACTGATGGGCCCCTGCTCCATATCTATATATCTAATAGCGAAAGTACCCCCCCCCCGTGTGGATACCTAAATCCGTGGGGGGGGCACCTGGGGGGCAGGGAGGTTTTTCTACAGACGGGAGGAACTCCCCCCGTTTGCAGAAAAATCGAAAAAGTTCTAAAAAATTTTCAGGGGATCTTTAAATCCCCTGAAAAGTTAAAGCATTCTCTGCGCATGCGCAGAGAAGGCTTTGACTGTTGTTGGGAAGGGGGTGGTAGGCAACATGGCGAGGCCTTGCCGCCGCCGATTTTCGGGGAGGGTGGGGGGAGGGCGGGGGAAGAGGCCCAGCGTGCAGCGGGTCTTGCCACCGTTGCCACTGATTTCGGGGATGGCTGGGGGAGGCAGGGGGGAGAGGCCCAGTGCGCTGCGGGGGAAGGCAGGGGGAGGGAGAGGGGAGAGGCTCACCTGCCCCCCCACGAGTATTGTGGGTCCACCTGCTTGTGTTTATTTAATTCCCTCTTGAAGCCGTCCATGCTTGTAGCTGCCACCACTTCCTGTGGCAGTGAACTCCACGTGTCGATCACTCTTTGGGTGAAGAAGTACTTCCTTTTATCTGTTCTAACCTGACTGCTCAGCAATTTCATGGAGTGCCCCCAAGTTCTTGTATTGTGAGAAAGGGAGAAAAGTACTTCTTTCTCGACCTGCTCTATCCCATGCATCATCTTATAAACCTCGATCATGTCACCCCTCAGCCGTCGTTTCTCCAAGCTAAAGAGCCCCAAGCACTTCAACCTTTCTTCATAGGTTGAATTAGCTGCCCATCTGAATGCACCCTTCTTCTCCTTAGCAAGTCATCTCTCATGCCGAGTCCGGCTATTGGGGTGCAGTGCTATTAGGAGTTTCTCCAAGGTGTTGGGGTGTCTTTTCTCCTGTGGAAAGACCACCCCCGTTGGAGGGCTCTGGGGCACTGTTACAAGGTCATCCATTGCCTTCAGTGCTGACCCTGCGTAGCTGATCACTGGTCCAGCTGGTGATACTGAGGTGTTCCCTTACAAAGGCTTCCCAAAGGTGGCGCAGAACTATTCTAATAAAAGCACTGACATAAAATTCAGCCCCCCCGCTGTAACAACCCCGAAACGACTCTTTCCTTTCTGTCTTCACAGACCCTTAGATCTGCTGGCAAGATCTACATGCTTTTTTTTATGCTGGTTATCTTCCTGGGGTCATTTTATCTCGTCAACTTGATCTTGGCCGTGGTGGCCATGGCGTACGAAGAGCAGAACCAAGCCACTATCGCTGAAACGGAAGCCAAGGAAAGGAAGTTCCGGGAAGCCATGGAAGCACTGAAGAAAGAGCAGGAGGTTGGTACAGGTTACCGTCAGTGGTTTCTGAGCAAACTGGTTGCATATCGGGCCTATTGTAGATCTGTGTTTCCTCGATGTAGACGGCTTAGGGCCGTCTTTGTTTTACGGCTTTTGTACATCGCCCAGAGCCTTGCTGTGGCTGCGACTGGGCGATTCATAAATACAATCAATGATAAATAATAACCTCCAGGTGGGACCCGGAGAGCTCTTGGAATTACAACTGATCCCCAAATGATGGAGATTTGTTCACCCGGAAAGAAATATCTACTTTGTGGCTATTTATTTATTTATTTATTTCGACATATCCCGCCTAGCCAGCAAAGCCGGCTCAAGGCGGCTAACAACATAAAATCAGCAACATGCAGGGTTAAAATGAGCAACATGTAAAAATTTTTAGCTCACGTTAAAATACAACTTAAACAATAAAACCGAGTAGATGGCAGCGAATACTAAACCAACACCAAAAACAGCATCCTACTTATTTCCGGCCAGGAGGCTTCCACCACAGATGTTCTAGAGGTGACTCACCAGCCACCTGCTAAGGGCCATTCCCTCCGGCGGCGGCTCCAAAAGCCTGGCAGAAGAGCTCCGCTTTGCAGGCCCTGCGGAACTGCAAAAGGTCCCGCAGGGCCCTGATGTTCCCCGGGAGCTCATTCCACCAGTGGGGAGACGCCACCGAGAAGGCCCTATTCCTGGTGGTTGCCAACCTGGCCTCCCTCAGGTCCGGAAGGGTCAGGCGATGTTGAGTACCTGACCGCAGTGCTCTCTGGGTCATATATGGGGAAAGGCGGTCCCTTAGGTACCCTGCTAAGGTCCCTCCCCACACCAAGCCCCACCCTTCTCAGGCTCCACCCCCCAAATCTCCAGGTATCTCCCAGCCAGGAGATGGCAACCCTAGTAGGGCGGTCTGTCCCACACAATCGCTTGGATCCAGTGGTGAGCAGCTCTGCTTACGCAAGTCCCTGTGCAACACCAAACCCTGTCCTCCCTGTGTATCATAGTGGCCAGAAATTGGTTGCACAAGATTTTGAGGAAGAGCAAACACAAATGAGGATACAATGAGGCTGGCTTAGTGCAAATGGCTACCATGGTCTGGGCACATTTCTGCTTGTGCAGGAGCTCTACCACAAGTGGAAATTTTGTGCTGGATTAGGGTTGCTAGGTCCCCTCCGGGGGGCGGGGAAAATTGGTCCGTTCCCTGCTTGATTCGTCCGTTCCCTACCATCCCGGATTGAGCCGCCAGGGGGAACCCCACTTCCCAAATGCGGGGATTGCGGAAACTTGCTCGATGTGTTGATGTCACCTGGAGGTGATGTCATCACACCGGGCACGTTGCGGGGAGATGCTCTATCATTCAAGGGAAAACTCTATGGTTCCCCCTTGAATGGTAGTGGTCCCGCCCCCAACGTGCCCGACACGATGACGTCAATTCCGGGTGACATCATTGCATCGCGCACGCTTTGCGCGCGTGCCAAAGGTCTCCAGGACAGTGCCTGGGACTCCCCCGCTGAAACTAAAGTAAGACTTGGCAACCCTATGCTGGATCCAGCCCAGTGGTTTCTGTACAGGGATATGGGCCTGTTGCCTATCACACCGCTCAGCAAAGTTAGAAGTCTTCCTCCAGAGTAAGGGAGTTTCCTCCAACTTAAGCAGCTCTTTCTCTGGCAGAGGGAACCACTTAATTTGGAGATAGGCTCTTTAGGCTGAAGGAAGGCTTCAGTGGAGGTGGCTGAGGACCGCTCCACAAATCCGTGCCAGAGCTTGAGTCTGGCCAGACTTTATTCCCTTGCAGCCCATTGGCTGTCAAAGGATGAGCAGGGTACCAGGATACAGGCCGTCGCTTCTGTGGAAGAGAAATTGTGCACATGGCCCATCCACCACTGTGTCCAGTGAGTGTGTATGTGTTCTGATGGCCACCGTGCTGTGGCGCTCTGCTTCTCATGCCACTGCAGCACATGGCAAAATAGATGTGGATATGTGTATCGCATACAAAGACATGACCTGGACGGGCCAGGTGCTAGCCTGATCTCATCAGATCTCAGAAGTTAAGAAGGGTTGGCCCTGGTCAGTGCTTGGGTGGGAGACCACCAAGGAAGTCCAGGGTTGCTACGCAGAGGCAGGCAACGGCTAGCCCAATCTCATCAGATCTCGGAAGCTGAGCAGGGTAAGCCCTGGTCAGTAGCTGAATGGCATATCACCAGGGAAGTCCAGGGTTGCTATTCAGGGGTGGGCAATGGCTAGCCCAGTCTCATCAGATCTGGGAAGCTGAGTGGAGTCAGCCCTGGTTAATACTTGGATGGGAGACCACCAAGGAAGTCCAGGGTTGCTGTGCAGAGGCAGGCAATGGCAAACCACCTCTGAACGTCTCTTGCTTTGACCTGGATGGCCCAGGCTAGCCTGATCTCACCAGACCTCTGAAGCTAAGCAGAGTCGGCCCTAGTTCATACTTGGATGGGAGACCACCAAGGAAGTCCAGGGTTGCTACAGAGAGGCAGGCAATGAAAATCACCTCTGAACTTCTCTTGCCTTGAAAATCCTATGGGGGTCACCAGAAGTCAGCTGCAATTAGACAGCACTTTCCGCCATCATCACACACAAATAATGAACAGATATTGCACACACACCCCTTATTCAAGGCTGTGACATGCTCTTGGGAAGTGATGTCAAGTTGCAGCCAACTTACGGCAACCCCGTAGGGTTTGCAAGGCAAGAGACAAATGGAGAGAACCAAGGACCGCTCCACAAATCCGTGCCAGAGCTTGAGTCTGGCCAGACCTTCTGCACCTGTAGCCCACTGGCTGTCAAAGAGCCTGGGAAAGAAGGGCCAGCACCGTGCCTAGGAGCTAGAGGCCCACCCTGACCGCACCCAAACACTGGAGTGGAGGCAGGGGTCAGCTTTCTACCAGGAGCCTCTGCTTTCCGAGAAATCTCTGCCTCTCCCCGGAAAGCAGAAGCAACCGTGCGTGTTATTTCTGCTGATACAGTGTTGGCGAGCAAAATCTTATCCCACAAAGCGCCGGAGCCCGCTGTGACTGGGGATCCAGAGCGATAAACACAAACCGCGGGCTTAACGCCCCCCGCGTCTATAATACAGAGATAAGATGGACTTTTCTCTGCCACATGCCCGGGCTGCCTGCTCTCTGCGTCAGCTATCTGGAGGAATCGCAGCAGGGAGAGACTGATAACACCAAGAGGTGCTAGAAATCAAGCTGAAGCCAAATTAGAAAAATATATATATTATAGTAATAATAATAGAGGGTCTGGAAGGGGGCGGGGGACCGACAACCCGACAACAATATGACAGTAGTCATGAAGAAGGAAGCAGGTGACCAGGCAAGGAAAAGCAAAAAAGGAAAAGGAAAAAACAGGTAAAGACTCGAACTTTTCTCTTCCTGAGTCATTTCTCAACCAAACAACCCATTATTTATTTACTAATACTTCAATTTATACCCCACCCTTCCCGCAAGCAGGCTAAGGGCAGCTTACACCAGGAGTGTCGAATTCATTTGTTATGAGGGCCAGGACTGACATAAATGAGACCTTGTTGGGCCGGACCATGTGTGTCATAAAATATGATGCCAGGTAGCAAAGATATCTTTCCTATTATATAAAGCCGTTTTCAAGTGGCAAGATTCCATGGGGCGCCAAAATCAGTAGGCTGGATGGACTGCCACTCAAAAGGGGGTCCCTGGCCATTGGCTGCATTCTCTCCCTGCTTTGCCTCAGTCCCGCCCACAGAGCCACCGGCCAGCGTGCCAGCCTCAGTCTGGAGGGAGCCAGTGAAGGGGAAGGATCGACGGTGCTGGGTCCACTCTTCTCTTCTGCCCATTGCCAGGTGTGTCTAACTGTCCCCTCAGTGGCCTGCTTCCGTCAGTGAAAAGACAATGGACTATCAGCATAACCCCCTCCACCGCACACTGCCAGCGTGCCCAGAATAAACTGTCAGAATAAACTGTCAGAAACAGGGGGCATTTCACACAGTACCCTGTAGCGCTTCAGGACCGGTACAAAGAACTGAAGAATGCTTGGGAGGAGTTTTCAAGGTAAACCAGCTCAGGAAAGCTTCCCCAATGGGAGAGGCATGTTTCTGTGTGAAAGGGCCACTATGCTCCGTTAGGAATTCGGCACTAATACAGTTCTGTGTAAAATGCCTGACAGAAACCATTACTGAAGAGTTCCTGAAACGGAGCATATTGGCTGTGTGAAATTCCTCAGGCTCTTACTCCTGCTTAGCTCCACCATGGCTGGCTGGCTAATGAGGTGGGCCAGCAACCATCAAACCATTCCCTTCAACCCCCTGTAGTGCGCCTGACTTTCACCCTAGGGTTGCCAATCTCCAGGTTGGACCTGGAGATCTCCCACTGTTACAATTGATCTCCAGATGACAGAGATCAGTTCCCCTGGAGAAAATGGCTGCTTTGGAGGATAGACCGTATGGCATTATAGCTTGCTGAGTCCTTCCATTCCCCCCCCCCCAAAATGCTGCCCACCAAAGGATCTACCCCCCAAATCTTCAGGTATTTCCATCATAGGGTTGCCAGGTCTAGGTTGGAAAATCCCTGGATACTTTGGGGGTGGATCCAGGAGAGGGTGGGGTTTGGGGAAGGGAGGGGCCTCAGCATGGTACAATGCCATAGAGTTCACCCTCCAAAGCAGCCATATTCTCCAGGGGAGCTGATCTCTGTAAGCTGGAGATCCATTGTAAAAGCAGGAGATCCCCAGGCCCCACCTGGAGGTTGGGAACCCTATTCCATCATCAGAGCCGGCAACTATCCCCTCAGTGCCCGTTGCTAGGCAGCCAAGCATGCTTCTCTGAAAGCCCCTTTCCACACCTATGTTGGCCTTTGGGAGAAAACCCACTGGGGCCAGCTGAACAGAATGCCATAGAGGCCACCCTCCAAAGCAGTCATTTTCTGCAAGGGAGGGGGGAGGATCTGTTGTCTGGAGACCTGGTGATCTTCAGGCTCCACCTGGAGGTTGGCTACCCTAGGCGTTTGTGTTTGTGTGTGTGTTTATGTGTGTGTATGTGTGTTTTTGAGTGTGTGTGTGTGTGTGTTTGAGTGTGTTTGTGTGTGTGTCTGTGTGTGTGTGTTTCTGCATGTTATTGTGTTTGTGTGTGTGTGTTTGTGTGTTTGTTTGTTTGTGTGTGTGTGGTGAAGAGGCTTGAACAAAAACGGCAGTCTGAAATGGCAAACCGTTCCAAAGACGGCTCCAAAATGGTAGGGGAAGGGCTGTCTGAAACAGCTGTCACTGTACCAGTTTATTACAAGCCAGAAAGCAGGATCTGCTAGACCCATTGTTGCCAATCTCCAGGGGAGGGATGGAGATCACGCTAAATTACAACTGCTCTTCAGATGGCAGAGATCTTCCCCTGGAGAAAATGGTGGACTCTGTGTCATTATACCCTGCTGAGGTCGCCACAGCAAATAGACGCTGAGTGCCCAAGGCCGGGGCACTCTCCCAGAGCCTCTTTCTAGAGCCCGTTGTATTTATTTCCTCAACGGGTCTTATTCCTAGTAAACTTTATAAAGGACACAAACACAAAGGTTTGGGTTTTTTTTAACTTAAAATAAAAGCATGCTTAAAACATTGGCACTCTTGCAATATTTTGTTTATTTAACAGTGTCTAATAACTGAAACCTCTTGCTCTGAATTCTTGCATCCAAATGTCTGTGCTGTTGCAATCCTGAGTGTGCTGTTCAGGTGTGTCTCTGTAAGCTGCAAACCTACGATGACGCAGCAGCAGCAGAACTGGAGGAAGAAGCAGAGGACAGCCAGTTCCACTGCGGGCCTGACAGAAGCCCTCTGGGGGCCTGATCTGGCCCCCGGGTCGCATGTTTGACACCCCTGGCTTACACAATCGGTATAAATACCCTTAAAACACATAAAACAGATTAAAACTGTCAATACAATTCAGTACGCTAAAACCATAAAATCGTAAGGTGCTAATACTGTTAGAGTCCCTTAAGATGGGTGTAGAACTTTGGGGATATATGCTGTTGGGTGGAGCAATGAAATACTTAATTTGCATATTGGGAGGAGCATGTGTAGTGAGTGACTGGGTAAATCTACCTGAGGAGGGGGAGGAGCAAAGAGAGACCTAGTTGTTGGTCTCTTCAAGGACTGGTTTGCTGAAATGCCTCAGCTGACTTCTTCTGGAGGAGGTGAGCCCCCAGACATATCTGACTTTGAATTGATGCTGACTCCTCCTCTCGGATGGTGAGGAGAGAGGCCCTGAGAACTTTCCTTTCCCTGGAGGCCTGCTGCTGAGGGATTGTGACTGGACCAACTCCAACAAGAGAACAGTACTTCTGGACCACTGCCTGCTGGACCTTTGGCTTGGGAAGGGAAAGGCGTTTGGGGGGTGGGAGGTACAACACACTGTGTGCAGAACTGTATTTTCTTTGTTGTAATAAATAGTTGCTTTGCTTAAGCCAAGGTGTGTGAGTGGGAGGGGGCTTTAAAAAAGGAGGCCCTAAATTTTGACCTTATTTCCAACACCTGGGTTACATGGGGTTAAATTGCTTAAGTTGGCAGGGGGTCATTTGGGGCCGGAGTGAGGCGGAGCAGCGCTCTGCCAGCCCAGGAGTGGGCACTAGGGCAGCCACAGAGAATCTGATTCGATTCGGCCCGCCGCCAAATTGCTGCTAAAATTCAGTGGTGGCTTAAAAAGCGGGTGGAGGGGAGGGGGGTTGAGGGAGAGGCTCCAAACTTACAGGGTAGCTGCTAGAGCCTCTCCCACAAATACCCACCAAGTTTCAAGAAGATTGGACCAAGGGGTCCAATTCTACGGGCCCCCAAACACATTGCCCCCATTGTTTTCTATGGTGGGGAAAAAGTGACTGCCAAGGAAGTCCAGGGTCGCTATGCAGAGGCAGGCAATGGCAAATCACCACTGAATGTCTCTTGCCTAGAGAATGCTTCAGGGTCACCAGAAGTCAGCTGTGAATTGGTGGCACACTGTGCTTTTACAAATCCCACTCTTGGCCCAAGGCTTGGGGATATTCTGTCTATCTATCATCCACCCATCTGTCTGTCTGTCTGTCTGTCTGTCTGTCTGTCTGATTTATACCCTGCCCTCCCAGCCAAAGCCGGCTCAGGGCGGCTTACATAAAAAGAATAAAAGCACATAAGTGAACAAGTATAAACAATCCTAAAACCAGCTAAAAATAGTACAACATTATGAGCTGCTAGAAAAATTAAGTAAAAAGGATAATAATAATATTATTAAGTGACGGCGGCCACCATTCAGTTTCCTCCCCTGAAAGAAGGGGTCGTGGCTCAGTGGCAGAGCATCTGCTTGGCATGCAGAAGGTTCCAGGTTTAATCCCCGGTATCTTCAGTTAAGAGATCTGGCAGTACGCAATGTGAAAGACCTCCGCCTGAGACCCCGGAGAGCCGCCGCCAGTCTGATTTGACAATACTGACTCGGATGGACCAAAGGTCTGATTCAGTATAAGGCAGTTTCACATGTTCAGGAAGGCAAATCTGAAGTCATTTTCAAAGCCGTGTCCCCTCGCAACAGGCACGGTAACTACGAGTGACCCCCATCCTATCCTGGGGGGGGGGAGGTTCGTTCATGCTAATCAGTGCTATTGTATCACACCTGTGCGCTGATGCCCCTACTTCATTCTCAATGCCTTGCTTTGTTTGCACAAGAGTTACAACGGGACTGTTTGAACAGCTGACCCCACCTATTCTCCCTCTCTCCGAATAATGGGATACTAATGGCTGTTTGAAGTTGGAGGATCAATAAAGCCAATCTGGAAAGAATGCTAATTAATTTGAACTAATGGCAAGGGCGGCAAACATAGAACGAAAAGCCATTAATTTCCCTCTGGTGAGCGTGGGAATATCATTGAAGGAGGTGATAATGATAAAATGCCTGTTTTTAACTGGCGTTTCACGCACTCGCCGACAATTAACGCGTTACCTGGTGGAGGGATGGTCACAGCCGCGATGCACACATGTCGATTTTCTATCTGGATTTCACAGCCCCCCCTGACCTCAGTGGCCCAGGTTAGCCCAATCTCGTCAGAGCTCAGAAGCTAAGCCGGGTCGGCCCTGGTTAGTACTTGGATGGGAGACCGCCGAGGAAGTCCAGGGGTGCTACGCAGAGGCAGGCAATGGCAAACCGCCTCTGAATGTCTCTTGTCTTGAAAACCCAAGGGGGTAACCATAAGTTGGCTGTGACCTAGTTGAACTTTCCAGCAGCACCCTGATCAAGTCAGTGTCTCCTGGGATTGTCATGGGGCCACGTCTCTAGTTGCCATAGTGGAGGACTTGCGTAGCCTTCCCTCCACTGGGCATCTCTTGTTCTCTGACAGGTGGGCACAGAGTGGTCCTGGAAGAGGCTCACTGTGGAGCAGCTTGATTTGTACAACCTCCCCTTTCTTTTCCTGGGGAGAAAGAATAATGCTGTTCAGGCCATCGTGCCTGCAAGCCTTCCTGTGTATTGTCTTGCTCGCACATGGTATTGTACGCGTGTGTGGCAGAAGTGAAGTGTCATGGTGACCCTTCACAAAACCAAGTGGAATGACTGCCGACTGAGAGCATGGATTGCGCCCAACTTCCTGTCTAAATTCCCTCCTTTGGCTTCTTCTGAAAGTCCTCAGATGTTTTCCCTGATAAGAAACACCCTCGTTGGCTTTGCGTTTCGCCTTGGGTGAGATCCAGCAACGTCTTGAGCTGGGCAGATGATCAAGGGGAGCTTGGGCTGTTAGAAAGTTGTCCATATTTTTCCCCCCCAGCTGCAGCATATTTCTGCTCTTTTCCTATTTCTGCAGGCATTAGCTCGGGGAATTGATTCAATGTCGCTCAGCTCCTTCGAAATGTCACCGTTGGCATCGAAAAATTCCAAAGAACGGAGAAGCCGAAGAAGAAAAAAGAAATCCTCAGGGGGAGAAGATTACAGCGAGGACCCAAAAGGTCTGAAATCTGAATCGGAAGACGGCCAGCGGAGGATGGTTAGTCTGAGCCCCAAAAAAATGGCAAAGGGGGAGACCTCTTGCAGAAATCCCACTGGAAGCGAATGCTGTGTGGGAGAAGAGGACATCGATGATTCTCTGATATGGAGGATCATGATTAAGGCTGGCTAGATTAGTATAGCTGGAATGTGGAATGGTATGGTATAGCCCCATTTCACTAGCTCTCAGAGGCTAAGCATGGTTGGTTCTTGGATGGGGGACCACCAAGGAAAGCTCTGCAGAGGAAGTTAATTCATCTCACTTGCCTTGAAAGCCCCTTGTTGGGGTCGCCATAGGTTGGCTGCCACCCTGCGGCACATACATAGTTTAATATATATGCAGACCACCAGCTCCAGACAGGGCCAGGAAAATAATCTTGAGAGACTAGTCTGCAAGCGTCCCCTGAATTAGTTGCTTCTCTGCTTCTAGTACACAGTGCTCCGGATTGCCTAGGTAAATATGTGGGTGGGTTATGAATGGAGGTTCTCATCTTCCGCAGGTGGCCCTTAAGTTGACTGCCAACTCCGTGGCGTTGTGAAATGCATAACAACCCAGGACCAAAGAATCCCTAAATGCTAAATTAACATAAGAACATAACATCAGAAGAGCCCTGCTGGCTCAGACTGAGCAGAGCGTTACACTGGCTTCTCTCCAGTCTTCTAGTAAAGTAAGATGTGGGGAAGGAACCGGCTCCAATTGGTCCTGGCGCCTGCATTCAGATGTCAGTTTTCTCAATTTCTTCTTTAATAATTATACTCCCCAAACAGAAAAAATAGAAAATGTAATAAATATGACAACAGTTATATTTATTATCTTCTGGGCGTGGGACACTGGTTACTGCAGGTGTGGAGGGGGAGGTATTTGTGAATTTCCTGCCTTGTGCAGGGGGTTGGACTAGATGACCCTGGAGGTCCCTTCCAACTCTCTGATTCTATTTTATGAGTGGTGGCAATTCTATACGTAAGCATCTGTGGCAGGTTTCCAAATATCTAAAAAATTGTCTGTCGGCATCTATATGCTGCGTCTTCAAATACAAATACTAATAAAGTACTAATTAGTACTAAAGTACTAATAAAATACTAATAGGCTCCACAATCCATTGATTTACAGAAGGCGGACACTTATCTCTCCAGGGTTGTAATACGAGCCTTTTAGCTGTAGTAAGGGCAGGGAGGGTCCATTTCCAGTGACCATTGGCTAGCCTCCAAGAGATGGGCAGGTAATTTAAAAGTCTATGGCGTCCTCAAAAATCAATGGACTTTCTAATACAGAACTGATACGAGTAATAAATTCCTCCCAGAAAAACTGAATGACAGGACGTGCCCCAAAACGTACGCTCAAGAGACGCATCCCGTGAGATCCAGTGCCAACAATCAGACACTTTACTCGGTCCTTTACCGAAAATTCGCTGCTAATATATCCTAAGAATATATATATTCAGTTGTAGGGCGGGGAAAGGAGTTTGTAAGCCGCTCTGAGGCTCCAAGTGAGTGAAGGGCGGGGTATAAATGCAATCCCTCTCTCTCCTCTCTATTTGGTGAATATGTCCCAACTTAAAATTGATAGAGAGAGCAGGTTGAGGGGGCTGTGGCTCAGTGGCAGAGCATCTCCTTGGTATGCAGAAGTTCCTGGGTTCAATCCCTGGTATCTCCAGTTAAAAAAAGGATCAGGTGGTAGACGAAGTGAAAGACCTCTGCCTGAGACCCTGGAGAGCTGCTGCCAGTGCAAGCAGACAATGCTGACCTTGGGTCTGATTCAGTATAAGGTAGCTTCGTGTGTTTTCATGTGTGTTCAGGTATAGCGTTTAGGGCCATATCCCATTGCTCGGACTAAACAGGGCGATCTAGCTCCTTATTCAATTCATTCTTAAAAGACTATGGATGTTCATGGCAAAGTGGAGTTTGACCGAAAGCTCATAAAACCAGGGAGGGGAGACAGGGAAAAGGAGGGAGCTCGGCGGTAAGCCAGGGGTGGTGCGTGATCACCAACAGCCCTCTCCGTGGCGTCTGAGCACTGCAATAGAGTTTCAACTCAATTTGAAAGGATCGGGCCGGAGGTGATGGGAAAGACCTCTGTCTGAGACCCGGGAGAGCCACTGCCAGCCTGAGTTGACGACACTGACTTTGGTAGACCAAAGGTCTGATTTGGTACAAGGCGGCTTCATGTGAAAACACAAGCAGAGAAACATGAGCAGCCACGAGGCTATTAACTTTCACAGGGATACTACAGCAGGCAGCTGTGGTGACTCTTTCCCGCGGCTGCTTTCTTTCATTTTGGGCGTCTGAACAGTTCTGGCCTCTTCCTCTACTCCACCAGCTGAGAACCTCTCTAATTAACAGGGTCGGGCTGTGTAAAATCTTCCAGTCCTTAATGGTGAATGAAGTTAGCGGCACTTTGTCGATGGCATTGATAACGCGCAGAGGATGGGGAACGGATGCGCCGAACAAATGACACCGTGCGAGCGCGTTCAGCTTTTTCAGATCCATCCAGTCCTCGAGTGACGCATGGATGGCTTGTTTTTGTTTCTTTTCTTTGTTGTATTCGTCCGGAGCCTTTATTCTCTCCCCCCCCCCCCCCGTTTAATTGAGCGGGTTGCCTTTCTAATTACAAGATCGTTAGTGCCAGAATGGCAGAGCGAGCTACTTTGCTCTGAATGGGCTCTGGCATGCCGAATGAAATGTCAGCCTGGGCGTGGAGGAAAGCGACACATTTCTCAGCATGTTCCTTCCACTGATGAGTCGGCTTTTTATTTGGCGTCCTTGAATTTGTCATCTGCAGACACACACACACACACACACAAAAGCAAACCATGGCAAGGAGTTTGCCTAAGCATGCAGTGCATCTCTCTTACAAAGCGACAGTTGGCACCTTTTGGGGAAGAGCACGGCAGAGTCATCTTCCCGCAGATAAAGTCTAACTTGCCTTCATTTTATTGACTAGGCATGTGTATTCGGTTTGTTCAATCCGAATGCACCCCTGAAGATAGCCCTATTGGCTCCTTTTCGGGCAGCCATGGGCCAAATCAGATTCTCTGTAATGTTTTTTTTCCCCACCACAGAGAACAATGGGGGGATAGAGCAACCTGTTCGGGGCCCTGTAGAATTGGACCCCCTGGTCCAATCTTTTTGAAACTTGTTGGGTATTTGGGGGAGAGGCTCCAGCAGCTACCCTGTGAGTTTGGAACCTCTCCCTCAAACCCCCTCCACTCCAGCCCCTCATATACCCGATGAGTTTTTGCCATTGACTTCAGTGGCCCATAGGGTATAATGGGGCCGAAACTGACATTCGGCTGGTGGAATGAGTCCCCAATGGGCTTGCATTGCCGAAACTGACATGCGGGGGTCATTCGGCCGCTGAAACAGATGCGGCCTGATTCGGCCTGATCCAAATCGGGCCAAATTTATTTATTTATTTGCACACCCCTAGTATTGACAAAAGGAATTGGCTTCAGTGGGCTCTTAACAGAACCCAGATGGGAAACGTTTGTTTTTTCTTTCTGCATCGTCATCCCCCTGCTATTTCACAGTATCAGTCAGGCCCAATTAGGTAGCAGTTCTGGCCTCCCAGATCTCTCTTCTTGGCATTGTTCAGGTGCCTGAATGTCTACAAATCTGCAGGGGAAACAATGGTCTATTACGCACGGGTGTTTCCCCTCGCTTTCACCATGCATGCCCGTCATGTTTTCTTTGTCGTTCTGCATCGGTTTTCCTACCTTCGGTGCTCAGTTCGCTTTCTGGCCACTGTTTATCCAGGTTTTCTGAGAGTGCTTTTGTGCTGATTTCCCCCTTGTTTCGCTTCCAAGCCGAAAGTAATTCAAAAGCATACAGATTCCCTCGGATTTCCCCCTGCCACCCGTCCCTTTGCCGGCCTTTGAAGGTCACTCCCCGCCCACATTGAGGGATACACTTTGCAACAGTTCCCACAATTGCAGTAGTTGCTTTCTCCAGCTGTTGTGGCCGTTGCTGTGTGTGTGGCCATACTGTCCGAGTCTTCTGTTTCTCCATGTGGGAAGTGGTTGGGGCTGTTCACATGAAGGGAGGAGGGGGGAAACAGAACCATTGTGAATCTGCCCAGGGAAACTGAGATGCAGTTGATCAAGCACAGAGGGATATAGTTTAGTGAGTTCATGCTTTGCATGGTTATTTTATTTATTTATTTATTTATTTATTCGATTTATACCCCGCCCTCCCCGCGAACGGGCTCAGGGCGGCTTACATGGGCTCATAGGCCAAGAAATAGTATGTTAAAATCACTAAAAACAGTTAAAACAATTTAAACATTTAAAATGAATTCCTAAGACTAACAAGCTTACAAACAGCTTCCTATAGCATGTTGTCAGATTATCAAAGCGGCGGCTCAGTGGTAAAACTCCCTATCCCCTCTGCCACCCACCAGGGTTGATTCAGGCCAGATTACATCAAAGGTGGTATAGCTGATGGATGGAATCATCGGTGGTGGCTCCTATTCGAAAGCCTGGCGGAAGAGCTCCGTCTTGCAGGCCCTGCGGTTAGATCTTGGTACCCATGGATCCTCACTTGAAAGGATGTAAAGGGGAAAGGATCTCAGTCTTTTACCAGAGCCTGGAGAAGTGCTGCCAGTTAGGATAGACAGCATGAGATTAGACTGATTATTGATCCAATGCCATGAATAGCAGTCATTTGTGTGATGATAAAAGCGTCATGGTGGTACCCTATATAAAATTATACACACACACACACACACACACACACACACACACAAAAGGGCCCCACTTGCAGGGTGGGCTTCACCTGTCAGCACTGCCTGCATAGGAAGGGCCTCTAGTTGGGCCAGTGTCAACTAGTAACAGCATGAGTTTAAAACAGTAGCAAAAGTATGTACAAAACCAGGACACCCCCCCCCCATTTGCCCCCTCCCAGTTGCTGGCACAGAGGCAAGAGGAGGGGGCTTTGTTGTGGCTCAGGGACTTACTGGCAGCCCACTTTGGGAGATGAATGGAATGCTCTGGCTTTCCGTTTGTTCCGTTCATTCCAAAGTGTTTTTTTCAAAAAAATAAACTAGATGCTGCTGACCCATGTGAAGAAAATATGGTGGAAGAATTTGTAACTCCAGACAATGGCAGCATGAAATTGACATCCTTTCCTCTGTTTCCCGTCCCCTTCTCTTTTGGGTCCTTCAAGACTGTCCTGGGTTTCACCTCTGGCTCCCTGGAAAATTCGGTGAAGCGGAAGGCCAGCCACGGTAGTGTCTTCAGCTTCCGGTTGCGCAGCAGGGACATGGGCTCAGAGGCGGACTTTGCCGACGATGACATCAGTACCGCTGGGGAGAGCGAAAGCCAGCGTGGATCCCTGCTCGTCCCGCGGAATGGGAGGCGCCTGAGCGTGCAGAGTCAGATGAGCCACAGCTCGCCCAACTGCACACTCAATGGCAAGAGGAACTCCTCGGTGGACTGCAATGGCGTGGTGTCCCTCATTGGAGGAGGAGGAAGCCCAGACCCAACTTCTCCAACGGACAACCTGTTGTCCCCGGTTATTATGGAGAAATCTGGAACTGGAGATTCGGTGAGTCCGCTTTTCTTTTTTGTATGGAAGCTGGGCTCTTGTATGGAAGCTGGGCTCTTGACCCGTCAAGCCAAATCTAACCCACCAGTCATGTACTGGAGTTGACATGGTGTTTGACAGTCCTTCCCCCAGTTTTGCAAGCAACCAGAAAATCAGGGTGTTTACTGATCCTTCCATTCAGGACTGATGTACTGTGTTTGGCTTGATAAATCAGACAGTCCATAAGGTTTCATCTCGCTTAAGTTTACGCTGCGTTCCCAAGATGCTTCTGTTCTTGAGAATTTAGGCGTAAATAAGAATCTCAGTGGTCCAGTGTCTTCAAAGGCACTCAGTGGTCCAGTGTCTTCAAAGACACAAAAACTTGTTGAACAGGGAACTTGGATCTTGGTTGGAGTAATGGCTTGAGAGTCAGTGGGGCTAAGGGTAGAAAAGGCCCCAAGCCTGCCTTGGAATATGTAGTAGGGCCAAATATGGTCCAATAAGGACCAAGGATGTGCCCAATGAAAAATAGTTACTGAAATGGGTTGCTACAAGGCCCTTTCTGCTTATCTGTCCTAGTTCTTTGCCCAAGTAGAGACGCCAGCCAGCAGGAGACTGGGAGGGGAGCCATCACAACAGTATGACGTCACTTCTGGGCTGAAACCGGATGTGACCATATGGTTTTACCACAGAGTTTTGACTGAATCCTAGAGCGGCACAGCATCGCCTGGAAATAATGTCACACCATCGCCGCAACTGCTTTTTTTTCCTCCTTCATTCATCCCACCACCACCAATGGAAGTCGAGGGGGCGTGGGTTGACGGGAAACGGCTGCTCTTTTAACATGGAAATTCAAGAGGGGGAAAAATGGGTCAGGCAGCGCAGTTCTAACAGGGCCATGATGAATATCTTCTGCCCCCTTTCCCACTTTTTTCCCCCCCCGCTTTAAATGTTTCCCGTTTATTGCAACGTCGTGCGAAGCGCGACACAAATGAGCTACTCAGGCTCTGCCTGTATCCGGCGTAACCTTTTCCCTTCAAATGCCATCTGTGAAGTGTGCTGCTTCATGCTTTATTTATTTATTTGTGTTTCCATTAATGCAGTCTCTGAACCACGTCTGGAGCACATTAGCAGCTTAGTGGTTCTTCGTTTTGCTCACTTCCAGCTGTTGTGCCTCCTAGCTAAGCGCGGGGCTCTTGACTCCCACTTCAGTCGGCAGGAGATGAGAACACTTGGCATTAACAAAGAGGTATTGGTTTAAATCCCGTCGAGGAATCTTCCCTTGGCACTGGGCCTCGTGGCGCTGATATTAGTTTCAGGCACCGAAACGACAAAGGGACCTCTGCGAGGGCTTCTTCTCCTCTGATGCCACTTTCCGTCGTAACAAAAAAAGAAAAGAAAAGTCTGTTGAAAATTAACTGGAGTAGGCAGCCAGTAGAAAACGCTCTTGGCACCTCTGTGGTCGTCTAGGAAATCTCGCCGAGGCGCTATAGCAACAGATGCTCACTTTGATGGTGCAGAGGGGAGGTTGCTCTCACTTCTGCAAAGCAGGTTCGGAATTTCGCCTGCGAAGGCCATGCGAAAATTAACAAGAAGCCGAACGCCTCTGAGCCCGGGGCCTTTTAAAGTCAGACTTTGGAGAAGGAGGCTAACGTTCAGACTAAACGATCACTTAACGTAGAGTTGAATACTGCTCAGAGCTGCATTTTTTTAAAAAGGAGAGGCTGTTGTCGGAAGACTTTTTTCACCCTGAGTGTGCATTGTTTTTGTTCACAGCGAGCCGTCACAACTTTCTTCAGAGCACTCAACCTTTTTGAGTCTCTAGGCACGTTTGGAATTCTCACACACTGTGGTGGGTGCAGCCACAAAATGGCTGCTACAAAATGGCCGCTGTAGGAGGTGGAGCTAGCTACAAAATGGCTGCCATGTCTGACCTTCAGTCACAAGGTGAGGATCCTTGTGTGGTGGTGGTAGCTGATGCCAAAATAATGTTTTTTTTAAAAAAAAAATCTGCACAGCCAATGAAATCTCCAACAGCCAATCAGAAGCCTTGCTGTGCGTAAGCCTCACCTGGTCTTACCCACTTTTTTAAAAAATAATTTTTTGTGCAGCTGCTAGTGTGACCTTGGGTCAGTCACAAGTTCTCTCAGATCTGTTCTATCACGAGCAGTTCTCAAAAGAGCTCTCTCTCAGCCCCGCCTACCTCACAGGGTATCAGTTGTGGGGAGGGAAGGGAAAGGAGATTGTAAGCCGCTTTGACACTCCTTTAGGTAGTGAAGGGTGGGGTATAAATCCAATCTCCTCCTCCTCCTTCTTCTATAGGGTTGCAGATTGGAGCAGCAGTCCCATGACCATTGTCATGTTTAGTTCCATTCTGATTTGTCATTAAAGAAAGGCGCAGCTGTGGTTTAATTCTATCTACAACACGTTCATGACAGATGTAGCTGCCTTATACTGAATCAGAACTTTGGTCCGTCAGGGTGCTTGGGGGGGCAACAGTGGGAGGGCTTTTAGGGTCCTGGCCCCACTGCTGGACCTCCTGATGGCACCTGGTGTTTTTGGCCACTGTGTGACACAGAGTCTTGGACTGGATGGGCCACTGGCCTGATCCAACATTGGCTTCTCTTGTGTTCTTTACGTTCTTAGGGTCAGCACTGTCTATTCCGATTGGCAGCCGCTCTCCAGGGTCTCAGGCAGAGGTCTTTCCCATCACCTGGTCCTTCTAACTGCATGTGCTGGGAATTGAACTCGGGACCTTTGGCATGCCATGCAGATGCTCTGCCACTGAGCCGCGGCCTCTCCCCACTGTAAGCTTGCATCTGCCTTCAGAACATTTGCGAGTTCCAAGAAAGGCATCGTTATTTCGCACCACGTGGCTTTTGTTGCAGTGGGCTCCTAGTTTTACTTCAAGTTTGGAACGCGGGTCCAAGACTTTGCCTCCATTGTGAGACCATTTGTGGCGTCGTCTCGAGCTGTCTGTGAGCGGATGGAGTTAGCACGGAACTTCACTGCTCCTCTCCATCGCCACATATGTTTGGGTGGCCTGGTGCCCACGCCCAAGCTGTTCTTCCTGTCTAAACTCTGCCGATCCATTTCCAAGCCACCATGCAATTAGATAGTCGAGTGCCATCCAGCTCCGCCAGCAGATTCCTCCCTCGACAAAAGGACTCGTAGGAGACGGATCAATCCCTACCAGCCCCACACCCGTTGGAATCCGTGCGTCAGTCAAAAACATTTGCAGAGGTCGAGACCGGAAAACAGAACAAAGCTGGAAGGGGAATCTCAGGCGTGCCAAAACGGACAGATGAAAACGGTCAGGATGTGGGGAGGAAGTTCCAACAAAACCATTATCTGAAACAAACGTGGCACGCAGCTTAGCGGTTTCTCCTCCGCAGTTGGATCCCTTGCGGCAGGGCTTTTTTTCGTAGAAAAAGCCCAGCAGAAACTCATTAGCATAATAGGCCACACCCAACAGCAGAAACTCATTATCATATCAGGCCACACCCCTGGTGGCGCAGCTCCCTCCCAGGATCGGCTTCCCCAGGTGCCCCGCGGCTTGCAGGACGCATGGGGAACCTAAGGGAAGGAAGGCAGTTTCTGGATCGGCTTCCCCAGGCGCCCTGCAGCTGTGGGGCGCCTGGGAAACCCGAAGGGGGGGAGGCTGTAGGCATGGCCAACTCGGAAGCCAGCCGGAACTCCATTCTTTGGCGTTCCTGCCCAAAAATAGCTCTGCTTTGCGGGTTTCTCAAGTGGGTTCAGTGTGTCCAAATTGGGGATGTGTGGAAAGCATTAAGACCGGTCAAGTTGTGCTGTCCAGTGTTCCCTCTAAGCTGAGTTAGTGTGAGCTAGCTCACAGTTTTTTAGCATCTGCATCACACATTTTTGTCTTTGCTCAGGGAGGACGGCTCCAGAGCAAACTAATTTATGCAGCAGCCAAATCACTCACTCACAGCTTTAATGCCAGTAGCTCACAAAGTAGAATTTTTGCTCACAGGACTCCATAGCTTAGAGGGAGCATTGGCTGTATCATCCTCTGTTTTTCACCAGGACTGGCTGCTTTATTGGGAATATGAGGCCGGCTAAGGTCAAATCTACATCTGACTTTCCCGCTGGAATCATTCTAGTTTCAAAAAACAAAACAAAACACGTCTATACCTGTTTCTAGTTTCAAATCATACTTGTTCTAGTTTAAAAATCACTGTCTACATTCGTTAATTGCCCTCCTGTGGTCAAGCTAGCGTTATACTGCTTTAAACAGATCCTGTTGCTTAGTACTCTTCAGACCCAGGGAGTGAAATTTGAAACCAGCGTGAAATGAGCGTCGGAAAAGACAGCGGTCAAACTACTTCAGAGGGGAGGTGTAAATTGGGCCTAAGGGTCCTTTTACACCAAGACTTCCCAGCATGGAGCCCGTGGGTGCCCACCAACTCCTTTCCTGGTACCTGCCAAGTGCTTTTAGAAAGCGGGAAGGGCCAGGTGGGGCTTTTGCCCAGCAGGGTTTCTGATTGGCTATTGGAGATTTGATTGGCTGAGCAGATTTTTAGAAACGCTCTTTGGTGGCAGCTGCCGCCACAGCACACGGATCTTCACTGTATGACTGAAGGTAAGCTGCGGCAGCCATTTTGTGGCTGTGCCCACCACACTGTGCCAGTCTTCCAAAGGTGCAAGCAGGCTCTAAAAGGTCGGGGACCCTTGATCTACACATTACGAAGTCCCCGTGTTCGTTGGGAACGACGTGAGGATTTTATATCACATGTGAAATGAGAGTGTTTGTGTCTCCAAGATGGCATCCCATTTCTTTTCTGTTGGCAGCCACAGCATGCTCCGGTGTCTCCCCCCCCACACACACACACACATACACACTGGCCGATTTCGCACTAGCGTTTGCCCCAGGTTTGCCCTCATGCTTGCACTGGAGCTTCTGGTTGATTTCACACCAGTTGCTCCGGGCTCAGGTTTTGCTCTGGAGTATCGCCCTGCTGCACCGGAGTTCCCCTGGAGCAAACAAATCCTGTTTTTAGAGGATTTTCCTGTTTGCTCCAGGGGAGAACCCAAAATGAAAACATGCCCACTCGCCCGCTTTTCATCAGGGCCACCCCATTGTGGGAGTTTCTAATTTTGGGGGGGGGGGGGGAGAAAACCCTTTGTCACGCTATATCAAAAGGGCTGAGGTTCCAAGTGGGAAAATGAAGAAAATACTCCGGATGAAACTAGGAGGGGAAATTCCGGTGAGAACGAGAGGCAACTGGCCAGTGCGAAATCGGCCACTGTCTTCACATCCTCAGACTGCCCCATAGCTCCAATTTTGGCTCGGTGATGGAACTTACAAGTGGTCACGTGAGTCATGTGATTTTAACAAAGCCAATAGCAGCTGCACGGGGCAAACTGAGGATGTGAAGACAGTGTGGGGGAGGGGTGCTAAAGCCGCTTCACACCTGCATGCTGTGGCCGCAAGCAAAAAAGAGCTGGCCTGCATTCGGGTGGCACAAAACTCCCACTGCGTGTGTGATACGAAGTCCTTGTGTTCCCCAATGAACATGCAATGCGTAATTAATTAAGTAATTATCATATGGCCTTGTGTGTCATCTAGCTGAGAGATCCTAAGATTATCTGGCCACCGGAATTTCTAGCTCTTTAGCCTTATGCGCCACTAGGTGACGAGCTGGACTTCTTGGTGTGTTTTTTTTAGACAAGAGACAATTCAGTGGTGGTTTGCCGTTGCCTGCCTCCGCATCATGACTCCGGTATTCCTTAGGGGTCCTAGCCACTGCCGACCCTGCTTAGCTTCTGATATCTGACAGGATCGGTCTAGTCTGGGCTACCCAGGTTAGGGCAATGTGTAGATGGGGTCTTGGACCTTCTCTGGCAAGGAGGCTTGAGTCTACTGTAGGGTTGCCAGCTCTGGATTGGGGAATACCTGGAGATTTGGGGGGGTGCAGCTGCGGGAGGGCGGGGTTTGGGGGAGGGGAGGGACCTCAGCAAGGCACAGTGCCATAGAGAGCACCCTCCAATGCAGCCATTTTCTGCAGGGGAACTGACTTCTGTTTTCTGGAGATCCATTGTGATAGCGGGAGATCTTCAGGTGCCACCTGGGAGCTCTCAGCCCTAAGCTACCATATCCCCTGCCGGTGAATTTTACACAAAACAATTTATTTATTTACTTATTTTCGATTCGATTCGATTTATTAGATTTTTACCCCGCCCTCCCAGCTGAAGCTGGCTCAGGGTGGCGTACATAAAAAACAGAATAAAATTCCTACTGTATAGTATAAAATTATCAAAACATCAATTAGAGCCAGTTTGGTGTCGTGGTTAAGTGCACGGACTCTAATCTGGGAGAGCCGGGTTTGATTCCCCACTCCTCCACTTGCACCTGCTGGATGGCCTTGGGCAAGCCGTAGTTCTGGCACAGCTGTTCTTGAAAAAGAGCAGCTTCTGTCAGAGCTCTCTCAGCCCCACCTACCTCCCGGGGGTGTCTGTAGTGGAGAGGGGAAGGGAAAGGAGTCTGTAAGCCCCTCTGAGACTCGGAGTGAAGGACGGGGTATAAATCCAATCTCCTCCTCCTCCTCCTCTTCTTCTACAATAACAATGCTAAAACCATAAACATAATAAAGTGTTAGTATTTTAGTTTCCTCATCTGACAGTCAGCTTCTCAATCGTCTTCAGTTATCCTAGGCAATCAGTGCCAGCAGTAATTGGGAGACCCAGGCGATCAGGGTTCTCCCTCCATCGGCTGTCAGTTGTTAATAGTGGTGGCAGCTCCAAAGGCCTGGTGGAAGAGCTCCGTTTTACAGGCCCTGCAGATTTGAGATTTCTATCCCCTCCCTCCCCTGCAAGCGGGCTCAGGGCAGGTCTCAGCAAGTGGGTAAACAAAATACACGATACATAAAGTTTAAAAACGACAACACCCACAAATGCAGTACGTGACGACGAGCGAATAAACAGGCTCCGTAGTGGATGCTGTTTATATGCCCAAGGGCAGGCCTGCTAGAAAGGGTGGGTAAGACCTCCGTGGATGGAGCAATTAAAGCGCGTAGTACAAGACAAGCTGAGTTGGAGTGGGGCAGGGGAGACCGATGTAATTCGACATGCATAGCCTCAGCCGAAGGAAAGCATGACGGAAGACACACTAGAGAAATTTCAAGGGCAGTGGCAAAAATCTTGGATAACAATCGGCAACCTGACTCAAGACGGCATTCGGGCTAGCATGTTCTGAGACCTACTGTGTGTCAGAATCTGCTGATCCAGACATATTAATCCTGAATGTACCTTCTATGTTATCCTATATTTTATTCTATGTTTGTAACTGCCATGTTGTAGTGCTTAACCAGGCCTGGAGTTTGTAACACTTAAAGCGGGAGGGTGACACCTGCAATGTATGAGAACAAGAGGGCCTCTCACACCGCTGCCTCCGCATTCCATCCGCCCCGGCTGGGACTTCAAGGGAGGATGCTTCTCATCTCTTATCACATGCAAAAGCCTTGAGGCCATTGATTGTTATGTGAACTGGTAACATCTGAGGGGTCTGGTTTGGGAAGGGAATTTACAGCTTGACACCTCACTTTCTTTCCTGTGAGAACCAAACGGTCAGGATCCCGTTTTGCCCGCCAATTTTCCCCTATAGTGATTGGCTACCTATGGGTAATTCAAACTACTTGGAATGGTATAATAGACCTGCCTGTATTATCTGTCTCATCTCTGACAATAATCCGAGAAGCTGTACTAATGTAGAGATTGGAAATAAAGAACTGTGGTTAACCAACCAGGATCTGATCCTTGACTACTTTGCGCAGAACTCTCACACTGTGTACATTCCGGCACTCCCCCCTCCATAGTACTTAAAAAGATCCTCACTATATGTGGTAAATTAAACTGCGCCAGTTCCCGAATGGAGCTTGTAGGCTGTGTGCTCTCTGTTTTCCTCTCTCCGTATTCCTAATGGCCAGCGCTCAAAAGCGGGGTTCGCTGTATGGTGCTATAGATCTTCATTTACATGTAAATTGCCCAACGATGTATTTGTCCCCATAAGGTTAGGCCAATTCAAGTGGGAAACATTTGCAATAGCAGAAAAGGGAGTGAGGGATAGCTGTTGTCCACCAACACAATCCCTGGATGTATATTTATTTTTCCTTCGGTTTTCTTGACATTTTCCCCCACCCTTTTCTTTTCGTAAGTCGGTTGTATCTGAGTTGGCGAATGAATGATTTGGTCTTTGGGCAGGACTTGGACAGCGTGGGGAGCAAAGGGCAGTTCTTTGGAATCATGCAGCATAACTTATTTTGTTTGGTCATTTGTTCTCCCCTCCCTTCCTGGGAGGTATATGCCACCTTATTCCTAGGTTTTCTCACGTTTACAGACTTATAATGGTGTGTATGGATCCCAGAGCATGGTACGGCCAGTAACATCCAAGTAACTTAGTAATAGAAGGTCTTGGTAGCGTACAGACTTGACTACTGTAACATGTTCTGTGTGGGGCTCTCCTTGAAGACTGTTTGGAAACCCCAGTTGGCCCAAAACATGGCAGCTAGGGTCTTTATGGGCCCTCGCAGGAGTGCCCATGTCAACTTAATGTTAAACCTTCTGCACTGGTTTCCACTGGTGTCATCGTCAGGCCCACGCTGCTGCTCACCCACAATGCCCCTGTCACCAGCCCGCACGCCAGTTGGCAGGTGTGGCTTGCCTCCAGATGGCTTTGAAGAGCTGCCCGTTCAAAAGGGCCTTTGAATTAGACTTATAGAAATGGTGTGGCAGGGGGAGCAGCCTGATCGACATACTGGCAAGTTAAGGTTTTTAAAATTGTCGTATTGATTTCTACTGGTTTTATCCCATTTTACTAGATTTTTAATTAGTTTCTATTGCGTTGTAAACCACCTTTGGGCCTTTTGGTCGAAAGGCAGTCTATAAAGAAATGGATAGAACCAAATGGACAGCGCATGACGTAGCTACCTTGCTGAAGTGAAGCACTCTGGGGACTGTCTAAGTTCATAATTCAGGGGGCAGCTTTGGTGTAGTGGTTAAGTGCATGGACTCTAATCTGGGAGAACTGGGTTTGATTCCCCATTCCTCCATTCGCACCTGCTGGATGACCTTGGGCAAGCCATAGTTCTGGCACAGCTGTTCTAGAAAAAGAGCCGTTTCTGTCAGAGCTCTCTCTGCCCCACCCGCCTCCCAGGGAGTCTGTTGTGTTTGGGACTCCCTTGGATAGTTTGTAAGCCCCTCTGAGACTCCTTTGGGTAGTGAAGGGTGGGGTATAAATCCAATCTCTTCTTTTTCTTCATAATGGAAGTCAGGCACAATCTGAGTGTTGTGAACTATCTGAGTGTCAAGAACTAGAGAGCCAGTTTTGGTGTAGTGGTTAGGAGCGCGGACTCTAATCTGAGAGAACCGGCTTTGATTTCCCTCTCCTCCACATGCAGCTGCTGGCATGACCTTGGGTCATTCACAAGTTCTCTCAGAGCTGTTTTCTCTCAAGAGATCATAAGAACATGAGAAAAGCCAATGTTGGATCAGGCCAATGGCCCATCCAGTCCAACACTTTGTCACACAGTGGCCAAAACTGCTGATCGTAAACTGCACTGAGACTACCAATTGAAGGATGGGGTATAAATCCAGTCTCCTCCTCCTCCTCCTCCTCCTTCTGTAAAGTCCAACAGGTCTCAATAGGGAATGGCCCACACTTAGGGCATGGCAATTGTTGGGAGGACTTACCAATGGTAGGGGCCCTCACCAGAAACATAAGGACATTTCAGCTGATGTGCTCACATCACTCCCCATGTATCCAAAAGTGAATGTCTGCATGATCTTGATGGCACCTTTGCCTTTGGGCAAAACTCTGTGGTTTAACCACAGAGTTTTGCCAAATGCCAGAGTGTCCCCAGCAATGTGCTGACATCACTTCCTCGTGCTCAGGGAGTAACGCCGGCACACTGGGACACCACTGAAGCCCCCCCTGCACTTCCCACCATGCCAGCCAGCTGAGCAGCAACAACAAAATATAGTCACCATAGAGTTTCTGGTGATTCCTAGAGCTACCTTGTCGCTTTCAAGTTTTACCCAGAAGTGACGTCATCACACTTGTAACACCACCATCCCACCATGTCACTGACCCCAACCCTCTTTGTTTCCTGACTTCAAGGTTTGGGAAGACTCTGAGATGAATCTGTACAAGCTTTTGTCTCCTCTGTGGTTAAGAAACCATTGTGTAGTGGGAGAGCATGCCGAAGCTAGCCCACAGATGCATCATGCTCCTCTGCCTTGTTACTCAGGAATAGAAATTGTTTCGTGCTTCACTTGAAGCTGTGCAAATAATCACTGTTGGTATATTCAGCTTATCGGGGCTTGTTATCTGGGGGGGGGGAATGTAAGATGGAACACGAGAGGCAGATTTCCACTCACATTTTCCTCCGACTTCACCGGGAGTGGAAAAGTAATTTTGAGGAAAGTTTAATATTCTTCACAGAATTACAGACATCTGCGTGGGAAGGGTGTATGAGAAGGGAAATGTTTAATTTTTGTTTGTTTAAATTATTGCGGAGCTTTGGTAAGGGCTGTTCGATGCTGTGATGTGTATTGTCTGTAATGAAAAAGCTCAAGTTCAAGAGCCCCAGTTATTAAGACGTATGTGAATGACTCAGAAGAACAATAAATGCCCTCCATTTCATTCCTTTCTGAGTTTTTGTCCTTCATTGTCATTTCTTTTACCTTTAATTGCCTATAGAATCGGCCAGTTTGGTGTGAGAGCCAGTTTGGTGTAATGGTTAAGTGTGCAGACTCTAATCTGGGAGAACTGGTTTTGATTCCCCACTCCTCCACTTGCACCTGCTGGATGACCTTGGGCAAGCCATAGTTCTGGCACAGCTGTTCTTGAAAAAGAGCAGCTTCTGTCAGGGCTCTCTCCGCCCCACCTACCTCACTGGGTGTCTGTTGTGGGGAGGGGAAGGGAAAGGAGTTTGTAAGCCGCTCTGAGACTCTGAGTGAAGGGCAGGGTATAAATCCAATCTCCTCCTCCTCCTATAAATTGAGATTGGGCAAGAGGATCCCTTGGATTAGGGGTTACAGTTCCGGGGGGGGGGGGGAAGCATCCAAAATAGGACATCAAACAAAGAACCTACAGCTGGTCATGTTTCTCATTCCAGCCAATGAAAACAAAAATAAATGTCATGGAAATATTTAAGTTAATGGGCTTTGAACAATGTAACTCTGTTTAGAATTGCACTATACCTGTGGCAATTGTATGCAATTAAAAATTCTAGTCTTGGCAGTGTATAAAACTATTCCTGTGTGCTCCACCAGTGAAGGGAGGTAGTTTGCTATTGCCTGCCTCTGCATCGCAATCTGGGACTTCCTTGTCTGTGGGCTGCTATTGATGGTGACTCTAGACTTTGGAATCTCTTTTCAGCTGGAGGTTCAGTTTCTAAACCCAAGCCTCCACATCTTTTGAACGCAAAAGGTGAAAGCAGAGAAGCAAATATAAATTCCTCGCTGTTTAGAAACAGTGTCAAGATGGGTGGCCATGCAAGTCTGTAGCTGTAAAAAAAGAGCAAGAGTCCAGTAGCCCCTTAAAGACTAAATTTGTGGCAGGGTGCTCACTTCAGTGACTTGCAAAAGCTCATCCCCTGCCATATATTTTGTTAATCTTTTAAGGTGCTACTGGACTCTTGCTCTCTTTTAGAAACAGTGTGTCTGTGGCCAGTTAACTGGATACTTCTGCCTCAACAGACTACTCCATCGGAAGAAGTGAGCAAGAAGAACCTTTTGTCTCCCCAGCGCCTTTCAGTGGATCAGTCAGAGGAGCATTTTCAAAGGCAGCGAGCTGTGAGTGCCGTCAGTATCATTACCAGTGCCATGGAAGGTAAGAGATCCTCTTTAAGTTGAACTTTACCCTGTGTACAATCAGAGAATCTGGGACAGTTATAGAAAGAGGGGCCACCTAAGGACGCCACTCTGGGTCACCACCGCATCTCCCTGCTTTCCCCCACAGGAGCTGGAAGGGCTAATACTCTTTCCTTCCTCTTTCCCCACCCCTGCACCTTTAAGCATAGCATGGGCCATGCAGACCATCATCCTGTGTAGAAGCACCTTCAACCAATACCTTTGGGGTACAAAGAACCCCCAGCCTCATGTTTTTATACTGTTGATTTATTTCCGGTCATTACAATTTTGGCGTTCCCATCTCCCATGCCTGGGAAGGGGTACCACACGAGGTCTTCTCAATATGTGCATCCCCCATTTTGTGCAAAAAGGGCAACGTGCATATTTTCCAGCCTCAGTAAGCACTAATGCAAATACTTGTGGAAATCTGGGCTTTGCATGTATCAAAGCTGGAAAATACACATGTTCCTCTATTAGCGCAAAATGATGATCATGCTCATTGCTTAGCTTGGTCTTCTGGCATGTAAGTTGTTGGTGGAAAGTGACTATTACGTCACAGCTGACTTACGGTAACTCGGTGGGGTTTTCAAGGCAAGAGATGGGCAGAGGTGGCTTGCCATTGTCTGCCTCTGCATAGTGACTCTGGACTTCCTCAGCGGTCTCCCATCCAAGTACTAACCGAGTCTGACCATGCTTAGCTTCCAAGATCTGATGAGACAGGGCTAGCCTGGGCTATCCAGAGCAGGGTGGTACATGAGTTAGGAACGTCAAAATTGTAAGCACTGAAAAGGTCTTCCATCCTATCCAGGAACAAGGTCAGGGTTAAGTTTTGCTGTTTTCTGTCTTGCATGAGCTCTGAGTTCCCCCAGTCCTGGTGGAATCTTCCAAGGCATCTTTGAATGCCATGGAAATCTGATGCTCAGCAGGCATGCAAACTTCTACTCCTCCAGTTTCCTCCCCTCTCCTTTAAACTGAAATAATGTATGTGTAATGCTTTGTACTCTGCAGAGCCTTGCATAAGCGCCGCTAAGTATTCTAAACAGATGATTCTATACTGTCAGCCCCTTGGTCCGTCTTGATCTGTGTCATCTCCTTCAGCTGACAGCGGCTCTCCGTAGTCTCGGGAAGACCAAGGTCTTTCCCAGCGCCGCTATGACTGCAGTCCTTTCGAACGGAGGTGCTTAGAAGTGAACCTTGAGACCTTGCGCATGTGAAGCGTGTGGCTCTCCCGCTGTCCCTGTTCCTTTGTTCGCGTGGCATTGAATTGCTGTTTCTATTAATACGACCAAAGTAATATTTTGCAGCACTTTTATCACAGTGGAACACTGAAGGTGTGAGAATGCCTCAACCTCTGAAAGAAGGAGAGCTAGATCTGAGTCCGGTAGCAACTTAGGCACCAACAGGACTTTCGGGATATGAACTTTCGGGATATGAACTTTCGGGAGCTTTGGCTCTCAAAAGCTTCTACTTCGAAAATCTTGCTGCTCCTGGAGCTCTTCTACTGCAGAGAGGCATGGGCTCCCTTTCTGAAAAGATGAGAAACCGAACATGTCTGATAGCCTGAGAAACCTGACGTGTCTGTTATCGTTTGGGATTTCTCATCTGAAGCAGGCTGTACGTCTGAAGCAGGGGTGGCATGGTTGGCACCCCATCATGTTCTACGGGGGAAGAGATTACTTTTTTTTAAATGTCCTCTCACATTAAGGAAATATCTCCGCAAATAGAAAAGTAGCAGAAGTGTTCTAGCCAAGAGCTGGGCTGATGGTTTTCTGTTTCGTTCTGTACAAGAGGTGTCCCCAACGCAGTGCCCATGGGTGACATGGCGCCGACTGCCAACTCCCCCTGCACCCACCTTTGGTTTTTAGAAAGTGGGTGTGGCCAGGTGGGGTTCTTGCCCAGTGGGGCTTCTGATTGGTCACTGGAGTTCTGATTGGCCATGCGGATTAAAATAATGTTATTTCAGTTGCGGCTGCCACCACAGTGCTAGCTTTATTCCCTCTCACCCCCAGGCCCACAGCTACAGTGGGCATCTTGGGGCCCGGCCCCCTGACTTACCACCAAGGCCCCACAATTTCCCGTCCAGCCTAGGCCCCTGGAAAATCCTTATTTTATTTTTTCGTGCTGCAGTGTGTGGCTGCACCGCACCACGCTATCATCCCTCTTTCCCAGTGTATTTTTTAAAATTACCCTTCTTCTCCCCACACTTGGGCTTCCTCCACAATGGCTCGGCCTCCTGTGGCCGCCATTTTGTAGTTGCGCCTGCCACCCCGTGCGAGAATTTCAAAGGGGCCCACAGGCTCAAAAAGTTCGGGGATTTCTGCTGTAGGAATGCATTAAAACGCCTTCCGCTAACTGTCCGGAGTGAATTCATCCTACCCTGCCAGCCTTCTGCCATCTTCTGTGTGGCGCAGAACCGAAAAGGAGACATTCCTGTCTGCTCCACTTTTTGAGCGCTCGCTTGAATGACCTGTGACCTCACACATTGCAAAGACAAAACGAAGTCAGCCCGTGTTGAAGTTCCTTTCAACTCTGTCAAAGCGGGGAACAGCAAGGGCTCTAACGTTTCCGTAGAAGGTCGCCTTTAACAAGGACTGTCGTGACCACCATGGGGTTCGAAAGCTGAGGCTAGTCAGAAAGAGACATACAGCTGACACAAGGGTTTTTTTTGATGACCCTCTGTTACGCCATGCTGCCAGTTCTGGCCAAGGGGTAAGAAGCAAGGTCATTGGGAGAAGGCTGGATTCTGTTTTAGTATCAACTGTTTTATACAACTTTCCAGAAGCTGATCTGGGAATTTCTCTGTCATTATTGGTGTTCGGTAGCTTAGGCAAAACGAGAGAGATGGCCAATTACTGCGATTGTGAAGGGGTCCCTGTACTTTTCTTGATTACACTTGGATTTTACATAATTACCTCTCATACTCTACTTTCTGCATTTCATGGCCTTCTGACCCTGCCACTTACTGATACTTTTCCATTCATAACCCACATACATCTGTCTAATAGGGTTCCCAGGTCCCCCACGGCCACTGGTAGGGGATGGGGGGTATGGTTGCCAGCTCCGGGTTGGGAGACTCCTGGAGATTTGTTGGTGGAGCCTGGGGAAGGCAGGGGCATCAGTGGGGTACAGTGCCCCAGAGTCCACCCTCCAAAGCATCCATTTTCTCCAGGGGAACTGATCTCTGTAGTCTGGAGATGAGCTGTAATTCTGTCGGAATTATTCCAAAGAAACCCCAAGTCCCAACTGGAGGCTGGTATCCCTACCGAGTTGGGACCCACTACACGCATACGACAGTCTGCAAAAACTTAGTAAAAGTAAAGGTTTCCCTTGCTCAAAAGCCAGTCGAATCCAGCTCTAGGGGGCGATGTTAATCTCCATTTCCAAACTGAAGAGCCAGCGCTGTCCGAAGACTTTTCTGTGGTCACGTGGCCGGCATGACTAGATGCTGAGGCGCATGGAATGCTGTTACCTTCCCACCGAAGCTGTGCCTATTTATCTACTTGCAATTTCTTGCTTTTCAGACTGCTAGGTTGGCAGGAGCTGGGGCCAGAGACAAGACCTCACTCCATCACACGGCTCTAGGGCAGCGTCCCTAAGCTTCCACAGGACCCTTGCTTGTTTTAACTGATCTTGAATTTTTCTGTGTCAAATGCAACAAGAACACGTTGCCTTTTATGGAGACCTGGTAGAGCATCAGTTGTGGGCAAACTTTCAAGTTCCCCAGAACTTTCCTTCATTTTTTTTTTTAAAAGAAGGGAGGGAAGAGACAAAGATGTTTCAGGATGGGCTAGAGAAGCCCAAACAGCCTCTGAACTTTAAATTTTTTAAAAGATGGATTGTGGGAGATGGTATACAGCTATAGGCATTGCTAAATTCAAAACAGAGTTCAGGTTGTACCAGCTGGGATGGAGAAGCAAGCAGCATCTGTTCAGCCTCTGAAAATATAAAATCCAACAGTCATTTGGCTCAGATGAGGGCACCTTTGATTGTTCCTTGTAACACTGCCCTCACCAAGCCCCGCCCTCTCCCAGCTCCACCCCCAAAGTCCCCAGGTATTTTCCAAGCACGACCTGGCAACCCTATGCAGCCCAGATGTCGTGGGTACTGGTTCTGTAGAGGATGACCCCTTCTCAGATGAGGAAGAGGGAGGGAGCAACCCAGCCTCCTCTGGAGTTAGCCCAGAAGGACCTCCAACAGTCCCTGAGGAGGAAGAGTTTCCAGCAGCTGCACAGGAGGTGAGACCCAGTTGCAGACGCCCCGAGGCCAGACTCCTCGCCTAGTTCTCCTGAGTGCCCTGGATGGAGGGCATGTCAGAGGTTGACTTTGCAGGAGTGAAGAAGGAGTGCCAGACTGCAGCTCCTGCAAAGGCAATGGGAGGAGCTGTAAGCCTTTGCAGACTCAGCCCCCAGGGAAGGGAGGACCTGCTCAAAAACACTCCATGCACCTGCTTCAGTGTGGCAGCAGCTCTGCACATTCAGACCTGCTTCTGTGCGTGTAGCAGCCGCTCCTTGTCCTTGAAACCTTGAATTGACTTCCTGGCTATCTGACCTTTGGCTTTGTTATTTAACTTTATACTCCGGACTGTTTTCCCAGCTTGCAGTGTGTAGTCGCTGTGGTAACCAGCCAAGACAGATCCATATAATCTCAATCATCATATCATCTCAATATCATCTCAGATTCATATCATCTCAATCCCTGTGGTTTTGGGGTTTTTTTGGCTGATGAAACTGCATGTTGGGGGATGAGATCCAAGCCCACCTCCACAGCATCCCACATGGTTCTTATAGGGGAGCTGAAACATGGGTCCATCTGCAAGGAGTCCAGTGTTGTCTCCTCTGAACGGCAGTGGCTCTCCGTGATCTTTCTGAGCTAGGGTTTCCAGCCCCTGAAGGCACAGGATCCACTGCTGCGAGGCCCCCCCCCCGGGCCATGATCCACTGACCGACAGTGGGACTTACCGGGAACAGGAAGGAGGCCCAGGCTATGTTGCCAGTGGCATGGCAACCGCACTTCTGGCATATACCAGAAGCGACGTCATCCTGTCGGTGATGTCATGGTGACGCTCTGGTACATGGGTTAAAACTCTATGGTAGGAGCCACTTTCACCATGGAATTTTTGCCCTGATACCAGAGCTTTGCTGTGACATCCCAAAATGACGATGTCACTTCTGGTACATGCCAGAAGTGACATCACCAGTGATGTAACCTGGGCCTCCTTCCCACTCCTGGTAACCCACCCCCACCCCCCGCTGGTTGCTGGGACCTGGCAATCCTGTTCTGAGCCCTACCCTGTTGGTGGTGTCACAGTAAAGCTCTGGTATATGGGTAAAAACTCTATGGTAGAAGCCATTTTCACTGTAGAGTTTTTGCCCTGATACCAGAGCTTCGCTGTGACATCCCATAATGATGATATCACTTCCTGTAGATGCTGGAAGTGACATCCCAACAACGTAACCTGGGCCTCCCTACCACTCCTGATAAGCCCCCCAATCCCCTGCCGGTCGCCACGACCTGGCAATCCTATTCTTAGCCCAGCTACCTTTTAACAGGAGATATAATAGCTTCAGCTGTAGACTTCGTTCAAGCAAAGTATAAGCTGTGCCTCCAAGCCATGGCTCTTTCCCCGTATTAATCCTGTTAACTGGTGGCTAGTTAACTACCAGCAGAACTGTAGAAATGAATGCTAGTGGCCCCAGCTAGCAGCAGTGAGGTACACAGGTATACAAATATGCCGCCAAATGTCCAGTTATACGTGACCTTATTGATGGGAAAGATCCTTGCCCGTGCACGCCATGTACCCACGACTTTCCTGGCCGGTGTGTCGTGTCCTTCTTCTCACCTAGAGCTTGAAGAATCCCAGCAAAAGTGCCCCCCCTGCTGGAACCGCTTTGCCGTGAAGTTCCTCATTTGGGACTGTTGCCCTCTGTGGCTGCTGGTCAAGCAGAAAGTCAAGTTCGTCATCATGGATCCCTTCAGCGACCTCACGATCACCCTCTGCATTGTGCTGAACACCCTCTTCATGGCCATGGACCATTACAAGATGACAAAGGACTTCGAGGAAGTCCTCAACATCGGTAACCTGGTAAGCAGTTGCCGTCGTGGTGCTTCACGGGTTTAGCCTGGAGGGGAGACGGCCGGCTTGGGTGGGCCAAGGAGGTCCGTCATTTCTTCCCAGCCCACGAAGCCAAGAGCTGTTAGCAGAGCTCAAATCATAGGCATGGTAGAGCAACCCAGGGAAGCTCTATTTAAGCTCTCAGGGCCAAGTCCTGTGAATGGATCATATCCTTTAAAAAAAGCCACATAAGGTAGTGGTTGCCATAACATCTTTGGTGGTGGATTCCATGCGTAAATTAGGCATTGCACGAAGAGGTCCTGAACCTATTAGCAATTGTGGCCTTGGGGAAAGACCCAGAGTGCTGAGAAAGGCTGTCAACTCCTGTTTGGGGTTGGGGGAGGGGAGGGATGGTATAATGCAGGGGTCATTTCGAGCTGGAGCACGCAGGAACACCGTTCCGGGAGTAATAGGCCCAGGAGCGGGCAGATATGGTGATGCGCTGTGGGAAAAAAGCAAAAGCATGCTAACTCAATCTGCATTTTCATGCTTGTTGTAGGGCAGCTTCCCTGCAAGAGCCAAGGAAACCTAAAGCGTCTTTAGTCAAAGTGTCAAGCTGGCTCACCAGCTCTGCATTGGGAAATACCTGGAGATTTTTGGGGTGGAGCCTGAGCGGTGGGTGTGGCCTTCTGACACACTTCCGGTGATGTCAGGGGGTGTGGCATATGCAAATAAGTTATGCTAATAAGTTATGCTAATCAGCTCCTGCACCTCTTTTTCTACAAAATGACCCCTGGTATAATGTCATAGAGCCGACCTCCCAGAGTAGCCATTCTCTCCACATGAACAAATCCCAACTGTCGGGAGGTCAGTTGTAATTCCAGAAGATCTCCAGGCCCCACATGGAGGTTCGCCAGCCTAGCGCTGAGTCATTAGTGAAAGGTAATGCTTCGCTTTATCCCTGCAAAACGGAGCTGTTCCACCAGGCCTTTGGCTGAGGCGGCGGGCATCTACCAGCTGGCCTCCCTGTTGCTGCTGTATGAGATCCTTGTGGCTCGGCACCGACCCCCTCATTTCCCAGCTGTAAGAACTGAAATTGAATATACTGCGCTGGCCACTTTAAATGTTTTAAAATTGGTTTTGTTGTATTGATTCCATATCGTTATTTATTATCTGATTGAATTATTTCAGGATTACACTGGAATTATTGTTGTGAGTCGCCCCGAGCCCGCTTGCGGGAACGACGGGATAGAAAACAAAATAATAAATAAAAGAAGTATTATCCAGTGGCATAAGGAAGAAGAAGAGGAGATTGGATTTATCCCCCACCCTTCACTCGGAGTCTCAGAGCGGCTTACTATCTCCTTTCCCTTCCCTTCCCCACAACAGGCATCCTGTGAGGTGGGTGGGGCTGAGAGAGCTCTTTCGAGGACTGCTCTTGAGAGGACAACTCTGAGAGAACTTGTGACTGACCCAAGTCACACCAGCAGCTGCATGTGGAGGAGTGGGGAATCGAATCCCCAATTAGAGTCTCTAGCATGGGCATTTTTATCCCGCCCTTTTAAAGAGTAGCTCACAGTAACCATGGCATATGCACCTCTTCTGTCATCCATTTTAATCTCACAAAAATCCTGTGAGGTAGGCTAGACTGAGAGAGAGTCACTGGCCCAAAATCACCCGGATGAGATTTATGGCAGAACGGGGATTTGAACCTGAGTCTTCCCAGCCAGTGTTCCCTCTAAGCCGAGTTAGTGTGAGTTAGCTCACAGCTTTTTAGCCCTGGGCTCACGCATTTTTGTCTTAGCTCAGGAGGGATGGCTCCAGGGCAAACTAATTTACACAGCAGCCAAATCGCTCAGTCACAACTCTATTGCCAGCGGCTCACAAAAATTAGAAATTTTGCTCACAGGACTCCGCAGCTTAGAGGGAGCATTGCTCCCAGGCCTAGCCTGTTTCTGCAACCACTACACCACGCTGGCTCTTCACATAACCCACTGGATCTGTTGCACAACGCCCACGAAGGATTGTAGGGTGTTCAAAGTGCTGTGGAAACACCAACGCTTATATTCTGGTCCGCATTAATATATTTGTAAAGCGGCTCCTTTCCTTGCACTGCGAGCATTTGTTTGTTTTATTGAAGGAGACGAAAACCGAGTCGGGTCGATTCCCAAGAGGCAGCCAGTTCCCAGATGTTAATCTTTGTTTACAGCCATAACGAAATACCATTTGAAAATGATGATCAAGCGGATGCGGCGTTCGGTCTGCCGGCTCTGCGGGCTGTTTGAAAAATGCCACAGCGGCAGTTCGGGGCTGCCCCTGACGGAGAGCCTTGCCGAATCTCGGCTCCTGGGCTGTCACTCAGAGGAGGTCAAGGCGCTATTTCGGCGGGTGGTGGAGGATGGGACTCGTAAGAACGGACTTAACTTGTAGGGGGTGAGATATCGGCAGGATGTTGGGAGAAACATTTGAACCATAAGAGCAATTCGGTGGTGGAATCGGTTGTCCAGTGGGGCCACCAGCTCTGGGTTGGGAAATAGTTGGAGCCTGAGGAGGGCGGGGTTTGGGGAGGGGAGGGACCTCAGCAGGGTACAGTGTCATAGAGTCCACCCCCCAGAGCAGCCATTTTCTCCAGCGGAACACCAGTTCGGTGTAGTGGTTAAGTGCGCGGACTCTAATCTGGGAGAAGCAGGTTTGATTTCCCACGCCTCCACCCGCAGCTGCCGGATGACCTTGGGCAAGCCATAGCTCTGGCACAGCTGTTCTTGAAAAAAGGGCAGTTTCTGCCAGAGCTCTCTCAGCTCCACCTACCTCACAGGGTGTCTGTTGCGGGGAGGGGAAGGGAAAGGAGTTTGTAAGCCGCTCTGAGACTCCTTTGGGTAGTGAAGTGCGGGGTATAAATCCAATCTCTTCTTCTTCATCATCTCTATTCCGTGGAGATCAGTTGTAATCCCAGGAGATCTCCAGCCGCCACCTCGAGGCTGGCAACGCTATTAGCCAGGGAGGCTGTGGATTCTCCCTCCCTGGAGGTGTTTAAACTGGATGATTATTGGTCAGGGATGCTTTAGTCATCCTGCCTGGCGCAGGGGGTTGGATTGGATGGCCTTTAGGCCTCTTCCAACTTTGATTTGATTCTCTGAGATTCTGCGAGTCCATGATTGAGTGTCCCTGACATGTTTCTGAATGCCCCATGCACGTTCAAACCACCGAGCGTGCGTACCCGCAGATGGAATGGGCAAAGGCAGGCTGCGATAAGGAAAGCTCAGAGAAAAGAGTGCCAAGTTTCGTTTCCTCTGGCTGTGTGTTTCCCTGGTTGTAAGAAGCCACCCGTGAGATGAGATCTCGCTTGCAGGTTAACGTTCTGTTCCCCTTCCTCAGGTCTTCACTGGGATTTTTACTGCCGAAATGATCTTCAAAGTCATAGCCCTGGATCCCTATTACTATTTTCAGCAAGGCTGGAATATTTTTGACAGTATAATTGTCACACTCAGCTTGATGGAACTAAGTCTCTCCAGCATGGGGAACGTCTCCGTGTTGCGCTCCTTCAGACTGGTAAATTCTCTTTCTTTCTTTCTTTCTTCCTTCCTTCCTTCCTTCCTTCCTTCCCTCCCACCCACCCACCCACGGAAATGCTGATCGCCACATTGGGGTCAGCAATTTTTCTCCAGGCCAGTCTGGCTGAAGATCCTGGAGGGTTTGTTTTTTTTTGCCCCCTTCTGGGTGTGGAATAGGAGTCACTGGGGGTGTGGGGGGAGGTATTTGTAAATTTCCTGCATTCTGCAGGGGGTTGGACTAGATGACCCTGGAGGTCCCGTCCAACTCTATGATCCTTCCTTCCTTCCTTCCCCCCTGATTCTCATCTCAAAATACTCCATTTGGTTGCATCTGTTTTAAGTTGGTTGCACCACTTGGAAAGCCAAGATGTTTGTTCCCTCCCTCCCTCCCTCTCTTTCTCCCCCCCCCCCCCCAAAATAACACTCCATTGGGTATTGTCCATTTTAAGCTGGTTGCTCCACTTGGAAAGAGAAGATGCATTTGCACATGGGCACTTGACCCTGCTTGGTCAAACACCAGACAGAGCTTTGTTACCACCAGACATCCATCCTCAAACCCTTAAGCACCACAGACTCCAGCCTTGTTATTTCAGCTTCTAGCATTTGTAAATTGAGTGAGGGAAAAAGCCACGTTTGACTCTCATTTAATTTAAAACGTCGCGTTTCCTTTTTCTATATGTAGAACGCTCAGCAGTAACAAATTAGAGATTAGGAAGCCACCAGCTAGGGCTGAGCTGAAATAGCTTACCTCGTTCTGTCATTGTATGTGTGTGTGTGTGTGGGGGGGAAATGCTGCTTGTTCTTTGGTGCTGCTCGGAACGTCTTTGTTTCTTTGACGTGCTCGTCACCGTAACTGGGGCTGGCTCAGTGGTAGAGCAATGCGCTTTGCAGGCAGAATTCTCAAGCTCAGCCTCGGGCCTCCCCAGTTGGAAAAGTCTTTGTTTTGCAGAACAGTGGGGAGAGGCCTGCCCTGCCCAGACTAGCCCGATCTCCTCAGATCTCAGAAGTTAAGCAGGGTCAGCCCTTGCTAGGATTTGGATGGGAGACATAAGAACATAAGAGAAGCCATGTTGGAGCAGGCCAGTGGCCTATCCAGTCAGGCACTCTGTGTCACACAGTGGCCAAAACCCAGGGGCCATCAGGAGGTCCAGAACTCCAGAAGCCCTCCCACTCTTACCCCCCAAGCACCAAGAATACAGAGTATCACTGCCCCCGACAGAGCATTCCATCTATGCCTTATGGCTAATAGCCACTGAGGGACTTCTGCTCCTCCATATATGTATCCATAAGAACATAAGAGAAGCCAATGTTGAATCAGGCCAGTGGCCCATCCAGTCCAGCACTCTATGTCACACTGTGGCCAAAACCCAGGTTCCATCAGGAGGTCCACCAGCAGGGCCATAAGAGCAGAGGAGAAGACATGTTGGATCAGGTCAATGGCCCATCCAGTCCAACACTCTGTGTCACACAGTGGCCAAAACCCAGGTGCCATCAGGAGGTCCATCAGCAGGGCCGTAAGAACAGAAGAGAAGACATGTTGGATCAGGTCAATGGTCCATCCAGTCCAACACTCTGTGTCACACCATGGCCAAAACCCAGGGGCCATCAGGAGGTCCACCAGCAGAGCCAGAACTCCAGACGCCAAAGATATCCAGGGTCATGATTTATTTATTATTTATTTTATTCTTTTAGACTCATCCTCTCTGCCCTGTTGTTGGTCCTCCAGAGGAACTGGTTGGCCACTGTGTGAAATGGGACGCTGGACTAGATGGACTATTGGTGTGATCCAGCAGGGATCTTCTTGTGAGAGCCGGTTTGGTGTAGTGGTTAAGTGCGCGGACTCTAATCCGGGAGAACCGGGTTTGATTCCCCACTCCTCCACTTGCACCTGGCTGGATGACCTTGGGCAAGCCATAGCTCTGTACCAGCTGTTCTCTCAAGGACAGTTGCCTCAGAGCTCTCTCAGCCCCACCTACCTCACAGGCTGTCTGTTGTGGGGAGGGGAAGGGGAAGGAGTTTGTAAGCCGCTCTGAGACTCCCTTGGGGAGTGAAGGGCGGGGTATAAATCCAATCTCTTCTTCTTCTTCTTCTTCTTCTTCTTCTTCTTCTTCTTCTATGTTCTTATGTTCTCTATTCATCTCTTGCCTTGACAACTCTTCAGGGTCCCCATAGGCCAGCTGTGACTCGATAGCACTTTCCACCACCAAGCTTGCGCTTGCGTTGGTACTCTTTCCCAGCACCGCCATAGCCTGAGCTAACAGGCATGATAAATTTTGTGGTGTCCTAGTGGTGGCACAGTATTTTTAAATGTCTCCTGTTGGTCTTTCTCCCCCCCCCCCCCCCCACAGCTGAGAGTCTTCAAGCTGGCCAAGTCTTGGCCGACATTAAACACCCTCATTAAAATTATCGGCAACTCCGTGGGAGCTCTGGGGAACCTCACGCTCGTCTTGGCCATCATCGTCTTCATCTTTGCCGTGGTGGGGATGCAGCTCTTCGGAGATCTGTATTCTTTGAACCGCCATAAGATCAGCACCACGGAAAAGATGCCCCGTTGGCACATGAACGACTTCTTCCATTCCTTCCTCATCATCTTCCGCATTCTGTGTGGAGAGTGGATCGAGACCATGTGGGACTGCATGAAAGTCGCTCAGCAACCCCTGTGCTTCCTGGTCTTCTTGCTGGTCATGGTGATTGGGAACCTGGTGGTGAGTACTTCAGGGTCTTTCAATTGTTGCTGGCATTCCTTCACCTCCTCCATAACTACTTGCTGGGGATGCTGGGAGTTGAATCGAGGACCTCCTGGGGCGAGGTTCTCGCCTTTGGAATTCCTTCCCCCTGTGAAGGTCACCTGGATCTGCTTCTGGTTTGACAGTCATTTTCTGCATCATTTTTGGGGGCCGTTCGGTGTGTGTTTTATGCCGTTGTTAGGCACTAGCTTGTTTTAAGATCGTCAGCCTGTTCTTTAACGGCTGGGTCTGAATGGGTTTGCTTTTAGTGGTTGTGTTTCGGTGGCTTTGTTTTGTTCTCTCAGGGGTAAGCCACCTCCAGCAAGTCTCTGGAGAGGCGGCGTGTAAATATCCTAAAACAAATGAATAATCCACAGCAGCTTCCATTAAAAGGGTGTGAAAGTTCTCCAGCCAAGACAGCCATTGCTAGTCAGAACAGACAACCGTGACCTTGACATAGTACAAGTCATGGTCAAGTCTAAAGTTCTCGCATAGATGGTTTTTAGCTTTGTACCTCTGCTCAGTCACATGGGAGCAACTTAGGCTGAGGACAGACTGGCAGTTTGGCCCAGGATAGGTCCACTTTAGAAGTGGAGGAAGGGAGGCAGTTCAGACAGCCACAGCTGTCCTCCGTTGCCCTTACATACTCATCTGTTCCTGAAGCGCATTCATGATGCTTCATCCGGATACTTGTAGAAACCGGTGTCAACGGGTGTCTGTGTGCCTTCATTCCACTTCCTGGCCGTGTGGATGGGAAGAAGCAGCAATCGTGGCTGATTTGCTGCTGCGCCCATGCACTTATGCGCATAAGCGCCTATGCGCCGGTTGCTGGAACAGTCCTGGCCACGAGCCACGGAGGCCAGCCCACCAGGGGCTGCTCCGCAGCAGTGTGAATGCTCCATTACGCCTCCTCCCCGGAATGCTCCCGCGTGAGTCTGGCCAGTGCGGACAGCCCACCCCGGGACAATTTGCCCCGGGGCTTTTTGCCCCGCTGCCATTCCACTCCGGTTTCCCAGTCTGTCCTCAGCCTTAGTCTTGGTGGAACCACTCCATGAGTTTGTCTTGAATGCATGTGCAGGATGCTAGCCAAACTGCCTTGATTTATTAATAAATGTGGGGAATATGAATATTAAATGGCAATAGGCATTATTAAGTGTAGGATCAGACCTGTGTATACTGGAGTCCCACTTATCCAAATCCCAGAAATAGACGCTGAGACGAGATCTTTCTAAAGCAGTGATTTCTTTACTGAAGGATTCTTAAACATACAAACATAAAATCAAGCATTCATACATACAATACAGAACTAAGGAAGCAGGGGTGATTGATAGGGAATGGAAGGGGTCAGTTATGGCGTGATAGTGCCTGTCCAGATGTGCAGAGGTCCATGAAGAAAGGATCACGGCCTAAACCCAAAGGGTTCAGGGGTGGACTGCCAGTTGGCATCAGGGCAGAAGCACACAGTCTGAGGCCATGTGCCTGATGGATATAGACATGGGAAAACAATGGAGACCAATGGACGGTCTTGGGGGCTGGTCTCAGGTGAGAACAATAGATCACCTGGGCCAGTGATGAGTCCCAGGGGTGCGTGGCATCAGGATGGGCAAGGTCTAGATGCGACCAATGAGATCTCAGAGGGGGCAGAGTCTGGATTAAACTAGGAGCCAGGTGTTGGATGACTGTACCGGGGCTAGCGGAATGGATTTTATTACCATTGATGGTTCTGCCAAGGCAACTGAATAGGTTCCCAGATACAGAGAAAAGATGGGCGATGGGTCCCCGATTCGTGTCAGGAAGGATCGTTAATAATTTGAATGTTTGGTTGGTTTATCTCGGTATCCTGAGGGATGGTGAGCAGCAGTAGGCGGCCAGTTGCCAGTCAGATGATGTTAGTCATCCCTGTAGAATAGAATATCTTTGACCGCAGCCACCGGATTCGGGGGCCCGTGCCACTCTCCTCACATTGCATTTTTTGGAGTGTCATTGACGGTGCCGTGAAGGGCCTGGCGGAATTGGAGACTGGCCGGAATGCAGCTCCCAGGCAGAGAAATGGCTTTTGGGACCATCCGACTCGTATAATTATGTTTACAGTAAAAAAAAAAATAATAATATTGCGAAACGGCGCGGTGTGTTTCAGATGGAAATGAAGGTCGCGGAGGTTAATACAGCAAAGCGCGTATTGGCAAGTTATTAAGAAACTATAGAGTGGCTCGTTAACAGCAATTTCTCCATCAGGAGTCCTGGCGGCTGCCAACAAAATGTAATTGTAGCCCGCGTTGCATTATGTCAGCTGACACCGAAGAGACGGGAGGTACCACCTGTCTCTCCGAGGAGAGTTTTGGGGTGTGGTTTTTAAAAATGGTTAACATATTAGCTCGGTAAGCCAAGAGAGGAGGGGGGAGAGAGAGAGAGAAGGGACTGGGAACTCTGACCTTTAAAAGGCAGTGCCAAAGTATTGGTGGCGAATCCAGAGGCTGAGAGCGCAAATTCTTCCTCTTATTTCTGAGCAGAGAAGATGAGTGGGGTCCTTTGACGCATTTCTCATGGGAAGGATATGGAGCTTTCTGCACTGCCGCTCAGGAAAAACTGGCATGGTTTTGGCGTTTTAAGGACTAGAGTGGTTTTAGATATTGAGCGGGAGGCGATGAATTCGAACAACAGGCTTTTATTCAGTGATATTGCTCAGCTCCAAAGACAGCTCTATGAGAGCGGCACCTTAATTTATACTGCTCCAACACATAACTTTCAACAATGTAACTATAGGCAAGCAATACTATTGGACCCAAGCAGGGCTCAGGGATTGGGTATCCAGATTGGCTTTAGGACCAATGGGAGTCTTTATTCATCAGCCGATAAGAAATGGAGCGTTAGGATACCAGAGCCCTTTGAAGCTATTGCTGCTTCAATAATCCAAAACACAAACACAAGTTGCCAGTTCCAGGTTGGGAAATACCTGGAGGCTTTTTTTTGGGGGGGGGGGGGGGGTGGAGCCTGAGACAAGTGGGGGTTGGGGGAGAGGAGGGACTTCAAAGGGGTACATTTGCACTACATGCTCAGTTATATTTTACTTTCTTTTTCTTAGCTCTGGCTTGTACGGTTGCCGGCTCTGGGTTGGGAAATACCTGGAGATTTGGGGGTTGGAATTTGGGGAGGGGTTTTTTTTTGGGAGGGCGGGGTCCTCAGCGGGGTCCAAGGCCATAGAGTCCACCCCCCCTTTTCTTCAGGAGAACTGATCTCAGCAGTCTGCAGGTGAGCTGTAATTCCTTGAACTCTCCAGGCAGCACCTGGAGGCTGGCAACCCTAGAAGGGCCACAGGTGCGAGTTGCGGGGCCTTGCCTGCATCATGTTCAAATCAGCCCTTTGAAGTCAGGCCCGGGGAATGTGGCTCTTCCCCCAAAAGGACTTGCAAACAGACCCTGGCAGTTCAGAAGAGCTTCTTTCTGCCTGGAGGCTGGCAACCCGACTGTCCCAACATTCCCCTGGACTTGGTTACTCTTTTGTGGAGATGGAACCAAAGGAGCAGAGAGAGCAGGGCTCCCGGGTCCCCCGGGGGGGCAGGAGTTTGCCCGCTCAAAGGGCCCCTGATCCACCAGCCCGGATCCGGCCGGCAGGGGGAACCCCGCCCCCAAGGTGCCCGGATCCTGCTGACGTGCCCGGTGCGATGACATCACCTGGAGGTGACGTCATCAAGCTGGGCACGTCACTGGAGGGATGCTCTATGGTATCATGGAGTTTTCAAGCTGAATGCTAGAGTGTCCACCGGCAACGCGCCTAGCCCGATGACTTCTGGGTGACGTCATTGCAACGCCGCGCGCTATGCGCAAGCACGCATGTCCCAGATTGGGAGCTTCTTCCCCCCGCCGCAATCAGTAAGAGACCTGGCAACCCAAAGAGAGAGGCCCACAACATCGTTTTTGTGGACATGTTGTGCTCTGGAAAAATGTGTTTCATTCATGCGCTGTGGATAGGGTTGCCAAATTCCAGGTGGCACCTGGAGATCTCCCGCTATTACAATTGACCAAGATCAGTTCCCCTGGAGAAAATGGCCGCTTTGGAGGGTGGACTCTCTGGTATTATACCCCACTGAGGTCCCTCCCCTAGCCCCTCCCTCACCAGGCTCCACTGCCCAAATCTCCAGGCATTTCCCAAAGCTGGCAACATGTGGGCGGAAGATTATCTGTCGTAGGTCTGCTGCGAGATAAAACATGGTGAAATTGCTGAGTGGGTGTACGGGAAGGGAAGTATCCAGGTGCGTCTGGTAGCTGAGAGTCTTTTCTGAGTAACTAAACAGTTTCCAATTGCAATTTTTGATGTTGTATGCCTGTTCCGTATCTCATCGAGAGATGTAGGGCACGCCTGCTCCAAGGCACTGCAGTTACCATCCGAGATGGTATTTGCATCTGAATCTCATTTTTTCCTCCTAGAAAGGTAATGTCATGCACAAAGCCAAAATAATAATCTAAGCATTTAAAAAAAATATTTTGATAATAATTCTTTGAATCTGGTGGCAGGGAGACGCAGATTTGTACACGTCATTGTATTTCTGCTGCTTGACATCCTAAAGCGGATGCTGTGTTTTTTAAAATAATCTACAGTATCCACCAACTCCTAAATATTTAACAGACAAAGTAATTAGAGTGTATTTATTCAAGAGATCAAGTGTGCACTCTTTTAAAATAAGCACAGTTAGCTGTGGGGGGGATAAGTAGCTGAGAGCAGACATTTCTTGTGCCGTCGGATCAATAAAGAATGTATACTCTACGGAGTAAAACCGCGCCCCCCATGACTTTAAAACTTGGAATGGGAGCAAACCCCGAGTGTTACAGTTGCTAACTCTTGCTTGGGAAAATTGGCTGCCAAGTCCCCCCGGGGGGCGGGGATTCCCCCGCTAAATGGGTTCCCAGTTCGCCGCTTGGGATCTGGCCGGCGGGGGGAACCCCACCCGCGAACTGGCCCAATCAGGCCGACGTGCCCGGCGTGATGACGTCACCCGGAAGCGACGTCATCACGCTGGACACGTCGCCAGGTGACACTCTAGCAATCGCCCTGAAAACTCTATGGTACCATAGAGTGTGGGACCGGGACTCCCCCACGGTTATGAAGGCAAGACTTGGCAGCCTTATGGGAAATGTATGGAAATTTCAGGGTGGAGAAGCAAACAAGAAAGAAACTAGATCTGGAGGCCTCACATCCGAAAGGATGTGAACAGAATGGAGTGGGTGCAGAGGAGAGTAACGAAGATGATGAAGAAGAAGAAGAAGAAGAGGAGATTGGATTTATACCCCACCCTTCACTACCCGAAGGAGTCTCAGAGCGGCTTACAAACTCCCATTTGGGCAGACTGGAGGACCACTGATGTAGCACTGGGCAGAGGCTCCCATACTGCTTGACTGCTGCAGACCAGGTTGTTCCGTCACGCTGCAACCACAATCGGAGTGGCTCCATCCACTCCCGCACCCAGCAGGCTTGTGTTCCCTCCCTTTCATGAGTTGCTCATGGGCCGCATGAGAGCCCTGGGCGGGCCGGTTCTGGTCCCCAGGCCTTATATTTGACGCCCCTGGACTAGAGCATCCTTGACAAGTGTTTGTCCAGCCTCTGCCTCGAGACTGCTAGGGAGGGGGAGCTCACCATCTCCTTAGGCCGCCCATTCTGCTGTTGCACAACTCTGACTGTCAAAAAGTTTCTCCTAAGATCCGTCCGGTACCTTCCCACCCTTAATTTAAACCCATTCTTGCGAGTCCTCTCTTCTGCTGCCAACAGGAACCGCTCCTTGCCCTCCTCTAAGTGAGAGCCCTTCAGATACTTCAAGAGAGCCATCCTGTCCCCCCTCAGCCTCCTCTACGGAGAGAGCCTCCTTCAAGAGAGCCAGTTTGGTGTAGTGGTTAAGTGCGCGGATTCTAATCTGGGAGAACCGGGTTTGATTCCCCACTCCTCCACTTGCACCTGGCTGGATGACCTTGGGCAAGCCATAGCTCTGTGCCAGCTGTTCCCTCAAGGACAGCTTGGGAAAGAGCTCTCTCAGCCCCACCTACCTCGCAGGGTGTCTGTTGTGGGGAGGGGAAGGGAAAAGGAGTTTGTAAGCCGCTCTGAGACTCCCTTGGGGAGTGGAGGGCGGGGTATAAATCCAATCTCTTCTTCTTCTTCTTCTTCTTCTCTTCTCCAGACTGAACATTCCCAAGTCCCTCAGCCTTTCCTCACAGGGCTTGGTCTCCAGGCCCCCGATCACTGTGAGCCAGTTTGGTGTAGTGGTTAAGAGTGCGGACTCTAATCTGGGAGAACCGGGTTTGATTCCCCACTCCTCCACGTGCAGCTGCTGGAGGACCTTGGGAAAGGCATAGTTCCAGCACAGCTGTTCTTGAAAAAGAGCCGTTTCTGTCAGAGCTCTCTCAGCCCCACCTACCTCACAGGGTGTCTGTTGTGGGGAGGGGAGGAGAAAGGAGATCGTAAGCTGCTCTGAGATTCCTTCAGGTAGTGAAAGGTGGAGTATAAATCCAATCATCTCCTCCTCCTCCTCCTCCTTCCAAGCAGAGCTAGAATGTCTTGGGGGATACTGCTGCACCTGATCCATGAGCCACTGCTGCCCTGACCTGTGGTTCCCAACTTCCCAATGTGGTCTGAAGATCTCCTGGAAGTATAACTCATCTCCACCCCACGGAGATCGATTCCCCTGGAGGAAATGGCTGCTTTGGAGGGCGGACTTTATGGGATTATATCCTGCTCTCTCCAGACTTCGCTTCTGAAGCTCCAGGATTTCCCCAACCCTAGACTGACAGTGGGACACAGGTCACATTGAGATATGGGGGGGGGGTGTTGGACCCTGGGGAGGGAGGGGTTTAGGGATGGGAGGGGCCTCGGCAGGGGTCCGTTGGAGCGGGAGCGCACAGGAGCGCAGCTCCGGGAGTGAGGAGTCCAGGGGGCGGGCACATGACCAAGCCCCGCCCCCTCCTCATCTTCCCCGAGCAGTGCAGAGGCACAGCGCCCCGGGGAAAGCCCTGCTAGGGTCTTTATTGATTTTGATGTTTTGTTTTAATATTGATAATTTTATCATTGTTCCTTTTATGACTGTGTGCTGCTTTTCCAGAGACTTGCTCAAGGTGGCATATAAATTTTCCAAGTAGACCATTTTTTCTCTGGGCACATGGCACATAAGTACTGGAGAAATTTCACCAATCCTTCAGCAGCTTCCACCCCATCAGTTTGGTGTAGTGGTCAGGAGTTGGACTTTAATCTGGGAGAACCAGGTTTGATTCCCCACTCCTCCACATGCAGCTGCTGGTGTGACCTTGGGCCAGTCACAAGTTCTCTCAGAGCTGTTCTCTCATGAGCAGTTCCCAAAAGACCTCTCTCAGCCCCACCTACCTCACAGGGTGTCTTGTTGTGGGGAGGGGAAGGGAAAGGGATGGGTGGTGCACATGTCCTGGGTATCTCAAGTCTACTTGAAACCTGGTGGTTTCAAGGGAGCGGGAAGAGAAATGAGGGTGTGTTCTTTACACTTATTTTTCTTGCACAAAGTATTGGATGGGGAAGGGAAGGGAGGAAGAGCAGGTCAGTTTCACTCCCCTGTGGAGTGGAGCCTGAGGGGTGGGTGTTGCCTTCTGACACCCTTCCGGTAGGTTAGGGGTGTGGCATATGCAAATGAGTTATGCAAATGAGTTCTGCAAATGAGCTCCTGCGCCTCTTTTTCTACGGAATGACCCCTGGGCCTCGGCATTGTATGATGCCGTAGAATCCACAACCACCAGTTTCTCCAGGGGGACCGACCTGTTGTCATTCTGCAGGATCTCTATCGGCCGCCCCCCAGGAGGTCGGGAGCCCTGCGCTCTCTGTCCCTCCCAGGCCCTGACTTTCAGCCTCTTTTCCCATCGCATTTCCTCTGCCGCTCGGCGTGGCTGTTAGCACTTCAGTCCCAGCTGATCCATGCCCTGGCCCTCTGCAGTAAGATGTTGCCAGGCTGGGTGTCTCTCCATCTGACTGCTTGACACTACAGCAGAATTCTAGCGAGAGTTGCGTTCCCGTCCTCCAGCGTGTGTTAGGAAGGATGCTGCCTGGGTCTCTGTATCCCATATTAGAGTAGAAAGTGCAAATATTACATCCCCCCCCCACCCCCACAAAGAACTGTAATTGCTAGGCATTGTTATATGTTATGAGAAATATTAAAGCTCCTGTTATTGGGATATTAACACAGCAGAGTCTTGCCCAGTTGTAGAAGCGTGGTACCGAGTGCAGTAAATAAATCTCCCAAGAAGTACACAGCCAAAGGTAAAAACTTGCATTTATTCAAGTAGATCCAGTTCACGTTCAGCTTGCAGTCGAATGGAGAGAGAGAAACCTAAGTGGCCAGCTTGTCCAGCATCGCGTGTGTGGGAGTATGAGGGCATCGCCTCTACAGGAGAAACCTGCAGAGACATGTGTCTCCATGGAAGGCCATGTGAGTGAAGAGAGAGGGAAAGGACAAAGGGAGGGAAAGAGGGGCGGGGTCAGAGGGCAGCTCCCAGGTGAAGACAAGGGGAGGCATCCCATTCTGGGTCCATGTTGGCTTCCTCATTATTGTTGTTGTTCAGTCACACAGTTGAGTCCGACTCTTCGCGACCCCATGGGCCACATCACGCCAGGCTCCTCCTGCCTTCAAGTAGATCCAGTTCACACTCAGGTTGCAGTCTAACGGAGAGAGAGAAGCTTAAACTAAAGAGGACATTCCCTATCAGAAATGGCCATCACGTGTGTGGGAGTATGAGGGCATCGTTTCTACAAGAGAGACCAGCAGAGACCTGTGTCTCCATGGAAGGCCATGTGCAGAGAGGGAGAGGAGAAAGGGAGAGAGAGAGAGGAGGGTTCAGAGGGCAGCAACATCATCTGATGCTGCGACTCGTGCCAGTTTGGTGTAGTGGTTAAGTGCGCGGACTCTAATCTGGGAGAACTGGGTTTGATTCCCCACTCCTCCACTTGCACCTGGCTGGATGACCTTGGGCAAGCCATAGTTCTGTCAGAGCTGTTTTCTCAAGGGCAGTTCTCTCTCAAGAGCTCTCTCTGCCCCACCTACATCACAGGGTGTCTGTTGTGGGGAGGGGAAGGGAAAGGAGTTTGTAAGCCGCTCAGGGGATAAATCCAATCTCCTCCTCCTCCTCCTCTTCTTCTTCTTCTTCAATATAAATGGGACTGAAGGCCAGTGGCTCAGCAGGTTTGGGATGCCACAGAGTCCATCCGCCAAACTCACCATGTTCCCCGCGGGGAACTGATCTCTGTAGTTTAAGGATCAGTTGCAATTGCAGAAGCTCTCTACGCCCCACATGGCCACAGCTACAGGGGCATTCAGAAAGACCTAGGGAGCTGCAAAGATGCCCAAGGAACGACCGAAATAAGGAAAGAAGAGTCCAGGTATATTGTATCACCTTGGATACCTCATTAAGCAAAGTCGCATCCTACGTAGTCAAGGAGAGGAAGTGGTACTGATGAACGAGCGCTTTTTGGGGACAGACGCATTAGAGACTCCAAACAATTTCCACCACTGTTATTATCCCATTTGCTTCCATTACTCTTGTGAGGTTTCTTGTCTAGTCTTGCCTTTAAAAAAGTACAGGAAGATTTTTTTTCCAGCACCTTCCTTTAAAGAGAGAGAGAGAGAGAAAGAGAGAGATGGTAAAACAGCCTTACAAATGAAATCAGTGTAATAACCAGGTCTCAGGTAATTACTCTCGGCATGCCACAATTAAGAAGGGCCAGTTTGGTGTAGTGGTTAAGTGTGCAGACTCTAATCTGGGAGAGCTGGGTTTGATTCCCCACTCCTCCACCTGCACCTGCTGGATGACCTTGGGCAAGCCATAGTTCTGGCACAGCTGTTCTTGAAAAATAGCAGTTTCTGTCAGAGCTCTCTCAGCCCCACCTACCTCACAAGGTGTCTGTTGTGGGGAGGGGGAGGGAAAGGAGCTTGTAAACTGCTCTGAGACTCCCTTGGGCAGTGAAGGGTGGGGTATAAATCCAATCTCTTCTTCTTCTTCTTTATGCAAAGCCCACCTGCTCTCTGACACTTTTGTGAACCTAAAGAGAGAGAGAGAGAGAGAGAGAGAGGCCCAACTGGAACCTTTCCCGTATGCTGGAGTTACTCCTGATTTTCTTGGGAGTCTATCCAGAAGCACTGGAATCGGTTTGGGCATGGGTTCCTCTGCACGCCCGCCCTCCCTGTGTATTTTTACAGTTGTAGGTTTCCCTTGCCTTCCCGGACCTGCCTTCCCCAGGCTCCACCCCCATGTCTCCAGGTATTTCCTCACCTGAAGCTGACAACCCTATCCTTGTTCCTCTGATCTGGGGAGCCAGTCTGGTGTAGTGGTTAAGTGCGCGGACTCTAATCTGGGAGAACCGTGTTTGATTCCCCACTCCTCCATGTGCAGCTGCTGGATGACCTTGGACAAGCCATAGTTCCAGCACAGCTGTTCTTGAAAAAGAGCCATTTCTGTCAGAGCTCTCTCAGCCCTGCCTACCTCACTGGGTTTCTGTTGTGGGGAGGGTAAGGGAAAGGAGTTTGTAAGACTCTTTGGGACTCCCTTGGATAGTGAAGGGTGGGGTATAAATCCAATCTCCTCCTCCTCCTCCTCTTCGTCTTCTTCTTCGTCTTCTTCTTCTTCTTCTTCTTCTTCTTCTTGCTTGACAGCCAGTAGTAGAAGTTTATTTTCTTCTGCATGTAGCTTCCATAATGAGGATTTTAAAGGGAGGGTGTACTGATCTGGATGGCCCAGGCTAGCCCAATCCCGTCAGATCTCGGAAGCTAAGCAGGTTTGGCCCTGGCTAGTGTTTTGGTGGGCGACCTACAAGGAATACCAGGGGCGTGACACAGAGGCAGACAATGGCAAACCACCTCTGAAACGTCTCTTGCCGTAAAAAAAAGTCTAGCTTGCCACCTAGTGGTGCATAATGCTAAAAGAACTTTTGCCTGCCAGACAATCTTAGGATCTCCTGGCTATACTACACACAAGGTCATACAATATTAATAATTATTATTATTTCAAGGGAGGGCGGTGTCATCATTGGTGTCATTACTGGCAGTGTCACAGGACCCCCTTATTTTTAAAAAAACAGCCCTAAAATATTGATATAGAAAGAAGAAGAGGAAGAGATTGGATTTATACCCCTCCCTTCACTCACTTGGAGTCTCAGAGTGGCTTACAAACTCCTTTCCCTTCCCCTCCCCACAACAGACACCCTGTGAGGTAGGTGGGGCTGAGAGAGCTCTGAGACAGCTGTCCTTGAGAGAACAGCTGGTACAGAGCTATGGCTTGCCCAAGGTCATCCAGCAGGTGCAAGTGGAGGAGTGGGGAATCAAACCCTGACATGCTCTGTGCCCTTGCTCTAGGCTCGCTCCAGGGTATACCCAGGAGCCATGGCTGATGAAGCGAAGGCTTAGACAGGTAGAGAGAGAGTGGCGGTGTGCTCATGACAAAGCTACAAGAGCATCCTATAGGACTTTTATGAGAGTCTATGAGACGGCAGTTGAAGCCGCTAAGAGAGAGTATTATGCAGCCACGACTGCGCCCAGCAGCTCTCGCCCAGCCCAATTATTTAGAACGATTCAGTCCATTACTACTCTGCCACAAGGCAGACCGAATGCCAAGGAAATGGATATTGGCTGTGAAGCTTTTGTAAGCTATTTTGCAGATAAAGTCTTGTCGCTCTTCCATGACCTTCCCACCACAGTTGAGATAGTAAGGGAAATCGGGGTTCCATGCATGTCTTCTTGTCAGGTTTTGGATTATTTCGGTCCACTCAGCCCAGAGGAGGTCAACAAATTACTCTCAGCTGTACGTCTGACCACTTGCAGCCTTGATCCGTGCCCATTGTGGCTAATAGAAGGAGGAGGAGGAGGAGGAGAATGGATTTATGCCCCACCCTTCATTACCCAAGGGAGAGCGGCTTACAGTCTCCTTTCCCTTCCCCTCCCCACAACAGACACCCGGTGAGGTAGGCGGGGCTGAGAGAGCTCTGACAGAAACTGCTCTTTTTCAAGAACAGCTTTTCAAGAACTATGGCTTGCCCAAGGTCATCCAGCCAGGTGCAAGTGGAGGAGTGGGGGATCAAACCCGGTTCTCCCAGATTAGAGTCCGCGCACTTAACCACCACATGAAGCCAGCCGCAATGGACTACGGTGTACCCTAAGGGAAATTATCAACAAGTCCCTTTCGGAGGAACTGTTCCCTACGGCACTCAAGGAGGAAGTGGTATGCTCTTTCTTTTTTTTAAAAAAAATCCTTGGATGTGGCCGAATTGGCTAATTACCAGCTGCTTTCCAGTTTGCCTTATTTCAGGGGTGGGCAAATGGCGGCCCTTGGGCCGCATGCGACCCGCCACAGAGTTTTTTGCGGCCCGCCAAGACATGAAGATTAACAAGAGTAAATATAGATGCTCTTCGACAGACATTAACTTGCAGGCTGTGATGAGAATCTCAACAAGCAATCTCACTCCTGAGTTCCAAAAAATTGTAGAAAAGTGTGATAGGGTACATTTGTCTCATTAAACTGATTCTAAAATTAAATGTGCTTGCAGCTATAGATGATATGAAATTAGCACAATAAATAAATTGAATAAAACTACCACTATTTTATTTAATTTATATTTATTGATTTTTATGATACAATTGATACCTTTTCTGAAATGCAAAGTTAACTAATGAATACAATCATTTTAAAAGGTGCGGCCCTCCGCTAACCTCCGCTCCCACAAAGTGGCCCCTGAGCCAAAGCAATTGCCCACCCCTGCCCTATTTGGCTCTCCACGTTTCTTCAGGGTCGGGGACAAAGGGTGGTGTTAGGGGAACAGCTGTCCCGAAGGCACCTGCTAGTCTTTGGAGGGTCCCAAGGGGCGGTACTCCCCCTGAGGTCATTCAACATCTGTATGTGCCCTTTTGCCCAGATTGCCCAGAGGCGTGGGCTGGGAGATCACCAATATGCGGATGACGCCCGGCTCTATCTGTTCTTGGACGGCCAGTCAGACTCCAGTCCGGAAGATCTGGACCTGGCGTTGCAAGCTGTGGCTGGTTGACTTAGACTGAGCTGACTTGAAATTGAATCCGACGAAGACGGAGGTCCTGTGCGTGAGTCAGAGCGGTCCGAGGGTAGGGATCCCACTCCCGACCTTCGATGGGGCACCGTTGGTACCAGCGTTGGAGGTTAGGAGTTTGGGGAGTGCTCTCGGATACCTCCCTAATGATGGAGGCCCAGATAGTGACCACAGCAAAGCCAGCCTTTTATCATCTTTGGCTGGTCAGGCAGTTGATTCCCTTCCTCGAATGCAACAGCTTGGCGACAGTGATCCATGTGATGGTCCCCTCGAGATTAGATTCCTGTAATGGGATTTGGGGAGGGTTTCCCCCTATTTATTTATTTATTTGTTCTATTTATATCCCGCTTAGCCAGCGGACCGGCTCAAGGCGGCTAACAAAAACCCAATACCATAGAGGTTTACAATATAAAATCATTAAAATTACAATAAAATTCCCATAAATTTTTCCAAAGATGGCGACTTCAGAGTTTCCCGGTAAGCGAGGGCGGCGGGGGTACTCCCCCAGGACCAGGGCGATGTTAATAGCCAGTTCTCCACCCGATGGCGGCTCCTATTTGAAAGCCTGGCGGAAGAGCTCCGTCTTACAGGCCCTGCGGAATTGTAATAAATCCCTAGAATCAACGGTAGACCATAGAATTTGCCCTCTGAAGCTGGCATTTTCTCCCAGGGGTCTGCTGTCCACTGTCTGGAGGTCAGTTGAGATATTGGGAGAAGTCCAGGCTCCACCTGGTGGCCGGCCACCCAAAATGAAAGTGTTAGCGGAGACCTGGAAGCCCTGATAATACTGCAGGTGATTACTCGAGCCCATATTTATCAGACATATTTATTCATTTGATCGCTGTCCCGTGGAGAGTTGAAGCTGAGAGAGGGTTAATGAATTAGTTAATTAATTCCCTCAACTTTTTGGAGCGTGTGAGCAGAGGTGGAACGGTCCTTCCAGGGATCGCCACAACTCCAAATGCGTCAGAAGGACTGTTTATGTGTGAGAATCCTGAGTGCGGTCCTCCTTCCCATCTTTTTTCTTTGTGTGTGCACGCGAGGGAATCGTAACGCGAGGATCTTTCCCTTCAAATGATCACCAGCATGCAGTCTGCAGCGGTGCCGTCCTCTGAGAAGACTGTACCACATGCCTCCAACGTCTCAGAACAGCTGTGGTGCAGAGAAAAGATGTCAATCTACACCGCTGGGTTCAGCTTTCTTATCCTTAGGCTCCCAACTGGGTGGAAAACACTGAAGGAATCCAATCTTTTGCTTGCTGGTAGAAGTGACATCGAATTAGAACAGCCACAAAGCCCTCGTGGAGGAGAGTTGGCGGGGAATGTTTCCAAAACCGAGATTGGATCTGAAATTAAAAGTGAGATGCTATGAATCCTTTTCTCTCTTCCCTCCCTTTGAAAGCCTTAAGTAATTACCAATTTGAATGTGATGGTTTTTTTAAAAAAAGAGAGAGAAGAAATCCTGATGATGATTAGCACTTTAAATACACGAGAAATCAAGCACGTTTTAAGCTGCAGTGTAATGAAAAGACTTGATGTGTATACGGCACATTCTGAAAGTTAGCTGCAGTGTGCTGTGCTTACATTTCCTCGCTCTGGGGTTGCCAGCTCTGGGTTGATTGGGGGGTGGAGCATGGAGAGGGTGGGCTTTGGGGAGGGGAGGGAGGCCAGTGCTATAGAGTCCACATTCCAAAGCAGCCGTTCTCTCCAGGAGAGCTGATCTCTGTCACCCATAGGCGTAAACTACGGGGGGCTCGAGGGCTCGAGCCACCCCCGAAATTTCCCGGGGGAGGCTCAGCCACCCCCGAAAAAATGGAGCACCCAGGCCAGCTGGCTGACCGGCTGCCGCTGCCACCGCCTCTCCCCCTGCTCCATTCCTCCCTCCCTCCGTCCAGGAACCAGCTGGGCAAATGCCCAGCGTGCTGGACAGAGGAATGGAGGCAGGAGCAGGTGGGGGGGGAGGCGGCGGGGCAGGCGCGGGCTGCCGCCTCGTTTTCCCCGCCCGCCGGCTGCTGCCGCTGCCTCCCCCCCCCCCCCGCCCCGGGACTGACGTGGCATGCTGGGCAGTTGCCCAGCTGGCCCCAGGGAGGCAGGAGTGATCCTGGGGGGGGGGGGACATGGTCCCAGCGTGTGCGTGCGCGCTTCGCGCATGCGCACATAGAGCCCCCCCCCCCGGATTTTAAAAGTCGATGCCTCTGCTGTCACCTGGAGATGAGTTATAATCCCAGGAGATCCCCAGCCACCACCTGGAAGATGGCAACCCTACCTCCCTTGGCAATCCTTACAACAAGCCTGAAAGGTAGGCCACTGTTCCTACTCCTCCCATTACTTGGGGGAGGATGAGTTTGCAATGGAATGACCGACCGGTAGATACTTAGACAGTACACAGCTAATGTAAAATTTGCTTGTCTGTCTGTTTTGCATTACTTATAGTCCTTCTTTCTCACTGGGATTTGAGGCGGATTACGTAGAATAAATCAACAAAATCGACAGGCCAGAGGTGAGGCACAGCATACATATTAGCATGTCACATTAAATGAAACAAGAATTACATAGTAGGAACCCACTTATAGCAACAGATAGTACAAAATCTACACAGAAGAAGAAGAGATTGGATTTATACCCCACCCTTCACTACCCAAGGGAGTCTCAGAGCGGTTTACAAACTCCTTTTTCCCTTCCCCTCCCCACAACAGACACCCTGTGAGGTAGGTGGGGCTGAGAGAGCTCTGACAGAAACTGTTCTTTTTCAAGAACAGCTGTGCCAGAACTACAGCTTGCCCAAGGTCATCCAGCAGGTGCAAGTGGAGGCGTGGGGAATCAAACCCGGTTCTCCCAGATTAGAGTCCGCGCACTTAACCACTACGCCAAACTGGCTCCTGTGAACATATGAACATAAGAGAAGCCATGCTGGATAAGGACAATGGCCCATCCAGTCCAACACTGTGTCACACTGTGGCCAACATCCAAGAACCATCAGGAGGGTCACCAACGGGGCGAGAACTCCAGAAGCCCTCCCACTGTGTTGTCCCTCAGGCACCAAGAATCCAGAGCATCACTTGCCCCAAACCGAGAGTTCCTATCTATATACCTTGTAGCTAATAGCCACTGATGGACCTCTGCTCCATATGTTTATCCAATCCCGTCTTGAAGATGTCATCACACCAGGCACGTCATGTGGTGACACTCTGGTATTTTGGGCTCTGAGAGAACTTGTGACAGACCCAAGGTCCCACCAGCAGCTGCATGTGTTGGTGTGGGGATTCAGACCCGGTTCTCCCAGGTTAGAGTCTGCGTTCCTAACCACTATGCCAATCTCCTAACCAAATTGTGCCAAATTAATGTGATCCAACTTGGTCTTTCTAAAACTTTCCTCGATGTGGTGCTCCCCGTCATACTGAAAAGAGAATGTGGTGCTCCCCGTCATTCCTCGATGTGGTGCTCCCCGTCATGTGGTGCTCCCCGTCATACCGAAAAGAGAAGCGCGCCAAGTGTGTTTAGCGAAACTTTTTATTTTTCCTGCTGGTTGACGGTGTTCGGAACTAAACAGCTTCTCGGTCTAGAGGAGGCTTGATTTGGTCCCTAATTCCTTGTTCGCATTAGCGCTCATGCCCCCTTGCAGTGCGCCCCCCCCCCCCCCCCCCGGCCTGATATTTATCTCTGGTCTCAGGTGCCAGTTTTAATTAAGGATCAGACCACATTTCTCAGCCTTCCTGTTTGGATTCGAATACCTCCTGTTTTGACCCTGCTTCTCCCTTATCAAAAAGAAACCTGTGAGTCCGCCCTGGCTACGGCTATGATTCCTGTGTAACTTAAGGGAAACTAATTTTCTTTAAACTAAGGACAGAGCTTGAAGTGTTCCCCCCGTCAATATCTTTCAGAATATTGTAGTGAGCCAGTTTGGTGTAGTGGTTAAGAACGTAGACTCTAATCTGGGAGAACCGGGTTTGATTCCCCACGCCTCCACTGGCAGCTGCTGGTGTGAAACTTGGGCAAGCTGTAGTTCTGTCAAAGCTGTTCTCTCATGAGCAGTTCTTGAAGGAGCTCTCTCAGCCCCACCTACCTCACAGGGTGTCTGTTGTGGGAAGGGGAAGGGGAAGGAGATTGTAAGCCCACTCAGAGACTCCTTCCGGCAGTGAAGGGCAGGGTATAAATCCAATCTCTTCTCTTTTCTCTTCTATTCTCATCTTTTCAATTCTCTTCTCTTCTTCTTTTCATCTTTTATTTATTTATTTATTTGATTCAATTTCTAGGCTGTTTTCCCGGCACATTGTTTTTTGTTGCGTATTGGTCTTCTTGCATAAAAAACCGTATATTAAATGCTCATTTCTCTAATAACAAAGGCTAGCCTGACCGTTTCTTATCAACTGAAGAATAGCCGTATTTCCTGGGTTCGGGCTGCATCCCCCCAGGGCGTCTGTCTCAGACTGTCCAACTCCAAGCACCGGACAATCCGTCTTCTCGCACTTGCTTCCAGTTTCATCAGCCCTGGGATTTCCAAAATAGGCCCGAGAGCCACTGCAATTGCACTGCAGAGGTCCTGGGAATCGAATAATCCATCTCCATATCGGGAGAGCAGACGGCTCAGGGCTAGACTTCTCCATGTGCCTAAAATGTTTATAAAACAAAGGGATTTTGTCATTGATTTCCAAATCACTTGACGAGAAAGGGGGGTTTGTTCCGAAGGTAAACCCAGCATGAACCAAGGAAGCGTGATGTGATAGGGCTGAATTCCCTAAAGGAACCCTCCGTTATGTTGGGAGGGCAAAAATAAATCCCATTTTGAGGGTGGCCTGCGGTAGTACAGTGTTAGTCCTGCACTTCCATTCAGGGAGAGCAGCAATTGTGACCCATTAAGAGAAGTCTCATGTAAGCCTTGAGACATTTGGAAGGCGAACGCCCAGGAACTTTGAGCTGGGATGGACAGCTGCAGAGAACTCTACAGCAGTTGGTGCTGAGAAAATCTCTTGGTGTATAGGGGTTGTGAGAAGGAAAGAGCCAGAGTCCAGCAGAAGAAGAGAAGAGATTGGATTTATAACCTACCCTTCACTCGGAGTCTCAGAGCGATTTACAGACTCCGTTCCCTTCCCCTCCCCACAACAGACACCCTGGGAGGTAGGTGGGGCTGAGAGAGCTCTGACAGAAACTGCTGTTTTTCAAGAACAGCTCTGAGAGAACTATGGCTTGCCCAAGGTCATCCAGCAGGTGCAAGTGGAGGAGTGGGGAATCAAACCCGGTTCTCCCAGATTAGAGTCCATGCACTTAACCACTACACCAAACTGGCTCTTTAGTAGCACTTTAAAGACTAACAAAATCTGTGGCAGGATAGGAGCTTTTGTGAGTCACTGCTCACTCACTTGTGAGTGTTAGTGTGAGGATCGACAATAGTTAATACAGAGATGTACCCAGGGCTTTTTTTCTAGCAGGAGCTCCTTTGCATATTAGGCCACACACCCCTGATGTAGCCAATCCTCCAAGAGCTTATGTAGCCCCTGAAAGAAGAGCTCTTGGAGGACTGGCTACATTAGGGGTGTGTGGCCTAATATGCAAAGGAGCTCCTGCTATGAAATGAGCCCTGGACGTACCAGTGATTCTGTTTGGGACTTGGGCAGCTATTAGGGCTTATAGTTAGGATGACTGACAACTAGGCTAGCCATGTAACCCACTGTAGCAACCTCCCGTCCCTACTGGCTCTTGCTTGCTTTGCGCATTCTTGCAGTGGGAGGAAGGGGGGAGTGATATGGAAGCAGTGATGGCATTTGCAGTTGCTGTGTCACATGACGCTTTGGGAATTCCGTCGAGTGATTCAACGATGTCACTTCTGGATCAGAAATGATGCTACCTGAATGCTCCCCCAGTGCCCCATCCCCAAATGGTCAGGGGCCTTGACTCAGTGGCAGAGCATCTGCTTGGTATGCAGAAGGTCCCAGGTTCAATCTCTGGCATCTCCAGCTAAAACAACCAGGTCGGGTTGCCAGCCTCCAGGTGGGGCCTGGGGATCTCCTGCTTTTACAACTGATCTCCAGCTGACAGAGATCAGTTCCCTTGGAGAACATGGCTGTTTTGGAGGGTGGTCTCTATGGCATTGTAACATGCTGAGGCCCTTCCCCTCCCCAAACCCCACTTTCTCCTGGCTCCACCCCCAAAGTCTCCAGGTATTTTCCAACCCAGATTTGGCAACCCTAGAATCAGGTAGCAGGTGATGTGAAAGATCTCTGCCAGAGACCCTGGCGAGCTGCTGCCAGTATTAGTGGGCAGTACTGACCTTGCATGAGGCAGGTTCATGTGTTCTTGGGATTACCAGGTGTAGGTCTGGTAATTCTAGGGATGGCAGGCCTGATGAAGGATGTCCGGTCCCATTCATGGAGGCTTAACTTTGTGGAAATGGGCAGCTGGAGCTTTTCATGGCATGGCGGTAAATACCGTCACCTGATCAATCACATTCCATAAAGCTTCTATGAAGGAGGAGGAGGTTAGATTTATACCCCATCCCTCACTACCCAGAGTGGTTTACAATCTCCTTTCCTTCCCTCTCCCTACAGCAGACACCCTGGTGAGGTAGGTGGGGCTGAGAGAGCTCTTTCGAGGACTGCCCTTGAGAGAACAGCTCTGAAAGAACTTGTAACTGACGCAAGGTCACACCAGCAGCTGCACGTGGAGGAGTGGGGAATCAGCCTCAGTTCTCCCAGAGTCCACGCTCCTAACCACTACACCAAATGGGACATTTTTCTCCAGGCGTGTTGGCAACCCTGCTGGTAGTACATAGATCTAAAAAAACCCCAAACCACTGCTTGATTTTGAGTTGCAGAAGAGGCTGTGCTCTTAGTCCAGAGAGAAAGTTACTTATGCTTAAGCTGCGTAGAAATCAGAGTCAATGCGAGTGTCGGGTTCATAAGTACATTACTCCACTGATTCCCCCCCCCCCAAAAAAACCCCAACAACGTAAACAATAATGCTTTCAGAATGACATCCTTTCTGATTTTAAAAAATCAGTGGTGGCTGCTCCACCTCCCACTATGTCTCCCAAACTGCTCATTTGATGTCCACCCCCAGTTGTCCCTCACAGGAGGTGAATTTTTATGACCATTCTTTTTGATGCTTGAGCGATTCTAGAAATAAAACTTATCTTTTAGACATTATGACTGTGAGCACGGCAGGGTGCTTAAAAGAGATAAGGCCGTAGCTCCTGGGAGTTACTGTTTATTTAGGAAAGCTTTTCATTATAAGTAGGGATGGCCATGAACTGCATTTTTTTCCGGTTCGTGGCTCGTGGCTGAAGCCTGAACCAAACCATGGACGCATCTGAACCAGGAGGCTGGTTCGTGAACCGACCCGGGCTTGTATGAGTTCATGAGCCATTTAAAGTTTAAGCCCCTGCTTTCTGCTCCTCATCAGAAGCCATGGGGAGCAGAAAGCAGGGTTTGAATGGCTCCGAGCCATTTAAACCAAACAACTGAGCGGCAGGGACTTGGAAGCCCCTGCTTTCTGCTTCCTGCAGCTCAGCTGTCTTTTTTTTGTGAAGACCACAAGCAAAACACCTGTGTAACAAACCACTTCAGCCTATTCTTCTATAAACTATAAGTCTCTATTGATGCAATGAATTGTTACAACAAATTCTAGTGGAAGGTATTACTCATTTCCCAGCTTTTGGAAGACAGCCTTTATTCCCCAGCTTCTACACCATGTGGTTTGTATCATTTCTTCAGGATTAATTGGAGTAAAACCTAAGGAACTTTACTATTGCTGACAGCATAAAAGAGACAGTCAATCACTGGAACAGGACCCTCCTCAATAGTGGAACTGTTAGTAGAATTCATTTTTCCCTGATGGGAGATTGCATGAACTGTACACATTATTCTTTATTGCATTCCTATTTTGTGAATGTATGTAGTATAATAGAAGAATTTGATTGAACTGTATACATTATTCTTTATTGAACTGTACACATTATTCTTTATTGCATTCCAATTTTGTGAATGTATGTAGTATAATATAAGAATTGGTTGAATTGGTAAGAATTGGTTGAATTCTAGTGAATACAACACTAGAATTTGTTGTAACAATTCATTGCATCAATAGAGACATAGTTTATAGAAGAATAGGTTGAAGTGGTTTGTTACACAGTTTTTCTTGTGGTTTTTATATTCTACTGTGCACCGTCTTGTTGGTTGTGTTTTTTTGGGGGGGAGGAGCAGAAAGAAGGGGTTTTCAGCTCTTCACAAACTGCCACAAACGACACCAAAAATCATGGAAGTCCATAGCGGTTCTTCAGTTCGCGAACATCCCTTCGCGAACCATAAACCAGCCAAGTTTCATGATGATGAAGTTGAGTCTGTCAGCTGGTTCATGCCCATGTAAAATGGACAGGAGGGTTTCACACACTAGAGTATACTTCAACAGGTGAGGCATGAGGTGGGTCCTTGCTTAAAAGTGTGTGTGTGTGTGTGTGTGTGTGTGTGTGTGTGTGAGGGTTGAAATTCAAGAAGCATGGGATGTGGTAAAAGTCTGTGAAATGTAATGAAGAAGTACAGAAACCATTCACAGTTAGCCGTAATTAGGGATAATTTCATCTCCCTACGTTCGCAAAGCTGATCCACCTCATGGCTGGAACATCCCTGGTCTTTTTTAAAACCTAGTGAAACACTGTCAAAATCCTCAACGAATTCTAATACAGAACTTCAGAAAATGCCTGTCTGGGAATTACACTGGAACCCAGAGCATGATTTGAAGGCATATAGTGGCGTCTCATTGTATGTTGGCAAGAAAAGGCCAGGGATTTAAGAATGTAAGAGCGTAAGAAGACCCCCACTGGATCAGACTGGTGGTCCATCTGGTCTGTTGATGGCATCTTTGATGCCTATACTGAGGCCAGTTTGAGAGCCAGTTTGGTGTAGTGGTTAAGTGCGTGGACTCTAATCTGGGAGAACCGGGTTTGATTCCCCACTCCTCCACTTGCACCTGGCTGGATGACCTGGGGCAAGCCATAGCTCTGTACCAGCTGTTCCCTCAAGGACAGCTTGGGAAAGAGCTCTCAGCCCCACCTACCTCACAGGGTGTCTGTTGTGGGGAGGGGAAGGGAGAGGAGTTTGTAAGCCGCTCTGAGACTCCAAGTGAGCGAAGGGCGGGGTATAAATCCAATCTCTTCTCCTCTTCTTCTTCTTCTTGACTGGAGCAACCCAGTACTTCATGGCTGCCGTCATACATCCTGGTCACTATATCTGACAGTTGCCTGTTAAGGTTAAACTGGTAGCATCTTGTAATCTCTGTGGTGATGGTGGGCCTGCAGGCTGGCGGGTCTAGGTGACTGCCCTCGGGAAGTTTCCTGCTTCCATGACTGTCACTCCTGTCACTCCTGTCAAAGCCCATTTGATACAACTGGTCAACATAGTCAGTTCTGAACACCTTCACTCGCAAACATAAGGACGTAAGAGAAGCCATGTTGGATCAGGCCAGTGGCCATGTTGGATCAGGCCAGTGGCGCTCCCACTGTTGTCCCCCAAGCACCAAGAATATAGAACATCAATGCCCCAGACAGAGTGTTCCATCTATACCTTGAGGCTAACATAAGAGAAGCCATGTTGGATCAGGCCAGTGGCCCATTCAGTCCAACTCTCTGTGTCACACAGTGGCCAAAACCCAGGTGCCATCAGGAGGTCCACCAGCAGGGCCAGAACTCCAGAAGCCCTCCCACTGTTGTCCCCCAAGCACCAAGAACACAGCGCTTCACTGCCCTAGAGAGAGTGTTCCCTCTATGCCTTGCGGTTAATAGCCACTGATGGACCTCTGCTTATGCTTACCCCAATCCCACCTTGAAGCTGTCTGTGCTTGCAGCATAGGAACCTTAGTTCACTGAATTGTTGCGGACAATGAAATATAAGGGCTGTAGCATAAGCAGAGGAAGAACATCGATCCCATCTGAATGTGGGTTGGAGCTCATCTTCAGATTGATTTGGTGGTGGTGGTGGTGGTGATGGTGAAGTGGGTACCCTTCTCTGCCACCACTGCATCTGTGCAGAGTTAGGGATACCAGCCTCCAGGTGGTACCTGAGGATTCCCTGGAATTACAGCGCATCTCCAGACAACATAGAGCAGTCCCCCTGGAGAAAATGGATGCTTCAGAGGGTGGACTTTATGACATTGTACTCCACCGAGGTCCCTGTCCTCCCCAGGCTCCATCTTCAAATCTCCAGGAGTTTCCCAACCTGGATATGTCACCCCTACCCCCCATACCCCGCTGATGGCCAGGGTGGACCCAGCAACCCTGTTTGTCCATCTGAGCTCTTCCAAGCATCGAGGCGACTTGCAAATCAGGTCTCTGATTTCAGCTCAGAACATTCTGTATCTTGCTGAGATGTGTTTGCAAGGCATTTTGCAGATACAAATCACTCGCATCCGCCAGGACTTGGACTCTACTGTTTTGACAGTGCCGCTACAGAATGTTATCAGTGCTCCATCGAATCGCAGTCACTTGGATGACTTTCAGTTATTACAGCCCAAGGAGGTGGACATGGTGTTCGGGGGGAGTCTGTATTGACATCTCCAGGGCTTGGTCTTTGCTCTTCCTGGGTTATCAAAGCTAGTGGGGGGAGCATAGTAAATTGGTTGGAGGAGTTGCTAAATACGTTATTAAAGGAGAGTATTGTTCCAACCACTTTGGGAGATTCTAAATAAATCCCAGCTGCGTTGCTACCATTCCTTTTGGGGGCAAGATGCTTGAGTGCATGGCAGCTGGACATTTCCAAGTCCCTTTTGGAATTAATAACAAAAATGAAAGGATTGAAACAAACACCACAGGAGGTGGTGGCAGCTACAAGCATGGATGGCTTGTGGGAGTTGCTAAAACTCGCGAGCATTTGCTGACATTTGGGGACATGAAAAAGAAGAGGACTTGTCTCATCTGTCTATAAAATTTAGGCCCCTTTCAGACAGCCTTTGTAATCTGTCTTAGTAGCAGGTTGTTCTGATTTTTTGTGTCAGTTCAGACACAACCGTTTTAGCAACCGGGTGCTAACAGATTTTATTTACCTGTTCATAGAAAGCCGCTTGCATCCCATTGGCAAAGCGGGGCTGAGCCGTTTCTGAGGGAAACCACTTTCTTCCATTTTCACCTCTTCTTTGCGCTTCTGAATCACTGTGGTGTGCTGTTTTAAATGTCTGTAGCTCTTCCTACAGTGCCTAGGGTTGCCAAGTCTTACTGAAGTAATAGCGGGGGAGTCCTGGGCCCTCTCTGGAAGTCCCTGCGCACGCTGCGATGACATTGCCCGGAAGTGACATCATCATGCCAGGCACATCGCTGGGCGACGCTCTAGTAATCGACCTAAAACTCTATGGGTGATGTCATCACACCGGGCATATCGACCTGATCTGGCCACTTCGGGGGTGGGGTTCCCCCCGCCGGCTGGATCCAGACTGGTGGATTGGGGACCCTTTTTAGCGGGGGAATCCCCACCCCCCGGGGGGACTTGGCAGCCCTAACAGTGCCACTCTCCTGCCCTTTTCACCACTCAATTTTTCTCGCCCCTTTCCCCCCATACTTTCTCCCCCATTGTCTTCCCCATAACTTGTCCCCCATAACTTTCCCACTGTTTGCCAGGCATTGCCTGAAACCCAGCTATTATCGTTGGTGTAGTGGTTATGTTCACGGACTAATCTGGGAGAACCAGGTTTGATTCCCCACTCCTCCACTTGCACCTGCTGGATGACCTTGGGCAAGCCATAGCTCTGTACCAGCTGTTCTCTCAAGGACAGCTTGGGAAAGAGCTCTCTCAGCCCCACCTACCTCACAAGGTGTCTGTTGTGGGGAGGGGAACGGAAAGGAGTTTGTAAGCCGCTCTGAGACTCCCTTGGGGAGTGGAGGGCGGGGTATAAATCCAATCTCTTCTTCTTCTTCTTCTTCATTTCGTAGCAGGAGCTCCCTTGCATATTAGCCCCCCCCCATATAGCCAATCCTCCAAGAGCTTACAGTAGCCCCTGTAAGGAGAGCTCTGTAAGCTCTTGGAGGATTGGCTACATTAGGGAGGTGTGGCCTAATATGCAAAGAAGCTCCTGCTACAAAATGAGCCCTGTAAATTCCGTGGACTCTAATCGGGGAGAACCGGGTTTGATTCCCCACTCCTCCACTTGCACCTGGCTGGATGGCCTTGGGCAAGCTGTAGTCCTGGCACAGCTGTTTTTGAAAAAGAGCAGTTTCTGTCAGAGCTCTCTCAGCCCCACCTACCTCTCAGGGTGTCTGTTATGGGGAGGGGAAGGGAAAGGAGACTGTAAGACGCTCCTTTGGGTAGTGAAGGGCGAGGTATAAATCCTATCTTCTCCTCCTCCTCCTCCTCCTCCTCCATATAGTTGTGTGGAGACAGTGAGGTCCTACAAGGTGTCGGGGACTAGGCCTGGAGAGAACCAGGTTCAAGCTCCCATTTCCCGTTAAACTCGGTCATTATCAACCCCGCCCCCAGCAGTCTTTTTCTTCTGAAGCTTGACTTTTCTTTCTCCTTGGCTGCCAGGCCTACGGCTGATGGACAACTTTGTCATCTCGCATTCCAAAACCAGAAGCGCGTGGGATTATGACTTCACTGCAGGATAAAGGAGGGAGGGGGGCTGGGAGAGAGAGAGAGAGAGTAAGCCTCTTATCTGAGGACAAATAGCTGCAATAATACAAAAGGGAATGATATTGGAGATAAGCAGACATGTAAATTGTTTTTTGGGTAAGGAGCGGTTGCTTTTGTAAAGTTTACTGTGGATTGATGGTATGCAAATTAAAAAAGATACACTCCCATTGTACGGTATGAAGACAGGTTTTTGTTGACGGCAAGGAGACAGATGAGATAAATGGGTTTCTGGCAAGAGCCAGTTTGGTGTAGTGGTTAAGTGCGCGGACTCTAATCTGGGAGAACCGGGTTTGATCTCCCACTCCTCCACTTGCACCTGGCTGGATGACCTTGGGCAAGCCATAGTTCTGTCAGAGATGTTCTCCCAAGGACAGTTGACTCAGAGCTCTCTCAGCCCCACCTACCTCACAGGGTGTCTGTTGTGGGGAAGGGAAAGGAGTTTGTAAGCCACTCTGAGACTCCAGTTTGAGAGCCAGTTTGGTGTAGTGGTTAAGTGCGCGGAGTCTAATCTGGGAGAACCGGGTTTGATTCCCCAATCCTCTACTTGCACCTGGCTGGATGACCTTGGTCAAGCCATAGCGCTGTACCAGCTGTTCTCTCAAGGACAGTTGTCTCAGAGCTCTCTCAGCCCCACCTACCTCCCAAGGTGTCTGTTGTGGGGAGGGGAAGGGAAAGGAGTTTGTAAGCTGCTCTGAGACTCCAAGTGAGTGAAAGGCGGGATACAAATCCAATCTCTTCTCTTCTTCTTCTTCTGGCTTCCTCCTGGATGTCTCTCACTGGCAGTTCTGAGAATGCGTCCTGCTGTCCTGTTTCTGTTTACAGCTTCGTCTCCCCGAGTAGATCCGACAAGAGCAGGCTAGCCTGGGCCATCTAGGTCAAGGCAAGAGACATTCAGAGGTGGTTTGCCATTGCCTGCCTCTGCATAGCAACCCTGGACTTCCTTGGTGGTCTCCCATCCAAATACTAACCATGGCCGACCCTGCTTAGCTTCTAAGATCTGACAAGATTGGGCTAGCCTGGGCCATCAAAATACACAGCGATGTGGCACGTTAACACTGGATAAAATGGTCATCTGTATGTCTTGTTCTTTGAATCCGGGAGCTGGTGGTCAGAGTAGGTGCCACCGTAAGAGGGGGAGGCAGAGTTTTTCATTGGCCAACCACTGTATGTGGAGCTTAAAAAGGAGGGCAGAGATTGTATGAAAAAGAGACCACACGGTATATTGTCAGCTAGTGCTGCCATTCCCCCGCCTGGGAGGTGGGATTGCCGATTCTGAAACATCAGTACTGCGGAATGTCTTGTTCTCTGTTCTCATGGCGTGCTTATCACTTTGCCTGCTACTTTGACCTTGGTGGGATCTTGCTACCGCCTGTTATATCTTTTACTGTCTGGTTCCATACCTTCCCGCCTAAACTCTGGGAACCGAAAGCCAGTATTTTAAGCGCCTTTTTTCCTTTTCTTTGATTGGCGCCAGGACACCACTGGGCCTCATTTGATTTCTGTATAATTGTTCTTGGTCCCTGTGTGCCTGCCATTACTAACACAAGAAGTGCAGATGCCCATTGCAGACCTTTCTCAATAAAGCTTTCCTGATTAAGGACACTTGTTGTTGACTGACTCTGTGGACTCTCACAGGTATATTGTCAAGGCACCGTGTTAGTTTGGTTCCCTCCCATGCAACGGCACATACAGCAAATCAAAGCCAAGGTCAGCCATCGGTTTTGCCTTTTACTCCCTTCACCGGGGGGTACTGCCCATATTTTTTATTTCTATTTTTTGGGAAAGCAGCAGATAAGTGTTCAAGTGTTTATCCATTCCTTTGTCACCTTATTAAAGCTCTTTTACATGAAAAGGTATGGGGTGGGCAGATGCCTCAGTGACAGCACAGGAACCAGCCAATCAGTGCTGAACACAGCAGGAATTGCTCAGATGCCTCCCCCCCAGTGAACAGTGATGCTCTGTATTCTTGGTGCTTGGGCAGGGCAGCAGTGGGAGGGCTTCTAGCGTCCTGGCCCCACTGGTGGACCTCCTGATGGCACCTGGTATTTTTGGCCACTGTGTGACACAAAGTGTTGGACTGGATGGGCCATTGGCCTGATCCAACATTGGCTTCTCTTATGTTCTTAGCTCAGCCTTGGAGAGGAATAGATAACCCCCAACCCCCTGTCACTCTTGAAAAGAGTTACGTGTCTTTGCCCTGTAAATCTCACTGGCTCATGAAAATGTTGTTGACATTTTTTATTTCTTTAAAACATTTATTAGAAACTATTCTGTCTTACAGAACTCAAGGCGGCTTACAATGTAAGCAGAGTGGTAACCGTAAAATTACATTTAACAAAATTTAAATCACAGTTTAAGGCAACTGATGCGTAGAAAAAACTAAGTTAATCCAATGCCATCATGAATAAAACCGTCTTCAGCTGACTCCTGAAGGCCGAGAGTGAGGGGGCCAGCTGCACCTCCCTAGGGAGGTTTTTCTAAATGTGTGGGGCCACCACTGAAAAGGCCCTGTCTCGTGCACCCATCCATTGAGCTTCGTTGGTCAAAGGAACAGTCAAGAGGGCTTCTTACTGTGATCTTCATTCTGGAGCAGTAACGTAAGGGAGAAGACAGTCCTTCAGAAACCTTGGTCCCAAGCCATGTTGTTGATGACACACCCCTTTCACTCTCTGCCCTGAACGCCCCCAAGCAAAGTGTCAAGTAGGATTGCCAACCTCCAGGTAGGGCCTGGAAATCTCCCACAGTTACAGCTGCTCTCTGGATGACAAAGATCAGTTCCCCCGGAGAAAATGGCTGCTTTGTTGGGTGAAGACTATGGAGTTGTACTCTACCAAGTTTCCCCAGACCCCTTCTTCCCCAGGCTCCACCCCTAAAATCTCCAGGAATTTCCCAACTGAGAGTCATCACCCGTGGTGACAAGTGAATGTTAAAAACATAAGAACATAGGAGAAGCCAGTGCTGGATCAGGCCAATGGCCCATCCAGTCCAACACTCTGTGTCACACAGTGGCCAAAAACACCAGGTGCCCTCAGGAGGTCCAGCAGTGGGGCCAGGACACCAGAAGCCCTCCCACTGTTGCCCACCCCCCAAGGACCAAGAATACGGAACATCACTTGTCCCAGACTGAGAGTTCTTATCTATTTTTTGTGGTTGTTCAGTCGCACAGTTGAGTCCGACTCTTCGCAACCACATCACACCAGGCCCTCCTGCCTTCTGTCATGTTCCAGAGTTTGCTGAATTTCATGTTTGTTGCATATGCAGTATTGTTCTTTGCAGCATTGGACTTTCCTTTCACCGTCAGACACATCCACAACTGAGCGTCCTTTCGGCTTTGGCCCAGCCGCTTCACTCTTTCTGGGGCTACTTGTACTTGCCCTCTGCTCTTCCCCAGTAGCATACTGGACACCTTCTGACCCGAGGGTCTCATCTTCCATCATATCTTTTAGCCTTTTGTTACTGTCCATGGGGTTTTCTTGGCAAAGATACTGCAGTGGGTTGCCATTTCCTTCTCCAGTGGATCACACTTTGTGTGAGTTCTCTGCTGTGGCCTGCCCATCCTGGGTGGCCCTCCATGGCGTAGCCCACAGTCTCATCAAACCACTCAAGCCCCCTCGCCACGTCAAGGCAGTGATCCATGAGGGAGGTTCTTATCTATACCTTGTGGCTAATAGCCACTGATGGACCTCTGCTCTATATGTTCATCCAATTCCCTCTTGAAGCCGCCCATGCTTGTAGCCACCTCTTGTGGCAGTGAATTCCATGTGTTAATCATCCTTTGGGTGAAGAACATTCTTAACGACAGTAACCTCTGCAAGCAGTGAGAGATGAAAGTCTTGGGGAGGAAGATGGAGTCCTTGCATAATTCTGAAGTTCCAAAGGAATCTTTGGGAAAACACAGATGTATGTTTTCGTGCGGGTGACAAATCATAAGAAGGCCAAAAAGAGGAACCTGTATGCCAGTGGAAGGGAGTGGGGTGTGTGTGGATTCAGATGTGATATATATGTTTGCTCAAATAAGGACAGTAACCACAGCAACAGGGAGGTTATATCTGCTCTAATTCCGTAATGTATTTCAGGAGGAGTGTTTTGCCTGGCAAACTCAGATTGCGCAGTGCTGTTGTGTCCTGAGCACCGATGGGCGAAGGCAGCGCTTCTGTCATTTGGACAGATACCGATGGACAGGAGCGAGGGTAGCTCTGGATGCCTCCTGGTTATGGATTTCTGCAGGACTATGAAGAAGCCCTACTGTGCCGGAAGCGAAATGTATGGCTCAGAGCGCCAGAAGTAAAATGTATCGCTCTGAAGGCATTATGGCTCTAGGCCCATCCAGGTGTTGGGCTCACAAAATCTGGGAGCCCACCAACTCTGAGAGTGTGTGGTCCTCCGTATTGTGGGAATTGGGCAACACATGGGTTTTCCAGGGGCACGCTGCCTCCATCCATGCAAACCTGGAAAATCGGTGTCCTGGTTCATGTGTATCGAGGCAGTGCTCACATGGAAAATCCGTGCATTTCCCAGTTCACCCAATAGAGGAGTCATGCATATCAGGTGCACCGCGGGTCCTGTGGGTTCCCAATATAGATCCCAGCTGGTGTGAATGTAACATCTGTAGAGGGCTTCTGTATTGGTTCACTCATTCACCACTAGATTTCTCTCTTTGAAGCTAGTTTTGTGCATGGCGGCTGATAGTTGCAGCATCAAAGGAAGCCTCATGTGTGTGAATGGGGCTGTCACTGATGTAACACAGGTCTAGAAATTTTGTATCACCTCATATGTGGCGTTTATCAGTGAAGGTAATTCACACGTTCAGCTATGAGTCATTAGGTGTGCAGTAATTGAGTTTAGAATAATCAAGGGACATGGGTGCATGGATGGATTGGCCCTTGGTGACTCACAGCCGAATATACACAGAGATTCCATTGCAAAGAATTTAGGTCATGTGAATGGTCTCTCTGTGGTAGCCCACAGATACAATCAGGGCATATGTGTAATCAAGTCTGGTAAATGGCAGGATTCTGGTAGGGGTGGGGACATTGGGGGGCACCAGCAAGAGTATCACATCACTTCTGGGGGAAACCCGGAAGTGACATCATGCCTCTCTAGGAATTACTGAAAACTCTATGGTAAAACCATAGAGTTTCCAGTGATTCCTAGAGAGGACTGACATGATTACCATGTTTTCCATGGAAGTGATATCACGCTGTCACTGATGGTGGTTTCTCTCCCCACCCCCATGATTTTTCTCCCACTGGCCATAGGAGTGGCAGTGGTAAACAGGAGCTGGAGGCCCCCAGAGAGAAGCTGCCCACCCTGTGTGTGTACAAGGATTTGAACCTGGGTGCCTCAATTTGGGCATGAAGCAATCCCAGTTGGCACCGTCAGGGAGTTCCTTGAAGTTTACAGAATCAGTTCCAGCAAACTATATTATTATTATTAATGGTTAGCGTGCCATCGATGTATACGATTCTTTACAAAGTAACAGTAACAAACCTAACACTTTTTGAAATGCACATATCTGCTTTCAGAAGCTTCTGTTAATTTTTGAGCTAATGCAGACTTTTAATTTGACTCTTGCAAAGCAAAGGGTACTGTTGCAGGATTGCTCCTCTAGCCAAGATCCCCTGAGCTTCCCTAGAAGGTGCCCCAGTGGGTAGGGGCTAGGGTTGCCAAGTAAATTATCTTAAAAAGTGGGGGAGAGCTGGTCCTGGTCCGGGACATTCAAGCATGCGCATTGTAATGACATCACCCGGAAGTGATGTCACCTCAATGGGCACGTCACCGGGCAACGCTCTAGCAATCACCCTGAAAACTCTATGGTACCCTAGAGTTTTCAGGCCGGTTGTTAGAGCGTCACCCAGCAACGTGCTCAGCGTGATGACATCACTTCCGGGCGACGTCATCACGCTGGGCACGTTGGCCCGATCTGGCCACTACGGGGGTGGTGTTCCCCCTGCTGGCTGGATCCAGACTGGCGGATTTGGGGCCCTGTGAGTGGGGGAATCCCCACCCCCGCAGGGGGACTTGGCAGCCCTAGTAGGGGCAGGGTTCCTGATATTTTCTTGCATGATCAGCAGACATTAACATTATTTTGCAAACTGCTTTTGAAACCTCCTGCAGTTTCAAAAGTGGTTTTTGTGAGTGAGGAAGAAGGGGGGGGGGGAGATTGGTGTTTGTCAAACAGAAATCCAAAGCCCAGAGGTCATTTCATAGAAAAAGAGGTGCAGGAGCTCATTAGCATAACTCATTTGCATAACTCATTTGCATATGCCACACCCCCTAACATACCAGAAGTGTGTCAGAAGGCAACACCCACCCCTCAGGCTCCACTCCACAGGTGAGTGAAACTGACCTGCTCTTCCTCCATTCCCTTCCCCATCCAATACTTGGTGCAATAAAAAGAAGCGTAAAGAACACACCCTCATTCTCTTCCTGCTCCCTTGAAAGCACCAGGTTTCAAGTAGACTTGAGATACCCAGGACATGTGCACCACCCATCCCTTCCCCTTCCCCTCCCCACAACAAGACACCCTGTGAGGTAGGTGGAGCTGAGAGAGGTCTTTTGAGAACTGCTCATGAGAGAACAGCTCTGAGAGAACTTGAAACTGGCCCAAGGTCACCCCAGCAGCTGCATGTGGAGGAGTGGGGAATCAAACCCGGTTCTCCCAGATTAGAGTCCAACTCCTGACCACTACACCAAACTGATGGGGTGGAAGCTGCTGAAGGGTTGGTGAAATTTCTCCAGTACTTATGTGCCATGTGCTCAGATAAAAAATGGTATACTTAGAAAATGTATATGCCACCTTGAGCAGGTCTCTGGAAAAGCAGCACACAGTCATAAAAGGAACAATGATAAAATTATCGATATTAAAACAAAACATTAAAAACAATAAAGACCCTAGCAGGGCTTTCCCCGGGGCGCTGCGCCTCTGCACTGCTCAGGGAAGCCGAGGAGGGGGCGGGGCTTGGTCTTGTGCCCGCCCCCTGGGCTCCTCACTCCCGGAGCTGCACTCCTGTGCGCTCCCGCTCCAACGGACCCCTGCCAAAGCCCCTTTGGACGGACGGAACTAGCTCTGCAGTCCTACAGCTGTACAGCTTCTGCATCAGGATTTTACATATGGTTGCCAGACTCCTGGTGCGGCCCGGGGAGGGTGGGGTTTGGGGAGGGGAGGGACCTCAACAGGGTAGAATGCCACGGAGCCCACCCTCCAAAGCAGCCATTCTCTCCAGGGGAACTGATCTCTGTGGCCTGGAGATCCGTTGTAATTCCGGGAGATCTCTAGGCCCCACTCTGGGGAGCTCAGTTGCAAGGAACACCGGGACTGATTGTGCCTAAAGTCTTAATGACCCATTTTGAAGTTCATCCCATCAGCAGCAGCAACAACAGTGGCACACCCATGGTTGGCGCTGTGGGTTCCCAGCATGCCTAGACACTTGGTGAACCCGTGTCTCGATAAGTCATGACAAACACATGCTGCGGCATCCAGGGCCAGTCTGGTGTCGTGGTTAAGCGCGCGGACTCTAATCTGGGAGAACCAGGTTTGATTCCCCACTCCTCCACTTGCACCTGGCTGGATGACCTTGGGTCAGTCCCAAGTTCTTCCGGAGCGGTTCTCTCAAGGGCAGTTCTCGGGAGAGCTCTCTCAGCCCCACCTACCGCTCAGGGTGTCCGTTGTGGGGAGGGGAAGGGAAAGGAGATTGTAAGCCGCTCTGAGACTCTTGAATGAAGGGCGGGGTACAAATCCAGTCTCCTCTTCCTCCTCCTCCCTTCTTCTTCTTCTTCCTCCTCCTCCTCTGGTGCAATCCCAAGAACACTTGGGGAGGGTGTGTGGCTCAGTGGTAGAACATCGGCTTGGCCTGCAAAAGGTCCCAGTTTAATTCCTGGTATCTCCAGTGCAAAAGGACCAGGCGGTAGGTGACGTGAAAGACCTCTCTGCCTGAGACCCTGGAAAGTTACTTCGAGTCTGAGTAGACAGTGCTGACCTTGATGGACCGATGGTCTGATTCAACATAAGGCAGCTTCACCTGTAACACTTTCCCTGGGAGTCAGCTATGTTAAGCAGAGCGCAGCAGGAGTCTGAGCAGACCTGCTTAGGATGGCCCTGTTGATGTCTCCTGCAGTGCTCCTGGGATCTCTCCCCCCCACTCCGGTCCACGAGGCAGCGCATAAAGTGGATGAGGAAGGGGCTTCTGGGAATAGGGTTGCCAAATCCAGGTTAGGGAAATTCCTGGAGATTTGGGGATACAGCCTGGGGAGGGCGGGGCTTGGGAAAGGGAGGGGCTGTAATGCCGTAGAATCCTCCCTCCGAAGCAGCCGTTTTCTCCAGGGGGACTGATCTCTGTGGTCTAGAGGCCAGTTGTCATTCTAGGAGATCTCCAGGCCCCTCAGAAGAACATAAGAGAAGCCACGTCGGATCAGGCCAATGGCCCATCCGGTCCAACACTCTGTGTCACACAGTAGCCAAAAATACCAGGTGCCGTCAGGAGGGCCACCAGCAGGGCCAGAGCTCCAGAAGCCCTCCCACTGTTGCCCCCCAAGAATACAGAGCGTCACTGCCCCAGACGGAGTGTGCCCTCTATATTAGGGCTGGCAGGCCCCCCCAGGAGGGCAGAGGTTCCCCCGCTAAATGGGCCCCCAATCCGCTGGTCCAGATCCAGCTGGCGGGGGAACCCCACCCCCAAAGTGGCCAGATCGAGCCGACGTGCCCAGCATGATGACGTCGCCTGGAAGTGACATCATCATGCTGGGCACGTCACCATGCGACACTCTAGCAATCACCCTGAAAACTCTATGGTCCCGGGACGGGACCACTGCTCCCCCACCGCAGACCGTAAGTCACTTGGCAACCCTACTCTATGTCTTGTGGCTAAGAGAACGTAAGAACATAACAGAACCCATGTTGGGTCAGGCCAATGGCCCATCCAGTCCAACATTCTGTGTCACACAGCAGCCAAAACCCAGGTGCCATCAGGAGGTCCAGCAGTGGGGCCAGGACTCCAGAAGCCCTCCCTCTGTTGCCCCCCCCCCCAAGCACCAAGAAGACCGAGCATCGCTGCCCCAGACAGAGAGTTCCAGCTGCACCTTGTGGCTCAGAGCCACTGATGGACCTCTGCTCCAGATGTTTCTCCAATCCCCTCCTGAAGCTGAGGCTGGCAATCCTGTCTGGGAGCTTGAGGCCTAAAGGCCCGGCCTGCCGTGGACTGCAGCCTAGAGTCTGAACTGATTTTTGCTGACCCGTTTGTTTACTCCAGATTAATTCTAACGTGGGCTCTGGCTCCTGCGCCTGCTTTCTGCTCGGTCAGCACCCGAAGAAACCTCCTGACATGCAGTTCTGCACGAAGAGTGATGTTTGGAAAGCACAGGAGTGAGATGGCGATACGAAGCCGTCGCGTAGAAAATGGCTTTATCTGTGTATGAACGCAAGGCCGTCGGTCTCCAAGGCAGGCCGTTTAAAAAAATAATAGCAAACAATCCTTTCGGGGATTCGGCTTATTTCGGTTGCAAGCACGAACTCCTAAATGTGCCCTACGGATGCGTGTGCCGTCAAGTGGCTGGATTAGGACACAAAAGAGCCGGTGATAAACGATACTCAGAACTGAAAGAGGAACTCGGCTTCTATGCGCGGGCAGGTGTGCTTGGATAATATTACACAGTTATGAAAAAGAAATCCGTAAAAGGGTCACGTAAGGAGATAGGGAACAAAATGTAGAGATACTCTACGCCTGAACAGCTGCATAAATTATGGGGATACCTGTTATGGGAATGGGTGTGGGTACTGATTCTCATGACTGTTTCCAGGGGCCCTGGGCAGAGAGTTCCCAGGGTCCCCTTCCCCTCTTCTGCCCACCACCCGGCATTCATGCCCTCTGTCCCTCCTGCATACCTGCACGCCTCCCACCTGCTCGTGTGTCCTCCCACCCGCCAGACTCTTGACAATGACTCCCGCTGCTCATGTTCACAGCTGCCCCCAGACCTTCCCCCACCATCACTGGGTGATATGCGCAACAGGGAAAGGGTTGCCAGTCTCCAGGTGGTAGCTGGAGATCTCCCAGAATTACAACTGGTCTCCAGGTACAGGAGGTCGGTTCGCACCGAGAGGGTCAAGCTAACAAAAGAATTATTACAGAAAATATAAACATTTATTAGGGTGTACGCATAAATAAAACATAATAAGATCAAAAGAGACAGTCCAAATATCAGACAATTAAAGCTTTTCCCTCCGTTGTTTTACGAAACCCGCACTGGAACCGAAATTCCCCTCTGCCTTGTGTGCCGCTTTCGCTTCCTTTGAGCATCAGATTTTATAGCAGCCGCTGCATTCTGTGCCGCTTTCGCTTCCTTTGAGCTTCGGATTTTATGGTACCTTCTGCCTAGATTTACGGCTGTTTTATGGCTGCTCAGGGGTGACTTGGCATTGCCCCGAGGTATTTGAATGTGGTTTTGACCTGCACTTTCCCCTCGCACTTGAGGAAATGTGGAGTGAATGCTAGATGCAGAATCACTCTAAAGAAGCTAAGTTTCTGCCTGGCATGGCGCCAGCCCCCAGTCTTGTCCCACATTATGCGGACACTTGGTGGTCACTCACTCTTACACCCTTTAGGGCCGTTCCTGCTGTGTAGCACTCTGCACTGAACGTAAGTTTACAGGAGCTGAAAAGGTCATTTTACTACCGTGCAATTAAGGTTATCGGTGTGGGGTTCCCCCCCTTTTGGTTTATTGCTTCGGTCCATTCGCTGACTTTAAACAGCTGTCTCTTCCGTTCGGTGGATGATGGAGGTTATTCTCCACTGGACAATGAGCGAGGCTCCGTCAATACCAAAAGGCATTCATGCTAATCACGGTGAGTGCCTGATGGATTAATAATGACAGGACACTTCAGATCAAGTGGTCGCCGCGTAATTAAGGTCACGCTGCTTTGCAATAGTCCTTAGGCGCGTTTTTTTTCCTCTTTGTAATTAAACAAAAAGAAGGGACCCAGAAACGAGGGCAAACAAACCTCCGGTGCTCCCAGGCGCACTGGATGCTTGACAGATTTGGATGTTTGGACGCCTGAGGGTCTCTGCTCTCGTGGTCGTTAAGCAGAAGCGCTTAGCAAGGTACACCTGCCCTCTGATCCGGCGTCCGCTGTACAAGACGCTAGCCAGGGATGCATTGGAAGAGCATTTGGCAAACGTGAGCTGCTTCCGAATATTGCAGCCCCATTACGGACTGAAGCTGACCACAGGAAATGTATTACACTAATTCTGAAAGAATGCCATTGGTCTGGGGCATTTCGGTGCTACAGCCCTAAATAGGCTTTCAAGACATTTGATGGCCAGAGGCCCATTAGGGTTGCCAACCTCCAGGTAGCACCTGGAGATCCCCTGCTTCCTTTTTTCATACTCCACCTCCCGGATTGGGCCAGCACAATGCTCCGGGCGGCCTTGGTGACAGTTGCACTGTTCAGGGTTCTGAATACCCAGACTGCAACCCTTGTCTGATCCCCTGGCACTGTTGCCTGGCTATTGTGGCTGTTTCTGCGCATTTGTCACATTTGTCTAGGCCCTGTTGTTGGCCCTCCAGAGGAACGGGTCGGCCACTGTGTGAGACAGGATGCTGGACTCGATGGACCCTCACTGGTCTGACCCAGCAGGGCTCTTCTTATATTCTCATCAGGGAAAGGCCTCGGCCTCTCTGCCCTGTTGTTGGCCCTCCAAAGGAATGGGTTACATAAGAGAAGCCAATGTTGGATCAGGCCAGTGGCCCATCCAGTCCAACACTCTGTCACACAGTGGCCAAAAATACCAGGTGCCTCAGGAGGTCCACCAGTGGGGCCAGGACACTAGAACCCTCCCACTGTTGCCCCCCTCCCAAGCACCAAGAATACAGAGCATCACTTGCCCCAGACTGAGAGTTCCTATCTATACTTTGTGGCTCATAGCCACTGATGGACCTCTGCTCCATATCTATATATCTAATAGCCAAGGTGCCCACTGTGTGAGGATATCTAAATACGCACATTGGGGGCACCTGGGGGCAAAGAGATTTTCCTGCATATTTGGGGCAATCCCCAGATGTGCAGAAAAATCTGAAATCTTTAAAAAATATATAGGGGGATACTTAAATCCCCCTAAAAGTAAAAGAACGTTCCCTGTGCATGCACAGAGAACGCTCTGAGAACTGCCTTGCTGCCGTTGCTGCCACCGCCACCGTGGGGGGGGGGGGGCAGGAGAAGTCTTGGCGGGCCGGTGGCTGTGAGCCGCTCAGCCCTCGCTGCCGGTGCTGGGTGGGGGGAGGGAGAAGGCTTGGTAAGTCCAGCAGCTGAGAGCTGCGTGGGCCTCACCATTGGTGCTGTGGGGTGAGGGGAGAAGGCTCACCTGTGGTTGCTTCCTTCTCCTCCACATGGAGCTTCTCCCCCCCCCACGAGTATCGCAGGTCCCCCTTCTTGTGTTTATCTAATTCCCTCTTGAAGCTGTCCATGCTTGTAGCCGCCCACCACCACCTCCTGTGGCAGTGAATTCCATGTGTTAAGCACTCTTTGGGTGAAGAAGTACTTCCTTTTATCTGTTCTAACCCGACTCCTCAGCAATTTCATGGAGTTGGCCACTGTGTGAGACACCATGCTGGATGAGATGGACCACTGGTCCGATCCAGCAGGGCTCTTCTGATGTTCTTATCAGGGGAAGGCCTCGGCCTCTATGCCCTGTTGTTGGCTCTCCAGAGGAACTGGCTGGCCACTGTGTGAGACAGGAGGCTGGACTAGATGGACCCTCACTGATCTGACCCAGCAGGGCTCTTCTGATGTTCTTATCAAGGGAAGGGATCAACCTCTATGCCTTGTTTTTGGCCCTCCAGAGGAAATGGTTGGCCACTGTGTGAGATGGGAGGCTGGACCAGATGGTCTGATTGAGCAGGGCGCTTCTTATGTTCTGACGTTAAATCTGCTCACTTCTTTGAGGGTTGGCACAGGCACGAGGAGATGGTCAGAGGACCATGGGGGTGGTTTAGAAAGTCCTTTGCTGTGATTTCAGCCAGAAATAGCTGCTCTTATTGATTTTAATGGAATTCCTAATCTTTAGACATCTTGAGTTTCTATAATTACAGATCCGGAGGGCCACAATTTTAAATTCTGGTGCTGAACCCTGCTGTGCACTGCAGCCATTTTCTCCCACGTGAATCAAGACATAAACAAAGGACTGTGTTTAAACCCCTCCCCCAGTTTGACAAAGGCTCTGTCAGGGTTTGTCTTGGATGTACCTCAGGCAACCAGATTGTGATGAGGTACTTAAAGGGAAGCATTCTGAGAGAGCCTGTAATGGTATACACATGAGGTCAAGGGTGGGAGTTGAAAGAGCCATTTCCTGGTGTCAGGGGTAAGGTTACCTGGCGACTGGCTGGACGGTCGTGGGCGGGGATATTGGCATGACATCACTTGTGGCATGACATCACTTGTGGTAAAAAATATTATATTGATAGCTCTAGGAACTGCTGGAAACTCTATGGTAAAACCATGGAATTTGTGGTAGGGTTGCCAGCTCTGGTTGGGAAATACCTGGAGATTTGGGGGGTGGAGCCTAGTTTGGGGAGGGGAGGGACCTCAACAGGGTTACAAAGCAGCCATTTTCTCCAGGTGAACTGAACACTGTCACCTGGAGTTCGATTGACATCTCAGGTGATCTCCAGCCATTACCTGGAGATTGGTACCACTAGTTTCTGGTGATTCCTAGGGCTACTTCAAGTCACTTCTGGTTAGGGCAGCCAACCCTTCCCCCAATGGGGGTGGGAGTTCCCCTGCCTTCAAGCCCCATTGCCCGTCACTGCTGGAAGTGGTGGCAGGAGGAAAAAAATAGGAAGAATAAGGCCTTATCTACTTATAGGAAGTTCTTACCATAGAGTGCCTGATGATTCCTAGAGCTACCTGGAGCAGGTGGGGGTGGAGCCTGAGGAAGGCCGCATTTGGGGAGGGGCTTCAATGGGGTACAATGCCATAGAGTCCGCCTTCCAAAGCGGCCATGTTCTCCAGGGGAACTGATCTCTGTCGCCTGGAGGTCAGTCATAATAGCGGGAAGTCTCCAGCCACCACCTGGAGGTTGGCAACCCTAAGCAGGAGGCAGGGGATTTCTCCCTCCCCCAACCAGGGGCTTGGCAACCTTAATCAAAGGTCAGCCAATGCTTCTGTTGGAAGGACATACAGATGCCACAGGAGATGGTGGCAGCTACAAGCGTGGACAGCTTCAAGAGGGAATTAGATAAACATATGGAGCAGAGAGCCAGTTTGGTGTAGTGGTTAAGTGTGCGGACTCTAATCTGGGAGAACCGGGTTTGATTCCCCACTCCTCCACTTGCACCTGGCTGGATGACCTTGGGCAAGCCATAACTCTGTACCAGCTGTTCTCTCAAGGACAGCTTGGGAAAAAGCTCTCTCAGCCCCACCTACCTCCCAGGGTGCCTGTTGTGGGGAGGGGAAGGGGAAGGAGTTTGTAAGCCGCTCTGAGACTCTTAAGTGAGTGAAGGGCGGGATATAAATCCAATCTCTTCTCTCTTCTCTTCTCTCAGAGGTCCATCAGTGGCTATCAGCCACAAAGTATAGATAGGAACTCTCAGTCTGGGGCAAATGATGCTCTGTATTCTTAGTGCTTGGGGGGGGGGGGGCAACAGTGGGAAGGCTTCTGGTGTCCTGGCCCTACTGCTGGACCTCTTGAGGGCACCTGGTGTTTTTGGCCACGGTATGACAGAGTGTTGGACTGGATGGACCAGTGGCCTGATCCAACATTGGCTTCTCTCATGTTCTTCTGATCCTATGCCTGTGGCAGATCAACGCTTCTGTTGATGTCCATGAACGAGAGGAGGGAGGTGGAGAGCCCTTTGCTCTTGATGGGGGCAGGAGAGAAAAGAGCCAGAGTCCCGTAGCACCCTAAAGACTAATCAAATTTGTGGCAGGGGAGGAGCTTTCATGAGTCTGAAGAAGTGAGCAGTGACACACGAAAGCTCCTCCCCTGCCGCCAATTCCGTTGGTCTTCCAGGCGCTCCTGGACTCTGGCTCTTTTCTGCTGCTACAGACAGACTAACGCGGCAACCCGTCTTGATCTGTCTTCTGGCTGGAGCAAATACAGCTGTTCCTTCATCCCCTGCTCAGTTCAGAATAGGGTTGCCAGCCTCCAGGTGGGGCCTGGCTAGGGTTGCCAGCCTTTAGGTGGGGCCTGGGGATCTCCCGCTTTTACAACTGATCTCCAGCTATCAGAGATCAGCTCCCCTGGAGAAAATGGCTGTTTTGGAGGGTGGACTCTGGCACTGTACCCTGCTGAGGCCCCTCCCCTCCCCAAACCCCGCCTTCTCCTGGATCAGCCCCCAAGTCTCCAGGTATTTTCCAACCCAGACCTGGCAGCCTTAGTTCAGAATAAGGTTAGTTACCAGGCAGGGCCCCGAATTATCCGAGTGCTCTTTGTCACTGAGAGTACCGTCTCCCATATAAACTCCTCCATACGCTTAAATCTTCTGGGGAGAACTTCTTCTGTGTGCCTCAACCGGTGGAAACTTATGGGATGGAGACGGCCTCTAGGAACAGATCATTCCCTGTCATCATAACCCCCCCCCCGCGCGCGCGCGGTGGAAATACTCCAGGAAGAACCTGGAATGACCCATTTTCTGCAGGAGCTCTGTGAAGAAGTTCCCGTCTTGAAAAACATTTGCTGATCGTTGCATAAACCGCTAATTTATGCCGCGCTGACAGTGATCGCGATTTGCCTCCGTCTGGATTGCTTTTTAAACTCATTGATGTGGTTGTTTTCAATTTTAATTATTGTTCGCTGCTTTGGGGGACTGCTTTTTTGTGACTGAGGAGGGGTGGGGAGGGAGGAAATAAATGAAAAGAATGGGATTTCGTGTTTGTTTTGGAAACTTCTCACCCTGCTTCTCTTGTGCAGACTGGAAGGAGCTCACGGGAAATAATTAATCGTAATGTAAATCAGATAATGAATAAAAGGGTGTATTTGTATAGCTGTCAGTGGTTATCTGAAAATAGGGTTGTCAAGTCTAGGTTGGAAAATACCTGGAGACTTTGGGGGTGGAGCCGGGAGAGGGAGGGGTTTGGGGAGGGGTGGGGCCTCAGCATGGTACAATGCCATAGGGTCCACCCTCCAAAGTAGCCATTTTCTCCAGGGGAGCCGATCTCTGTCAGCTGGAGATCAGTTAGAAAAGCAGGAGATCCCCAGGCCCCACCGGGAGGCTGGCAACCTTATCTGAAAAGTCAAGAGTCACTGGGAAAGACAGTAATGCTAGGGAAAGTTAAAGGGAGCAGGAAAAGAGGTGAAAAGATGGCCTTTATGCTCTCAGATGAGGACCCCTTCATTTCTTCAAGATGGGCTCTCTTTGCCTTGGTTGCCAGAAAAATCAGAGCAAAGAAATCAGATAGTACCATTGCAACCAAGTGAGTGATCTTAAAAGGTCTTATTGGGCTTAAAGACTAGAGGTTCAGATAATTTTAACAGGTGTTTTATATGTTTTAATAGAGGTTGAATCATCCTATTATATGTTTGGTGTAGTGATTAATTGCGCAGACTCTAATCTGGGAGAACCGGGTTTGATTCCCCACTCCTCCACTTGCACCTGCTGGATGACCCTGGTAGGGTTGCCAGCCTCCAGGTGGGGCCTGGGGATCTCCCACTTTTACAACTGTTCTCCAGCTGGCAGAGATCAGCTCCCCCGGAGAAAATGGCTGCTTTGAAGGGGGGACTCTATGGCATTGTACCATACTGAGGCCCCTCCCCTCCCCAAACCCCACCTTCTCCTGGCTCTCCCCCAAAGTCCCCAGGTATTTTCCAACCCAGACTTGGCAACCCTAGACCCTGGGCAAGCTGTAGTTCCGGCACAGCTGTTCTCTCAAGGACAGTTCTGGAAAGAGCTCTCTCAGCCCCGCCTAGCTCACACACACACACTGACTGCTGTTCCATGCCCAGAAGATGACAAAACACCTCCAGGATCCCCAGCCAAACCAGCCTGGAGAAAAATTGCTCCCTGACCCCCAGTGTGGTGATCGGCATTTCCCGGGGCGTGTCAGAAAGGGCCACAAGAACTAAGCACTGATGCAGCCCTTCCTGCCCTCCCTCTCACGATCTGTTTGAGTTCGCAGAATCAGCATTGTGATGTGAAAGATTCCCAGGAATAAATGACCCTAATTCCTCCATTTCACGAAAGCCTGATAAATAGGAGAGGTATCTGTGGAAGGGAGTGTGGTTCCGTGATAGACTAACTGCTTGGCATGGTTCAACCTCTGGCACCTCCACTGAAAGGACCAGGCAGGAGGTGATGTGAAAGACCTCTGCTGGAGACCCTGGAGAGCCGCTGCCAGTCTGAGTAGACAATACTGACCCTGATGGACCAAGGGTCTGACTCAGTATAAGACACGTCCATGTGTGTTCATGTGTAGTAGTCTTTCCTAGAGCTAGTGTGGCCAGCTGCATGTTGGGAAATACCTGGAGATTTTGGGGGTGGAGCCTGTGGAGGGCGGGGTTTGGGGAAGGGAGGGACTTACTTCAGTGGGGCATAACGCCATACAGTCCACCTTCAGAGGTGGTCATTTTCTCCAAGCAAACTGATCTCTGACACCTGGAGATCAGTTGTAATAGTGGGCGATCTCCAGCCACCACCCTGCCTAGAGTCTGCTAACGTGGTACACCAGTAATAGAAGAAGAAGGGATTGGAGTTATACCCCGCCCTTCACTCCCCAAGGGAGTCTCAGAGCGGCTTACAAATCTCCTTTTCCCTTCCCCTCCCCACAACAGACACCCTGGGAGGTAAGTGGGGCTGAGAGAGCTCTCTTGAGGACTGCTCGTGAGAGAAGAGCTCTGAGAGAACTTGTGACCGACCCAAGCATAGGCGTTAACTACTGGGGGGGGGGGCTTGGGAGCTCGCGTCCCCCAAATTTTTTCCCAAGGATGAATGAGCCCTTCCCGGGGCAACCACTGCCGGCCCGCCTGGCCTGGGTGGTGCAGGAGGCACCCTCCTTCCTGGCTGCTGCCACACCTCCTCGTCCTCTGCTCCACTGCTGGCCCAACCACCTCCTCCTGGCTTTTCCTCACCCACTACGCCTACAGAAGCATGGGAGGGGAGGCAAGGAGAGCGCGGGGGGTCCGGCAGGGATCTCAGGTGGGCCAGGTGCGCCTTCCTCTGGCTCACAAGCGCCGCCTTCCTTGACACTTAGGGGCCCCCTGGGGAGGGAAAGAGCCGTGCTTCTGGCCCGGGATGGGGACGCCAGGCAGGTTTGGAGTTCAGCTGAGTAGCGCCCGTACGGCACGTGGAAGGTGCGCCCCAGTGCCGTCACCATGCAACCTGCTAGCCCGTTGCTCAGCAGGTCCAGCACCTGCTGCTCCTCCAGGCTGGACAGGCGCCACTAGAGCCGGCTTCCTGGCTAGGCGGGATAGAAGTCGAAATAAATAAATAAATAAACAGAAGGCCGCCGACCACACCAGGGTGCTCAGCACCACCACCGCTGGCTCCATCGCCGCCCGCCCGGGGACCCGTCACAGGCCTCTTGCCACTCACCCCAGAGCGCAGTAGTCGCGGCTTGGGCAGTGCCCAGCAGCCGCCCTTCCAGTGGGGGAGGAGGGAGCTGCCAGCCCCCCCCCCCCCCGGGAAATTGGAAAGTCAACGCCCTTGGACCCAAGGGCACGCCAGCAGCTGCATGAGGAGGAGTGGGGAATCAAACCCGGTTCTCCCAGATTAGAGTCCGTGCTCCTAATCACCACACCAAGATTGCAGGTGGGGTGGGGAGGGATTGTGACTTGACCAAGCCTGCCAAGTGACTCAGTGGCAGTAATGAGGTTTGTGGCCCTGAGTATCAGTCTTTACACCGCCCCATCTGTACTTTGTGCCGCACCGGAATCTCGTTGTTTTTTTTTCTGCCGCCGCTCCGTGTAAATCTCCTTAGTGCCTTTCTCCCTTCGGTCTCCCCGCTATCAATATCATATGCAGCTGGCTGAAGCTTGCCAGAGTGTCGGATTCTCTCCCTGCCAATTTCATCCAAATGTGTTTCTTCTGGTTGGCTGGACGGAGTCTCTGGCAGGAGGACAGAGCCAAGTCGATACCCTCTTTTCGCCAGCCGAGAGAGCGTTTCTGCTCGCTAGTGGGGGTCCTTTGGCAGGTCACTGGGCCGGGCTAGTCTCCTCCCTCCCATAGGGTTTCCAACCTCAAGGCAGCAGCTGGAGATCTTCCACTGTCACAACTAATCTCTAGGCGAAAGAAGTCAGTTCACCGGGAGAAAATAGCCTCTTTGGAGGATGGACTTTATGGTGTTATAGCCTGCTGAGGCCCCTCGCCTCCCCAAATCCCACCCTCCCCAGGGTCCACCCCCCAAATCTCTAAGTAGGAGGAGGAGGAGGAGGAGAAGAAGAAGAGATTGAACATAAGAGAAGCCAAGAAGAAGAAGAAGAGATTGAACATGAGAGAAGCCAATGTTGGATCAGGCCAGTGGCCCATCCAGTCCAACACTCTGTGTCACACAGTGGCCAAAAACACCAGGTTCCCTCAGGAGGTCCAGCAGTGGGGCCAGGAGACTAGACGCCCTCCTACTATTGGATTTATACCCCGCCCTTCACTACCAGAAGGAGTCTCAGAGCGGCTTACAATCTCCTTTACCCTTCCCTCCCAACCTAGAGCTAACAACCTGACCTCTCAGTTTCGCTATTCATTTCCCTGCCAGAAAATAACAAATCTTCAGTTTGGGGGCACAATTAAATTAGGGTGAAACCTGCCCTCCCGCCACATAGAAGTGATCACACACACACACACACACACACACACACACACACTGGGCATCTGGCCCATTTTGTGGATCCTGACAATGGTCCGTGGTGCTCGAGGGTGTGTGGGTGCCTAGGCACCAGAAGACACTTGCTCCCGGCCTGGGCACCAATTCCTGGGTCACCGGGATTCCCCTGCCTGCCTTCCCCCGGGGTGGAGGGAGGGAGGGAGGGGGAGAGAAAGACCAGGTGGCTGCAGGATCCGCTGTGCTGGGCTCTGCTCCCCTCTCACCAGCTCAGTGGTCTTCAAGTACTTGAAGGGCTGTCATATCGAGGATGGTGCGGAGTCGTTTTCGGTTGCCCCCGAAGGTCGGACCAGAACCGACTGGGCTGAACTAAAATCAGAAGAGTTTCCGGCTAAACATTAGGAAGAACTTCCTGGCAGAGCAGTTCCTCAGTGGGACAGGCTTCCTCGGGAGGAGGTGGTGGGCTCTCCTTCTCTGGAGGTTTTCAAACAGAGGCTAGATGGCCATCTGACAGCACTGCTGGTTCTGTGAACTTAGGCGGATCGTGAGAGGGAGGGCAGGAAGGGTTGACTCAGCGCTTAGTTCTTGTGGCCCTTTCTGACACGTCCAGGGAAATGCCGATCGCCACTTTGGGGTCAGGAAGCCATCGTTCTCCAAGCCAGTTTGACTGGGGATCCTGGAGGGTTTTTTGCCATCTTCTGGGCATGGATCAGGGGTCACTGGCAACGCTCCCTCTAAACTGGAGACTTGTGAGCAAAATTTTAACTTTGTGAGCTACTGGCATTAAGGCTGTGAGCAAGTGATTTGGCTACTGCATAAGTCTGTTTGCTTTGGAGCCATCCTTCCTGAGCTAAGAAAAAAAATGTGTGAGCTGGAGACTAAAAAACTGTGAGCTAGCTCACACTAACTCAGCTTAGAGGGAACCCTTCACTGGGGGTGTGGAGGGGGAGGCATTTGTGAATTTCCTGCATTGTGCAGGGGGTCGGACTAGATGACCCTGGAGGTCCCTTCCAACTCTATGATTCTCTGATTCATTCTATAATCTTAACTCTGTAGTGGCCCTTCTGGGGGAATAATGGAGGTTCTCATCACGCCAGATTCCCTTGGGCAGGGATCTTTGGAAATCTGAGGGCGTTATCATACCCAATGTGCTGAGAGATATAATTACAGCCCTATGAAAACAGAGTGCATTTAAAAAGAAAAGAAAGGAAAAGAAAACCCCTAACCTTAGAAACATTTTTCATTAACGTCATAGAGTTAGAATGAATATGCCTCATTTGGAGAGAAGGAATATTATTATGATTATCAGCAGCATTCTCTCACCATATGTCAAGGTTCCCCCAAAGTAGGTCATTTGATTCCCAAGTGGTGGGCCGCATGGAGCGTAATGGGGGAACGATTGTACGAGAGGTTTGGGCAGGTCATGAGAAATTGCATTTTCCTTATCTGCTCTGAAAATATACAAGCGGGGAGTTGTGCGTGCTCTCATGTAGAGTTGGCAAACTACTAACCGTTAACAATATTGAATGTGTCTAGGGATGTCTTCGGGTGGCGTGATAAAAGGAGGGCTTGCAGCCTTGAGACTGTGCTCCGGAAGCATGTTCCATAGTGGTGTTTTTGGAGCAAAGCTTCGGTCCAAATGAACTGCGGCAAGGAAACTCTACTGTCAGCTGGAATGTCTGGATTCATGCTTCATAAGCAAGTGCATTGCTGGACCAGACCAGAGGTCCATCCAGCCCAACAGCTGGTGGTCCTGTGAACCTCATGAGCAGACATGAAGCAGGCATCACTAGGGGTGTTGTGAATTCCCTGCATTGTGAAGGAGGATGGACTTGATGATTAGGGGAGTGCCTCAAGGATCAGGTCTGGGACCTGTTTTGTTCGACATCTTTATCGGTGATTTGGATGAGGGGATAGAGGGTAATGCTTATTAAATTTGCAGATGATACTAAATTGGGAGGGGTAGCAAATACAGTCGAAGACAGAGTCAGGATACAGGATGATCTTGACAGGCTGGAGAACCTGGGCCAAGACAAATAAAAATGAATTTCAGTGGGGATAAATGTAAAGTTCTGCACTTAGGTAGGAAAAATCAAATGCATAATTATAGGATGGGGGAGTCTTGTCTTGGCAGTAGTGTGTGTGAAAAGACCATACACTAAACATGAGTTAGCAGTGTGATGTGGTTGCAAAAAAGGCGAATGCGATTTTGGGCTGTATGAACAGAAGTATAGTGTCCAGATAGGGTTGCCAAGTCGTACTCACGTACTGGTGGGGGGGAGTCCTTCTTCGCCTGGGAGCCTCCCTGGTGCGTGCGCCCGATGACATCACCACGTTGGGGGCGTTGCCAGGGCGACGTTCTGGCAATCGCCCCAAAACTCTATGGTACCATAGAGTTTTGGGGCGATTGCCAGAGCGTCGCCCTGGCAACTCCCCCAACGTGGTGACATCACTTCCGGGTGACGTCATTACACTGGGGAAGCCGTCCAGGCTGGACGACTTCGGGGGTGGGGTTCCCCCCGCCGGCCGAATGCCGGCCGGCGGATCGGGAACCCCTGTAGCGGGGGATCCCCCGCCCCCCGGGCTGACTTGGCAGCCTTATGTCCATATCACGCGGTGATGGTACCACTATACTCTGCTCTGGTTAGACCTCACCTAGAGTATTGTGTTCTGTTCTGGGCACCGCAATTCAAGAAAGATATAAACAAGCTGGAACGTGTCCAGAGGAGGGCAACAAAGATGGTGAGGGACCAAGTCCTATGAGGAAAGGTTGAAGGAGCTGAGTATGTTTAGCCTGGAGAGGAGATGACTGAGAGGTGATATGATAACCAACTTCAAGTACTTGAAGGGTTGTCATATAGAGGATGGTGCAGCATTGTTTTCTGTTGCCCCAGAAGGCAACGGGTTGAAATTAAATCAGAAGAGTTTTTGGCTAAACATTAGGAAGAACTTCCAGACAGTCAGAGTGGTTCCTCAGTGGAACAGGGATCCTCGGGAGGTGGTGGGCTCTCCTTCCTGGGAGGTTTTAAAGCAGAGGCTAGATGGCCATCTGACAGCAATGCTGATTCTGGGAACTGAGGCAGATCATGAAAGGGGAGGGCAGGAAGGGTTGCCTCAGTGTGCTTAGATTTGTGGCCTTTTTTTATACGCCCAGGGAAATGCCGATCGCCACTTTGGGGTCAGGAAGCCATTTTTCTCCAGGCCAGTTTGGCTGGAGATCCTGGAGGTTTTTTGTTATCTTCTGGGTGTGGAATGGGTCACTGCGAGTGTGGATGGGGAGGTATTTGTGAATTTCTTGCATTTTGCAGGGGGTTGGACTAGATGACCCTTGAGGTATCTTCAGACTCTTTGATTCTATGAAGGTGATTGCCTCCTGTCCCTTGTTGTCTGTCTCCATCATCTGATGTTGCTTTCTACATGGAGCCATTAGTAACCACTGCGACTAAGAGATATTGTTTCAGGAGGGTCGCCATGGTGGTCTGCAGTAGACGTGCTAGATTCTACTTTAGTAGCTCCTTAGAGACCAACAAGATTTTTAGGGTATGAACTTTTGAGAGTTAAAGCTCCTTCATCAGATACAAGTAGGAATGGAGATCCTTGAGCTCTCATATCCCAGTCAGAAGGTAGGAGGGGTGTTGCAAACGAGGGGTGCAAAATGGATGCAAAGGTACAATGCAAAATATTACGAGGTTGGTTAGTGAAGGGGAAGAAATGCTTAGGGGCAGAAGATTAGCATTTGTAGTAAGCAGGGCTCATTTCGTAGCAGGCGCTCCTCTGCATATTAGGCCACACACCCCTGATGTAGCCAATCCTCCAAGAGCTTACAGTAGCCCCTGTAAGAAGAGCTCTGTAAGCTCTTGGAGGATTGGCTACATTAGGGGTGTGTGGCCTAATATGCAAAGGAGCTCCTGCTATGAAATGAGCCCTGGTAGTAAGATACAAATCCGATGTCCTTATTTAGCTCGGTTGGGGTGCATTGTTCTGAATTCTGCATCTGGGTAACAAAAATGAGGAACATGCATACTGGATGGGGGATACCCTTCTGGGTAGCAGTGTGTGTGAACAAGATCTTGGGGTATGGGCGGACTGAAAGTTAAATATGAGCAGCCAGTGTGATGCGACAAAAAAGGCCAAGGCGATCTTGGGGTGTATCAACAGAGGCATAACATCCAAATCACAAGATGTCATAGTCCCGCTGTACACTGCATTGGTGAGGCTGCACCTGGAGTCTTGTGTGCAGTTCTGCAAGCCTCACTTCCAAAAGGATGTGGACAGAATGGAGCGGGTGCAGAGCAATGTTCCCTCTAAGCTACAGAGTCTTGTGAGCAAAAATTTTACTTTGTGAGCTCCTGGCATTAAAGCTGTGAGCGAGCGATTTGGCTACTGCATAAACTAGTTTGCTCTGGAGCCATCCTTCCTGAGCTAAGGCAAAACTGTGTGAGCCGGAGGCTAAAAAACTGTGAGCTAGCTCACACTAACTCAGCTTAGAGGGAACACTGGTGCAGTGGAGAGCGACCAGGATGATCGGGGGCCTGGAGACCAAGCTCTGTGAGGAAAGGCTGAGGGACTTGGGAAGGTTCAGTCTGGAGGAGGTTGAGGGGAAATATGATTGCTCCCTTGAAGTATCGGAAGAGCTGTCTCTTAGAGAGCCAGTTTGGTGGAGTGGTTAAGTGCGCGGACTCTAATCTAGGAGAACCGGGTCTGATTCCCCGCTCCTCCACTTGCACCTGGCTGGATGACCTTGGGCAAGCCATAGCTCTGTACCAGCTGTTCCCTCAAGGACAGCTTGGGAAAGAGCTCTCTCAGCCCCACCTACCTCACAGGGTGTCTGTTGTGGGGAGGGGAAGGGAAAAGGAGTTTGTAAGCTGCTCTGAGACTCCCTTGGGGAGTGGAGGGCGGGGTATAAATCCAATCTCTTCTTCTTCTTCTTCTTCTTAGAGGAGGGCAGGGAGCTGTTCCTCCGGGCAGCAGAGGAGAGGACTCACAATCATGGATTTAAATTAAGGGCAGGAAGGTACTGGCTGGATATCAGGGGGACAACTTTTTGACAGTCCGAGCAGTGCAGCAGTGGAACCAGCCACCCAGGGAGGTGGTGAGCTCCCCCTCCCTGGCAGTCTTGAAGCAGCAGCTAGACAAACCCTTGCCAGGGATGCTCTAGGTTGATCCCGCATTGAGCAGGAAGTTGGACTAGGTGGCCTGCATGGCCCCTTCCAACTCTGTAATTCTATGATGCTACGGTTTGTGAATGAACTGAACTCCCACTGTGACCTCCCCTTGAAGCTTCTCTGTTTGAGGACTGTCACTCTTAGGTCAGCGACAGAATGTTAAGATGAAAATGTCCTCCTGCTGTTTTTTGTTCTGATTTTTGATGTCAGGTTTCTGTCCATAACGGGTATTGGTAGACCTAACCATCCGTGGTTTTGTGTAAACCCTTTTTTAAAAGCCACCTGAACAAGGGGCCTTCGCCGCCCTTAATTATAAGCTGTCTGAAGGAGTGTTTCCCGCTGTCTGCCCTGACCTGTTAATGCGAGTAAAGCTACCTTTGGAGCAAGACAATTGAAGTTAATCACCGTGAATGTGATTTCTCGGGATGATGGATGCAACTTGACTTCGTTTCAGGTGCTGAACCTGTTTCTTGCCTTGCTGCTGAGCTCGTTCAGTGCCGATAACCTTTCCGCGCCGGATGAGGATGGGGAGATGAACAACCTGCAGCTGGCCTTTGCCCGCATCAACCGAGGGCTCCAGTATGCCAGACGGGCCGTGTGGGATTTCTGCTGCAGTGTCCTTAGGCAACCAAAGGCGACGGCGGAAAAAAAAGCCATGATGAAGCTTGTCGCTCAGAACCCGGCCGTCATCCACAACTGCGTCAGCAACCACACCGCGACGGAGTCAGGAAAAGAAGAGACCCAAAAGGATTACCTCACCAAGGACGGGGCCGAGAGGAAGGAGGAGAACCAGCAAGGGGCTAAAGACCCCAACGATGACTTTATGACCAACCCAGACTTATCCATCTGTGTTCCCATCGCCGTCGGGGAATCCGACATCGAAGATGACGAGCAGAGCACGTTCACGGAAACGGACCAGGTAAGCGCTTCCGTCAGCGGTGTGTTTTTGCAGTGTTGGCCAATCTACTGGCAAGGGCATCTCATGTCCAAAGTCTTGTGGCATTCTACTAGGCATGACAGTTAATATGCAGATTGCCATGCCTTGCAGGGGAGGTTGCCTCTGGTCGACTGAGTCATGGATAGAACCAATAGAACACAGGAGAGAGAGCAGGAGGGTGAGACAGACAGCAGCACTGTAGTCCTGAGGGTCCGAGGTTCAATCATTCAGTCTATGGTTCGATTGTAAAGCACTGGCTTTGCATGCCAAAGATCCCAGGTCCAATCCCTAGCATCTCCAGATTTACAAACCGATAAGAATTATCAAGGAGGAGAACAATTGCAGTTAAACAGAGAATCACAGAGCTGTTGACTAATAGTGGGAGATTGGGGGATGGCAGGGGGCCTGTCAACCAACACCATGATGTCAGTTCCAGGAAAACCTGGAAGTCCTGTCATGGCTCTCTAGGAATTGTCTGAAACTCTGTGGTCAAACCATAGAGTTTTGGCCAATTCCTTGAGATGTGTGATGTCAGTTCCAGGTTTTCCCAGAAGTGACAGCAAGCTATTGCCCAGTGGAAGTCATATCATGGCTCCCTAGGAATTGTCTGAAACTCTGTGGTCAAACCATAGAGTTTTGGCCAATTCCTAGAGAGGTTCAAGTTCTCATCAGCGTTTATTCAGTACCTTCATCAATAACAAAGTAAGCCCCAACCTGCAGGGAAGGCTTAATAATCAGAGAGAGGGAGGGGTGCCTCTGTTATTCCTTCCAGGTGTGGAAACAATTCAAACCTGTCTTAAAGAGATACACCACAGTGACATCAAGCCATTGCCCAGTGGCCATTTTTAATTTTATTTCTCTCCTGCCACCATTAAGAGCCAACTGGGGGCAATAAATCCTCTGCTCCCACTAGGGGCCTGCTAACCCTACTGTCCAGACTTTATCATTCAGAAGTTTCTCCTAATGTTCATCTGGAATCTGTCCTCCTGTAACTTAAACCCTTGTCCCAGCCTTGTCCTCTGGAGTCTCAGAGAATGAGGCCTTGTCCTCTTTTATGTGACAGCTGGCCAGGTACTCAGAAAGTGTGATCATACCTGATAAATGTGTTCAGTGTAGATATATCTGTCTTAAGTGTCATTATAGCTACGGTTGCCCTGAAGGCCTTTGTGAAGCAGAGGCGAACCTTTCTTCACACTCCGGTTTGGTTGGCGGATATGCTCTCCCTTGTGAGTTGGACTGCTCTGTCTTGCGACCGCTTCACGTCTGAGCATAATTACTGTAAAAACGTATCCTCGAAAATGCAAGCTACGCCTGAAGATGGAGAAGTGTCTCCGTTTGAGCTACCCGGCGTGAGGCTTTCTCAAGAAGCCTCCAAGATTGAAATGTTATTTGAAGGTGATGTGTGAGGGAAAGTAACGGCGGCCTCAGGTAGCGTGTTTTGCCAGTAGACGGGGCATCAAACGAGCTACTAATCTTGTCTCTGTTTTGACATCTTCATATGATTTCAGTGTCTTGGGAGAAGTCAGTTGGAAGCTAGGCTGTGTTGAAGTGGGATTTCCCCCCCCCCCCTCACGGCATTCCTGTTTCTCATTTTGAGGCACAATAATTGTGCATGTGTAACTGACAGGTTTGTGAGAGGAGGAGGAGGAGGAGGAGGAGGAGGAGGAGGAAGAGATAAGCACGTGAAAGGAGCTGGGGGAAAGACCAGTGCGGGATTCTGTTATAGCCTTTATGGACTCTGTTTACTCTGGATTTTAACAGGAGCTGTGGCGGAACGGGCCTGCCTCAGCTGGCGGACCCCGCTCTGCCCACCCCTCCTTCCCCTGACCTGGCAGCTTTTCTCCACTCCCTCCGATTACTGCTGCCACCATTGTTCCTGTCCTGGGCTCTGGTTAGGCAGGACAGCCTCCTAACCTCCCTCTGGTGTCACTGGGAACCCACCTCAGGGCTTCCCGGAAGTCCTTGGGGCTCCCCTGGAGAGTTGGCAACTGGCTGTCGTGCCCCTTTTCTCCTCAGGGATTCCCCGACCCACCCCTAGCGCATCCAAGTGGCTGGGGGAACCAGGCGGTACAGAGAGATTTCACTCCTTGATCATGGAAAGGATTTATTCGAAATCTCTTCACTATCGACAGGCCTATTCACAGTGAATGGAAGAATCAAAACAAAGGTGACAAAACCGCTCCATCTCTCCCTTCTCTCCACGCGTGCCCTGTCCAGATGGTCTGCAGGGCAGGTATATCACTTCATTTCACTGGAGAAAGTTGGGCCTGCATGTCTCCCAAAATGGCCTCCGCCTCCTGCAGACTCCAGCCCCGACTGTCTGACTTTCTTCAGACTTCTGACTGGGTTGACTGGCTTCCCGCCCAAAACTCCACTAGATCAAACAGCAGTTCCCACCAGGAACTGGCTCACCCTCCGGCAGCGTTCTGGGGCAGATCTCCTCAACACCTTGATGGACTTCCTGTCCTCTCTCGAGGGCTGCCCTCAGACTCCGGGTTGGAGACAGGAGGAGGAGACTAGGACAAGGCCTACCTCAAGTTTGATGGCCTCCTCCTTCCCAGCCCACACCAAAGACATACACCAAATGCTGTTTCTCCACAGGAGCCATAGCTTGAGTCGAGTGGCAGCTGAAGATAGGGTTGCCAAGTCTTACCTTCATAACAGCGGGGGAGTCCCGGTCCCCCGCCGGGAGTCCCCCACGTGCGCAAAGCCCACATGTGCCACGTCGGCCTGATTGGGCCACTTTGGGGGTGGGGTTTCCTGATTGGGGACTCATTTAGCAAAGGAATCCCCGCCCCCCCGGGGGGACTTGGCAGCCCTAGCTGAAGAACCAGTGATATTCTTGCCTGTCGGCTGTCAGAACACTTGCCTTGGGCCCCCTTCGATCCCTTTCCTTGTGTCTCAGAATATGTGCATCAGGGGCAAAATATTACCCTGGACTGGCCTAACCTCTTCCGAGTTTGTAAGCCGAGCAGGGTTTGCCCAGGTTAATACCTTGATGGGAGACCAACCAAGGAAGTCCAGGATTGTATTGAGGTTAACTGGTGTGGTTAGTCCAGTCACCTTTCGTTAGCAGAGTGCTTAAATAAAGCGACAAACACAGGCGCGTCACTTCACCAGGTTACTCAGCTTACGAACTTACACAGAGCCACGTTTCACGTTTGGAAGAGAAATACTTCTCTCTTTATTTGAGAAGTACACTCAGGATAAAATGGGGAGAGACAGGATAGAGTACTAGCTTACTAGCTAAAGGACGGAGACAGACGACAAGAGGCCCATCTGCCTTGTGGTACCAAGAGAGGACCGCATCTCTCTCTCTCTCTTGGTGCGTGCAGGAAAAGAGCTTGTCTTCATGTGCCTGTGAGTGAGAGAATGGAAGGAAGGGGAAACTGGTCCCTGAGACCACAGTCTGCGTTTCAAAGGGGACAGTGGCAGAAGAGTAGATACAGGAAGAAAGGTCAGTGTGCCTATCTAGCAATCTAGTCTCTCTTGCCACTCAGTCTGGAGGTCTGAGACAGGGGACATCGCATCTGGAACTTCCAACAGGTTGCTATGCAGAGGAAAGCAAGGGCAACCCCCTTCTTGCTCATCTTTTGCCTTGACGACCCCATGGTCCTGGGGTCACCGTGATTCCACTGCAACTTGCCGGTGCACAATCAGTGAATGGAAGCAATGCCTTCTTGCTGTTGGCTGGAGTCTCAGCTTGCATGGGAGAAAGCAAGTGTGGTGATAACACATAAGTGGAGACAGGGGTGTGTTGGAGGCCCAGCGAGAGACCCAGCGAGAGAGCCAGTCTGGTGTAGTGGTTAAGTGCGCGGACTCTAATCTGGGAGAACCGGGTTTGATTCCCCACTTGCACTGGCTGGATGACCTTGGGCAAGCCATAGCTCTGGCCCAGCTGTTCTCTCAAGGACAGCTCTGGAAAGAGCTCTCTCAGCCCCACCTACCTCACAGGGTGTCTGTTGTGGGGAGGGGAAGGGAAAGGAGTTTGTAAGCCGCTCTGAGACTCTTAAGTGAGTGAAGGGCGGGGTATAAATCCAATCTAAAAAAAAAAAAAAACTCCTTTGGGGTTGGCGTGAACCTGCATCCCACCACTTGCTGATCCCAGTGATTTTCAAGCTCTTACCATTGGGGAACTCTTCATACATTTGGGCTGCCTATCATGGAAACCCAGTGCATTGCAGAGAAGTGTGTGAGTACCGTTTCCACATGTGAGCTCGAGAGCACCACTAGAAAGGCCTGTGGCTCAGTGGAATGCCTGGTGCTTATTTTTATTTTATTTATTAAATTCAGCTTCTTAGGCCCGCCCTTCCCTGCAAGCAGGTCTCAGGGCAGCTCACATCAAAAGCAACACAATAATAATCCATTAAATAACATTAAAAACTACTAGAAACAATGCATTAGCACTCAGAATGTCCCAAGTTCAGTCCCCAGCATCTCCAGTCAAAACGATCAGGAAGTGGACGCTGTGAAAAACCTCAGCTTGAGAGCCTGGAGAGCCACCTGCTAAGGGTTGCCAGATCTTACCTGGCTGCCGTGGGGGGGGGGGTCCCTCTCCATGCCCAGGACTTTTCGACATATGTGTGAAATGGGCCCTTGTGCAATGACGTCTCCTGGAAGTGATATCATCGCACAGAACACATTGTGGGGGAATGCTCTAGCATTTCAGAAAAAAACTCTATGGTAACCATAGAATATTTTCTCAAACACAAGAAGGTCCCCTGCGCAACATGCCCTACGCGATGACGGCACCCCCGAGTAACGTCACTGTGCTAGGCACGTTGGTGCAGATGTGGCTTTATTTATTTGTTTGTTTGTTTGTTTGTTTGTTTCGATTTATATCCCGCCTTACCAAAACTGGCTCTAGGCGGCTCACAACATAGTATAAATATACAGTTAAAACACATAAAATTCCACAAATCACATTAAAAGCTAAGCAATCAATCACAGATGGTAGCAAGTATAAAACCCAATATCCAGTACCAGTGTCTACTTTATTTCCCGCCAGGAGACTCCCACCTCAGATGTTCTAGCGGCGATTCACCATGCCGCCTACTAAGGGCCGTTCCCCCCGGTGGCGGCCCCAAATGCCTGGCGGAAGAGCTCCGCTTTGCAGGCCCTGCGGAACTGCAAAAGATCCCGCAGGGCCCTGGTGTTCTCCGGGAGCTCGTTCCACCAGTAGGGGGCCGCCACCGAGAAGGCCCTGCTCCTGGTAGCCATCAACCTGGCCTCCCTCAGGCCCCGAAGGGTCAGGTGATTTTGACTGCCTGACCGCAGCACTCTCTGGGGTATATATGGGGAAAGGCGGTCCCTTAGGTAGGCAGGCCCCAGGCCATATAGGGCTTTAAAAGTTAAAACCAGCACCTTGAACCAGATCCGGTACGCTATAGGCAGCCAGTGCAGCGCCCTCAGCACAGGCCGGACGTGGTCCCTCACCGAGAGGCCCATCAGCAGCCTGGCCGCGGCATTCTGCACTAGCTGCAGCCTCCGGAGCTGGGTTTTTGAGGTGGGGCTCCCCTTCCTCCCAGCTGGGCCGTGGTGGATTGGGCCCCCCGAAAGCAGGTAAACCCCCATTCCCCCGTTGTGTTATGGGCTGGCCTTGGGCTGAGAGGCAGAAGTCAAGTCCGGTCCCAGGTCGTTGCCAGGAGAGTCAGAGTGAGAGCCGAACTGTGAGTCCGAAAGAGGGGTCGTCGGAAGCAGGGGTCAGGAAGCCAGGAATCCAAGCCAAAGTGGGGGTCCGAGGACAGGAGCCAAAGGTAAAAGTGAGGCATGCACAGAAGTGACTCGTTGCTTCCATGAGCACCCAATCCTGCGTGGGGGTTATATAGGCCTCCGGCCGGGCTTCCCATGGTGGCGGCAGCGCTCCTGCTAATACTGAGAACTCGGCGCTCGCCTTCCCTGCCAGCGTGCGTCTCTGTGGAGCCGTTCCCTCGGCTGAGCCACCTGCAGAGGTGAGTCTGGCGGGCTCCCCGGTTGCACCTGCGCCTCCTCGGCTGCTGCAGGACCAGGTGCGGGGTTTACAGGCTCAGGCGCCGGCAAGCTATCAACTCGTGACGTGTCAGAGGGGCCAACTTCCGGTTCTGGCAACGCCGGCGCCGCTGGCTGCAATGCCAACCCAGGCGGGGACTGGGCGCCGTCGTCGGCGCTCATGACGCATCGGGGAAATGGCGACCCTATGCCTGCTGCCAGCCCGAGTAGACAAGACTGACCGTGATGGCTTGAAGGTCTGATTCAGTATGAGGCCGCTTCATGTATCTTTGTGTCGTGACAAATTCCCCCTCGGTGATCAGTGATGGAAATGAGCTTCGCCGCCCCGACTGTTCTTCTGATCGTGGTGTCTCTGAGGAGCTTCCATAGAACACCGGTCTGTCTGTTCCGTATGGATTACCATTAATTATCCCACTTTGGCCTTGGTTTCTTCCATCTGGCGTCTGAAGGAATTTTGGTCGGCGGCTCAAACCCCGGACAGGTTCCAGTTGGAGTCTCCCCCTCTCCGGAGGCCTCACGAGGAACATTCCAAAAGCCAGACAGTTTTGATGAAATAAATATAACCAAATGGCTGCGCATCTCTCAAGGCCTACTTCACCAAAGGCCTCCAGGTGGGGCCTGAAGATCTCCCACTTTCACAACTGATCTCCAGCTGACAGAGAGCCAGTTTGGTGTAGTGGCTAAGTGTTCAGACTCTAATCTGGGAGAGCCGGGTTTGATTCCCCACTCCTCCACATGCAGCTGCTGGTGAGACCATGGGTCAGTCACAAGTTCTCTCAGAGCTGTTCTCTCATGAGCAGTTCTCGAAAGAGCTCTCTGAGCCCCACCGACCTCACAGGGTGTCTGTTGTGGGGAGGGGAAGGGAAAGGAGTTTGTATGCCACTCTGAGACTCCTTTTGGTAGTGAAGGGTGGGGTATAAATCCAATCTCTTCTTCCTCTGGACAAAACGGCCGCTTCGGAGGCTGGACTCTGTGGCATTGTACCATGCTAAGGCCCCTCCCCTCCTCAAACTCTGCCTTCTCCCAGATCCACCCCCAAAGTCTCCAGGTATTTCCCAATCCAGAGCTGGCAACCCTATCCAGTGGAGATCCCCACTAAAAAAAAAAAATCTTCCTAAGCCATTGTTGAGCAAAAATAATGCGGCAGTCAAAATGTTCCTTTAAGAAATGGTATATTTTTAAAATCAGGTTTCACCCAGTTATGTTAACGGCTTGTTGTTTCTCCTGAAATGTACCTAGTGATGAGACAACTGTAAGAAGACAGGGGGTGCGTCTCAAGAAAAATTTTGCTTCCTGCAGCCTCCCCCCCCCAACCCCCAATAGCAGCAATGATTGGGGAGGGGGGATCCCAACCAGAGTGAGACTGTTATTCCATTCAGAGTAAAAGCAGGAGACACGGCTTTTATTTTGATTTTGCTCTTTGGTTGCCTGTTACATTAGCATGCGGGAAACGTGATCCTGATTGCCTGCCTCATTTAGTCAGCAAGAAGAAAAACCCTCTTGAGAAGAAAAAGAGGGAAGCAGCTGCCAGAGGGAGCATCAGACAGAAGCACAACGGAGCCAAACGATGGGGAAAGGGTTACGTTTTTTGGCGGGGGGGGGGGGCTCAGAATCTCTGGGAGAACCTTTCAGGTCGTTTGAACTGTGGTGCGGCCTCGTTTGGAATACCATGCTCCATTCTGGTCTCCGGATCTCAAAAAGGACATCACAGAGTTGGGAGTAGGGCGGTCGAATACCCCCCCCCGGGGGGGATTCCCCTGCTAAATAGGTCCCCAATCCGCCAGTCTGGATTTTGCCGGCGGGGGACCCCCACCCCCAAAATGGCCGCATCAGGCCAACGGGCCCGGTGCGATGACATTGCCCGGAAGTGACGTCATCATGCTGGGCACGTCACTGGGTGACGCTCTAGCAATCGCCCTGAAAACTCTATGGTACCATAGAGTTTTTAGGGTGATTACCAGAACGTCGCCCAGTGACGTGCCCGGCACGATGACATCACTTCCGGGCGACATCATTACACCACACGCACACGAGGGCCCCAGACCGGGAGCAGGACTCCCCCGCCCGGAATTGTAAGTGACTTGGCAACCCTACCTGGGAGAAAGTACAGAGGAGGGCGACCGAGATGATTAGGGGGTTCGAGCACCTTCCCTACGAGAAAAGGCTGAAGAGTCTGGGACTTTCCAGTTCAGAAAAGAGATGACTATGGGTGGGACACGATAGAGGTTTATAAAATTATGTGTGAGGTGGAGAGAGTTGACAAAGAGAATTTTTTATCCCTCTCTCAAAATACTAGAACTCGAGGGCCTCCAGTGAAGCTGATGGGCAGTAGATTCAAGACACACCACAGGAAATATTTCTTTACAGCATGAGTGATTAAAACATGGAATTCTCTGTCAGAGGATGTAGTGATGGCCACGGCCATAGACAGCTTTAAAGGGGAATTAGACAGATTCATGGAGGAGAGATCTGTCCATAGCTACTAGCCATGGTGATTAAGGGAATCTCCATGTTCAGAAGCAGTAAACTTCTCAATCCCAGAGCCAGGAGGCAACATCAGGAGAAGGCCTCTGCCTCTGTGCCCTGTTGTTGGCCCTCCAGAGGAACTGGTTGGCCACTGTGAGACAGGATGCTGGACTAGATGGACTGTTGGCTGATACAGCAGGGCTCTTCTGATGTTCTTATCAGGGGAAGGCCTCGGCCTCTATGCCCTCTTGTTGGTCATCCAGAGGAACTGGTTGGCCACTGAGTGAGACAGGATGCTGGACTAGATGGACCACTGGTCTGATCCAGCGGGGCTCTTCTGATGTTCTTCTCAGGGGAAGGCCTCAGCCTCTATGCCCTGTTGTTGGCCCTCCAAGGGAATTGGTTGGCCACTGTGTGAGACAGGATGCTGGACTAGATGGACCACTGGTCTGATCCAGCAGGGCTCCTCTTAATTTTTTCCCCCAGCAAAACTTCAACTTGGGCTCAGCCATAAGTAGTGACTATGTGCTGATGTCAGAGAGGCTGTGTGCGATTTAGGATGAGGATTCTGCCAGACTGGTTGCATAAACTGGCCCATGTTTTACTTTTATTTTGTCTAGTTGCTATTTATAATCTACCTTTGTCACTGAGATTTACGGTGGATGACACAGCGCAAGTCAGTGCAACCAGTAGGCTAGGTCAACTAATAAGCAATGTAATAGGACTAGGATTGCAGAAATCTGAAACAAAGCAGAAGTATTGAGCATGACATATTAAAGCAGAAAGTGGTATTACAGAAGTATGCAGCAATGCAGAGGGAGCAACACAAATTCATACAGCACCAGACCAAACAGTAGTAGAGTCCACACTCTCGTTGCCTTTATTAAAGCATCAGCTTGGTGTAGTGGTTAAGAGCAGTGGAGTCTAGTCTGGGAGAACCGGGTTTAATTCCCCACTCCTCCGCATGCAGCTGCTGGTGTGACCTTGGGTCAGTTCCAAGTTCTTTCAGAGCTGTTCTCTCAGGCGCAGTTCTTGAGAGAGCTCTCTCAGCCCCACCTACCTCACAGGGTGTCTGTTGTGGGGAGAGGAAGGAAAAGGAGATTGTAAGCTGCCCTGAGACGTCTTCGGGTAGTGAAGGGTGGTGTATAAAACCAACTCTCCTTCTTGTCTTCTCCTTCTACTGTAATGGTTTGTACTTCCGCACAGATATTGGTGTGCCAAGTCCACAAGCTCCTTGGTGCGTGTGAAGGGTGCTTGCATGTATATTATCTGCTACTTGCCCCTTTCAGTTGTACAGAAGTGACAGGGGCTGATACTTTTTTTTACCTCTAAGGATGTCGGAGGCTTTGAGAAGGGATCCGAAGGAGGTGTGTAGAGTGAGCGAGAGAGAGAGATAGCATCACATAAGAATTCTGGGAGGATGTTCCAGGTAGAAAGGGAAGCAAGAGAGGATTCTTAATTAATGCAAGGTGCATATATTTAGTGCACACAGGCAGCTGATCGGAATACTAAATCAGAAAACGTGCAGCAACCGCAGAAGGACAAGGATTTCCATCCAGGTTTCCCCCATTCTGTACCACCCAGTTCCGTGGTGGTTCTCAGGCGCAACAGCAAAGGTGGCACGGCACGGTTTTTTTGATAAACCTTCCCCAGGAGGCTGAAAGACACACAGCTTGCCCCTTTTGATGATCTCTGTTTGTTCACAATCCAATACACACACACAGACAGAGAGAGAGTAGACTTTGGTGGTGTTTTTCTAAGCAGCAGGGGTTTCATCTCTGACTGATCCTAGTCTGCTGATTTATTCCCTGCCCTGGGATCAAAAAGAGAAACAGTCAACCCAAAAATCCCTCTGATTGGCTGTTCGGTCAAATAGACTGCTGTCACATGGCAAGGTTTTCGCCATGTGTTCCCGCAATAAATTTGATCGGGAATATTTTTTCCCGGGTTGGGATGATCACACATCCCTCCCCGAACTGCAAGCATTGCGCGACAAGGCTCTGAGATCCAGATAGCCACACTGCCACTTGGGCGGCGCAGCATGAATTTTTTTTAAAAAAATTGATTTGCGCATGCGCACATTCACACAGCCGAATCACCGCCCCCACCTGGACTTGCTGTACTCCCTTGTTTTTACAGGTGCCCCCCCCCAGCAGCAAACAAAATGAACCGGCGACGCTGGAGTCTAAATGTGCTCTTGAGCATTTAAAGACTGAATTTATTCAGCGCAGGATTGCTCATGCGCACAAAGGCGGAAGCTGGGGGGGGGAATAACCTCATCCCGTGAAGAATGGTCAGACGGCCCTCGTTGCAATCCATGCGAGAGATGGCTGTCCAGATCAGTGACATCGCAGATCAAAATGCAAACACCCGGAAAGTACTTGATTTTCCCGGTGTCAGAAAACTCGCTAGGGAACCGGGAGGATTGCGCGAGTGAGCCCGCTTTGGTGCGGGAGGCGGATGCGGCCATCTGATCAGCGATCTTAAATGCAAGAGGGAACAGCGGTGAAACCCGATCAAAATGACCATGTGACCACAGCCATAGTTACTACTACGGTTGCCCGCTCCGGATTGGAGCTGTCGGGGATGTTGGGGGTGGAACCTGAGGAGGGTGGGGCTTGCAGAGGGGAGGGACCTGAGCAGACTATAACAGCATAGACTCCACCTTCCAGAGTAGCCTTTTTTCTCCAGGGGAACTGATCTCTGCCGCCTGGAGATCAGTTGTAATAGCAGGAGATCTCCAGCCACTACCTGGAGGTTCACAAAACAAAAATAGGACCCACGGTAGGACAGAGAAGCCAAAAATCAAAAACTACCGTGCTAAAGACCATTAACAAAATATCATCTATATATCTAATAGCGAAGGGGGCCCCCCCTGTGCGGATATCTAAATCCGAGCTGGGGGGCCCTTGGGGGGGGGAGAGAGGTTTTCCTACACACAGGGGGCACTCCCACCAGGTGCAGAAAAATCCCAAAAGTTAAAAAAAACCCTCCAGGGACCATAGAATCCCCCCCAAATACCTTTTGAAATGGCCTCAGCTCCAGGCATCAACTGTGAGGAGATTAGAATGTTCGGGGGAGGGGGGGGAGGAGGTTCCAACTGTTTCTGTCAGTCAAAGGCAGGGATTTTACTGGCAGCAGTCTAGGGTTGCCAAGTATCCCCCCAGCCACCAGCAGCGGATCCAGATCCAGGCTGGGAAACTCCTGGAGATTTGGGGGTGGAGCCTGGGGAGGACAGGGACCTCAGTGAGGTACAATGCCATAAACTCCCCCCTCCAAAGCATCCATTTTCTCCATGGAAAGTTATCTCTGTAGTCTGGAGATGAGCAGTAACTCCAGGGGATCCCCAGGTCCCACCTGGAGGCTGGCATCCCTAGGCAGCACCCTCTGTGTGACTTGATACCACCTGATTTGCATGACTTAATTAGGCCCAGCTGTTTTGCTACAGTTCATCAGCAGCCACCGTATGAAAGCCATTGTGGTGCAACAGTTCGAGCTTCAGACTGGGATCTGCGAGACCCAGGTTCAGATCCCCATCTTGCGGTGGAAGCTGACTGGGAGATTTTGGACCAGTCACATACTTTCAGCCTAACCAACCTCACAGGGTTGTTGTGCAGATAACAAAGAGGAAATAATAATGTAAGCTGCTTTAGTCCCCATTGTGGAGAAAGACTGTAATTTTCCTAGGTAGAGGCTGCAGGGGTGGGGGGTGGAGATAGAAAGCTGAAGCCAGATAAAGGTAGGGTGGCTGTTGGGTGGGAAGGAAATAGGGTTGCCAACTCCAGGTTGGGAAATTCCCAGACATTTGAGAGGTGGAGCCTGGGGAGGGTGGGATTTGAGGTGGGAGGCAGAAAGAGAGAGAAAGAGTGATGAGGTGGGGAGGCAGAAAAACAAAGGGAATGATGACAGGTCAGAAAGAGAGAGGAAGTAACATACATGGAGGAGAGCGAGAGAGTAAGAAAGGGGGGCAGAAGGGAGAAAGAGTGTGAGAGAGGTAGGGGGAGAAGGGAGGAAGCAAAGGTGTGAGGAATGGGATAACTATCCTGCAAGTTTCTTGCAGGTCTCCACTTGTAAAAATATTTTTTAAAATTTTTAAATATTATATATATAATTTACTTTTTTAGATAATTTACTTTTTTAAATAATTCACTATTACATTAATTATCACACCCAAAAAGTATAAATCCCAAAATACCATCCAAAAATATAACATATAACAGCAGATATTGCACAACCCCTCTATAAGTTCCAGTCCTCCTAAATAGTACAAAGGTGTTTGTGAAGGAGGACTCCTTTAAGTCCAAAAATGTATTTGTTCTTCTTCCTCCTCCAACAGAGGTCCAGATATCCTCCTGTTTCCAGGTCTTCTTCAGGGAGTTCTAAAAATTCTTTCAAGCTCAGGGTCGCTAAATATCCAAATATTTATTCTAATTTTTCACTACTGAACGCTGCAAAAAGTCTCTCATAGTGAGCTCAAGGCTTCATCCAAAGTAAAAAGCACGTTCCTTTTTACTTTGGATGAACGTTCTTTTTACTTTGGATGAAGCCTTGAGCTCACTATGAGAGACATTTTGCAGCGTTCAGTAGTGAAAAATTAGAATAAATATTTGGGTATTTAGCGACCCTGAGCTTGAAAGAATTTTTAGAACTCCCTGAAGAAGACCTGGAAACAGGAGGATATCTGGACCTCTGTTGGAGGAGGAAGAAGAACAAATACATTTTTGGACTTAAAGGAGTCCTCCTTCAAAAACACCTTTGTACTACCTGGAGGTTGGCAACCCTAGCTGCTACCAGTGATGCTTAACTGTTCCCTTTGAAGGGTTCACCAGCCCCTTCTCTCCCCTAGAATGGCGGCATCCAGTGCAAGAGACCCTTTGCCAAAGGGCTTAGGAAGCATTCACTTTGTTCCTTTTGTTTAAGGAGATATTGCTAATTGGATACAATCCATATAATTTTCAGGGAAACAGCTTGCATTTCGGCAGCTCTAGACCTTTTTTTAACCCTTTGTATCTTTGTTTTTATTGCTCACAGGCAAGAAACATGGGCCATGACTTGGATAGCCCAGGTGAACCCAAACTTGTCACATCTCAGATGCTAAGCAGGGTTGGTCTTGGTTGATATTTGGATGGGAGACCCCCAAGGAAGCCCAGCGTTGCTATGCAGAGACAGGCAGGGGCAAACCACCTCTTGCCTCAAAACCCCCACAGGGTCACCATAAGTCAACTGAGACTGGAAGGGGGGGAAGAAAAATGAGTTTGGGGAAACTTTTTGTTGGCTGATCAGCGACACAAATGCTCAAGTGCCCATGTTTCCTGCAGTGTTAATTTCTCCTCCGCTTCCCAGTCTTCAGCAGTGGACTTTGTTGGAGTTTCCCTGCCTCTCTCTGATTAGAAGAACAAATCTATTGTTTATTCCCTGTGGCTGGTCTGTATGGATATCAGATAGCGGTTTTGTCTTCGGTCTCCAGTGTTGGCAACGGGTAGAGGAAGGGCCGTCCCGCATCCCCGTCAGGGGAAGCCAACATGATCAGCATTGATCTCAGAAACTGAGCGATAATTACAACTGGAGGGTCACATCACAAGAATCAGAAATATTTTTTTTGATGCACAGCAGTTTTACACCTGAGAAGATGAAGTGTGAATGCGACAAACATGAGCTTGTCTTCCGCATACAAAATTGTTGTGAGTGAAGATTCTGATCAGCTTCAGAACGGATGAAATTGGTACGACAGTGATGTTGTTGTCGGGGTCTGTTCATTCCATTTTTTCTATATCTTTCCGGGATGCACAACTCAAACCATTACATGCAACTGTGACATCACTGCTGCCCATCCCATGACATCATCCGACCTTGTTCCATTAGATAAATGTTATACATAAACTATTTATGTATATCCCACCCTCCCCACATTGTAGGCTCAGGGCGGGTACCAACATAGCAAAGGTAAAGCTTTCCCTTGCTGGAAAGCCAGTCGAATCTGACTCTAGGGGGTGGTGCTCATCTCCCTTTCCAAGCCGAAGAGCCAGCACTGTCCGAAGACTTTTTCTATGGTCATGTGGCCGGCATGACTAGATGCTGAGGCGCATGGAACGCTGTTACCTTCGCACGGAAGCGGTACCTATTTATCTACTTGCAATCTCTTGCTTTCAAACTGCAAGGCTGGCAGGAGCTGGGGCCAGAGACGGGAGCTCACTCCGTCATGTGGCACTCGGGTCTCAAACTGCTGAACTACTGACCTTCCGGTCTGCAGCTCAGTGTCTTAACCTCGGAGCCACCCTTGCAGGGCACCAACGTATAGATCTGCAATTAGTGCAGACTTACAGTTAAAACATATTATTACAATCCATTTAAAATGAATAAAATCACCAACACACTAAAACAGCAGTGCGTCTCAACAGATAATGTTGTGGTCCAATCCCGTTTCTAGGATCCGCGACCACTACCCATTGCAGGCTCATGCATCCTTAATTTGCCTTGGGGTCGTGTGGGAAAAGGAGAGGGGATTTAACCCTTCAGCACCCACTCAGTTCCTCTGTTTGAAACCTGGCTTCTTGTCTTGTTGCTTGCATTGTAAAGGAACAGATGTTCCACACGTCTGTGCCTCTTGGCATCTTGTCTGAGAGCTGCCGCCCACCTTCTGTGGCACTGTTCTCTTGGCACCCCCCCTGCCCTGACGCCGCTGAACTGCACCCTGCTCAGAGATCTAGCCAATCAGAGACGTGGACTCCAGCAGTGCCCGCCGAGCAGCCCCTGGTCTGTATTTTCGCAACCCTGTGCTACGCCCCTGTGTTAAACAGGCGTTTGAAGGCAGAAAATCAGTATGTGGACCTGGGGCAATGGTTGCTGTCATGCTGCCTTGAATCCTCTTTCTCCAGCTAGACGGACTTAATAAACATCAAAGTGCTTATTAATTGTGAAGTCTTTCCTGCCCCCTCTTGCATCCAGTCCCATCTTGTCTGCTTCTTGTAATTGCCTCTGGTTCCTCTCAGCTTTGTCGTCTTCCACCTACTCTGTTCAGTAGTGCTCTCCAGAAAATCCAGCCTCCAGGTGGGATTAGCGGGTCCCCCCAGGATTACAGTTTATCTATAGACTTCAGAGATCAGTTCCCCTGGAGAAGGAGGATGCTTTGGAGGGTGGACTCTGTGGCATTGTCCCCCCCCCCCCCGAGGTCCCTGTCCTCCCCAGGCTCCATCCCCAAATTTCCAGGAGTTTCCCAACCTGGACCTGGCAACTTTACATCCCCTGTCCCTCGCTGGCGACCGGGGGGACCTGATAACCCTACCCAGAAATGCGTATTCTTTCCGGCTTTCCATTCATGTCCCTGGAAAGACCCTGGGTGAGTCTGCATCTAGCATTCACTCCACCTTTTCTCAGGTGGTCAAAAACCACATCCAGATGCCTCGGGGCAACGCCGTACCGACTGCCAAGTCACCCCTGAACGGCCATAAATCTATGCAGAAGGTACCATAAAACCCGAGGATCAAAGGAAGTGAAAGTGGCATGCAGCACAGAGGGGAATTTCTGTTCCAACGTGGGTTTCATAAAACAATGGGGGGGGGGAGCCAATGCAGAATCAGCCCCCGTGACTGTACACATTCCTTTGCATGTTCGCTTTTCTTTCCAGTGAAATAACCAGGAACGCTCTTGCCACTTAGGGTCATTTTACACCTCCCCTCTAAAGTAGTTTGACTGCTGTCTTTTCCTGTGCTGATTTCACAGTGGTGTGAAATTTCACTCCAGGGGGTCTAAGTGCACTAATCAACAGCAATTGTTTAAAGCAGAATCAAGCCGGTTGAATACTAGCTTGACCACAGGAGGGCAATTAGTAGATGTGGACATTTCAGTAGCAGCACGGTTTCACACCGCACAGAGGTGTGGGCAGGTTTTTTTGGAACTAGAATGATTCCAGCGGGAAAGTCAGATGTAAAAACAGCCTCAGCAGCTCTCTGCATGTAGCAGAGGTCTCACATCCATCACCAAGCTGATTGTTTCTCCATCTCAGCCTTACAAAAACACTGAAGTTACTTGTCTGTCACTATTTTAACTGTCCTGGCTGCCCTTGGGTACCCAGGTCTGCCATTAGTGGCTCATCGATGGCCTAAAAGGGGCGGAGGACCTGTGCTCCGATTTACGAAGGATTCTTCACCCAGTCACCTTTCGGACATGGCTCCTTGCCCTGGCAGAATGGCTCTTTTCAAGCCTGTCCTTTCTCTTCCTGGAAGGGCACAGATTCTTTGGAGGTGAGTTTCCTTTAGAGGAATAAACACAATCATGAATGTGAACATATTGAGGGGGAATGGTAGGCTATGGCAGCTATGGGGTGAGAGAGAGGGGAGGGCTCTGAGGTCAGCTTGGCTCTGAGCCAGTTTGGTGTAGGGGTTAAGTGCGCAGACTCTAATCTGGGATCTGTGCGCAGACTCTAATCTGGTTTGATTCCCCACTCCTCCGCTTGCAGCTGGTGGATGACCTTGGGCAAGCCATGCTCTGTTCCAGCTGTTCCCTCAAGGACAGCTTGGGAAAGAGCTCTCTCAGCCCCACCTACCTCACAGGGTGTCTGTTGTGGGGAGGGGAAGGGAAAGGAGTTTGTAAGCTGCTCTGAGACTCCTTCCGGTAGTGAAGGGCAGGGTATAAATCCAATCTCTTCTTCTTCTTCTTCTTCTTCTTCCTGTCTTCTGGACTGAAGAATGCCCACTCCCCACTCTGGCCTCTATTATCAGTCAATGTTCCCTCTAAGCTGAGTTAGTGCAAGCCAGCTCACAGTTTTTAGCCACCGGCTCACACCTTTTTGTCTCCGCTCAGGAAGGATGGCTCCAGAGCAAACTAATTCATGCAGCAGCCAAATTGCTGTCTCACACCTTTTATGCCAGTAGCTCACAGAGTAGAACATTTGCTCACAAGACTCCACAGCTTAGAGGGAGCATTGTTATCGGTCCTTTACACCCCTGTTGCCCACAATCGAATAAAAAAGGGGGGAGACAAGCTTTGGGATTGGTAGTGTGTGAGCTATATGCTCCCCAAAGGTCTCTTATTTGGAAACCTGCTAGACCAGGGCTGTTCTTTTTGTGAGGTAAATAGAGGTCACTTTTCCTGGGACATTTGACTCGACGGGCAAAACGCAGATGAACAGCAAAGATTTATCAGTCCCAAAATTCAGTAGAAATACCGAAACTGTGGAAATTTATCCTAAGAGCAAATTCAAGGGGCCAAGAAGGATTACCAGAGGGCAGAAAAAGGAGTTGCCAGCAGTTGCCAATGGAGGGGTTGCAGTGGGCGGCACATTGTCACGGGAGAATTTTTTTTTTTTTTGAAGCATGGGCTTATCTACTCACTGGCAGTTCTTACTGAAGTCACAAAGGGTGGCTCTAGGAGTCATGGAAAACTCTATGGTAAAAGCATGGAGTTTCCCGCGACTCCTAGAGCTACCCTTTACCCTCTGGTAAAACCATAGAGTTACTATGGTGAAGCCATAGAGTTACTGGCAATTCCTAGAGCTCCCCTTTGTGACTTCTGCTCAGAACTTCCTGCAGGTGCATAAAGCCACATTAAAAAAAAAAAACCTCTCCTGCCGCTGCTCCAAGTGGCAGTGGGCAACTGGACGTGAGGGCAGGGGATTCCCTGCCCCCTTTGGGGTCTTGGCAGCCCTAACAGAAAAAGGTCTGAATAATCTGCAGAGAAAGGACTCAACTGAAATCTGACGTTCACAATACAGCAACGGTGTGGTGCTGGCACTCTACATCTCTTTCTCCTGCCGGTAGATTCCGCTTGCATTTACAGGAGAACGAGGCAGAGGCAGCGGTCGGGTCAGGGTTTCTTAATGAATATTGCTGTCTGACATCCATCACCGGGAAAACCACCGTTTTGCCCCGGGTCTCTTTCCCTGGGGCTTTCTTGTAATGAAGTAGATTTGTCTCTGGAGTGGTGGCTGATATAAATCAGAACCGGCAAAAGGAATTCGGGGGCATGCCACCGAAAATCCAGAAGCGAAAAAGCAATTCCCTCCCTCTCCTCGCCCAGAAATACATCTTATAACAAGGCCGGTTGCCAACGTGATTAACCTCTCATGCCTGAGAGGCTTGGAATGTTGACACGGTTGTTTCCACATTTCCCAAACGCATGGTTAGCGTAATGGATCAAATGGCAAAGCCTGCTTAAGAGCTGAGCGCCGAGCAAAGGCGTTGCGGGGGGGGGGAGGGTCTCCCTGGGTTCAGCTTCGAATGGCGCATATCAAGGATCATTCGACGGAATTGATCAGTGGCAATCCCCCCCCCCCCCGGTGCACGTGCACACATAACTATAGAAGTGATACGTTGGGAGACTGTTTCCTTTGGGCTACTAACCGAGTGGGTCTCTCTGTGTGGGTGGCAAACATGGCTGTCAAAAGTGTTACGTATCTCAACCTGCCTGTTGGATATTAATGATGAGAAAAAAGCCCTGGGCTATGCAACTTGTTGTAAAGGGATATTGGCCGGCCTGGGCTGACCGTGACTCTAATTAGAACGTCACAGAGGGCAACGAGGCATGAGTCAGAGGGTTACAACGCTCCCTCTAAGCTGTGGAGTCTTGTGAGCAAAAATTCTACTTTGTGAGCTCCTGGCATGAAAGTTGTGAGCCCGTGATTTGGCTGCTGCATGAATCAGTTTGCTCTGGAGCCGTACTTCCTAAGCTGAGGCAGCAGTGTGTTAGCCAGAGGCTAAAAAAACTATGAGCCAGCTCACACTAACTCAGCTTAGAGGGAACACTGGTTAGACTCTGCTGGCTTGTCTGCTTGATTCCACCCTGTTCCCTCCATTGCAACCCCTGTTTCATGGGACTTCTGTTCACACAGGTCTCAGGAATCCCTGGCATGGCCTCTTCAGTGGACAGAGGGGGACTCCCCTTCCGCTGGCACCAGCAGAAAAGCTAGCTGTATCCAGCCCAATAACTAGAACCAGCTAGGGTTGCCAGCTATGGGTTGGGAAATATGTGGAGAGTTGGGGGTGGAGCTTGAGGAGGGCGGGATTTAGGGGAGGGAGGGACTTCAGTGGGGTATAAAGCCATGGGGTCCACCTTCCAAAGTGCCCATCTTTCTCTAGGTGAAGAAGAGAGAAGAGATTGGATTTATACCCCACCCTTCACTACCCAAAGGAGTCTCAGAGTGGCTTACAATCTCCTTTCCCTTCCCTTCCCTACAGCAGACACCCTGTGAGGTAGGTGGGGCTCTCCCAAGAACTGCCCTTGAGAGAACAGCTCTGAAGAGCTGATAAAGCCACCAATAAGTTCCAGTGAAGGGGCAAAGATCCAAAGCCCCTGAAACCCCACGTTGAGCCCGAATCTTTTCAGAGACGAATCTTTGGCTCAGCTCTAGTGATCATGGAATGTACACAGCTCTCCTTAAACTCGATCCCCAGCTAAAAGCGTTGCCCTAAATGTAGTGTAATCCTGTAGTAATCCTACAGGCATTGTAAAGGCAATGCTAATACAATCTGAAAGCCATTCCAAGAAAATCTATCTATCTATCTATCTATCTATCTATCTATCTATCTATCTATCTATCTATCTTCTGTATCAGTCCTGTTAGCTGGGCCTATTTTCTTTTATGCCACCATTATTGTTGCTCTGAATATTGTCTTGTGGTTTTGCTGGCCATGGGAAATTGCTAGGAAAGTGCTACAGTGTCTCCTAAAGTCCACTAAAGAGACCTTGGCTCCTATTGTCCCATTGTAGGCTCTCCATAGTAACTGGTTGGCCGCCATGTGAGACAGGATGCCGGACTAGATTGGACCACTGGTCTGATCCAGCAAGGCTCTTCTGGTGTTCTTATTAGGGGAAGGCCTCGGCCTCTATGCCCTGTAGTTGGCCCTGTAGAGGAACTGGTTGGCCACTGTGTGAGACAGGAGGCTGGACTGGATGGACCCTCACTGGTCTGATCCAGCAGGGCTCTTCTGGTGTTCTTATCAGGGGAAGGCCTCGGCCTCTATGCCCTGTTGTTGGCCCTCCAGAGGAACTGGGCTCTTCTTATGCTCATATGTTAGAGTCTCCCTTTCTCCCAATCTCTGGCGATATTTATCCAACCACACCTCCCCCCCCCCCCCCCCGGCTTCTGAGAGTTCAGCAGGCATTTTGCCCACGCGTCTGCAGAACCTCCGTGCAGCCCATCCAGTCTAGAATATTACTCCTTGCAAATGAAATTTTGCAAACTTGCAAATGAAAGCCAGGATACTTGGGAAGTGGGATTGTACCATTTTGGCACTTCGGCAGAACCGCGGCGCTCACACACACACACACACACACCGATAATAGGACTGACTGTTCTCAGTCGGACAGCAAGGCTCCTGTGCATTCTCTACACGTGGGGGGCCCTTTCTGTGAAGCAGCAAGCATTAGCAACAATGGTCACTCCCCCCCCCCCCCCCCCAAGTGCTAGCCTGACCAGGCTCTTCACTCCAGCGAAGAGCATCAGATAACGCTCTTTAACAAAAAGGCCCAGAATTGGGTCTGAAAGAAACCCTCAGGACTTGAAGAGAGCAGAGCCCATTATGCTATTGAGCACAGCCTTGGAAGAGTTCAGATGGTGAGATAACATTTCTGAGGCTGCCGAAAGGTGTATAGTTTAACTGAGACGAGTTTTCAGTCTGCCGGCGTTTCTATTATCTCAGGCGATGCTGAGCCGAGCCCGGCTTTCTCCAGAGGTGTCAATTTGGCCTCTGTAATAAAGTAGCGCGTGGAAGATGATGCGAGCGGTCCCAGGTTTCAGGAGGAAGCCCTCGCAGAGGAGTGGATAGGAAACGATGCAACGTTTTCTTACAGCTGAGCCGAAAGTGCCCACAGTTTGCCACAAAAGTGCTTCAGTTGAGCGCAGTGTTTCAGGAACGTCTGCCTCCTCGTGTTTCTGTCAGTGACGGCATCTCGTAGCCAGATCCAAATGACGATGCGCTGTCGCGGTGTCATCCCCTTACTTTCCCCAGCGTTCTGTACGAAAATTTAAATCTGCTTCTTTTGTCTTTGAAACGTTGGGGTTAAAAACGCGCTCTGAACATTTTCCCGAATATACGTCTTTATATTATCCCAGTGACGCCATCGCATATTCAGGCCTGACTGCCGGTATCATGCTGTGAAGTCATGCTGCTGACTGTAGCGCTGTTCGCAAGGGAACGCATGTTCGTCCTCTCTGTACCTGTGTATATCTGTTTGCAGGGGTCATTTCATAGAAAAAGAGGTGCAGGAGCTCTTTAGCATAACTCATTTGCATAACTCATTTGCATATGCCACACCCCCTAACATACCGGAAGTGTGTCAGAAGGCAAAACCCACTCCTCAGGCTCCACTCCACAGGTGAGTGAAACTGACCTGCTCTTCCTCCATTCCCTTCCCCATCCAATACTTTGTGCCATAAAAAGAAGCGTAAAGAACACACCCTCATTCTCTTCCTGCTCCCTTGAAACCACCAGGTTTCAAGTAGACTTGAGATACCCAGGACATGCGCACCACCCATCCCTTCCCCTTCCCCTCCCCACAACAAGACACCCTGTGAGGTAGGTGGGGCTGAGAGAGGTCTTTTGAGAACTGCTCATGAGGGAACAGCTCTGAGAGAACATGTGACTGGCCCAAGGTCACACCAGCAGCTGCATGTGGAGGAGTGGGGAATCAAACCCGGTTCTCCCAGATTAGAGTCCAACTCCTGACCACTGCACCAAACTGATGGGGTGGAAGCTGCTGAAGGGTTGGTGAAATTTCTCCAGTACTTATGAGCCATGTGCCCAGATAAAAAATGGTATACTTAGAAAATTAATATGCTACCTTGAGCAAGTCTCTGGAAAAGCAGCACACAGTCATAAAAGGAACAATGATAAAATTATCAATATTAAAACAAAACATTAAAAACAATAAAGACCCTAGCAGGGCTTTCCCTGGGGCGCTGCGCCTCTGCACTGCTCGGGGAAGCCGAGGAGGGGGCGGGGCTTGGTCATGTGCCCGCCCCCTGGGCTCCTCACTCCCGGAGCTGCGCTCCTGTGCGCTCCCGCTCCAACGGACCCCTGTCTGTTTGTAAGAAAGAGGCAAAGCAGAGTCACTTTACAAAGCAATCCGGGAAACAGTATCTGGATGAATGTGGGGTTTAATGTGGGATTCAGCAGCAATGCTGAAAATTTGTTGCCTCTAACTGAAAAAAAGACCCACCCAGAACCCCAGATACCCATGGATCGATTCTCCATTATATCCTATGGGGACCGGTCTCCATAAGGTATAATGGAGTGCCCAGCAGCGATTCCTCCAACACACTTTCTGATAGCCCTGAAGAGGGGGGAAGGACTCCAAACTGGGGGATCCCAGGACTCCTGGCATTGGACACATGGGAATTTCTGAATGCACAAATAAACATCCCCTCCCCAAGTATTCACTACACCAAGATTGTTATGTACGTTCACTGTAACTCGTGAACAGGGCTTGTGTGATCCCCGATAGAGTGAGATCGTCCATCTGAGACCCACAGCCAGAGGGAGATTGATGCTAAGGAAGCAGCGCCCAAGATAAATGATCACACTGAACAGGACTGGGGGGGAAAGATGTATGTCCTTACAGCCTATGTGTGGTCAGGAACTGTTTCTACTCTACCAAAATTGCCAGTGTTTAGCCGAGAATCAAAACTGAAGTGTATTCAGCACAGCTAATTCTTACCACCTACGCTCTCGTTATACCGAAAGAAACATTATTTTTCCAAAAAAAGTCTTAAAATATGACGTGTCTTAGTCTGAAGTGAGCAACCATGGAAAGAGGAGGTGGGATCTACCTTAAGTTGGGTTTTTTTGGTTTCCCCTCCAAATGCAAATGATTCTTTAAAAAAAAAACTTACTGTACTGCAGGCATTGTTCTGGGTGTTCTTCACTCTCAAGCTGACCACACTGATGTAGAATGCCCTGACCTAGATAGACCAGGCTAGACTGAACTCATCTAATCCCGGAAGCTAAGAAGGGCCAGTTTGGTTTAGTGGTTAGGAGCGCGGACTCAAATCTGGGAGAACTAGGTTTGATTCCCCACTCTTCCACATGCAGCTGCTGGTGTGACCTTGGTCAATCATGGATCTCTCAGAGCTGTTCTCTCAAGAGCAGTTCTCGAACAGCCCCTCCTACCTTAAGAACTTAAGAACGTAAGAGAAGCCAATGTTGGATCACTCCAACACTCTATCACACAGTGGCTAGAAATACCAGGTGCCCTCAGGTGGTCCAGCAGTGGGGCCAGGACATTAGAAGCCCTCCCACTGTTGTCCCCCTCCCAAGCACCAAGAAGACAGAGCATCCCTTGCCCCAGACTGAGAGTTCCTATCTATACCTTGTGGCCAATAGCCACTGATGGACCTCTGCTCCATATGTTTATGCAGCTCCTTCTTGAAGTCATCCATGCTTGTAGCCGCCGCCACCTCCTGTGGCAGTGAATTCCACGTGTTAATCACTCTTTCTACGTGTTAATCACCATGGGGTCGCAAAGAGTCGGACTTGACTGTGTGACTGAACAACAAAAAATAGATAAGAACTCTCAGTCTGGGGCAAGTGGTGCTCTGTATTCTTGGTGCTTGAAGGGGGGGGGGCAACAGGGGGAGGGCTTCTAGTGTCCTGGCCCCACTGCTGGACCTCCTGAGGGCACCTGGTGTTTTTGGCCACTGTGTGACACAGAGTGTTGGACTGGATGGGCCACTGGCCTGATCCAACATTGGCTTCTCTTATGTTCTTATGCTAAGTTAGGAACAGGAAGGTGCTAGAAAGTGGGATAGGTTGTGATTGCTTTTCGACAATTGTGTGTGTGTGTGTTAAGTGACATCACATCACCACTGAATTCCCTGTCCTCCCCAAACCCCATCCCCCCAAGCTCCACCCCCAAATCTTCAGGAATTTCCCAAACCAGAGTTGGCGACCCAATCTAGATTCAGTGCCTGGAGGCTCCAGTCTCAAAGGATCTTTGCCTGCGGCCCTAAAGAGCTGTTGCCATTCAAATGGAACAGCACTGGACTAAATGGATCATTACGAAACAACTTCCCGTGGTCATATGAGGCCTCTCCAGTGGCGTGCGGAGATAACTTAACCTTAAGCACAGCAAAAAAGTGAGGTTTTGGGATTTGCTAACAGCACCGGAACAAAATGCAACCATCAGCTCAAAAAACCAGAGCAGACATCAGCCTGCACCTCCTGTGATTTATGTCAGCTCCTGAGAGATGAACTGCAAATGCTCCTGGGAGAGGATCTGACTATCTAGTCTTCGATATTCTAAGGGCTTGGTTTCTGTGCAAACGTCCATGAAGTTGTCTTCTACTGAGTCTGACCCTTGGTCTGTCAAGTCCAGTCTTGTCTGCTGCAGCTGGCGGTGGCTCTTCAGAGACTGACGCAGAGGACTTTCACCTCATCCCATCCTTTTTTGAGATGCCAGGGACTGAAAGGGCAAGCTTCAGCATGCAAAGCAAAGGCTCTCCCGTTGATCTGTGGCCCCTCCACAAGGGGGGGGGGGTGCTATGCTCAAAATCTTTGCTTGACTGCACTTTGACCTAAGGGTCAATCAGGTTAGGAAGCATGGAACCTGGGGTGTGGTCACAACTGGAATCCCTCACAGAGGACGAATGCATTCAGAAACCCGTATTTTGCCTCGGTTTCTGAGTGCATCCTGTTCTTCTAGTCTTCACTCCCTCTCGCTTCCAGTTCCGGTTTGTGTCAGGGCTTCTTCTTGTTTGTGCATTTGTTTTACAAGAATCCGCATTCAGACCACTTCCAGCACACTGTTGCCTTGGAGTTACCAAAACTCTTTTTGCTGTGATTCTGCTTTTGAATTGCTAATCATTTCTAAAGTAGAATTGTTTCTGCAGGTATTTGAGTGCTGCCCATTGCCCTTCCCCATTTCCGCCTCTCTCTCTTTAGGTTGACGCTCCCTCCCCGTTCCGTTTTCTTTCCCTCCTTCTCCAAAGACCAAAGAGGTTGTGTCTTCCAGCCCAGGCAAACTTTAAAAAAGCCAGAGAGCATAAGAAGAAATCAGTAAATATAAAAGACAAGGGGATTCCCTGCTCCCAGATGTGTCAGTCTTGCATGTGTGGGCTGGATTTTCTCCTCCCTTCCATTTCTTTTTGCAGAATCATGGAGGGAGGGAGGGAGGTTGTGCCTGCAGTTAAAAGTTTTGAAAGATGTTTGCCTTTCTCTTCATCTTAGACAAATCAGCCAGTTAGCTCAAAAAATGCAGGTATCGGTTGTAGATGCAGAATGCATACAGAACACACAAATAAATAAACTGAAGGGGGGGGGAAACAAGTGCAGAGGGAATGCGTGCAACTGCGAAGTCAACCCTTAAGGCTCCAGATTCTCCAAAGCAAGCTGTCAGTACAGAAAGGGCCAGAGTCTCTTTTTCCCATATGTAAATATATTCATGGGTGTATGTGTGTGTTATGGGCTGTCAGTTCACTTCCATCTTATGGTGGCCCTATGACCTCCAAAACATCCTGTCATTAACAGCCTTGCCCTGGTCTTGCAAATGGAGGGCTGTGGCTTCTTTTATTGAGTCCATCCATCTCAGTTTGGTGTAGTGGTTAAGTGTGCGGACTCTAATCTGGGAGAACCGGGTTTGATTCCCCACTCCTCCACTTGCACCTGCTGGCATGACCTTGGGCAAGCCATAGCTCTGTACCAACTGTTCTCTCAAGGGCAGTTCTCGAGGGAGCTCTCTCAGCCCCACCTACCTCACAGGGTGTCTGTTGTGGGGAGGGGAAGGGAAAGGAGTTTGTAAGCCGCTCTGAGACTCCAAGTGAGTGTATATAAACCCAATCTCTTCTTCTTCTTCTTCTTCTTCTTCTTCTTCTTGAGTCTTCGTCTTTTCCTGCCGCCTTCCACTTTTCCTTGCATGATTGTCTTTTCCAGTGACTCTTTGCCTTCTCATAACGTGACCAAAGTACGATCAAATCAAATGGAGTCATTTTAGCTTCTAAGGAGAGTTCAGACTTGATTCGATCTATGCTTGCATCACAGCTGCACAAAGCAGGCACGAGCCTGAATGTTGGGATCACCCCTCCTCCGGATCCTTTGTTTTAGTTAAGGCTGAATATCTTAGTTCTTGCAGTTCCTTATTTTCACCAGTGTGAGCAAAGCATCCATGTAACCAACAAAGATTGGGGGGGGGGGGGGAGCAGGGTTATCACGGATAAAATGCCATCAGTCTGTGCGGGCGCTAAAATAAGAAGTCATGGCACTGGAAGGAGCGCTGCTGTCCGACATAGTTCACTTGACAGCATGCATTTGGACAAATGCCCAGGCCACAGTCTATATGTCAATCATGCTCCGCTGGGCACGGTTTCCCAGATCCCTGCTTCCCCCAAGCAAACCTTGCTTTGAAATAAACATTTCACATGCTTGTTCCCTTTGTCCCACTGCCACTCAGAGGTAAGTGACTATATGAATGTGATTTCAGGCTAGGGTTGCCAGACCCCCAATCAGCTGGCCAGTGGGGGGATCTTACCCCCCCCCCCAAAAAAAGGGAGCCACATAGGGCTGCCAAGTCCAACTTGGGAAATATCTGGGGACTTTGGGGGTGGAGCCAGGAGACTTTGGGGGTGGAGCCAGGAGAAAGGAAGTGACATCATTTTGTGATGTCACATCCTGTGATGTTGCTTCCACATACTGACACATGAACTCATGAAGTTTCCTAATACTGAATCAGGCCATTGGTCCATCAAGGTCAGTATTGACTACTCAGACTGGTAGTGGCTCTCCAGGGTCTCAGGCTGAGATCTTTAATGTCACCTATTACCTGATCCTTTTTTAGCTGAAGAGGCTGATACCTCCTGCATGTCAAGCAGATGCTCTATCACTGAGCAACGGCCCTACTGAATCCTTCCTCATCTCGGCAGAATATGAAGCACTAAGTGCTACACAAGTGCTAAATATGATTTTCATATCATAAGAACAGGAGAGAAGCCACAGTGGATCGGCCCATCCAGTACAGCCCATCCAGTACAACACTCTGTGTCACAACAGTGGCCAAAAATACCAGGTGCCCTCAGGAGGTCCAGCAGCGGGGCCAGAACTCCAGAAGCCCTCCCACTGTTGCCCCCCAAGCACCAAGAATTCAGAGCCTCACTGCCCCAGACAAAAGGTTCCATTTAGACCTTGTGGCTAATAATAGCCACTGATAGACCTCTGCTGGATGGGGACAGAGAGAGACAGACAGTCAGACAGACAGACAGAAAAAAGAAAGAGGGAGAGAGAGAAGGGAAAAAAAAACTGGCAGAGGCACTTACTTCCATTTAGACCTTGTGGCTATAATAGCCACTGATAGACCTCTGCTGGATGGGGACAGAGAGAGGGAGAGAGACAGACAGACAGACAGAAAAAAGAAAGAGGGAGAGAGAATGAAAAGAGCTGGAAGAGAAACTCACCTTGCCAGCCACATGCAAAAGCAGCTCCTTCAGTCCCTCCTTAATCTCTGGGCGGACCTCTCTTGCTGTGGAAGCTCTCTTGCTGACTTCTTAAAGGGGAAATGTCTGGTGAGGCTTTTTACTGCAGGGCAGGCTCTCTGCAGACATTTCCCTTTTAAGGCAGCCATTTTGTCCCCCCGGTGGCCAACTTTGGAAAAGCGGGAGGTAAGCACTAAAAATCGGTGTTTCCCCCGCCCTACCGGGGGACTTGGCAGCCCTAGAGCCACAGCTGACATTTCTGTGACCTGCCTACATGACTTCAGTGTGACCCAGAACACGTTGGGGCAATGCTCTGGTTTTTGGGTAAAAACTCTATGGTAGAAGTTAATTCCACCATAGAGTTTTTGCCCCCAAACCCAGAATGTCGCCCCAACATGCCTACATCACTTCCGGGTCATGTTGGAAATCACATAGGCACATTGCTGAAACGTCGGATGAAACGTCCTGCTCCCATTGAGCCCAGGAGGGACCTGGCAATCCTATTTCAGGCTGTTCTTGCCACATTAGAACCACAGAAGGCAACAGAAACATCCCAGACTTAAATCAGTGGGTTTGCCTTCTGGGAACTTTTTTTCATGCCAATTGATTGGATGAGGAGTCTCTGAAAGGCTGCGAGAGAGGAGGAAGTGACCAAGAACTGTGAACAGGTCCAACCCCCCCCCCCCCCCCCCGGGACCACTGGGGGGGGGCCCTCACGCGTTTCCTACTGAGTCAAGACCCTGGGAAGCAGGGTGAATTGAGGCATCTGCCAAGAAAGGCCTCTCTGGCCTGGAAAACTCAGTTGTTATTCTGCAGGAGGGTTGCCAAGCACCAGACGGGGCCTAGAGATCTCCCAGAATTGCAACGGAGCTCCAGGTTACAGTTATCTGTGCTGCAGTGGAAATGCTGTCCAGTTGCAACAGACTGTACAGTGACTCCTTAAGAGTTTCAATGCAAGAGAGGTTCTGAGGTGGTTCTGGCATTGTCTGCCTCTGCATAGCCACCCTGAACTTCCTTGGAGGTCTCCCATCCAAATACTAACCAGGGCTGACCCTGCTTAGCTTCCGAGATCTGACAGAGTCAGTCTAGGTCCTACTGGACCCAGCTCTAGCTCTTTTACCGCAGGCCGACACGGCAACCCTGTAAAACTAGTGCTGCCTTTAAAAGTGATTGGGGGTCCAGTGACAGACAGAGATGCTGCTCTAACATCAGCCAAACTTTGTTGGGAAGGGAATACTTCCAGCGGTGATCCTCCCTATCACATTAAGCAACCGCTTTTAGCTCCAAGGAATGCAGAACAAACATATTTAGTGCTGCCTTTAATACCACTTCAGTTCAATACCACTCTGTTACATTAGCAAAGGCACATAGCTCAGAATCTGCAACCTTCCACTGAGGTTCATCTGTCTGTCGTATGCTCCCTTGAGACTCCTTGGCCATTATAGGTGTTAACCCATAGAATCATAGAGTTGGGAGGGACTTCCAGGGTCATCTAGTCCAACCCCCTGCACAGTGCAGGAAATTCACAAATACATCCCCCTCACACCCCCGGTGACCCCTCCTCTATTCTCAGAAGATGACAAAAAACCTCCAGGATCCCCAGCCAAACTGGCCTGGAGGAAAATGGCTTCCTGACCCCAAAGTGGCGATCAGCATTTCCCTGGGCGTATGAGAAAGGGCCACAAGAACTAAGCACGGAGCCAACCCTTCCCATCCTCTCTCCCTTATGATCTGCCTGAGTCCACGGAATCTGTATTGCTAACAGATGGCCATCTAGCCTCCGTTTAAAACCTCCATGGAAGGAGAGCCCACCACGTCCCGAGGAAGCCTGTTCCACCGAGGAACCGCTCTAAGGGTCAGGAACTTCTTCCTCTTCTGATTTGATTCCAACTGTTTGGAACTCCGCCCCATCCTCTATCTGACAGCCCTTCAAGTACTTGAAGAGGGTGATCGCTTCCTCTGGAGGAAATGGCAGCTCCTGATTTTGGCCTTTCTGGTGTTATACCCCACTGAAGTCCCTCCACCCCAAACTCTGCAATCTCCATGCCCCACCCCCCAAATATCCAGGAATTTCCCATCCCAGAGCTGGCGGCCCTACTCTGTGGGATGTTCTGAGGCATTCTCTGACCACGTGAGGCCCCAGTGGTGCTTGAAGGGCCTCCCGGTGTGAGTTCAGAACGCACCCAACATTCCGCGGTTGTGCAGGGCAGGGCAGGCTTGCTAGTGGAACAAGGCTGGTCATCTTTCAGGAAAGTTGGTCCAGCATAAGGATGCCAGCCTCCAGTTTGGACCTGGGGAGCCCCTGGAATTACATCTCATTTCTAGACTACAGAGATCAGTTCCCCTGGAGGAAATGAATGCTCTGAAGGGTGGACTCTATGGCATGGTACCCCACTGAGGTCCCTGTCCCCAAATCTCCAAGAGTTTCCAAACCTGGATCTGGCAGGCAGCCAGGGGAGACCTGTCATCCTTTGTTGTCGCTGTTGTTCAGCCGCACAGTCGAGTCCGACTCTTTGCAACCCATGGGCCACATCACGCCAGGCTCTCCTGTCTTCTGTTGTGCTCCAGAGTTTGCTCAACTCCATGTTTGTTGCATCGATAACGCTGTCTAACCATCTCATCCTTTGCTGTCCCCTTCTTCTTTGACCTCCAGTCTTTCCCAGCCTCAGGGTCTTCTCCAGGGAGTGCTCCCTTCTCATTTGGTGGCCAAAGTATTGGAGCTTCAGCTTCAGGATCTGGCCTTCATGTTCGTTGTATCGATAACACTGTCTAGCCATCTCATCCTTTGCCGTCCCCTTCTTCTTTGACCTTCCATCTTTCCCAGCATCAGGGTCTTCTCCAGGGAGTGCTCCCTTCTCATTTGGTGGCCAAAGTATTGGAGCTTCAGCTTCAGGATCTGGCCTTCATGTTCGTTGTATCGATAACACTGTCTAGCCATCTCATCCTTTGCTGTCCCCTTCTTCTTTGACCTTCCATCTTTCCCAGCATCAGGGTCTTCTCCAGGGAGTGCTCCCTTCTCATTTGGTGGCCAAAGTATTTGAGCTTCAAGCTTCAGTATCTGGCCTTCCAGGGAACAGTCAGGGTTGATTTCTTTTAGGATTAACTGATTTGATCTCCTTGCAGTCCAAGGGACTCTCAGGAGTCTTCTCCAGCACCATAATTCGAAAGCATCTATTCTTCGGCGCTCAGCCTTCCTTATAGTCCAACTCTCGCAGCCATACATTACTACTGGGATCACCATTGCTTTGACCATACAGACTTTTTTTGGCAGGGTGATGTCTCTACTTTTTATTATGCTGTCTAGGTTTGCCATCCTTAGTACAGGAATTATAAGCATCGAGCACCATGGACAATTTGGTTTGTGGTGTCTTACTGTGTGCATGCATCTGTGCTTAGGTTCACTTTCAGGGGGGGAATGAAGTTGTTCTCTCTTCTAATTAACTCTGTGTGTGTGAGAGAGAGAGTGTGTGTGTGTGTTCAGTGCCATCAAGTCGCTTCTGACTTCTGGTGACCCTATGAATTAGTAGCCTCCAGAATGTCCTCTCATTAACAGCCTTGCTCGGGCCTTGCAAACTGAGGGCCTTTGTGGTTTCCTCGATCGAGTCCGTCCATCTCCTGCTGAGTCTTCCTCTCTTCCTGCTGCCTTCCGCTTTCCCTAGCATGATTGTCTTTTCCAGTGACCCTTGTCTTATCATATTGTAACCCATGTGTGTTAGCCAGAGTAGAACCGTTTTAGCTTCTTGTGAGAGTTCCCAAAGAGAGACACTGGAAAAAGACGGCAGCACCTTGAAACGCCCGTCACCACTGGTGCGCGTACTTTGGTGAGGGCACGATGGTCCGCAGCTTTCTTAATCACGCCATACACACATAAAAGCCATAATTGATTGAAAAGCCTCTTCTGTGGTCGTTTCAGCCAGCATCTGAAAGCGCTCAGACCTCCAGAGCGAGCATTAGAGAGCAGAACTCCAATCTCTCGGAGGCAAAGTGTTCTGTCAACGGAACCCATTTGTTTCAATTCCCCGCCTTGCCTTGCGGAGAGCCCAATTGCCAAGAGGGAAATAAAGAGCCCGCTGATTAAAACGTTGTTGACGGGCAATTCTAGCTGAAGGTAAGCAGCTCGGGCTGTTCACAGTGAACCCTTGTGAAGCACTCTGGCGCCTTTTGAACTGGGAACGAGAGAAATGAGCATCGCCAGTGCTGCCTTCGGCCGAGTTCTCCCACTTGAGACTCCATCTTGAAAACATGACCCTGTGGAGGAATTAAGCAGCATCTGCTTTATTTTTGGTCAGATTCATTAGAACAGAAGGGTGGTTAGGAGGTGCCCCGCAAGACCATCCTTGAGAAGGATCCAAGGAGGAGCTTCCAGTTTGGCAGTTTCAATGGCGGGCGTGACTCCTCGCAGCTCCGAGACAGTCGGCTGGTAAGCCCCGGCTGGGAGGGGATCCAGTTGATCCGGACACACACACCCCGGAGTCCTTGTAGGGGAACTCCTAGGCAGGGGGCACGGAAGTAGCTGCTCCGGAGGCAGATTGCCAATAGATCGAGGCTTCCTATGCCCTGATGGTCCCGCCGCAGCTGATCCAACAGTGGAACATAGAAACAGCACCCGGAACAGCAAGCAAGGAGTCAAGGATCTAAATGACCCCCATAAAGCAATTTACACATCTTAAAAACAGTGAGTTAATGATGGCTGGCTGAAAAGAACCTTTTGCCCAAAGCCCTATTTACAGCACGGGAGGGGGAGGGAACTCGAACACCCCCCACACCGGCTGAAAACAAGCAAACTGAAAAAACAACTTTCGGGACTAGGCACAGAATGCTTTCTTACCTCGATCAAGTAAAAAGCATACTTACTTGAAGCATTTCTGTCCACGGGCTTCCCTCGATGTTTTAAAAGTTTTCCCGGAATGTAAACATGAGTCGGACTGAGAAAATAGCAATGAGATACAAACAATCACCGGGAACTACAAGATCAGCGCTTCCGGTCACAAGACCAGATTCTACTCCAGACTTCTCTAACATGTTGGCAGCAGCATTGGTGTCGCTGAAATCTAAGGACTGTATAGTTCGGGCTGCGTAAGATGATATCTTCGGCGGGAAGGGGGGGGGAGCTTTTTTCCTGGATGCCCGTCACCTCACACAAAGGCCTGGCAGAGCAGCCCCATTTTGCAGGCCCTGGTAACAAATCCCACAGGGCCCTGATCTCATGTGGGAACATCTTCCACCAGGCCGGGGCCAGGGCAGAAAAGGCCCTGGTTGAGGCTATAACTCCAATAGAAACTCTTCAACAGTTCAGGTAGAAGCTCTGTTTAACAGGGCGCTTTTTAATCTACGCAGGCAGTCGGAAGCCTTGCTGGGCAAAAGCCCCACCAAGCCCCACCCACTCCCAAAAGGTACTTAGTGAGCACCAGGAAAGGTGTCAGCAGCGCCCGTGGCACCCACGGGCGCCACATCGAGGACCTCCCCCCCGGTCTTAGGGTGATGTTATGTCTGTGCTTTCGAATGAGGAATGTGATGGGCAGTTGAACCATTTTCACATAAGGCAGAAATGTGAAGCCTTTGAGCCTGCATGGCAAAGATTGCATTATCCGCTCGCGTGGAGAAGTGTTCCAAGGACAAGATGGAAAACGGTCGTCGAGACAGATTTGATGCATCCCTAAAATGAACGCGCTGTTCATTTCCAGGGGCAGCCTACGAGCACTCCTGATTTGTATGGGCTTGCTTCAGATATTAACAGAACTCATGGCCATCTGGATGTGCAAATGCCGTGCGCGCTGGGTGCTGACGTTTTCCAACGCCGTGTACGCACCTGCCTTGCAAATTGGACTGGCCCGTGTTTACCTTTGGCAGCAGCAGTGGGAAATCCATTTGCATCTCCAAATCGCTGCAGGCTCTGCGACGCTGGAATTGGGTTGCCATTCCCCAGTTGGGAATTGCCCTTTTTGGGGGGGGTTCCTGCCTGCCGCTGGCTAACTGGCCAGCAGGAGGAAATCCCCCTCCAAAAAAGCAATGTTGCCAGAAATAAATGCGACATGCTTTCATTACCTGGAAGTGATGTAGTCACGTCGGTGATGTTAGGGGGTGATGCTCTGGTTTTCAGGCAAAACTCTATAATCCGAAGCTGATTTTACCATAGAGTTTGGCCCAAAAACCAGAGTGTTGCCCCTGATGTCACCGATGTCCCTATGTCACTTCCAGGTGGTGTAGACACATCGTGCGATGTTACTTCCCACTCCCAGAAGGTCCCCCCCCCATCCCCTCGCCGGCATTTCAGACGGACCTGACGACCCTGTGTTAGAAGCTGTTCTAAGATGGAGGAACATGTTTGTGGCAGTGTCTGTCTGGGCCTTGCAAAAAGATTTAAGCTTTGAATGCTGAACTACAGGGAAATATCAGCCCCACAAAGTGCTGCATTGAGCTCCTCTGGTCCAAGGCTTGCCTTCTCTGAGGAATCCATTTACTCCTTACTTGGACAACTAGAGCTGCCAAGCCTTTTGCTATGGCGGGAAGCTTTCCAATGTCACCATTTTTCATTTTTCGTTTTTTAAAGAACAGAGATATTGGCAGTATCACTACATCCCATCCGGGGAAAACCTGGAAGTGACATAGGGTAGTTCTAGGAATTGCTGGAAACGCTCTGGTTTCGCCATAGAGCAGGGGTGGCCAAACTGTGGCTCGGGAGCCGCATGCGGCTCTTTCACACATATTATGTGGCTCCCGGCAGGGCGGCTGGGGAACTTAAATAACATTAGCAAACAAATATCATTGGACAAATAAATATCATTATCAATATCTGCTTTTACCCCTTTTGTTATTATTTTCGGCAGTCTCACTTAATGTTAATAAAAAGCAAATTGCAGCTCTCAAACATCTGATGTTTATTCTATGTGGCTCTTATGTTAAGCAAGTTTGGCCAACGCCTGCCATAGAGCTTCTGGCAATTCCTAGAGCTGCCCTCCATCACTTCCAGGTTTTCCTGGATGTAGAGACACCAGCGTCACCTCCCCTCCATGAACCTGCACACAGCCCTTCCACCATTTGCTAGGCCTGGCAACCATATGGACAACTACTTAATCTTGTTACAACAGACTAGCATGTCTACTCCTCTGGAATGCCGCTCTAAGGATGACCTGACACTTGGTTTAGACACCCTCTGAGAATAAGCCGGCAAAGCTCCAAGGTGGTAGAATGTCCAACACCCCTTGTGACTGAAGGGGGTGGATTCTAACTCTGAATGCTCTGAATTCTCCATCACATGGGGGGGGGGAGTAAAGTTGCCAAGAGAGGGCAGGGTTTGGGGAGGAGAGAAGCCTCAGCATGGTACAATGCCATAGAGTCCACCCTTCAAAGAAGCCTAGGGCTGCCAAGTTCCACCAGGGGGCGGGGAATCCCCCGCTAAAGGGGTCCCCAATCTATCGGTCTGGATTCAGCCAGTGGGGGGAACCCCACCCCCGAACTGGCCTGATCGGGCCAACTGCCCCAGTGTGGTGACGTCACCCGGAAGTGACGTCATCACACTGGGCACGTTGCTGGGGTGACGCTCTGTCAGTCGTCCCAAAAACTCTATGGTACCATAGAGTTTTCGGGCGATTGCCAGAGTGTCGCCCTGGCAACGTGCCCAGCGTGATGACGTCACTTCCGGGTGACGTCATCACGGCACATGCGCGCTTTGCGTGTGCGCGGGGACTCCCGGACCGGGGACAGGAGTCTCCCACCGTTAAACAGGTAAGGCTTGGCAACCCTAAAGCAGCCATTTTCTTCAGGGGAGCTGATCTCTCTCAGCTGGAGATCAGTTGTAAAAGCGGGGGATCCCCAGGCCCCACCTGGAGGCTGGCAACCCTAGGGGGGAGTCTAAATGCAAATAATAAAACCAGGGCAGCAGTGAAAAGGGTCCCTCCTACCCTCTTTCTTTGCTGGTGTGTTCATTTTCAGTCTGGGAAGAGGTTTTTCCCCCACACAGGAGAGCATTCCAAAATGTGATCTTCACAGTCTGAAGTGGTCCATTTGTTCGGCCTCAGGGCACTGTCTAGGGTTGCCAACTCTGGGATGGGGAAATCCCTGGACATTTTGGGGGTGGAGCCTAGGGTGGCCAGGCCAGACCAAGCAGGGGATGGGGTGGTGGGCTTACGGGGAGCAGGGCATTTCATCCCATGTTTCAGTGAGGTACCCACGTGACTTCCAATGTGACTTGGAACTGACACAGACAAGTCAGGGACATTGGGGCGATGCCCTGGTTTGGGGGCAAACATTCTATGGTAGAATTAGCTTCTACCATGGAGTTTTTGACTGAAAACCAGAGCATCACCCCAACTTCCTCAATGTGCCTACGTAGGGTTGCCAAGTAGGATCTACTTACCGGCGGGGAGGGGGGAGTTGTTCTCCCCCTGGGAGCTCTTCTGGCACGCGCCCCACGGCGACGTGATGACGTCATCCAGAGGTGATGTCATCACATTGGGGGCGTTGCCAGGGCAACGCTCTGGCAATCGCCCCCAAACCATAGCGTTTTGGGGCGATTGCCAGAGCGTCGCCCTGGCAACGCCCCCAACATAATGACGTCACCTCCAGGTGACGTCATTATACGGGGGAAGTCGTCCTCACCGGACGACTTCTGGGGCGGGGTTCCCCCTGCCGGCCGAATGCCGGCCGGGGGAATCGGGAACCCCTATAGCAAGGGATCCCCCGCCCCCCGGGCTGACTTGGCAGCCCTAAGCCTACGTCACTTCCAGGTCGCATTGAAATCCTGTAGGCATGTTGCTGAAATGTCAGGTATTCCTTTGGCGGGGGGAGTCCCGGCCAGCTGATTGGCAGCAGAGAGGTGGAGTCTGGCAGTGGGGGACCCCACCCCCACTAGGGGGTCTGACATCCTTAGTGGAGCCTGAGGAGGGTAGGGTTTGGAAGGGGAGAGACTTCAATGGGCTATAAAGCCATAAAGTCTGCCTTCCGGAGTGGCCATTTTCTCCAGGGGAACTGATCTCTGGCACTTGGAGACCAGTTGTAATCCCAGGAGTTCTCCAGCCATCACCTGGAGGTTGGCAACCCTCGATCTGTCTCTGCCATCATGCGTAAACCAGTCCTCAGGATGTGGTTGGCCCCTGTGTGAAGCAGGGTGCCGGTCTCCATGGGCCACTGGTCTGATCCACTGGGTCTACTCTTACGTTCTTACCTCCAAAAGCATCTGGTGGAAAGCCATGCAGAGCGCCCCACCTGCCATTTGTATGCATGACATTATTGTCTCGCTTCGTGTTTTGTGCTTGAAAAATTAGGAGAACCACTGATTCAATAAATATTAGTATAATTAATACTGCCTTGGCAACTCAGTGCCAATAAAACAATTACAAACAGATTACATAAGCCACCCACAGCGGGAACGGTTGCTGTCAATAAAACCAGTATTGTTGCCGCAACATATAATGAATTGTTTGGAATTCAAAAGAAAGTGAGGGGCTTCCTCCCCCCCTCTGTTTTTTTTAAAGAAAAATTAAGCACACCTTGTTTGCTTCGGTTCCAGCATCAAATACAGCACACTTCACAACAAACCAGTTCACACAACAATAAGGGTGTCAGGAAAATCTGGGGAATGTGCTAGCCTAGGCTTCTGCACAATAGACTAGAACAGGGGTGGCCAACCTTGCTTAACGTAAGAGCCACATAGAATAAACGTCAGATGTCTGAGAGCCACAAGACAGGAACAAATATCACACACACGTTTTTATTTTTTAAAATATGCAAATTTGCTTTTTATTAACGTTAAATGGGACTGCCAAAAATAAAAACAAACAAGGAAAACCGGTTATTGATAATGATATTACTTGTTTGCTAATGATATTGAGAGAGAGAGAGAAAAAGAGAGAGATGGAAAGAAAGAATTAAAGAAGTGGGAAGAAAGAGAGAGAGAGAAACTAGGAAAGCAAATAGATGGGAGGGAAGGAAGGAAGGAAGGGAGAAAGAGAGAAAAAGCATGCCTCCCCTTTGCTTCCCCAGCCGCCCTGCCAGGAGCCGCACAATATGTGTGAAAGAGCCGCATGTGGCTCCCGAGCCACAGGTTGGCCACCCCTGGACTAGAACATAAGAGCATCAGAAGAGCCCTGCTGGATCAAACCAGTGAGGGTCCATCTGGTCCAGCATCCCGTCTGACACAGTGGCCAACCAGTTCCTCTGGAGGTCCAAAAAGAGGGCATGCCAGTTTTCTGTGTTGATAGTTTTAGAGAGTAGCCGCGTTGGTCTGCAATACAACAGCAAGGTTCGAGTCCAGGAGCACCTTCGAGGCCATCAAGGTATCTGATGAAGGGAGCTTTGACTTTTGAAAGCATAGACCTCAAAAATCTTTTTGGTCTTTAGAATGTTAGTGAACTTGAATCTAGTTCTTTACATACAATGGTGTTTTTTTCTGGAGGGGCTTGAAATCCCACCACTTGAACGCATACATCTGCCTTATAGTGAATCAGACCACGGGTCCATCAAAATCAGCATTGCCTGCTCAGACTGGCAGCGGCTCTCCGGGGTCTCAGGCAGAGATCTTTCCCATCACCTACTGCCTGGTCCTTTTGACTGGAGATGCCGGGGATGGAACCTGGGGCCTTCGGCACGCCAAGCAGTGCTCTGCCACTGAGCCGTGGCCCTAGGGTTGCCAAGTCTTCTTCACTTACCGGCGGGGGGGAGTCCTCCATGTTCCGGGAGCTTCCCCGGTGCGCATGCGAACCACGCGCACCCGCTGACGTCACCCGGCAGTGACGTCAGCACGTTGGGGGCATTGCCAGGGCGACGCTCTGGCAATCGCCCCAAAACTCTATGGTATCATAGTTTTGGGGCGATTGCCAGAGCGTCGCCCTGGCAACGCCCCAACGTGATGACGTCACTTCCGGGTGACGTCATTACCTTGGGGAAGTCGTCCTGGCTGGACGACTTCGGGGGTGGGGTTCCCCCCGCCGGCCGAATGCTGGCCGGCAGATCAGGAACCCCTGTAGCGGGGGATCCCCCGCCCCCGGGCTGACTTGGCAGCCCTATGTGGCCCATCCCCTCACCCCTGTTGCCCCCAGTGGTACAGTCCAGGAACGACTGAGTCACCTCCTCTGTTATTTGTGATCCGTTTTCAGAGGCTCAGGGGCTCAAGTACACATCACAGTTTCTTCGGTATTTACTTTGAACAATTTTTTTTTTCCTTTTACAAATTTAACTGCCAGGAACACTTCATCAGGGAGGGAAACGACAGTCGGGGAAAGGCACTGATTCTTTCCTCCCCTGCTGCTTTCTCACTCGGGAAAGCAACACCCAATCAGCTTTCACTTGCTGGGCGGAAGCTACAGGTATCCTGAATTTCTGCCTAGAGGAGAGAGAAATAGCTTGGAGGGGGTCTGGTTCCAGTTTTCTGGCTATCCTCCCAGAGATTAAATTATTTTCCCTCAGAATCTGGGCCTTCCTCTTTCTCCTGGTAAGTCGCCAAATCCCCTGCTGGTTGTCCTGACTCAAAACAGAGGCCAGCTGGCCCTCCACCAGTGGGGCTGGCACCCCCAAGTTGTGAGATAAGAATCAGTGGGCAGTCGGGTTAGAACAAATAAAAGGAAGGACTTCTTCACCCAAAGAATGGTTGACACATGGAATTCACTGCCACAGGAGGTGGCGGCGGCTACAAGTATGGAGGGTGTCAAGAGGGGATTGGATAAACATATGGAGCAAAGGTCCATCAGTGGCTATTAGCCACAAAGTATGGATAGGAACTCTCAGTCTGGGGCAAGTGATGCTCTGTATTCTTGGTGTTGGGGGGGCAACAGTGGGAGGGCTTCTAGTGTCCAGGCCCCACTGCTGGACCTCCTGGTGGCACCTGGTGTTTTTGGTCAATGTGTGACACAGAGTGTTGGACTGGATGGGCCATTGGCCTGATCCAACATGGGCTTCTCTTATGTTCTTATGTAATCCTCTGTCCCTCTTCAGTGGCTAGTTGCAACTGGAGAAACGGGCTGGCTCGAGAGTTTCTAGTATCCCGGAGAGAAAATCCATGCTCTGTTGTAGGACTTCCCGACTGGTTATTCGCTCCTGTCTTAAAATAGACTTTGCATCCTATTCCAATTCCTTCCATTTCATGGAAAGCGCATCCAGTGTTGCTGCTGCATTTTATTTGACATCTCGCAAAGCGTCAATTAATCAGGAGGTGCTGTGTGAATAAAATCATTTGCTATCGTTGCTTTTTGCTTTTTTTTTTTTCCTTTGGAGAGGAATGCCAGCATTTTCTGGTTTATACAGCTGATTTCTGGCATCAGAGGGGAAGTTTTCCCCATGCATGTTTATCGACTGAAGTGGATATCTTTTCTGACAGAATTCCGACTTCTCTGGTGACAGTGCGATCGCTTGGCCTGGGCAGACCTTATTCAGAGTTACACTGGGCAATTAACATGGAGCGCACTCTTAAATGCTGGGTACAAGTCCAGGGCATGAATAATTCCATTTATTACAAGCTAAAATATACATCGGATCCCGTGACCTTTGCAGCAAGAAATCAGTAATTTAATTTCAAATTAATTTACCGTGGATCAAAGAGGCATTTGGAAAGAGGCACTTACGAGGGACTTGACTATCTGAGAACATTGATATATTAAAAGGGGGGGGGGGGGAGAGAGACTTAACCAAAGAGCTTTCTTTGTCTTCAGTGTTATTTTTGTGGCAAAAGGAAACATTTTTTCCTCCGCAACGTTCTCCGTTTCCTATCTGCCACCTCCTACAGTGTGGTAACTGTAAGATCGATGCAGGGGGCAGGCACTGAAATCAGTTTGGGCGAATTTCCTTTCCTTTTTTTTTTTATGAAACCCCGCTAGTACTGGCACTCCTCGAATGCTTGCAACGAAACACGAGAAGGAGGTGTGAGTCAAAGAGAACGAAGGGGAAATAATTACTGTTTTTTTAAAAAAAAACATATTCTGCTTGTAATTGCGCTTCAACCAGCAGGAGAAGTCCCTCTTTTGTGACCCTCCTTGGAAAATCTTTGCAAACAGACAAAGCTTTACTAATGTGTTAGTAGTGTGTGTGTGTGTGGAGGGGGGTTTGGATGGCTTTGTGACTAGAGTTGCCAACCTCCAGGTGGCACCTGGAGATCTCCCGGTATTATAATTGATCTCCAGCATATCAAGATCAATTCCCCTGAAGAAAATGTCTGCTTTGGAGGGTGGACTTTATGGCCAGCGGCAGGAAAGCGCCCTCCCCAACTGGGGAATAGCAACCTTATTCCGGGACCAGAATTATCTTCTGTTTCAGTCCACCCACATCTGATGCTCCTAAAAAGGTGTCCTCGTGTTTGTAGTAATCGTAGTGGCAAAACATATTCTTGTTTCTTTCCCCTTTACTGCCCTAAAGTGCCGCATCTAATATTGGAAGCTGGTTTCCTTTTCTCGTTGAGTGTGCATCTCGGTGTATGGGAGGAAGTCCTGCTTATTGCATTGAGCATGCAATGCAAGAAAAGGGAACTCAAACCCATCTAGGATTGTCTCCTAGCAGGACAAGCCACCTCCAACGAAGGGGCAGCTCTACAAAAGCCCAGCTGTTCGGAGCCAGGCCTCTGAGATCTGCGAAGAGTTAAGTGAGCTCAACACGGACAAACCGTCGAAGGAGGAGCCCCTGGGCTCACCCATTGGGCAAAAGGAGGTAACTGGTCCACTGCTCGTGCTACCCGCCTGCTTGCCAGTGGCATGCCGTCCATTGCCTGAGTTCAGTAGTGCATGCAGTAGGAATTGAGGCAGGGCTGCATGACAGGGCAGGGGGCAATCGTGGGGGTTGGGGGCATGACTTGCATGCAATCGTGTTTGGAAACCAATCTCTCCAGTCCCTAAGGGAAGGCTGGACACCTCCTGGTGGGATGTGAGGATCTCCCAGAATTACCAGGTGACAGAGATCAGTTCCCCTGGAGAAAATGGCTTTAAATAGTATTTCACTGTATAATACGATCACCCCATATTTATGCTAACCTGGAATAATTAGCCATTGGGGAAAGCGCCTTCTGCAGAATAGCGTGCCCTCTCCTCTCCAGCTCTGTCTGGATAGTCCCTAAAACTGAGAAGAACTGCTTATAGCCCAACACTGGAGAGATCAATGCCCACCTCCCATAATCCAGTGGACTGAGGACCTTACAACCTTATCCACATTTGAATTTATGGCACATAGATGACAGTTGTGCATGGACATATTTTCAGGTATCTGGAATCCGTATATAGGTGCTTATCTGGAGACTCGCCACCATTGTGGTCATGTTTTCTATTTCGTTCCTGTTTGAAGTTTCAAATTATTTCAAAAAAAAGAATTAAGGAACTGCTTGGTGAGCGTGTCGTTGTACGGGGGGCCCTCCTCTGTTTCAAGACTAAAGGAGGACAGAAAATGGAATCTTTTTTGTGGCTGGGATTCTACCGGGGAACTGGAACATTCCTCTGATGGATTGAATGCCATCTTGACAGGAAGCGGCCGCGACAGCAAACTCCGTATCTTTCCCCACCTTTAAATGAATCTGTCCCGGAAGACAAATGCCATCTTCGCAGAACACAACACAGTTGGATTCTATTTGTGACACTCCAAGAGGGGATGATGGAACATGGCACCTTTCCATGGCAAAGTGGAAAGTGAGGCGGAAGTTCAGACAAGGTGACAGATGTCATCGTGGAAGAGTAATGCCGAGGATGCTATTTTTAAAGACAAATCTGTTCCGGGCAGTGAGCAGCGCCAATCTTCGCTCGTTGGATGAGCAACTTCTGGGAGGTGTCATAAAGCAGGGGAGGACAAGACTGCCCAGTCTCTTTGCTGATGACCTCACCAGCGCCGGGCTGTCACGTGTAAAGGGTTATCCTTCTTGACAGAGTTGACCACTCGGTTGAGGAAGGGTTCGAAACGGTTAATTCGTCCAACAGAATTCGGCAGATGAGTTACACAGGAGTGGCTAATTATGCGATAGCTGCACATGTTCATTTTGTCCCCTGCCCCCCCCCCCCCAACTTTTGGATTGTCTAAATGTTAGAGATGGGGAAGAGTGTCTAATCCAGCAACGGGCGATGTCTACACTGAGCCCTATGTATCCCATAACAGAAGGCCTCCAGTCCAGTTAGGGGAAAGTCTTAACACTCTCCTCTTGCTGGATTGGAAATTTTGGATATGGAAGAGAGACTTTCTCCTTGCTCACTTGGAGATCTTCTGAATATGATGATGGGGTTTCTTAGGCTGCGATCATGCACACTAAATAATCCACTTTCAGTGCACCTTCCAACTGGATTTTACTGTGTGAACTGGCAAAATCCGGTCAGAAAGTGCATTAAAAGTGGATTGAAAGTGGATTATTTAGTGTGTGTGACTGCAGCCAAAGTGTCCTATGGCTAAAGGGGTGATACTGCTTTGCCTTTTTTCTCCGTTGTTATACCAAACCCACGTTGGAACAGAAATTCCCCTCTGCATTGCATGCCGCTTTCACGTTCTTGCTCATCGGATCTTATGGTACCCTGTGCGCTGCATGCTGCTTTTGCTTTCTTTGATGGTTGGATTTTATGGTACCCTCTACACTGCATGCCGCTTTCACTTCCTTTGCTCATTGGGTTTTATGGTACCTTCTGCATAGATGTATGGCCGTTCATGGGGTGACTTTGCAGTCAGTACGGCGTTGCCCCGGGGTATTTGAATGTGGATTTGAACAGCACCTTTTCTGTTCCAGTGTGGGTTTGGTAAAACAACGGAGGGAAAAGCCAGTGCAGCATCAGTCAAGGTCTCCAGGCCTTCCACTGTCTGCAGTAATTTTTGGAAGCTGGTTTCACTCTAGAGTTTTGGTGGAGCAGAATGATTTCACTTCACTCTCAGCCAAAACTCAACAGAATAGAATTTGTGCCCCAAATTTGTGAATTATTAGAATTTCTTAGTTTTCTTTCCTACATGTATGAATCTTATCCCTGACATATAATTGCTTATTTTATTTACAGATTACAACTATGTTGCATCATCCCCTGAAAATATTAACATCCCGATTACTTTTTGGAAGGATCCCAATGGTGCATTCCCAAGCAGAGTTTCACCATTCTGAACCAATTGGCTTTAAAATATTTGGAAGGGTTGTAACTGTATTTGGGATTGCGCCGCAAATAACCCTAAAGTGATTTTCTCAAACTTGTGACCTGAAGATTCATTCTTTAGAAAGAAAGGATGCATGCCACTCTTACCTCTGAAAAGTTTCACCAGTAAATGATGTAGAAATAAGAATTCCCCTTAAGAGGAGTCCCCCTGCTGTGCTTCTGCATGAATCACTGATCTCAGCATGATGCCTAAAGTAAGCAAAACCAGCACTTAACAGAAAGCTGTGCTGGGAAGCCAGGAGGGGTGATTCTGCATCTGGCATTCGCTCCACATTTTCTCAGCTGGGAAGAAAAAGTGCAGCTCAAAGCCACATTCAAATACCCTGATACTTACTGCAAAGTCACCCGGAAATGACCATAAATCTATGCAGAAGGTACCATAAAACCTGATGATCAAAGAAAGCAGGGGTCCTTTCGTAAAAAAAGAGGTGCAGGAGCTCATTAGCATAACTTATTTGCATATGCCACACCCCCTGATGTCACCGGAAGTGTCAGAAGGCCACACACCCCTAACGTCACCGGAAGTGTGTCAGAAGAAAGAAAGGAAGGTAGGTGGGAGGAGAGAGAAGGAAGGAAGGAAGGAAGGAAGGAACAGGAAGGTAGGTATGTAGGTGGGGGAGAGAGAGAGAAGAAAAGAAAGGAAGGAAGGAACAGGAAGGTAGGTAGGTAAATGGGGAGAGAGAGAGAGCAAGAAAGAAAGAAAGAAAGGGAGGAAGGGAGGGGAAGGAAGGAAAGGAACAGGAAGGAAAGTAGGTAGGTAGGTGGGGGAGAGAGAAGAAAGAAAGAAAGAAAGAAAAGAAAGAAAGAAAGAAAGAAAGAAAGAAAGAAAGAAAGAAAGAAAGAAAGAAAGAAAGAAAGAAAAGGCACTTCTCTCCCACCCCCTCGGGCTGAGTGGCTGTCAGCCACTCGGCCCGGTGTTTCCGTCCCTTCCCCCCTCTTGCTTGGGCACTGGGGCCCAGCTTTTCCCTCCCTCCCGCCCGGGAATGGTGAGCGGGGAGGGATGGGGACTTCTCCCCGGGCCAGCGGCCTGGGAAGGGTGAGCGGGGGGAGGAGGCTTTCCTCCAGCTCCGCACCGAAGCGTGGGCCGGGGAGAGCGAGCTGAGTGGGAGGTTTCTCTGGCTCCGCACTGAAGCGTGGGCCGGGGAGAGCGAGCTGCAGGGGGGGGGGGCTTTCCTCTGGCTCTGAGCCAAAGCGCTGGCCAGGGAAAGCGAGCTGGGGGGCGGGGCATGTTTATGTGCCCACCCCTCGGCCTCCTCTCTCCCAGAGCGACGCCCCGGCACGCCCCGGCCCCAACGGAGCTCTGAAAGAAAGTGAAAAGCAACATGGAGTGCGGAGGGTACCATAAAACCCGATGATCAAATAAAGCGAAAGCAGCATGCAATGCAGAGGGGAGTTTCTGTTCCAAGGTGGGTTTGGTAGAACAATAGAGGGAAAAGTCAATGCAGAGTCAGCCAAGGAGTCATTCTGCTGTGCCTCTAAAAGCAATTTGAATTGCCAAATCACTCCTGGGAATGAACCAAAATAACTGGTCCCAGTCAGGTCTGATTGAAAGAAATACCAGAGCAGATGCAGAGACATGGAGAAGATTGGTACAGCTTCGTAGTAGAATGCAAGCTTTGTATGCTGAAGGCCCAGGTTCAGTGGCCTTGTGAGTCCAGGCAGCAAGCATTGGAGAAGACCTTTCCTCTGGGAAGCCACTTTCAGACAGTACAGGCAGTGTTCTGATGGGTGGCCCCTGTTTGTCCGTATTAAACTGCTGAGATGGTCTCCGTGTTTCCCTTTTATCTGCATAAGCAGAAGGACTAGAAACTTGAAGCCAAAAATCGTGGAAGGACCCAGAACGGGTCCCCTTATTTCTCCATGTGTGTTGGATCAGGGGTCATTTCATAAAAAAAGAGGTGCAGGAGCTCATTAACATAACTTATTTGCATATTCCACATTCCCTTGTATCACCAGACGTGTGTCAGAAGGCAACCCCCGCTGCTCAGGCTCCACCCCCAAAATCTCCAGGTATTTCCCCACTCAGAGCTGGCGAGCCAGCTTGACACTTTGACTAAAGACACTTTAGGTGTCCTTTGCTCTTGCAGGGAAGCTACCTTACAACAAGCATGAAAACACAGATCGAGTTAGCATGATTTTGCCTTTTCTCACAGTGCATCACCATAGGTGCCCGCTCCTGGGCTCGTTACTCCTGGAACGGCATTCCGGTGCGTTCCTGCTCGAAATGACCCCTGTTGTTGCTCATTATGAATGAGCAGAGTTGCCAACTCCAGGTAGCACCTGGAAGTCTTCTGCTATTACAGGTGATCTCCAGATGACCAAGACCTGTTCCCCTGGAGAAAAGGTCTGCTTTGGAGGATGGACTCTGTGGCATTATACCCCACTGGGATCCCTCCCTGCCCCAAACCCCACCTTCCATCCTCAAATCTCCAGGAAATTTTTAGCCTGGACCTGGCAACCCCACCCTCCCCAGGCTCCACCCCCCCCCCCAAAATCTCCAGGTATTTCCCATCCCTGAGCTGACGACAACCATGTTTCATGGGCCTACATCTAACCATTCACTGTCATTTCTATAAATAATCAGAAAAAAACCCTTTCACTCCCTCCCCCTCCCACAGTCTTTTCTACACCGGTGCCTTTTAATTGGCCCGTCTCCCTTGCCGTGCATCGTTTTTATTTAGAGTCTTCCCTTTTTGGGTTTCTTCCTCCCTCCTGGGGCTGAACTGCTGAGACCTGCAAAACATTATCCTCTTTCTCTTTGACACTGGCTGAGGTGTAGACACACTGCAGACAATCTATATATCTAATAGCCAAGGCGCCCCCCCCTCCCCCGCATGCGGATATCTAAATCCGCACATCAGGGGCACCTAGGGGGGCAAAGAGATTTTCCTGCACATTTGGGGCAATCCCCAGATGTGCAGAAAAATCTGAAATCTATAAAAAAACTAGCGTTCCCTGCACCAAAAAAAAGAGCGTTCGCTGCACATGCGCAGAGAATGCTCTGAGGACTGCCTTGCTGCCCTTGCTGTCGCCGCCACCACCAGGGGGCAGGAGAAGTCTTGCCAGACCAAGCTCAGACCTCGCCACCAGTGTTGGGGGGGAGAAGGGAGAAGGCTTGGCAGGCCCCGTGGCTGAGAGCCACGCAGGCCTCGCTGTTGGTGCCGGGTGGAGGAGAGAAGGCTCACCTGTGGCTGCTTCCTTCTCCTCCACGTGGAGCTTCTCCTACCCCCCCCCCCCAGAGAGTATCACGGGTCCCCCTTCTTGTTTATTTCTATTGACCTGCTAAGTTCATCAAATGCATTTGCTCTTCCTTTTAGAAGCCTGCCCTTCTGCTTGCCTCGCTCTCTACGTGGGACATTTGCATAGCACAGCAGGGGGGAGTCCCAGAAAGTTTGCACTGAAAGGTTCTGCCAAGAGAACCGAGAATTGAACTGGAGAAATGAAATGCTAGGGGGGAAATCGATGCTTAAAACTTTGGGAGAGGGAAGAGGTACCTTTGTGATCCAGTTCGGTGTAGTGGTTAGAACTATGGACTCTAATTTGGGAGAACTGGGTGCGAGTCCCCACTCCTCCACATGCAGCTGCTGGTGTGAGCTTGGGTCAGTTACAAGTTCTTTCAGAGCTGTTCTCTCAAGGGCAGTTCTCAGAAGAGCTCTAGTGTCTAGGAGGTCTTCTAGTCCTGGTATTTTTGGCCACTGTGTGACAGAGTGTTGGACTGGATGGGCCATTGGCCTGATCCAACATTGGCTTCTCTTATGTTCTTATGTTCTTTCTCAGCCCCACCTACCTCCTAGGGTGTCTGTTGTGGGGAGGGGAAGGGAAAGGAGACTGTAAGCCGCTCTGAGACTCCTTCAGGTAGTGCACGGCAGGATATAAATCCAATCTCTTCTTTCTTTCTTCCTTTCTTTCTTTCTTTCTTTCTTTCTTTCTTTCTTTCTTTCTTTCTTTCTTTCTTTCTTTCTTTCTTTCTTTCTTTCTTTCTTTCTTCCCCCGCCCCTCAGACCCTCGATCTGAATTAAATGCCCCTGCCACTTTTATTAAACATTTAAAGGAGGATGCTAGAGGAATCTGAGCCAGGCTGTCCAAAGTTCTCTCTGGACCAGAGATCAGCGTTGGCATACCCTGAGGTGGGGCAGCTACCAGGCCCCACAGCTTTTAGTAAGGCCCACAGCCACTGACCCCCCACACCCATGCACCTCCCCTGCAATCAATCTGCACACACCTTTGCTTTGATTGCACCACCACCCATGCTCCCCGCTGAACAAAGTTATTGAGGAAGGGCATGTGGGCGGTACATAGTGGCAGCTGTGGTGGCCCTCCACCCAAAAAGCAGCCCCCTGGTGCTCCCCACCAAAACCATGGTCAGGTGGTACATCTTCAGTCCAGGCCAGTGACTAAGTTCAAGGGGCAGGAGCAGACATGCTCATTCGCTGACATCTGGAACATGTTACTGCAGATTAGTCAGTCTCTCAGAAGCCAGTGGGGTTTCAGTTCATCTGGTTTTGCAGGCTAGGTTGCTAGAATCCTTTCTAATAGGATCCATCACTGACGCCTCCAAAATCCAGCCACGAAACACACCCTCGGTTCCTGGAAAGACCTCCGTCATTCTCACCGTGTCGGTTCTCAGGAAGTCTGTAGGAGCCAAATAATCAGCTGCTTAGATGTTTTCATCTGTATCGGGAAGGGTTTGGGGGGGCAGGTTAGAGGCTTTGTACTTGGAAATCTCCAGCGAGTGGCTATTTGTGCCCTTAATCTTATCATCTTAAAGGCTGTGTTTTTCCTCTGCTATCTTGTCTGATGGATTCATTGGAACTCCCTGGGGCGGGGAGGGAAAACCAGCAGGAGGCTGCAATTAGCAAAAATGCAGAAGTCTTCCGTACTTTCAGATTCTGCTGAGTCGAGTGGCCCTGTCCAAATTGAGGCCATTTTGAGATTCCTGATTGGAGCTGCGGGGTTGGGGCTTTTGGTTCACAGAATGGCAGAAACGAAAGCAGCTACCGCTCCTGTGCTCGCGGACACGATTAAAGGCCGGGACCGTGATGACGTTTCGACCCAATGCGAAGTTTCGTGTCGTGCCTTTCGTACAGGATGATGGTTCTCCCTTGGGAACCCTTTTATGCATTGCTATGTCTGCTGAGGACGGGTGTGGTGAAGTCAGCAATTTCTACCATTGCTGGTGGTCTTGCCCGATAATTCAGTCCTTTTGGAAGCAAGTCGTAGAAGAAAGTAATAAAATCAAATCTCAACAAGTGCCAATAGATCCAACCACCTTACTCCTCAAGAGAAGAAGAAGAAGAGATTGGATTTATACCCCGCCCTTCACTTTTAGTCTCAGAGCGGCTTACAGACTCCTTTTCCCTTCCCCTCCCCACAACAGACACCCTGGGAGGTAGGTGGGGCTGAGAGAGCTCTTTCCCAAGCTGTCCTTGAGGGAACAGCTAGTACAGAGCTATGGCTTGCCCAAGGTCATCCAGCCAGGTGCAAGTGGAGGAGTGGGGAATCAAACCCGGTTCTCCCAGATTAGAGTCCACGCACTTAACCACTACACCAAACTGAGAGAAGAGAAGAGAAGAGAAAACATATCATTTCTGGACATGGTGGAAAAGAGAAGAGAAGAGAAAATAAATAATTTCTAGGCATGGTAGAAGAAGAAGAAGAGATTGGATTTATACCCCGCCCTCCACTCCCCAAGGGAGTCTCAGAGCGGCTTACAAACTCCTTTTCCCTTCCCCTCCCCACAACAGACACCCTGTGAGGTAGGTGGGGCTGAGAGAGCTCTTTCCCAAGCTGTCCTTGAGGGAACAGCTGGTACAGAGCTATGGCTTGCCCAAGGTCATCCAGCCAGGTGCAAGTGGAGGAGTGGGGAATCAAACCCCGTTCTCCCAGATTAGAGTCCGCCCACTAAACCACTACACCAAACTTAACGTGGCTGATGCAGAAAACCCAGATTTGAAAATGTCAAAACTCACCTCTATTTGTTGGCAACAGCAAGACTGACCACCACAGCAACACCCTGGACTTAATAGTGTGGAAAAATAAATGCTGGGACCAGTTCATGATGGATAAGATAGCGGAAACCACTGAAGACAGATTTTGCAAGAAGGGGAACTCAAACTTGACATTTGTCTGTGCATGGTTCCCTCTGATCCAATATATGGCAGAAAACAATATTATTCCCTCCAACCCACATTACATAGAATGGCTTCATTTTTAGGCTTCCTAAACAATTTGAGCACTTAATACACACATACATAATTTTATTAATGAACACTATCAGACATAAACAAGGTGACGTATGGTTAAGTAACTTATAATGATTATATATGTAATAATATTATAACTCAGTGTAACAAAGTTTTTCGTATTATGGTTATACTGTTTAAATCTTCATCAATAAAAAATTAATCTTTAAAAAAGGGACGCCCTTGTGCACATGTCGGAGAATCCCTGTTGTTGTAAAGGATACTAGGATACCCTCTGGTATATGCCGTCCTATCGTGGCAGATGCCGGTCAAGGTTGTCGGTCTCCTTGAATGAATTGGAAGCACAACATGGAATGTGCCGGCAGTGGCCAAGTTCCTGTCGAGGCACGGAGCCTGTGTTTGGTCCATATAAGGGTTGGAGACTCACACACCGTTCCATGCCGTTCAGCACCCATCCCGCCCATCCGTCTTCATCCCCCATCAGATGCAAAAAAAAAAACAAAAAACGATGGAGAGATGTCGTCGTAACATAACTAATGCTTGTCATTTCCGTAGAACACTTTGTTAAGCTGTTCGAGCCGACTGTGTCATTATTTCTTTCCTTACCCAGCTTACCCGTCTTCTCCTTGTTATCATATTCTGTTGTTCTGTAACTATGTGGGTTTTAATATGGAACTTGAATAAACATAAACAGCTCTTCTTAAAAATCTACAAGTAGAAAACAAGAAGAGGGGGTTCTAGCCTGCCTGACGTGCTGGTTTTGTAAGGGGAGGGATTTCTTTCCCCAGGAAGATTCCAGTCATGTGCATTGTGCAGGGGGTTGGACTAGGTGACCCTGGAGGTCCCTTCCAACTCTGTGATTCTAAGGCTGACCCTACTTAGCTTCTAAGATCTGACCAGATCGGGCCATCCAGGTCTGTGTCTTTAATACAGGCTCAATGGCATGTTATTTACCAGGTGATATTATTACCTGAAAAGCTTTGGCTGCCCATTTCCACACACTAGGCCTCTATAAAAGGGGCAGGACATTGTTCTCCAGGCTTGTTGGCAACCCTTCCTGCCTCACTGATGCTTCCCCCCCCCCCATTTCTAGCATGCTCCTCTATCGCTTTTGAACAGTCGCCAGATATTGAGTGGAATGCATGAAAAATAATCCTCTCCCCTTCTCTTCTCTACCAGCTGAATCATTGTTGGCTTGCTTTTGTTTCACAGCATCTCCCATAAGAGGAAGACTGATTCATCTCTCTTCCCCTCTTCTTTCCTTCTCGCCCTTTTGCCCCTGTGTCTCCACCCCACACACCCCCAGAAGTTCGAAGAGACCAGCCTTTCGGAAGGAAGTACGGTGGATTTGGCAATCCCGTCGGATCTCCTGGAACAGATGCCGGAGCTGGCAGAGGAGATGATGGAGCCTGAAGACTGCTTCCCCGAACGTAAGGATGAGTCCCTCCCCTGAATTCTTTTCCTTGACTGTAAAATGTCAAGAACGAATCAGGAGCCTACCGAGCGCATCTTGGGGCCGAAACGCAGGATCGGAGGAGTCGCATGGGCGGCTGAGTCACTTCAGACAATAAGGGAGGGCTGCGTGTCGGAAAAGGGATGGGTTGATTGACAACTACAGAATCATTGATTCAAGATCTTTCCTGATGGCGTATTTACTTGACTCGCTCGGATCAGGCAGCTGTGGTTAATGGATCTGGCCAGGGCTTTTTTTGTAGAAAAAAAACAGCAGGAACTCGTTAGCATAATAGGCCATACCCAACAGCAGAAACTCATTAGCATATTAAGCCACACCACTGACAGCACAGCTTATTAGCATATTAGGCCACACCCCCGTGTTACCAGAAGCGTGGTCATCCAGCCACACCCACCTTTTGCTTCTTATTCTGTTTACCTTGTTTGTTGTCGAAACCCAGGGCTTTTTTTTGTAGCAGGAATTAAATTGCATATTAGGCCACATACCCCTAATGTAGCCAATCCTAATGAGTTTCTGCTGTTGGGTGTGGCCTATTATGCTAATGAGTCCCTGCTGGGTGTGGTCAACTCAGGAGCCAGCCAGAACTCCATTCCTATGCGTTCCTGCCCAAAAATAGCTCCGGATCTGGCAAACATCTTGCAGTTGTTACACACATAAAAAATTCCAAGTCAGAATTAAATTGAAGTCACAATGAGGAGGAAGGTTCATTTAGTATTTAATGCAAGAAATACTAGAAAAACAGTTAGAACAAATTAGCCTTTCAAAAACTGACTGCTTTCTGGCCAATATCAGGAAGTACATGAAGTTTTATACCCAGAATGACATACTTAGAGAGATAGTGCACAGAGATCATCATTGGTCACAAAGGCATAGCGCATCATCTGAGCAACCATACATTCGTTGGTCAGTTGCCGAAAAAGGTGTGACTACATAATATCTTAAATGTTTACTTAACCTAACCTCGATAATAATACTCAGGGATTCTTCTTACCCAAACAAAAAGTTCTTGTTTTCTGATATGAAGCTAAAAGCCGTTCTTGACCCAGACACTGCAGAGTTCTACCCCAAACAACTAAACTCAGGAACTCTGCACTTCAAGCGAATACTTCTACTGAAAAACCTACCTTCTGCTGTACTAACGTCACTACACTGAAAGCTGCTAAAGAGAAAACAAAGAAAAGAAACCCCAAACAGCTAGACACATTTCTGGCATCAGCCAGAAAGGCACTATTAACCTACTGAGGAGAGGCCTTACTAATTAATAGGCCTTTGCTAAGCCCTAGTAAAATCTGAATATAAAAACCCGTAAGAAAAGCAGAAACATATAAGAATATGAGTAATCTGAAATGCAAAAATCATTATGTATTCTCATCCATGCTACACCGTGGGAGATGGTGTTTTCACCTACCCTTAGTTAAAGGGACATGAATCCATGCGTGTGTAGAGGTGTGAAGACTAGGGTTGCCAAGTCCATTCTACTCAACGGCGGGGGAGAGTCCTCCTTTGCCCGGGAGCTCCCCCAGTGTGCGCATCTGGTGACGTCACCCAGAAGTGACGTCACCATGTTGGGGCGTTGCCAGGGCGACGCTCTGGCAATCGCCCCCAAACTCTAGAAACAAATGCTAAGCCCCTCCCTGCCTTTTCCCCTCTCACCAATGAACGACATCCACGGTTTAGCAAAGCCTCCCGAACGTATAGCTGTTTAAAAAAAAATGCCTCTCCTCTTCGCAGTTTGTTTCGCTATTGAATCACCTCAACGGTACGCTCTTGTTTTATTCTGTTTCAGTCGCAATTTTTTAAAAAACACTTCTCTGTTCCTTCTCTGGGGGGAAAGCCGCCTATAAAACAGACAACAGTTCGGGCACCATGCATGAAAGTCGAAAGGGCCCCTTTCGCCACTCACTTGCGTTCTGGACAATGTAGTCTCTAAGGCCTTCGGTGTGTGCCGGGATTGCTGCGACAGTGGACAGGGCAGAAACTACATCTCCCAGATCCTCGTGTTAACATGAGGGTGCCTGTATGTGTCCCTCCTGGACACGTTGGGGGAAGTCGTCCTCGCTGGACGACTTCGGTGATGGGGTTTCCCCCGCCGGCTGAATGCTGGCCGGCGGATCGGGAACCCCTGTAGCGGGGGATCCCTTGCCCCCCGGGCTGACTTGGCAGCCCTAATGAAGACATATGTGTGTAGAAAGAGTAGAAGGTCACTGATTAGACCCTTCCCCTGCCTATGCATTTTCAGGCTAATCACTAGGGATGCCGGACTCCAGGTGGGACCTGGGGATCTCCTGGAATTACAGCTCATCTCCAGACTACAGAGATCAGTTCCTCTGGAGAAAATGGCTGCTTTGGAGGGTGGACACTATGGCATTGTACCCAATCTGGAGCCAGCAACCCTACCCCCACCCCCACCCCCGGTCCCCCGGCTAGTGACCAGGGGGGACCTGGGAACTCTAACAGCTTCGGAACCCATAAACTGTATGCACAACAGCTTGGTTCAGACATAACATGTCACCATGGTTTGTCTGAGCTATGAATGGTTCGTGAAACCACCATTTGGCTGGCAGGCGATCATTAAAAGCCTTGGAACAAAGCTGGAGTCTGGTGGCACGCTTAAGACCAACGAACTTTAATTCTGGGTATAAGCTTTCACGGGCACACGCACCTTATTTAAATTCTTGTCTGCCTCGACCAATACTGGTTTCATGGCCTTCACTCCCCCACACTCCCAAACACACACCTCCTCCAAAGAGATCTGGAAAGTTTCCCAGTTTGCATTGTGACAAGAGCACCTCTGAGTAAAAGTAGGACGATTCTGCATTGGCTTTTCCCTCCGTTGTTTTACCAAACCCAGCTTGGGACAGAAATTCCCCTCTGCATGGCATGCTGCTTTCACTTCCTTTGCTCATCAGATTTTATGGTACCCTCTACGCTGCATGCCGCTTTCACTTTCTTTGCTCATCAGATTTTATGGGTTGCCACTCGTGCTGGTGTGCAGTAGAAGACCTAGATGCAAGTCCAGTTGCACCATAGAGACCAACAAGATCTGGGGGGGGGGGGGGGGTATGAGCACCGGAGACTCAAAGCCCTGATGATGGGAGCTCAGACTCTTGAGATCTTATACCCTGAAGAGCTTGTTGAACTCTGTGGTGCTACTGGACTAGAATGCAGCTGTTCTACTGAGTAGAGATAATAATTATCCTTTGACAGTGTGTATAGTATAGCCAGGAGATCCAAAGATTGTCTGGCGGCCAGAAGTTCTAGCTCTTTTAGCATTAACGCACCACTAGGTGGCGAGCTAGAATTGCTTTTAAGGCAAGAGACATTTCAGAGGTGGTTTGCCATTGCCTGCCTCTGAGTCATGCCCCTGGTATTCCTTGGAGTTCACCCATCCAAGTACTAGCCAGGGCCGGCCCTGTTATGAAGCCCAGGTATCCAAGATTGCGCTTCGCACGAAACCACAGCGGGACTAACGGTACACTTCTAAGCAGAGTTACCTCCTTCAAATTCCACTGAAACCTTAGAGTAACTAAGATCTAAGGAACTCCGGGCTCAGCAGAACTCCGGTTAGGACCGCAGTGTCACCGTCCTTAATAGGACATTGCCGGAACGTCTGTTTGCTCACGAAAATTAGCATTTGTCTCCTGACTTTTAATTCCGCCAGACTCTCCAGTTGTGGCAGCTAATAGATGTCAGACGTGAACCCATCATGAGTCTCCGTCCCTCTGTAAGAAAAGCAAATTCTGCAGGTGTGTCCAGCCCCGATTTCAATTCAGGCTCACAGGGAAACGATTTAACCCTTTAACCCTCGTGTTGTTTTGCTAATCGAAACCGTGCTCACTGGGCTGTCATTAGAATTTTTAAGGGGGGAAAGATGGCTTTCAAAAAAAAACCCTCTTTTTTCCCCTTTGCCTTTTGCCTTTGACAGATGTACCAAAAATCTGTGATTTAGTTTATGTTTTGATGCTTGGGAGGGAAGGTGGCATGAGATAGCCTGATCTCATCAGATCTGGGAAGCTAAGCAGGAAGCAGTACTTGGAAAGGAGAGCTCTGAGGAGGACTCTGCAGAGGAAGGCCATGGCCAACCACCTCTGCTTCTCACCTGCCTTGAAAGCCCCTTGCTGGGGTCGCCATAAGTCTTGGATGGGAGACCACCAAGAAAGGCTCTGCAGAGGAAGGCCATGGCCAGCCACTTCTGCTTCTCACCGGCCTTGAAAGCCCCTTGCTGGGGTTGCCATAAGTCTTGGATGGGAGACCACCAAGGAAGGCTCTGCAGAGGAAGGCCATGGCCAACCACCTCTGCTTCTCACCGGCCTTGAAAGCCCCTTGCTGGGGTTGCCATAAGTCTTGGATGGGAGACCACCAAGGAAGGCTCTGCAGAGGAAGGCCATGGCCAACCACCTCTGCTTTTCACCGGCCTTGAAAGCCCCTTGCTGGGGTTGCCATAAGTCTTAGATGGGAGACCACCAAGGAAGACTCTGCAGAGGAAGGCCATGGCCAACCACCTCTGCTTCTCACCGGCCTTGAAAGCCACTTGCTGGGGTTGCCATAAGTCTTGGATGGGAGACCACCAAGGAAGACTCTGCAGAGGAAGGCCATGGCCAACCACCTCTGCTTCTCACCGGCCTTGAAAGCCCCTTGCTGGGGTTGCCATAAGTCTTGGATGGGAGACCACCAAGGAAGACTCTGCAGAGGAAGGCCATGGCCAACCACCTCTGCTTCTCACCGGCCTTGAAAGCCCCTTGCTGGGGTTGCCATAAGTCTTAGATGGGAGACCACCAAGGAAGACTCTGCAGAGGAAGGCCATGGCCAGCACATTACAAACAAACAAAACTTACAACCAAACAAAAACAGAGACGGACATTTAACAACCAAACGTTTCCTTCTTATTTCAGCTTTCATAATACATTTTGCATCGATTTTGATTGAATTGTTTCATCATATTAACTTTATAATTTACAATTTTCCATCCACTCATAAAATCTTGACCAAACATCTCTGAACATATTCTCATCTCTTCCTTGCAAATAGTAAGGTTAAATTGTCCATTTCTACGACCTCCGTTATCTTATAAATTACTTCTTCTTTAGATGGTATTTCTTCTTTCTTCCACATAAATGCATAAACAGTTCTAGCTGCTGCTACTATATGCGAAATAAGATAACATTCTAGTTTCATGTACTTCTCCGGAATTACAGTTAACAAAAAAACCCTCTGGCTTAAAAGGCAGATTAATTCCTAAGATTTGCTGCAATATTTCATGCACCTCCACCCAAAATTTTTTACTCTTTTCACAAGTCCACCACTTGTGATACAGTATACCAATTTTTACTTTACATTTCCAACATTTGTTTGATGATGTTGTAATATTTAGACAAACTGTCAGGTGCTATATACCACCTATACAACATCTTATAAAAGTTTTCCTTTAATGAGACAGCTTTAGTATATTTTATATTATTTTTCCAAATTCTTATCCATTTCTCTAACTCAGTATTGTGGCCAATGTAGCCAGGCTATCATTGAAGCTTTAACCACTTCATCTTGCATATTAATGTCCAGTCATATCGTATATAGTTTTTTAATAAGTTTTTCTTCCGTAATTAGAATTATTTTATCAAAATCTAGTTGTTTTTCATAAAATCCTAGCTGTTTGTCTTTAGTGCATCTAGACTCTAGTTGAATTCTTTCCCACCAGGTTAAGATTACATCTTGTTTCTGTAGCTTTTCTTGTGTTTTAAGTTCGTTCTTATTATCTAGTAGATCCTCATATCTTCCCAGTAGGTTATTTGTTATTAAATTGGGATTCGTGAAGGCTTCCAACGGCGCTACCCATTTTGGTATTTTATTGTATGTAGAGTCTTTAATCTCTTCTCTGAATGAAAATGGAAAGGGAGGTAGAGCGGAATTATGCATTTCCGGTAACCGTCGGCTGATCGCTTGAGGCGATCCTTTCACTCTTTAGATTAAAAACTTGTCAGCGCTCAGTAAATTCACCACTCCACCTGCCACCAAAAGGTGGGGATGTGGCATGGCCCACGTGGGGAGATTTTTCTCTTGGTTTAATTCCACAGCTCGGCTCTGCAAGGGAGCAGAGGGAGAAATCTCTTGAAAGGCTGCGTTGTTCAAAATGAGTTTCTGTTCTGGCTGATTTTTATTTTATTTTATTTATATTTGCATTTTTATCCCGCCCTCCCCGCCATTTGGCAGGCTCAGGGCAGCTAACAGTGTAATAAATATACATTAAAATTCCAATAAAACTCAGTCCATATAAAACATACTATATAAACATAAAATGCAATAAAAGATGGTGATCTTCAACATCCCTGCCAGCTGAATGGGGTCAACAGACAGTGAGTCAACAGACAGTGAGAGCCAGTTTGGTGTAGTGGTTAAGTGCGCGGACTCTAATCTGGGAGAACCGGGTTTGATTCCCCACTCCTCCACTTGCACCTGGCTGGATGACCTTGGGCAAGCCATAGCTCTGTACCAGCTGTTCTCTCAAGGACAGTTTCTGTCAGAGCTCTCTGAGCCCCGCCTACCTCACAGGGTGTCTGTTGTGGGGAGGGGAAGGGAAAGGAGTTTGTAAGCCACTCTGAGACTCTAAGTGAGTGAAGGGCGGGGTATAAATCCAATCTCCTCCTCCTCCTCCTTTTCCTCCTCCTCCTCCCTCATACCTATGAGCCTCCATTGGTGATACCATTGGTCCTGATTGGTACAGTTGGTAGTCGGGCCAGGACCATAGAATCGAGGCGGCACCCTACTTGAAAGCCTGGTGGAAGAGCTCAGTTTTACAGGCCCTGCAGAACTGTAGGAGGTCCTGCAGGGCCCTGATGTCCTCTGGGAGCTCATTCCACCAGTGAGGGGCCACCACGGAGAAGGCCCTGGCCCTCGTTGTAGCCAACTGGGCCTCCTTAGCCCCTGGAAGAACCAGGCAGTCCTGGGAACCCTGATCTTAGTGCTCGCTTGGGTACATACAAAGAAAGGCGGTCCCTTAGGTAGATAGGTCCCTGACCATGTAGGGCTTTAAAGGTAAGAACCAGCCCCTTGAAGAACACCTTGATTGTTCCATAGGATTCTTCCCTGGGGAGTTGGGAGGGGACGAGCAGTGGGGAATAAGGTGAGCTGAACCATCATTGATCTATGAGCATACATACACCTCCCAGAGGATGACTGAAGTCAGAAACAAGCCTGCTCAAAGAGGGATAACACACGGGGAATGCAAGGGCCCCTCTAGTCAGCAAAACAGCAGCTGGAGGGTGGGAGATAGACTCATAGAATCATAGAGTTGGAAGGGACCTCCAGGGTCATCTTGTCCAACCCCCTGCACAATGCAGGAAATTCACAAACACCTCCCTCTACACACACACCCAGTGACCACTGTTTCCCGCCCAGAAGATGACAAAAAACCTCCAGGATCCCCGGCCAAACTGGCCTGGAGAAAAATTGCTGCTTGATCCCAAAGTTGCAATCAGCATTTCCCTGGGCGTGTAAGAAAGGGCTACAAGAACTAAGCACTGATGCCACCCTTCCTGCCCTCCCTCTCATGACCTGCCCGAGTTCACAAAATCAGCATTGCAGTCAGATGGCCATCTAGCCCCTGAATACCTCCCAAGGAGAGCCCACCACCTCCCGAGGAAGCCCGTTCCACTGAGGAACCGCTCTAACTGTCAGGAAGTTCTTCCTAAGGTTTAGCCGACAACTCTTCTAATTTAATTTCAACCCAGTTGGTTCTGGTCCGACCTTCTGGGGCAACAGAAAACAACTCCGCCCCATCCTCTATATGACAGCTCTTCAAGTACTTGAAGATGGTTCTCATAACCCCTGTCAGTCGTCTCCTCTCCAGGCTAAACATACCCAGCTCCTTCAACCTTTCCTCATAGGACTCCGTCTCCAGACCCCTCATCATTTTCGTTGCCCTCCTCCGGACACATTCCAGCTTGTCTATGTCCTTCTTAAATTGTGGTGCCCCAAACGGAACACTGCTCTAGGCGAGGTCTAACCAGAGCAGAGTAAAGCGGTACCACCACATCGTGTGATCTGGACACTCTACTTCTGTTGATTGAATGAGGTAACAGACCCCCTGCAAGGCTTGCAAACGTCCTTAGGTCTGCTTAAATGCAACAACCAAACATTAATTCTGTCGACAGGAACAGGCCGGGCACAGCGGTGTGAGTACTCCAGCGCGTGTGATTATTTGCATGCTCCTTCCCAGATGTGCTCTGTTTTCCAAGAAGCTTGCAAAATGGCGCTTCTTTTTTGCATGGCTAATGCACTCCATAAATAGATCGATAAGACAGCGGCCTACATTTCATGATAAGTGGTAGTAGATATAAGAGAGCACATGATCGCTAACATACCGAGCTTCCTTGTGGCGAGAGAACTGCTAAGGACCGAGTTACGTACAAGTGTGCCCTCAATGGGAATTTGCCACCGTTCAGAGCTGTAGCAGAGCTGATTTAAGCGGCAATCAGTTGTCAGGATTGCCTGTGCGGAAAATTATTTGGAACCAGACACCACAGGAAGTTGTACTTTGCACAGGTTAAGTTGTCCTTCTTTGACAAGGTGGGGGGAAGGGGAATATACCGTCAAAAATGAGAAGACTGTTGAGAGAGAGGATTTGACCAATGTTTCCTCTAAGCTGTGGAGTCTTGTGAGCAAAAATTCTACTTTGTGAGCTCCTGGCATTAAAGTTGTGAGTGAGCGATTTGTCTACTGCATAAACTAGTTTACTCTGGAGCCATTCTTCCTCAGCTAAGACAAAAATGTGTGATCTGGAGGTTAAAAAACTGTGAGCTATCTCACACTAACTCAGCTTAGAGGGAACAGTGGATTTGACCCTGGACTGAGAGCTAAAAAAAGAGAAGAGATTGGATTTTCCGACCTTCACTACCTGAAGGAGTCTCAGAGAGGCTTAGAATCTCCTTTCCCGTCCCCTCCCCAAAACAGACACCCTGTGAGCAATACTCCCTCTAAGCTGCGGGGTCTTGTGAGCAAAAATTCTACTCTGTGAGCCACTGGCATTAAAGCTCTGAGCAAGCAATTTGGCTACTGCATAAATTAGTTTGCTCTGGAGCCATCCTTCCTGAGCTAGGACAAAAATGTGAGAGCCGAAGGCTAAAAAACTGTGAGCTAGCTCACACTAACTCAGCTTAGAGGGAACACTGCCTGTGAGGTAGGTGGGGCTGAGAGAGCTCTTTCGAGAACTGTTCCTGAGAGAACAGCTCTGAAAGGACTTGTTACTGACCCAAGGTCACACCAAACAGCTGTATGTGGAGGCATGGGGACTCAAACCCGGATCTCCCAGATTAGAGTCTGCACTCCTAACCACTATGCCAAACTGGCTCTTAGACAAGAAGAAACCCCATGAGATGGGCTACTTATCTAGTAGCTGGGCTACTTACCTAGTAGACTTTAGTTCCATCCTTCCTCTAAGGATCTCAGGCCAGCTTAGGTGATCTTACCATTCCCTTTTGAATGATTGTCCTTGGGCATTTTAACATACAGCTGGAGGCTGCGTTCTCAGATCAAGGTCAGGGCCGCATGGCAACCATGGGGCCATCAAAAGAACACATATGAGACCATTTTCAGAAGAGAAAAAAAAAACTCACTTTTAAAACTCGGGCAACGGGGGGGTTTCCTCCACAACAGGGTACATAAAGTCACACAAAATGGCAACCGTGTCTCTCAGAAGGATTGCATGCATTGCATACTCAGGCTGAAGACAGACTTAAAGTCTGCTGCACCTCCGCGGCGCGGCAGACTAAGGCGGGGGGAATTTCCCCCGCAGCGCAGCGTTCGTACGCCGCCGGAAAGAAGCCGCCCGCAGCGTTCAGACTGTGGGCAGCTTCCTACAGCGGCGTGCGGACGCCGCACGGCTCCCCCTCCCGGCGCACGTTCACACCCGCTCCGGCGGGTAGAACGAGCGCCGCCGCAGCCAGAGCACCACTTTGAAGTGGTGCTCGGCTGCTGCAGGAGGAGCACGGCGCTGGACGCGATGCGTCCGGGCCGCCTCCTCGGGGCAGATACGGCTGTCTGAACGGCCACTCTGCCTCCGCTTTTGAAGCGGAGGCAGAGCGGCCGAGACTGCCAGTCTGTCCTCAGCCTCAGTGCGTGCTCACACGCTTTGCGTGTTACTACCCTGTTCCACACCTGAAATGGGCTAGTAACACGTGAGCCAGGCAGGTGCTACAGAAGGAACAGACTTAACGCTAGGTGTGACACTAAAACGAAAAGGAATGTGGGAAAACCTCATCCTAGCTAAACAGCAACTCTGTCTCTTCAGCTAGCAATGATAGCAAGTGAATTGGGGCTCTTATCATGAACAGGTCAGGAACACAATAGTCATGTAATTTGCAAAGCCCTCAAACCTAGAAAAGTACAGTCTCTATGTGAATAGTGCTAATACAGGCAAAGGAACAGGGGGGAGTTGCTGGTTATATGGATTCAAGAAAAACTCTCCTACACCACCACCAGACAGTGACTGGCGGGGGGTGGGAATTCGTGGAAAGAACAGTCTATTAAAACTGTGTTCTGTTGCAAGATCTGTTTAACTCTGCTAATTGGAAGAGTTCCCTGTCAGTTTCATTATCCCCTGATTCTCCATTCCCTCTGAGTCTGAACTCAGGATGGATCCCCCAGCCAGGTTCTCTAATATTAAAGAAACAAACAAATAATATTAACGTAATAATAATAAACATCATCAGTTTCCTTATTCAGTTTGACATCAGTCGACGCACAGGCTTAAAAGTGCCGGTCGATCCTTCTCTGCGGAGCAACACATTTCCCTTTGTAAATGAAGAATGAGTTTAATCTCTAAAACAAGCAAGGAAGATTTCTCCATGGGTGCTGGAGAAAGAACATGGTTCCTCACACCGACATAGTCATGTGTGCGCCTCAGAGGGACACAGATGGTTTGCGGTTCCTGTTTTCTGTTCATCCCCACCGTCTAAAGAGAAAACATGCTCTCGGCGACCAAGCACATTTCCCCAGAAACATAGTGGTTACACGCGGTGTGACGCTGGTGCAGAGCCGATCTGAATATTTGTCGTGAGTCACCTGCGCCACGGCTGCCTTTTTGCCTCACAGATCAGAACAGAGTATTCGTAAACGTGTGGCATATTTTTCCCTAACGGCAATTACATGTAAGGCTGCACCAAACTGTGGTGGTTTTTAAAAAATTGACATTTGGCTGGGAGCACAAAGTTTGCTCTGAGGGGGCAGCATTCCCCAAGAAAATTTCTTTTCGTCGCAAAAATCACAATCCAGCCCTCACTCTCAAGTGAAGGGTTTTTCTGAGGGAGGGGGGGGATCACGCTCAGCGCAATGCTAAAGATCGCTTCTTTTTCCATTGGGGTGTTTTGTTACCTCAGTCACCCCCCATATATTGGGATACAAAAATATTACATGAGTTTTGTTTCAGAAAACACTGCTCCAGGGAAGCATTTTTAAGTGTTGTTGGAGGATAGCCTCGTCCCGTCCCCCCCCCCCCCCCCCCGGCCAATAAACTCCTGGTAATATGAAGGAAATTTACCTCACCACAGCGAGATAATGTTCTAGAAACAGGAAAATAACCCCAAATACAAAAGTTAGCAGTTATTAATGGTGGGTGTTTTCTGCCTCGTGAGCAAGTATATTTTCAGAGTTCAGGTGCTGAAGAATTTTGAAATGCAATGTCCTTGTGGGGCATTTTCTGCCCCAAGATAAATCAGAATTTAGCATGGGGCATGAATAGACTCCAGAATACAATCTGGGAAAGTGTTTCCCCCCCCCCCCAGGCATGATAGTAGTATTAAAGAAGACAAATTGGTTCATGCGTTTGCAGAAAGGGTGCCAAAATGAGAGCCCTGTCCCACAGGGCTGGGGGATAATTTCTTCCAAACGTTCAGACCCAAGTTCTAATCCGCACTTGGCTGTGAAAGCTCTCTGGGGGACCTGGAGCCTGAGGAAGGTGGGTTTTGGAGAGTGGTATATATACTGGTATATATACCTTACTGGTATATACTGCCATAGAGTCCACCCTCCAAAGCAGTTATTTTCTCCAGGGGAACTGGTCTTTGTTGCTTGGGGATCAGTTGTAATAGCACCAGGGGTGGCCAAACTGTGACTTGGGAGCCACATGAGGTTCTTTCACACATACTGTGTGGCTCCTCACAGGGTGACTGGGGAAGCAAAGGGGAGCCATGCTTTCCCAATGGGTCTTCCCTTCCCCAGCCAGTGTTCCCCTCCCTGGGTAGGCTTGAGGTGGGGGGGGGGAGAAAAAAAAGAAACTTTAAATGTGCTCTCAAGGCCCCTCCAGCCTACAAGTATCATTGGATAAATATCATTACCAATATCTGCTTTTACCCCTTTTGTTTTTATTTTTGGCCGTCTCATTTAATGTTAATAAAAAGCAAGGCTGCATGTTTTTCAATAAAAACATGTGTGTAGTATTTGTTCATGTTTCATGGCTCTCAAACATCTGACGTTTATTCTATGTGGCTCTTACATTAAGCAAGTTTGGCCACCCTTGTAATAGCAGAATGTCTCCAGGCAGTGCCTGGAGGATGGCAACCCTACCTAGTCTCCCGCATTCAAACCTACCACATAGGGTTGTATGAGAATGAAATGAAGGACAGACGAAAAGAACTCTGAGCTTCCAGGCAAATGAACAGGATAAAAAAATGTAACAAATAAAAATACATTGAAAGAGCCCCCCTGGTTCAGCTACGTGTTAATTTCATGATGTTCAGTTTTGACTTAGGGAACACCAAATGGCAGATTTTCACAGCATCCCCCTTTGTGGATCTTTACTTAGCGTTCTTGTAGCAAAATACCCAAATGTACAGGGACCGAAGCTGAGAGTGTTAAAATGGCTAGCGCGCAAAACTCTTAATAGGAGGATTGTATGCAGAGATGCAGCTCAGGTGGGAGGGATGCAGCTGGGTGGGAGAGCATATTTTGCATACAAGAAGTCCCGAGTTCGGTTCCCGAAGGATCTACAGAAGCAGGCCTTTGCCCAAGATAGGGATGCTAAGCTCCCAGTGGGGGCAAAGGATCTCCTCTGTTTGTTTGTTTTTAAAGCCTTGCATACTTACTGAAAGTTCTTATCAGAAGTTACAACAGGTTTATTCTATGTGAAACCATAGAGTTTCCAATGATTCCTAGAGCTACCCTTTGACACTTCTGGGAGTGTCAAAGGGTAGCTTTATTTATTTATTTATTTGAATTTATATCCCGCCTAGCCAGCCCAAAGCGGTAGGAACTTCCAATAAGTACACAAGGCTACATTTTTTAAAAAATTATCTCCAACCCTAGCCAGTTTGGTGTATTGGTTAGAAGCATGGACTCTAATCTGGAGAACTGGGTTTGAGTCCCCACTCCTGCACAGGCAGCTGCTGGTGTGACCTTGGGTCAGTCACAAGGTCTCTCAGAGCAGTTCTCTCAAGAGCAGTTCTCTCAGAGCCCTCTCAGTCCCACCTACTTCACAGGGTGTCTGTTGTGGGGAAGGGAAGGGAAAGAAGATTGTCAATCACTCTGAGACTTCTTTGAGTAGTGAAGTGCAGGTTACAAATCCAATCTCTTCTTCTAGCCCAAGATCTTGGAGAGCCACTGCTGAACAGACACCGCGTGGCTAAAAGGGATCGCCTTAGTATAAGGCAACTCCATCCATGTTCATGCTCCTTGCGCCTTGAAAATGTTTCGTACAGAGCAGAGGATGTTTCCACCTAATGTACAGTACATTGGCCTCTGCCTTTCCACAATTCATTTGCAGACGTTTCTCTCTGATGAAGCATCGCCGAGCAGCGGTGACTGACAACCCAGCATTATCTTCCACTTGTCTTAGCCATAAAAGCCTGCTGTTTTAGAACACACGATGCTCAACTCTCTCTCTCTCTTTTTTTTTTGAAAAGCCATTTCACATTGCATATTTCTCGTGGTGTAATTTAAGATTTTGGCGGAGCTGAATCGGGGGGGGGGGGCATAGCTTGCCCTCGATGAAAAGGAAATGACTGTGTTGAACAGATAGGACTGAACACCTCCCCTGTTTTTTTGGGGGGGGGGAGGGGAGTGACAGTCTCCATGAGAAATGACACGTCATTTAAATTGAATCAAAAGCACTGTCATTGTTCCACTAACAGATTACCCCTTAGACCTTGGTAAAGTTTTGCCTGTTCCCAGTGTGTCCCAGCACATGGCTCAAGCAGTTTTCTACAAGAGGCCACTAACACTGATGGTCTAGCCTTGGAACTTACTGGGAAATTTCCTGGTGCACAAGAAGAGCCAAGTGAGATTAGATTTATACCCTGCCTTTCACCACCCGAAGGAGTCTCAGAGCGGCTTACCATCTCCTTTCCCTTCCCCTCCCCGCAGCAGACACCCTGTGAGGTAGGTGGGGCTGAGAGAGCTCTCCCGAGGACTGCCCTTGAGAGAACAGCTCTGAGAGAACTTGTGACTGTCCCAAGGTCACACCAGCCGCTGCATGTTGAAGAGTGGAGAATCACACCCCATTCTCCCAGATTAGAGTCTGCACTCCTAACCACTACACCAGGGGTGGCCAATGTGGCTCAGGAGCCACATGCGGCTCTTTCACACATATTGTGTGGCTCCGGGCAGAGTGACTGGGGAAGCGAAGGGGAGGCAGGCGTGGTGTAGTGCCAGTTTGGTGGAGTGGTTAAGTGCGCGGACTCTAATCGGGGAGAACCGGGTTTGATTCCCCACTCCTCCACTTGCACCTGGCTGGATGACCTTGGGCAAGCCATAGCTCTGTGCCAGCTGTTCCCTCAAGGACAGCTTGGGAAAGAGCTCTCTCAGCCCCACCTACCTCACAGGGTATCTGCTGTGGGGAGGGGAAGGGAAAGGAGTTTGTAAGCCGCTCTGAGACTCCCTAGGGGAGTGGAGGGCGGGGTATAAATCCAATCTCTTCTTCTTCTTCTTCTTCTTCTTTCCAATTGGTCTTCCCTTCCCCAGCCAGTGTTCCCCTCCCTGGGTATGCGGGGGGGGGGGGCAGAGAAAGAAAGCAACTTTAAATGTGCTCTCAAAGCCCCCCCCCCAGCTTACAAGTATCATTGGATAAATATCATGATCAATATCTGCTTTTACCCCTTTTGCTTTTATTTTTGGCAGTCTCATTTAATGTTAATAAAAAGCAAATTTGCATGTTTTTCAATAAAAACGTGTGTAATATTTGTTCATGTCTTGCGGCTCTCAAACATCTGATGTTCAATCTATGTGGCTCTTCCATTAAGCAAGTTTGGCCACCATTACACTACACCAAACTGTTCCCATGTCACAAGAGCTGATTGGTAATGCCCAGAGATTTATAGGTCTTACACTGCTCTATTGATATGCCATGCATTCTGCAGAGAAACTTTTTTGGGACTGTTCCGGAAAACCATTACTTTGGTTTTCATGTAATTAATTGTAAGCTTCTCTTCATTTCCATAATCACCCAGACTATTTAGAAGCCTTTTTAGGCCTATACTGGTTACGGAAATTCGTACTATGTCATCGGTATACAACAGGATTGATATTTTCTGATGGTCTGTAGAGGGCGGAACAAATTCTGAACCTGATAATTTGGGAACAAAGTCATTTATGTAGAGGTGGAATAGCCGGGGGGGGGGGGGGCCTAAAACACACCCCTGCTTTATTCTTTTGCCTACAGAAATACCTCTTATTAAAGAGCCCAAAGTGCCCACCTTGATTTATGCATATGTGTCAGAGTGTATTAGAAACAGTATTAGAAACAGCAATCTTTTATCAGTATTAGGGCTGATTAGATCTGGGGCAGGACTGTAGCCAGGATTTTGTGACTTGTGGGGCAAAAAGTTTTCTGGCGGGGCTGCCATTATTTTTATGTCAGCTCTAATCCACCCCTAAGCCCAACTGCTGGTGGCCACCCTCTCCCTCCCCTCCTGCAAAATTTAAAAGGCCATTTAGCTGATCGGTGGGGAGCACATGGCCCACCGATCAGCTGGAGGGCCCTTTAAATCTTGCAAGAGGGAGGAAGAGGGGCAAACACCACCACCCACTTCTTCTCAAAAACAATTTATAGGATCTTGTGCGCGTGGGGCTCCCATTCTTTTAAAAAAAAATCTCAGGAAATTAAAAAAAAAAATCTTGTGGGGCTGGCCCTTTAAAAAGGGGGCGGGGCCCCCAATAGCCCCACTGTAGCTACAGGTCAGCTCTGTTTTTTTCTTTTCTTCCAAGCCTATTTTAGCATCCCAATCCACCCCTGCCACTGTGGCCAATTTCATGTTTTTACCTCACTCCAATTTTTTTCCCTTTGCTGCCACGTCTTCCCATGAAACCAGGTGGCAACACACAGAGCAGGAAAAGGGGGAGTCAGCCTTTAAATGAATTTATCACAAACCTCCCAGTTTATCCTGCAAGATGCAGGGCCAGCCCCTTCACGCTGTCGATTTGCTGCTAAGAGATGAGGTCTGCAAAAAGAGTTCAGGTTTTCAGAGGCAACGCCAGAAAGGGGGACCACCAGAGAGCCAGCCTTCAGATAGACTGCGTCAAAGAGAAACATTGCATCTAAGTTTGGGGGGGGGGGGGGAATGGAGAAGGAAAAAGGGATTAGACAATTTGTGTGGGAAAGGTACCGAAAAAGCAGCACAAAGTGTTAGAACGCTTACCCAAAAAAAATCTGTTCAGCATCAGAAGGTGAACTGGGTTGAAGAGCCCATTCGAAAGAGCCCTAAGGTCTTACTCAGCACTGACAAATCCTGTGCGAAGTTGACAGTGGACTTGATTTATCTCACTAAAGGCTTCCTTCGCAGTCCTCCGTATTTGGTTTATAGAGCAGTAAGATTATCTATATTCACACTTAGGTGTAGGAGGTTTATAAATAGGTGAAGGTTACGTTATATAATGTCGAGAAAAGCAAGAGTCTAGTAGTGCCTTTAAGACTAACAAAATCTGCGGCAGGGTTTGGGCTTTGGTGAGTCACTGGATGAAGGTTATACTATTATATATTGAGAGCCAGTTTGGTGTAGTGGTTAAGTGCGCGGACTCTAATCCTGGAGAACCAGGTTTGATTCCCCACTCCTCCACTTTCACCTGCTGGATGGCATTGGACAAGCCATAGTTCTGGCACAGCTGTTCTTGAAAAAGAGCCATTTCTTTCAGCACTCTCTCAGCCCCCACCTACCTCACAGGGTGTCTGTTGCGGGGAGGGGAAGGGAAAGGAGTTTGTATGCCGCTCTGAGACTCCTTTGGGTAGTGAAGGGCGGCATATAAATCCACTCTCATCTTCTTCTATATCTTGTGCTCTCACAACATAACCGGGGATTTGGGGTGTTTTTGTAAAACCAGAGACTGTAAATCAAATATCCCAACATTATTGTTCTACTGTGTTTAGTTTGTGAGATGGTCTTGATAAGCTGTGAGCCATTTGAGTCATCAGAATCATATACGTTTCAAGCTGTCCCCTTATCACATAAAGCTTAGTTGGTTAATGCACTCGTGAACATATTAGTTACTTCATTATTAAGTCAGGCCTTATATCAAGTTAATGAGTATCTTTCAGCAGGATTTGGAAATGCATGGGCGAATCTGGAAAACAATCCTGGAGGCGATTCTGAGCTTTCAGAAATATTCATTGTGGTTCTCGGTGGATCGCGATGATTTCAGATTTCTCGTACCTCTTGGTTGTAACCTCTGCCCCATCCCATTTCAACCCTTGTGTGAACTGGACTTTGTCTTGGCTTTATTTTATGTCCCTTTCTGATTCCCTGCAGTTTTCTCCAGTAAAGTACATACATTTTCCCATTATAATTTGCATTTTAGGATTTCATAGGGTTGTGAACCTCTGGGGGCCTGGAGATCTCCCAGAGTTAATTACAGCTCAACTCTAGACTACAGGGATCCAGTCTGCTGGAAAAAAATGGCTGCTTTGGAGAGTGTATACTGTAACATTAGACCCCCCCCCCATTGAGGTCTTTCCTCTGCCCAAATCCCTCCCTCCCCACACTGCACCCCCAAATCTCCAGGGGTTTTCCAACTAGGGTGATCAGTTCCGGATTGAGAAACACCTGGAGATTTTGGGGGTGGAGCCTGAGACGGGTGAGGTTTGGGGAGGGACGTTAATGGTGTATGATGCCATAGAGTCTCCCTTCCAAAGCGGCCATTTTCTCCAAGGGATTTGATCTCTATCACCTAAAGATCAGTTGCAATCCCAGGGGATCTCCAGCCGCCACCTGGAGGTTGGCAACTGTATTCTTTTTTAAATTATTATTAATTTATTTAATTTTCCATATATTATCGGTATTTCATTACAATACAATTTGCTGACGAAGAGAGTGAACTGATACAAAGTCATGAACCGTTCATATTGTCCATTACGGTTGAATGTTTTCTTTCGTACCAGTATTCTGAACAATATTTCAGTATGGCATATGTACTAATTGTTCAGTCACACAGTCGAGTCTGACTCTTCGCAATCCCATGGGCCACATCACGCCAGGCCCTCCTGTCTTCCGTCGTGCTCCGGAGTTTGCTTAATTTCATGTTTGTTGCATCGATGACACTGTCTAACCATCTCACCCTTTGCCGTCCCCTTCTTCTTTGACCTTCAGTCTTTCCCGGCATCAGGGTCTTCTCTAGGGAGTGCTCCCTTCTCATTTGGTGGCCAGAGTATTGGAGCTTCCGCTTCAGTACCTAGCCCTCCAGGGAAGTCAGGGTTGATTTCTTTTAGGATTGACTAGAAGAAGAGGAAGAAGAAGAGATTGGATTTATATCCCGCCCTTCACTCACTTAAGAGTCTCAGAGCGGCTTACAAACTCCTTTCCCCTCCCCTCCCCACAACAGACACCCTGTGAGGTAGGTGGGGCTGAGAGAGCTCTTTCCCAAGCTGTCCTTGAGGGAACAGCTGGTACAGAGCTATGGCTTGCCCAAGGTCATCCAGCCAGGTGCAAGTGGAGGAGTGGGGAATCAAACCCGGTTCTCCCAGATTAGAGGCCGCGCACTTAACCACTACACCAAACTAGTAGTTACTAATAACTTATGTCAAAGATCTAAATATCATATAAACTGTGAATGAATCCCAAACGACCTTCTGTACCAACAGAATTGAAAAAGCAGCCATAAAAAATAGAGGACTTGAAACCTTAAAACACACGAACACATGAAGCTGCCTTAGACCTTCCGTCCACCAATGTTGGTATTCTCTGCTCAGACTGGCAGAGGCTCTCCTGGGATTTAGGCAGAGGTCTGTCACATCACATGTTGCCAGATCCTTTAACTGGAGATGCCAGGGATCGAACCCGAGGCCTTCTGCATGCCAAGCAGATTCTCTACCACTGAGCCACAGTCCCTCCCCAAATGTAAAAACAGAACAGGGAATGCTGTTTTCATCCCCTTTGGCATTAAACAGTCTCTCTTACATGGCTTGCTCTTTTCAGCATGCGTCCGATTCCTCCCCTGCTGTTCGGTGGACACCACGAAATTTCCTGGGAGAGTTTGGTGGAGGCTCCGGAAAACCTGCTACCAAATTGTCGAACACAGCTGGTTCGAAACGTTCATCATATTTATGATCCTCCTGAGCAGCGGAGCGCTGGTAAGCTTCAGAACTTACAATTTTCTCCTCATGATCTTTTTAAAAAATACGCCTGCACATATGTGAAGAGAGCTTTCTGAATTATCTTTAATCTTCTAGAATCATCTCCCGCCCATCTGTGATTCAGTACGTCTTGCCTTCTTCTCTTCAGCTGCTTTGCTGAGAGAGACGGGAAACGTGCTGGACAAACTTCTAGAAAGCAGAGAAGGAGACGAAAGTGATAGACTGTATGTGGGGAATTGGAAGGATAAAGAAAAACTGGGCCGAACACAATGATGTGCCAACAGAACAAAAGGGGGGGGGGGGAATGCCAGGTGATAGATGCACACATTTCACAGTGCAGGCTTCATCAAGGGGGATCAGAACAATCAAAACACATAGGGACTTTGTATAATAAATCAGTCATCTATCAGCTGGCATTTCCCCCTTTTTGTTCTGTTGGGGAATCGGCAGCCTTTCACCTAGGAACTTGCACAAACTGCATTTTTGCAGTTCAGTTCATGGTTCATGGCTGAACCAGGAACCAAACCACAAACCCATGCAAACTGGGAGGATGATTCACAAACTGACCCAGTTCATGAGCCATTTAAAGTTTAAACCCCTGCTTTCTGCTCCCGGCTGCTTTCCATGGGGAGCAGAAAGCTGTGGTTTAAATGGCTGGGAGCTCGCAGCGGTTTTTTTGTGAAGAGTAGAAAGAAGGGGGTTAAATTCCTGCCTTCTGCTCTTCACGAACTGCCACGAACTGCATCAAAATTCATGAAAGTTCATGGCGGTACTTCAGTTCATGAACATTGCTTCGCAAACCACGAACCGATCAAAATTCATGATGATTCTAAAGTTCGTCAGCCAGTTTGTCCTATCTGAGACAGTCTCCCCAGTTCCTGTATCAACTGGAGAATAGCATGCCTTTCCCTCGCTTTAGGATGCCTTTGTGTGACATGAGTGATCTCCTCCTTAATCTCAACTTACTCTATGGGTCAAAGAGCCAAGCTAGACATGACCGCATCCTTGTGGTCATTATGGGGAGCCGTTTTAAAATGCCTCAAAGACGCTGCCACCATTTTGAAATCAGTCTAAAATGGCACAAGGACACCACTGCCATTTTAAAGTCGTGTTAAAATCATGCAAGGATGCTGCCACCATTTTACAGTCATTTTAAAATGCCTTAAGGATGCCACCACCATTTTAAAAGTCATTTAAAAGGCCGCCAGAGCAGGCCCTCGCAGCATTTTTAAATGGCTTCGACATGGTGGTGGCAGCCACAAGGATGCCATTACATCTAATTTGGCCCTAAGACCCAAAAGAAGAGGGGAAAGGCATCTGAAGGAAGGGTTTGAATGAAACTCAAACTACACAGGTGAGCCAGTTGAATAATTCTTCCCCAAACTCAGCTTTTGGAGGTTGGAATCAGAGGCAGAAGGGCATGAGGGGAGTTCGTGATCTTCTCCCTTCCTGATATCTTTCTGTTGAAAATTGCCCCCAAAACTGCTTTTCCACTCATAGAGGAAGAGAGATGGGATTCTCATATTTCTTCTTTCCCTCCCTTGGTGGTGGTGGGAGGGAGAGAGAACAAACTGAGAGAGGTTGTCGTGGGTACTGGTTCTGCAGAGGCTGACTACTCCTCAGATGAGGAAGAAGCAGGGAGCAACCCAGCCTCCTCTGGAGTTAGCCCAGAAGAACCCCCAACAGTACCTGAGGAGGAAGAGCTCCCAGCAACTGCACAGGATGTGGAGCCAGAAGGAGAGACTGAACCTGAGCCTGGCCCAGCCCCCCCAGTTGCAGGCACCCCGAGGCCAGACTCCCTGCCTAGTTCTCCTGAGTGCCCCAGACGGAGGGCACACCAGAGGCTGACTTTGCAGGAGTGAAGAAGGAGTGCCAGACTGCAGCTCTTGCAAAGGCAATGAGAGGATCGGTAAGCCTTTGCAGACTCAGCTCCCAGGGAAGGGAGGACCTGCTCAAAAACACTCAGTACACCTGCTTCAGCACGGCAGCAACTTTGCACGTTCAGACCTGCTTCTGTGCGTGTAGCAGCCGCTCCTTGTCCTTGAAACCTTGAACTGACTTCTTGGCTATCCGACCTTTGGCTTTGTTATTTGCTTTGACTCTGGACCATGTTTCCAGCTTGCAGTGTGTAGTATCTGTGGCAACCAGCCAAGACAGCACAGAAGGTAATTTTGAGGGGACAAAAGTGGACAAAGAGCAGGAAGAGAAGTCAAGCAACTGCACGCATTACTACTCGCCCTGCTCTTGGGTACAAGTCTCTGGGGGGGCCAAAATGGATATGAGGAAAATCTTGACTCTTCCTCAGTCAAAAGTAAATTGTACATGACTGTGGATGCCATTTGAATTGGAGTCTTACAGGAAGAGGGAAGGGGGATTTACCCCTTCAATTCCTCTGCTAGGGATATTTCTTCATTCATTTAAAACATTTTTAGGCCGCCTTTCCACCTGACCAGGGTCCCCAAGGTGGTCAGTATATAAAAAATAGAGCATTTGGACCTTTAAAAACAAAATTTAACATCATAAAATAATTCAGTAAAAACACATAAACAAACGACACCGGAACCAAGGAGGAGGGCCCGTAACCGTTATTGGGGGTGCGCCAAGCGAAACAGAAAATTCTTCAGCTGGTGGAACACACTGATAGAGGGAGAAAAAGAGAGGGAAGGGCGGGATAGAAATCAGAGAAACAAAATAATTAAAAGTGATCAGAGCCATTTGGGATATGGAGTCGGAGCAGGCTCCCACCTCTCCCTTCAGTTTAGGTATGAACCGAGTTCAAATCTCAGCTTAGGGATGCATTCACTGGGTGGCATCAGGTGTGGGAAGCATTCTGGGCTCTTGGGGAAAAGGCTACGTAAATATTAAGCATGATAATTATCTCCCTGACAGACCATTACTGTGAAAATTGCTTTACCTTTCATACAGCAAGCGGTCAATTCAGCTGCTGCTGATAAAGCAGCCGCCTGGAAATCCTCTGCTGGTTCCTTTAGGAGGGCCAAGAATTAACTCTGAGCAGTCTTGAAGATCTAGTACTGCACAACCTTCTATATAGCCCTTCCCTGTACAGTTTCATAAGCATATGCAGTTCTTAGGGGGAGGGGCCGTAGCTCAGGGGCAGAGCATCTGCTTTGCATGCAGAAGGTCCCGGGTTCAATCCCTGGCATTGCCAATTAAAAAGATCAGGTAATGAGTGGTGTGAAAGACCTCAGCCTGAGACCCTAGAAAGCCACTGCCAGTCTGAGTAGACAATAGAGACTGTGATGGACTGATTCAGTGATGGATTGATGGACTGGACTCAGTCCAGATGTTCCTCCCTCTTTGGTCCTCACTACAACCCTGTGAGGTTACACTGAAAAAGAGAGACTTGTTCAAAGAATCAGCCAGGAAGTTAGATGGCAGAGTTGGGATTTGAACCCTGGTCTCTCAGAACCTAGTCTGATGCTGTAACCGCTCTACCGCCCTGGCTAGCACTTCTCAGCACCTCTGAAGGGGGAAACATAACAATGCAGGCACCACCCGTGGTTGATCACAGCTGAGATCCTAATTCCCAGTCCAGAGTGTTTTGGCAGTGGACCAAGGCATTAAACTCAGCTGGGAAGCTGCCTTTTATGCCCACTGGGATGGAACGGGGCCAGGATTCGCCTTCTGGAGTGGTTCCCTTTGCATCGGCGGACTCTTTAGCTTTCTGTCAGGCTGTTTTCAATGAATGCCCACCCACTCTGTCTTCAGTGTAACCTTGGCTTCATTCAGCCTTGGCTCGGGCTCTCCTTAGTGCTAGTCACCTTAATTGGACAGCTTTCCTCCTTCCGGATAATGATGTCTGTCTAGTCTGCTCTCATCTGTTCCTGTTGCTGCTTCTAATGCCGCCCCCCCCCCCCCAAAAAAAAACCCAGCCTGTGAACTGGTTTTTCTCCCAGAGCCTTGATATCATGCAAAGAGTATTTAGGATTCCATGTCTTCTCGAGCAGCTAGATTAGAGTCCAACAGCACCTGAGAGAGCAACAAAATCTTCGTGGTATGAGCTTTTGAGAGTCAAAGGCTGTGATCAGACAGGCAAGTTGCTCCGATGTCATGGCGGCTCCCTACTGGATTTGAAGTGCACAATCAGATAGCAACGTCTTCCCCCTGTCCCTCAATTGTCAGCCCCCATCTTCACCCCCTGACTTTCCCACCATCTAATAAAGTTCAGTGTTTACGACTGAACTTGTCTCACCACAGATTTCTGGGCGTCTGATCTCTCTCTTCCGCACTCAAGCGGCTTGGTGAGGTCTGATGCTTCCGGTCCTCGGCGGTCTTTTCCCCCTGCAGTTAGCAATGTGCACATAACCGCATATCTGCTCCTAGCAAATAAGCAGTTATGCACATGTGCACATTAGAGTTCTTTAAAAAGGAAGCTGCCTGCCTGCCCATTCCCTGGTGACCATGCAGTGGTAGTCTGAACGGTCAACCATGAGGTGAGGCAGGAATAGGGTAGCATGTCTAGTCACACCTCTTCGGAACAAATAGCTCTGGAGAAATTAGAAGTGCAGCCAGATCGGGCCAAAACCTGTCATCTGATCGCAGACAAAGGTCCCTTTGTCAGGTATCAGGTATCTGACGAAGGGACCTTTGGCTTTTGAAAGCTCATGTCCCCAAAATCTTGTTGGTTTCTAAGGTGCTACTGGACTCATGTCTAGATGTTCTACTGCAGACCAACATGGCTGACCACTGGAACATCTCTTCAGCCCTGAGCAGTTGGGGGTGTATCACAGATGAGCTGTGGCTCAGTGGCAGAGCATGTCCTTTGCATGCCAAAAGTCCCAGATTCCATCTGGCATCTCCAGCCAGAAGATCAGGTCATAGCTGATGTGAAGGGCCTTTACTCCGAGACCTTGGAGAGCCACAGCCAGTCTGAGTAGGAAATATATTTACCTTGGCAGACCAATGGGCAGATTCAATAGAAGGCAGATTCATGAATTCATGTATTGGTGAACAACTCCCATGATCTCTTTTGGAAGCCACAGACTGGTTCCATCTGGCTATTGCCAGCTGTGTAGATCTGACTCCCTAAAAGAGAGAACCACAAAGACGGGCACACTGTGTTTAGGTGAACTTCACGTGATGAATTTAGGGGATCCAACCACAAGATGTGGTCATGGCCACTAGTTCAGGTGACTCTGAAGAAGAATTAGAAATACTCATGGGAGAGTAACAGTAGTAATTAGCCATAGTAGCTAAAAAGCACTCCCATGTTCAGAGGTGATATGTTTTATTACATGCTTGGGGCATACAACATAGGAAAACCACATTCTTCACTCCCTGTTCATGAATTCCAAGATAGTGCTGTTGGAAACAAGATCCTAGACTAGGTCTTGGTCTCCACCAGGGGTCATTTCGTAGAAAAAGAGGTGCAGGAGCTCATTAGCATAACTCATTTGCATATGCCACACCCCCTAACATACCGGAAGTGTGTCAGAAGGCAACACCCACCCCTCAGGCTCCACTCCACACGTGAGTGAAACTGACCTGCTCTTCCTCCATTCCCTTCCCCATCCAATACTTTGTGCAATAAAAATAAGCATAAAGAACACACCCTCATTCTCTTCCTGCTCCCTTGAAACCACCAGGTTTCAAGTAGACTTGAGATACCCAGGACATGTGCACCACCCATCCCTTTCCCTTCCCTTCCCCTCCCCACAACAAGACACCCTGTGAGGTAGGTGGGGCTGAGAGAGGTCTTTTGAGAACTACTCATGAGAGAACAGCTCTAAGAGAACTTGTGACTGGCCCAAGGTCACACCAGCAGCTGCATGTGGAGGAGTGGGGAATCAAACCCGGTTCTCCCAGATTAGAGTCCAACTCCTGACCACTACACCAAACTGATGGGGTGGAAGCTGCTGAAGGGTTGGTGAAATTTCTCCAGTACTTATGTGCCATGTGCCCAGATAAAAAATGGTATACTTAGAAAATTTATATGCCCCTTTGAGCAAGTCTCTGGAAAAGCATCCACACAGTCATAAAAGGAACAATGATAAAATTATCAATATTAAAACAAAACATTAAAAACAATAAAGACCCTAGCAGGGCTTTCCCCGGGGCGCTGCGCCTCTGCACTGCTCGGGGAAGCCAAGGAGGGGGCGGGGCTTGGTCATGTGCCCGCCCCCTGGGCTCCTCACTCCCGGAGCTGCGCTCCTCTGCGCTCCCGCTCCAACGGACCCCTGGTCTCCTCCATCTGAGCAACTGTTCATACGCACTTAAACGCTTTGTGGATTGTGTTGTAAATCATCACAATAACAGAGTAATTTTGTGCATAGATAGGCTGGCCTGAACCCCATGAAATCCACAGGCTGGAATACAAGACTCACTGGAAAATACAGTAATACTAGAAACAGTAGAAGGCGGCAGGAAAAGAAGAAGGCCCAACATGAGGTGGATTGACTCAATCAAGGCAGCCACGTGAGGCCTACAGTCTGGAGGGCCTGAGCAAGGCTGCTAATAACTGGGCATTTCGGAGGTCATTAGTTCAAAGGTCATTAGTTCAAAGTCAGAAGTGACTTGGTGGCGCATAGTTGTGAGTATTTGAACTCAATTGTTTTGTAGATCGGGACTGCACATTATCGTTCTTCTTTCAGAGATGGTCAGCGTGAGTGAAAAGACAAAACGGTGAAATTCTTTTTTGATGTCTTCTGAACAGCCCTATAGCAACATTTAGCAAATCTGGTGTTTGGATGGGACATTGGTTCATTGGCAAATATTTCGCACTGGTCTAGTTCTTTATTCCTAGGGCCTTCTTCTCAGTTTTTTGGAGTAGGTCATCTGGAGTACGTCGCACTGCAATAGGCTGCTTTGTTCTTCCAGGCATTCGAAGACATCTACCTTGAAGAGAGAAAGAACGTTAAAACCATGTTGGAATATGCCGACCGTATCTTCACTTACATTTTTGTTCTGGAGATGCTTCTGAAATGGGTAGCTTACGGCTTTAAGAAGTACTTCACCAATGCCTGGTGCTGGCTCGATTTTCTCATTGTCGATGTAAGTATGGCTCTTCCTTCACGATGGATTCAAGAATGTTGTGGAATAAGTTTGGTTTTGAGCTATAATACATTTCTCAGACTGAACGTGGTTTGGGTTACACCAGGGACCCCCAATATGGTACCCGCGGGCACCGTGGAGCCCGCTGACAGCTTTGCTGGTGTCCACCAAGTGTTTTTTTTTAGAAAGTGGGCAGGGTCAGTGCTTCTGATTGGCCACTGGAGATTTGATTTCCTGTGCAGATTTTTAAAAACATTGCTTGGACAGCAGTGGCCACTACAGCACAAGAATCTTCGCTGTGTGACAGTAGGCAAGCTGGGACAGCCATTTTGTAGCTGGCTCCGCCTCCTGTGGCAGCCATTTTGTAGCTGCGCCCATCGCACTGTGTCAGAACTCCAAAGGTGCCCATTGACTCAAAAGGTTGGAGCCCCTGGGGTTACATCTACTCCTACTTGGGGCAGCTTGGGAGGAGTTCCTGGGTGTCAGCCATTCTTCCCAGAGTAGAACGAAGGTTGCCGATCCCAAATCTTGTCCCCTTTTATATCCCTTGAACCAAATGCCTGGACTGTATATACTCCTTTAACACCATGCTGAAATGTAGGGCTGGGTTGATTCGCAACGGCCGACCCCTTTGCCATTCCCAGGGCTCATTTCGTAGCAGGAGCTCCTTTGCATATTAGGCCACACCCCCTAATGTAGCCAATCCTCCAAGAGCTCACAGAGCTCTTCTTACAGGGGCTACTGTAAGCTCTTGAGCGATTGGCTACATTAGGGGTGTGTGGCCTAATATGCAGAGGAGCTCCTGCTAGGAAATGAGCCCTGGCCTTTCCTCAATTTGAGAATGCTTAGCTAATGTGAAAGGCTTCCGTTCAGAAGAGGGAGAGCGATGTTGTACTAGAACGACTGACAGAAGAACTAGAAGCAATGGAAGCCAGTTTAGAGGAATCAAAGGAAGCAAACTTAGGCTGGTTGCAAAGAGACGCATTGTGAGATGCATCATGGCAAATACCATTATCCAAGCTGGGTGGATGAACCTCCACCCCAGCTTGGATAATGGTATTTGCCAAGAAATACTTTGGGGGGTGTGCGGCTTCACTGTGTTTGGTGTTGAGAGCCAGTTTGGTGTAGTGGTTAAGTGCGCGGACTCTAATCTGGGAGAACCAGGTTTGATTCCCCACTCCTCCACTTGCAGCTGCTGGATGACCTTGGGCAAGCCATAGTTCTGTCAGAGCTGTTCTTGAAAGAGCTCTCTCAGTCCCACCTACCTCACAGGGTGCCTGTTGTGGGGAGGGGAAGGGAAAGGAAATTGGAAGTCACTTTGAGACTCCCAGTGAGTGAAGGGCGGGGTATAAATCCAATCTCCTCCTCCTCTTCTTCTTCGGATGAGCTTTAGGAGGAGGAATAATTGACAATGTTTGCTATTGCCGGGTGTCAGTTGGTTCTTGAAGCTTCTTTTCACTCTGTCATTCTGTGCATGGCTGCTTCATGGGCCGTTCACAGGATAAAGTTCACTTCCAGAAACCTGCCCCCAAATTTTAAGTCCCTACACATTTTGGGGGTTTTTAACTACAAACTGCCATCAGGTCTCGGCTGCCTTACGGTGACTCAGTTGTCTTAGGGTTTCCAAGGCAAGAGATGAGCAGAGGTGGTTTCCCCTTGCCTGCCTCTGCGTAGCAACCCTGGACTTCTTTGGTGGTCTCCCATTGACCAGGACCAATCCTGCTTCCCAGATTCTGATTTCACAGTCTAGATTGGGGTACTACATTGCAGATCCTGAGCAAAGGATTTGGGGGGGGGGGTGGCAGTAGGGTTGCCAGCCCCCCCCAACCCCTGGGGGAGTAGTGTTGCCACAACCTTGTTGAGAAACTCCTGGAAGTTTGGGAATGGAGCCTGGCGAGGGCAGGCAGGGCCGGTGCTACCATAAGGCGAGGTTAGGCGACTGCCTAAGGGCGCAGAACCCTGACAGGCGCAGAGGCCAGCAAGCAGGGTGAGGACGATGGGGAGAACAGCCCTGACTACAAGCAGGAATCCTCGTCTTTGTGTTTTTCATTCTTCCTAAAATGCATTTATGTTTGAAAATTGGTGAGCACACCGGGGGGGGGGGGGGGGGGGACGGGACGCCAGAAGGTAGCCTCGCCTAGTGTGCAAAAAAGCCTGGCACCGGCCCTGAGAGCAGGGACCTCAGTGGGGTTCAATGCCATAAATTCTACCGTCCAAAGCATCCATTTGCTTCATTAGAACTGATCTCTGTAGTCTGGAGGTGAGCTGTAATCCTGGGCAATCCTCAGGTCCCACCTGGAGGCTGGCATCCCTAGGAGTGGGGGACACAGAAAGCTCTTTAAAATCCCAAGGGAGGCGTTTATGCTAAAGTAGGGACAGGTATTGCTTGGTTTTATAGGGGTTATTAGGTATTATTATAAGTATGACTGTTTTAACTATCAAGTAGGTGTTGGATTTAGTTTTTGGGTTGGAAAATTGGATTATTTATCGCGGTTTGATCTGTTATTTTGAACTGCTGTTTAGACTGTAAAAACAGTATATCTCTGGGCTGCTAGTTCATGGGTGCAGGGAGGGGGTGGTGAGTGGAATGACTAGTCAGGCCCATAGCTAAGGGGGGGCTTTGGGGGGCTCTGCTCCCTTTCTTAAAAACACAGCCCCACAAGAATTCCTCCTGTAAACGTTTTTTTCAACCATTTAAAAACATTTTTTAAAAGGCGTGTTCTCTTTTAAGCAGAGTGGGGTGCTGTAGTTGACTAATCCCCACACTGAGCAAGGGGGTTGGAGTAGGTGACCTCTAGGATCCCTTCTAATTCTGTGTCAAGAAACTGGTCTCCTTTAAGAGAGCTTTTCTGCCTAAGTGTTAGCTTTCTTGACTATAAAGTCACCACCCCCACCTGCTGGCTTGTTCTCAGAATTGTTGCTGAGGCTGGCAGAAGTGATTAACTTGCAGCAGCTAAGAACTGTCGTCTAAAGTGTCTGACAGCTGCAATTTAGAGATCCATCCTGGTAACAGCTTTCTGTTGGCTAAATGGCTTTTCTTTCTGCACTGAGAACTTCAGCCCCACCAGAAAAAGATTTGCCCCACAAGCCACAAAGTCCTGGCTATGGGCCTGGCTCTAGTCAACAATGGGAGTGCTTATTCCAGGCTGGAGATCAAAGGGATTGGGGATAGAGGGAGGTATGGGAGTGGGGGAAGGGAAGGAAGTGGAGATATGGTCATGCTCAGTCCGTTTCCAGCCTTCATCCCATCCTGAGATATGTCAGTGAGAAGGCTAGGAAAATGGACCCTCCTTTGACACTGATGTTGTGCAAGGTCCATTATTAATAAGTATGCAATGCTGCAAAACTATTTTGCAGTGCATTATATAAAGCTGGCATTCATAAATGTGACCTGGACACAGGAGGGTGAAACAGTCACCCTGAAAGAGCTGGCCCTACCAGGTTTCTCGGTCCTTCATCAGTCCCAAACAGAAGGGTGGACAGGGGTGGCCATACTCATCCTAGAATGTTCCTTCAGAGCATTCCGCGTCCCAAAGATTGCCAGTATTACCATTCCTGGTGTGGGAATTGTGTTTGGTCTTTAGTGCTACCGTACTCAAATCTTGCACTTCGGCCACAGACCAGCACGGCTCGTCACTTGAAAAGATGGTAGAATAGGTATCATCTGAACGTTAGAAGAAGTTTCCTGATGATAATAGCAGTTTGACTGACTAGAGGTCTTCAAGAGGAGGCTGGCTTGGACAACTCTAGCTATGGATTCCCTGTACTGAGTAGGGTGTTGGAATGTATGGCATATATAAGCTTCTTTCCAACTCTAGGACGGTGTGACTTCCCCAGGAGTATCTCGGGAAGATTTAGCATATTTGTGACTTCAGCTAATGGCCGAGAAAGTGCTTCTGAATATGAGAAGAGCTCTCAGAAGGTGTTAAGTACCGCCACTGCTATAAATAGAGGACTTCAGTTCCCCAAGAAGAATGAAGCGTTGCCCATCGCATCACTTAGCGTCAATATGGATTGTTCTGGCTGCTCAGTTGTAAACAACTTCAGTTGCCTTCTGCATCCATCACGCCTGTGTCAGTAAACTGCGGCTCATTATTATACTTCTGTGATGATAATTACTCATCGTCATCACCAACCGTGGGAATCCAAGCTCATTTGCCAAATATCTCGCAAACCACTTCTGTAGGTCATGTAGGTCAGCTCTTTTCTTCAGCAGGGAGCGGGCCCACTTTTGAGTTCTTGGCTCGGATTGGATTTGAAGTCGGGGCTTCCTCATCTGTAGCTGGGCCTCCGGGGCACTGTGCCACAACTGTTCAGCATTCTCTAGGTCCCGGTCACACAAGCGAGATAATCCGGGTGGGAGATGAGGCTTTTTGCGCCGGAGCAAAATGAAGCGCAGTATCACGATCACACAGGGTTTTGTAAATGTGGGCATAGCCCGCCATTGCGTGATCAGATGCATCCGCGGGTGAGTCGGAGGGGGTTGCTGTTTTTTTCAGATTCGCTTAAACGGGGGATTGATGGATTGCACCTCCACCCTGATGCACATACTGAGAAGGGGGAAAAACAATGCCATGGCATCGAGATAGCCTGATCAGACTATCCGGATGCCATGAGTGTGCACTGGAGCAATCACACAGGGAAAAGTCCATCTGTGGCCCGTAGCAACCCGTTTGCTACTGGACTTTCCCTAGTATTTTTTTACTCCGCATCTTCGGCGGGGCAATACAGGTTGCCAACAGGTGCAGGACGGTTGCCAGATGTTTTCATGTGATCATGCCCTTAAAATCCGGCCAGCATTCGTGCCTACCGCACGGCTAATTCTGTGTGTGATTTGGGTCTTTAATTTATTTTTTTACCATGGAGAAAGTGCACAAAATCAGGCTACAGTGATGGCCCCCGTTCAGTTGGCATTCTACTTTGTTGAGTACTTGATCAACCCAACCCCATGTGGAAACTTCACAAGCCCACCACACGCCATGACTTAGCAGAAATTCCTGCCAGCAAATTACTTGATTGAAATCAAACAGTATCACATGAACGACAGAGCTGCTTTATAATGCCTTGGTCCATCAAACTCAGTATTGTCTGCTCAGACTGGCAGCAGCTCTCCGATGCAACAGGCTGAGATCTTACCCAACCTGATCCCTTTAACAGAGATGCCAGGGATTGAACCTGGGACCTTCTGCCTGCCAAGCAGATGCTCTGCCACTGAGCTACAACCCCTCCCCAAATACATGAATATATGAAACTGCCTTATATAGCATCAGACCATCAGTCCATCGAAGTCAGTATTGTCTACTCAGACCAGCAGCAGCTCTCCAGGGTCTCAGACTGAGATCTTTTGCATCACCTATTGCCAGATCTGCTGGGGATTGGACCTGGGGCCTTCTGCATGCCAAGCAGATGCTCTACCACTGAGCCACAGCCCCTCCCATTAAAAGGTCAGGGAAATCTGACTCACTTCTCAAAACAGGTGCTTGTGGGCATTCTTCCTTTTCTCCATCTATTTACCCAGCTCTGGGCTGGGTCTTTATTTGAACATGCAGAAGCAGCAAAACCCATTCCATCGTTCTGGATTACTGCAACAGATTCTCACTTGAAAGAGCTGTTATCATACGTCAGCTGAGGGCTATTTTTGTCCAGTAGGGAATCCCTGAAGGATGAGATCTGACAATGGACTCCAAGACATCATAAACAAAAAAAGTGCCCATTTTGCCAAAACGAAAAACCAATTTAAAAATTAGAAACTATTCACAGAGCAGCAGACCAGCTGAGACCGAAAAATGGCTAGCCAGCAAAACACAGAGAGAAGAAAACAAGACAGCTCTTGACAAAAATCCCTCTCTTGATTTCTACTGGCTGCCTTACCTGACATGACCTCTCTTTGGAGTGTTCCCATTTCTGAAATGCTGAAACCGAGCTTGTAAAAAGGTTACTGAGTGGGGAAAAAATGTCAGACCATAGCTGTATCTTTTCAGAATCTGACTTTGAACATTCTCTCTATCATCCTGCGAATCCTTTCCAGGTTTCAGAAACTGGCCAAATAAATACCAGTTTCCCGTGTACTGTGGGTTTTATTTGCCCTCATCAGTTTCCTATGCGTCTCCCCTTACATTCCACTCTCCTTTCTTTCCGGTCATCCCTTTTCTTAAAAAAAGATAGATTCCAAGTTTACCGCCGAGCCGATTCCTGATTTTGTTTCCGATACCCGAGTTAGGGAGAAATCACGATTAAGAAGCGAAAGTAACTTTGTGGCCTGAAGGCCTCTTCACACATTCCTTTTTTGCCGGGTGGGCGCCTAACATTTTCAAACGTGTACTCGTAAAAAGACTCTGGAAAAGCTGCCAACATGGTGTTTGAAAACAGGCACATTAAGATCCAAGCTAGATGGTGCTTGTGACACATGTGGGGACACAGGTGCCCGTCCCAACTCATTGCCCTTAAGAGATGTGCAGGTTACCTTAAATTTGCTCCATTGCACCATCAGACTGTGGAACACTGCAACCCGGGAGTAGGGATTTCTCTCCTGGGGCTGCATTTGCCAGTGGAAACAGTTCCAGGGGCATCCTGTTTTCCCCTTTCACTGTCTGCACGTGTCCCCGACTGTGCCTCTTTGTCAAATGCAGACTCCAGTGTTCATATCGAGGATGTTTAGAGTCACCGCTCCTGTTTTTGTGTGACCATAGCAGTGCCATTCCTGCCGATACTTCTACTCCATGTAGCTGAGCGCCAATTCTCAACTAGTTTCACTCCCTGGATGTGTTTCATTGCAGGGATTTGGCCGATCCTGAGTGCTGATCTTTTTCAATGCGCTGCATCCGGAAGCGCTCTTATTAAACAGGAATCATCTATCAGGGGTCGCATCCATGTGGGAACACTCGCCCTGTGCTTCCCACATGTTACTTTGTGGATCACTTGTCGCTCAAACAGTGACACCTCCCCCACCCCACCCCCGTTTTTGCAGCAAATGATCAGGCGCCTTCCCAAATTGTTTCCTGGAAAGCTCTGTCTGTTCCAGGGTTTTTATGTTAAATTTAGAACGCCTGGCTGCCATACAAGATGGGAGGGGGGAGAAAGCACACAAACCCGCATACATACAAGTCTGGATGAAAAAGAAAGTCAGTCACACATTGCAAGGGAAGCCTACGGGCTACTGACATCTTCTTCAGGAATTAGACTGAGTGCCCCCCTTCCGCTGAATCATCTTTACAAAAAAAAACACCCCATACGAGGGTAAATATATTGATGCTTTGTAATTGTTTTCTGAATTTCTTTCCCCTGTTGATTAGTAAAGATGGAGGTTTGTATTGCCTTGGCAGTAATTGTGCAATCTGCCGTAATCAGTTGTTCTCAAACAGCTATCCCCGGAACTTCAATTTGTGTATTTTTTTCCCTCTTCCCCCTTGAAAGAAAGTATTGAATTTTCAACACATCGTTGTTGTTCTCAAACAGCTATCCCCGGAACTCAATTGGTGTGTTTTTTTTCCTTCCCCCTTGAAAGAAAGTATTGAATTTTCAACACATCTCTTTTGTAAGAGAAGAATAGGGCAGGCTGGTCGGAGAACAATGGGGTGTCATTCGTAACAATGGACCCGCTCCGGTGGGGGTGCCTTTCACGAGTGCTGAGTAAGAGAGATCCAGAGGTGAAACACACGGAGTTTTCCTTCCCTAGCTAGAAGATCAAATCAGTCAATCCTAAAGGAAATCAACCCTGACTGTTCCCTGGAAGGCCAGATACTGAAGCTGAAGCTCCAATACTTTGGCCACCAAATGAGAAGGGAGCACTCACTGGAGAAGACCCTGATGCTGGGAAAGATTGGAGGTCAAAGAAGAAGGGGACGGCAAAGGATGAGATGGCTAGACGGTGTTATCGATGCAACGGACATGAAGGCCAGATCCTGAAGCTGAAGCTCCAATACTTTGGCCACCAAATGAGAAGAGAGCACTCACTGGAGACGACCCCTGATGCTGGGAATGATTGGAGGTCAAAGAAGAAGGGGACGGCAAAGGATGAGATGGTTGGACAGTGTTATCGATGCGACGAACATAAAGGCCAGATCCTGAAGCTGAAGCTCCAATATTTTGGCCACCAAATGAGAAGGAAGCACTCACTGGAGAAGACCCTGATGTTGGGAAAGATTGGAGGTCAAAGAAGAAGGGGGCGGCAAAGGATGAGATGGTTGGACAGTGTTATTGTTGCGACGAACATGAAATTGAGCAAACAATGGAGGACAGGAGGGGCTGGCGTGATGTGGTCCATGGGGTTGCGAAGAGTCGGATACGACTGTGCGACTGAACAACAACAAAAGCTACACAATACATTGTTCCAAAGAGAAGCTTAGATCCCCAGGCCCTTTACAGATTGGGACAACAGTATACAGGGAATGGGCCAGAGCATTCCCCCTGTTTAGGGTTACCATTCCCTCGTATCCCAAGGTCCTGTTGTTCACTGCCACTCCAAGAGAGAAGAAGAGGGGGAGACTTCTGTACCCCACTTGTCTTTACCCTCAAGAGTCTCAGAGCATCTTAAAATTGCCTTCCCTTCCTCTCCCCACAACAGGCATCCGGTGAGGCAGGTGGGGCTAAGAGAGTTTTGGGAGAACTGTGACTGGCCCAAGGTCACCCAGCAGGCCTCATCAGGAGGAGGAGTGGGGAATGAAACCTGGTTCTCCAAATTAGAGTCTGCCACTCTTGACCACTACACCACATTGGAAGCTGGAGGGGGCAAAAATTAAAATCCAGCAGTGTAATGTTACAGCACTTCTGGTGAAAATGCGGAATTAACTTAGGGTAGCTCTAGGGCTAGGGTTGCCAGACCTCCACCGGGTCCAGGGGAACCCCTGCTTTCGCTGGTGCTGTCCTACCCCCAACTGGACCAAAGGCGACATGATGACATCACTTGGAAGTGACAACATCATGTCACCAATGTCATGTGGCAACACTCTAGTTTTTGGGCAAAACTCTATCATAACATTGGCTACAAACCATAGAGTTTTGCCCAAAAACTAGAGCATCACCCCTCTGATGTCAGCCAAGGATCCCCCTGCTGGCTGGACCTGGAAACCCTGTCTAGGACTTGCCGGAAACTCTGTGGTGATCCAAAACAGCTGGGCTCTGTGCATAACAGCAATCTAGTTAGCGCACTGAATGAGGAATAATGTGCACACGCTAAGATGCAGAGTGATATGTGGGCTACCATCCAACCTGAGTGTTTGGAAAATCCTGTCCCTTGTGAAAATGACATGACTTCATTCGCAGCTAAAAATCTGAAACATGCAGTGCGCATTTGAAGTGGAAAGATCTACAGAAATACTAGGGGTGGCCTTCCTTTTATTTATTAGCTTCATTGACCAAAGGTCTTAAACCAGGCGTACAAACAGCTGCTTCAAAACACATCTATATATCTAATTCCGAAGTGGCCCCCTCCGTGCGAATATCTAAATCCGTGCAGGGGGGCACTTGGGGGGGAGGTTTTTCTGCGTACGTGGGGGACTCTCCACATTTGCAGAAAAATCCAAAAACTTTCAAAAAATATTTGGGGGATATTTAAACCCCCCAAAAATAAAAGAGCGGGGGGGGGGGGCGGAGGAACGTCAGCCAAGTGGGGGCGGAGGAACGTCAGCCAAGTGGGGGCGGAGGAGTGGCCGTCAACTTCTCTCCCCCCCCCCACGAGTATCACAGGTCCCCCCCCTTCTTGTTACATGTAATTACAAAATTATTTAGACCAAACGTTTTAGGAATAGAGACAGAAATGACTGTGCTATGGAGCAGATGGTCACGGAACCTACCTGGGGAGAGGCGATCCTGGATTTGGTCCTAAGTAACGCCCAAGACCTGGTGAGAGATGTAAAAGTGATTGCACCACTTGGGAACAGTGACCATAATGTTATTGAGTTCCAACATTTGTATAAATAGGGAGTTGCCCAAAAAGACTGACACAACCACTTTTAACTTTAAAAGGGGTAACTTCTCTGATATGAGGGGATATGCGAGGAGAAAACTGAAAGGAAAAGTAGAAAGGGTCAAAACCATTGGGGGAAGCTTGGAGACTATTTACAATTACAATCCTAGAGGCTCAGAGAAAATATATACTGCAGGTTAGGAAAGGCACAAATAGGTATAGAAAAAAGCCTGCATGGTTAACAATAAAAGGGAGAAAAGTGCTTCTTTCTAGACCTGCTCTATCCCCTGCATAATCTTATAAACCTCGATCATGTCACCCCTCAGCTGTCGTTTCTGCAAGCTAAAGAGCCCCCAGCGCTTCAGCCTTTCTTCATAGGGAAAGTGTTCCAATTCTTTTATCATTTTAGTTGCTCTTGTCTGCACTTTTTCCAATGCTATAATAAAATAAAACAGAATAAAATAATTCTTCCGCAGATGTTCCCTACGCAGTGTTGAGTGCAGGGAAAGAGGGGGGAAATTCCACGTCCTCATCATCATCAGTGTGGTTCCCCATCTACCCAGGGAGAGATTTGTCGTCCTTAAAACGCAAACTCACAGTCAGTGGTGCTAAAAGAGGCATTTACTAATTAGCCTGCAGGCAATGCCTGTTTTCTGTTGGGAAGTTATTGACGCAAGGTGATTTAACAGAACCCGATGTGCCTCTCAGAAGTGCTGTCTCATCGGTTCCCGCGTTAACATAGCGGGGCTCATTCTTTGTTGCAGCTGGGTGGCCGCAGTCTGTCTCACTTTCATTTGCCCTTGCGCGTTTTTTTGTTATTGCTGTCAAGAAGACCCCATAGGGCTTTCAAGGCACGAGATGAGCAGAGGTGGTTTGCCCTTGCCTGCCTCTGCGTAGCGACCCTGGGCTTCCTGGGCGGTCTCCCATCCAAGCACTAACCAGGGCTGACCCTGCTTAGCTTCCGAGAGCTGATGAGATCGGGCTAGCCTGGTCTACCCAGGTCAGGGTCCCCTGAGCGTTAGAATTAGCTATTCCTCTTCTCCCCAAAGCATTAATCGAATGTAAGAGAATCGGCTTAATTTTACTACATTCCACTTGTCTGGTCACAGAATGTGAGTTACCTTCACGGGTCTCAGTCTGGTGTAGTGGTTAGGAGCGCGGACTCCAATCTGGTAGAACTGGGATTAATTCCCCACTTCCTCCATATGCAGCTGCTGGTGTGACCTTGGGTCAGTCACAAGTTCTCTCAGAGCTGTTCCTCTCAAGGGCAGTCCTCGAAAGAGCTCTCTCAGCCCCACAGGGTGTCTGTTGTGGGGAGGGGAAGGGAAAGGAAATTGGAAGCCACTCTGAGACTCCTTTGGGTAGTGAAGGGCAGGGTATAAATCCAACCTCCTCCTCTTCTTCTTCCTCCTTCTCCTCCTCTCCTCTCTTTCTCTCACTCTCTCACAAGTAGAAAGTATGCAGAACTGCCTACGGATTTTTCAATGCCATCGCCCTAGAATAGAAACATTCCTGAGAATTGAGCCATTCCTGATAGGAAACCAGACACCCATCTGTTGAAAGGGGGGCGGCAAGACCACTATCCCTCAGGAACTGTTTTCTGTGTCCTCAGCTGTTCGTGCATCGGCAGAGCTTCCTGCTCTTAAAAACCTTCTTGCTTCCTGCGCTTCTCTCATTTGCTCCACGTTTCCCCTCTTAGTGGCAGCCTTTCAGATATATGAACAACAAATGGGTCATCATACCTAACAATGCCCACTTCCGTTTCCCTTTTACACACACACAAAAAGATCAGGGGCCATAACAAGTTCAGCAGAACTGGTTTTCGTAGCTTGCCAGGGTCATCATGGAATAAGAATTGGAGGGGGGGGGGAGTTGGAAAGTGCCATCAAGGTGCAGTTGACTTCTGGGAACCCCATAGGTTAGGCTTTCCTGGGCTATCCATGTCAGGGCAATTCAAATTGACCCAACTGGGATTAGTTTAAAGCTCAGTGAAGACAAAAACACAAGTGAAGGGCAGAGAATCTCTGCTTATTTATTTATTGTGGTATTTAGAAGAAGAAGACGAGATTGGATTTATACCCCGCCCTTCACTACCTGAAGGAGTCTTAGAGCAGCTTACAATCTCCTTCCCCTTTCCCTCCTCACAACAGACACCCTGTGAAGCAGGTGGGGCTGAGAGAGCTCTGACAGAAACTGCTCCTTTTTCAAGGACAGCTATGCCAGAACCAGGGGTCATTTCGTAGAAAAAGAGGTGCAGGAGCTCATTAGCATAACTAATTTGCATATGCCACACCCCCTAACATACTGGAAGTGTGTCAGAAGGCAACACCCACCCCTCAGGCTCCACACCACAGGTGAGTGAAACTGCCATCCAATACTTTGTGCAATAAAAATAAGCGTAAAGAACACACCCCCATTCTCTTCCTGCTCCCTTGAAACCATTAGGTTTCAAATAGACTTGAGATACCCAGGACATGTGCACCACCCATCCCTTCCCCTTCCCCTCCCCACAACAAGACACCCTGTGAGGTAGGTGGGGCTGAAAGAGGTCTTTTGAGAACTGCTCATGAGAGAACAGCTCTGAGAGAACTTGTGACTGGCCCAAGACTTGCGATAATGGCGGACGCTCTCCTCCGCAACTGCGGGGAGAGCGATCCGTACCCGGTGGGAAGAAGGGGCTCTGGACTGGTGCCGAGCCCCCAGAGACCCCAGTGAGGGGGCTCTGCCTGGGGTGGCACGAAGGGGATCTCTCCCTACGGTGGCGATCGAGGGATCGAGATCCCTTTTCATCACCCCCATAGGTTCCCCCGCCGTGGGAGCCGTATGGCTGAAAGCGCAAATCCGTGAAGCAGCAGAGAGTGCGAAGCAATGAGGCTGGAACTGACAGTTACGCATGGAGAAAACGTGAGTCTGAAGTAAGAAAAGCAGAACACAGCGGGAAGAAGGCGGGAGGAAACCCACCCACCCCCTCTCCGGGACTAGCGTACTTATGAGACTCTTTACGTGGCGTTACTGCAGGAATAAAAGCCCATCCACCTTGCTAGATGGCAGCATCGCTCACTTGGAGATATAAACTTTAGAAGGACATAAGTGCTGTTTGAAAATTTGCTCCTTTCGTTCATCTTATCTATCTATAAATAAAGAGCGTAGCCTCAACAATGACGGGGAAACCGAAACCTTCCCCCAAACTAGGAAGTACAGCTCCGAGTTCAAAGGTTGATACCACGGAGATGAGTGCGGTGTTCTCCTCGTTATTGCGACCTCTAGTGGACCAAATGACAGCTCTCAACGTTAAGATGGACAAAATGCAGCTAGAACTAAAAGAGTCGAATAAATCCACAGAGAAGCTGCAGCGAGAACTTCTGGAAGTAAAAACTTCAGTAAAAAACCAAGACGCAAGACTGCAAAAGGCAGAGAAGGAAAAGGCCTTCCACCACGATCAGCTTTTGAAATTACAAATGGAAAGATCGAATTTTTTCCTAAGACTTCAGAATGTGCCAGAAAACACAGGAGAAGACCTTAAAAATTTGCTAAGTGAAGCATTTGAACCAGTGACAGGCATGAAAGCAGCGGATATAAAAAGCGATATGGATATGGTTTACAGAACCTATCCAGATTATACTAAAAAGAAAAGCCTGCCTGGTGAAATTATGATAAGGTTCTCCAAAAAATCTACAAGAGACGTGGTGCTTAGGACCACAAACAAAGCAGCTCTGAAGATCCTGGGAGAAGAAGTAAAAGTGATGAAGGATATCCCATTTGAAATAAGGAAAAGAAGGAAAGCCTATGGAAAATTGACATCTTGGCTCCAGTCTGAGTCTATCATCTATCGTTGGAATACTCCAGAAGGACTATGCTTCAGCATCAAAGATAAGAAGTATAAGATTGACTCTGTTCAACAAGCGAAAAAATTTCTGGAAAAAAGCAAAGAGCAGAAAACTGGGAGAGACTCAGATGGTTCACTGGCCTCGCAAGAAAGCATGTATGGATTTGATAGCTCAAAGAGTGAAGAAGAAGTGTCTGACTCGGAAAAAGGAGCTGCAGCTCCAAAAGTAGTTGAGACTGTTAAGACAAGAAGAGGACGAAAGAAGAAATAGTGATTAAACTGTTTTATTAAGCATTGCACTTATGTAGTACAAATTGTTTAACTAACCGTATTTCTCTAGGTGGGCGTACCTGCCAAATAGTTTTGATATTTTTTATAGTAGCAGTAACAAGTAATTGAAATATATCCAAGGTTCTAAATGCTTCATAATTATATTATGTAATAAGGTAGTATTAAGCAAATGATAAAGTACTCTCTGTATAAGGTATATGTAGCTTAGATTGTAGCGTAATAGTTGTAGTTATAGGGAAAAATCAATAAAAATTTATAAAAAAGAAAAAGAAAAAAAAAAGAAACCATTAGGTTTCAAATAGACTTGAGATACCCAGGACATGTGCACCACCCTTCCCTTCCCCTTCCCCTCCCCACAACAAGACACCCTGTGAGGTAGGTGGGGCTGAGAGAGGTCTTTTGAGAACTGCTCATGAGAGAACAGCTCTGAGAGAACTTGTGACTGGCCCAAGGTCACACCAGCAGCTGCATGTGGAGGAGTGGAGAAGCAAACCCGGTTCTCTTAAATTAGAGTACAACTCCTGACCACTACACCAAACTGATGGGGTGGAAGCTGCTGAAGGGTTGGTGAAATTTCTCCAGTATTTATGCGCCATGTGCCCAGATAAAAAATGGTATACTTAGAAAATTTATATGCCACCTTGAGCAAGTCTCTGGAAAAGCAGCACACAGTCATAAAAAGAACAATGATAAAATTATCGATATTAAAACAAAACATTAAAAACAATAAAGGCCCTAGCAGGGCTTTCCCCGGGGCGCTGCGCCTCTGCACTGCTCGGGGGAGCCGAGGAGGGGGCGGGGCTTGGTCATGTGCCCGCCCCCTGGGCACCTCACTCCCGGAGCTGTGCTCCTGTGTGCTCCCGCTCCAACGGACCCCTGGCCAGAGCTATGGCTTGCCCAAGGTCACCCAGCAGGTGCAAGTGGAGGAGTGAGGAATCAAACCCGGTTCTCCCAGATTAGAGTCCGCGCACTTAACCACTACACCAAACTGAACTCGCCTTTCCCTGTTGGCTCGAAGTGGCGCATCATCCCAATATTAAAAGCACATAGAAAATGTCAGGGCCGGTGTCTGTGTACACTCAGGTGGGGCAGGGCCCAGGGTTTCTGGCAGGGCCCAGGGCTGCCCTCCTGCCCGCTCACTGTGTGGCACAGTGCCACTGGGGAAAGGGCTGCAGGCAGCTGTGACCACGGATAGTGGGAATGCTTGTGAGCAGAGATAGGAAGCCTGGGGCTGTCTTCCGTCTTTGTCAACAGTTGCCGGCCTTTGCAGGATCCTAAGAATACACACCTAACAGGGTGTCAATCTGAGCACGCGTGGTGCATTTTGAGGTTTCGGCAGTGTTGCCAACCTCCAGGTGGGGCCTGGAGGTCTCTCAGAATGACAGCTTGATCTCCAGACTACAGAGGAGGAGATGGCTGCTTTGGAGAGCGGTCTGTATGGCATTGTATCCTGCTGAGGTCCCACCCCCCCCCAAACCCTGCTCCCTCCGGGATCTACATCTCCAGGAATTTCCATATCTGGAGACGGCAGCCTTAGAAGCTGCAACTTAACAGGACAGGCTGTTTTGTTAGTCCTGTAGGACGACAGCTCCATTCCAAAGATCCAGGAGGTCAATGGTCGCCGTTCAACTCAGAAGCTAGCTACATTGTCCTATTCGGTGGGTTTCAAGCAGTGGGATTCAGAACTTCAGTAGTGTCCCAGCTTCCTTTCGGGAATCCCTGAGCCTCATTTCATTTTTTTGGTTTTGTCCCCATGCAAATCAAACCTGTGTTGGATTCAGGCCAAAATTCTTAATGGCAGAACAGAACTTTCCTGCCTCCCCTTCCTCATCCAGCTCACGGACTTCCCCAAAAGGCTGCTTCTGGGGGACAGAATATCCCAAGAAATGACAGGGGGGGGGTCTCCATGGGGACGGGGGAACCTGTGGAAATAGCCAATTTAGTCTGGCTCCAAACCTTTATTTTTTTTTACACAATTTCCAGTTGTTGTCACATCAAATATTTTCCATTAAATTTCTCCAGTTTTAACGAGTATATTTGCGTCAGTTGCATACCAGTGGGATTTAACGTTCACGTGGCATGAAGTAACTTTTGAATCCTGGAAAAGCAAGAAAACAAACTGGGAGCATCCACAAAAAAAATGTGCAAAATGAAAAGGTTCCAGGGATGATGACATGTGGAAAGCAAAATAAGTGGAAAATATCACTGGGAATCCAGAGTGATGCTAATAGTGTGTCGGGGCGGAAGGAGATTAGCTTTCTTTGTCATTCATTGGTCATTCAGAATTCTACTTGCAATGTCTGAGAGTGCATTCAGACAGCCATTTTCCCCCTAATAGAGTTTGATTTCTGCTTTGGGAATCAGGTGGATTTGGGTTCTCTGACGATTAGTCCCCACAACCACTGCTGGTGAGACAAGCTAGATTTTCCTTTTAGCTGGATGGATTCAATCATGCGTTAGATCTTCTTCAGACAACCGAGTATTGCTTGACTACAGGTGCATGGGTGGGGGGAAAACTAGGGCCCAAATAACTCTTTCATGGCGGTGAGAATGAAAGGCGACTGCATGGGAGCAGCAGGATTACTTTGCATACAAGAAACCCATGACATTGCTGCTCCGATGCCCTGCCCACTTTTCGCACAGTTGTGAACGAGGATTCGGTCGCGCATGGCACCACGGTGGAGCAGCAATGTCACTTTGCTACAAACGTGTGACTCATGTTTAGTCGTAACTCACATTCTCACTACCAAGAAAGGTCACTGCCCCAAAAGGGCAGAACCCCCCCTTGACTGTGCTATTATCGCTGTGTGTTTTTGCTCATTTTGACCAGTAATTTCAAATTCCATTCGATCTGCACAGATTTCAGTAATTTGCCTGATAGCAACACTTTTCGGTTTTGACCACGTGGCCGCTATGAAATCTCTCAGGACGCTGAGAGCCCTGAGGCCCCTCCGAGCCTTATCCCGATTTGAGAGCATAAGGGTAAGGGTTGTCTTTCAGTGTCTATGAAGTGTGGCTTGCACCTGAAGTAACAGAACCCTCTCTTTTTTTCTTGCAGCATGTATACCATCAAGGCTTTCCTTACGGTGGCACGTGGTGGTCTCCGTGGCTGGCCCCCATCAGTCCAGTTAGACTTTCTTCATAGTCCTTTAGAATGGACCCGCACAAATTGTGATTCGCCAAGCCGAACAAAGCTCAGCAGCTATGTATTGTTTCGGGGGTAGCCATGTTGGTCTGCAGTAGAGCATCTTTGATTCCAATCCAGTAGCACCTTGAAGACCAATGGGATTTTCAGGGTGGGAGTTTTTGAGAATCCAAGCTCCCTTCCAGGTTTACAAAGGGAGCTTGGACTCTCGAAAACTTCTATCCCGAAAATTTAGTTGGTCTCTACGGTGCTACTGGACTCGAATCCAGCTGCTCAGAAACTTACTGGGGCATGCAAAAACAGGCTGTCTGACTGTATGTGACGAGCACCTGGCAGGTCACGATCCGTGGCTCGTTGTCTGCGTCTGGCTTGGTGGGCCACCAGTTGGGCAGGCCCATTTCGGAAGGACGACCATAGTAAACATATCTAATGACAGTGTGTTTGCGAGGGGAACAGGATATTGTGGAAATACGTTTTGAGTGACAATTTAGTTGGCATTGGCAACGCTCTAAAAAAAGGGTCGTAATAAACGGTTGGATCTTGTGAAACCTACAAGCGATCCATCTCGAGAGCACAAAATTACAGTGTTCGCATAATTTAATAATGGGAGAAGCACCCACGTCTCTGCTGCTTCTGTTCAGTTGCAAAAAGAGAGAGAAAGAGAAGGGGGAAAAAACCCCTAAGTCATTAACAAAAAGACTTTGCTTTTCCTTTACTGCCAACTTCTGATGCCTGTCAGAGCTCCATGTGGTCACCTTGAGGAAAGAAGACAACAGAACATGATGGAGATGCCAGCCAGGGAGACCAGTTGGTTAACGACTTCTGCGTCTCGTGGTGCCACCTCGAATATGGAAATCATTCTGCGTCTCGTGGTGCCACCTCAAATATGGAAATCAATGATTCTGTGTCCCAAACTGTTTCTGGAAAGAAGATTTTTATATGCCTGAATGCCGAATTAATAATATCACTTTCTCCCACCATTTAGGCTCTCCTTCATCTATTGATTAACCAGGTTTCTCTTTCCAGGCAAGGAAGCCAGAGAAGAAAAGCCCGCTGGTCGGATCTGTGCTAATAGTTTGGACTTCTCCTCTTTTGTGTCTCCATTCAGGTGTCATTAGTAAGCCTCATAGCTAATACACTTGGATACTCGGAAATGGGTCCCATTAAATCCCTTAGGACCCTCAGAGCTCTGAGACCCTTAAGAGCACTGTCACGATTTGAAGGGATGAGGGTAAGATTCAATTTAAAAAAACCCACAAGACCCATCATCAAAGTCCACCTGTCTATGAACAGCATGTGATGAAGGCCATTGTTTGTTTGTTTGTTTGTTTATTCATTCGTTCATTTATCTGTTATAATTTTGTTGTCATCGTCGTTTTCATCCCAGGCTACAAATGAAACAGTCGACCATGTTGAATGTTGCAAAAGCAAGATATCCTCCCCCTCCGCCTCTCCCCAACAAAAATTGTCTTAGTTTTGGCATGGACTGTTTTAGCATGGACTGACTCCCTGGTGGATTTTGTTCAGAGCTACTCCTGCTGCATGCCTTGTCTTGCAGCGGTTTTCAAACAGATTTCAGGTGGAGGCGACATCTGTCAGACAATTGTCCCTCGTTTGCAAAGTGCATCAAGAGAAATCTGTCAGGCTCCCTGGCTTCAAATAGGGCCGCAATCTGAGATTAAAGGGGCGGGGCCATTTTGGGATGAGAGGTGCCTTCATACTGTCTCATTCTGTGTAGCAGAACTGGAGCTTCCGTTCTTCTGCCCTGTTCTTCTTCTTAATTAGTATTTTCATGACAGAAGTCGTAAACCGTGAGACATCACATGCTAAAAAGGAAACCTATGTTTGCTACCTGAGTTACAATGGGATTGTACTACAGCCACCAAAAATTTAGCCACACACAGTTACTTGTTTGTCTTCATCTCTTAGTAACGAAGAAGACAGCTTCTAGAGAGACAGAGTCCTTCTTTAAGCAAGGGGAAAAGACCAATCCAGTGCTCAAATCTGAAAATTCGGGGGCAATCCGAAAGAATATGATCTGTTCAGTAAATTCAGTTAGTTCCACAAATAGAGGATGTTCCATGTGTGTAGTGTAGCCAGGAGATCCTATGATTGTTTGGCAGCCAGTTCTAGCTCTAGCTCACCATTTAGTGGTGCATAATGCAAATATGGCTGCCAGGTGATTGTAGGATCTCCTAGCCAGGGCTATTTTGGGGCAGGAACGCACAGGAACGGAGTTCTGGCTGGCTTCTGAGTTGGCCACGCCTACAGCCTCCCTCCTCCGGTTCCCCAGGCCCTTCACAAGCCATGGGCACCTGGGGAAGCCAAGCCGATCCAGGGAGGGAAGGCAGTTTAAACTGCCTCCCCTCCTCGGGTTCCCCAGGTGCCCCACAAGCCGCAGGGCACCTTGGGAAGCCAATCCTGGGAGGGAGCTGCGCTGTCAGAGGTGTGGCCTAATATGCTAATAAATTTCTGCTGTTGGGTGTGGCCTATTATGCTAATGAGTTCCTGCTGGGCTTTTTCCACACAAAAAAGTCCTGCTCCTAGCTATTTTACACACAAAGCTATACAATAATTATTAATTATTGGTTAGTACCACATCTGTGGAATACCCTTAAGCCTTCTTAACAACGTCGTCAATAACAATATAGCATGTTCCTTTGTAATTGGTTAACAGTAACCCTCTTAATATGTTCAGTGTATACGCATTCAGTTCTGGTTACGACATGCCTTATACTGAATCAGACCATCAGTCCATCGGGATCCGTATTGACTGCTCAGACTGGCAGTGGCTTTCCGGGGTCTCTGGCAGAAGTCCTTCACGTCACCTACTGCCTGTTCCTTTTCAACTGGAGACGCCAGGGATTGAACCTGGGACTGTCTGTGTGCAAAGCAGATATTCTGTCACTCAGCTACCCCTTCTCAGTGTTCACACGCACTCCAGGACTCAGATCCTACGCAGTGCAAGCCAAGTCATGCCTCAACAGGGCAACTTTTCCCACATCAGCTTTCTGTGACCCTTGAAATTATGCAACTGAGGGACTGAATTTTCTGGGACAGTACAAGGAAAGAAAGGGGGAGTGTGCAGTCAGAATTGGCAAAAACAGCCTTCAGCTCCTTTGCAAACAGAAATGCCATTTTGTCAGAGTAGCTGACCGATTTTGCCAGGTTGGCACCCTGCTCTTCGCAGAAAACGAATCAAAGGGGTAAATCAACAATTACCCAGATATAAATGCCTACCAGTCATTAATATAGCAGCCTAAAATCATCCAGACATCTGCAAGACACAATTTGAAAATACAGGTTGTGAAATCCTAGCGGCCATTTAACCAGCTTAATGGATGCAGGGCCGAACGAGACATTACTTTTTCGGCGAGTTGTATCTGGGTTTCGGTGACCCAACTGATGTTCCCTGCAGTCATGCAGAAGCCACAGGGATTATCGATTTAAAGATCAGAGGGAGTGCTTTTCTGCTTGGAACTGTGGCATGGGTGGAGGAGGGACTCCTGCCTCCTCCCCAGACCATTTTTAGAAGCTGAAACAGTCCCCGGCAGGGAGTTACTTACATAACTTTGGAACAGCTCCTTCTGATCTTCAAAAACGACATTCGCTGTAGCTACCGTGTGATTGCAGGGAGGACAAGTTCAGTTGGAGATACCCAGACACAACTCGCCCAATAACTTGACGCCTAGTTTGGCCCCCAGAATAAAATAATTTAACTTGAATCTGCAAAATCTGAGCATTTGGGAGCCTCTGTTTGGAAGAGAAGATCCAGGGTTTTTTTTGTTTGTTTCCTATCTTTCCAGGGGCTTGTCAGTGCTTGCCCCCAGAATGGCCCTTGAGTAGGATTTAGGGGTCAGCGTGGGCTGCACAGTCATGCATTCCCTTTCCCCAGTTCCTCTCCTGTCTTGCATAAATCCCTCCCAACCTTTGCATACAGTGTGTACACTGGCTCTAAGGGCCTAGCTAGGCAGATGCTCAAAAAGGCCATGATGGATCTTCTTGATGTGCAGGGGGCCACGTGGGGGAGGGAAGGAGAGGACAACCCTGCATGGTTTCACCAATCAGAACTGACTCCCCTCCCCCTTGTCCCCACCACGCCATTATTAGCCTTGGAAGGGGGAAAATGTGTCATATTTTCTGCTTTCAAGGGTAATAAGCAGGCCTACCAAGCCCTCGGTCATTCCGGGGGATCCCCCACCTCAAGTTCCTTTTGCCAACCACTGCTTGGAGAGGTGGCAGGGGATAAATTAAAATTAAAAATATTTTTTTAAAAAAAAAATTAAAAAATTAAAACTCACTGGCATGGCAAGCATGATGACATCACTTCCAGGTACAACCCGGAAGTGACAAAAGGTCGCTTCTGGCTATTCCTAGAGTTACCCGTTGGTACTTCTGCATGGTACTCAGAAGTGACGCCATTGTACTTGTCTTGGTGCCACCCTCAAACCACGTTCCCCTCCCCTCAACTTCCACCGGTTGGCTTGACAACCCTAGTAATAACAGGATGAGGAAGGAACCATTTCCAGTTGAGGAAACAATATGGGAGTAGAAGAGTTAACCGCCTCCGCTTCCCTACCCAGCCCTGGCCTAAATTCAGCCTCCACATCTGTTTTTTTTTTTTTTTTTAAATGCTGGAAGGATCCTTCCATGACTCTTCCAGCATTTGCATCTAGTTAGAGCCTAGAGTCCATCTTTTTCTGCTGCTCCTCTGGAAGTCTGCATGTGCCTCAGTCGTGTTGAAAAGAAAGGATCGAATGCAGCATTTTCTTTTCGATCATTCCCATGCAAGGCATGCGAGGGTTAGCCGGGGTGCATGTCCTGTCCTTCCTCGTGTCTGCCTCCCTCCCCTTCCATTTCATTGCACATGCTACTCATCTTTGCATAGTCGGCCTATGTGCATTTTTGGAAAGTTTGCATGCAAATATCTGGTGCCATCAGCTGGACCGGCCTCTTGGTGAATGGTGCCCTTTGCTTGAGAGGTCCCCTGGTCTGGGCAAGAAGTGTGTGAGAGCAGAGCACACACAAGGTGTTGAGCATCCTGCCTAGAGTTGGGGGCCTGGAGGTGGGGGAAAGGGAACTTGACGGCCTTCCATTTCCTGCCAGTCTTGCATTTCTGGGTTTTCAGACCTCCCTCTGTTTTCTAGAGTTTCAGTCTTGAGGCGAGTCAATTAAAGGTGGGGCAATTTGCACATCGTTCAAACTTGCAAGCAAAAGTGCAGTTTTCCCCATGCGGCCCATGCTGTCAGTTGCAAAAAAAAATGGGGGGAGGGGTAGATAAGCATTTGCGGTAAGCAAATATGGGGTTTTTTTCCTTTTAAAAAACCCACACGCTTGCAAATGTGACAAATTATCCTTTCTAGCGGATGTTTTGTAACAATCATGCAAGTGTTTGCAAAATAGTTTGCTATTAAGGCCATGGCATGCTCTGCTATCAGGCAGCTTTGCATCTGGAGATGGATACCTGAACACGCTAGTTCGCCGCCTTTGTGAACTTGGCACGTCTCTGTATCCAGCCAGAGACAGCTCTTCCGTCTAATGCCTACTTGTGCCATGTCTGCATCGATTATTTTCTGCTTGGTCATTGCCTATTTGGACCCAGAGTGTTTGCGGAATCAAGTGTTTTCTTTCTGAACAAAACATAGGACGAGAAATGTTCTTAGTGACAAACGTGCAGTTTAGGCTAGCCGTGGCTTGTTCTGAATTTTTCAAAGTTTTTAAGTATCTATCTTGCTTTTCTCTAGACAGAATGAAGGACAGGTTAGTGAGGATTAATGGAAGCTCCATGTACATCATACGGATTTGGGGGGGGGGGGGGGGCACTAATTTTTACAGGATTGAGGCAAACCACCATTTGCAGCACGCCTTGTGTTGGGCCTAGCCCCACTGTTGTTTCTGTTTTCTCAGATGGAAAACTGAGACTAACTGAACAAAGGTTAAGAGTCCCAGTCTTAGCTGTGATCTGAACCCAGGACTCTCATGTCCCCCCAACTGGCTCCCTTCTGTCCTTCCATGTACAGATGTCCCTACTTTGTCTCCCACAGTGGCGGTGTGGCAGAACAAGCCTGCCCTGGCCTGCAGGCCCTATTCCACCCTGCCCTCCAAGGTTTTTCCAACACCAGGAGAGGCTTCTCTCTCTCTCTCTCTCGGATCACCTGCCACCACTACCTAACCTTTGTAGGAATTGCCCACTGGGAGGTTCAAGATTCCCAACTTCCCTTCCAAGTTATGAGGCCTTGCCTCTGTTTCCTGCTGCCCAGCGCCTAGTCACCAAGGAGACCGTTTACTGCCTTGTGCGCTCCTGGAGGAATAGCCACTTGCCGACTGCCTGCCTTCCCCTGGTGGAGGTCTATGTGGTACAGAAAACCACTACCAGTATCAAAAGTTATAAAATTTCACAAGCATAATTTTAGCACAGCACCAGATTGAGCAAGGAATTAAAAAGAAATGGGTAAAACACAATTCTTCCTCCCTCTCTATCTATACATGCCCCATCAAATGTTAAAATATAGAACAGGCTCCTTAGCCTAGGAAGTTACAATTCTCTATAGAGTTAACATTACCTTGAATCTTACTTCAGCTGTCCAGGACAGCACACGTTTAAATGGCTGCCTCCTCCAGACCTCAGCTAAGAGGTCTGTCTGCTCTAATGGACTCTGCACCAAAGAGAGCCTTCTTCCTTGCTTCCAGGAGTTTTTATCTTCTCCCTTTCCCCTCCCACTGACCCAGACAGGCTAGGTCAAAGAAGCTTTTCCTGATGTCTCCAGAAAGTTCCTTCCTGAAGTCTCTCTAGTATTTAACAACTGAAACTCTCTGTTCCCTGCTTGAAGGGGGGGGGTGGGCTTGAGCATACCATTGTCTAGACCTATTAGCTTTTGTATGAAGGTGGGCTGAGGTAAGTCTGGAAAGCAGTTGAGCTGACTTCCTCCATTCCTGCCTGTTCTCTGCCCAGAGAGAGAGAAAAACTTTTAAAATTCAGAGTGAAGGTCTCGCTCACCTCAAGCCTCCAAAGACAAAATGCATTTCTTCGCAGGCAACATATACTTGTCTTTAAAAGCAAGGAAGAGTTACAAATACCTGCCCCCAGCATATCAAGTTTTTGTTTTCATTTGGTTTTAGCAACATCTAGCCACGACGTGGGGAGAGTAAAGCTGTTCATTATTACCCGCTGATTTTACGCACAAGAAGGTACAAGGGGAAAAAATCAACCCCTTTAAGCAGTGTGCTCAGCAGTTTCAGTGCCAAAGGCGCAAATGCATTCAGTAGAAAGATGATAATAGTTTGTGGGTTCATCCTGGGGGCAAACATTATGAGACAAACAGTCCAGTTTTCAAATGAATGGACCAAGGGAAAGATTGTTGAAGTTAATGGGGTATGCGGTGCTGGAATAATATGGGAACTGGAACTGAAGGTGAAGGAAACAGAATCTTGAATTTCGTCACAAGTGGGTATCCTGTGGGAAAAAATTCTCCCATTCGTTTTTCATTCCTTCTCCTTGATCTTCCTGTACCCAAGCACGTGGTACATGTTCTCTTCAATTGTTTGTCATGCAACGGCTCACCGAACAATGCTTCTGCACAGTGAAACATTTAACCTTTGCACACTATATTCACGATGGGGTATATGTACTTATTTCTCTGTGTGAATATGCCTGATGGCGCACAATCCGACTTGCGAGCATGTTGATGTACATGCATACAGCCCACAACACACACTATGTTGTACATGTGCATATGCATGTGCCCAGCAATGTTCCCTCTAAGCGCCACAGCGCTGTGAGCAAAAGTTCTACCTTGTGAGCAAAAAAAAAAAGCTAATAGTATTAAAGTTGTGACAAGTCTACATTTGGCTATCACATAAATTAGTTTTTAAGAAGATTGTTTCCACAAGCTTGTAAAAATCTCAGAATGAATCCTTTTAAACTGTGAACTATATTTTAAGAATAATTTAAACATCATGAGAGAAAACAGAATCAAGTCAAATTTCATTACAGAAAAAGTAATGACAAATTTACGGGTCAAATATAACTTTTATTTATTTATTTATTATTTACATTTTTATTCCACCTTGCCATAAAATCACTGTCAGAACCCTGCCTAACATAACAAACAGGAAATTGCTTAAATGTTATCAAGCTGCCCGAACTACTTATTTATTCAAATAGTTATATCCCACCTTTATTGTGACTCAGAGCAGCTTACAGGTCATACTGGAAAGCATAACAGGGGTGTGCAAAATCTGATTTTTTCCCCTAGCTCTATTATAGCTTATGGGGACCAGTATAGTCGGGTCCCATAGGCTATAATGGAGAATCGATCTGGGGGTTTCTGGGATTCAGGGGAGCTGTTTTAAGGGGCAGATGCACCAAATTTGCAGCATAGCTGCTGGTGCCTCTCCTCAAACCCTCCTCCCCAAGTTTCAAAAAGATTGGACCAAGGGGTCCAATTCTGTGGGCCCCAGAAGGAGGTGCCCTCGTTTCCCATTGTTTCCAATGGAGGAAGAAATCTCTCAGCAGCCAGCTAAAGTTTTGTGTATCAGCACCCCCTAGCGCAGCTTACAGGGAACACTGGTGCCCAGTATCCCACAGTGCAAGCAGTATTTTCGAGACTTCATTAAGGTAACGAATGTTCACTTCGTTGAATAAATATTATGCAGAGCTTTTTTAAAAACCCAAGCAGATAGCCTACCTCCAACATGGAGGAAGGGCCAGCCAGACGGCTGAACTGGTGGTTGATTGGTTAGCCAGCCCATCTGTCAAATCCCATGCTGAGCTCGGGCTGGAGAAACTGGTCTTCGGGGGGCGGGGGGGGACTTCAAGCCAATCCTGAGTTGCCTGTAAGCACTCGTGCCTTTTAACGGAAGAACGTCTAGCATCTAAAGTAACAGAAGCAAAGCAGTTGAACGATTCCTCCCAATGTGCTATCAAGATGTTCTCTCAGCACTAAACTGTAGCATTACTGGCAATGCCCAAGCCACACTGAAGTACTTAGGAGAAGAGGCATGGGGTTTTACCCTCTCTTTGCCCCTTAAAATTCCTTGGCAGAACTTCAGAACAGAAGCAAAATCAATGCAAAGACCGCTACTTCACTGCAGGGAATTAACGCATTTCCCAAGTTGTAGCCTTCCACCAACTTCTCTGAACACCATGACCTGCACAGGAGAGAAAACCAGTCTTCCATCCTCTGTATTGTTCCAGTAGGAGAGGAAATGATTTTATAGATTTCAGTATTTTAAAATGAAGACGGGACCTTTATCAAAGAAACCCCCATAATCCCTCCTGGTCGCTAGAGAAATTAGCTTTGTTGGGTTTGTGTCCCAGCTGTCCTGACAAACCATGCATCCAGTTTTTCTAAGCATCCAGCTGCTAGCCTCAGTGACACCTGTATCCACTGGCATTCAAGGGAATGAGGCCCAGAGCACGATCCATCAGAGGAACGTTAGGCTGCTCACGATTCGTTTGGATAACGGTTCAATGTTTTTGTGTCTTGTCATCTGTGTGAGTCTTTGCAAGTGCTTAGGGATGGAAAGAGAGGAGAGTAATGCATGGCTTGGGTTATCTTTTGCAATGATCTTCACTCGCATGATTGCCTCTCCTGATTCAGTGCATGTCCCGGATTCCACAGTCTTCCTCATCTTGAAAACCACCGCCCCCTTTGCAGATTTTAAATTTTCTGCGTGCGTACCTGCAGTAGATCTGGGCTGGCTCAGATGGACATTGAACAAAAGCATCACTCTACAAAAGACCGTGTGTGTCTCTGTGTGTCTCTGTGTGCATGTGTATTTCCCCTCCTAAGATTTCACTCTGGTCAGTAGTCAGACAGGCAGTTGTTTTTCACAGTTTTGCTTTGGATGACAGCGTATCCACTGAGTCAGCAAAAGTGCCATAAGCAGTGTAGCTCAAAGGAGAGACCCGTTCAAGAACACTAGGGACTCTAGGCCAAAAGGCTTCCTAGGGCGCTCGGATGCATAAACACGTATTTTGTCCGCTGGCATTGATAAGAAAAGGCATGTGCCGAAACTTGCATACCAATGGCAGTGGAAAGTGCCATCAAGTCATAGCTGATTTACAGCTACCCTGTTAGGGTTTTCAGGGCAAGAGATGTTCAGAGGCGGTTTGCCATTGCTTGCCTCTGCATAGCAACTGTGGACTTCCTTGGTGATCTCCCATCCACACACTCAGCAGAGCTGACACTGTTTAGTTACATTGAGCTGACGAGGTCAGGCTATCCACCCAGGTCGGGACTACATACCAAAACATATTTTGCCCTCATTCGTTTCCACCGCATCATCCCCAATTAGCATGATCTTTGGCGGTGTAGAGAATATTCTGCAATTCTTGGTTTCCAGGCTATCATTAATGTATATTTTCCTCGAGCCCGGAATGTAGCACTTGATTTTTGATGAGGGAGCAGCGGTTATGAACTGCAAGGAATCTCAGAGATGCTGGAAGAGAGTCGGGCACTCATTTCACCTTGGGAAGCACCAAATAATTACCATAAACCAAAGCAGGACTCTTAGTTGTTTGGAATACTTAGCTTGTTCGCTAATCTAGCCCTGCCTGTGGTTATGCGCACCAAACTGCTGGAATTGAAGCAGGGCTGCAGTGGCTCAAGTGGTTGAGGCGCTGAACTGCAGACTGGAAAATCAGTAGTTCAGCAGTTCGAAACCCAAGTACTGCACAACGGAGTGAGCTCCCATCTCTGGCCCCAGTTCCTGCCAACCTAGCAGTTCAAAAGCAAGAAATTGCAAGTAGATATATAGGTACCACTTGGGTGGGAAGGTAACAGCATTCCATGTGCCTCGGTGTCTAGTCAAGCCGGCCACATGACCACAGAAACATCTTTGGATAGTGCTGGCTCTTCGGCTTGGAAACGGAAATGAGCACCACATCCCTAGAGTTGGCTTTGACTGGCTTTTGAGAAAGGGAAACCTTTACCTAGGGATGCCAGATGGGAGTGAAGGAGACATGCTATGTAGCCATATCTTGTCAAATCTCAGAAGCTAAGCAGGGTCAGTACTTGGAAGGGAGACCACCAAAGAAGGCTGTGCAGGGGAAGGCAATGACAAACTACCCCTGCTTCTCACTTGCCTTGAAAGCCCCTTGCTGGGGGCAACTTGACAGCACATATGTACATAGGGATGCCAGTGGAACATAGGGATGCCAGGGAAGGCAATGCAGCTTGTTTGAAAAGGCAGCTGTACTTCAGGCTGTAGGCAACATGGAGTCAACAGTAGGTCTTCCATGCTTGGAAACTGTACCCAAAGATGTTCATGCTATAGCAGGCCTGCACAGTTCTGCATTGGTTCATCTGCATTAGTCAGATCAATATAAAGGACATGTGCAGACTGCATGGGAAACCACAAGCCAATGTCGTTTCATGTGAGCTGTAGAGTGGCTCATAGCTCCACCTTGCCACGTTCCCTGCCACACGACCATCGGCTTTGCAGTCCGAGTTGACTGTCGCAATTTGGAGCATTCTGGAGGAGTGTTGTCGTGGAACAGTTCACAGCTGCCTCGTTCCTGTTTTCGCAAGGAATCTTTTGTCCCACAACAGTAATTTCATTTGGAGCACGTACAGCCCCACTCACTCGACATCGTTGCAGAATACACTCACAGATAACAAAGGAAACAAGTGACCAAAAATTGACCGTTGAAATGAAACAAATCATATTTCGTGTGTCTGCGTGCGTTTAAATGGATGCATCATTCTCATTCTTTTAAGGTGTAAAGACTTTGGAACAGTCGCATCATTCTGTGTTTTTTTTCAACGTACCTGAGTAAACAATGGCCTCCCTTTGATGTGCAAAGTCCTTTGATCCTGCTGTCCCCGCCCCCCTTCCTTACAGATGTCACAAAATTAATCGTGAAACGAATGTTGTATTATTGGCTTGTTAGAAAGTTGGACACCAGCTTGATAGGCAAGAAGCAGTGATATTTTCTACAATGCAATCCACAGTTAAATCCAAATTTAATTTTTCTTTCAACGATCAGTACTACTTGATGTTATGAATGGGAGGTGAGGAACTGAAGTGGGTCTGGATACTCAAGGGAACAAAGACATAAATGGCAAGGACAACAGAACAACTCCCAGGTCCTCTGTAACAGACTTTCCTAGCAATTTGCATAATACTGCAATGACAAAAGACCTAACAAGCCTTTAATATGGTTTAAGGAGTTCGGCACAATCCAGGAATTGTTTGTCAGCAACCAATAAAACTGATGTTAGTCATCCCCAAGTCTCATTCCCTTGTTTTCGATGTGGCTTTAATCGCGACTAAGACTGAACCAGATTTTCCTGGGTGAACTATTGGGTGCAAAAAAGGGGATCTTCGGTTTCAGGACTTCTAGTCTCCTGAAGATCACCACATCCTTTACCCTTTTCATCAATTTCAATCCTTTTTCCTTCTTCGCAGCCGCTTGGGTATCAATTTCTGTTCAAAGTTCTTTGCGCAGACTGTGAGATTCAGCAAACGAGGATGACTTCTCAGTGCCACAAATCCAATCCAATCTGGCTAGGTGATGAGATCGCAAAGCCAACTCAGAGTAAGGGCAGTGTTTCCTGCCCTCGTTCTGAATGTCACAGGCTTCTCCAAATTACTTCTGAACCAACAACCCATTTCACAGGAGGCAGATCCCTTCACAACACACGCCTCCTGCTCGGACTCAGCCGTAGTCATGACTAACTTTTTCTGGATTGTACTCCCACATTTTTAATACGATGTTCTGCATGCCTGAAAACCCTCCGTACTGTATACCATGGTTCAAAACTCTGAGTGATGTGCCCATAATTTGATTGTCATCTCATCTGTTGCAATGCATGTCGATATTACTGAATATTCCTAGCCGGAGTCGAGGATGTATGTGCCGCTACGTGATTCATTTCCATTGCTTTAGAACCCTGTTGCAAATGTGACTTTTCTTCCCATGATGGTGTTACCCTGAAGTGCATCCGTTGGCCTCAGACCCTCAGGTTCAAATTGGTATAATTTCCCCCTGACAGTATGGCGCTTGCGCCCAGGGCCTTCAAGGACCGAGTCCTTAACTGCACAGTATTATTTTGCATGCTTGCTTTGAACATGTTACATTGCTGACTGAACCTGCCCGGGACCAAAGAAAAAGATAACTTTGTAGATACTCGTCTATGATATAGGAGATGGATATATGCAGTGTACAAAGGGGGAGTAACTAAATACTGGTAGGCCTGGTTCAGAGCCTGACTGAATGGTAATCCAGCTCTTGGTCTGGAGGGCAGGTGCGTGTCTGTGAGCACAATGGTCAGGGCCGGTGCTACCAACAGGCCAAGTTAGGCGACTGCCTAGGGCGCAGACCTCAGAGGAGTGCAGAAAAGGACAATCAGTGCCCCTCCAACCAGCCACAGGCTCTCACACTCACTCACTCACCAGCCCTGGCTCTCCCATGCTTTTCCTCCTCCAGAAATCACAGCAACTGCAGCAGCAGCAGCTCCCTTCAGCTTTGCCTCGCACCCTGCCTGCCCAAACCCGCACATTTAAAAAAAAAAATTAGCAGGGTCAAGTTTTGTGCTTTTAATTTTCCCTAGAATTCATCTGTTTTTGATAATTGGTTAGCGGGGGGGCACAAGTAGTTAGCCTTGCCTAGGGCGCAAAAAAGCCAGGCACCGGCCCTGCCAGTGGCCCAGTTGGTTCTGCTCTTTTTCCACGCACAAAAGTAGAGAAGATCTTGCCAACTGGGCTACCATGCAAATGGGCCTCCGCTTGCAGGACCTGCTTAATATGTTTCTTTAGAAGAGCAAGATTTGAGTCCAGCAGCTCCTTAAAGATCAACGAGATTTCCAGGGTGTAAGCTGTCCAGAGTCGAAGCTCCCTGTCCTGACACTCCGACTGATTTCCCACGAGGCGCTGCTCTGGCATCGTTCTTCCCTTTGCCCCGATTGCATGCTTGAATTTCCCACTATTTGCCCCACGCTGCATTTTGACCCGTGGCTTCACCCGAATTCCCCCACGGCTTCAGTGATCCTCAAAATACAGGATCACTGAAGCCGCAGGGGAATTCGGGCAAAGCTGCGGGTCAAAATGTGGCACAAGGCAAATAGTGGGAAGTTCAAGCACGCAATCGGGGCAAAGGGAAGAACGATGCCAGAGCAGCGCCTCGTGGGAAATCAGTCTCCCTTTGTTGAATACAGATATCTGACAAAGGGATCATTGACGCTTAAAAGCTTTTCCCCTGGTAATCTTGTTGATCTTTGAAGTGCTACTAGATCTGAATTGTGTTCTACTGCAAGTCAACATGACTACCCACCTGAAAATGTTTCTTTAGGTCAGTGGTGGATGGGACCCACCTGCTCTTCCACCTCATGAGTTGGAGAACCGCAACCAAAGGCATCCGACATTGACTGCCGTGCGCCTCCCAGTATTTCAGTGCCCTGTTGGTTTCTAATCAGGGGTGTCTCTGGATGCACTCCAGAATAAATTTGGTTTGCACATTATGCTGAAGTTTGAATTATGTCCCTTCGGTAGAAACCAGCCAAAAGCAAAGTAACAGTTCCACCTGCTTTCAAATTGGGCAGCTCATGGCGGTTGGTGTTAGCGGGACTGCTGTGGGCTCGAATAGTGTAACGTTTCTACAGGTCTTGCATCCAGAAGCAAACGTGGGGTTTCAGTGCTGCAAAGACTTGGCACAGTGCTTGTCCCACTTGCTGCGGCAGCGAAACACATGAGAACGGTTCAGTAAACGTGTTCCCATTCCTGTCTGTTGTGCTCCTGAGGTGGCCATTCTGAGGCATGTGCTCATACGGGCAAAAGTAATGTACGAATCAGGCGGCAAAGTCAGAAGCAGTGCTTCTTACTTCTGAGACTGGAGAAAGAACAGATATATTCTTCAGGATTTTTGCTGACAATTCCCTGACTGCCGGCCCACACATTACATTTGTCCGTGTGACAGAAGGCTGACAGATTATTGTTACTGCTTATATAAACCAAAAGCTGCAGCGCAAACTGATCCAGGGCAGGGCCAGTTCACGCACTACAAAGCCCTTGTGTCCTCCACGAGCTGGGTCAACAGACCTGGTCTGAGTTCCACGCTTGGAAATTAATTCCCAGGTATGCCTAGGACTGGTTCAGATCTGGGTTTTTTTCTCTGTTCTGCTTTCTTGAGCTGAAATTGTCCCCAAGAGCTGTTTGCTCCATCAGGGAAACTTTGGGGAGGTGTTCAGCTGTTGGAGCACCAGCTGGGTCTTCAGAAGGTCTCAGGATCAATCCCTGGCATCTCCGGTTAAAAGGACCAAGCAGAAGATGATATGAAAGACCTCCGTCTGAGTAGTCAGTACTCAGTACTGATCTTGATGGACCGATGGTCTGGTTCAGAATAAGGCAACTCCATGTGTGTTCATGTGTGTTATTTATAGCCTGAATGGGGCCCCTGCACACCTGAGGAATAAAACCTGAGCATGAAACTTCCAGACCACATGTGTCAACTTGACATGCGGTAGCCATGTGGAAAACACAAGGACTTTGTAATGGGCAGACTGGTCCACCTGAGTGTCCCTAGGTGTAAGGCCATAGATAATTCTGCTAATTAGGAAAAAAGGTTCTTCTTCTACTCCGAGTGCCTACATTACCTATCTCGGGAACATATTCCCACCCCTTGATGAACAATTCTATACACTCTGCTAATCAGGAAATCGGTTACTACAAGCTTCCGTGCTTAACACACATCAAGGGCTTGCGGCAGGTCAATGATTTACAGACTGCTTATGGGTAACAGGGCTCATTTCGTAGCAGGAGCTCCTCTGCATATTAGGCCACGCACCCCTGATGTAGGCAATCCTCCAAGAGCTTACAGTAGCCCCCTGTAAGAAGAGCTCTGTAAGCTCTCGGAGGATTGGCTACATTAACATTAGGGGTGTGTGGCCTAATATGCAAAGGAGCTCCTGCTACGAAATGAGCCCTGATGGGTAACATAATGCTCTTCTGGCGGGCTGCACGCACTTGTGTATGCTCCACACATGCAACCGGGGGGGGGGGGTAGAATTTCGAGAAGGCAGACCAGTCAGTCCCGTTGTGGACTGCAGGCGAGACGCCCCTTCCCTTCCGTTTTTTCCGAAAGCTGATATAGCACATTGGCATTTAGGCCATGTAAGAACGAACAGATTAAAATTCACATGACCAAGCAGACCAGCATTAAAAATAAAATAAAAGGAAAGACGGAGAGACGTATTTTTAAAAGCAGCACAGATTAAAATCCACGGAGACTCCAAGCCAGTCATCAGGGTGGCTTCCTGGTTATTCCACAGTTGAAGCAATGGTGCTCGCTCGAATTGGTAGCGCTACTGAGACAGCAAGAGTAGTGCAGGTGTGGAGTCTTCCTTTCTGTGTTTCCCCCATGTCAAAGCTCCCTGTGAATTACAAAAAGGAACGTGTCAGGAAGCCAAGTTCCAGTTTCACCCTCCACCTGTAGTGCTAGTTCTCTGCTTAAGGAGGGGGAGTTAAACGCTGTCCAGTCACTTCCAATTTATGATGACACTGTGGCTCAGCGGTTAAGACGCTGAGTTGCAGAATGGAAGATCAATAGCTCGGCAGTTCGAGACCCGAGTGCCGCGTGACGGAGCGAGCTCCCGTCTCTGGCCCCAGCTCCTACCAGCCTAGCAGTTCGAAAGCAAGAAACTGCAAGCAGATAAACAGGTACCGCCTCGGTGGGGAGGTAACAGCATTCCGTGTGCCTCGGCATCTAGTCATGCCGGCCTCATGACCACGGAGAAGTCTTCAGACAGCGCAGGCTCTTCGGCTCAGAGAGCGGAGATGAGCACCGCCCCCTAGAGTCGGATTCGACTGGCTTTCGAGCAAGGGAAACCTTTATCTTTTAAAAACATCCTACCCTTGACAGCCTTGCTCAGGTCCTGCGGACTGGGGGCCATGGCTTCCTGGATCAAGTCCATCAATCTCACGTTAAATCTTCCTCTTTTCCTGCTGCCTTCCATTTTTCCTAGTATTCTTGCCTTTCCCGCTTACAGGGAGTTATTCATTACACTACAAAGAGTGTAACACCTCGCCTGCAGTCCGAAATGGGGCAGTGTATTCTGCCACCCTCGAAATCGTGGAGACCTTGTTCTGCCGAGAGTCTAGAACAGGCCTAGGAAGCCAGCCCACATCTCTGATGTGACCTGTAACCAGCTCTTGAGCTGGAGGCAGCATTCTGCTTTAACAACTCCAGATCATTTGGGTACAAGCGGCTTGCATGCTGGTCTTGCGGCACGCCATCACTGGCTGCAAGAAAGCAGGACCCTGGCAATGAGTCGAGACCACATCTTGCTGCCCTGAAGCTGTTCAAACAAGGTGCACAGTCCCCAGGTCAGAAGTGAGCAACCCTCTCACCAGCCAGTAGAAAACAGCAAGAGTCCAGGAGCATCTTAAAGAAGTGAGCAGGGACTCATGAAAGCCCATCCCTGTCACAAATTCTGTTTGGTGGAGTGATTAAGAGCGCGGACTCTAATCTGGGAGAGCCAGGTTTGATTCCCCACGTCTCCACATGCAGCTGCTGGGTGACACAGGGCAAGCCACAGCTCTCTCAGAGCTGTTCTCACAAGAGCAGTCCTCGAAAGGGCTCTCTCAGCCCCACTTACCTCACCGGGGGTCTGTTGTGGGGAGAGGAAAGGAAAGAGGATTGTAAGCCACTCTGAGACACCTTCAGGTAGTGAAGGGCAGGGTATAAATCCAATCTCTTCTCCACAATCTGAGAGCCAGTTTGGTGTCGTGGTTAAGTGCGTGGACTCTAATCTGGGAGAACCGGGTTTGATTCCCCACTCCTCCACTTGCACCTGCTGGATGACCTTGGGCAAGCCACAGTTCTGACAGAGCTGTCCTTGAAAAAGAGCAGTTTCTGTCAGAGCTCTCTCGGCCCCACCCACCTCACAGGGTGTCTGTTGTGGGGAGGGGAAGGAGTTTGTAAGCCGCTCTGAGACTCCTTTGGGTAGTGAAGGGCAGGGTATAAATCCAATCTCCTCTTCTCTCAAAGTGCTACTGGACTCTTGCTCTTTCGTACTGCTACAGACAAACACAGTTACTCATCTTGATCTATCACTCATCAGTTGGTCTCATATAATGTAGGCTCCACTTTATGGAAACGATGTCACTCTACTTGCTGGTCAGAGCTGTTCCTTCAGCTCTGCCAGAGCTGTTGCTTCATCTTACGCGGACCACGGTTGGATGGAGGCCTTGAGGGAAAACCCACTGGGGTTTTAAAAAAGGATCTTCCGTTAGTTAAAAAGAGTCCTGACTTATTTCAACCCGTTGACCATCGCCAGTGTGAATCTGCCCTTCTGCAAGAGTCCTGGCTTGATTTTGGATGTTGTGTAGAGTAGGCAGTTCGGCATTGTGGCTCTCAGTAACTGCATGCTTTCTTCTCATTCGTCAAAGGTGGTGGTCAATGCCTTGGTAGGTGCCATCCCTTCTATCATGAACGTTCTGCTTGTCTGCCTCATTTTTTGGCTCATCTTCAGCATCATGGGAGTCAACCTGTTTGCTGGCAAGTTTGGGAAATGCATTAACAAGACGGAGAGTGACCTGCCGTTGGATTACGCCATTGTCAACAACATGAGCGAGTGTCAGAGCCTGAATGAGACGGGAGAGTTGTACTGGACAAAAGTGAAGGTCAACTTTGATAACGTCGGAGCGGGGTACCTGGCTCTTCTGCAGGTGGTAAGTTCGGCTGCCTGAATACTTCTGCGTGGTTGGGAGGACATGGAAAACGTGCGAGTGTAACGGTTAGAGTAGTGGTGTAACGGTTAGAGTAGTGAACTAGGACCCAGGAGATCTTGGGTCAAATTCCGGCTCATCCATGAAGCTCTCGGCATTGCTTTGGGCCTGTCCCTTTCTTTCCTGAACCTGTCATACCTCACAGAGTGGTTGTGGGGGTAAAATTGTGGAGGGAGAATCATATACGTTCTCCTAAGCTCTTTGTGGTAAAGCAGGAATGGATGGATGGATGGGTGGGTGGGTGGATGGATGGGTGGATGAATGGATGGATGGGCAGGCAGGCAGGCAGACAGTGGAGTGGATCTTACTCTAATCCCATCACTCCACTGAGCAAAGTTTATCATTCATTCATTCATTCATTAAAATATGTATACCCCAACCTTTCATTTTTGGCTCGGGTTTGAGGCCTTTGTCCAGTCCAAGGAGAATTCCTCCAACTTAAGTGGCTCTTCCATTGGAGGAAGATTTAGAGAATAATTGGATCCATATCCACCCACCCATCCATCTGTCCGTCCATGTCTCCCATCTATCCATCCATCCATCCATCTGCCTATCCATCCACCCACCCATCCGTCTGTCCATCCATGTGTCCATCTATCCATCCATCCATCCATCCATCCATCTGCCTATCCACCCATCCACCCACCCATCCATCTGTCCATCCATCATCCATCCATCCATCCATCCATCCACCCATCCATCCATCCATCCATCCATATCTATCTATCTGGATCCATTTATTTAGCTGTTTTATGATGCACTCTGAACCTTAAGACTGTTTTATCAATATTGTTCTAGACTGTTTTGTTTGTTTTGTGCCACTTTTACGCCCTGGCATGTTTTCATTGACTTATTTTTATTGGCTTCAGTTGTTTCTATTGACTTGTTCATACTGTTTTATTGCTGTGAGCTGCCTCCAGCAGGGTCTGGGGCCAGGACATGCAAAGCTGCTAAATGGATAGATAGGAGTGAAAATTAGACGGACCAAAGCAGCACAGAAACAAACACGGGCAAAATCAGTGCTCTCAAGCATATCCCCTGAATCTTCTTGTATTCTTATCTGAATTTCTTCTCAGCATTTCCAATTAATAATCGCATTGGTCTAGGAATTGTAAATATTCAAAGGGACTGACAAACCTCATCTTGTATCCTGACTAGTACCTCGCAAGGGCAGGTCAGTAGTAATATCCCCTGATGGGTTGCGAGGTTGAGTGGCTTGTGGCAGATTTATGGCAGACGTGAGACTCCAACAAAGGGAGGTCCTGAATTGTAGCTCAGCCTCTTTGCTCCTGTGCCACTCCAGTAATGATGCATGCTGTTGGATGAGAGATCATTGAGAGCCAGGTTGGATTCCCCCCCTCCTCTCAACGAAGCCTGCTGGGTGACCTTGGGCCAGTCACCGTTTTCTCAGAACTCTTCTTATTGTCCATTGTGTGAAGAAGTACTTTTAGTGTCTCTCCTTCCTGAACCGAGTTTCACTCAGTTTCATTGGGTGACCCTCAACTTCTACTATTGTTATAGAAAGCTGTTTCCGTCCCTTTTAACATTCTCCACATTGTATGCTTGCGTACATCATTGTCATGTACTCCTTTGCCCTTCTTTTACTCTAATAGCCCCAGACACCTCAGCTTTTATTTACAGGGAAGATGTTTCATCCTCCTCGATTGTTTGAGTTCCTTTTTCCCCTGCATCTTGTGCTGCCCTGCGAGAGCCTTCTTCGAGATGGGACTGCAGGGGAAGGCTGAAACAATCCATTTGTCTGAAGGCACATTCAATAGATGAGGATTGCTTGCAGTGGCACTGTAGGGGTCCACAGGCACTCCGGGTGATGGGAAGTTGCTTTCTTGCCACCCAAAGAACACGTTCACCCAAGTGCAAGTTGAAAAAGCCACCATCACATAGTGAGAGACGCTTTCACACATCTTACCCCTTTCTCTCCTCTAAATCCCTTCTGCGGTCTACATGGTGCAAATCAAGCTTCTCGAGTCTTTCCATGCCATTTCCTATTTCCTGGCATCTTGTTTTCCCCCTGTAAAATGTACAGGGAAAGTAAGCATTTCCCAAATCTCAATTATGTTGTATTAGCACAACATATAAATGAGCAGCACGGTTCATGGAAATACCATGCAAAGGACATAACACAGGCACCGACAGAACTGAAAGGGGAGAACGAAGAGCCGAAACTGTCGACAAGCACGTGAATGTGTATAAAGAGAAACAGACAAAACCTGGGAACGTTTGCTCATTCCCACACAAAACTAGGAAACCGAGGGCAAGGGGTGTTACTTGCTGTGAGGCTATCTACCCCGGAATAGGCGCAACTGCCTTTCTGAGCTTCCAAACTGGAGAGAGTTTCAAATTTATTCATTTATATACTGCTGCCCTCCCCAAGGGGGAACCAACGTAAGTATAGGGTTGCCATCCCCCTGATGGGGGTGGGTTTCCCCAGGATTTTTGGCCTCCCAATATGCCTGCTGGCCAGCTGGGCAGCAGGGGGAGTCCCACCCCAAAAGAAGTCTGCAGTACTCGGTGTGCCCAGCGCTATGACATCATCACGCCAGGCACGTCGCAGGGGGACATTCTAGCATTTGTCCATAAACTCTATGGTGATCATAGAGTTACCAGGTGGCCAGTGGGGGGCTCCTGGCTCTTCTCTGGGATCTTCCTGGTGACCATACAGTTTTTGGTCGAATGCTAGAGCATCCTCCCTGTGATGTGCCTAGTGCAATGATGTCATTTCCAGATGACATCAATGCAGCACTGAGAAGAGCCAGGAGCCCCCCACCAGCTAAAGATAGGGACCTGGCAACCCTAACAAAGCAACATAAAGTAATTGCCTCGGGAGCAGGTTCCTGTTTGCCTCCTTTTATGCACTGTTGGCTGGAGACTTCCTACATAGGGTTGCCAACCTCCAGGTGGAGGCTGGCAATCTCCCAGAATTACAACTGGTCTCCAGATAACAGAGATCAGTTCCCCTGGATAAAGTAGTTTCTTTGGAGGGTACACTCTATGACATGGCACCCCGCTGAGGTCCCTCCCAAACCCTGCCCTCCACACGTGCCAGCCCCCAAATCTCCAGGTATTTCCCAAGCGGAAGTCTTCAGCAGCCCCCAAAAGCCACACTCCCAGTTTCAGTTTAACTCCAGATAGAAATTCCGAGCTCTTGACAAGGGAGCTCTGTTCATGCAGCAGGGAGGCCTCCCTCAGAAGAGAGAACCAGATGGAGGACCCAAGTTAACCTTTTGTATCTGGTGAGGTTGCTTAGTAGATGTACCCCCAAAGTAAATACAGCCAGACTGCATTCCAAAATCCATATGTTTTATATTGAGGAAATAGTCTAGTTTATATTAATGGAATGAAAAAAATAACAATGGAAAATTCAGACTTTATGCTCAGATTACTAGGGCGTCCCATACATTCATGTCACGACGCACCAAAATATTTTCTTGACTGTGCAATATTCTCGAGAGCTACTGCGTCATCTGTTTGTTTTTCCTACTCACAATTAGTAATATTCAGACAGTGGACCTAAAATAGTGAAGGCTACTTGAAAAGAAAATAGGCGATAATTCGGCACATGAGTTTTAGGGAACATGTGATGGATCACCAGCGAGTGTTCCCATTAGAGCTCAGTGGGAATGAAACAGCTACAACATCTTTTGCAGAAGAAGGTCACTTGTGCTAGACAGGGGGTGTTAAGGCAAAGGATGAACGGGGGGGGGGGGGGGTTTGCCACTGTCAGCCTTTGTGTAGCGACTCTGGACTTGCATGGCAATCTCCCATCCAATCACTAACCCAGGCCAGCCCTGCTTAGTTTCCAAGATCTCCTGAGATCAGGCTAATCTGGGCCATCCAGGTTAGCGTGTGTGTGTGTTCTCTGTTTTCTTTTTGAGAACCAGCATAGTGTAATGGGGTGCAAAAGTTAGCTTGAAACTCAGCATCAAAAAAACTAAGATCATGGCATCCGGCCCCATCACTCCTTGGCAAATAGAAGGGGAAGTCGTGGAAACAGTGACAGACTTTATGTCCCTGGGATCCAAGATCATTGCAGACGAGGACTGCAGCCATGAAATTAAAAGACGCCTGCTCCTTGGGAGGAAAGCGATGGCAAACCTAGACGGCATAATAAAAAGCGGAGACATCACCCTGCCAACAAAAGTCTGTATGGTCAAAGCCAGGGCTCCGTTGGGGCCGGAGCGAAGCGGAGCGCCGCTCCGCCAGTGAAGACGCTGGGGGGCGGGCACATTACAAAGCCCCGCATCCCAGCAGGGCCGCCACCCACCCCCGCTTAATGTCCCCCGGCCGGCGGCAGGCCGCCGGCCGGGGGGGGAAAAACCTCTCCCCCCGCTCAAAGAAACCCCCTCCCACCCCCGCTCAATGTCCCCGAGCTGGCGGCAGGCCACCGGCCGGGGGAAAAAAAACCTCCCACCACCACCCCCACTCAATGAAACCCCCTCCCACTCCCTTCCATGGCGTCTGGCCGCCGGGCGTAGGCTTGGTGCGGCGGACCCTCCCCTGTGGGCAGGTGAATGGGACTTCAAGCGCTAGGAGCCAGTTCTCTCGCTGAAAATCGGGGCCAGACCGCGCTCGGGCTTCTGTTTGAGCACCCAGAGCCAGCCACTTTGCAGCGTGTTTCGTCAAGTCAGTTTTGCCAGCAGGGATCAAAGCTGCGGAAAGCAGCCCTGGGTGGCCGCGGAGAGGCCTTCCCTGTGACCAGGAGCCTCCCTCAGGAGACACGCAGGGCTGGTGCCAAGAGCGGCTTCCTGCCTTGAGCTTCCAAAAGTGCGCCCCACGCCCTTCCACTCCCTCCCGTTCTGGACTGTGAACCTCCGCGAGGACTCCAGAGGCCGCGCCCTTCCCTCTCCACCCGGCAGCCCGAGGTCTGCCAGAAAGATCCCTCCAGAAAGCCGAAATCTGCAGGCCTAGCCAATTATATTTGTCTCCGTTTAAAAAGACAAGTTGTCGCTTACGTGAGCAGGGCTCGATTTCAGCAGGAACGCCGTTCCGGCTGGCCTCCGAGCCTGCCCCGCCCCCTTCCTGCCCGACCTGAGCTTTTTATACTTGAAGGGAAAGTTCCTGCAGAGAGCCAGCAGGAATAGGCTCCACCGGGTGCTTTCCCTTTAAGAACAAAAAAAGCCAGCAGGAGAAAGCCCCGCCCAAAGATTAAGCACAGGGGCTAGGCTTTCTGCATTTGGCTTGCCGACGACGTCGCGTGGCTTTCCCTGCACCAGTAAGTTCTCTGTTCTCTTTTCCCTCCCTCTCTCCCTCTCTCTGCCCCCCCCCCCACTTTCTTTCTGTCTTTCTTTCTGTCTTTCTCTCTGCTCCCCCCCACTTTTCTTTCTTTCTGTCTTTCTTTCTGTCTTTCTCTCTCTGCCCCCCCCCCTTTAAAAAAAATTGAAAAGGGAGGTGGATGTAAAAAAGCAGAGAGCCCAGGAAATGCTGGTTTTGACAATATCTTTAATTTTTGAGAATCTCTTTAGTTTTCTCATGGCATCTTCTGCTTAAGAAAAGTAACTTTGAAGCCTGAGTTCAGTAGTGTCTTGTTGGGAATGGCTTGCAAATATATGTGTGTCTAAAGTCTGTATTAAAGTGGTTTGGAGCTTACTGCCATGTAAGAGAAAACATCTGAAAAAGTAGCTTCATTGTTGTGTGTGTTGAATAGAAACCAGAATAGAAACCACGCACTTAACCACTACACCAAACTGGCTCCTAGCGTTGTTCTGCCAGTGAACTAGGGTTGCCAACTCCAGGTTGAGGAAATCCCTGGAGATTTTGGAGTGGAGGGTGCAGTTTAGGGGAAGGAGGGACCTAAGCAAGGCATAATGCCATGGACTCTACTTTCCAAAGCAGCCATTGACCTGTAGTTTGGAGCTCAGTTGTAATTCCAGGAGATCTCCAGACCCCACCTGTAGTTTGGCAACCCTAAAAAATCATATTCAGCGTACTAGTTCTGCAGGAAGGCAACCTGATTTCCATGGGAACCTAACCCTTAGGAATTGATTCAGTTGTAATTCCAGGAGATCTCCAGTTGTAATCCCACCAGATCTCCAGACCCCACCTGTTGTACTTCAGTTGTAATTCCAGGAGATCTCCAGTTGTAATCCCACCAGATCTCCAGACCCCACCTGTAGGTTGGCAACCCTAAAAAATCGTATTCAGCGTACTAGTTCTGCAGGAAGGCAACCTGATTTCCATGGGAACCTAACCCTTAGGAATTGATTCCAATCCAGTGTGGGAATAATTGTTGGACATAAGATATTGATTCAGGCAAGGTTTTGTATAGATGGGACAGAAAATAATGTTTTTATTGGTTTTGTCAAAACTATTTTGACAACAAGGTAAACAGAATAAGAAGCAAAAGGTGGATGTGGCTGGATGACCACACTTCTGGGAACACTGGGTGTGTCCTAATATGTTAATGAGCTGTGCTGTCAGGGGTGTGGCCTAATATGCTAATGAGTTCCTGCTGGGCTTTTTCTACAAGAAGAGCCCTGTACGTGAGTAAGAGATGTTTCTGTTTTCCGACAATGGTTTAGGGCAGCCTGTCCATTTCTTTGCCCCTCACCCCCAAGGAGGGGCACCATTAGTGGGTGGACGGGTGGGTGGCTGAGTGGGAGGGAGGAAGGGAGAGAGAGAGAGCGAGTATTTAGAAGCCATGTCTTGTATGGATTTCCCTTCGTAGAAGGTGTTATATTTTGGACCTCTGGTCCATCTGGCTCAGTCCTGGCAGAGCTTCTCCGTGGTCTCAGGCAGAGAAAAGTCTCTGTCATTTCAGTTTGAATTGGGGGCCTTCGAAAGATGCGCACTGCCACTGGGCAGGGGAAGGATTGGCAGGCGGGCTTCAGGCACTGGCCCCGTCCTTTGTTTATAGCCAGTCTTGTGGCACCTGATGGACGGGGTAGAGAAGCGCCTTGTCTGTTTTTCTTTCTTTCTTTCTCCCCCCACCTACCAACCTTCCTGTTCCTTCCTTTTCTTCTCTCTCTCCCTCCCCCACCTACCTACCTACCTTCCTCTTCCTTCCTTCCTTCCTTCCTTCCTTTCTTTCTCCCCCCACCTACCTACCTTCCTGTTCCTTCCTTCCTTCCTTCCTTTTCTTCTCTCTCTCTCTCCCCCACGTACCTACCTACCTTCCTGTTCCTTCCTTCCTTCCTTTCTTTCTCCCCCCACCTACCTACCTTCCTGTTCCTTCCTTCCTTTTCTTCTCTCTCTCTCCCCCCCACCTACCTACCTACCTTCCTGTTCCTTCCTTCCTTCCTTCCTTCCTTCCTTTTCTTCTCTCTCTCTCTCCCCCACCTACCTACCTACCTTCCTGTTCCTTCCTTCCTTCCTTCCTTCCTTTCTTTCTTCTCTCTCTCCCCCACCTACCTACCTACCTTCCTGTTCCTTCCTTCCTTTCTTTCTTTCTTTCTTTCTTCTCTCTCTCCCCCATCTACCTACCTTCCTTCCTGTTCCTTTCATTCCTTCCCCCCTCCCTCCCTTCCTTTCTTCTAACACAGTTCCAGTGATGTCAGGGGTGTGTGGCCTTCTGACACTTCCGGTGACGTCAGGGGGTGTGGCATATGCAAATAAGCTATGCTAATGAGCTCCTGCACCTCTTTTTTTACAAAAGGACCCCTGGTCAAAGCAATGGTATTCCCAGTAGTAATGTATGGTTGCGAGAGTTGGGACTATAAGGAAAGCCAAGCACCAAAGAATAGATTCTTTTGAATTATGGTGCTGGAGAAGACTCCTGAGAGTCCCTTGGACTGCAAGGAGATCAAATCAGTCAGTCCTAAAAGAAATCAACTCTGTTCCCTGGAAGGCCAGATCCTGAAGCTGAAGCTCCAATACTTTGACTGCCAAATGAGAAGGGGGCACTCCCTGGAGAAGACCCTGATGCTGGGAAAGACTGGAGGACAAAGAAGAAGGGGACGGCAAAGGATGAGATGGTTAGACAGAAGACAGGAGTAGGATTGCCAGGTCCGGGTTGGAAAATACCTGGGAACTTTGGGGGTGGATCCAGGAGAGGGTGGAGTTTGGGGAGGGGAGGGGCCTCAGCATGGTCCAATGCCATAGAGTCCACCCTCCAAAGCAGCCATTTTCTCCAGGGGAGCTGATTTCTGTCAGCTGGAGATCATTTGTAAAAGCAGGAGATCCCCAGGCCCCACCTGGAGGCTGGCAACCCTAGACAGGAGGGCCTGGCGTGATATAGTCCATGGGGTCGCAAAGAGTCGGACTCGACTGTGCGATTGAACAACAACATAGTTTTTCACTCCTCCACATGCAGCCAGCTGGGTGACCTTGAGCCAGTCACAGTTCTCTCAGAACTCTCTCAGCCTCACCTACCTTGCAAGGTGCTTGTTGTGGGGAGAGGAAGGGAAGGCGATTGGAAGCCACTTTGAGACACATGAGGCCTGCTGGGTGACCTTGGGTCAGTCACCATTCAGTCCTCTGCTGGTGTAAGTTTTCCCTCCAAATCCCCTGTCAGCCAATCACGGGGTCCAAGGGGTGACCTGGGAAATGTAGGCCCTGATAGCCAGGGCTTTTTTTGTAGAAAAAGCCCAGCAGGAACTCATTAGCATAATAGGCCACACCCAACAGCAGGAACTTATTAGCATATTAGGCCGCACCACTGACATCACAGCTTATTAGCATATTAGGCCACACACCCCATGTTACCAGAAGAGTGGTCATCCAGCCACACCCACCTTTTGCTTCTTATTCTGTTTACCGTGTTTGTTGTCAAAACCCAGGGCTTTTTTTGTAGCAGGAATTAATTTGCATGTTAGGCCACATACCCCTAATGTAGCCAATCCTAATTAGTTTCTGCTGTTGGGTGTGGCCTATTATGCTAATGAGTTCCTGATGGATGTGGCCAACTCAGGAGCCAGCCGGAACTCTATTCCTGTGCGTTCCTGCCCCCAAAATAGCCCAGCTGATAGCTACTCCAATACAGGCTTCCCTGGAGCCACTAGGCCGCCCTAGGGCCTGGAGACCACACTATTATAGGCCTCGGATCAGGGCAGGCCCCCAAGCAGAGGTCCTTTTCAGTCCTGCAGTTTGAGATCCTGTAACTGGAGATGCCAGAGATTGAACCCAAGACCTTCTGCTTGTGAAGCAGGTGCTCTAACACCAGGTCACAGCTAGGGTTGCCAGCCTCCAGGTGGGGCCTGGGGATCTCCCGCTTTTAACAACTGATCTCCAGCTGACAGAGATCAGCTCCCCTGGAGGAAATGGCTGCTTTGGAGGGTGGACTCTGGCACTGTATCCTGCTGAGGCCCCTCCCCTCCCCAAACCCCACCTTCTCCTGGCTCCACCCCCAAAGTCTCCAGGCGTTTCCCAACCCAGGGCTGGCAACCCTAGTCACATCACAACCACGAGACAAGGGAGTGCGCTGCAGCGCATGGTGCCAAAGAAATATGCCCAGCACTTACCTTTGATACGCAGAATAAACTATGCAGCTGAATAAATGAATTTCAGTTACCTTGGCTGAGAATGTTCTTGTTGTTATAATGCAGAGAGCATTCACAGCTCCAATCATGCTTAGGACAGTTCCTAGGGATAGTGTGTTGTGAGAAATGCAAAGTATTTTGTGATGCCCTGGTTTTTTTTGGGGGGGGGGGGAAACCTAGGAACAAGCATACTCACAGTGAGGTCCTAGCCACTGTTGCGCCCTTCTAAACCCATTAACTTCATTTAACCTATGAGAGTTTAACTCTACTTTGGACTGTGCTGTCAGAGACAAAGCACTCTCAGAGGTGTGTTTTGCATGCAGAAGATCCCAGGTTCGACCCTTGACAGCTCCAGGTTAAAAAAAATGGATCGGGTAGTACCCCGGAGAGCCGTCATCAGTCTGAGTAGACAGTACTGACTCTGATAAACTTACGCTCTAACTCAGGATAAGGGTTAGGCAGCTTCATGTGTTTAGGTGACCAACCTCAGAGCACTACGTATGAAAACAGTATCCGAATGCTGGCCAACTGATCAAACTCCTTAAACAGAAATGGGGCACTCTGCCATAAAGCAAAATCGCTGAAAAACAGAACAAGATGCCACAGAGGCAGGGATGAGTATCTACCTGTTTGGCCCCCAAGACACCCTGCTTTAAAACTGGCCTGTCCCCCACCCCCACTGGGGTTGCTAGGTCCTTGGGGGGGGCTAACCAGGAGCAGGAGGGAGGCCCAGGCGACATCGCCAATGACATGGCGACGTCCCTTCTGGCATCTGCTGGAGGTGACGTCATCATGTGGGGGAATTGTGGTGACACTCTGGTATTTAGGCATAAACTCTATGGTAAGAGCCAGTTTGGTGCAGCGGTTAGGAGTGCGGACTCTAATCTGGGAGAACCGGGTTGGATTCCCCACTCCTCCACATACAGCCAGCTGGGTGACCTTGGGTCAGTCACAGTTCTCTCAGCGCTGTTCTCTCCAGAGCAGTTCTCTCAGAGCTCTCTCAGCCCCACCTACCTCACAGGGTGGCTGTTGGGGGGACAGGAAGGGAAGGAGAGTGTAAGCCACTCTGAGACTCCGAGGGAAGGGCAGACTATAAATCCAGTCTTCTAAAAAATGGCTTGTCCCGTAGAGTTTTTGCCCAAATATCAGAGTGTTGCCTGAACACTGCCGATGTTATGATGTCACTTCCAGTGCATGCCAGAAGTGACACAGCCACATCACCATCGCCTAGGGCTGCCAAGTCCGCCGGTAGGGCGGGGGAAACACTGATTTTTAGTGCTTATCTCCCGCTTTTCCAAAGTTGGCCACCGGGGGGACAAAATGGCTGCCTTAAAAGGGAAATGTCTGCAGAGAGCCTGCCCTGCAGTAAAAAGCCTCGCCAGACATTTCCCCTTTAAGAAGTCAGCAAGAGAGCTTCTTCCACAGCAAGAGAGGTCCACCCAGAGATTAAGGAGGGACTGAAGGAGCTGCTTTTGCATGTGGCTGGCAAGGTGAGTTTCTCTTCCAGCTCTTTTCATTCTCTCTCCCTCTTTCTTTTTTCTGTCTGTCTGTCTGTCTGTCTGTCTCTCTCTCTGTCCCCATCCAGCAGAGGTCTATCAGTGGCTATTATAGCCACAAGGTCTAAATGGAAGTAAGTGCCTCTGCCAGTTTTTTTCCCTTCTCTCTCTCTCCCTCTTTCTTTCTTTTTTCTGTCTGTCTGTCTGTCTGTCTCTCTCTGTCCCCATCCAGCAGAGGTCTATCGGTGGCTATTATTAGCCACAAGCTCTAAATGGAACCCTTTGTCTGGGGCAGTGAGGCTCTGAATTCTTGGTGCTTGGGGGGCAACAGTGGGAGGGCTTCTGGAGTTCTGGCCCCGCTGCTGGACCTCCTGAGGGCACCTGGTATTTTTGGCCACTGTTGTGACACAGAGTGTTGTACTGGATGGGCTGTACTGGATGGGCCGATCCACTGTGGCTTCTCTCCTGTTCTTATGATATGAAAATCATATTAAGCACTTGTATAGCACTTAGTGCTTCATATTCTGCCGAGATGAGGAAGGATTCAGTAGGGCCGTTGCTCAGTGATAGAGCATCTGCTTGACATGCAGGAGGTATCAGCCTCTTCAGCTAAAAAAGGATCAGGTAATAGGTGACATTAAAGATCTCAGCCTGAGACCCTGGAGAGCCACTACCAGTCTGAGTAGTCAGTACTGACCTTGATGGACCAATGGCCTGATTCAGTATTAGGAAACTTCATGAGTTCATGTGTCAGCATGTGGAAGCAACATCACAGGATGTGACATCACAAAATGATGTCACTTCCTTTCTCCTGGCTCCACCCCCAAAGTCCCCAGATATTTCCCAAGTTGGACTTGGCAGCCCTACCATCGCCTGGGCCTCCCTCTCTCTCCTGGTAAGTCCTCCCCCCCGGCCAGCTGATTGGCAGCAGGGAACAGGGGCTGGTGACAGGGGACCCCCTGCCTCTACTGGGGGGGGAGTTGGCAACCCTAACCCCCACATGCTTCATATGTCTCAACTTTGTTCAGATTTCCAGTTGCTCTTACTTCAGTTGAGTTTTCCTTAAAAATTTATCCTTGCAATTTAAAGGACCAAGGCCTGAGAAGTTCTATATATTTAAAAAACTTTGCTAAGGGTGATGAGGTAAGAACATAAGAAGAGCCCTGCTGGATCAGACCAGTGGTCCATCCAGTCCAGCATCCTGTCTCACACAGTGGCCAACCAGTTCCTCTGGGCATAGAGGCCGAGGCCTTCCCCTGATGTTGCCTCCTGGCCCTGCAATTCAGAGATTTAGTGCCTCTGAATGTGGAGGTTCCCTCAGGTCCCCATGGCTAGTAGCCATATATAGACTTCTCCTCCATGAATTTACTGAATCCCCTTTTCAAGCTGGTTATTCCTGTGGCCATAACAACATCCTCGAGCAGCGAATTCCACTTTTTTTTTGGTAAATTTTTTTATTGAAAGATACAAAGTGCACAGTAACATGAGAACATAAGAGAAGCCAATGTTGGATCAGGCCAGTGGCCCATCCAGTCCAGCACTCTGTCACACAGTGGCCAAAAACACCAGGTGCCCTCAAGAGGTCCAGCAGTGGGGCCAGGACACTAGAAGCCCTCCCACTGTTGCCCCCACAAAGCACCAAGAATACAGAGCATCACTTGCCCCAGACTGAGAGCTCCTATCTATACTTTGTGGCTAATAGCCACTGATGGACTTCTGCTCCATATGTTTATCTAATTCCCTCTTAAAGCTGTCCATACTTGTAGCCACCACCACCTCCTGTGGCAGTGAATTCCACGTGTTAATCACTCTTTGGGTGAAGAAGTACTTCCTTTTATCCGTTCTAACCCGACTGCTCAGCAATTTCATGGGTTTTTGTGCCCATGAGTTTTTGTATTGTGGGAAAGGGAGAAAAGGACTTCTTTCTCTACCAGCTCTATCCCATGCATAATCTTATAAACCTCGATCACATCACCCCTCAGCCGTCGTTTCTCCAAGCTAAAGAGCCCCAAGCGCTTCCAGGAATATCCAGGAATTTCCCAACTTGGAGCTGGCAACCCTAGTCAGGACTGGCCCACAAAGGCCTGGAATGGGCCTCCTGCCTTTACCTTTTTACTGACAGAACCAAGTCTGGCTGCCTAGTAACAGCCACTGAGGGAAAAGTTATTCCCACAGGAGCCAATCAGAAGAGACAGACATTTTGGCAGTATTCTGTGAGGGAAGAGTGTCCAGGCTGGCAGAAAGCAGGGGAGAGGAGTGGACCCAGCATGCAGCCAATGGCTGATGGAGTGCACAGCACAGCCAATGGGAGAGCTGGAAATGGCCAACGTGTTAGGGCAATTATATATATATAGGATACCACAAGCTAGTACTAGAATATATTCAGGCAGCAGCAACAGTACATATGGGTAAAGAGACCAAGTAATGTCTGCCCTAATCGATGATGAGGTGCAAGAAGCTGCAAATGCAGGCTTTCAGAGGGCAGAAAGAAAGGCATGAGCAGGGCCTGGTGGTGGGTGAAAGGGGCTCCTGTACAAGAAAACACACTGCGAGAACACTGACTTAAAACTTATATGAACGTACAAGATATCTAAAGATAGCGGTAAACGGTGAGGGTATTAAACTTTTCCCTCTTTTGTTCATTTAAGCCGTTTAAATCACTCTCTGTGTAAAGCAGTACTTCCTTTTGTCCGTCCTGAACCTCTTGTCTAAGGTCTTGCAAATCGCTCTGTTATATGCAAATCATAATTAACCCTGGTAGGGTCTGGGGGGTTTAGGGAGGCAGCAAAGGAAAACCGAGCCTCAGCAACAGATGCTGGACCCCGTTCACATTCTGCCTCCTCGGCAGAAGCCCAGCCTCTCCACTTTCAGCCGCCAACGACCCGCTCTCCCTGGCACTTCTGCAGATTTATTTTCCTTTCCTTTTCAACTCTTATTTAGCCACAGTTTGGTGGCTCTAAGCCTTGAGCAGATTTGCTGCGCTCGCCCTCCTGGGCAGCAGCCTAATCGTCAGCTGCACACTTGCCCTTAGACGAGTTTATCGGCCGTTTAATCTTGTCCCCTCCGACGGTTTCAGAAGTAGGTGGCATTTGAGCTGGAACTCTTCCAGGCAGGATAATATCACCCAACACTCCCCTGAAGATCTTGCCACCTCCAGATCGGGGCTGTAAGTGGCGACTAATTCCCCAATAATTTCTTTTCCCTGCGTCGTATTTCTGCCCTTTACACTATCGCCGACACTTTGCAGATGAAGTGTCTAGCGAAGGATTCCAGAAGCCGACGGGGCTTTGGATTATGTTCCTGCTAGGCCCCTTGGAAAACTGTGCGCCGGCAGCTGTGTACTCCGACATCGTCTTATCACCGTCCAATCGGCGCGCGGACTGCAGTTGTGAAATTCAGCAGTGCTTTCGTGCTGAGTGCCCCAATCTGTACCCTGGCTGGGATCTAGCCCAAATAATACCCCTAGGATGAAAAATGCCATGCGGGGACCAAAGATTGCTTGCCCAATAGGAAGAGGCACAGGGAAAGATTATAGCAATTTGCGAACACACCGTGGCTCCACGGACAGAGCGTAACCCCCATTCTAGCCTCCATGGACAGGAGAATCAGCCGTTAAGTGGAAAGAGACTACAACAGGTTCATATTCCCTTCCACAGGGAAGGTATTCAGCCAGGTGCATGATGGCCAGTCTATAGGATTAAGAAGAAGAGATTGGATTTATACCCTGCCCTTCACTCACTTGGAGTCTCAGAGCAGCTTACAAACTCCTTTCCCTCCCCCTCCCCACAACAGACACCCTGTGAGGTAGGCGGGGCTGAGAGAGCTCTTTCTAGAACTGTCCTTGAGAGAACAGCTGGTACAGAGCTCTGGCTTGCCCAAGGTCATCCAGCAGGTGTCAAGGTCATCCATGCACATGCACATTCAGCAGCCACAGAGCACACCACAAAAACTTCCAAATCCATGCACATGCATAAATGTGTATGTGCATTCAGGGTCATGACACCAAGGCAGGCAACGGCAAACCACGTCTGTCCGTCTCCTGCCTCGAGCACCCCACCGGGTCGCCATAAATCAGCTGTGGCTTGATGGCAAAATTAATTAATTAAAAAGTGGGACTGTTCTTATATGCAACTTATACAGTATGTACAATGTGTACAAACGTTGATTTTTAAAGGGAAGGTTAGCGCTGAAAAAAGGCATGCATTTTACCATTAGGTGCAAGGAAACAAAACCGTGTGAAAATAAAGAACCTCAGGTTCGATTCGCGTGAGGAAAAAGTGAAATAAACATGGGCGCTTGGGGATGGAGACTGGGATGAGAAATTCTACATTCTCCTAGGGTAGACCCAGCTCAGATCAGCACACCCAGCTTCCAATCAAGGAACCGAAGCACCACACAAAAACCAGATTTTGCACCTCCATCTCCCCTGGTAGATTAGGGCTTTTTATTTAAGTTCTTTTTTTAATTCCCTTTCTAACATATTTAATTAGGCTATGGTTTCATTCTCCCCCCCCCCCCCCAGTAAATCCTGGAATTGTTGTGAATCTTCCCAAGAGCTGCATTCTACAGGTAGAGACCGACTCCAGCAATGATCTAAAAACAAGTATCTTTCTTCCTAGATTAGAATGGATTTTGCAACCGGCACAACCGACCATTCTCAAATGCCAGCGTTAAGCCAACTTTTGTTTAAAAACAAAATCTATTAAGAGCTCTTTTGGAAGCATTAATCAGAGACTCCGGTGAAAGAAAACAGCCGTCCATATAATGGACTTCGTGGTCTCACACCAGTCGGAATCCACAGGGTGTGACTTTGTGGTTTCATTGAGCGTGAAATATTTCCCCCCCACACACACACATAATATTGCATTTAAAGCTCAGAGTAATAAAGTCACCATTACCAACCGGTGCTTATTATGATTGCTCTAATTATCCATACGTTTCTTTCCTTTTCCTAGGCAACATTCAAAGGTTGGATGGAAATTATGTATGCTGCGGTGGATTCGCGAGAGGTGGGCTGTGACGTTCAGACACTTTTCTCTTCTGCCTCCCATTATTCTCCCACTATGCTTTGAAACCACTGTGGGCACAGTCCATCAAGATGTTTTCCTGCATTAGCTTCCCCCCCCCCAAAAAAAAAACCCTTAGCATTCACCTAGCTAGTTGTGTTTTGGGGGGGAGTGGGGGAGATAGGGTAGCTAGATACCCCCTCCCCGGCCACCTGCAGGACATGGGGGGGGGCGATCCATACTGGGAAACTCCTGGAGATTTGGGGATGGAGCCTGGGGAGGACAGGGGACCTCAGTGGGGTACAATGCCATAGAATTCATTTTCTCCAGGGGAACTGGTCTCTGTAGTCTGGAGATGAGCCATAATTCCAGGGGATCCCCAGGTCCCACCTGGAGGCTGGCACCCCTAGGGGGAGAATACCTAAATTTCTACTTTGGACAGACTAAAAGCTCTCAAAGAAGTTAGTTGTGCTTTAGTACCGCTGAAATGAATGGGATTTGCATCCACTTACTCTGGATTTGATGTTCGATGGGGGTCTTCGGCTTTGTAAGCGCCGGATGCGGGACTGAACACGGCTAGACTTTGGGATGTCTTCCTTCCTTTCACTTCTGACTTGTTTGTCCTCCAAACCGGAGCTCTTTCCCTGCCTCATTTCAGCAGCCGGAGGCTGCATCGTATCTGAGTCAGGCATAAGAGGGTGCTGACAAAGGAGATATTTGTGTTAATATCAGATCAAAATCCTTTCTCTAGCTATTGGAGCCGGGGGGGATGGGCTGGAATCGGATGAGGCTTTCAGGCTTTGTATACCAGTTGGGTGTAGTGGTTAAGTGCGCGGACTCTAATCTGGGAGAACCGGGTTTGATTCCCCACTCCTCCACTTGCAGCTGCTGGATGACCTTGGGCAAGCCATAGCTCTGTACCAGCTGTTCTCTCAAGGACAGCTTGGGAAAGAGCTTTCTCAGCCCCGCCTACCTCACAGGGTGCCTGTTGTGAGGAGGGGAAGGGAAAGGAGTTTGTAAGCCGCTCCAAGACTTCGAGTGAAGGGCAGGATATAAATCCAATCTCTTCTTCTCCTTCTACGTAGAATGACTGAGGCGACATTACCTTTGTACTTTCACACCCTTTCCCTCTGTCGCTTTGTGAGCCTAGGCGAAATTGGCATTTATTTATTTTTATGTCTTTATTTTTCGCATTTATAGCCCGCCCATCCCGCAAGTGGGCTCAGGGTGGGTAACATCATATCATTTGTCCAGGCTGCAAATATTACAGGTGGATTAATACAGTTTTAGGATAAGAAAGCCTTATCTGGTTGGAACGGACAATAAGATCCTAAGGTTCCCAGAAGGGGACTAACCACTGAACTCTCTTAGATGGGGGAAGAGGAGAAGAAGGCTCAACGTACCTATTCCATGGGTTGCAAAAGGACGCTGGCTCCCCACCCCAAGCTAGGCAGAGACAGACACAACGCTTTTGGTCTCTGCATTGCAAAAGAGAGAGCTCATTTCTCATCCCCCCTCTCCAAACAGGGCAAGGATAGATACAATGCTCTTATTATCTGCATTGCAAAAGCAAGAGGAGAAAGAGCTCGTTTCCTTCCTGTTCTCTGCAGCCCAAGCCCATAACTTTGGGTGGGGGGAAAAATAGATGGGAAATCAGCTGGGCTCCTGGAAGAAACAGTCATTGGGCTTGACCCCTGGTTTGCAGTCTTCCCAGTGTAGCTCTTTCCAGATGTGGGAAGTAGGGTTGCCAAGTCCTACTTACCTAATGGCGGGGGGGAGTCCTCCTTGGCCCGGGAGCTCCCTTAGTGCGCACGCAAAGCGCGCGCGCCCGGTGACGTCACCCAGAAGTGACGTCACCACGTTGGGGGCGTTGCCAGGGCGACGCTCTGGCAATCGCCCCAAAACACTATGGTACCATAGAGTTTTGGGGCGATTGCCAGAGCATCGCCCTGGCAACGCCCCCAACGTGATGACGTCACTTCCGGGTGACGTCCTTACGTTGGGGAAAGTCGTCCTGGCAGGACGACTTCGGGGGTGGGGTTCCCCCCGCCGGCCAAATGCTGGCCGGTGGATCGGGAACCCCTGTAGTGGGGGATCCCCCGCCCCCTGGGCTGACTTGGCAGCTCTAGTGGGAAGGCCAACAGGAGCATACACCAAACTAGGGGTCATTTCATAGAAAAAGAGGTACAGGAGCTCATTAGCATACATATTAGCATAACTCATTAGAATATGCCACGCCCCCTGACATCACCGGCCAAATGTCAGTTTCAGCCCCATTATACCCTATGGGCCATTGAAGTCAGTGGCAATAACTCATAGGGTATGTGAGGGGCTGGAGGAGAGGGGGTTTGAGGGAGAGGCTCCAAACTTCCAGGGTAGCTGCTGGGGCCTCTCCCCAAAATACCCACCAAGTTTTAAGAAGATTGGGCCACGGGGTCCAATTTACGGGCCCCAAAACAGGTTGCCCCATCCCCTCCATTGTTCTTTATGGTGGGGAAAAACATTACTTTTTTCCCACCATAGAGAACAATGGAGGGGATGGGGGCAACATGTTTGGGGGCCTGTAGAATTGGACCCCCTAGTCCAATCTTCTTGAAACTTGGTGGGTATTTGGGGGAGATGCCCCAGCAGCTACCGTGTAAGTTTGGAGCATCTCCCTAAAACCCCCTCCCCTCCAGCTGCTTTTTAAGATGCCAATGAATTTCAGCAGCAATTCGGCGGCAGGCCAAATCAGATCAGAGAATCTGATTCGGCCTGTGGCTGACCTAGTGTCCACTCCTGGGCTGGCAGAGCGCCACTCCGGCTTGCTCCGGCCCCAAATGACCCCTGCACCAAACAGTCAACATTGGAAGGAATGTCGCAGAGCTGGGTCCCCTGTCCGTGACAGACCGTGCAAAATCTATCTTAGAATGCCGATGGGTTTTTCTCAGCCTCTCTTGCTTTTCCTTGTGTGGGGCCAGGGATCAATGGCAGCCCCAGGACCGTAGCTACGGTGGGGCCTCCTGGGGGGCCCGGCCCCTCAACTTCCTCCCAAGGCCCCCCCCCCGACTTTGGGGGAGAAATGGAGGGAGAATCCGTGCACGGCTGCATTCCAAGCTGCACTCCCTTTAGATGCTTTGAAGGAGAAGCAGGGGGGGAGGCTGTGGGTTTCAGTGCCCCCCGACTTTTTAAAAGCCCCTCCCCTATTTTAAAAAAAATCCTAGCTGTGGGCCTGGGCAGCACAGGTGGCCCCAGATCTAATCCCCAGCATCTCCAGGGTTTTTTAATCAGGTGGTAGGGGATGTGGAAGTCCCTTCCCCGCCCAGCACTCTGGAGAGTCAATGCTAGCCAGAGCAAATGGTGCTTTCCTGGATAGACCCATGGCCTGACTCAGCAAAAAGCAATGTCACGTGTTTCTCTTTCGTCTTCTCAGCGCGAGGAGCAGCCGAAGTGGGAGTATAATGTGTACATGTACCTCTACTTTGTGATCTTCATCATCTTCGGTTCCTTCTTCACCCTGAATCTCTTCATTGGTGTCATCATTGATAATTTCAATCAGCAAAAGAAAAAGATAAGTAGCGCCCCATCTGCTATGCCTCAGCCTGGAATTGTTGCACAACGTGACTGTTACACAGCAAAACTTGTATGTCGATGGTTACACAACCAGAAGTATCTTGTCTTTCTGTCTGTCTGTATGCAATCAGAAAAATACAGCCTGTGTTACTGGCCACCAATGTTTATGGTGCATACAGTTGTGGGGGGGGGGGCTTCCATGACGTTTGCTCAAAGCAAACAGGCACTCTAATTCACTGATAGCAAGCAGGCTGTACAGTTTAGTAGAACTTCACAACATCGCAGTTTTTGTGCAAAGGGTCTACGTGGGAAGTGAAACGAAGACCCAGGCACAGGATACAAGGAGCTGAGACTGAGCACACAAGGAAAGTTAACCACAGCTAGCAGGATGGGCACAGTTTGGTGTAGTGGTTAAGTGCACGGACTCTAATCTGGGAGAACCACTTGCACCTGCTGGATGATCTTGGGCAAGCCATAGCTCTGTGCCAGCTGTTCTCTCAAGGACAGCTTGGGAAAGAGCTCTCTCAGCCCCACTTACCTCAAAGGGTGCCTGTTGTGGGGAGGGAGTTTGTAAAGGAGTTTGTAAGGAGTTTGTAAAGGAGTTTGTAAGGAAAAGGAGTTTGTAAGCCGCTCTGAGACTCTGAGTGAATGAAGGGCGGGGTATAAATCCAATCTCTTCTTCTTCTTCTTCACAGTCCCCAATGTGGCCCTCTCTTGACATAAAAGTATATGTTTTTGTTACGGATATATAAGTGGTTCATCTTTCTATTTACATCTCCACAATGAAAAGGGCTAACGTCTTTATTTTTGTATAACAAAAGCTGGAGATTCAGAGAAGCTAGTAGATCCTTGTAACAGATTGTTTTAATGTTATTGTGGATTAGCACAGTTAAAATAATTCATTAAAACCAAAAACATCCAGGCCCTCTGGGGGCACTGGGGGAGGAAGCAACCCATATAAGCAAATTACCACATGAGCACAGCAGCCGCTTGGCCAAGAAGAGGGGAGTAGAACTCAAACAGGCTGTATGAGAACACGCACGTGCAAAAGGCCGTTAGACGTATGAGGAAGGAAACAACCTGCCAAACAGCCACGAACAGGCTGATGAACAGATAAACAGACCACTGAAAAATCAGCTCCTTCTTTGCGTCTGGTAAACAGGAAGGGAGCTGAACCACTGGGTGTTCATCCATCCCTAATGACCTTTACCAAGTCAAGTCCTTTGCTGTGTGTTCTAAATATTAATTCCCAGCCTCCTTCCAAAGGGAGTCTGGCCCAATGACCCATTTCGACTTCTAGGAACACAGAGAAAGCAGTAGAAATACTACTGCTTTGCACAAAGACCCTGCTCTTCAGTCCAAAATAATAGTCGCCGTATCTTCCTATACTTAGGCGGACAAGACATCTTTATGACGGAGGAACAGAAAAAATACTACAATGCGATGAAAAAACTGGGATCCAAGAAACCCCAAAAGCCCATCCCACGACCACTGGTGAGACAATTCAGGCTATTTTTGAATGGCTTAGGAGGGCCCATGAAAAAGAGTGCATGGTTTGTATGCAGGAAGTCCCAAACTCAATCCCTGGCACCTCCTGTTCAAAAACTGTGGGGAGGGGCTGTGACTCAAGTGGCAGAGCATCTGCTTGGCATGCAGGAGGTCTCAGGTTCAGTCCCCGGCGTCTCCCGTTGAAAGGACCAGGCAGTAGGTGATGGGAGAGACCTCTGCCTGAGACCCTGGAGAGCCCCTGCCAGTCTGAGTAGACAAGACCGACCCGGATGGACCAACGGTTTGATTCATGATGAGGCGTGTTCCTGTGTTTCCTCTTGAGTAGCCAATGGTGGGAAAGACCTTTTTGTAGACTGCAGTTCCCTTCTTTCTATTTACTGTTGGAAGGCCCCATCTTTAAAAAGTACTATGCTGGTGAATACGTGAGCAGTGCAGCTTCAATAAAGTTGTCAGTCCTTTTGTCATTTACCTTAGCAGAAGGTTTGGGATAGGGTACATTAGGGTTGCCGTCCCCCCGATGGGGGCGGGGTTTCCCCAGAAGAGCCTCATTGTGCCGGGCATGTCACACAGGGGACGCTCTAGCATCTGGCTATAAACTCTATAGGGACCATAGAGTTTTTGGCCAAATGCTAGAGCATCCCCTGCATGACATGCCTGTGTTCATTAGTACAGTTAGAATTGTCTAACCTCGAGTTTCTGTGTAGCTTGAAAGCTTTCATCCTAGAAAAAGAAGATTTGGCACTTCAAAGATTCGGCATTGCCTTGCTCAGCTGCTAAATTGCTAAGTGTTTGGTGCGCTAATGATCGTGTTTCCTTCCTTTCCTCCAGAACAAGTGCCAGGGTTTCATTTTTGACATGGTCACAAAGCAGGCCTTCGACATTTGCATCATGCTCCTCATCTGCCTCAACATGGTCACCATGATGGTGGAAACCGATGACCAAAGTCAGGACAAAATCAACATCCTCTATATCATCAATATGATCTTTGTGGCCATCTTCACTGCGGAGTGTATCTTGAAAATGGTGGCCCTGAGGCACTACTATTTCACCAATGGCTGGAATATATTTGATTTCGTCGTTGTGATCCTATCCATTGTGGGTAGGTCAAACAAAGATTTGGAAGCCATGACTGGTTGGGCAGGTCACATGGCCCAGATTGCCTATAGACCCTATAGAGCTGCCCAGGGAGGAGCAATCGGGCCAACTTTTCCTTGGCCCTTGCAAAGCAAGGCCTTGGACTACCATACATGCTGTCGGCCACTCCTCTGACACCGCCACATTGATTGTTTCTATGTGTCTGTGGCACCTCTAGGTGGCAGTTAATTGCCTATTAATGTGGCCCTCAGCTTGGAAGTTTTTAAGGAGGTTGTGGGCAGCAATCACATCCCAGATGTGTTGGGATGTGCACAAGACTAATTTCCAGACCAAAACACAGTCATAAGAACATAAGAAGAGCCCTGCTGGCTCAGGCAAGGGTTTCATCTAGTCCAGATCCTATTTCACACAGTGATCAACCAGTGCCTTTGGAGGGCCAACAGGGCACAGAGGCCGAGGCCTTCCCCTGGTAAGTACATCAGAAAAGCCCTGCTGGATCAGACCAGGGGTCCATCTAGTCCAGCATCCCATCTTACACAGTGGCCAACCAGTTCCTCTGGAGGGCCAACAACCGAGCATAGAGGCCAAATCCTTCTCCTGATGTTGCCTCCTGGCTCTGAGATTCAGAAGTTTAGCTCTTCTGAATGTGGAGGTTCCCCTCAGTCACCATGGCTAGTAGTCACTGTTAGACTTATTCTCCATGAATCTATCTAATCCCTTTTTAAAGCTGTTTATTCCTATGGGCATCACAACATCCTCTGGCGGCGATTTCCACATTTTAATCACTCGCTGTGTCAAGTAGTATTTCCTGAATCTTCTGCCCATCAGTTTCATTGGATGCCTTCAACTTCTAGTATTTAAGGAGAGGGAGAAAAAAAAATTCTCTTTGCCAACTCTCTCCACCCCACGCATCTCCATCATGTGTCTCCCCCCGCCCCTTAGTAATTTGTGGTGTCTTGGCCACATGACAGCATTCCTAAGAAACCACATTAGCCTTTCCCACAGCCATGTTGTCCTTGGTGTAAAAAACCCAGTGAAAGATCCCATCAATCTTATTAAAATTCTTTTGAGTTCTTCTGAAATTTCTCATATCTTTGCCAAAGAAAGAAACCCCGAAGTTGGGTTATCAGCCTATACTGAGTTTCCCCTGAGCAATACTGAGTTTCCCCTGCACTCCCCTGCAACCACTGCTCCAGCAATTTCCCTCCCCCAAATGACAGTATCGTGTAAAGGCACTATCCACTCCGGTGCAAGCAGAGATCAGCATAGGACTCCCTTTCCCTGGCTCTTTCTTCCCTTCTTCCTAGCCATTTGAGGCAGGGGGAGGGTTACACATGCGCATGGGCTTCAGAGTATTTCAGCATACTGGTAATTGCACAGGCTGGAAGACCCATCAACTTCCCTTACGCCTGTCTAGCTATCAGTTTTCTCCCTTCACAGGGCTCCAACCCACATGTTTCTCAGCGGGATGAGGGTGGGGGAGCCACAGTTCGGCCTCATAGTGTGCAGTGGCCAGTGCGCTCTGATATTCCTGCATGTATGAGTCAAGGACCAGCCAGGGAGTCTGGAATGGAAGAACCCGCCACTGGGTGTTGTTTCCTGCCCGTGTAGTTGGCTGAGCTGGCACGGGGGTGGCTCACGCTCTTGAATTGGAACTTCATTTCGACTGAAATTCCAAAGCCTTGCTGGGGTGCTGACCTCGTGTTCATTTCGTCTCCGTTTTCTTCTCTCTCCCCTAGGTTCTGTGCTTTCTGACATCATTCAGAAATACTTCTTCTCCCCGACCCTCTTCAGAGTCATCCGCTTGGCTCGGATCGGTCGGATTCTGAGACTGATAAGAGGGGCCAAAGGAATCCGGACCCTCCTTTTTGCCTTAATGATGTCCCTCCCTGCGCTGTTCAACATCGGCCTCATGCTTTTCTTGGTCATGTTCATTTACGCCATCTTCGGCATGGCCAACTTTGCCTACGTCAAGAAGGAGCACGGGATCGATGACATGTTCAACTTCCAGACGTTTGCCAACAGCATGCTTTGCCTCTTCCAGATCACAACGTCGGCCGGCTGGGATGGCCTCCTCAACCCCATTTTGAACACCGGGCCACCCTATTGCGATCCTCACGGCAACCAGACAACTAGCTCGAAGGGAGACTGCGGCAGTCCCGCTGTGGGGATCCTGTTCTTTGTTACTTACATCATTATATCTTTTCTCATTGTTGTAAACATGTACATAGCCATAATTCTGGAGAACTTCAGTGTGGCCACTGAAGAGAGCACAGAACCTCTAAGCGAGGATGACTTTGATATGTTTTATGAAATCTGGGAAAGGTTCGACCCCGAAGCCACTCAGTTTATTGAGTACGATGCACTTTCCAATTTTGCCGACGCGCTCTCGGAACCGTTGCGCATCGCGAAACCAAACAAAATCAAGCTCATAGCAATGGACCTGCCCATGGTGAGCGGCGACAGGATCCACTGTTTGGACATTCTGTTTGCATTTACCAAAAGAGTCCTGGGGGAGTCCGGAGAGATGGATGCCCTTAAAATCCAGATGGAGGAGAAATTCATGGCCGCCAACCCGTCGAAGATTTCTTACGAGCCAATCACAACCACGCTGCGGCGGAAACAGGAAGAGGTTTCCGCCATCATCATCCAGAGGGCTTACAGGAACCACCTCTTCCGGCGCTCGCTCAAGCAGGCCTCTTTCTTGTACCGCCAAAAAGCTTGCAACCTGGAGGAGGACGCGCCAGAGAAGGAAGGCCTCATAGCCCTCCTGATGGGTGAAAACTACGGCAGGCCTATCAACAAGTCCGAGACTCTTTCTTCCACGTCATTCCCACCCTCATACGACAGCGTCACGAGAGGCACCAGTGACAACTTCCAGCTAAGACTGACAGACTCCAGCAAAAGCGATGAACACTTGGACGATCAGTTGTCACCCGAGCAAGACAAAGAGTCGGTGGTTTAAAGGGTGGGTTGGTTGGGGGGGTTTTTTTAGAACACTTTAAAAATATATATTGTTTACAGAATGTAATGCTGTCCCTACACAACAGTCAAAGCAGCCTTTTTAAACATTAGTTGCAAAGGAAATCCAGAATGGAAACTAAACCCTTAATGCCCGGGGGGGTGTCAATGCGTTATTATACCTGTAACCTTTGACCCTGCTCTTTTTGAACTCTGCTCAATGTTTATATTTATATATGCACAGAGGGTGGCACCGGGAATCGGGCCCAAGGTCACGGCTGTTCTAGCAGTGGTGTGATTACAGAGACGCTAGATTGTAACCCAGTTAAAATACTGTATATCTAATCCACGGGGCAGGAGGGGAGAGAAGAAAAAAATCCGACCACATACTTTCATTTTCAAGGTCTTACTTAAATTAGCTCATTTACCTACGGCCACGTACAACCTTGCGTTCCTATCATTTCGGGGGGGGAAGCCAGGGAGAGAAAGGCCAAGCGAAGGGAAGGGGATCACGCAGCTGCTGTAGCAACCGCGTAACACTTAATGTATATGTTGTGAATGGTCTTTCATAAATTTATTATATTTGATATTTTTTTACTTAAAGGGGGGTGGGGAATATAATTGTCTCTTTTTCCACGGAGACAGATGATTGCTAACACTCTACGTGATATAAATTAGGAGCTCGAGGAGGTTTCCAAACGACGCGAGACGTGGCTGCCGGCTGAGAATACGCATTGCCCGGCAAGATAGAAAGTCAGCGATGTTCTAACCTTGCGTTACGGCCAAGACACCCACTTGGAACCCCCCAGGAAAACAGAAGGAAGGAAGTGACATCAGAGGAAGCAAGACTCTCTCTTTTTTTTTTTTGTTCTCTCCTGCAGGATATTAGACACTAATGGATTCTGCTTGTAAACCTGCCAATAAAAGCACTATTTTTTTAGCACGGTTCGAGAATCTGCTTTGCAGGCCACGAGGACTCTGCTCCAGGTCCTCTTAGAAGGCTTTGAGCTGCACACAAACACAGGAAGCTGCTTTATAGTGAATCAGACCCTTGGTCCATCAAGGTCAATATTGACTACTCAGGCTGCCAGCGGCTCTCCAGGGTCTCAGGTTCACAGCACCCACTACCTGAATCTTTAAACCCGACACCTTGGGGGTTGACTAGGTAGATTCTTGGAGGAAAGGTCAGTCAGTGGCTACTAGCCATGGTGGCTGTGGGGAACCTCCACATTTAGAGGCGCTAAACCTCTGGATTCTAGTGCCAGGAGACAACATTAGGGGAAGGCCTCGGCCTCTATGCCCTGCTGTTGGCCCTCCAGAGGAACTGGTTGGCTGCTGTGTGAGACAGGAGGCTGGACTAGATGGACCCTCACTGGTCTGACCCAGCAGGGCTCTTCTGATGTTCTTATGAGGGGAAGGCCTCGGCCTCTATGCCCTGTTGTTGGCCCTCCAGAGGAACTGGTTGAGGCCACTGTGTGAGACAGGATGCTGGACTAGGTGGACCCTCACTGGTCTGATCCAGCAGGGCTCTTCTGATGTTCTTATCAGGGGAAGGCCTCGGCCTCTCTGCCCTGTGGTTGGCCCTCCAGAGGAACTGGTTGGCTGCTGTGTGAGACGGGATGCTGGACGAGATGGGCCACTGGCCTGATCCAGCAGGGATCTTCTGATGTTCTCATCAGGGCAAGGCCTCAGTTTCCGTGCCCTGTTGGGCCTCCAGAGGAACTGGTTGGTCTAGGGTTGCCAGCCTCCAGGTGGGGCCTGGGGATCTCCCGCTTTTACAACTGATCTCCAGCTGAGAGATCAGCTCCCCTGGAGAAAATGGCTGCTCTGAAGGGTGGACTCTATGGCATTGGACCATGCTGAGGCCCCTCCCCTCCCCAAACCCCACCCTCTCCTGGCTCCACCCCCAAAGTCTCCAGGTTGGTCACAGTGTGAGACAGGATGCTGGACGAGATGGACCACTGGTCTGATCCAGCAGGGATCTTCTAATGTTCTTATCACAGAATCCACATTGCTGTCAGATGGCCATCCAGCCTCTGCTTGAAAACCTCCAAAGAAGGAGAGCCCACCACCTCCCGAGGAAGCCCGTTCCACTGCAGAACCACTATAACTGCCAGGAAGTTCTTCCTAATGTTTAGTCCAAAACTCTTCTGATTTAATTTCAACCTGTTGGTTCTGGTCCAACCGCCTGGGGCAGCAGAAAACAATGCTGTAGCATGCCCTACTTGAAGATGGTGATCATATCCCTTCTCAGTCATCTCTTCTCCAGGCTGAACAGACCCAGCCCCTTCAACCTTTCCTCCTAGGACTTGGGTCTCCAGACCCCTCGCTGTCTTTGTTGCCTTCCTCTGGACACGTTCCAGCTTGTCTATGTCCTTCTTAAATTGTGGTGCCCCAAACGGAACATAATACTCTAGGTGAGGCTAAGCAGAGCAGAGTAAAGCAATACCATCACTTCACATGATCTGCACACCAATGCTCCCTCTAAGCTGTGGAGTCTTGTGAGCAAAAAGTCTACTTTGTGAGCTCCTGGAATTAAAGTTGTGAGCGAACACTTTGGCTGCTGCATACATCAGTTTGCTCTGGAGCCCTCCTTCCTGAGCTAAGACAAAAAACGGTGAGCTAGCTCACACTCACTCAGCTTAGAGGAACATGGCATCCTTCTGTTGATACAGCCCAAAATCGCATTTGCCTGCTTGCCTGCTTTCTAGAGCTGTCTGGCAAAGCAAGGTAGAGAAGCAAATGCGGAACTGGATGGGATTCTGGTCAGGCCTTTGTTGACCAGGGGAGGTGTGTGAAATCAATATGGGATGAGGCAAAGAAGCACTGCCTGGAACAGGAAGGAAATTCAATTGCACTTCCTGTTAAAAATACAAGAGCCCTGCTGCATTCAGGGTTGTCAGCTTCCAGGTGGAGCCTGGCCTTCTCCCCGAATTATAACCGATCTCCGGCCTACAGTGACCAGTCCCCCCTGGAGGAAAACGGCCGTTTCAGACAGTATGGGTCAACAGTAGGAAATTACATACCTGCTGAACTGCAGAAATTTCTCAACCCAGAAGCGGCAACCCTATGGATCAGATCAGACCAGTGGTCCGTCTAATCCAGCATCTTATTTCACACCGGAAAAACTGCCAGGGAAAGCCAGCAACAAGGACATAGAAGCCAAAGCCGTCACCTAATGTTGCCTCCTAGCACTGCCTCTCCTTATGGAGCTTTGCCATAGTAACCGTAGGAAGTAGCCATTGATGGACCTTATTGTGTACTGGGTTCGACGCATGGAAAATCCAGACTACGACATAGTGATCCGCATTGGTTTATTGAGTACACAACAACGACTGGAAACAAGCGGCCGAAGGCCAACTACATACACCCTCTCTGGAGACACCCTCAGCTCCACTGGCGGGTTTGAATTTCCCGCCATAGGTCTTATTGGCTGACTGCAGGTTGCTCAGGATCCTTGGCCCCTATTGTTCTCTGGGACCAAGCTCAGGCTAAAGACACTGGCGCCTGGTGGCGGCCCGAGGACATAACAGATCTCTTCTTCATGACTCTGTCTCATCCCCTCTTCAGGCCATCTGTGCTGATCGCTATCTCTGCCTCCTCGAACAATGAGTTCCACAATTTAATTACTCCTTCCGTGGGAAGAAGTATTTCATTTAGTCCATCCTGAATCGATTGCTTGACAACTTCATCGGGGGGGCCCCCATGTTCTAGTTTTGCGAGAAAGAGAAGAAGTCCTCTGTTATTAACTTTCTCCATCCCATGCAGAATCCCCCATTTTATCGTCCTTCCCCCCAAAATTGAGCCAGTTTGGTGTTATGGTTACACACGTGGGCTCTAATCTGGGAGAACCGGGGTTGGTTCCCCACTCCTCCACATACAGCTGCTGGTGTGACCTTGGGTCAGTCATAAGTTCTCTCAGAGCTGTTCTCTCAAGGGCAGTTCTGGAGAGAGCTCTCTCAGCCTCACCTACCTCACAGGGTGTCTGTTGTGGGGAGGGGAAGGGAAAGGAGATTGTAAGCCGCTCTGAGACTCCTTCAGGTAGTGAAGGGCGGGGTATAAATCCGATCTTCTCTCTCTTCTTCATATCCATTCTTAGGATGTGCATTTCATTTATTGGCGAGTGCAGAGTTTTTAAAATCAAAATGCAGATTGCTGAATGGGACTGTTCACTGTTGGGAGCAAAGATTGGCAGGGGATGCCAGTCGCTGGAGGAAGATCCTTGTTACGGCTCTGCCTACCGGGAACATTGAATCCCCCCCCCCTCCCCAGCACTTGGAAAACTCCTTTGAAAACAAGAGCTTTGGGAAGGGAGCGCAAGATAAACAGGACCCAGGAGTGGCACATAAGCCCTTTGTCCCCCCCCCCCCCCCGCCGAAGCAGCTATTTTTTTCAGCCCCCTTCTACCATCTCCCAGTTTCTCTTGATACCCAAAGGAAAGCTCAATGAAAGAAGCAAACAATTAGCTCTGGCAAATGTCTGACGGGATCCTCTCAAAACAATATTTTAGAGAAATGAAATGAAGCAGTGCCCTCTGGGATACCGGTTCCCAGGTGACAGTTTAAAAATGGATTGCTGCTCGGGAGCTGGGAGGCTTTGCTCTGCAGAGAAGAAAACCTGGAATTCAAGAGGGGATGGGATGAACATCTGGAGCAGAGGTCCATCAGTGGCTATTAGCCACAAGGTATAGATAGGAACTCTCAGTCTGGGGCAAGTAATGCTCTGTCTTTTTGGTGCTTGGGGGGGGGCAACAGTGGGAGCGCTTCTGGTGTCCTGGCCCCACTGCTGGACCTCCTGAGGGCACCTGGTGTTTTTGGCCACTGTGTGACACAGAGTGTTGGACCGGGTGGGCCACTGGCCTGATCCAAAATTGACTGGCCTGGTCCAACATTGACTTCTCTTATGTTCTTACTTGGACAAAGGCCCATTCTGTATCTAGCATTCGCTCCGTTGTTTTACCAAACCCACAGTGGAACAGAAAAAGATGCGGCTCAAAACCCCATCCAGATACCCCAGGCCAAGCCGTACTGACTGCAGAGTCACCCCTGAACAGCCATAAAACGGCCATAAATCTATGCAGACAGCCACCATAAAACCGAGAGATCAAAGAAAGCGAAAGCGGCGTGCAGTGTGGAGGCTACCATAAAATCCGGCCATCCAAGAACGTGAAAGTGGCATGCAATGCAGAGAGGAGTTTCTGTGCCAGCGTGGGTGTGGTTAAACAGCGGAGCAAATGCTAGATGCAGAATGTGCTGAAGTGGATGGGGAAAGAGAATGCTGGTCTTGTTGTATTGCTCAAGGGAGGGAGTTGCAGCTAGTGCCGGAACTTAACCCCGGAGGGGGGCTGGAATTATTTCCCTCCCAGCCTCCAGCTTCCTATTACAACTGGGAGTTGTATGTGTAGAAGAAGTTTGCAGATCAGCTGGGAAATGTGTTCTTCCACAGCCCCAGGGTTGCCAACTCTGGAGTGGGAAATTCCTGGAGATTTGCAGTTAGAACCTGGGGACTTTCCATTTTTGTCCAGGGGAAACTGATCTCTATAATCTGGGAGCTCAGTTGTAATTCCAGGAGACCTCCAGGCCACACCTGGAGGCTGGCAACCATGAGACATGGGGATTGTGGGAAATCTAGTCCCTGGGTTATGGAGCCACTGTAGTCAGGTGGTTAGAGTGTTGCCGTAGGACTGGGGAGACCTGGTTTCGAATCCACAGTCAGCCATGGGCCAGTTACTGACTTTGAGACAGTTATTTCCCTTTGCAGTCTCACTTACCTCTAAAGGGTGTTGTGAAAGTGAAATGGAGGGGTCCGAAGAAGAAGAGAAGAAGAGATTAGAATTATACCTTGCCCTTCACTACCTGAAGGAGTCTCAGAGCGGATTACAATCCCTTTCCCAGACACCCTGTGAGGAAGGTGGGGCTGAGGGAGCTCTCTCGAGAACTGCCCTTGAGAGAACAGCTCTGAGAGAACTTGTGACTGACCCAAGGTCACACCAGCAGCAGCATGTGGAGGAGTGGGGAATCAAACCCGGTACTCCCAGATTAGAGTCTGCACTCTTAAGCACTACACCTGACTGGCGTATGGTGCTGTGAGCTCTTTAGAAGAAGGAGACAGAAATCTGACAGATTCTCCAGGTGAAGGATTTTAGGACGCAGGTGTTCAGAAGGACTTTTTCAGGCTGAGTCCCGGGAGAATTGCTGCCACTGAGAATAAACAAGACTGAGCTAGACGGACTAATTGTCTGACTCAGCAGAAGGTGTGTTCATAGGACCATAACTTGATATAGCTGTTAACAAAACTTTACTGCATGGGATGGACGGATCTCAAATGGGTGGCATTATTTCCCTAGGCATTGTACGCAGCTGTCTAGATGCTCTCTTCACATGTGGGCACAATCCCTTGGTCAATGTTATCCTCACAATGGCCTGGGATTCCACTTGCACTTTCCAGTTGGTTCGGTGGACGTTGACATTCTCCAAATGCAAACTCTCGAAAACAATCGTGAACAGCGATTGATAGAGCAGGATTATGGGGAGGCAGGAATCATGGGATTTTACACATCCCACTTGGAAGGCTTCTCTACACTCTCATTTCCTTCATCCTGTTTCTTCGGGGGGGGGGGGTGGGGTTCCTGTCCACGTGTTTTGCTCCCTCCAGTGGTCAATTTGATATTACATTGGTTTACGTCTTGCATAAAAACCTGCAGTTTAAATCTTCAGGGAGATACACCGGACATAAACCAGTGCAATATCGAATTGACCACTGGAGGGAGAAAAACATGTGCAAAATAGGGGGGAAACCCAGCGTAAACAGGAACTTACAAGCGAGGAAAATGAGAATGTGGGGAAAGTTCTGAGATCTACAGTTCTCATACTTCCCCCCCCCCCTTTGGAAAGGATTATACTTCTCACAATGAATTTCACCTTACCCTCCTCCTCAGACAGTGTACGGATCAAGTTGTCCATGTGCCAGAAACAACCCAACAGCCCCTGCCTTCCGGTTATCATTACCTTGCTGACCATGACCCTCTTCCTGAGCTTAGATCTCGAGGCATCAGCATGAAGTAAGCCCCCTTCAAATGCGTTAATCCCCATGTAGAGTGACCACTCCATTTACAGATGGGATGCAACTGGAATAGTCCCCAAGTAGTGGAACAGGAAACTTCCTGGAGCCATTAAATCAAGATGAAGCCCATGAGATAATGCCTGCTTCTGCTTCTTCGCAAGCTTCTCCCGGCTGCCTTCCCATTTCCTTCCAGTTTGGTACAGTGGTTAAGTGCACAGACTTCTATCTGAGAGAACCGGGTTTGATTCCCCACTCCTCCACATGCAGCTGCTGGGTGACCTTGGGTCAGTCACAAATTCTCTCAGAGCTGCTCTCTCAAACATCAGTCCTTGAGAGAGCTCTCTCAGCCCCACCTACCTCACAGGGTATCTGTTGTGGGGAGGGGAAGGGAAAGGAGATTGTAAGCCGCTCTGAGACTCCTTCTGGTAGTGATGGATGGGGTATAAATCCAATCTCCTCCTCTCCTCCTCCTCTCCTCTCCTGGCAGGAGCTCAGGGAATGGCTTGGAAGTAGGTTTGCCAGCTCCAGATAGGGAAATTCCTGGAGCTTTAGGGGTGGGTCCCAGGGAGGTCAGGAGCCTCAGCAGGCATGTGATACCATAGAGTCCACCCTCCAAAGTAGCCATTTTTCTCCAGGAGAACTGATCTCTGTCAGTTGGAGAGCAGCTGTTATTCCAGGAGGTCTCCAGGCCCCACTGGGAGGTTGGCAACCCTACTCAAAGGTGAGTGGCCGTCTCCCTTCATCTAATGTAGAAGAGAAAGGTGGAGCAGAAACGCTGGCATCTCAGAAGGCAGGTGGTCCTCAGAGGCGTGCCATCACCCTCTCGTTTATGCACAAGTACCAGGAAAGGAAGGAAGCGGGTGGGGTCCTTGCCCATCTTCTTTCCTGTGCCAAGGAAGAGAGCTGGCAGCCGGGGCTCTCAAGTCCCTGCCAACCCCTTGGCAATTACAGGTAAGCTCCAGAATCCATCAAAGACTCCTTCCCTTGCGCCTGAGAACGGCCGGGGAGCCTGCCGTGACGGTGATTGAAAAATAATTTTCCCGCTTCCCATGTATTTATTTGCCGTTTTTAGTTCACATTAGCGGGACAATAGCAGCCGTGATTTGGCCGGGGCTTCTTCCCATGAGCACCTGAGCATCAGCTGCTGGAAAGATGTTATTATTCTAAAAGAGGCCTGGATAAGGTGGATATTAGCGGGGCTCAGAAAGGAGCGTGGCATCCAGGAGGAGGCAACTTTCCTTCTGTTCTTTCAACTAAACGGATAAGTCGAGGAGAGAGCGCCGCAGCCTTCTCCAGCTAAATTGGCTTGCCGCCTCGCAACAGCTGCGGTAATGCACTCGAGCCGTCCTCGGCAACCAAATGAAGGCCCCTTCGGAGCCTGCGTCTTAAGAGAAGATGAATCAATGGATCCTACTTGGGTAACCCTTTTATCGGGAGGTTAATTGCTACACTTTAAAGGCTTGCTCTGAAGTGTGCGGTGCAATCTATAGAAAGGCCTCCATTAATTTCAGTCCACACTTGACGGTGGTGCTGGCAGAGAACTTTCCCTCCCTCTCCGATCGCCATTTGCTGCGTCTCAAAATGGGCCGTAGTCGTCTGCGGCAGTCCCTTGCGGGCGTCGTTTCAGGGCTGAGGCGGGCGGGCGGCTCCCTTCTGCTCAGTAGAGCCCAAGTAGCAAGGAAAAGAAAACCCACAGTCCCAATAGGAAAAAGTCACCATAAAAGCAAGCAAATACAAAAGGACATCTGAGGGACCCACGAGGACTTCCGGAAGGAATTTCATTGCCTCACTTTCTTCCTTGTGCTTTCTGTCTTTGCCCCTTCCTAGCAGTGCCTGCAGCTTCTTTACCAGTTTGGCGCAGCGGTTAGAGCATGGACTCTAATCTGGGAGAACCAGGTTTGATTCCCCACTCCTCCACATGCAGCTGCTGGTGTGACCTTGGGTCAGTCACAAGTTCTCGCAGAGCTGTTCTCTCAAGAGCTGTTCTCTCAGAGCTCTCTCAGCTCCACCTATTCCACAGGGTGTCTGTTGCAGGGAGAGGGAGGAGATTGTAAGCCGCTCTGAGGCTCCCAAGTGAAGGGCAGGGTATAAATCCAGTTTCTTCTTCTTCTCCCCTTTCCTTCATTCCCTTCCACCTACTTAACCTACCTACTTTCCCCATTTCTCCATTTTTTTTTACGTATTCTGCTCTCCCCATCCAGCTTTACCCTCCCTCTCTCCTTGCACTTTTTAGTCTCTCTCTTCACCCTCCCGCACATGATACTTGGAATCCTCCATAATGTTGGTAGCAGGTTGCCTAGCAACCCACAAAACAGCCGTTGAGATCTCACAACATAATCCAGTGAGATATCAGTGGCACACTTTTTAAAAAGAAGCAGACATCGCTGCTACGATTCGGGGGATTTAGAACTTCTGATGTGTTCTTTATTTGTTTATTTGTTTCACGTTTCATACCCCCCCCCCCCCCCCGCAAACCGTGGGCTTCTCCTGGGCTTCTAGAAATCATACCTCGTCTGTCGCTGGTTCGACTGTGTGGATTTTTTAAAATCCACACACGAAGTTCCAATTCAGAATTAGATGTAACAAGTGGGGTTCCACCAGGAAGACCACGGGCCGGCCTGCCATTGCCATTGCTGCTAGTAGCTTTTACAAGCAATCAAACACTCTTGCCTATGCTGAAAAAATCCCCTTTGGGTGAATTTTTTAAGGGGTGGGTCAAAAGGAGGAGAAATTGCTCTTGCTCATGAATGACCTTCTCCTTGGGAGTGGAGAGTGAGGTCATCAGTCAGGAAGCCCCTAGAGCTACACCTGCACTCCCCCACCCCGGTACCCATCAGGCAGCCACCTGCTAGATCCAGGTTGCGAAATTCCTGGAGATTTGGGGATGGAGCCTGGGGAGGACAGGGACCACAGTGGGGCACCATGCCACAGAGTCCACCTTCCAAAGCATCCATTTCCTCCGGGGGAACTGATCTCTGTGGTCTGGAGATGAAGTATAATTCTGGGGGAGGGTGGCATCCCTACACACTACGGGATTGCTGATTGGCTACGACCGGGTGAATTAGAGAACCGGCACGGGAGGGGGGAGGCCAGTGAATCGGCAGCAAGATCGGGCTGTGAACAGGCAGGGGTGGAGTACATGAATGTCTGGCAACGGGAAGGGGGGAGCGGTCTTTAGGGAATGTACTGGCCCGCCGGAAAGCCCACATTTTGCACTTGGATAAGTATATTTACAAACTGACAATCCATCCCTACTTCCAGCCTAAAACACACCAGAAACCAGAGGAAGGATTAAGAAGCAAGACTGCGCCAATATTAATAGGCTCAAGTCTCCAGATGCTAAATTAAGGCTCAGAGGCAGTGCGATCAGCAGTGGGCACTTTCAGACAACCCGCAGGATTGAGATGTATGTTCATTTTGCAGCGTGGACTGAGATCACAGGGACTGATTTGCCTCTTTCAGTGTGTCCAGTGTGGTGATGCAATTTAGAGGCATACAAGGGGGGACCCGTGAGGGCTTGCAGGGGACATCTCATTTCCCCCACTATTTCCTCTTGCCCTTCCATGAAAGAAGAAGACGACGAAGAAGAAGAGATTGGATTTATACCCCGCCCTTCACTTGTAGTCTCAGAGCATCTTACAAACTCCTTTTCCCTTCCCCTCCCCACAACAGACACCCTGTGAGGTAGGTGGGGCTGAGAGAGCTCTTTCCAGAACTGTCCTTGAGAGAACAGCTGGTACAGAGCTATGGCTTGCCCAAGGTCATCCAGCCAGGTGCAAGTGGAGGAGTGGGGAATCAAACCCGGTTCTCCCAGATTAGAGTCTGCGCACTTAACCACTACACCCAACTGGCTCCCATAGCCCCCATAGCCTCTCCCCTTATCCTGCTTCCTTCTCCCCTGCCCACCAAACTATCTGTCCTTCTGCCTTTTGCTTCCCCCACCCAGCAGAATCTACCTAGGAAAACGATGGCAGAGTGGTGGGGTGCCACCTGCTGATCGAGGCCCGCCTCCGTGGTACCGAACCCTCAAGGATTTGCAGGGAAGGGGGACATCACTTTCCCCTGTATCCTCCCCCCCCAACATTATTTCCCCTTTCCCACCTCCTGGCAACCCGATATCCCCACTGTTTTCCTGTTTCTGTGGACTTCCGCATTCACTGCAGCGAAAGGGTTACCTCCATGTCCCCATACTTTAGGAAGAAGAGCCTCCAATGCATTGAAGTGAATCTGTATTATTACATTTTGCCATCTCTTTGCAGTAATGCAAAAGACCAAAGAGAACTGTACAAAAACGCTATATTCAATCAATATCCTGTAATTTAAATATTATAAATTTGTTACGAAGGAAACTTCCTCTGAACGTAGACCACAGTATCAGGATGTCTCCAAAATTCTTGTGTATGAAATCAGTCAGAACAATTGACATGACTTCTATAGAACTTCAAAACATTACATATTCGTCAAGAAGAGATGAAAAGTAAGTAAATCACGGGCATACAAAGATTGAAGTTTCCTTCAAAACAAAGATCTATTCCGGAGACTTTAATCAACTGACTGTTTCTATGGACCATTCTTCTAATAATAATAATAATTATGCACTGTTTCTTTAATATTTAAATTATAGAATATTGATTGAATATAACGTTTTTGTACAGTTTCCTTTGGTCTTTTGCACTGCACTTTGAGGACTGTGACTTTCCTTGTCTTTGCACTGTATACTTTTATCTCTTTGCAGCAAAGCCAAGGCACAAATAGGTTTACCAGGTCCCTCCTGACAACTAGGGGCCGCGGTGGTTCAGTGGTGAAGACGCTGAACTGCAGACCAGAAGATCAGTAGTTCGGCAGTTTGAGACCCGAGTGCCGCGGGACAGAGTGAGCTCCTGTCTCCAGCCACAGCTCCTGCCAACCTAGCAGTTCGAAAGCAAGAAATTGCAAGTAGATTGCTTCGGTGGGAAGGTAACAGTGTTCCATGTACCTCGGCATCTATTCATGCCGGCCACATGACCACGGAAATGTCTTCAGACAGTGCTGGCTCTTTGGCTTGGAAATGGAGCTGAGCACCGCTCTCTAGAGTCGAATTCGACTGGCTGTCGAGCAAGGGAAACCTTTACCTTCCCTGGCAACCAGCAGGGGTGGGGTGGGGAGGATCGATCAGGAGAAAGACCCAGACTACACTGCTGGTGTTGCACAGGAAGTGATATCATCAACCCAGCGACTTCTGGGCAACACTGCTATTTTATGATAAAACTGGCTTCTGCCACAGAGCTTTTGCCCAACTGCCAGGGCATCGCCTGGAAGTCATCGGCGTGATGAAGCCACTTCCTGTGTGATGCTGGTGACGTGGCCAGGGCTTTTCTCTTTCTATTGGTAAGTCTCCTCACCATCCAGCTGATTGGTGTCTGGCATCAGGGAACCCCCACCTCCACCGGGGATCTGGGAACCCTAGGCAGAAATGCCTGTAGAAACGAAGAGAGCTTTTAAAATTTTGCTATCAAGTTGCAGCTGACTTACAGTGACCCCGCATGGGGTTTTCAAGGCAAGAGGCAAACTGAGGGGGTTTGCCCATACCATGTCAAGTTGCCAGCTCCGGGTTGGGAAATACCTGGAGACTTGAGGGGTGGAGCCTGAGGAGGCGAGGGAGCTCAGTAGGGTACAATGCCAGACAGTCCACCCACCAAAGCAGCCATTTTCTCCAGATGGACTGATTTCTATCAGTGAGTGATTGACACGTGGAATTCACTGCCACAGGAGGTGGCGGTGGCTACAAGCATGGACAGCTTCAAGAGGGAACTAGATAAACGTATGGAGCAGAGGTCCGTCAGTGGCTATCAGCCACAGGGTATAGATAGGAACTCTCAGTCTGGGGCAAGTGATGCTCTGTATTCTTGGTGCTTGATGGGGGGCAACAGTGGGAGGGCTTCTAGTGTCCTGGCCCCACTGCTGGACCTCCTGAGGGCACTTGGTGTTTTTGGCCACTGTGTGCCACAGAGTGTTGGACTGGATGGGCCACTGGCCTGATCCAACACTGGCCTCTCTTATGTTCTTATCGCCTGGAGATCAGTTGAAGAAGAAGAGATTGGATTTATACCCCACCCTTCCCTTGGAGTCTCAGAGCAATTTACAATCCCTTTCCCCACCCCTCCCCTCCCCACAACAGACACCCCGTGAGGTAGGTGGGGTTGTGAGAGCTCTTTCAAGAACTGTCCTTGAGAGAACAGCTCTGAGAGAACTGTGACTGGCCCAAGGTTACCCAGCTGGCTGCATGTGGAGGAACGGGCAGGGTCATTTTATTAAAAACGAGGCGCAGGAGCTCATTAGCATACCTCATTAGCATAACTTATTTGCATATGTCACACCTCCTGACATCACCAGAAGTGTGTCCGAAGGCAACACCCACCGCTCAGGTTCCACCCCAAAAATCTCCAGGTATTTCCCAACTCAGAGCTGGCGAGCCAGCTTTATACTTTAACCAAAGACGCCTTAGGGTTCCTTTGCTCTTGCAGGGAAGCTACCCTGCAACAAGCATGAAAATACAGATCAAGTTAGTATGCTTTTGCTTTTTCCCACAGCGCATCACCATATGTGCCCGCTCCTGCGCTTGTTACTTCTGGAATGGCATTCCTGCGCATTCCTGCTCGAAATAACCCCTGGGAATGGGGAATCAAACCTGGTTCTCCCGGATTAGAGCCCGCACTCTTAACCAATGTTCCCTCTAAGCTGTGGAGTCTTGTGAGCAGAAATTCTACTTTGTGAGCTACTGGCATTAAAGTTGTGAGCGAGTGATTTGGCTGCTGCATAAGTTAGTTTGCTCTGGAGCCATCCTTCCTGAGCTGAGACAAAAATATGTGAGCTGGAGGCTAAAAAACTGTGAGCTAGCTCACACTAACTCAGCTTAGAGGGAACACTGGTTGCTACATAAATTAGTTTGCTCTGGAGCCATCTCCCCAGAGCTAAGACTAAAATGTGTGAGCTAGGGTTGCCAGCCTCCAGGTGGGGCCTGGGGATCTCCCACTTTTACAACTGATCTCCAGCTGACAGAGATCAGCTCCCTTGGAGAAAATGGCTGCTTTGAAGGGTGGACTCTATGGCACTGTAACATGCTGAGGCCCCTCCCCTCCCCTCCCCAAACCCCACCCTCTCCTGGATCGACCCCCAAAAGTCTCCAGGTATTTCCCAACTCAGACCTGGCAACCCTACTGTGAGCTGGAGGCTAAACAACAGTGAGCGAGCTCGCACTAACTCCACTTAGAGGAAACACACACCAAACTGGATCTCAATTGTAATAGCAGGAGATCTCCACTGTAACAGCAGGAGATCTCTAGGTCCCACCTGGAGGTTGGCAGCCCTACGGATCAGAGTACAAGGGAGGAGGGTGTCTGCACTTTGGCACATGACTTCGGTGAACAAGCCAAGAAAGGTGGACATGGAATCCAAGAAGCCCTGCAGGTCCCGCACCCTCTTCGTTCTAATCCCAGGCCGCAGAAAGCTACAGGTCAGGCTGCAAAAATAGCTTGTGTTGAAGGCCCCCCCGAGCGCTCACCTTCAGCTCTGCAGTCCGGCACCTTCACTCATCACCCAGTGGCTATCAGTGACAGCGGAAGATTCTTTCGCTCCCTGCCAACAGCTCCCCGAGTTCCTCCCCATCCACCTTGCCTGGATTTCCTGTGGTGTGCAAACGAGCAACTGGCGGCACAGAAATACACAACAGGAGTCTCACATTTGGGTCTACCTCCAGGACGGATTTCAGCAGGCCGGAGTATGTAGATTTCCAGGGGCCTGCCCTGCCCTGGATAGCCCGGGCTAGCCCGATCTCATCGGATCTCCGAAGCTAACCAGGGTCAGCCCTGGCTAGGATTTCGATGGGAGACCTCCAAGGAAGCCTAGGGTCGGGACGCAGAGGCAGGCAATGGCAAACCTCCTCTGAACATCCCTTGCCTTGAAAACTGAAAAGTACTGGAATCGGGAGGCCGGTAACAGTGACAACAGCATGGTAGTTTATTGTGGGTCAAGATGGAACATGAGAAACCCTGGGCTCAGAGCCCTCTTTTATGCCGGTCGGAGATAATCCTCCGACCTCGCCCAATTGTCCTGATAGGACCTTAAGATAGTAGTTACAGTTCATAGGTCCCCGGGTGGTGGTGGAGACCTAGTGTGAGATTGTCCCAAAAGATGCAGTCTGCAACAGGTCTCCTTAACTAAAAAGTCCTTTATTTGCAAAGAGGTTCTTAAAGGTACAGTTGCACTTTTTCTGTTAGTAATGGCTTTATTGTAAACAAACAGTTAGTATTATACTAAGCAACTGGAATCCCCCTCCCTGCAACTACACCAGTCATAAAACGTAAAAAGTTGTTCCAGCCCCTGAATAAGTTTCACACAGAAATGGCGGCAAACAGGTTATTGTGCTTTTAGTTCCCAAGGAACTTCTACAAATGTTTTTGAGAGCAGCTGCAAAAAGAATAACATGGGAGGGGAGGATTTGTCTCAGACCTTGAGCAAGCTGGGAGCGAAGCAGGCAAGCGGGCTAAAGCGGGCATGATAAGGAAGCCAGACAACTAAACACAGGGGTCATTTCGTAGAAAAAGAGGTGCAGGAGCTCATTTGCATAACTCATTTGCACAACTCATTTGCATATGCCACACCCCCTAACATGCCGGAAGGGTGTCAGAAGGCAACACCCACCCCTCAGGCTCCACTCCACAGGTGAGTGAAACTGACCTGCTCTTCCTCCCTTCCCTTCCCCATCCAATACTTTGTGCAATAAAAAGAAGCGTAAAGAACACACCCTCATTCTCTTCCTGCTCCCTTGAAACCACCAGGTTTCAAGTAGACTTGAGATACCCAGGACATGTGCACCACCCATCCCTTTCCCTTCCCCTCCCCACAACAAGACACCCTGTGAGGTAGGTGGGCTGAGAGAGGTCTTTTGAGAACTGCTCATGAGAGAACAGCTCTGAGAGAACTTGTGACTGGCCCAAGATCACACCAGCAGCTGCATGTGGAGGAGTGGGGAATCAAACCCGGTTCTCCCAGATTAGAGTCCAACTCCTGACCACTACACCAAACTGATGGGGTGGAAGCTGCTGAAGGGTTGGTGAAATTTCTCCAGTACTTATGTGCCATGTGCCCAGATAGAAAATGGTATACTTAGAAAATTTATATGCCACCTTGAGCAAGTCTCTGGAAAAGCAGCCCACAGTCATAAAAGGAACAATGATAAAATTATCAATATTAAAACAAAACATTAAAAACAATAAAGACCCTAGCAGGGCTTTCCCCGGGGCGCTGCGCCTCTGCACTGCTCGGGGAAGCCGAGGAGGGGGCGGGGCTTGGTCATGTGCCCGCCCCCTGGGCTCCTCACTCCCGAAGCTGCACCCCTGTGCACTCCCGCTCCAACGGACCCCTGACTAAACAGCACATGAGCACATTCCAACAGGTGGGGTTACTGGTCGAGTCCCAACCCCTGGGCGGGAGATGACAGCGTAGCTGACACCTAGATCCTGATTGGTGGTCGTTTAGGATCTGACCAGCTATTGTTCTACCTGGCAGAAGCTCAGGTAGATTCAGGCCATGTGCGAATGTCCACGTGGCAGTCGCCATTGCGCGAGCACATGGAGACCGCGATATTGATACATAACAAAAACCCTACGGGGTTGCCGTAAGTCAGCTGTGACTTGAAAGTAAACAAAACAAAGACATTTGTGTCCCTGTTCTTTACAAACAATAATCTGTTGTGCTGTCCCAGAGTTCCGTCCAGTGTTCCCTCTAAGCTGAGTTAGTGTGAGCTAGCTCACAGTTTTTAGCTTCCGGCTCACACATTTTTGTCTTTGCTCAGGAAGGAGGGCTCCCCAGCAAACTAATTTATGCAGCAGCCAAATCGCGCGCTCCCAACTTTAATCCCAGTAGCTCGCAAAGTAGAATCTTTGCTCACAAGACTCCACAGCTTAGAAGGAATCTGTGTGGGAAACAGGGTTGCCAGCGGTGAGCTGGGAAATACTTGGACATTCTAGGAGTGGAGCCTGGGGAGGGCGGGGTTTGGGGAGGGGAGGGGTCACGGCAGGACATCATACCATAGAGCCCGCCCTCCAAAGCAGCCATTTTCTCCACGCGAACCGATCTTGGTCATCTGGGGATCAACTGTAATAGTGGGGGGGGGGGTCTCCAGGTGCCACCTGGAGGTTGGCAACCCAAGTTGGAAACAAAGCTGGTCCGCCCATGGAAGCCGCCCAAATGGCAGGTTTCTTGGGAGGAACAAGAGAGACGAATCACGAAGGGGTACAAGTGAACCTTAACTACTTTAGATTTCCACAGACAGAATGTTCGTTCACAGACGCATGAACATTTCGCCACGAATAGAAAACTGGCAAGAACATTTCAAAGTCGGGTTCTTCCTCCCACCGTCTGCAGTGGGGCAGTCCGTTCTCCCATCTCAGGCATCTGCCACCTCATTCCACCTCATCTTCCTGCATGTGCAGACCAAGTCTGAGGCGACCTTTTCTTGGTTACCAGTAGCCCATCCTGGCAATCACCCACAAGCAACTTTCCTGGTCCATGAAAAGGCCAGTCCATCCCTGATTTCCAGGCTAGGGCTGCTCCAAGACTCAAACTAGCCAGTATGGTGTAGCGGTTAGAGCAGGGGGGGGTCCCCCATGTGATAGGCACTATGGCACCTGCCAACACTTTCCCTGGTGCTTGCCAAGTGTTTTTAGAAAGTGGCTGGGCCATGGAGGGCTCCTGCCAAGCAGGGCTTCTGATTGGCCATTGGTAGGGTTGCCAGATCCAATCGTTGTGCTGGTGGGGAGGGGGAAGGACTATCCAGGAGTGAGAGGGAGCAGGAAGTTACCTACACACATTAGGGATGTCAGGGGAGCAATGTTCTGGTTTTGGAGCAAAACTCTGTGGTAAAATTTGTTTCAAATCATAGAGTTTTGCCCCCAAAACAGAGTGTCACTTCCCCAATGCCCCCAATATGCCTATGTCACTTCTGGATTTTGTCACAATGATTTCTGGGTTCCTGCCAGTAAGAGGGGGTGATTTGGGAGGGAGAGGAGTGCCCAAAAGTGGGAGTCACCCACCCGCACTGGGCAATCTGGCTACCCTAGCCATTGGTGATCCGATTGGCACAAAGTGTTGGTTTAATTCTTTCTCACACTCCTGTTTCCTAGCGTTTTTTTTTTAAAAAAGTTCTCCCCTTGTAGAAAATTTGCAGGTTCTGCTCCACAAATGGCACACATGAACTCAGTGCCCCCTTCTTTGTCTGTCACATCTCTTCTTATTCCGTCATTGTGGGACCTTGTAGTTTTCTGTGTTTCTCTGCCCATCTCATCCCTCCCCAGGGGCAGCCAGTGTTGCTGATCATGGGCGAGGAAACAAAGAAGGCTGTGGCATCCCACAATGCAAGTTCTGCCCGATGTCACAAATGTGAAAGGGGAGAGGCTACAAGGACTGTGGCCAAAGCACTTGGGTCAGGTTTGTGAATCCATTGATGGCCAAAGCAGAGATCTGGCTTCCCGCTACATTTCAACATCCCTACGGTTTGTGAGGCGTGTGCAAGTTGGAAAGGCTAGAGCCTCCCACAGTGCGGAGTCCGAAAATATGCCATTGAGGGTTGCCAGCTTTGGAGCTGGATCCTGCAGCTGTGCCTTTGCTAGCTGTTTGATCCGGGCGGAATTAGCAAGTGATGCTTCTGGTGGCTCAGGGATAAACACGGTCACCTGCTAACCCCTACCAATAAAGCCTCCACTAAAAATGCAAGGGAGAGAAGCTTGCCTTGCAGCAGGGAAATAAGCGTTGTCCGCCAATTATTGTGGAACGAGTTGCAACACAGAAGCTAGCCGGATTGGGGTTTTTTTCCTGGTTAGTTGGCAACCCTCATGTCATCGGAGGCCTAGCTCTCTGCAAAATGCAGTCGTTGGAATGAACGCCGCAGTCCCAAGTGAACGGCTTCATAATCCCTCTATCTGCTTCCGTCTGTCTCAATTTAATGCTATTTGCCAGTCGCTTAGAAAAAAAGAGATATTTTTAGCTTCCTGACCCATCTGACATGCAGGACTTACTTTGCAAATAAATTCCACTGATTCATTGTTTGGAAATTATTATGACCATCCCACCTTCTTCTTCTTCATCATCATCATCATCTTTCCCCATCTCCCGTGCAACCTGATCTGTCTCGTTGCCACCTCTGCAATGGCAACGATTGACTGATGTCCCTCTTAAGGTCAGAGCATTTTTTTTTTAAAGTGACTTTGAAATGTAATCAAGCCCAAGTGTATCTCTACCCTAGAAGCGACCCGGAGTGATAACCGTCTGTGATGAAATACAGGATGGAATCATACGGGCAAAATATTTCCTCTTCTCTGTTTCGGAACGGGCTGATTTCCTTCCAGCCCCCTGCCCGTGTTTTCAGCATATCCCAATGCGAGCCAATTGTGGTTATATAATACTGGCTCAGAGACAGATGCGACCATGTAAGGGAGGTGGGATTAATAACTGGAATGCGCGGCGAATGGCAGCTTTTTGGACAAAGGCACCCTCTCCTGCCAGAGAGAGGGAAGTGGTGAGACAGAAAAGTCGCTCCCGGATTGTTCCCATTTGATGGTCCATTTCTGGATATAAGGAGAGAGGGCATAGATTTCCTCCCAGAAGAGACGGTACATTCTGAATCTCATCCTTTTTTGTACAATAAAGGTGTACAATTGTGGAATTTTGCCCCCTCCTCCCAGTTAGTTTCAGGCTTACTAAACATCTTTTTAAAAAAAATCTGTAAAATCAAACGGTTAAAGTGTGCACCAGCACCGTTTGATTTTACAGATTTTTTTAAAAAGTCCAGATTGATGTTTAGTAAACCTGGAACTAACTGGGAGGAGGGGGCAAAATTCCACAATCAAAATCTAGCTTGAATTAGCACCCCAAACCCTCCAAGTCATATGCAGGGATTCAAGAAAAAGCGAAGTGCAAAGGATCGCATCAGACCAGCTGATAACTTTGTTGCCGTCGAGTAAAGTGATGAGATTTAAAAACCTGTGCTTTGCAAAAAGAATATCTTCCCAGTTCTAAACGAAAATCTGAACAACGTCAACATTCTAACAGTCATCCTGGAATCCTGAAATGTTTCCAGGAAGTGATGTCATGACATAGCTGGTGTCACTCGTCCCCTGTTTTTCTGCCCTCAGCCCTCCCGCCAGTTGTTCAGCCTGGCGACCCAACGGGCACCAGAGTGGGAGGTGGTGAGGGTGACCTTGTGCCCATGGTAATTCTTGCTATATCCTGTATGCAAGCCCCCGTGGGGCTATGAGACTACAGAGACCATTAGGCTCAGCTTACTCCTGGGACATTTCAATGTTTCAGCCCACCCCTTGATGGATAGCTGGGCTTGGTTAATGACAGACAGAAATGTCATCTGCCGGATCGGAACACAATTTCTCATGTTTTCTCCAAGCTCAGGACCAGCTGAGGAAACGTGCCTTTCGCCACATGGTATCCCCACATCTTCACTCTCCTGAGTCTGAAAAGGAAACTTCTCTTTCACTTCTGAAATGACATAAATTGACTGTATGGGCTTAGCGCTCACTGGTTCCTCTGATCCACAGTCCCTGCACCCATTCTTCCCTTCCGTGTTTGGGTCCTGGCCATCTGCATGTGTTCAGAGGTAAACCCCCCCCCCCCCTGCTGCTGCTTCACCACTGAGCTCTCGCATGCCCGTTACAGGGCGGGATCCCACCAGTGCCTCCTGGTACCCCCAGGGACGCCTGCTTTGGCTGCCTCCCGTCTTGCCCACAGATGGAATGAAGGCCCGTTCGCCTGCTTAGCAAGAATCTCTCCAGCTCAACTCACAGGAATGTCCGAGCAGGCGGGTGGGCACTTTGTGGCGTTCTCTGGAAGCAGGCTGTCACAGCTGTCTGGCGTGAGGGTTTCTCATCGGCCAACCTGGCCACGGCTCAGGTGGTCACGTGGCTCCATTGGACTGAGTATTTCCACAGGCTACAGCTCAGCCATCGGTGTATCGAGTGTCCTGTTGCGGTTCAGAGTAGGACAGTGTCTCTCTAGGCCGTGGCAAAACAATGCCATTGCGGAAAAGGAAGATCACAGGACATAGAGTGAGGCACTGTGCTGACACAGGAGGAATGTCTGGTCCCAAGGAGCCCGATGCAACGATGAGGCCTCCCGGTTTCTGCTTCATCACGTGCGTTACTTCTGTTCAGGCTTTTAAGGGCAAGCGAGAAGAGACAGGGATCGCGGCCCCCCTAGGGCTTTCAGAGTTCATATGCAAGAACCCAATTCAGGGGAGGCCTTGAATATCCCACTCCTGCAATCTGCTTTTGTAGATTGGAACTGCCCCCCCGGTTGCCAGCCTCCAGGTGGGGCCTGAAGATCTGTCGGAATTACAACTGCTCTCCAAGCAATAGAGATCTGTTTCCTGGATAAAGTGGCTGCCAGTTTGGGGCAGTGGTTGATTGTGTGGACTCTAATCTGGGAGAGCCGGGTTTGATTCCTCACTCCTCCACTTGCACCTGCTGGATGGCCTTGGGCAAGCTGTAGTTCTGTCAGAGCTGTTCTTGAAAAAAGAGCAGTTTCTGTCAGAGCTCTCTCAGCCCCACCTCCCTCACAGGGTGTCTGTTGTGGGGAGGGGAAGGGAAAGGAGATTGTCAGCCGCTCTGAAACTCCCTTGGGTAGTGAAGGGCGGGGTATAAATCCAATCTCTTTGTCTCTTCTCTTCTTCTTTGGAGGATGGAGTCGATGGCATTGTACCTTCCTGAAGCCCCTTCTCTCCCCAAACTCCACCATCCCCAGGCTCCACCCCCAAAATATCCCAACCCAGAGGTGGCAATAGGGTTGTCAGACCCCTGGTCCTGCCAGGGGATCTCTCAGCCTTTGGGGCATCAATCCGCCACTGGCCAACTCACCAGTGGGGAAGCCCCATCCCCAAAGAGGCCCATTGTGCATCGATGTGGTCAGCGTGATGACATCACACAGAAGTGACGTCATCACACCGGGGACGTCATGTGTCAACACTCTAGCATTCAACCAAAATGCTAGAGCATCAACATGCGACATCCCCAGGGTGACGACATCACTTCCGTGTGACATCATCACACTGACATCACACGCGGCGACGTTGCCCTGCCCTCCACAGTCCCGGATGGCTCCCTTCCACCCTCTGCCACCAGGACAATTGGATCTGGCAACCCTAGCTGGCAACACTACGGACCCCGCGATCCTATAAGCCTGGTAAGAAACAATGACAAAAATCCATATTTTGCCTTCTCCCCCCCCCATAAGGTTATCAAGTACCGATGGAGAGAGGCGTATCAATAAGCAAACTGGCCTATGAAGAAAACCACAGCCTTTCTTCTGGTCCATTTTTGGGGTATTTTTGTATGTGTGTGCGCGCACATGCTTGCATGGGTCTGCACCTGGAGGTCATTGTCAACCTCTGGTGACTGACCCCTACTGTCCTCCCGACTTGGTATTTCAAGGTAGTCTCCCATCCAAGTACTAACCACAGTCAACCCTGCTTAGCTTCCGAGATCTGACGAGATCAGGCTTGCCTGGGCTATCCAGGTCAGGGCTTCCACAGCCTTTCGTCATGGTTTATCTGGCCTCTTCTGCAGCTTGAACTTTAGCCAGAGACGAGGGGGACGGTTCATGGGTCCAGGGCTCATTTCATAGCAGGAGCTCCTCTGCATATTAGGCCACTACCACCCCTGATGTAGCCAATCCTCCAAGAGTTTATAGTAGCCTCTGTAAGAAGAGCTCTGTAAGCTCTTGGAGGATTGGCTACATTAGGAGTGTGTGGCCTAATATGCAAAGGAGCTCCTGCTACGAAATGAGCCCTGCATGGGTCAACTCCCTATCTGGCATCTCTCAGGTCCACAATCAGGACCTTCCAGGGGTTCGAATGACAGTAGAGCTGTGATGATCCCAGGCCATTCTAGGCAAGCCTGTGAAGAAACCGCAAAGGGCTTGCATAGTTCCTTCCCACTTCGACATCACCTGACCTGAAGGGAAGCTGATGCACACCTGGCGGAAGGGACACATCACTCCCCCTGCGCAAGAAGTTCCTTCCTCGCACACCCCAGAGCAGTACAGAATTACACCACAAGGGGGTGTCCAAAAATAGATGTGAGCCTCAAGTCTGAAGTCTAATTAGGGTTGCCAGGCCTGACCTGGCAACCAGCGGAAGATTAGGGGGCAGAGACATGGGGGGTAGTGCTGTTGGCAACATCACACCTTTCTAGGAAAGGCCAGAAACTCTATGGTAAAACCATAGCATTTTTAGCCATTTCTAGAGAGGACTGATGGCACATCTGGGGCAAACCCGGAAGTGTCACCAGTCCTCTCTAAGAATCGCTGAAAGCTCTGTGACTTTACCATAGAGTTTCCAGCAATTCCTAGAGGGGCAGGATGTCCCTTCCAGGCTTTCCCCAGAAGTGAAATCAGAGTTGGGGGTGGGGATTACCTACCCCCACTGCGGGAATGGCCACCCTGGGTCTAATACTGCCTTCTGGGCCTACAGTTGATCCTGCATGTCCAACCTAACCTATACCTGGATGTAGTTCAGTCCTTAAACCACAGTCCTTGGAAGGATTTCTCAGTTTGTCCTGGATCTTATTCTACTTTGTTTAGTTTTGATTAATACAAAAACAGCAAAACACTGTCGAAACCACCCATGAAAGCACTTTTGATAGCACCCTTCCTCCTGCCCTTTTCTTAAAATAGCCGCCCTATTTCCAGCAAAGGGCAAACTACTGTTACAGTTTCCTACCTGTTCTTCAAGGGGCTGCAGTGGCTCAAGTGGTTAGGACGCTGAACTGCAGACTAGAAGGTCAGTAGTTCAGCAGTTCGAGACCGGAGTACTGCATGACGGAGTGAGCTCCTGTCTCTGGCCCCAGCTCCTGCCAACCTAGTAGTTTGAAAGCAAGAAATTGCAAGTAGATAAATAGGTACCGCTTTGGTGGGAAGGGAACAGCGTTCCGTGCGCCTTGGTGTCTTTTCATGCCAGCCACATGACCACAGAAACGTCTTTGGACAGCGCTGGCTCTTCGGCTTGGAAACGGAGATGAGCACCGCATCCCTAGAGTCATATTCAACTAGCTTTTGAGCAAGGGAAACCTTTACCTTTACTTGTGTGTCAACAATGCCAGCGGCACCATCGATACAAATGCAGAGATACACTGCTAAAAAGGAGGGCCAGTCTACCAGGAGAGGAGAACTGAGGAGAGCAGGACATGAACCCGATGGCGAATCCTGCATTTTAGCGAGATTTTTAACTTCCCCTTTGGCCCTCCAGTTGGACCTCGACCAGGCAACGTCTGCCAGAATGTCCTTTGACAAAATTCTCCCACGTACCGTTGAGGCACTCCAATCCAGGGAGTGTCCTCGAAGAGCACCCCACATGACCCCTCTGCTCTGCAGCTGTCGTGGAATCAGCTGCTCCCTTGTGGTGCATTTCTGAGCAAAGCCCGGGCAAGCGTCTGAAGAATGAACAAGTGTCAGAAGGGAATGTTCCCGCCCCAACTGGCTGTCCGGGCCTAAAACCCTCCATCTCGCTAGAAGCTCTTATCATCCCAATCTAATGCTCCCGGTTGCCTCCTATCCACAGACCTTAGGTAAACAACCCTCCTGTTTAAGGTATCTGTGGGATCGAGGGCACGTGCATTTCCATATGTCACATGGTGTTTGGCTAAAGTACGGTGCACTGCACATGTTTACAAGAGAATCCCCACTGGATCATCTGTAAGCGCATGGCCTCGAAGCAGTCCATGCAGGAGCAATGGAGGTTTTGCAAGTTGTGTGCCTGGACAGAAGCTCCACATAAGCTGCTGTGAGCTTTCTAAAAGATGGATTGGAACAAGGCACTTCCTGTTTTCTTCTCGTCTGTTCCTCTCTTCTCTGCCGTAGCCCAGTTGAAGGGACTGACGTATACATGAGAATTGCTTTGCTGGCTCAGAGCAAAGATGATCTCATTCAACTTCCTGTTTTCCACAGCGGCCAGTGGGATGCCCCAGGAAACTCATCCGAGCAGGCCATGATGGTTGCCCCTCCTTTCTTGGAACCCAGAATCCAATTCTTGTAGTGGGGTGCCCATTATAGAAACCGATAATGGATGACCCTCGCCGCTTGGCAAACCTGAGCCTGCCAGCCCCTGTTCTCCCAAGCCTTGACTGGTGCCCATGGAATAGGGTTGTCAGGCCTGCAGTAGGGTCGCGCGACTCTCTGGTCAAGGTGGGAGACCCACGGCCAGGCCCTGTCCCCCAGCTGCTGAACATCTGGCCGGTGGGGGGGCTTAGTAGTAGAAAGAGGAAAGCCCACGCCACATCCCTGGCATCTCACAGAAAGTGACATCATCACGCCAGCGACTTCAGGGCGACACTCTGGTATTTGGGCCTCAATGTCACAGCATGATGTCACTTCTGGTGCGCGCTGGAAGTGACATAGCCACGTCACCGGCAACGTCACCTGGGCCTTCCTCACACTCCTGGTGAGTCCCTCCCATCCCCACCGATTGCCAAGAGAGACCTGTTTTAGGGAGGTAAAGATGCTCTTTGCCCTTTGGTTTCTGAGGGTTACCGGAAACCCTTGACATATGATTTGCATCTGTTTCATCTCTTGCATGAGATTGCACCAAAAGGAGGCATCCTCATCTGCACGGTTATATCAACGTTCTTTTTGTGTGTGTAGCTTCAAGAATGTCGCATCAACCACTAGGGTTACCAGCTTCCAGATGGGAAAGAACAATATAGCTGTTTAAGACACTAATATAAATTATATTGATGCAATACAGCTTTTAATACAAAAAACAATTTTCTAGTTCTTATTAATAATAAAGGTCCATAGATCTAACAACAACAAAGTGTCCGGTAATCATTTTCGTTTCTAGAAGTCTTCATCAGGGTGGGACCATCATGGGAACTGTACAATACTCATATGATATACCTCTCACAAGAAGTCTCAGTACTTACTTCTTGTTATGTGCAGCTCAGTTCAGAGGTCTTTGAAACAATGTTAAGAATACCACTTTGAAAGACTTTATGCTTCAGTCAGACTAGCCTAACCCTTTGGGGAGTTTTTCCAGATGAGTATTCTATAGTTTTCATGATGTTCCCACCCTGATGAAGACTTCTAGAAACGAAAATGATTACTGGACACTTTGTTGTTGTTAGATCTATGGACTTTTATTGTTAATAAGAACTAGATAATTATTTTTTGTATTAAAATCTGTATTGCATCAATATAATTTGCATTAGCATCTTAAGCAGCTATATTGTTTCTTCAGAAGTGCTATTTGTTTATAGTTGTTGTTCTTTGCTCCAGATTTAGCCTCCAGATGGGGCCTAGGGGTCTCCCAGAATTCCAGGTGATCTCCAGATTACAGAAATCCATTTCCCTAGAGATCCACTGGAGAAGGAAATGGCAACCCACTCCAGTATCTTTGCCAAGAAAACCCCATGTAATGTACGGCTGCGAGAGCTGGACTATAAGGAAGGCCAAGCGCCGAAGAATAGACTCTTTCGAATTATGGTACTGGAGAAGACTCTTGAGAGATCCTTGGACTGCAAGGAGATCAAATCAGTCAATCCTAAAAGAAATCAACCCTGACTGTTCCCTGGAAGGCCAGATACTAAAACTGAAGCTCCAATACTTTGGCCACCAAATGAGAAGGGAGCACTCACTGGAGAAGACCCTGATGCTGGGAAAGACTGAGGGTCAAAGAAGAAGGGGACGGCAAAGGATGAGATGGTTAGACAGTGTTATCGATACGACGAGCATGAAGTTGAGCAAACTCCGGAGCACAATGGAAGACAGGAGGGCCTGGCGTGATGTGGTCCATGGGGTCGCGAAGGGTCGGACTCAACTGTGCAACTGAACAACAACAAAGAGAAAAACGGCTGCTCCGGAGGGTGGACTCGATTGCATTATGCCCCGTGATTGCATGGACAACCAGTGGAAAGCATTCCAGACTGGCAAATTCTGCAGAGCAGAGCAGGCTCTCCTTGGTGCTTTAATGCCCACAACTCCTTCCTACACCCAGCCCCCCTTGCGTAGGATTGTGCCCTGGAGAAGGAGGCGGCCTCATCAACGCAGCAGGGGAATCCGTGTGGATTTCAGGTAAATGCCTTCAATTTCCCCCTCGCCTTAGGATAATATTTTAATCCCTTTTGTTGGTTTTATGTTTCACTGGATATAGTTAAGCTACTTATAGGAATACCAGGGAAATGTTTACGGTCAGGCTGGCTGTCTGCATCAGGAGACAAGGAGCAGAGAACACTGTTGCCAGCAATATGGAGGGGAAGAAATGCCGATTCTTTTCAAGTGGAGGCCAAAATCCATTGCATGGGCCTTCATCCTGTTGAACCCAGGGGAGCTTCAATGTACTTATCTCGGTAGTTTCTGTACCGCTGGGTCTCAGAATTATGGAAATATACATTGCAGGGATTCAGTGACTGGTTTAGATCCATCGACCTAAAATAATCCATGGACATTTTTTTTTCTACTTTTACTTCTTTGAATACAAAAATCTCCCCCTGGCCAGCTGCATAAATGCTTTGCTAAGGTGTTTTTAGGAGAGTTTTATGGGTGCCACGGACAAAAAGACAAATCAGTGGGCTCTAAATCAAATTGAGCAGGAAATCTAGACACTAAAATGACTAAACTGGGGCTATCATCATATTTCAGGCATAGTATGAGAAAAGACTCACTGCAAATGACAAAAATGCTAGGAAAAGTGGAAAGCAGCAGGGAAAGAGGAAGACCCAGAGGTCATTTTGAGCAGGAACGCACCGGAACGCCGTTCCGGGAGTAACAAGCTCAGGAGCGGGCACATATGGTGATGCGCTGTGGGAAAAAGCACAAGCACGCTAACTTGATCTGTATTTTCATGCTTGTTGTAGGGGAGCTTCCCTGCAAGAGCAAAGGAAACCTAAAGTGTCTTTAGTCAAAGTGTAAAGCCGGCTCGCCAGCTCTGAGTTGGGAAATACCTGGAGATTGTTTGGGGTGGAACCTGAGCGGTGGGTGTTGCTTTCTGACACATGTCCGGTGATGTCAGGGGTGTGTGGCGCATGCAAATAAGTTATGCTAATAAGCTCTTGCACCTCATTTTTTTATGAAATATCCTCTGGAGACCCAACACAAGATGAACTGACCCCTTCAAGGAAGCCACAGCCCTCAGTTTACAAGTCTTGAATGAGGCTGTTGATAAGACTTTTGGAGGACATCAATTCATGAGGGTTTACACATGAGCAAGGTTTACAAAATTATGCATGGGATAGAGAAGATAGAGAAAGAAGTACTTTTCTCCCTTTCTCACAATACAAGAACTTGTGAGCTCTCAATGAGATCAATGAGCAGCAGTAAGCTTAGAACAGATAAAAGGAAGTCCTTCTTCACCCAAAGAGTCATTAACACATGGAATTACCTACTGCAGGAAGTGGTGGTGGTTACAAGCATAGACAGCTTCAAGAGGGGGTTGGATAAATATAGGGGGAGAGGTCCATCAATGGCTATTAGGCACAAGGTATAGATGGAACACTCTGTCTGGGGCCATGATGCTCTGTCTTCTTGGTGCTTGGGGGGGGCAACAGTGGGAGGGCTTCTGGAGTTCTGGCCCCACTGGTGGACCTCCTGATGGCCCCTGGGTTTTGGCCACTGTGTGACACAGAGCGTTGGACTGGATGGACCACTGGCCTGATCCAACTTTACTTCTCTCATGTTCTTTGGTGGTGGCTACAAACATAGACAGCTTCAAGAGGGGACTGGATAAATCTATGGAGGAGAGGTGCATGAGTGGCTATCAGCCAAAAGGTATAGATCAGGGGTGGCCAAACTGTGGCTCGGAAGCCATGTGCAGCTCTTTCACACACATCGTGTGGCTCCCAAGAGGCTCTCCATCTATTTGCTTGCTCTCGCTCTCTTTCTGTCTCTCTTACTTCATCCCTCCCCCTCCCTCCTCTATCTATTTGCTTTCTCTCTCTTTCTCTCTTTCTTTCCACCCCCCTCTCTCTCTCTTAGACACATAAATACAATCAGCAAACAAATAAATATCATTGGGCAAATAAATATCATTATCAATATCTGTTTTCCCCCTTTTCTTTTTATCTTTGGCAGTCTCATTTAATGTTAATAAATATATTTGCAAATATGTAAATATATTTGCATATTTTTCAATAAAAATGTGTGTGTAATATTTGTTCATGTCTTGTGGCTCTCAAACATCTGGCGTTTATTCTGTGTGGCTCTTATGTTAAGCAAGTTTGCTCATACCTGGTATAGATGGAACACTCTGTCTGGGGCAGTGATGCTCTGTGTTCTTGGTGCTGGGGGGGTTCTGGCCCTGCTGGTGGACCTCCTGATGTCTCCTGGGTCTTGGCCACTGTGTGACACAGAGTGTTGGGCTGGATGGGCCATTGGCCTGATCCAACATTGGCTTCTCTTATGTTCTTATGTCTGGGGCAGTGATGCGCTGTCTTCTTGGTGCTTGGGGGGGGGGGGAACAGTGGGAGGGCTTCTAGTGTCCTGGCCCCACTGCTGGACCTCCTGAGGGCACCTGGTGTTTTTGGCCATTCTGTGACACAGAGTGTTGGGCTGGGTGGGCCACTGGCCTGATCCAGCATTGGCTTCTTTCTTATGTTCTCTTAAGTTCTTATGGGGCTGCCATTAGCCGGAAGTGACTTGGCTGTACTTCACACACACAAGTCAGGGTCCTTTGACCGAGTGGATAAAGTCATGTGGTTTGGGGCAGTCCTGTATGCATAAAATGACAGCTTGGAATCAAAAGGACCATCCTCTGAAAAACTGATAGCATACCAGTGGATATACTTCTCACTAGGGTTGCCAGGTTGGGGGATTCCTGAAGGTTTGGGGGATGAAGCCCAGGGAGGGTGGAGTTTGGGGAGGGGCGGGATCTCAGCAGAATATAATGCCATAGATCCCTCCTTGCAGAACAGCCAAAACGGGGAACTGCCAAAACTCCAGGGGAACTGATCTGTATAGCTTGACGATCAGTCAGAATTCCAGGAGACCTCTGGCCACCGCCTATAGGTTGGCAATCCTGCCTATCGTGTTCTGTGAAGAGGGTCAATGACTGAAGCTGTACACACTGAGTCAGTCCTGTACCCAGAGTTGCCAGCATCTAGGTGTGGCCTGGAGATCTTACCGTTGTAATTCAGGGAGAATTTCGGGCCCTGCCTGGAGGTTGACAATCCTAGTCCTACTGTCTCTACCGGCCCCCATGTCCTCATGCATCTGCAAAACCGGTGATTTGATCACACAGATTTGTTTGATGTGACTCGGATTGCCAGGTTCCCCCACCCCCCGGCCGCCAGTGACTGATTAGAGAGTAGGGTTGCCAGATTCAGTTTGGGAAAATCCTGGAGATTTGGGGGTGGAGTCTGTGAAGGACAAGGGACACCATTGGAGTACAATGCCATAGAGTCCATCCTTCAAAGCATCCATTTTCTCCAGGGGGCCTGACTGTCATCTGGAGAGCAGTTTCAGCGTTCCCTCTAAGCTGAGTTAGTGTGAGCCAGCTCACAGTTTTTTTAGCCTCCAGCGCACACGTTTTTGTCTTCGCTCAGGAAGCATGGCTCCAGTCCAGGGCAGACTAATTTATGCAGTAGCCAAATCGCTGGCTCACAACTTGAATGCCCGTAGCTCACAAAGTAGAACGTTTGCTCCATAGCTTACAGGGAGCATTGGTTGCAATTATGGGAGAACTCCAGGCCCCACCTGGGGATTGGCAGCCCAATGGTGTGCCCTGAGCTCCTCATTCTCTCTGAACCTATTATAGGGTTGTCAGGTCCCTCCTGGCCACCGACAGAGGATGGAGGCATAGAGTCAGGGCCGGCTCTGTCACTAGGCCAACTAGGCAGCTGCCTAGGGGCGCAGCTGGCAAACGGGGCAGCGGAGAGACTGAGGGACTCAAACCAGGAGATAGTGTGCTTTATACAAACCATGATTTACCATTATGTCTGAATGCAGCTTTCCATTCAGGCTAAGAACCAAATTTAGCCTTGGGCCAATGCAGATAGACTTGTAGGTGCTGTGGCCAGCTAGTGCAGGTGGCTGCTGGAGGGGCTGGAGAGCTCGTGAGCCTGGGCAGGTGGGTGGGCACAAGGGCTGGGGGGTGTCCCTTGCAGGCGGGTCTCCGGCGGTGGAGAGGGTGGCTCCGTGGTGGTGGGGCGCTACAAGGCAGCCTCGCCTAGTGCGCAAAAAACCCTGGGGCCAGCCCTGCATAGGGTTGCCAGATCCAGTTTGGGAAATTCCTGGAGTTTTGAGGGTGGAGTCTGGGAAGGACAGAGACCTCAGTGGGGGACAATGCCATAGAGTCCCCCTCCAAAGCAGCCAGATTATCCAGGGAAACTGATGTCCGTAGTCTGGAGATGAGCTGTCATTCCAGGGGATCCCCGGGTCCCACCTGGAAGCTCGCATCCCCTTGGCAACCAGTCTCCCCCCCCCCCCCCGCACAGCCCCTTCCATCTTTCTTAGTCATGGTCCGAGACAAAGGTCCGGACCTCCTGTCCCTGCCAAGGAATCACATTTAGCCCGAGGTGTCATTTGATAACCCCTGCCAAGTGGGAAGCAAAGATTGCTGGAATGCCTGTCTCGCCTTCGCGGGGAAAGACAGCTGCGGTCATGCGAGATGGGGACGGGCATCTTTTTACGGATCAACGGCGGTCATGTTGCGGAGGATGGCATCTGTGCGTGTCTCTGTGTGTGTGTGTTTGTGAGGGGGCGGCCGTGCTGCGATTCTGCTGACTCAGATGCAAGCCTCCGCTTCCTGGCTGGAGGCTCCACGACACAACTGCCAGGAAAGAGAGCATTTGTGATGAGCAAATCTCTCAGTCTTTTGCTCGAAGGTATCTGAGCCTGAAGCATTTTACTGGTCCCCTCTGATCAGGTAGCCATCGCTGAAGTCTGAAGAGCCCGGTAACAGCTGCAAATTTTGCTCCTTTCTGCCCTTGAGGTGTTCGCTAAGACCAGCGTGTTCTCTTGACAAAACCCTGTTTGTCTTTGCCCACCTTCATTTTGTTCTCCAAGGCCGAACTTGTCTGTTATTCCGGTTACCTTTTGACTTCCTACTTTAGCATTCCAGTCCCCTAGGATGCGGAGGACATCTTTTTTTGGTGTTAGTCAGGGGTCATTTTGTAGAAAAAGAGGTGCAGGAGCTCATTAGCATAACTCATTAGCATAACTTATTTGCATATGCTAAACCACCTGACATCACTGGAAGTATGTCAGAAGGCAAGAAAGAAAGAAAGAAAGAAAGAGAGAGAGAGAGAGAGAGAGAGAGAGAGAGAGAGAGAGAGAGAGCGCTGGCAGAGAGGGGACAGCTACTAATCCAAGCCTCAGAAATACCACTATTCTGGGAGGATAGCTTCAGTGGTGGCTGAAGCCTTCAGAAGGCTGGTCAGAGGAACAAGGACCTTTCCAGGGGACGGGGTCATTTTGCTGCAGCCATGACACAAGCAGGCATTCCCCCGCCGGGGGGGGGGGGGCTGGCACCAACTCCCAGAGCTGAGCTCCCCGGACCTCCTGCTCGAAATGACCCCTGGTGTTAGTTCTAGGAGGTGTTGTAGGTCTTCACAGAAACGGTCCTCTTCTGCGTCAGTGGTTGGGGCATAGACTGGGATTACTGTGAGGTTGAATGGCTTGCCTTGGATTCGGACCAAGATCACTCTGTCGTTTTTGAGATTGTATCCCATCACTGCCTTTCGCACTCTCTCATTGACTATAAAGGCCACACCATTTTTTCTACGGGATTCTAGGCCGCGGTAGTAGATAGAATGGTCTTCTGAGTTAAATTCACCCATTCCTGTCCACTTTAGTTCACTGATCCCCAAGATGTCGATGTTCAGCCTTGTCATCTCATTTTTGACCACATCAAGCTTACCTTGATTCATAGATCTTAACATTCCAGGTTCCTGTGCAGTATTGTTCTTTGCAGCATTGGACTTTCCTTTCACCGTCAGACACATCCACAACTGAGCGTCCTTTCGGCTTTGGCCCAGCCGCTTCACTCTTTCTGGGGCTACTTGTACTTACCCTCTGCTCTTCCCCAGTAGCATACTGGACACCTTCTGACCCAAGGGTCTCATCTTCCGGCGTCGTATCTTTTAGCCTTTTGCTACTGTCCATGGGGTTTTCTTGGAAAGAGACTGGAGTGGGTTGCCATTTCCTTCTCCAGTGGAACATACTTTGTCTGAAATCTGTTTGCCCTTCTGCAATCTGTTGGCCCTTCAGCAAACAGATCTCCCAACCATGAAGCTGCCTTGGTCCACCAAAGACTGTATTGTCTACTCAGAGTGGCAGCGGCTCTCCAGTGTCTCAGGCAGAAGTCTTTCAAACTGCCAGTTTGGGACTGTGATGGCTCAGTGGTTAAGACACTGAACTGCAGACCGGGAGATCAGGAGTTCAGGAGTTCGAGACCCGAGTGCCACGTGACGGAGTGAGCTCCTGTCTCTGGCCCCAGCTCCTGCCAACCTAGCAGTTCAAAAGCAAGGAATTGCAAGTAGATAAATCGGTACTGCTTTGGTGGGAAGGTAACAGCATTCCATGTGCTTTGGCGTTTAGTCATGCCAGCCACATGGCCATGGAAATGTCTTCGGACAGCGCTGGCTCTTCGGCTTGGAAACGGAGATGAGCACTGCACCCTAGAGTTGGATTCAGCTGGCTTTCGAGCAAGGGAAACCTTTACCTTTACTGCCAGTTTGGTGTAGTGGTTAAGAGCAGTGGACTCTAATCTGGGAGAACCGGGTTTGATTCCCCATTCCTCCACATGCAGCTGCTGGTGTGACCTTGAATCAGTCACAAGTTCTCTCAGAACTGTTCTTTCAAGGGCAGTCCTCAAGAGAGCTCTCTCAGCCCCACCTACCTCACAAGATATTTGTGTTGAGGGGAAAAAGGGAAGGGAAAGGGTGGGGTATAAATCCAATCTCTTCTTCTTTTTCTTCTTCTTTTTCACCAGAGATGCTGGGGATTGAACCTGGGACCTTCTGCATGCCAAGCAGATGCTCTGCCACTGAGCCATGGCCCCTCCCCAACATCAGGTCTGGATTTAGGGACTGTCAACCCAGAGGGGAGGGGGCACCAGTCCTGGATAGGTTACTCAGCAGCTGAAACAAATAGTAGGAATGGTTTGCGTTTACTTGCATCGCTGAATTGCGTGGCGAGCTCTGCGTTAATATTCTTTCTTTTCATCCGTGAAAATCATTCAAAACACAAAAGCCCACGTTCCATGATGGACAACTCCGATATCACCACTTTCAAAATGATCAAATCTGAATTATGAAACATCGAAGCCACATTAAGACACCTTTCAGTTAGATGACAGGGATTAATCAGGCAGGCATAACGCACGTACATCAAAGTCATAAAACTGGCTAGGTGCACAGTTTTAAAAATGGTATTCAGGAGCTGAACAAACGGAACACGCACTGAAGATGTGCCGCAGCTGGAGTGCCATTTTGCTTTGGCACTCATGAATCCGCAGGCTTTTCCTTGGCGCTGCCTCTTACCTGACTGATTTTGCCCAGGCTCCGCCTCAAACTCAATTCTGCCTAGGCCCCACCTCTGATTCTGCTCAGTCTCCGCCTCTAATCTGATTCTGCCCAGGCTCCGCCTCTAGCCTGTCTGATTCTGCCCAGGCTCTGCCTCTTACTGCTCAGGTTCTGCCAACTTAGGTGGCACCCTCTGATCTCACCTGGACGGGTCTCCCTACCTTTGAAGCGGAACACCGGCCGTCTTGCTCTCTATGATCTTTCATGCAAGAAAGGATTCCTTTTCTTCTGGCTTGGTGTAGTGATCGCATGATCCTCTACCCTCATGACTTAAGGGATGTCTCCTGAAAAACCAACAAAGAAGGCAAAGTCCCAAAAAGTGCAGGGGGGGATTATTTTTAATATGTATTTTTCAAAAAAAAAACCTTTGTAGTAAAAAAACCGCATTTAAATCAAACAAGACCTCTTCTTCGGGGCAATTTTTTAATTCAGTCATGGAAGGGGACACATTGGAAGAAGCCATTTGTGCCTAAATAAAGGAAATTCCCCTAAGAGCAAGGAAACACACAGGAGATTTGTCTGACGTATTTTTTGATGTCAGTGGCGGAGAGGAGTTTGTTTTAAAAATAATTTTTCCGATGGTCCTTTGGGAGGTCTACTAGAATTACGGCTGATCTCCAAGTGACAGAGACCAGTTCGCCTGGAGAAAATGGCCGCTTTGAAAGGTGGACTTTATGGCACTGAAGCCCCTCCCCTCCCCAAACCCCACCCTCCTCAGGCTCCCCCTTCAAAAAAAAATCTCCCGGTATTTCCCAACCTGGGTCATACAGGGCCATTGCCAAGGGCAACCTAGAGTTTTAGGAAGCAGCGGCACTCCGTGGAGGCTAAGATGGTGTGTGTGGTTCTTTGGGTCACTGGCTGGGAGGGAAGCATGCGAGTGCTCCAGGCTGTTAAAGGAGGGATGCCAGCCTCCAGGTGCTGCCTGGAGATCTCCTCAGAGGTCATTTCGTAGAAAAAGAGGTCCATGAGCTCATTAGCATAACTCATTTCCATAATTTATATGCATATGCCACGCCCCCTGACATCACCGGAAGTGTGTCAGAAGGCAACATCCACCGCTCAGGCTCCACCCCAAAAATCTCCAGGTTTTTCCCAGCTCAGAGCTGGCAAGCCAGCTTTACCCTTTGACAAAAGATGCTTTAGGTTTCCTTTGCTCTTACAGGGAAGCTACCCTACAATGCTCCCTCTAAGCTATGTAATCTTGTGAGCAAAAATTCTACTTTGTGAGCCACTGGCGTTAAAGTTGTGAGTGAGCAATTTGGCTGCTGCATCAGTTAGTTTCCTCAGGAGCCCTCCTTCCTGAGCGAAGACAAAAATAGGTGAGCCCGAGGCTAGAAAACTGTGAGCCAGCTCACACTAACTCGGCTTAGAGGGAACACGGCCTACAACAAGCATGAAAATACAGATCAAGTTAGCATGCTTTTGCCTTTTCCCACCGCGCATCACCATATGTGCCCGTTCCTGGGCTTGTTACTCCCGGGAAGGTGTTCCTGCTCGAAAGGACCCCTGCATGATCAGATCCTCAGACCACAGAGACTGGTGTTTCAGAGGGTGGGCTGACTCTGTGGCATTAGGTACCAAGTATACCCCACACCCTGCTTTCTCCAGGCTCCATCCCCCCCAAATCTCCAGGTGTTTCCCAACCCAGAGGTGGCAACCTTATGTTCAGCAGCAGTGCTGCTCCAAGGAGGCAGCTGCCGGGTCGCCGTCCGAGCCACAGTGGCTTTTCTGCTTTCTCTTTCGGCGCACGCAAAATGAGCAAGCGTGCCCGAGAGCCACCCGCCTGGCTTGTCCAGAGAGCGGAGCGCGATTTCCTACTTAAAAAGTGATTAATCCAAAATGCTCTTCCATTTACAAGGCAAGAGATCAATCAATAATTATCCCACTTAATCCCAACATAAATCCTTTAATTTTTTTTAATTAAAAGCAATCAAGCGCCACGAGGCGTGGGGCACGCCACGCCACGTTAACCCTTTGGGACCTGAGCCCAGACAGCTGGAGGGGACTCTTCCTTTATCTCTCCCCCTCCCAACTGTGCCCCCCGCCTCCACAGCCTGACTTCAGAGAATTGCAGAATTGCAGAGCTGGAAGGAAGAGGTTCCTGCCCTTGTTTTTACAGCCGCCCCGGGAAGTCTGCCTTGTTACGGATGCCCACCTGAGGCAAAGTGACACCTTCATCAGGCCTTTAATTAGCGACTGAACCCGCAGACGACACCTTTGCGGGGAAACCGGTCTCCATTAAAACGGTCACTTGACATATGAGTCTGGTAAGCCTAGGCCGGTAACACTGGCTTTAATTAACAGAGTCATTGCAGAGACAAATGACCCGGGAGAATTTTAACATCTACGGGTTCGGATTAGGACAGACCACTGTTTCTCAGGATTCCAGTACTTGGAAACACAATTTCTACACTATGGTATAGTGATTAAGCGCGTAGACTCTAATCTCGAAGAGCCGGGTTTGATTCCCCACTCCTCCACTTGCACCTACTGTAGTTCTGGCACAGCTGTTCTTGAAAAAGAGCAGTTTCTGTCAGAGCTCTCTCAGCCCCACCTTCCTCACAGGGTGTCTGTTGTGGGGAGGGGAAGGGAAAGGAGGTTGTAAGCTGCTCTGAGACTCCTTCAGGTAGTGAAGGGCAGGGTATAAATCAAATCTCTTCTTGTTCTTTTTCTTAATTAAAATGGGAAGGACATTTGGGGAACCAGTGTTCCCTCTAAGCTGAGTTAGTGTGAGCTACCTCACAATTTTTTAGCCTCCGGCTCACACATTTGTGTCTTAGCCCAGGAAGGATGGGCTTCAAAGCAAACTAATTTAATGCAGTAGCCAAACCGCTCGTTCACAACTTTAATGCCCAGTAGTTCACAAAGTAGAATTTTTGCTCACAAAACTCAACAGCTTAGAGGGAACATTGGTCTCAACCTTCTGAATTTTTTTGGCTGCAGTCTCAAAAAAAGGTATTACAGCATTGGGAAAGGGACAGAAAAGGGCGACTAAAACGATTAAGGGGATGGGACACCTTCCCTGTGAAGAAAGGTTAAAGAGATTAGGGGTTTTTAGCTTGGAGAAATGACGACTAAGGGGTGACATGACAGAGATTGACAAAATTATGCATGGGACAGAGAAGGTAGAGGAAGAAGTACTTTTCTCCCTTTCTCCCAATTCAAGAACTTGGGGGCACTCAACGAGATTAAGCAGCAGTAGGCTTAGAACTGATAAAAGGGAGTATTTCTTCACCCAAAGAGTCATTAACCTATGGAATTCACTGCCGCAGGAAGTGGTGGCGGCTACAAGCATAGACAGCTTCAAGAGGGGATTGGATGAACATATGGAGCAGAGGTCCATCAGTGGCTATTAGCCACAAGGTATAGATGGAAGACTGGGGGAGGGATGTTCTGTATTCTTGGTGCTTGGGGGGCAACAGTGGGAGGGCTTCTGGAGTTCTGGCCCCACTGGTGGACCTCGTGATGGCACCTGGGTTTTGGCTGCTCTGTGACACAGAGGGTTGGCCTGGATGGGCCATTGGCCTGATCCCACATGGCTTCTCTGATGTTCTTATGTTCTCTGTAATCTTGGTGGCTGGGGGGCCACAGTGGGAGGGCTTCTGGAGTTCTGGCCCCACTGGTGGACCTCCTGATGGCACCTGGGTTTTGGCCACGGTGTGACACAGAGTGTTGGACTGGATGGGCCATTGGCCTGATCCAGCATGGCTTCTCTGATGTTCTTATACTCTGTATTCTTGGTGCTTGGGGGGGGACGACAGTGGGAGGGCTTCTAGTGTCCTGGCCCTGCTGGTGGACCTCCTGAAGGCACCTGGTATTTTTGGCCACTGTGTGACAGTGTTGGACTGGATGGGCCATTGGCCTGATCCAACACGGCCTCTCTTGTGTTCATATGTCCTTTAGGCACCTTATGTCTCCTGATTTCTGCTGCATCAGTAGTTGTAATATCACCCTCAGGCCATCTGCAGTGGTGGCGCTATAGTGCAGAGCTGGCAGCAGCTGCTTTCGCCAGCCAGCTGCAACACTGGGACACTGGATTCAGACACTCTATAGCAACTGTATAGGCTGCCACCGCAGGGAAGTGATTTTCTGCTTCCTCCACATCGTGGGCTGCAGTGTTTGAAATGGCCTTTTCCCTGTAGCCTAAAGATAGACTACTGGCCGCTCTCTTAACAATTAATGCATTTATCTCTCATGATAGGGACCGTTATTTCTCTGCACAGTTCTTCGCAGGCGCGACAGCTGGTTCTAATGAGGCTAGCATCTGGGGACAGATGTGTGCATGCTCCAATCAGGCTGGGAGATGGGAGCAGTGGCGGTCCTTTGCACAATGAAATGGGGGGAAGGAAATTCCCAAAGTGGGGGTGTAACGTGAACATGAGCTCACACATTTGTGTTATCAATCTCCCCCACCCCTTTCACTAAATTAGCCAGGCCTGTGGTTTAAAAAGGCAGACTCTAGTCGTTGTTGTTGTTGTTATTATTATTATTATTATTATTTTGCCCTGATCTTTTGCTCCTTGGATCTACAGTGGATTTCCTACAGATGCAAGGAATTTCTGCTTTGCATGAAGAACACATCACCAAGTACAAGCCAGGCTGTGTGGATCATGTACAGGGGAAGTTTCCAAAACTCTTCTCATCTGAATTTCTTCCCGGATTTCGGAAGTACAGACGGCTTCCCAAGAAGCGCGGATGCATTAGAAATATTCCATTATTCTCTTTTTTATCTCTGAATATTGCTCAGAAATAAACCGCGCATGGGTAGTTTGCAACAAACTTTAATTCGTATGCATGAGCACACCCCATTACTGGTGAATGTGCGCGCTAATAGAAGATGGTAATAAATAGTGTTGATGTGACTGTACATTCATTTTTTTGTAGAATCTAGATTCTTTCAGTGTGATGCTTTATGCGTGCTCAGGTTCACATGTGTACATTGGTAAAGAAGAAGAAGAAGAAGAAGAAGAGATTGGATTTATACCCCGCCCTTCACTTGGAGTCTCAGAGCGGCTTACAAACTCCTTCCCCTTCCCACAACAGACACCCTGTGAGGGAGGTGGGGCTGAGAGAGCTCTTTTGAGACCTGCTTGTGAGAGAACTGCTCTGAGAGAACTGGTGACTGACCCAAGGTCACCCAGCAGGTGCAAGTGAAGGAGTGGGGAATCAAACCGGGTTCTCCCAGATTAGAGTCCGCACACTTAACGACTACACCAAACTGGCTCCCCAACTCGCTGTGCAGTCTTTTTCCCAGCCTTGATGGGCATAGTCCAATATTCAACAAACTGTTCCACAGTATTCGGAGAATTTGAAAATGTGTGATGGTGCTGATGGGATGTGCACAGTGTCAAAATACTTTACCACGGGTTTCTATCCCATCATCCCTCTCCCCCCCACCACCTCTCTATTGCAGTTTGCTATATTTTAAAAGGGGGGACAAAAACCTACAGTTCAAAGCTGCTCCGTGTGGTATTTGAGCTAAACAAAACACACATCAAGGTGACCCAGCGAGGGCCTCGATTCATGTGTAAATGGACAATTCAGCCTGAATGTGGACTGCTTTTGTTTCAGACTCTCAGCATCTCCCATAGCAACCTGTAAGGTATTTGACTGGGGATATAATTTTGTAAATTTCTCCAAGTTGAATGTAGGGGAAACCCACACATCAAAGAAGGGGCTCTGGCTCAGTGGTAGAGCGTCTGCTTGGCATGCAGAAGGTCCCAGGTTCAATCTCCAGCATCTCCAGTTAAGAAGAAGAAGAAGAAGAGATTGTATTTATACCCCACCCTTCACTCACTTAGAGTCTCAGAGCGGCTTACAAACTCCTTCCCCTTCCCCACCCCACAACAGACACCCTGAGCTCAAAAGAACCTTGATGTGGGAGGAAAGAGCCCGGCCATGCGGGGGGGGGGGGGGACATTCCTCTGTGCATTTCAGTGCCTGAACTGTAGAAATGTGAACCAATGTCCCTAGCAAGAGCTCTCCGTTGGAGATGGAGGGAAAGCTTGCTGTCTCTCCCCACCCCGTACAGTCCCCCCCCCCCCCCCGTACAGTTGTCTCCGGCCAGACATGGCGAGGCATCGTAACAGCTCTGCCAAAGCTGCTGAAATGTGTCAGGTCAAGTATGGCTCCCAAAGTAATTTCACGGCACTGTATCTTGAACTGAACTGAAGAAGGCCCCTCGGGAGCCAAAGACATTGGACAGAGCACCCGCTCGGCTATGCTGGCCTCAGCCCAAGGACAGCGCAGGGCCCCCAGCGGCGGAAGGGGGGGGGAGGACCTGAAAGCAGGAAAGCAAAGGGGGAATGGACCAGGCGGCGCTGAATTTTAGAAGGGAATCCTGGTTTTCAGGGGGAAACTCCGGATTGACCAAGGACTTACCATCCTAATGTTGTGGCAAATCAGAGTTTAACGAAAGGCTTCTCAAAGCAGAAGGTTTTCAATCACACTGTGCCTGGAAAGTGGTAAGAGAGAAGGAAGGGGGGGAAAGAAATTGGATTTATACTCCGCCCTTCCCTTGGAGTCTCAGAGCAGTTTACAATCTCCTTTCCCTTCCCCTCCCCACAACAGACACCCTGTGAGGCAGGTGGGGCTGAGAGAGCTCTCTCAAGGACTGCTCCGGAGAGAACAGCTCTGAGAGAACTTGTGATTGACCCAAGGTCACCCAGCTGACTTCATGTGGGGAGGAGTGGGGAATCAAACCCAGTTCTCCAGATTAGAGTCCGCCATTCTTAACCACTGCACCATGCAGTGGTGCACCAAAAAGCGACATTTGTACCTATTCGCTATGATAGCTGAATATGTCCTACAGAACTCTCTCCTCTGTGAGTACAGGAATTAGACAATAAGATCCTACTTATACAGCTGTACACTGCAGTGCAGACCACGACCTCAATCATTTATCCGAGTATGTTTGATAACCGTTTTGTCCAGTGCATCCCTATAACTTGAGCAGGTCTCGAAACCTAAGCAGGGTTGGCCCTGGCTAGTGTTTGGGTGGGCGACCTACAAGGAATACCAGGGGTGTGATGCAGAGGCAGGCAATGGCAAAACCACCTCTGAAACCTCTCTTGCCTTAAAAGCAAGTCTCGCTCGCCACCTAGTGGAGCATAAAGCTAAAAGAGCTAGAACTTTTGGGCTGCCAGACAATTGTAGGATCTCCTGGTGATACTACACACACTGCCGTATAAGAATTATTCATTATGACTTGAGCAGAAAAGCCCTCTTGAATAGTTCAGCTGTGCAGAGTTTGCAGAAAGCTAGGAGAGTGGGCACCTTTCTGACGTCCTTGGGAGCCATTACAGACAAAGCACGTGTACGGGTAGTCTTTCTTATGAGGGGGATCCTGGATCTAGTCCCGGGGGAGGGGGCGGGTTGAACAGCAACAGTGGTTTGATTTTATTCGACTGCATCTTTGTTCCCTTTGGGTTTGATTCCCCACTCCTCCACATGCAGCCGGCTGGGTGCCCTTGGGTCAGTCACAAGTTCTCTCAGAGCTGTTCTCTCAAGGGCCGTTCTCAAGAGAGCTCTCTCAGCCCCACCTACCTCACAGGCAGTGTTCCCTGTAAGCCGAGTTCGTGTGAGCCAGCTCACAGTTTTTTAGCCTCCGGCTCACCCATTTTTGTCTTCGCTCAGGAAGGATGGCTGCAGAGCAAACTCATTTATGCAGTAGCCAAATCACTCACTCACAACATTAATGCCAGGAGCTCACAAAGCAGAATTTTTGCTCACAAGACTCCACAGCTTAGAGGGAACATTCACAGGGTGTCTGTTGTGGGGAGGGGAAGGGAAAGGAGATTGGAGGCCGCTCTGAGACTCCTTCGGGTGGTGAAGGGTGGGGTACGAATCCCATCTCTTCTTCTCCTTTTCCTTCTTTTTCTCTCGCTGCAGCCCTGTTTTCATTCCAAGTGCTGGAGCTTAGTAGTTTACAAACTGTGTTTTAGGTCTGTTTTTTTCTCTCATCTTTAAAAAAAAAAAGTGTGTTGTCATTGTACCGTAGGTTGTTTTGTACACCAAAAATGGGGTGGACTTTTCCCAGTAAGTAAACCAAAGAAACCTCAGAGGATTTGGGAAGAGGTGAGGTATAGACTCTGAGGAACTGGAACAGGGCAGGGTGAAGAAGCCACATGAATTATCTGTAAGGGCAGGAGAAGCGCATGGCAGAATTCCAAATAAACAGCACAGAGGACGATGTTACAGTCTCGTGTACATGGCACCATTCGCACCCTCTCTTCTAACGCCTGTCGCTGCCAGAAATAAAGGCCAAAGTCTTCTGCGGATGGGAGGAAAACTCCGGAGTGATCCCCCGGTCGGTGTTTCCATCCTATCGGCGCATGAAATCCCAGAACAGCTGCTGCCGTTTCCACCTCTGCAAGCAATACACAGTGTTTTTTAAAAATCATTGCTGGCGATGATTTAATCCTCTTTGAATTGCTAACTTCTAAATATCAGATGGCTGCTCTGCGGATGAAGAGTTAGTGTATTATTGTTGTCGGTTTATTTATTTTTTCCCCCTATAAGGTGACACAGAAGCCGGGAAACTGAGCCTTAGGAGCCACTGAAAATTGAGGGAATGCAAAGCAGAGAGAAGGCCTGGCACAGCCATTGGAGAGGAGGGTGCTAAAACTCGCACCCTACCAGCTGTCAAAATGGCAGCAATGTGCAACATGTCCTGCGAAAATGTCGGCAGCTGAAGGGAAGGGGTAAGACTGGCCGTGGTGTTATGACACTCTCGGTGCCTTGGCTAAAATAAAGTCAAGGCGGCTTTGGCTTCCGAGAGGAGGAGGCTCCCAGCCGGTTCTCGTGTCCCTCTGCTGCTCACACGAAGGTGTGGCTTGATTCTGGCGCATCGTGTGCTCGGCACCAAATGGAGCTGTCGCTTCTATTTCTTTATTTTGCACTGGTTTCTAGACGGCGTCCACAAAACAGCTGACATCACTGGTGGTGGAAAGTGCCATTCGGTGACTCATGGCGACCCCCTAGGGTTTTCAGAGCAAGAGATGAACAGAGATGGTTTATCTTTGCCTACCTCTGCATAGCCACCCTGGACTCCCTTGGTGATCTCCCATCCAAGTACGAACCAGAGCTGATCCTGCTTAGCTTCATAGACTTGATGAGATTGAGCTAGCTTTGGCCATTTGGATCAGGGCTGCTGACATCCCCATCCTTCAGAGCCAGTTTGGTGTAGTGGTTAAGTGCGCAGACTCTAATCTGGGAGAACCGGGTTTGATTCCCCCACTCCTCCACATGCAGCTGCTGGATGATTTTGGGCAAGCCATAGCTCTGTACCAGCTGTTCCCTCAAGGACAGTTGTCTCAGAGCTCTCTCAGCCCCACCTACCTCACAGGATGTCTGTTGTGGGGAGGGGAAGGGAAAGGAGTTTGTAAGCTGCTCTGAGACTCCAAGTGAGTGAAGGGCGGGATATAAATCCAATCTCTTCTTCTTCTTCTTCTTCTTCTTCTTCTTCTTCTATCACTACGGCTGCGGTCACGCATACTAAATAATCCACGTTTAATCTACTAGCAAAATCCACTAGCAAAATCCAGTTGGAAAGTGCATTGAAAGTTGATTACTTAGTGTGTGTGATTGCAGCCAGTGTGTATGTTCAGGTGGGTAGCTGTTTTGGTCTGAAGCAACAGAAGAACAAAGTTTGAGTCCAGCGGCACCTTTAAGACCAACAAAGGTTGAATTCTCGGTACAGGCTTTTGTGTGCACGCACACTTCTTCAGATACATTGAAACAGACTTCCTCAAGCCTTACATACGTGTGGGGAGGGTTAGTTGCCAGGAAGGGCTAGCTAGGGACAAGATGTATAAGTAACTGAAAAATAGGTATAGCTGAGATTGGGTTACAGCCATTGGTAAAACCTGTGAATAGCAGCGAATTAGCACACAAAGCTTGTTCACTCCTTTATTTGTATGCTAATTTGCTGCTATTCACAGGTTTTACCAACGGCTGTAACCCAGCCTCAGCTATACCTATTTTTCAGTTACTTATACACCTTGACCCTAACTAGACCTTCCTGGCAACTAACCCCCCCACACCCTCTCTCTACCTATATGGAAGGCTTGAGGAAATCTGTTTCAATGTATCTGGAGGAACGTGCATGCACATGGAAGTTTATACCCAGAATTAAACTTCGTTGGCCTTAAAGATGCCGCTGGACTCAAACTTTGTACTATGTGTGTAAAGTGTATGTAAAGTGCTGGGGGGGAAATCAGGCCCAGCAGCACCTTAGAAGCCCAACAAATTTGTCCAGCGCATAATTTTCTTGAGTTACAGCTCACTTCCTCAGATACCGGCCAAAGTGAGCTTTGACTCACAAAATCCCATATGTTGGATCACTCTGTTGGTCTTTTAAGGTGCTACTGGGCGCCAATTTTGTTCTGGTACTGCATACTGCATATGTTACCCAGCGAGCACTACGGTCTGGTTCCCAAAAACGCCTGACCCTCCCAGGGCCAAAGGAGGCCCGGCTGGCGGGTACAAGGTCCAGGGCCTTCTCTGTGGCGGCCCCGTACTGGTGGAATGAGCTCCTGGATGACATCAGGGCCCTGCGGGACTATTTACAGTTCTGCAGGGCCTGCAAGACAGAGCTCTTCCACCAGGCTTTCGGGTAGAGGCCGCCCAGTATTGAGATCTACATCTGGCCCTGGACCGATTTCACCCGCCAGTTTGTAGCTGTTTTAAGGTCGTATTCGGGTGCTGCGCTGAATTTGATGATACGCCATCTGTATGATATTATGTTGGTTTATATGTTTTAATGTTTTAAACGTTTTAAATTATATATGTATGGATCTGTTGTTAGCCGCCCTGAGCCCGCCTTATGGCGGGGAGGGCGGGATATAAATCACATGAAATAAATACGAACACGACTAAGCCACCGGAAGCTATCTTGCTAAGGTTGGTGAACCATCTCCATTCGGATTTGATGCCAGGAAAGAAGATAGACACTCCCTTAGCCATGCGATACAAGCAAGGAAGGGCTCTGCATATCTATTGTGCAACTCAGAATGGCAGGATCTTCAGAGGAATTTCAAACCTTTCCATTACGGGGCCACGTGAAGAGACAAAGCTGCTTTATACCAAATCAGACATACCTAACTCTGAACTGTCTATTCCAAATGGCAGCCACTGGATCACATGAATCATGTGAGAGCCAGTTGGGTGTAGTGGTTAAGTGCGCGGACTCTAATCTGGGAGAACTGGGTTTGATTCCCCACTCCTCCACTTGCCCCTGGCTGGATGACCTTGGGCAAGCCATAGCTCTGTACCAGCTGTTCCCTCAAGGACAGCTTGGGAAAGAGCTCTCTCAGCCCCACCTACCTCACAGGGTGTCTGTTGTGGGGAGGGGAAGGGAAAAGGAGTTTGTAAGCCGCTCTGAGACTCCCTTGGGGAGTGGAGGGCGGGATATAAATCCAATCTCTTCTCTCTTCTTCTTCTTCATATGAAGCTGCCCTCTAACAAAGCAGACCCTTGGTCCACCAAAGTCAGTCTTGTCTACTCAGACTAGCAGCAGCTCTCCAGGGTCTCAGGCAGAGGGTATTTCATGTCACCTACTGCCAGATCCTTTAAGTGGAGATGCCAGCGGTTGAACCTGGGACCTTTGCCATGCCAAGCAGATGACGTACCACTGAGCTACCGCCCAGTAACTCTCTGAGGTCTTAGGAAGAGCAGGGTCTTTTCCGGACCTACTAGCTGAGGAAGAAGAAGAGACTGGATTTATGCCCCGTCCTTCACTAACCGAAGGAGTCTCAGAGGGGCTTACAATCCCTTCCCCTCCCCACAACAGACACCCTGTGAGGTAGGTGGGGCTGAGAGAGCTCTCTCAAGGACTGCCCTTGAGAGAACAGCTCTGAGAGAACTTACGTTTGACCCAAGGCCACACCAGCAGCTGCACGCGGAGGAGTGGGGAATCCAGCCGTGCTCTTAACCACTACACCGAACCGACTCTCTGAGATGCCAAAGACTGAACGTGGGCCTTTCTGCATGCAAAGCGTCCCCTCTGACTTGGAATCTAACTGATTGCCTGCCAGAGGACATCCTAACTGATTGCCAGGCTAACCGATCTGATTGCCAGCAAAAGCTCACCCCCTCAGAGCAACAGTGAGCTGGTGAGGTTGCAAAATAAGGCAGGAAAGAGCTAAGATCTCCCAAAACGCCCAGCTCCACAGTCAGAGCGGAGGGAGGAAGAGGGCTGAGTTTGCCGCCCGCCAAGGGGAGATAGCTGCCACTCCTCCCCGAGAACAGAAGCAACTAATAAAGCAGGGCAATGAGCTGGTGAAGTGGTAAGTTGGCGTGGGAAAGAATCCGGGACCAGGCCAAGGGTCACCAGCTAGCTTGGGCATTCCCCTAGGGTTGCCAGATCCGGGTTGGGAAATACCTGGGGCTTTGGGGGGTGGAGCCTGAGGAGGGCGGGGCTTCAGTGGGGTATAAGGCCATAGAGTCCACCTTCCAAAGAGGTCCTTTCCCCCAGTGAATTTCTGTTGCCCAGAGATCACCTGCAGTGTTCCCTCTAAGCTGTGGAGTCTTGTGAGCAAAATTTCTCCTTTGTGAGCTACTGGCATTAGAAGAGAAGAAGAAGAAGAAGAGATTGGATTTATACCCCGCCCTCCACTCCCCAAGGGAGTCTCAGAGCGGCTTACAAACTCCTTTTCCCTTCCCCTCCCCACAACAGGCACCCTGTGAGGTAGGTGGGGCTGAGAGAGCTCTTTCCCAAGCTGTCCTTGAGGGAGCAGCTGGTACAGAGCTATGTTCCCCTTGAGGGAACAGCTGGTACACAACATTAAAGTTGTGAGTGAGTGATTTGGCAACTGCATAAATTAGTTTGCTCTGGAGCCATCCTTCCTAAGACAAAAATGTGTGAGCCAGAGGCTAAAAAACTGTGAGCCAGCTCACACTAACTCAGCTTAGAGGGAACACCGATCACCTGTAATCCCAGGAGATCTCCAGCTGTCAACTGCATTTCAGGTCAGCTAGAAGTTTTGTAGACTGCTGTGCACAGTCGATAGGTTTTGTGAACTTGGCAGGTTCTTCTGGAAAGTGGCCCCAAGAAAGGGAAAACTGAAATGAAGAGAACCTGGGCATTTGTCGCCACTGACCACTCTAGAGAAGACCTTGGCTGTACAGGAAGAGACCTTGGCTGTATTCTAACGTATTGAACTGTATTTTATTTGAAGTTTTCATTTGAAAGCTGGAACTCATTTAAGGAGTCCTGGGTGGACCATATTGAATATGTATGAATGTATTAGATGTTAGCTGTTTATACTACAAACTTTGAATAGGATTATCTTTTGGACTTTACATGCCCATTTGTATTTCTTCGCTGAACTGCAGACTGGAAGGTCAGTAGCTCGGCAGTTCGAGACTGGAGTGCCGCATGACGGTGTGAGCTCCCGTCTCTGGTCCCAGCTCCTGCCAACCCAGCAGTTCGAAAGCAAGAAATTGCAAGTAGATAAATAGGTACCGCTTTGCTGGGAAGGTAACAGCATTCCATGCACCACAGAGAAGTCCTTGGACTGCGCTGGCTCTTCGGCTTGGAAATGATGAGCACCGTATCCCTAGAGTCGGGTTTGACTGGCTTTCGAGCAAGGGAAACCTTTACCTTTACCTTACAGCCTAACTGCTGTGATTTTGTACCAAATTGGCTTTCACTGTGTTATCATTATATATTTAATCAACTGAAGGCTGGCAACCAAGGGCAGCCAACGCTAGTCTTTAGTGGGATCGACTGCAGTAGGTTTGTGTATTGGGTTCACCGGAGAACAAAGTCAAACCAAATCATGAGGAAATTGTTGGGAATCCAGTCATAATGGTCCAGATAAAGATGGCCCCAGAAATGGAAATTGGCCATCTTCATTGATTGAAGAATTTCAAGAAAGGTCACGGGAAACAAGATACAGGAACAGTCCAACAGCACTTAAGCTAAAAAGAAATGAGATGCAGGGAAAGCCATGATAGGATTTATGTGGCTTTTTTTAAAGCCATATGGGGGGGCTGATTTCAGCCAGGAAGGAAGAAGAAAGAGGGTTTACCCCTTGTACCCCATGTCAGCCAGGTTTCTCCTTTGTCCCCCTGGAGACCTGTTCTAGAGGGAGCCAGTTTGGTATCGTGGTTAAGTGCGCGGACTCTAATCTGGGAGAACCAGGTTTGATCCCTCACTCCTCCACTTGCAGCAGTTGGATGACCTTGGGCAAGCCATAGTTCTGTCAGAGCTGTCCTTGCAAGAGCAGTTCTGGAAAGAGCTCTCTCAGCCTCACCTACCTCATAGGGTGTCTGTTGTGGGGAGGGGAAGGGAAAGGAAAGGAGTTTGTAAGCCGCTCTGAGACTCCGAGTGAAGGGCGGGGTATAAATCCAATCTCCTCCTCTTCCTCCCTCTCCTCCTCCTCCTCCTCCTTTTCTTCTTCTCCTTCTCCTACTTGTAAATAAATCATCTTTGTTGTTTATATATGACTCCTGCCTCAATGACCTCCATATTCTATTTGTGCTTCCACAAAACTTATCTCACAGCAGCGAACCGAAAGCCTAGACACTCGCTGCCTTTAGAACACCTGGTAACTGAGGGAATGATAACAGATAAAAGTTAAAAGGAAGTCCTTCTTCACCCAAAGAGTGATTAACACACGGAATTCACTGCCACAGGAGATGATGGTGGCTCCAAGCATGGACGGCTTCAAGAGGGAATTAAACATCTGGAGCAGAGGTCCATCAGTGGCTCTTAGCCACAAGGTATAGATAGGAATTCTCAGTCTGGGGCAAGTGATGCTCTGTATTCTTGGTGCTTGGGGGGGGGCAACATTGGGAGGGCTTCTAGTGTCCTGGCCCCACTGCTGGACCTCCTGAGGGCACCTGGTGCTTTTGGCCACTGTGTGACCAAGGGTTGGACTGGATGGGCCACTGGCCTTATCCAACATTGGCTTCTCTTATGTTCTTATGCAGGGGTCTGTTGGGGCCAGAGCGAGGCGGAGCAAAGCTCCGCCAGCTCAGGAGTAGCCACTAGGGCAGCCACGGGCCGAATCAGATTCTCTAAGCTGATTCAGACTGCTGCCAAATTGCCGCCGAAATTCGGCGGCAATTTTAAAAGCCACTGGAGGGGAGGGGGTTTAAGGGAGAGGCTCCAAACTTGTAGGGTAGCTGCTGGGGCCTCTTCTCGAAATACCCACCAAGTTTCAAAAAGATTGGACCAGGGGGTCCAATTCTACAGGCCCCCAAACAGGTTGCCCCCATTCCCTCCATTGTTCTCTATGGGAGGAAAAAAGTTAACATTTTTTCCACCATGGAGGGGATGAGACAACCTGTTTGGGGGCCCATAGAATTGGACCCCCTGGTCCAATCTTCTTGAAACTTGGTGGGTATTTCGAGGAGAGGCCCCAGCAGCTACCCTGCAAGTTTGGAGCCTCTCCCTCAAACCCCCTTTCCTTCAGCCCCTCATATACCCTATGAGTTTTTGCCATTGATTTCAATGGCCCATAGGGTATAATGGGGCTGAAACTGACATTCCCTTTCTGACACACTTCTGGTGATGTCAGGGGACGTGGCATATGCTAATGAGGTATGCTGATGAGTTATGCTAATGAGCTCCTGCACCTCTTTTTCTACGAAAGGACCCCTGTTCTTATGTAAAGGTTATTAGTCGGAAATAAACCTGGTTCCCCAAAAATCAAAGGAAGCTGTGTGGGTCCCCTCAGTTGACAGAAACAACCTGTCACAGCATCTTTACATATTTCATGTGTGAGGAGCTGTGGCTCAGTGGTAGAGCATCAGCTTGGCATGCTGAAGGTCCCGGGTTCAATCCTCAGCATCTGTAGTTTAAATCATCAGTTAGCAGGTGATATGTAAGAGCTTCACCTGAGACCCTGGAGAGCTGCTGCCAGTCTGGGTAGACAAGACTGACCTGGATGGACCAAGGCTCTGATTCAGTATAAGGCCATTTCATGTGTACCCCCTCCCCATATTACCTCAGTCCCCATTTGGGGGCCGTACCGCTGCGATTTGTCTTCAGGAAACCAACAGAGACCCACAATGACCACCATATCTAGTTTGACCATTGGAGTTATGAGTCAAATAGGCCGCACGGTGAGCTCGGTCACGAAGATGGGGGGAAGCGTTATTCTTTGATAGCCAAAAGAACAAGCGGCATCGAGACATTATCTCGCCATTATTAAAGTAACGACGGGCACTGAGCTCAATAGATGTGCCGGGCCCAGCAGGTGCAGCGATGGCTGCCTTCTCGCCCTCAGAGAGAGCCGCGAAGCATTCCCCTTCTACTTCTGACCAATTCAGGGGCTACGGTTTCTTTTTCTGCGGACTATTACGGCCTGGGTTCATCAGAGACTTTTGGGGAAGTTGGTTCCTCCTCCTCTTCGAACTATAAAAATACAATTTCATTCCCCAGCATTTCTGTAAACACCCGGCGCAGGAGAAAGCCAAATTCGGAGGTGAAAATTGCCGTCTGGCTTTCCCTCTCATCAGGCCCCGCTTGTTACTCAGCATTCTGCTGGGTTATTACCTTCAATATATCGATCCTGCTCCAGCGCCATTTCCCTATGGTGCGGTTTGCTCATCAAGGAGACAGTACAGTTCTTTCCAATCTATTTTAAACAACACTTACCTGAACATAACTTCTCGTACGAATCCCGTAAGCCCCTAGCCGTTTACAAATGTTTTATGGATTTCTGTTACAGCATCAAAGCTCCAACGTGACTCGGTTCCTTTCCCCTCGCCCACCCCTCCTTCTCCTGGAGTCTTTAAGCTTTAATCAAGTGCCGCCGCAGTAGCTCACGGAGGTCGGGGAGAGCGGGTGATGTGCTCTGTTTTTATTTTTAATTCTTTGAAAGTGAGGGAGGCCCTTCCTCGGAGGGAGCTGAAACGTCAGCCTTGCTACTGAACAGCCCTTGGGTTCCTGGGCCCCGCAAAGGGTCACCTGTGGACGTGGCTTGAGAGGTGAAAAATTCCCGGGTGGTGTGCTAGGCCAGGGTGGTGTAGTGGTTAAGAGCAGTGGACTCTACTCTGGAGAAATGGGTTTGATTCCCCACTCCTCCTCCACATGGAGCCTGCTGGGTGGCCTTGGGCCAGTCATGGTTCTTTCAGAACTCAGCCCCATGGGAAGAGGAAAGGAAGGTGATTGTAAGGCAGTTTGAGACACATGAGGCCTGCTGGGTGACCTTGGGCCAGTCCCAGTTTCTCTCTCAGGACTCTCTCAGCTCCACCTGCCTCATGGGGTGCCTGTTGTGGGGAGAGGAAGGGAAGGTGAGTGTAAGATTTCGAGACACATGAGGCCTGCCGGGTGACCTTGGGCCAGTCTCTCAGGACTCTCTCAGCCCCACCTGCCTCACAAGGTTCCTGTTGTGGGGAGAGGAAAGGGAGGCAATTGGAAGCCATTTTGAGACACACGAGGTCTGCTGGGAGACCTTGGGCCAGTCCCAGTTTTTCTCTCAGGACTCTCTCAGCCCCACCTGTCTCACAAGGTGCCTGTTGTGGGGAGAGGAAGGGAATGTGATTGGAAGAAGATGAAGACAAAGAAGAAGAAGAAGAAGATGACAAAGAGGAAGATGAAGAAGAGGAGGAGGAGGAGGATTTGGTTTTATACCCCACCCTTCACTACCTAGGGTTGCCAAGTCCAGGTTGGAAAATACCTGGGGACTTTGGGGGTGGAGCCAGGAGAAGGCAGGGTTTGGGGAGGGGTGGGGCCTCAGCATGGTACAATGCCATAGAGTCCACCCTTCAAAGCAGCCATTTCCTCCAGGGGAGCTGATCTCTGTCAGCTGGAGATCAGTTGTAAAAGCAGGAGGTCCCCAGGCCCCACCTGGAGGCTGCCAATCCTATCACTACCCGAAGGAGTCTCAGAGCAGCTTACAATCGCCTTGTAAGCCACTTTGAGATTTCCTTAAGGCAGAGTCCACCTTCTGAGGGCACCATTTTCTCCAGGGAAACTAATTTCTCTGTAGCCTGGAGATGGGTTGTAACTGGAGTTGCCAAGCTCCAGGTTATATCTGGAGATCTCCTGGGATTCCAACCGATTCCCAGACAACAGAGATCACTTTCCCCGGAGAAAATGGCTGCTTTGGAATGTGAACACTGTGGCATCGCACCCCTGCTGAGCTCCCCCTCCAACCCCACCCTTGCCAGTCTCCGCCCCCCCAAATCTCCAGGAATTTCCTAACCCAGAGCTGGCAAACCTAGTTGAGATTCCGGGAAGTCTCCAAGCCCTACTTGGAAGTTGGCAACCCTAGAGCTGGTCTTTACCCATAAGCCTGAGGGGCTCAAGTGCTGAAGGACCACATGATCCTATGCTCTCCAGCCAGCCAATTCAGACATTCATGTCAAGCCCTTCTCTCCGGACTGGCAAAGGTGAGTCAGGTGGCAACCACAGCCAGGGCTTTCTCAGTGGCCTTACCTTGTTTTTGGAGGTTTGCCCGTCACCTACCCTGCTGCCTTTTTGGGACCAGGGCTAGCGTTGCCACTTTTGGGTTAGGAAATTCCTGGAGATTTGGGGGGGTGGAGCCTGGGTGAGGTGGGGTTTGGGGAGAAGAAGGACCTCCGCGGGAATGTGATGGTGTAGGCTCTACCTGCCAAAACTGCCATGGAGTCCACCCTCCAAAGCATCCGTTTTTCCCAGGGGAACTGATCTCGGTGGTCTATAGACCAGTTGTAATTCTGGGAGATACCCAGGCGCCACCTGGAGGCTGGCAACCCTCGAACAAGGCCAAAACAGTCCTCTCTGTAAAGAGCTCTTTGTTGGAAGTTTTTTCTCATCCTTTGCGGTGCTGTTTTACAAGTATTTTGCTATTTTGTTTAGATAGGCTGCGATCATACACACTAAAGAATCCACTTTCAATCCACTTTCCAACTGGCTTTTAGATAAGGTAAAGGTAAAGGTTTCCCTTGCTCGAAAGCCAGTCGAATACGACTCTAGGGATACTGTGCTCATCTCCGTTTCCAAGCTGAAGAGCCAGCGCTGTCCGAAGACATTTCCGGGGTCATGTGGCCGGCATGACTAGATGCCGAGGAGCACAGAACACTGTTACCTTCCCAGCGAAGTGGTACCTATTTATCTGCTTGCAAATTCTTGCCTTTGAACTGCTAGGCTGGCAGGAGCTGGGGCCAGAGACGGGAGCTCACTCCGTCATGCAGCACTCGGGTCTCGAACTGCTGAACTACCAACCTTCTGGATGGCAGTTCGGTGTCTTAACCATTTGAGCCACTGCAGCCCTATAACTGGTTTTTTACTATGTGGCAAAATCCTATTGGAAAAGTGCATGGAAAGAGGATTGAAAGTGGATTATTTAGTGTGTGTGATCGCAGCCCTAGATAGACTAACATCTGTAGCAGTAGAAAAGTATAAGAGTCCAACAGCCCCTTAACGCCTAACAAAATGTATGGCAGGGTAGGAGCTTTCGTGAGCCAGTGCTCACTTCTTCAGATATCTGTGCTCTGTTGTTGGCCTTCCAAAGGAGCTTGTGGGCCACTGTGTGAGACAGGATGCTGGACTAGATGGACCCTCACTGGTCTGATCCAGCAGGGCTGTTCTAATGTTCTGGAAGGCCTCAGCCTCTATGCCTTGTTGTTGGCCCTCTAGAAGAACTTGTTGGCCACTGTGTAAGACAGGATGCTGGACTGGATGGATCACTGGTCTGACCCAGCAGGGCTCTTCTGATGTTCTTCTCAGGGGAAGGCCTCGGCCTCTATGCTCTGTTGCTGGCCCTCCAGAGGAACTGGTTGGCCACTGTGTGAGACAGGATGCTGGACTAGATGGACCACTGGCCTGATCCAGCAGGGCTCTTCTGATGTTCTTCTCAGGGGAAGGCCTCGACCTCTATGCTCTGTTGCTGGCCCTCCAGAGGAACTGGTTGGCCACTGTGTGAGACAGGATGCTGGACTAGATGGATCACTGGTCTAGTCCAGCAGGGCTCTTCTTATGTTCTTATCAGGGAAGGCCTCGGTCTCTGTGCTCTGTGGTTGGCCCAGTGATCTGCCTGCATATTGCTGTCTGATTGTGCATTTTAAATCCGTAAGGGAACAGCAATGGCAATGGATTAAACTGCACGTCTGACCGCAACCACTGATAGACCTATCTTCCATGAATCTGTCTAATCCCCCATAACTTCCCTCCCCCTTAATTGCCATTTGGGGTCCCTTTGGGGAGAAAAATAGGATAGAAACACAAGTTTCTGCTTTCCTTCGACGGCACCCAGTTCAGTTTTGCAATACTGCAGCGGCTCAATACGAGAGCGTCCGCAAAAGGCTCTATTACAGTGGCCGTGTAAGAAGGAGCATTTTAATTAATCTGCTCCTTTGATCGTTATGAACGATTCATTAATTTGAATCCTCGCCGCAGCCGTTGGGTTTGGCTGAAGTCATGTGGAAGAGTTCATCTTTGTGCTAATGAAGGGTTCCCCAAGCCCTATGGTGACCTCGATCTGTCCCTCTCTTTGAAAGCGGAAGCCTGTGATGGGCTCTGAAGACAGCCCTCCTCTTTCATACTTATTTAGGAAAATATATTGCCCCTGCAAGCTTAAAAATGTAAGAATAAAATGATGCTGCCTCCTGGCACTGGGATTCAGAAGTTGCCTGCCTCTGAATGTGGAGGTTCCCTTGAGTCACTATGGCCACTGATTCGACTCTCATCCACAAATCTGTCTAATCCCCTTTTAAAACTGTCTATGCCCTGGGGCACAGCAGAGGCACAATAGAAGTGTCTCCCCCCCCCCCCCCCCGTGCCTGTTTACAAGCACTGGACCTAACCAGCAATCTTGCTCCGCATAGTTCACCGTCGCGCTCTTGACTGCCGGCCAGAAGTGTCCATGCAGAATGCGCCCTAAGTGGCGCTGATAAGATTGGTGCGCGGGCGTGTGTAATCCTGAGAAGGCCTCCTGCTCTTTTTATCAGCCAACTGAAAAACATTCCAACGCTGCTAGGCCATCTGCCTCAACACCCCGATAGAGACCAGATGACAGAGAGACATGATACCCAACGGGGCTTTCATGCCTCCGGGTGATACCAAAGAGGCTGAGAAAAGAAAACAATTTATCAGGCTCAAACGACAGGAGATGATCGGTTACGAGGGTGGTTGTTTTTTTTAAAACGCAGAGCTGCCTTGCAGGCTGCTAGCTGAGTGGAGGGATGGCATGGGACGGGGTGGGAGACTGCTTAGGCCTTTCCCGATTTCCCCTTTGCCCCAGAGCACCTCCCCGGATAGAAGACTGATATTCGAGCCCAGTTGCTCTTTAGAAACCAATAAGATTTTCAGGGTATAGACTTTTGTCTGATGGACTTTGACTCCTGAAAGGGCGTACCCCGAAAATGTTGTCGGTCTCTAAGGTGGGGTGGCCAGACTCTAGGGGGTAGGCAAAACCAGGAACACAGGGTGCGGCAAGATTACAAGTAATGAAGTGACACCATCTTTACTGCCAGTTTGGTGTCGTGGTTAAGTGCGCGGACTCTAATCTGGGAGAACCGGGTTTGATTCCCCACTCCTCCACTTGCACCTGGCTGGATGACCTTGGGCAAGCCATAGCTCTGTACCAGCTGCTTCTCTCAAGGACAGTTGTCACAGAGCTCTCTCAGCCCCACCTACCTCACAGGGTGTCTGTTGTGGGGAGGGGAAGGGAAAGGAGTTTGTAAGCCGCTCTGAGACTCCAAGTGAGTGAAGGGCGGGATATAAATCTAATCTCTTCTTCTTCTTCTTCTTCTTCTTCTTCTTCTTCCTGATCATTAGAATTTACTATCATATAGAAGAAGAGGAAGAGATTGGATTCATACCCCGCCCTTCGTTACCCGACGGAGTCTCAGAGCGGCTTACAAACTCCTTTCCTTTCCCCTCCCCACAAGAGACACCCTGTGAGGCAGGTGGGGCTGAGAGAGCTCTGAGACAACTGTCCTTGAGAGAACAACTGGTACAGAGCTCTGAGAGAACTGCACTTGTGGGTGGACCTTCTGAGGCACGTGGCTGGCCCCTGTGGGGAACAGGATTCTGGACAGATCCATCCACAGGGCTCTTCTGAGATTCTGGGAGGAGGAGGAGGAGAAGGAGAGTTGGAGGAAGGGGAGGAAGAGGAGGAGGAGGAGGAGGAGAGTTGGATTTCTACCCTGCCCTTCACTCAGAATGTGAGAGCAACTGCCAATCTCCTTTCCCTTCCTCTCCCCACAACAGACACCCTGTGAGGTAGGTAGGGCTAAGAGAGTTCTGAGAAAACTGCTCTTGAGAGAACAGCTCTGAGAAAACTTGTGACTGACCCAAGGTCACACCAGCAGCTGCATGTGTAGGAGTGGGGAATCAAACCTGGTTCTCCCAGATTAGAGTCCACACTCCTAACCACTACACCAAACTGGCTCTCATATAGCATATGGAATTTCAGCAATATAATTTTACAATAATTCAAAGCTGTAGGTCTCCAATTGTTCACAAATATAAAGTTTCACGAGGAAGGAACAATGAGCGGTTAACACCTATTTCCAAGCTTGTAGAAGTAGCCAAAAAGGGGGGTAGTGATGGAGTTGCTCCCAAGATTTAACCGCGGACAGTGTAGTCCAATTACAATGGAGATGCTATCCGTGACCTACGTGTGTTCAGGTTTTCTGCATGTTTCAGTAGCTTTCTTTTTGGCAAACCACCTTTGTTCATCTCTTGCCTTAAAAACCCTGCAGGGTTGCCATAAACATGCCGGGACTTGAAGGGGGGGGGGGGAGATTATAGCAGAGCAAGTTGGCTCCCAGCTCACTCAAAAGCACCCCCTGTCTTCCAGATTTTAGCCCTCATCTTCTCAGCACCAGGATCAACATTTTGAAAACATTAATGAAATAATACCAAAATACCACATCCAGGAAAAAGGAAAAGTAATTTAATGGAGCTAATCCCCAGCTGCAGATGTTTGCCTGCATTACGCAGGAACTGTTTCCCACATGCATATTCATGGCATGATGTCTGCAGAATGTGTGGTGGAAGACAGAACGTCTCGGAATGTCAGTTGCCAGAAAGAAGCAGTGGGAAAGAGGCATTGGATGCAGTGCTGCTGTTGCGGGTGGACCTTCTGAGGCACGTGGTTGGCCCCTGTGGGGAACAGGATTCTGGACGGATCCATCCTGCAGGGCTCTTCTGAAGTTCTGATGAGTGAAGAAGAAGAAGAGGAAGAGGAGGAGGAGATTGGATTTATACCCTGCCCTTCACTCACTTGGAGTCTCAGAGCGGCTTACAAACTCCTTTTCCCTCCCCCTCCCCACAACAGACACCCTGTGAGGGTAGGTGGGGCTGGGAGAGCTCTTTCCAGAACTGTCCTTGAGAGAACAGCCCTGACAAAACTACAGCTCGCCCAAAGTCATCCAGCAGCTGCAAGTGGAGGGGTGGGGGATCAAACCCGGTTCTCCAAGATTAGAGTCCGTGCACTTAACCACTACACCAAACTGGCTCTCAAGAAGAAGAGGAGGAGGAGGAGGAGGAGAAGTTATATCCTGCCTCAGGCAAGCTTACAAAACCCTTTCCCTTCCCCTCCCCACAACAGACACCCTGTGAGGTAGGTGGGGCTGAGAGAGCTCTGAGAGAACTGCTCTTGAGACAACAGCTCTGAGAGAACTTGTGACTGAACCAAGGTCCCTCAGCGGGCTGCATGTGGAGGAGTGGGGAACCAAACCCGGCTCTCCAGATTAGAGCCCACCGCTCTTCACCACCACAACAAACTGGCTTTAAAGCAAACCTTCATGGGCGGAAGGTTTCCTGTTGTCTTCCATCATCTCCCGTAACATGCACACCTTCAGCTTTGAGACATCATGTGATAAGTCGTGTGTATGAGCCACCCCGTGCCTACGGGAACCAACTCTCAGGTCTAGGGTTTCTCTGGAGGAAGGGCAAGATTTCAAGTCCAGTCACAGCTTTAATGACCAACAAGATTTCCAGGGTACAAACTCCAGAGAGTCAAAGCTCCCTTTTTTCAGATACGTTGACTCTCAGTAGCCGTGATTCTCCGGCATCAAATCGGGTAGGATCTCACATTTGCGGCGGCAACGCTCCATGCTCTTGGGCCAAAAGCAAGACGGCAAGGGAAGCCGCACGCAGCCGGTGCCAAGCCTTGGCATCCTTCAGAGCCAGCCTTGCTCAGCGCCTGCAAGCCAGGCCACCGTGCAAGGCTTGTTTTTGCTAGTCCAGCTCAGAGATGTCTAAACCTGACGGCTGCGCACTTGACAGGCCTGCTTTCGACACCTTGTCACTGCACAGTGCCTTGGCAGAATCGCTCCCCTGGCTTTCGCCTGACCCCCCCCCCCCCGCAGCTTGTTCACACTTAAAGGTCACATAACCTTCCATCTCAATAATCACCAACCTTCTCACGGCAAGGCCCCAGGAACGGGAGCGCATTATGCACAGAAGCTGTGTGTGCGCGCATGAGCGCAAGCTGACAGGGATCTTTGCTTTTGTAAAGCACTTCTTTCTAGGGGGGCGCCACCAGCCCTGGAGTCAGACCTGTCGTGGCCATACCTAAAGGCTATCAAGCTATGTGTCACATTCCTTGTAAAGCAGTGTACAAAAAGCATGTGCCCAGGGAGTCTTGAATATTTATCAGTTTTTTAAAAAAACAATTAAATATACTTTCATTTTAAGGCAGCTTTTAAACTGCCACATGATGCTTGTGAAACCTCAGTCTCTCTGAGCAGGGCTTGCAGCCTGCACCTTTCCCCTTCTACCTGGGCAAGGAAAAAGACTAGAGCCCCAGACTGGAGACAGTTGTAAATTGTTTGAGAAGCATGAGGCCCAGGCACGTGGGCATGTATGGTGTTATGTCCGGTGCTTGACTCTTTGTCTGCAGCCAGGGAACGTGTCGGGGCATGTTCACCTGTAATGGGATGTGATAACGACAGAGCTTCCTTCCCCAGAGAACAATGGACCTAGGGATCCTGCCGGTCCCCCTATCAGAGGCTGAGGATATTTGAATGGACCTATGACAGCCTCTGGCGGGAGACTAATCCCTGTTGGACCTATCCCCCTTAAGGGGGGACACGGTCAAGGTGTGGTTTACCTGTAAATATAAGTGGCTTCCCCATCCCTTTGTCCTAGTGTTGCCAAGTCCAGGTTGGAAAATACCTGGGGACTTTGGGGGTGGAGCCAGGAGAAGGCGGGGTTTGGGGAGGGGAGGGGCCTCAGCATGGTACAATGCCATAGAGTCCACACTTCAAAACAGCTATTTTCTCCAGGGGAGCTGATCTCTGTCAGCTGGAGATCAGTTGTTAAAAGCGGGAGATCCCCAGGCCCCACCTGGAGGCTGGCAACCCTACTTTGTCCCCATGCTCCATCTTGACCCGCAATAAACCACGATGCTGATTTCACCATTACCGGCCTCCCAACTCCAATACTTTTCACATACCATCCTCAACACAAACACACTTTGTGTGTGTCTCTCATTGTCACCTCTTGCCAGTTTTGAAACAGTCAAAAATCTTGATTATCAAGGACACACGGGATGCATATACACAGCATGAACAGCAGTCGTGTCTTCGAAATTGCTTTTAGGTTTCTGCTGAAAACATTGTCTGAAAACTCTCTCTCTCTCTCTCTCTCTCTCATTTAAAAGAAACCTGAACAACATCTGGAATGTCCCTGAGAAAGCAGTGGGACCCCGTTTTGACTCCCCGCTTTCTAGTTGAGATCTTTAAATTCATTCCAGGTCCCAGGTTTGATACCAAGCGTCTCCAGTTAAAACAATCAGGTGGTAGATGATGTGAAAGACCTCTGCCGGAGACTCTGGAGAACCGCAGCCAATCCAAGTAGACAATACTGACCCTTGATGGACCAAGGGTCTGATTCAGAAATGCTTCTCTGGATGTCGATAACAAATCAAATTAAGGTACTTGTAGGATATACCTTACCTTTAGACCCCATGTTGCTCCTGCTCCATCTTTGGCCGGATGACAGACCTCCTGCAAAAGAAAGAGACCTGATAAACACTCTTCTTGTAGCTGCAAAAGCAGTAATTGCTTTACACTGGAAAGATGAAAGACACCCCCCCCACACAACTGACTTATGGCAAAATAAGATATGGGAATACTTCATCTAAGAAAAGAGTTCTTTTTATTTTGATAACAAGCACTATGAAAGAGAATGGCTTAACCCCCTTTGGCAAATGGTACCCTGTGTTAGACAAAACCGATCCCGATTTGGTAGTTAGTAAATGCAGGCTAATTATTTGAACAGAAATGTCTATGAATGGGGAAAGAAAACTGAAATTAGGACATGGGGATATACATCGGTTCACGGACTAGAGGTGTACTTATAGTTGTAAGACGGAGCTCTTCCGCCAGGCTTTTGGCTAGGAGCCGCCACCAGCATTGTAATGACATCTACAATGAAAACTGGCCCTGAATGCAGTCCAGGCCCGATGGCTATGGCTGGTAGGTCCCTCACTAGATAAGATGCCATCGTAACGAGATTGGAAGCACCTTAGGGGGTATTGTAGTTTTACTGATGCAGTTTATGCTGGTGGGTAATGGCGTTTTATTGTTGTTGTTTTGGTGTTTTTAAATTGATTTTAAAATGTTTATGATGTATGGCATTTATGCCCTTGTTAGCCGCCCTGAGCCTGCTTGCGGGGAGGGCAGGGTATAAAAACAAAAATAAATAAATAAAATAAATAAAATAAATGAAGATGTTCTGGCTATACATTTTGTATTTCTGATAGCCAACCAAAATGCTGGTAGTTTCACTGTACGCATTTGTAATTGTACAGGCATATGTTTTGTGGAAAATACAATAATTTTGTTTAAGGGTCTGAATCAGTATAAGGCAGCTCCGTGTGTCCCGTATGTTCATGTGAAATCATGTTCCACTTGGAGACACAGGAGAACCAAGCTCCCGACATAATCCAATCTGGGAGGCCATTTCCGTAGTGGTGGTCAGACAGCCAGGATGGTCCCAGCTGGAGCACGAAGGGTGCAGGCTTCTCAGTGTAAACCATAGTTTTAGGCAAATACTAGAGCATCCTCAACAGGGACACCAGTCACATGCCCCCACTGTAAGTCTCTGCCTCCCCCATTTCTCACGGGTTGCCCGGCCGTATCTGGAAACCCTCGCCTTACTAGGATGGTGGGATCTGATAACCTGCCTCATGTTCCCATCCAGCAGACTTTTGCACTGCTGGATGCAGTTTTAAAAACATTTTTTTAAAAAAAATCTAGCAATGTTTAAGTTACAAGAAATGGTAGTCGACGGTACTTGGGAGAGTGCGTGCATCCATGCGCCTGTGGAATGTTTTGCCAGAGTTGCCCACAGGTCCCCCTCCCCATAACCACCCATCCCAACACAGAGCATTATGCGCGGAGAGGCCAGGCGGGCAGGAGATGATGGCAGGATGCGGGAAGCGACAGAGAGGCATCCAGAGATCAAGAGGGATTTGTAAATATTAAATGTGAATCTTAATGGGCTCAAACTCTCTGCCAATACCTTTTACGAGTCAGAGGCATCGGCGTGCAGCTGGAATGTAAACAAGGGCCGCTGCCTGCTACATAATATATACAGACAACCGGAAATCCAATTTAACTCCACAATGACTGTAAAAAGCACTTTATTCGATATTGGGGGGTCAAAGAGACACCTGTGTAGTTATTATTATTTTTTTAAAAATTCATTAAAAATAGATGCAAAGTTGTTTAAGTCTCAGACCGATTTCCCACAAGCGCTGCCCTGGCGTCGTTCCTCCATTCGCCCCAATTGCCTGCTTGAATTTCCCACTATTTGCCACGGGGCGCATTTTGATCCGGGGCTTCGCGCGATTTCCTCCCATTTCCTCCGCGGCTTCAGTGATCCTCAAAAAATGTGCCCCGCGGCAAATAGTGGGACACATGGACCTGAGCATCTGCTCATGCACATTTCCTTCAAAGGAACTGTAAGCTGGGCATCTCTACCTGCACCGGAATAGAAGAACCAAGGGATAAAATTTCCCTGCACCAGACAAGAATGGTTCAAAGGGTTGCCAGCTCTGGGTTTGGAAATACCTGGAGATTTGAGGGTGGAGCCCGGGAGGCTGGGGTTGATTTATTTATTTATTTTATTTCTCACCCGTCCTTCCTTGCATACATGGTACAACAAATTAAACCAATAGATTATTAAGAACAATTTCACATAATAATTAAGGCTAAAATCAGATGGTGTCCAGGTAGGGCTGTGCAGTGGTGCGGTTTTCCATATGATGGCACAGAGCTGGCAGACAGTGTAATGAGAGGCGAGATGGAGAGGAGGAGGAGACTGGATTTATACCCTGCCCTTCACTACCCAAAGGAGTCTCAGAGTGGCTTACAAACTCCTTCCCTTCCCCTCCCCACAACAGACACCCTGTGAGGTAAATGGGGCTGAGAGAGCTCCCTCGAGAACTGCCCTTGAGATAACAGCTCTGAGAGAGCTGTGACTGACCCAAGGACACACCAGCAGCTGCATGTAGAGGAGTGGGGAATCAAACCCAGTTCTCCCAGATTAGTCTGTGAAAAAATGCATTTTTTTTCCTTTGGAGGTTTGAAATGAGCAAAACCTTCACTCTGAGTCATAAAAGGTCTCCCCTGCCCCACCCTGGCAGAGAACAGACAGAAAGGGAAAACATCAGTTCAGTTGCTTTCCAGACTTCCCTCAGCCCACCTTCATACAAATGCTAATAGATGTAGGCAATGGGATGGTCAAGCTCCCCCACTCTGAGCAGGGAACAGAGATTTGGAGGAATTAAAATACTAGAGAGGCTTCAGGGAGGAAAGTTCTAGAGATTTCAGGAAAAGCTTTGCTGACATGGCCTGACTTGTTCAGTAGGTGGGTAAAGGAGAGGGGATAACAATCAAGGGAGCAAGGAGGAAGCTCTCTTTTGTGCTGGGTTCATCAGGGCAAACAGAACTCTTAACCGAGGTCTGAAGGAGGCAGCCATTAACCATGTGCTGGGCCTGAGGAGCTGAAGGGAACTTCAAGGTAATGGCAACTCTGTAACTTCCTAAGCTAAGGAGCCTGTCTAACATCTGATAGAGAGCATGTGTAGAGAGAGGCACAGAGAAATTGCATTTTACCCATTTCTTTTGAATCCCTTGCTCAGTCTGGTGCTGTGCTTTTGAACATTTTCTTTTTAATAAATGTTTTACAACTTTTGATGCTGGCGGGGGTTCTCTGTACCACATAGAACTACACCATCTTAGACACACTATTTTAAAAGGAGCACCAGGGGGAAGGCGGGCATTTGGCAAGTGGCCATTCCTCCAAGGGCGCGCAAGGCAGTAAACTGTCCCTGTGGTGACCAGGCGTTGGGCAGTGGGAGACACAGAGGCAAGGGCTCAGAACTGGGAAGGGAAGCTGGGAGCCCTGACCCTCCCAGTGGGCAATTCCCTACAAAAGTCAGATGGTGGCAGCGGGTTACCCGAGACAGAAAGAAAGGCCTCCCCCGGTATTGGGAAATCTTTGGAGGGCCAGGTGGAACAGGGCCTGCAGGCCAGAGAGGCCCGTTCCACCACACACATAAAAGCTTACACCCAGAATTAAACTTTGTTGGTCTTAAAGGTGCCACTGGACTCAAAACTTTGTGCTATTACGATAGGCCACTCTGACAGGCAAGCACATTTAGCATTTCTGCTGAGTCACAGGACGCGTCTCAGCCGCACTGCACATGGAGACACACAAGCCCTTGCAATAACTTCCAAAACAGGCAGTGGCCCTGGCAGGTTGCCATAGCAACCTCATTAAGGCCTGCCAGAGTCATGCTGATTAGGTCCTGAGACTCCGAGTAAGCAAACACCCCGGTCTGTCGTGAAGGGATCCAGCAGGCATCTCCAGCCAACTCCTAACAGCTCGGGCACAGACGAAGACTACCTTCAAGAAAATCCTCACAGCGGTGTCAGTCAGAATCAGAATCACCACAGTAAAGTCTATCACATTTTTATCTCACCATTTCTCTAAGCAGCGCCAAGCAGCGCACATGGCTTCTCTCATTTTCGGATCACAACCACCACAGGAAGTCGGCTGCGACTTGATCAAGGTCAACCCGGTGAGCTTCAGGAGCAAGTGCAGATTTGAATCCAGATCCTCAAGTCCACATTAAACCCTACAAGTTGTCAAGTATGACCTGCTTCAGGGCTATTTTTCTGGGAGAATGAGCCAGAATGGATTTCCAGAACTTCTTCGACAAATTCCTTTTTAAAATGTTTGAAAGTTCATGAGTTTTCAGTATTGTTGTGTATCAAGACCGCGATCGCCAGGGAGTCTCGTAATGGCGACCGCCACGTGGTCATCGCACATGGTCAGAATCTACCTTAGCTTCGGCCAGGTAGAACAATAGCCGGTTGGATCCTAAACAACCACCGATCATGAGCCTAGGTCTCCCGCAGGGGACCTATGAACTGCAACCACTGATTTAAGGTCCTATCAGGACATTTGGGCGAGGTCGGGGGATTATCTCCGACCAGCATAAAAGAGGGCTCCGAGCCCGGGGTTTCTCATGTTCCATCTTGACCCGCAATAAACCACTATGCTGATTTCACTGTTACCGGCCTCCCGACTCCAATACTTTCCAGGTATACAGACTGAAAACTTCATTTCCCCCTTGAGAGTTCCAGCACCTCTTTTTCAAAAAAAATTAAGCCATGACCTGCTTTATATTACTGAATTTCTACCAACATTCAACATTTTGATAAGAGGTTCTCCTAAGCAATCCCACAAGAGTCCTAAACTCTTACAGCTCTTACAGATGACAGAGCATCAGCAGGCGAAGCTGAGTTCATACATTTAAAATGATCACCCAAGGATTGATTTAATAAGCTTGCCAACTCCAGGTTTGGAAATTCCTGGAGATTTGGGGGGGGTAGAGACTGGGGAGGGCAGGGTTTAGGGGGGGAAGGACCTCATCAAGTACAGGTTCATAGAGTCCACCAATCAATGCAGTCATTTTCAGAAGTGGGGCCAGGACACTAGAAGCCCCCCCCCCCGTTTCCCCCCTCCAGCACCAAGAATACAGAGCATCACTTGCCCCAGACTGAGAGTTCCTATCTATACCTTGTGGCTAATAGCCCCTGATGGACCTCTGCTCCAGATGTTTATCCAATTCCCTCTTGAAGCCATGACCTGCTTGTAGCCGCCGCCACCTCCTGTGGCAACTTTAACTTGGAGAAGGCATTTGTTTCTTTAAATCCCATCTCCAAGCCAAGGCAGGGTGGAGCTTAGAGGATGCATTTAAAGTTGCTTTCTTTCCACCTCTCCCTCCCTCATGTATTTGCTTTCCTTCCTTCCTTCCTTCCTTCCTTCCTTCCTTCCTTCCTTCCTTCCTTCCTTCCTTCCTTCCTTCCTTCCTTCCTTCCTTCCTTCCTTCCTTCCTTCCTTCCTTCCTTCCTTCCTTCCTTCCTTGAGCCAGTTTGGTGTAGTGGTTAAGTGCGCGGACTCTAATCTGGGTGAACCGGGTTTGATTCCCCACTCCTCCACTTGCACCTGGCTGGATGACCTTGGGCAAGCCATAGCTCTGTACCAGCTGTTCTCTCAAGGACAGCTTGGGAAAGAGCTCTCTCAGCCCCACCTACCTCACAGGGTGTCTGTTGTGGGGAGGGGAAGGGAAAGGAGTTTGTAAGCCACTCTGAGACTCCCTTGGGGAGTGGAGGGCGGGGTATAAATCCAATCTCTTCTTCTTCTTCTTCTTCCTTCCTCCCTCCCTCCCTCCCTTCCCCTGTCTCTTTCTCCCCTCCCTCCCCATCTAAAATTATCAATTTAATATTAATTAAAAAACCAAATTTGCATATTTTTCCGATAAAAACCTATGTGTGATATTTGTTCATGTCTTGTGGCTCTCAAATGTCTGATGTCTATTCTATGTGGCTCTTCCATTAAGCAAGTTTGGCCACCCCCGATCCAGCCCCATCTCAGACACAACTTTTTTTCAATGGAAGCTGTTCATACATTCAAACTGCAAGACCATGACTGACGGAGTAATAAGTGAAAACAATATCTGAATCCGTTGTCAGTCAAGGACCATAAATCCAAGGGACATCATGAATTAATATGCATAGCTTTCACAGCTTCACAGGACTGAATTACCATTGGATCATCTAAGGAGATGGGACTTCCAAGATCTGAGAGCCCCCCCTCCCCTTTTACACAAATCAAAGTAAGCAAATTTAATGTATTCAGGTCACAGAGTCCTGCTTTACTTCATACCAGGTTCGGTTTACTTTGGTGCAGACGTTTGAAGTCGTCCAGACAGAGCCCGGGGTTTACTTAGCAATTAAGCTAGGCACATTTTAATGAAATGCAGCGCAAAGATGTGCTGGGAACCCTGGAGCCACACACTGCTAGAAGGTCTTTTCGCCTAATGGCACACCAGGATAGAAACATCCCCCTGTTTGCACAACTTGCTGATCGCTATGCAACAACAGGAAAGCAGCTTCCCATAATCCTCACCGTTCTGAACCGACCAGCGTTCCCTCTAAGCTGAGTTAGTGTGAGCTAGCTCGCAGTTTTTTAGCCTCCGGCTCACACATTTTTGTCTTCGCTCAGGAAGGACGGCTCCAGAGCAGATTAATTCATGCAGTAGCCAAATCGCTCGCTCACAACTTTAATGCCAGTAGCTCACAAAGTAGAGTTTTTGCTCACAAGACTCCACAGAGGGAGCATTGGTATCGGCCAAAGAAACATGTATTCCATGCCTAAGCAAAGCTCCGGGACTCCTTTCCCTTCCCCTAGGCTGGGTTTTCTTGTCATGTGTGTGCAGAGGGAAAATGAGGTGGAGACATCGTCCTTGGAAAGTTTAAATTCTGCAACCTCAACCCTTCCAGCAAATGCCTTGAAGAGGTGAGGGGCCATGTCTCAGCGTTAGAGCCATCTGCTTGGCATGCAGGAAGTCCCACGTTCAGTCCTCAGCATCTAAAGATAAAAGTATCAAGTAGTCGGTGATGCGAAAGACCTCTACCCTGGAGAGCCCCCACCAGTCTGAGTAGATACTGACCCTGATGGACCAAGGCTCTGAGGCATCTTCACGGGTTTATCTGTTCAAGCGTTGATGTGCGTATCACTCGATCTTCCAGGGTTCAGTTGGCAAACACTGTCGTGGGTTTGAAGATCCCAGGCTCACAACTCCATTTGTTCAGTATGTGTTTTTTCCTCCAAGGACATCATTATTATAATTAAAAAACTAGTAACCATCATCTCCAGGTCCTGAAATGCAATGGAATCCGGTCGTTTTTTGCAAACCTTGGCTGAAGAAGTCTTCCCAGGAGGCTAGAAGAGGCAGGTTCTTTTGGTGAATGACCCGGGGTGCAGTGTAGGGCAACAAAAGGGGAGGTCCTGCCCTTCCCCAAACCCCACCCTATGCAGGCTCCACCACCCAAATCTCCAGGTATTTCCCAACTCAGAGCTGGGAACCCGAGCTATGAATCCCTGTTGCACTAAATGGATCCCAGGGCCAACCATGCTTCGAAACGATTACCTCAGGAGCAGGTTGCAGATTTTCCCACCTTAAACCACTATTCTCCATTTTTGGGGGACGGTGTATGTGTGTGCGTGTGTGTGTGTGCTATCCTGGTGTTTTGCTTCAGGCATTGAAATGTTTACCCTCTATGGTTGCCAAGTCTGGGTTGGAAAATACCTGGAGATTTTGGGGGTGGATCCAGGAGAGGGTGGGGTTTAGGGAAGGGAGGGGCCTCAGCATGGTACAATGCTATTGAGTCCACCTTTCAAAGCAGCCATTTTCTCCAGGGGAGCTGTTCTCTGCCAGCTGGAGATAAGTTGTAAAAGCAGGAGGTCCCCAGGCCCCACCTGGAGGCTGGCAACCCTATTACCCTCAGCTGAGCCACAAGATTGGGCCTGAAATGGAAAATTAAGTTAGGAACAAGGCCCGACTCTGTCCATGAAGGATTACGACTCCAGTACGGGGACAGGGTGTCAAGCGGAAAAAAAGTTCCACCTCAGCAAGGGGGAGAGAAAGGTTCACGGAGAAAAGGGCTTTTTGGCAATCTCTGAGCGGCTTCGTAATAAAGCACAGCGATAAAACACGGGCCGCAGAAAAAAGCAATTTTCTCATTCTCTCCTACCTTTCCCTCTCCATTAGCACAGTGCCCTGGTCTCTCTCCCCCCCCCCCCCATCCCCTCTTCTTTCTTTTTTTAAAAAAATAAATATGCAAGTTAATTTCACACCTCCTTACAAAAAAAAGAACCTTCTCACCCTTCTTTTCGTGAGTTCACCAAATGACACGGGGCGGGGGCGGGGGGAAGCAAAAAGGCAATTAAAACAAATAAGATTTGGAATTACGGACCATTGCCCGTGAGACGGTGTGAGGAGAGATTAAAGCGTAGGTCAACGGCCAGATCCAGAGAGGGTGGAAACCAGAGTTGGTGGTCTGACTCCTAATTTACATTCTCAGGTCCGACGTGTCACGTCTGAACTTTAGAGGCACCATTATCTAACTTTCCTCTATGTCTGGCCTTCCGTTGTTCAGGGCACCGGCCAGCCAAATTCTACGGAGACAGACATTTTACTGCCACGTCAATCCTGAGGTTCGGACCCCAAGACTAGTGGGTAGGACCTAGGAGCTATGGGGAGATGCCTAAAACTGATCCAGGCATGACATCACTTCCAGTTTTTCCAGAAGAGACCGAGGGTTGAGGAGTGGGAGGGAGGCCCAGGCTATATTGCCGGCGATGCCACAACATCAGTTCCAGTGTGTACCAGAAGTGACATCATCACATGGGCGCCATTGCAGGGACACTCTGGCGTTTGGGGGAAAACTCTTACGGTAGAACTGGCTTCTACCACAGAGTACTTGTCCAAATACCAGAGCGTCACCACAACGGCACTGACGTGATGACGTCCACTCCTCCACCTGCAGCTGCTGGATGACCTTGGGCAAGCCATAGTTCTGTCAGAGCTGCTCTTGAAAGAGCAGTTCTCGAAAGAGCTCTCTCAGCTCCACCTACCGCACAGGGTGTCTGTTGTGGGGAGGGGAAGAGAAAGGGGTTTGTAAGCTGCTCTGAGACTCCGAGTGAAGGGCAGGCTATAGATCCAATCTCCTCCTCCTTCTCTTCTTCTTCTTCCTTCACACCAACACAGTTACCCACCTGTATATATCATAATGTAAAGCAAGATTTAGTTAGAATGTTATGGCGGAGAAGATGTTAGGGATGCCAACCTCCAGGTGGGACCTGGGGATCAACCAGAATTACAGCTCACCTCCCCCGAAGAAAATGGCTGCTTTGAAGGGTGGACTCAATGGCATTGTACCATGCTGAGGGGGGCCCCCCTCCCCAAACCCCACCCTCTCCCGGATCCAGCCCCAAAGTCTCCAGGTATTTTCTAACCCAGACCTGGCAACCCTGCATCAATCAGTTCCTTTATTCGGCCAATGACCAGTGCAAGTCAGGAATAAAAGCTTTACAATGAGATAATTAGAAAATAAAATTGGTCTGATCTATTGGCATCAATTAGTTAAAATCTGTACATAAAATTTCTCTACGGATTCTACAGGCTACTGGGAAAAAAAATAACACGGCTAATGGTAACCTGTTGATTAGCACCCATTAAGAGTTTCCTTAAAATAAAAACATCGGAGCATTCTGGAAAATTAATTAAGTAGAGGGGAAATTATATTAGAACGAGTTTCCTGATAGACGCGACAGTGGGAGTGGCAACCCTGCATGCTACACAGGCGCATAAAAGAGGCACATCCAGTCATGGGCTTGAACTCCAGGGTCAGAATAAAACTGCCCACCAGTTCTTATATGGAGATGCCGTCTTCCTCTTTGGGTTTGCAAAAGCGGGCTTAACAAAGCCCCTAGCAAGAGGCTTCCCCCCTTCATGCTATTCAGCTACTTCCTTGGAGGACATTTGAGGAGGAATTCCCAGCAGGTGGTTCTCGCGTGCTCTCAAAGGCCAGCGCTTTAATCAACACCTTCATCAGGCTTGCTGGCAAGAGGAGACACCCTCCGTTGGGTAGCATCCAAGAGACGCTAGAGCAGGGGTGGCCAAACTTGCTGAACATAAGAGCCACATAGAATAAACATCAGATGTTTGAGAGCCGCACGACATGAACAAACATTACGTGTTTTTATTGGGAAATATGCAGATTTGCTTCTTATCAACATTAAATGTGACTGCCAAAAATAATAACAAAAGGGGTAAAAGCAGATATTGATAATGGTATTTATTTGTCCAATGATATTTGTTTTCTAATGATATTTAGCTTCCCCAGCTGCCCTGCCAGGAGCCACATAATATGTGTGAAAGAGCCGCATACGGCTCCCGAGCCACAGGTTGGCCACCCCTGCGCTAGAGAGATGAGCTGTCCATCATAGGCCACGCCCACACGTGAGTTCTGCACTTCAAGGAGGTAAAACTCTTTCGAAGGGAACCATGGGAGGGTTCTTAGAGGCAGGAGGTCCAGAAACCATGGAATGAACCTGTTGTTGTTGTTGTTGTTGTTGTTGTTCAGACGCACAGTCGAGTCCAACTCTTCGTGACCCCACAGACCACATCACGCCAGGCCTCTCTTGTCCTCTGTCGTCCTCCAGAGCCTGCTCAATTTCATGTTCGTTGCATCGGTAACACTGTCTAACTATCTCATCCTTTGCCGTGTCCTTCTTCTATGACCTTCCATCTTTCCCAGCATCAGGGTCTTCTCCAGGGAGTGCTCCCTTCTTATTTGGGGGCCAAAGAATTTGAGCTTCAGCTTCAGGATCTGGCCTTCCAGGGAACAGTCAGGGTTGACTTCCTTTAGGACTGACTGATTTGATCTCCTTGCAGTCCAAGGGACTCTCAAGAGTTTTCTTAATTCAAAAGCATCTATTCTGTGGTGCTCAGCCCTCCTTATGGTCCAACTCTCACAGCCATACAATACTACCGGGAATACCATTGCTTTGACCATACAGACTTTTGTTGGCGGGGTGATGTCTCTACTTTTTATCATGCTGTCTAGGTTTGCCATCACTTTCCTCCCAAGGAGCAGGCGTCTTTTAATTTCATGGCTGCAGTCACCGTCTGCAGTGATCTTGGATCCCAGGAACGTGCAGTCTGTCACTGCTTCCATGGCCCTTCTTTCTATCTGCCAAGAAGTGAACCTGTTATCAAACTACAATTCCCAGGATCCCTTGGGAAGGGAAAGCATGGCAATTCAGGTGGCCTAAAACCTAAATACAGTTGCTCTGTAGCTGTGCCTACAATGCAATTGCAACTTGCGGTCTGTTCCTTCCAGTGCGCCTTGGGGCTACTGGACATCCTTTCTGTGCTCAGGTTTTCCTGCTCAAAGACAACATGTGGATATTCCCACTGTGGCCATTTAAGGAAGAACAAACAAGCGGAGTCTTCAGATGAGTCTCTACATGAGGACAGATTAAGATGGGTAGCCATGTTATCTGAAGGAGTGGGCACTGACTCACAAAAGGTCATCCCCTGCCTTTGTTGTGTCCTGGACTCTTCCTCTTTTTCTACTATCTACATATGGGTCAGCCTTTTCAGTGTGCAAACCACAAAGCCAGATGGAAACCACCTCCCATCATTTGTGACCTACCAGGAGCTGCCCATGCTTTGTTGCACTCAGAGAAAGCTACCTGTTCAACTAGGGCGGCCAACCCCCCGGTGGGGAGGGAATCTGCCCCCCAGATCCCCTTGCTCACTGCCGCTGGAACTGGCAGCAGGGGAGAATTTTTAAAAAGAAAAACATGGCGCCCTCTGCTTACAGGAAGTTCTGACCACAGAGTTTCTGGTGGTTCCTAGAGCTACCCGGCAGTGACGAGGGTAGTTCTAGCAATCGCTAGAAACTATGGGGAAAACTTCCGGTTTTACAGTAGAACTTTAACAATTGCTAGAGCTACTCCTGTCACTGCCAGGTAGCTCTAGGAATCACCAAAAACTCTGTGGAAAGAACTTTTCTTTGTAATTCCATTTGTAATGGAATACAACCTTTGGATCCAGCCCATTATAATAAAAGAAAAATGGGCATTGGCCCATCTAGTTAGCCATCTTATGTTCAGGTACACCAGTTGGGTTTCTGCTCTCCAAGTGTGGCCTGGAGATCAATTCCCCTGGAGAAAATGGCTGCTTTGGAAGAGAAGAGAAGAGAAGAAAAGAGAAGAGAAGAGTAAAAGGAAGAGGAAGAGGAAGAGGAAGAAGAGGAGGAGGAGGAGGAGGAGATTGGATTTATACCCTACCCCTCACTACCCGAAGGAGTCTCAGAGCAGTTTACAATCTCTTTTCCCTTTCCCGCCCCACAACAGACACCCTGTAAGGTAGGTGGGGCTGAGAGAGCTCTGAGAGGACTGCCCTTGAGAGAACAGCTCTGAGAGAACTTGTGACTGACCCAAGGTCACACCAGCAGCTGCACATGGAGGACTGGGGAATCAAACCCAGTTCTCCCAGATTAGAGTCCACAACACCTAACCACTACCCCAAAGTGAATAGACTTCAACCATTTCCAGGCTCCTTCCTGTAGGTATTTAGCTGGAGGTTTCTTCGATACGCACGTGACCCAAAACATTCCAACCTCTTTCAAGTTCTCCCTTCCCTCATTAACTTCTCAGATAACTGTACCAATAGAACACATTTTTTTTCCCTTCCCTGCCCTTGATATATGCATGTAATTCCCATCTGAGTTCTCCCAGCATTCTGACAGGAGAATAGACCCCTATTAGGAAAGGTGGCGGCAAAGAACAACACAGTGATTAAATGCAAAATTGAAATTATAATGAAAATGGGGGCCACTGAAAAGAAATTTAATTAAGTAAGCAACTGCAAATCAAACAGAAATGTATTCATTATTTAATCAAGTAGTGAAGTGCAAAATCTCTTCTAATCAGGGGGAAAAAGTCTCAGGGAGCAGATAAAGAAAGAGCCGGAGAAATCAAGGCAACCATTTAAATCCGGGAGAAAGTACCACCCAGCCGGTGTACAAAAGAGCATTTGTCTGAGAAACAAAAGGTTAGCACCGTGCTGGGCTCTCTCTCTCTCTCTGTGCGTGTGTGAGAGAGAGAGTTTAACCCAAACACCGTTTCTGCATCATTAACACAGGCTTTGGTACAGTATCTGAAAAGCGAGATATACAATGCAAGTTGCCTCTCCGTGCACCCCCCCCCCCGAGCAAAAAAATGTATTGCCAATTAAAGATGTGCTTGAAGAATGCAACTAATCAAACCCTGATCTGAACACACGCTGTTTGTTAACCTTAGAAGGCTAACTAATCTGAAAGGAAATCGCCTCCAACTTCTGGGAAGGAACAAACAAGCTGCGTTGGCAGGTTGATTTGGACAGTGCTACCATTTCTGTGCCTGAACTGTTCATATCGCTTTTTCTTTTATTTCAGGTTGCGTTCAGACGGCTCTTTTGAGCCACGCCAGGTGGATTTAAAGTGCACGTCCAGATAACAACATCTGGAAATCGTGCCGCTTCAGTGATTAGCCCGTCGATCCCCGTCGGGGATCCGTACTTAAAAGATAGTGGTGAAAGTCCGGTCCTAAGCTGGCCAACGGGCCAATGATGGACTTTCTCCCATCTAGTTGTTCCACCAGCGCACAATCAGCCCATAGGGGTGGTTTCCAGACCGCCATTTTTAAAAAGTCTTAGCAATGTGCGCATAACCGCTTAAACGTGTGACGTCCACAGAGCTCTGCTTAAACGATCCAAACAATTTAATGTTTTCGAAGGTCCCATGATATTTATGCACTTTGTTAACTGAAATGGTACCTAGAGGGAGGTACCGCTGGCAGTGTTTTTATCATTTTAGTCCGCACATGTGTGGAAAAACAAGTAGATAGTGAGGCACATATGCACGTGTGCAAACAGAATTTTTTTTAAAAAAAAAAGCCAACTACACAGCTCCTTACGGTGGATGCCGTCTAGACAATCCACCGCGGAGTCACGCACAGTAAAGCAATTCATGGGGGAGCTGTCTGGTCGTGCGACCCTGGATCAAAAAGATCTAGATCAAATTAGAGCAGGGCCAATGGCGGGATTAGCTGCCCGTCTGAACGCTCCCTATCTCTTCCTTTAAGGACGTCAGGTGCTGCTTGGAGCTTTCTGTTTCCACGCCACAAAGACACCATCAGTGAGATGGATATGCCCAATTTTAACCGGTCTGTAGCAGGAGAAAAGAGCGAGAGTCCAGGAGCACCTTAAAGACTAAGAAAATTTGTGGCAGGGTGTGGCCTTTTGTGAGTCACTGCTCACTTCTTCAGATACAGCTAGAATGTAGAAGAGAGTAGAGATTGGATTTATGCCCCGCCCTTCACTACCCAAAGGATTCTCAGAGCGGCAGGCAAGGACAGTTCTGGAAAGAGCTCCCTCAGCCCCACCTACTTCACAAGGTGTCTGTTTTGGGGAGGGGATGGAGAAGGAGCTTGTAAACCGCTCTGAGACTCCAAGTGAAGGGCAGGGTATAAATCCAATATCTTCTTCTGCTGCTGCTTCTGCTGCTGCTGCTGCTGCTGAGATGGGTTAGGCTGAGACACAGAGACCGGCCCAAAGTCACATAGTGAGCTTCATGGCGGAGGGGGGATTCAAACCCAGGTCTCCCACAGTCCTAGTTTGACACTTGAACCACTGCACCATGCTAGTGCTCTGCTTTCAGCTTCTACTCCCCCCATGTCATCTTTAACTATTTCCCTGGGACTGTGAAGTGGGGAGAGGCAGATGAGACAGACAGACAGAGACATTCAGCAGACTTGTGACTGACAGGGACCTCATCCAACCGGAATACTTAACCCATCTTCCCACCAAACAGGATCTTCCCAATTAGCATGGATGTGAAGGGCAAATCTTCCTACCAGTCATTGCAACTGGAGGTTGGCAGCACTGGGGGTGGGGGATAAGATCCAGGGAGCACATGTAGGGAAAGCTGTGGTTGCTGGAAACTCCCATTTTACTATGGAATGCAAAGGTATAGCATCAGTCTCTAGGGTGCAATCTGGCAACTCTGCGTCAGAGCACTGTCAGTTAAGGTGTGGGGGAGGTATTTTTCTATGGTCTTGGGGGTTCTCTGTTCATAGTCACTGGCTCTGCCCATGCTTAGCAGCTGAAACCAGAATCAGAAATGCTGCCTGCAGTGTTCCCTCTTAGCTGAATTAGTGTGAGCTAGCTCACAGTTTTTTTAGCCTCCGGCTCACCCATTTTTGTCTCCACTCAGGAAGGACGGCTCCAGAGCAAACTAATTTATGCAGCAGCCAAGTTGTTTGCTCACAACTTTAATGCCAGTGGCTCGCAAAGTAGAATTTGTGCTCACAGGACTCCACAGCTTAGAGGGAGCATTGGCTGCCTGCCATTCCAGAGCTTCAAAATGAAGGGAAACAATCCAATTGTAGCATCCGCATTTGTCACATGACGCAGACATCCCATTTAGAATGTGCTGCATTCATGTGCCAACCATGCACAAGAGCCTTGAATGCTTCCTGGAATTCAAAAAGCAGAGGTATTCTGGGCATGGAAATGCAATGATTTGAAATGCTGCACCTATTTGATTTCTACCCACGGAGCTTGCTTGCCTATTTATTTATTTCAAAACATTTTGCCCCATCACCCCTTTAGCTTAAGGCAGCTTTTACAAGAGACTGAAACACCGGTGAAGTCAGAGGAAGTCGCTTTTTAAGAAGTAGGAGGACCAAACTGAAAGCACCCTCACCGCCTTCAGCACAAACATACCTTTCCTCCATCAGGATAGGCACTGAAAAATGGGTCCTGCAAGCCCGCGGCACAGCTCAGTTTGATGCAGGCAGAGAGCTGGCGGGAGAGGGTGCTGTTGGCCAGCACCCATACCGTCACCAACCCCAGAACACTATTGCAGCTTTTTTTGAAAAAAAAGTTGTGTTTTCTTAATATGGTGAACAGTAAGGTTAAAAATAAATACACATAAAAGACTTTTAAAAGTAATGACAAAACATGTCTGAAGCTTGGAAGTTACGAGGAGGAATCAAGACTGACAAACTGGCCCTGCATTCGATATTCTAGCCAGCCTTCCTGTCACGCAAATTGTGATGCGAGGTACACACCGTGGGTGAAAAACCCACTGTAATTGCTCTTTAATACTAGGCCTGTCTTTCCCTTAACAAATAAGTCTACTAAAAATCAATTAAAATCACACCAGGCGAACGCACCATTTGAACTACACCGTATATCAAAAGAATAAGCAGCAGACATCAGAAATGTTCGTGTTTGATCTCCCAGTGCCTTCCTAGATGGGTGGGAAAGAAGTGCCCTGTTCAGGTTCCTCGGGAAGTTTATTCCTGATACCCTGGAAGTCGTTCTACCCCTTCCCTCTCCTGCCCCAGGTCCAATTCTCACAAACAGCAAACAAGAAGCTCCACTCTATAGAAAAGAAACACGCCGTCAACATGGCAAACTAGATGTGAAGGGAAATGGTGCTAGCCTTGCCAGTTTCGTGGTTAGGAGTGAGGACTCTAATCTGGGGGAACCGGGTTTGATCCCCCACTCCTCCACTTGCAGCTTCTGGTGTGATCTCGGGTCAGTCACAAGTTCTCTCAAGGACAGTTCTGAAAAGAGCTCTCTCAGCCCCATCTACTTCACAGGGTGTCTGTTGTGGGGAGGGGAAGGGAAAGGAGTTTGTAAGCTGTTTTGAGACTCCAAGTGAAGGGCGGGGTATAAGTCCAATCTCCTCCTCCTCCTCCTCCTCCTCCTCCTCCTCCTCTTCTTCTTCTTCTTCTTCTTCTTCTAGCAAAACCGTCCCACTCCCAACACAATGGTGGAGGAGTTCATACTTTGCTTTCTAAAGATGTAGATCCGATTTTATAAATGGCTTTGAAGGGGCCTAACCAGAGAGGGGCTGTAGAAAGGAGTCAGAGTCCAGGAGCACCTTAAAGACTAACACAATTTGTGGCAGCATAGGAGTTTCCGTGAGTCACTGCTCACTTCTTCAGATACGAAGAGGAGTCGTGGTTCAGTGGTAGAGCATCTAACATGGGGCAGAAAGTCCCAGATTCAATCCCCGGCAGGCCCATAGCCAGGGTATTGTGACTTGTGGGGCAAATTTATTTTCTGGTGGGGCTGCCATTAATTGCCATTCCTTTTGAGAATAATAAAAAAAGAAAATGTCTGTAAATAACTGCAGTTTTACCTAATAAAGACAACAATATTAATAATAAACACTAATAAAGACAGCCATGTGCCCGGTCTTGTTTTAAAAGTTTCTAAAAGGAAGAGTTGGGGAGCATGGGAAAAGGAAGAGGAGACGGCGCCGCAGCTTCTGCTCATAGAGGAAGGTGGTTCTCACGTCTTTTTAAAAAAGTGATTCTTGAGTCTGTTTAGAACATAAGAGCATAAGAGAAGCCAATGTTGGATCAGGCCACTGGCCCATCCAGTCCAACACTCTGTCCACACAGTGGCCAAAAATACTAGGTGCCCTCAGGAGGTCCACCAGTGGGGCCAGGACACTAGAAGCCCTCCCACTGTTACCCCCCCCCCCCCCAAGCACCAAGAATACAGAGCATCACTTGCCCCAGACTGAGAGTTCCTATCTATACCTTGTGGCTAATAGCCACTGATGGACCTCTGCTCCATATGTTTATCCGATTCCCTCTTGAAGTTGTCCATGCTTGTAGCTGCCACCACCACCTGTGGCAGTGAATTCCACGTGTTCATCACTCTTCGGGTGAAGAAGTACTTCCTTTTATCCAGTCTAACCCAACTGCTCAGCGATTTCATGGAGTGCCCACGAGTTCTTGTATTGTGAGAAAGGGAGGAGAAAAGTACCTCTCTCTCTACCTGCTCTATCCCATGCATAATCTTGTAAACCTCTGTCATGTCACCCCTCAGTCGTCGTTTCCCCAAGCTAAAGAGCCCCAAGCGCTTTAACCTTTCTTTGGGCCAAGTACTGATCCCTGCGTTACCCCACTGCTTATGACCCTCCATTGAGAAAACTGCCCATTTATACTCACTCTCTGTTTCCTATTAATTAGCCAGTTTTTGATCCATAAAAGGACTTGTCCTTTTATCCCATGACTATCGAGCTTACTTAGGAGCCTTTGATGAGGAACTTTATCAAAAGCTTTCTGGAAGTCAAGGTAAACAACACCGATTGGGTCCCCCTTATCCACCAGGGAGCACACGCCTTTAAAAAAATGTTTTTGAATGATTTTAAAAGCATTTTGGGGAGGCAATCTTGTGGGGCTGTCCCTTTAAGGGAGAGGGCAGAGCCCTGAATTGCCCCACTGTAGCTATGGGCCAGATCCCCAGCATCTCCAGTTAAAAGGATTAGGCAGAAGGTGAGGGGAAAGTCCTCAGCCTGAGAGCCTGGAGAGCCCCACTGCCAGTCTGAGTAGTCAAGCAAGGTAGGATCTTCTTCAGTTCCAGAGGGCCTGTAAGACAGAGCTGTTCCGCCAGGCCTTCGGCTGAGGCAGCGGGCATCCTTACAAGGCCTCCCTGAGGTCTCTGTCATTCTGTTAGTCTGTCATCTCTGTAACAACTACCGGCCATTATTTATATTTCATCAGGAACCTCCCACACAATGTTCCCTCTCAGCTGAGTTAGTGTGAGCTAGCTCAGTTTTTTAGCCTCCGGCTCACACATTTTTGTCTCAGCTCGGGAAGGAGGGCTCCAGAGCAAACTAATTTATGCACCAGCCAAATCGCTCGCCCACAACCTTAATGCTGGGAGCTCACAAAGGAGAATTTTTGCTCACAAGACTCCTCCGCTTAGAGGGAGCACTGGACGTCACAACCGGGAAATTTCTTTGCTGTCAGCTTGTGATAGCATTCTAATATTTGTGATCACCATTTTAATATTTATGATGTTTTAAATTTTACTTTTTCACTGTATTAACTAATACATTTTGTATAAAGGAACTGCTGTTACCTGCCCTGAGCCCACTTGCGGGAAGGGCAGGCTATAAATGTGAATGAACCAACGAACGAACGAACGAACGAACGAATGAACGAACGAATGAATGAATGAATGAATGCGGGTCCACATCCGGCCTGTGCTGCAGTCACTGCACTGGCTGCCTATAGCGTACCGGATCCGGTTCAAGGTGCTGGTGTTAACCTTTAAAGCTCTATATGGTCAGGGGCCTGCCTACTTGAGGGACCGCCTTTCCCCATATAGGCCCCAGAGGACACTGAGGTCAGGCACTCAACATCGCCTGACTCTCCCTGGTCCGAAAGACGCTCGGTTGGCCTGTACCAGGGCCAGGGCTTTCTCAGTGGCGGCTCCTTACTGGTGGAATGAGCTCCCGGAGGACATCAGGGCCCTGCGGGACTTATTGCAGTTCTGCAGGGCCTGCAAGATGGAGCTCTTCCGCCAGGCGTTCAACTAGGAGCCGCCACTGGGGGAAGAATTGGGCATCACCCTGGTCCTGCCGGCCTCACACCTTGCTGCCACTATCCACCATGAGAACTCTGTATGATTGAAGTCGCCATCTGGTGTTGTAGTATACTGTGTAGAATGGGTTATTAGTTTTAAACGCTGCTTTTATATTGTAAACCTTATGGTGTTTTATGACTGTTAGCCGCCTTGAGCCGGTCCGCTGGCAAGGCGGGATATAACTGCAATAAATAAATAAATAAATAAATAAATAAATAAATAAATAAATAATGAACTAACGAAATTCCGATCTTGATGCAGTATCAGGCAGCTTCATGTATGTTCAATAAGCTGGATCCCACCCTTATAGATTTACCAGCCTCCAGCTGGGGCCTGGGTATCCCCCAGAATTACGACTGATCTCCGGACTAGAGAGATCAGTTCCCCTGGAAGGAATGGCAGTGCTGCAGCGCAAGCTCTATGGCAGGGGTGTCAAACAGAACTGGCCCATCCAGGGCTCTTATGTGGCCCGTGAACAACTAGTGCAAGGGAAGGAACAGGCGACTGCTCGGGGAGGGGGAGTGGATGGAGCTACTCCAATTGTGGCTTCAGCATGGTGGGTCAACCTCGTCTGCAGCAGTCAAGCAGTGTGGGAGCGTCTGCCCAGGGCTGCAAGGCTGGGGCTCCAGTCCCCCCATGTGGGTTTTCCTTTGCACCCCCCTCCCAGCCCATGGGGCCTTGGAGTGAAGACACACCAACCTGGAACTTACCGGCTGCTGTCCTTTGTACAGTTTATATCTCCGTTAACTGGCGTTACGTTTTATGGCGCACACGACCCAGCCCCACAAAGTGACATTTATGTTTGATCCGGCCCACGTAACAAATGAGTTCAACACCTCCACCCTGTGGAATCGCATCCCCATGGAGCTTCCCCCCCCCCCTCACTCTGCCCTCCGCAGCCTCCACCCCAAATTTCCCAGAATTTCCCAACCCACATTTGGCAACCAGAGCAGCCAGCATCCCAAACTGCTGCAGCACGGCCCGATGACTTTCCCACGGCAGACCAAAACAGCATAACGCCCCCCCCAAATGAAAAAAAAATCACATTTCAGCATAAGAGAAACCGGGAGCGCAACATCCCAGGAGAATTGGAATCTGTGCCTTTGCGAGCGCGGGCTTGTTTGCAGCTCAGCAGAGCCAAATGAAAAGGGTGTGTTTTTTTTTCTCTTTTTGGTGGAGGGAAGATGCGAGCAAATAATAATTTAGCTTGCTGTTTAAGTACAGCACGTCTAGAGCCCGAATAAGAAAAAAAAAGCGCCTGTATTTAATTAGCAGCTTAATTTAGTGTTGTGTGAATAGTGACTCACTGTTATTAAGCAAGGGAAGATGAGACTTGTGCGGGCTGCCGGTGGGAAGGAAGAGTGACATGGAGAAAAACAAGAGAGACAGGGAGAGACAGATGTTTCTGACTGGAGCATGGCTGGATTGGGGAGAGGAGCCAGTGCTGGAGCAACTGCTGGCATGCAGGAAGTGCCTGGTTCAATCCCCGGGAGATCTGGTTAATAAAAAAACCAGGCCTGATTTAAGCATGAGGCCGTTAGGTGAGGAGTATGACCTGCAGGGATCATTTTGTAGAAAAAGAGGTGCAGGGGCTCATTAGCATAACTCATTAGCATGACTTATTTGCATATGCCACACCCCCTGACATCACCGGAAGGGTGTCAGAAGGCCACACCCACCGCTCAGGCGCCACCCCCAAAATCTCCAGGTGTTTCCCAACTCAGAGCTGGTGAGCCAGCTTGACACTTTGACTAAAGACACTTCAGGTTTCCTTTGCTCTTGCAGGGAAGCTGCCCTACAACAAGCATGAAAATACAGGTCAAGTTAGAGTGCTTTTGCTTTTTTCCACAGCGCATCACCATATGTGCCTGCTCCTGGGCTTGTTACTCCTGGAATGGCGTTCCCAGGGCTCCGTTGGGGCCAGAGCGAGCTGGAGCGCCGCTCCGGGAGAGAGGGGGCCGGGGGGCGGGGCCGGGTGGGCCCCGTCCCGCCCCCGCTGAGGAGCCCCGCCCCGCCCCGTCGCCTTCTCTGGGGCCGCGGCTCGCCGCCGCCGGCCCCGCCGAGGTGCCCCGTCCCACCCCCAGTCTTTTTCGCGGGGCTGCGGCTGGCCGCCGCCGGCCCCGCCGAGGAGCCCCGTCCCGGCCCCAGTCGCTTTCGCAGGGCCGCGGCTGGCCGCCAGCCCCGGAAAAAAACCCTCCCGCCCCCAGTCACCCCCAGAACCCCCCCTCCCTCCTGCACTCAACAGTTCCCCGGGCCCAAGGGAGGGAGAAGCCGGGCCTGAGTGGCTTAACGCCACTCAGGCCCAAGCAAGGGGGGGGGGGAAATGCCAGCCCCAGTGGGGGGGAGAAGCGCCCCTCCCTTCCTTCCCTCTCTCCCCCCACCTACCTACCTGTTTCTTCCTTCCCCTCTCCCTTCCTCCCTCCCTCTCCCCTTCCTCCCTTCCTTCTCTCTCTCCCCCCAACTACCTACCTACCTTCCTGTTCCTTCCTTCCCCCCTTCCTCCCTCTCTCCCCCCTTCCTTCCTTCCTTCCTTCCTTCCTTCTCTCTCTCCCCCCCAACTACCTACCTACCTTCCTGTTCCTTCCTTCCCCCCTTCCTCCTTCTCTCCCCCCTTCCTTCCTTCCTTCCTTTCCCCTCCCTCCCTCCCATCTTGCCTTCTGACACACTGCCCATGACGTCAGGGATGTGTGGCCTTTTGACACTTCCGGTGACGTCAGGGGGTGTGGCATATGCCAATGAGTTATGCTAATGAGCTCCTGCACCTCTTTTTTTACGAAAGGACCCCTGGGCGTTCCGGTGCTGTAATGTAGTATGCTCTGTGTAGCAACCAGCCTGCCATGTGCTCCCAGGTAATGGCGCCCGCCGCATGGCCAGAGCACATGGTCAGGCAGAGAGGGGAGCTTGAATCTGGAGGAACAACAGACATCCGGATTGAAAGCCTCCACCAATGTGGGACCTAGGTTCTCCCTGGGGAGCCAATGCAATCAAAGGCTCCTCCAGGGAACCTATGACAAACATGCGCGTATGTTAAGCCCCTATCAGGTCTTTTGGGTGCGGCCAGAGGTGTGGCTCCAGCCAGCATATAATGAGGGCCCTGGAGCCCTGGAAGCATGCTTGTTCTGACCATCTACTGGGCATGCTGAATCACTCAATAAAGGCTTCATGATTTCATCGTTCCTGGTCTCCTGAGTCCAGTACTCTTCAGGTGCGTTCCTGCGTGAAATGACCCCTGATGACCTGTATGATCTTGGGCCTGAGCAGCACATGAATACACAAAGCTGCCATACATTAAATCAGACCTTTGGTCCATCAAGGACAATGTGGTCTAATTTGAGTGGCAGAAAATCCACGGTCTCAGGTGGAGGTCTTTCACATCACCTCCTGCCTGATCCTTTCAACTGGGGACAAACCTGAAACCTTCTGTGTTCCAAGCAGATGCTCTACCACTGAGCCACAGACCCTCCCAGTTAAAACAACCATTTGAATAAGTCAGACTATCGGTCCATCAGGGTCAGTACTGTCTACTCAGACTGGCAGCGGCTCTCCAGGAACTCAGACTGAGGTCTTCCCCATCACCTACCACCTGGTCCTTTTTAACTGGAGATGCCAAGGATTGAACCTGCGACCTTCTGCATGCCAAGCAGATGCTCTGCCACTGAGCCACAGCCCCTCCCTTATGTAGCCAATGTAAGCAGTGGTGCCAGGCGTGTGATGTTACAAATAACACCCGACAAGGGAAGACCATCCACAATTCGCAACTATATATGCTCAGAACTGTATATTACATTCATTGAAGTACGAAGAAGGGTTAGTGGTCGTAACCCAATAGAATGTATAGGCACATATCCAACAGATTGCTCATAACTATTAAGCGTATTTTACAAAAAGAACGTGTTCAAAACCAACAGCAGGCTCCTCTGTAATTCCGTACACAGATCGTGTCCATAGACCTCCAAACAGAAAGTAACTTCAGCAGACGGTGTCTTCTGCTGCAGTGACTTTTGTCTGGAGATCTATGTTATGAGCAATCTGTTGGATTCTATGGTTCTATGAGTTTCATGGCGAGTGCTACAGTGTCGCCATGGCACTTCCAGATTGTACTAGAAGTCACATCATGTCATGGTAGCAATTGCTTCCCCCCGTTCGGCCAGTCTGTTTCTGCCAGCCGACCAGCAGAACATTGGCAAGCAGTGGCCCAAAATTGCCGGGAGTTTGCCCGCCATAAGAGGGCAGCTGACAGGCCAGTTTCAGTGAGATGCTGGCTGCACAGTGGGAAAACACAGGCAAGCTGGGAAAGGCCCTTCTCCGCCTGAGATCCTGGAGAGCCGCAGTGGCCAGCAAGAACAAACAGTACTGAGCTAAGGAGACCACAGCCCTGGACTTGTATCAGGCAGCTTCATTTGTTTATTTTTGGAAGTGCATTTTTTTGAAACAAAAAATCAATGCAAGCAAACCTACGCTGATCGGGGCAGGAAACTTGAGAACAAACGCTCACATCTGGAACTGGAACACGGCAGATCAGGAGAAGGTCTCCCGGAAGAAATTACATGACCCAGGAACATCTGAAAATGGGACCCCCCACTGCGTGGGATTCTTATCTCGCTGAAGGTGCTCGTTTTCTGCTCTGATCAAGCTGATCGCATTTTTCGTTGTTCCTCTGCATCCAGAGTTCTTCCTTTACCACACCCCTTCCGACTTCCGACTGGGGTGTAAGGACTCCGAGATCTCCATTCCTTACTTGTACCTGATCAAGAGAGCTTTGATTCCCAAAAAGCCTATACCCAGAAATCTTGTTGGCCTCTTAAGGTGCCACTGGATTTGAATCTAGCTGTACAATAGGAGGTGGAGACAACCACAGAAAGTGCCAGGAACTGATGCAAAACTCTACAAAATTTCAGGCAGATGCTCTGTTGAACAGGATGCTTTTTAAAATGAACATATTGTTTCAAAATCTTTTCTTGAGCACACGGTTTACTTCCATTCACTCACTGGAGATCCTTGTGCTGTGGTGGCAGTGGCTGCCAAAGCATCATTTTTAAAAATGACACAGCTAGTCAGCTGACCAATGGCTAAACAGAAGCCTTGCAAAAGGCCTTCTGGCCCCACCAATTCTCTAAAGACCCTTGGCAGGCACCAGGGAAGGTGCAATGAAAGCAGCCCAGCAAAGCAAGCTGCGATGCAGCAGCAGCAGTCCCAGAAAATGGAGCAGGAGAGAGCTGGTTGCTTGCAGGCTGGGTATGAGCCCTGCGGGGGCCGGTTCCAGCTTGCGGGCCGTATGTTTGACATCCCTGAATAGATATATAACAAGTGGCGACCTGCAAGAAACTTGCAGGATGGCTATCCCATTCCTCATACTTTTGCTTCTCCCTTCTTCCCCTACCTCTCTCAAACTCTTTCTCCCTTCTGCCCCCACTTCTTTCTCTCTCTCTCTCCTCCATGTATGTTACTTCCTCTCTCTTTCTGACCCGTCATCATTCTCTTTGTTTTTCTGCCTCCCCACCTCATCACTCTTTCTCTCTCTTTCTGCCTCCCACCCCAAATCCCACCCTCTCAAGGCTCCACCTCTGAAATGTCCAGGAATTTCCCAACCTGGAGTTGGCAACCCTATTTCCTTCCCACCCAACAGCCAACCTACCTTTATCTGTCTTCAGCTTTCCATCTCCACCCCCACCCCCCTGCAGCCTCTACCTAGGAAAATTACAGCATTTCTCCACAGTGGGGACTAAAGCAGCTTACAGTATTATTTCCTCCTTGTTGTCTGCACAACAACCCTGTGAGGTTGGTTAGGCTGAAATATGTGACTGGTCCAAAATCTCCCAGTCAGCTTTCACTGCAAGATCTGAACCTGAGTCTCGCAGATCCCAATCTGAAGCTCTAACTGTTATATCACAATGGCTTTCAGTAGCAAAGCAGCTGGTCCTAATTAAGTCATGCAAATCAGGTGGTATCAAGTTACATAAAGGGTGCTGCCTAGGGATGCCAGCCTCCAGGTGGGACCTGGGGATCCCCTGGAGTTACTGCTCATCTCTAGACTACAGAGATAAGTTTCCATGGAGAAAATGGATGCTTTGGAGGGTGGAGTTTGTGGCATTGTACCTCACTGAGGTCCCTGTCCTCCCCAGATTCCACCCCCAAATCTCCAGGAGTTTCCCAGCCTGTATCTGGATCTGCTGCCAGCGGCTGGCGGGGTACTTGGGAACCCTAGACTGTTACCAGTAAAAACCCTGCCTTTTACTGACAGAAACAGTTAGAACCTCCCCGCCTCCCCTGAACATTCTAATCTCCTCACAGTTGATGTCTGGAGCTGATGCCATTTCAAACGGTATTGGGGGGAAATCAATGGTCCCTGAAGTTTTTTTTTTAACTTTTCGGATTTTTCTGCAGACCGAGGAAGGGGGCCTGATTATGTAGGAAAAGCTGTTGGGGGAAATAAGCATCCACACAGCAGAAATAAGCATCCACACAGAAAAAAAAACTCTCGGAATTAGTATATAGATATATATATGATAAACTAAGATATACAAAAAATAAGATAGATGATAGATAGATAGATGATAGATAGATAGATAGATAGATAGACAGATAGACAGAGAGAGAGAGAGGGATAGATAGATAGATAGATAGATAGATAGATAGATAGATAGATAGATAGACAGACAGACAGACAGACAGACAGACAGACAGACAGACAGACAGATGGCTAGATAGGCAGACAGATGGATAGATAGATGGATAGATAGATAGATAGATAGATGGACAGACTGACAGAGAGACAGACAGACAGATGGCTAGATAGGCAGACAGACAGATGATAGATAAATAGACAGACTGACAGACAGATGGATTGATGGATGGATGGATGATAGACAGATAGACAGACAGACAGACAGACAGACAGACACTCGGGTCTTGAACTGCCGAACTACCAAACTATCAACCTTCCGGTCTGCAACTTAGTGTCTTAATCAACTGTACCTTGTGGCTAAGAACCACAGATGAACCTCTGCTCCACATGTTTATCCATCACTTGGTAAATAAGGTAAGGTAAAGGTTTCCCTTGCTCGAAAACCGGTCAAATACGACTCTAGGGGGCGGTGCTCATCGCCGTTTCCAAGCCGAAAAGCCAGCGCTGTCTGAAGACTTATCTATGGTCGTGTGGCCAGCATGACTAAACACTGAGGCGCATATATAGATATATGATATACATATATATGTTAAAATACAGGTATAGATAATGATGTACATATATATGATAAAGTAAGATATACAAAATTAAGATAGATATAGTTATATGATGTACGTATATGTGATAAAATATGATATACAAGAATAAGATGATAGAAAGAAAGAAAAAGAAAGAATCTTAAATGCTGCTTTGATGTTTTAAATGTATCAATACTTTGATGTTTGCCAGTATGGGGATCCTGTTGTGATGGAGAGGGGGCAAAGAAATGTTTTAGATGTATACAGTAAATAAAGCAACCGGGGAACAAGTGCAAGATGCTGAGGTGAATTTCCCGAATGCCCGACCAGCTGGCCGATGAAATGGTGTTTGAACTCAGACAGATGTCGAGAACACTTTTGAAGTACAGCCGACTGCTGCTGAGGTTGCGGCTGGCCATCTGCTCGGCTATTCACTTGGAAACAGTCAAAGTGGTGGGGAGATGTTCTGAGGGCATTGTGCCCCTTCGCTTCACCTCAAATCAAAAGCAAATTCAGAGACTGCTTTCCTCTCCAGGAGACTCCCTAAATTCCCACAGCCTTAGGCTGCAATCACACGCACTAGAAGACTGGACATAGGCGTGAATGCCCGATGGATCAAAAGTGTGAAATCAGACAGCAGCATCTGGGAAGCATCCTGCAGCTGTCGGCAACCCATGCTGCTCTGCTGCAGAAGTGGAGTTAAAAGACACCGGAAGAAATCTGGTAGTAAATGGGTTGTGATGAGCCACAGACAGACTTTCCCCTGTCTGATCGCACAAGCATACTTCCAAACCGTTGGGATGGTCTGATCAGGCCATCCAGGCTTGGCACTGTTCCCTGTCTTCACAGTATGCACATCATCCCATACCCATAGGGAGCCCTTGGTACAGAGGTGCAATTCCTTGTTTATGTGCATGGGAAAAAACAGCAAACCCCTCCAACTCACCCACAGTTGCGTCTGATCACACAGTGACGGGCTGGGCCCGCAGCAACAAAAGGCTGTGTGATCTCACAACTGCGGGTCTAATTCCTCCAGAGGGAATAGCCTCACTTCCCCTCTGCTTCAACTGGCATGTGTGACCTCGCCCTTAGTGTTATGTGTTAGGTTGTTTTAACCCACCCTTTTAGGGCTGCCAATTCTAGGTTGGAAAATTCCTGGAGATTTGGGAGTGGAGCCAGAGGAGAGAGGGGTTGGGGGAGGAGAGGGACCTTGGTGGTATATAATGCAATAGCTTCCACCCTCCAAAACAGCCATTTCTGCAAGGGAACTGACCTCCATAGTTTGGAGATCAGTCATAATTCCAGGAGATCTCCAAGTTCTACCTGGAAGCTGATAAATCTATCTGGATGGGATGCAGCTAATTGCAGGGGTGGTGGTAGCGGGAAGTGCAGTCAATTCACAGCTGACTTTTTACAACCCTGGTGGTTTTCAAGGCGAGAGACGAGCAGAGAACCCTGGATCTCCTCGGTGGTCTCCCATCTAAGTACTAACCAGGGCTGACCCTGCTTAGCTTCTGAGATCTGACGAGATCAGATCAGAGCTCTTGGATTATACCTTATTCAGTGCTTAGGGGTTTCATTTTCCCTTAGTGTTCGTTTGACCAAGCTGTGTCAGCCCTGTTAAGCAGACACCAGGCATTACACCATCTTGGGGAATGGCCCCGTTAATTGTTTACAGACAGGATTTCACTGAGATGCAAATTGCATTGTGCCCAGGGTGAGGAGGGGGAACCAGGAAAGAAGGAACAGAGACAAAAAAAGAAAACAGGCAGCTGGCGGGCAAGAGGGTTAGGCCAGACGAGCACACGGCTTCTATTGTCTCGGATCAAACAGGTCTTATATAGTGTCATGGTGAGTCCAGAACCTGCGAAACCTGTTGTGCTGGAGGACAAAGGCAGCATAGAGTCATCAGCCTCCAGAGACCTCCCAGAATTACAACTGATCTCCAGACCACATCAATCACTTATTTATTACTTGTTTATTTTAAACATTTCTTCTTCTCCCCCTGGAGCAAACGGAAGCTTTGGAAGGTGGAGTACATGGCAGTACACCCTACTGAGGCCCCTCCCCTCCCGAAATCCCACTCTCCCAGGTTCCAACCTAAAATCTCTAGGTATTTCCAAACCTGGAGCTGGCAACCCCAGGGAGCACCTTGCTGCTGACCAACTTCCTGGTTTCCCCCTCGCCTGATCAGGAATGCAAAGGTGAGCATCTAAAAGCCACAGCAGGAGGCTGGTGGGCTCCATTCAGTTTGAGAGCCAGTTTGGTGTAGTGGTTAGGAGCGCAGACTCTAATTTGGGAGAACCGGGTTTGATTCCCCACTCCTCCACTTGCACCTGCTGGTGTGGCCTTGGGTCAGTCACAAGTTCTCTCAGGGCTGTTCTCTCACGGGCAGTTCTCAAGAGAGCTCTCTCAGCCCCACCTACCTCACAGGGTGTCTGTTGTGGGGAGGGGAAGGGAAAGGAGATTGTAAGCTGCTCTGAGACTCCTTCGGGTAGTGAAAGGTGGGCTATAAATCCAATCTCTTCTTTGGCTTCTTCTTCTCTTTTCCTTGGGTGCTGCGACCAGGAGCGCACACAGACCTCTCCTCTGGAGCAGGGAGCCATTTTGACTATGTGCTCTCCAAGATTGCTGAAGGGAGCTTCAAGGTAATTGAAACTTTGTAAAGAACTAGAACTTCTACGATAAAGAGCCTGCCCTGTATTTTAACAGCTGATAGGGAATGTCTAGAGAAAGGGACAGAGGGTTTGCTTTTTTCCCAATTTCTTTTGTGCTCCTTGCTCAGTCTGGTACTGTGCTAAAAGTATGTTTGTAAACATTGTCTTTTTAATAAACACTTTATAACTTTTGATGCTGGGAGCTGTTTTCTGTACCACAGAGACCTCCGTTTTCTGTACCACAGAGACCTCCGCCCAAGAGGGGGCAGGGGGAAGGCAGGCAATTGGCAAGTGGCTATTCCTCCAAGGGAGCCCAAGGCAGCAATCTGTGCCCCCACGGTGACCAGGCGCTGGGCAGCAGGAGACACAGAGGCAAGGTCTCTGAACTTGAAAGGGAACCTGTAAGTCCTTATCCTCTCAGTGGAAAATCCCAACAACGATCAGGTGGTGGCAGCAGGCTGTTTGAGGGTGGAAGAATAGCCCCTCCAGGGAGTTGGGAACCTTTAGGACGGCAGGGCAGAATCGGGCCTGCAGGCCAGAGCAGGCGTGTTCTGCTACAGCAAGTTTTCACATCGTTCCTAAAGCCTGCAACAGCTTTTCGGGAAGGAAGAACTGGGCGCGTGCACAAAGGGAAGCCGCAAGTTTTCGACTCCCTTCCAAACTCTTTGCCTCCTGCTGAGATTGTGCAACCCCCCCCCCCCCCCCCACGATTCTCTGGGAAGCCTTTGAAAACACACTTAATGTCAGCTTCCTCTCTGATGTGGTTATATCGGGAGCCAGCATTGCGCGGTCTGGCAGTCACACTGGCACAACAACCGCGTTGTATCCCCGGACTTGGCTTGGCTCGCTAGCCAGGGACTTACCTGGCAGGGGAACAAGAAATCACAGGAAGCAAACAACCACCACGACAAATGGATGAGGGGTTCAGCGCGCGTATTGATTTGAGATGGAGAGATTACTGGAGAAGGAGAGGCTCGGAGGCCGGGAGGATACTGTTACAGCCTCTTGGTCAGTGCCATTTCCCAGAATTTGGACACATTTGCAGCGGTGTCCTCTTACTAATCCAAAGGGGAGAACTGAATCTTCCTGAAAATGGGCTAGATACCTGATCCAGCAGCATCTCTTTACACCCCGTGCAGGCTTGGCCTTTGGTCAGGGAAAGAAGAGTCTTGTTGTTCCGCATTAGAAAAGGAACGAAAGGAAAGGGAAGGGGGCGTGAGGTCCACATGATGTACTGGAGAGAAGCCCAGTTCGCAAGTTACAATAAATGCATAAACACACGAAACGGCCTTATACTGAATCAGACCTTCAGTCCATCAAGGTCAGGGCTGTCCACTCAGACTGGTAGCAGCTCTCCGAGATCCCAGGCTGAGGTCTTTCATATCACCACGTTAGGGTCAGGGAGCAATTTTTCTCCAGGCCGGTTTGGCTGGAGATCCTGGAGGTTTTTTGACATCTTCTGGGCATGGAGTGTGGAGGGGGAGGTATTTGTGAATTTCCTCCATTGTGCAGGGGGTTGGACTAGATGACCCTGGAGGTCCCCTCCAACTCTGTGATTCTATGATTCTATCACTTACTGCCTGGTTTTTTTAACTGGATATGCTGAGGATTGAACCTGGGACCTTCTGCACACCAAGCAGATGCTCTACTGATCAGCCATGCCCCGTCCCCATAATACTTTTTATGTACGTATGAACGTCTGTGAGTAAGAAAATGCGAACCCACATTCACTTTATAAATGAAACCAGGACCGGTATCTGGATAAACATGTGGTTTCAATTTGTACATGTATTAAATGGAAAACGATGATATCTCGATGCACATATAAAGATAAGTTAAATGTACACCGTACACTGATTGTACATGCGTTCGCTGTAATTTGTAAACAGGAGGAGGAGGAGATTGGATTTATACCCCACCCTTCACTTGGAGTCTCAGAGCGGCTTACAAACTCCTTTCCCTTCCCCTCCCCACAACAGGCACCCTGTGAGGTGGGTGGGGCTGAGAGAGCTGTGAGTCAACTGTCCTTGAGAGAACAGCTGGTACAGAGCCATGGCTTGCCCAAGGTCATCCAGCAGGTGCAATTGGAGGAGTGGGGAATCAAACCCGGTTCTCCCAGATTAGAGTCCGCGCACTTAACCACTACACCAAAGTGGGTTACTGTGTGTGCTGGGTTCTTCTTTTTACATGTGTTGAGCACCTCTCATGTTATACTCAATGTACATGCAGATGAACACTTGATTTAAACCCACATTTATCTAGATAATGGTCTCTTGTAAAATGAGTGCACATTGGCTGTTTCTGACAAAGAGATGTGGGCATGTACACAGACAGGGATGTACATGCATTCACTGTAACATGTGAGCAGGGCTACTGTGCTGCACCTCAGGTAGGAAGCCCTCGATCCACTTCTCCACTTAGCCATGGGTCACTGGGTCACCTTGGGCAGACCACCCTCACGTTAGCGTACCTCTCAGGCCACTGCCCTCCCCCAAGTGGTTTACTTCACCCTGCTGATTCTCTACATGGGGCCCCCACATGATTGTTATCTGCTGGTTTGAAAAGCAGAAGATAATCAATCCACGTGGAGGAAAGTTGCAGCTTTAGTTCAAATTGTTACGTCCTTGGTTCAAATCTGCCTTCAGCCATGCCTACGTAAGAACATAAGAGAAGCCAGTGCTGGGTCAGGCCAGTGGCCCATCCAGTCCAACACTCTGTGTCACGCAGTGGCCAAAAACACCAGGTGCCCTCAGGAGGTTTAACAGAGGGGCCAGGACACTAGAAGCCCTCCCACTGTTGCCCCCCACTCAAGCACCAAGAATACAGAGCATCACTTGCCCCAGTCCAAGAGTTCCTGTCTATACCTTGTGTCTATACCTTGTGAGCCCGCTTGTCGGGGAGAGCGGCATATAAGCCTAATGAATGAATGAATAAATAAATAAATAATAACCATTGATGGACCTCTGCTCCAGATGTTTCTCCAATTCCCTCTTGAAGCCGTCCATGCTTGTAGCCACCACCACCTCCTGTGGCAGTGAACTCCACATGTTCATCACTCTTTGGGTGAAGAAGGACTTCCTTTTATCGGTTCTAACCCGACTGCTCAGCAATTTCATTGTATTGTGAGAAAGGGAGAAAAGTACCTCTTTCATGAATAATCTACCTGACACAGCATGCAGGTTTGGGGGGCTGGGTTGTGTTTTTTTTAACAAATTTTTTATTTCATTTTAATCCCTACACCTACACTAAAATCTACACACTAACCTACCCTAAGGTATACAGAAAATGTGTTCGTAATGCTTATAATGCTAATGTCTTTAGTTACTGAAAAGCTAGATTATTTCTTGGCATACATTACTAATTCATTCTTGCTGTTTACAAATAAAAATTAGACATTGGGTCCCTGGACTACATACATCAGAGTAAACAATTTGTACTAAATTTTAAAGTTACAAGGCTTGATGTGTTATTACAACGAGAAAATTTTTTTTTAAAGAAAACTGTTTCTCCTTTGATTCTCTTTCTTTCTTCTTATCTTTCTTCTTCTTAGGGGGCTGGGTTTTTTAAAACATATATATATTGCTAATTCTTGGGTCCTGCCCATTTCCCTTTCTTCTGTGTTGCTAAAGTACATGTCCACAGCATTTTAAAAAGGCATCCCCCCCCCCCCAAGCTGGTGGCAGTGCCAGAAAAGAGGGCCCGTCCTTGATAAATACCCAGGAGGCAAAATGTTACTATGCCAGAACTGCAGATATTCTATAGAAAACACAACCAGATTCGCTGTATGTCTAAACATTCTATTAAACATTGAAGGCCCCGTCCAGGAATAAAATGTGCTGTCGAGTCCCAAGTGATTCAGGGCCACCCCGAGACCATTGGTTTTCACCACAAGAGATGAGCAGTGGTGGTTTGCCATTCCCATCCTCTGGCCTTCCTTGGGGATGTCCCATTCAAGTACTCATCGTGGCTGACCTTGCTTAGGTTCACATCTCCAGCGAGATCAAACTAGTGTGGGCTATTAGGCTAAAGCCACCAGTCTCAATAAGAAAGGGAAGTGTATGCTTAAAATTTTTTCCTAAAATTAATAGAATTGCTTGGTTTGGGCTGAATTTTACCTGTTCTTGCTTTTTTAGTGGAACTGTTGTAGCCGGTTTGCTAACAAACCTGTTCTGAAGACAGGGGAAGACAGAAAGACAGTGGAAGACAGAAGACAGTGGAAGACAGAAGACAGTGCTAATATACCTGCTTCTGAAGCCAGTGAGTACACCAACTTTGGAAAGACAGAGATTAGTTTCTTCTCAAATTTATGACTGTTAGCCCATTTAGAGCACATATTTCTGACCATTTGAACATTCAACAATGTTTAGAGTTTGATTTTGAGAACAGAATCAATTTTGTAGCACATATTTCTGACCATTTGAACATTCAACAATGTTTAGAATTTGATTTGGAGAACAGAATCAATTTTGATGCAGTAATAGTAGACCTCTTCTGAAGAAGATAACCAAAACGGAGGATTTATCCAGAATCCTCGTCTGGATCTTTGGACTGCTGGACTTTTTTGGACTTTTGGATTGCTAAACTTTTGGATTGTTAAGAAATTGATTTTTTTTCCTTGTAAAATTGTATATCATGCATTGTAGAATCGTTGAAGGCTACATTCTTACTTGTCTTTGAAATATGGTGAACATGATGGTTTGACCTTTAATATGCTCTGCAGACTTTCATAAGAACTGTTTTTTTCTGAAGATTATTGATTTGTTAACTATACAGCCTCACTCTACAAACGTTAAAAATAATTCTTGCAGTCTGAAGTTATACACTGGTCCTATTCAGAAGAAGACTCACGAAACGAATACTTTATCCAGAAATTTCGTTAATCTATTGTTTTTGACCTCTGTTTTGGACTTTATTATATAGTGCTTTGTACCGTACATTGATTCATATTGCATTGTTATTGTCATATATTCTATACTATTTTGACACAATTCATGAGTAATTGTTTACTTTAGCATCTAAACACAGCTTTGTGTTTCTCTTTCTTATTGTGATCCTTGGTATGCCAAGATCAGGGGTGTTTGTAAGGAGAAAGAAGCGCCCCTGTTGGGAAAAGTTGGAGGGCATGGACAGGACCACGGAAACTCCCAGAGCCAGCTGCACACTTCTCCCATGTGCAGAAAATTCAGTGGGGGATGGTCCAGAGATTGCCTTTGACCCAAGAATGTCAAACCACCATGCACGGGCAAATGGCGCCCTCTGGCTTCCAGAGACAGGAGACGGGCTTTGAACATCACTTTCCTAAATAACCGGGACGGCGGAAAAATAAATCCACCTGCAGATCTTTTGTAAGGTAACCCTTAATCCCAATGTCAACGGAATCAATCTAGGTCAAATATTGAAGGAAGATCTACGTCTCTGAAACTGGACTGTCTTTCTAAGAACTCGATAAACATATCCCTTAATGAACTAGAAAGTCAGACTTTGGGTTGCCAGGTCTGGGCTGGAAAATACCTAGAGACTTTGGTGGTGGATCTGGGAGAAGGTGGCATTTGGGGAAGGGAAGGGCCTCAGCATGGTACAATGCCATAGAGTCCACCTTTCAAAGCAGCCATTTTCTCCAGGGGAGCTGATCTCTATCAGCTGGGGATCGGTTGTAAAAGCGGGAGATCTCCTGGCCCCACCTGGAGGCTGGCAACCCTAATCAGACTTCCGATAGTTTAAGTTGTGGACATTGTCTGGGATCATTCGAGTAGAAAGAACTGAGATGGCGCCTGGAGAAGTCCTCCGGCACCTTAAAGTAAAGCAGTGTTATTACCCTTCAGTGACCTTTCCAGAAACCAGTCTACCCAATTCCGTTCCCAGTGTGCCCCAAAGCAGAGACATGGTACACCTAGGGTTCCCAACCTTCAGGTAGGGCCTGGTGATCTCCCAGAATTATTACTGATATCCAGATGAGATGGATCAGTGTCCCCGGAGAAAGTGTCTGCTTTGGAGGGTGGACTCCATTGCATGATATCCTGCGGAGGTCCTGCCCCTCCCCAAATTCTGCCCTGCCCGGGATCCACCAACAGATTTTGTACTCTTGAATATACCACTTTCCTTACTTATATACCTCTCTTTGACTCTAATCTTATGCTATCTTCAAGTAGATTCTAGTTCAATGAAACATTAACAAATAGGCCTGATCCTTCCAGTTAGGAAAGAAGCCAGGCTAGTTGTGACAAGGGCCAGGGCCTTCTCAGTGGCGTCCCCCTACTGGTAAAATGAGCTCCCAGAGGACATCAGGGCCCCGTAAAATGGAGCTTTGATGCCATGATGTCATTTCCAGGGCAAACACAGAAGTGAAGTCATCATGCTGGGCCAACTCACTAGGATTCCCCCAAATTCTATGGTTTTACCATAGAGTTTTGGTGGAATCCTAGAGCATTGCCCAGATGCAATGACATTACTTTTGGGTTCGCCGCAGAAGGGACATTGTGGCATTGGAACAATGCCCATTTCTTCCCTGCTATCCTACCCAATAGGGATGAGAGATATGGCCACCCTGGAGAGACAGCATATACATTTCAAAATAAACAAAAGAATGTACATTTTGCTTTGCAGACTGGCATAAATAAAAACAACCTGGTGTAAGACAGCAGGGGAAACAATAGGAGTTGATCCAGGTTCTGCCTTTTAAAATTTTAGCTCAGAGAAGTGGAGAATCGTACGTGTTTCTTTTGTGTCCAGCCTAACTGTAGGATTGTGCCTTCTGTAACAGGCAAATCTCCTCCAGTTTGTCACTGCAATTTCACTATTCACAAATTTAACTCTCCCTTCCCCACATCTATCTATCTGCCTGCCTGTCTTTCTATCTCCTTTTCATCCTTTCCTTCCTCCAAATACCTCCGGGCAGCTTTTCTCCCCCCCCCCCCCCCCCGCAACATAACGTATGGTTAGAACAAAACTCTCTAAATAGATAAGTGTCTGTTATTTTGAGCTCAAGAGAGTATGATTCACAATTCTGCAATACTAATAACCAGTTTCAGGAACTTCTTAAAGGATGAACAGACACCTTTGAAAGAAATCTTCCCAACTAGTTATATAAAAGGCTGCCCCCCCCCTTAACAGGGCTCCTGTGAAGGAAAAAACATGGAGTCCTCATCCTTCCCTTGACGTTCCCATTGAGAGAGAGGCGATCATGGGGAAGAGGAGAGAGGCCATCTCCTTTGACTCCTGATCCTTAGCGTCTCTGCTCCCACAATCTTCCCAGCTCTATGGAAAGACAAGACAATGAAGCATGTGTCCTTTTCAGAATGAGTCTTCTGGTGGTAACTATCCATTAGGAGATCCTCCTCCCTGGCATCTTCAGCAGGGACAAGCGGCGGCCATCTTGTGAGGCCATTTCACGAGGCAACGGCTGTGTCAACTTTTCCGTTCTCACAACAGCCAATAGAGTACATCCATCGCACTTCAAGAAGAGGGTGTTAAAGTTGCATTACAACAGCCACCAAACAAGCCACTAATCTTTATCTTTTGAGATAAGATAACACATCAAAGTGATTGATTCCTAGCTGCGTATGTCATAGCTAACCATCAGCAATCAGCCCTGCCATATGAAAACTCACTCCCGGGCTGAGTGAGACTGAGGGTGGGGAACAGATTGTCAAATTCTCGATGTCCTTTTTTGGTCAACATTATCTTTGCGCTCCTCACCATAATTCCTGTGAAGGAACACCGAGTTCCCCTTCCCTGTTTTCAATACTGTATTTATACATAAATAACAGATGTGTGTATGTTTCTAGCAAACCAACAGAGGGCCAGCCAGTGAATCTGGCTTAAGATGACAAACAACAGGTATGTGGTAACAACAAAATGGCTGCCACGTGGTTACATCAGGTAGCCTTTAGTTAATTTACACATTCTTTCACTCTTTCTTGCCTTCCACCGGGGAAGTTTCCTAGAATAACCAAGGTCAAAAACACCGATTCATCCAGACAAATGTTTCCCTCAAGGTGATATGAGGTGATATGATAACTATCTTCAAGTACTTGAAGGGCTGTCATATAGAGGATGGTGCAGAGTTGTTTTCTGTTGCCCAGAAAGTCAGACGGGCTGAAATTAAATCAGAAGAGTTTTTGGCTAAACATTTAGGAAGAACTTCCTGACAGTTAGAGTGGCTCCTCAGTGGAACAGGCTTCCTCGGGAGGTGGTGGGCTGTCCTTCTCTGGAGGTTTTCAAGCAGAGGCTAGAAGGCCATCGGACAGCAAAGCGGATTCTGTGATCTTAGGCAGATCATGGGAGGGAGGGCAGGAAGGGTTGCATCAGTGCTAAGTTCTCGTGGCCCTTTCTTACATGCCCAGGGAAATGCTGATCACCACTTTGAGGTCAGGAAGCAATTTTTCTCCAGGCCAGTTTGGCCAGGGATCCTGGAGGTTTTTTGCCATCTTCTGGGCATGGAACAGGGGTCACTGCGGGTGGGGAAAGGGAGGTATTTGTGAGATTCCTGCATTGTGCAGGGAGTTGGACTAGCTGACCTGGGAGGTCCCTTCCAACTCTATGATTCTAAGGTAGTACTGATGGAGTTGTGACAATTTGCTTCATGTGAAGGAGCCCATGAGAACAATATGTCACCATTGGCACTGGGAGAAGAAATGCCTCCTTAAGGTTGCGTCCTACTATATTACATGAATTTAGGGTTGTCAGGCAGTGTTCCTTCTAAGCTGAGTGAGTGTGAGCTAGCTCGCAGTTTTTTAGCCTCCGGCTCACACATTTTTGTCTTTGCTCAGGGAGGATGGCTCCAGAGCAAACTAATCTCTGCGGCAGCCGAAACGCTCACTCACAGTTTTAATGCCAGTCGGTCACAAAGTAGAATTTTTGCTCAAAGGACTCCACAACTTAGAGAGAGCCTTGGTTGCCAGGTCATCCTCAGGCCACCGGTAGGGGACAGGGGTAAGGCTGCCAGATCCAGATTGGAAAACTCTTGGAGATTTGGGAATGGAGCCTGGGGATGATGGGAGCTCAGTGGGGTACAATGCCCCAGAGTCTACCCTCCAAAGCAGCCATTTTCTCCAGGGGAACTGATCTCTGTAGATTGGAGATGAGCTGTAATTCCAAGTGATCTCCAGGTCCCAGCTGGAGAAGAAGAAGAAGAGGAGGAGGAGGAGGAGGAGGAGGAGGAGATTGGATTTATATCCCGCCCTTCACTCACTTAAGAGTCTCAGAGCAGCTTACAAACTCCTTTCCCTTCCCCTCCGCACAACAGACACCCTCTGAGGTAGGTGGGGCTGAGAGAGCTCTGAGACAACTTCCCTTGAGAGAACAGCTCTGACAGAACTATGGCTTGCCCAAGGTCATCCGGCAGGTGCTAGTGTAGGAGTGGGGAATCAAACCCGGTTCTCCCAGATTAGAGTCCGTGCACTTAACCACTACACCAAACTGGCTGGAGGCTGGCATCCCTATATGGAATTAAGCAACTGCATCTTTGTCTGCGAATAAGTCAGCCGCACACAACAAGCCTTATACTGAGTAAGACCTTTGATAATCTGTCTGAGAAAAAAAACTCACCATATGGTGGAAGTTCCCTGCTGTCGCTCAGTGGTGAAACTTGCCTGTGAAGATGCACAGATGCAGTCTGATATTATATTTAACCGCTTTTAGAGGAAGAATTTAAAACACTAGCGTTTCCCAGACTTTGACAGCTAGGTGTGATAGCACATGTATGTATGAGGAGGAGTTGGTTTTATACCCCACCCTTCATTTCCCGGTGGAGTAATGCATTCAGACTGGCAATTGGGCCCAATATAGGCACCTTTCACAAATGGATTAAATGGGCCCGTTCACACAGCCACAGCTGTCAGGCGTTACCTGGGCACACTCACCCTGTCAGAGGACTATTTGGAGCCAAGTTAAAAAGCTACCGCCTCCGAAGTGGACTTTTTGTTTCCTCGCGCATTCATTGTGCATGGCTGGCTGGCTGGCTGAACATGGGGGAGCGCGCGCAGAACAGATTTGGCAGTCTGAACCTGCAGATTCGTTCTGCTGCTAAGGAAGCAGCTTTTAAAAAAAAATGTGCATGTGCGCATGCGCGCATATGCACGCCCATGACTTTTGGTCATTTTTGCAGTGCGCTCCATGGCTGATGCGCTACAATAATGTGGATGCTTTCCCACGGGAAACCCGCAGTAGGGTGTGCTGTGTGGCTGATACATCCCGCAACATTTTAAACTGGGTCAACTAGAGGCGGCACTATATTGCAACAAGCTGCCAGTCTGTCCACAGCCTGGGAGTGGCTTACAATCACCTTCCCTTCCTCTCTCCACAACAGACACCTTGTGAGATTGGTGGGACTGAGAGAGCTCTTTCAAGAACTGCCCTTGAGAGAACAGCTCTGAAAAAACTTGTGACTGACCCAAAGTCACCCAGCTGGCTTTGTGTGGAGGAGGGGGGAATCAAACCGGGATCTCTGGATTAGAGTCCTGCTTCTCTTAACCACTACACCAAACTGGCTCTCAGCAGGGACATGCGATGGCCAGAGAGTGTTTCTGCATCCATACATTGTTGGTGATTTTGCTTTAGTGATCATTCGAAGCCCTGACCTGGCTGGCCCAAGCTAGTCCGATCTCATCAGACCTTGAAAGCTAAACAGTGTCAGCCACGGTTAGTACTTGGATGGGAGACCACCAAGGGATGCCAGGGTCATAACGCAAAAGGCAGGCAACGGCAAACCCCCTCTGTTCATCTTTTGCCTTGAAAACCCTACAAGGTCACCGTGAGTCAACTGCGATTTGATGGCACTTTCCTCCACCACCAATTCACAACGGCATTTTGGTCTGTGGATAAGACAATCAAACATAATGAGGTCTATACGGAGTCAGATCTTTGGTCTATCAAGGTCAGTTTAATGAGAGCCAGTTTGGTGTGGAGGTTAAGAGTGCAGACTCTAATCTGGGAGAACCAGGTTTGATTCCCCACTCCTCCACATGCACCTGCTGGTGTGTCCTTGGGTCAGTTACAGGTTCTTTCAGAGCTGTTCTCTCAGGAGCAGTTCTCAAGAGAGCTCTCTCAGCCCCACCTCCCTCACAAGCTATCTGTTGTGAGGAAGGGAAGGGAAAGGGATTGTAAGCCACTCTGAGACTCGTTTGGGCAGTGAAGGGCAGGGTATAAATCCAGTCTCTTCTTCTTATCGCCTTTGACTGGCAGTACCTCTCCAGGGCTAGCCTAATCTCATCAAATGTCAGAAGCTAAGGAGCACTTAGATGGGAAAACCACCAAGGAAATCCAGGATTGCTATGCAGAGGCAGGCGATGGCAAATCTGATTCCGATTGTCTCTTGCCTTGAAAACTCTACAGATGAAGTCAGCTGTGACTCAACAGCCCGTTCCACCACTACCACCAGACCCTTTTAACTAGAGATGCTGTCTGGGGTTGAACCACGGACCTTCTGCATGCAAAGGAGATGCTCTACTACTGAGCCCTACCCCATGAGATGAATAATCGTTATAGTGCAATAACAGCACAATATCCAAAGATGTGTAGATGCAGTCTTAGTGAGGAATCCCTCTCTCGTTCGCCCCAAGATCTACAGCTCCTAGATTCCATGTGGGAGAGGGAATGATCATTAAAGTCAGTTTGGTGTGGTGGTTAGGAGTGCAGACTCTAATCTGGGAGAACCGGATTTGATTCCCCACTCCTCCACATGCAGCTGCTGATGCGACCTTGGGTCAGTCACAAGTTTTCTCAGAGCTGTTCTGGAAAGAGCAGTCCTCGAAAAAGCTCTCTCAGCCCCACCTGCCTCACAGGGTGTCTGTTGTGGGGAGGGGAAGGGAAAGGAGATTGTAAGCCGCTCTGAGACTCCTTCCGGTAGTGAAGGGCGGGGTAGAAATCCGATCTCTTCTTCTACCGCTCCCAGATTCCATTTGGGAGAGCGAATGACTGTCAAAGCAGTTAAATCCTGTGGCCCCCACTAGGAGGCAAAAAAGGAGGAGGTGGGGGAATTACATCCATCCGGTTAAGATGGAATTGACTTTGTTGGACTAAAAACCCTCAAGGCAGCCCCCGGTTATCTGCGCCATGTGGAATTTAGCCCGTGGCTCCCCTGTGTTGTACGACACTGAAGCTAGAGAATTAGCACCAACTATCTTCTTGTGAAGTTGTTGCCCCGCTATTCCCGTCCCCTCCCAATGTCCTACAGCCTGTCACTTAGCATGTGTCATGTCAAGCTTTTTAATGGGGCCGCGAGGAACAGGACGTCATCGGGCCAACCAGCCTTCAGGGGGAATATGAACATTCCCTTATCTGAGCCCGGAATGGTGTGGAGAAGGTGCCGGCTGATGGGAGATAGGAGCTGGCTTGTCCCAAAGATCTTTGACTCGCTAACCGTAGGTGTTGCGGCAGTGGATTTCTGCATCTCAGCAAGTTGTTTCAAGACTTCGCCTCAGAGATAGCAGCCAAAACAAGCGTGGTGATTCCAGAAAACTGAAGTGGTGAGCTCAAAGGATGTATTTGCAAAATACGTCCTGTCAAAATCTAGACCGAATGACAGGCAATATCTACTCTTCAGCAATACCTGGGCAAGTCTCATTCCTTCAGGGTGTCACAACTGAAGTATGTGCCTGCACAGTTCTTCCCATATTTCTCTGGGAAACTCTTGGAACCTGAGCAGATTGATGATAGCATGCAAGGTTGTCTGAATGACAACAAATGATTCCCTTTTCCTGGGCTTGGAGAGAGGGGAATCCAGATGAGTTAATTGGTGTATTCCTTAGCCCTGACCTGGATAGCCCACGTAAGCCTGATCTCGGAAGCTAAGCAGGGTCAACTCTGGCGAGTACTTGGATGGGAGACCTCCTTGGAATACCAGCAGTCAGGAGGACAGGGGCAGGCTTTATTCAGCCACCTCTCTGAATATCCTCCAGGCCCCCAGTAGGGGTCAGTCACCAGAGGTCGCCATGACTTCCAGGTGCACATGCGCATATGAAAAATACCAAAACAAACCCCAGGTGTATTCCTTGATTTGTGATACATGGGAGGCAGGGAATTCCCAGTTCCTGTGGATATTTCCAGATAAGGAATGGAAGAGAGGTCTCTGAGCAGGAAGAAGATGACTGGGAGGCAGTCTTAAATCACCATTCTGAGCTGGGATTCGTGGTGGGAGATTCCATAATTCAACCTGAACTCAGGAGGTAAATACTAATGTGGACTTGAGTCCTTTCAAAGGCTTGAGAGTTAAGGCAGTAGGATCCCTTACACTAGAGTATTCCTGATTACGCAGTGAGAGGTCCTGATTAACAACGAGGGCTAGGTAGAGTGGGAGGGTGGCTTCTCTCCGAAGCCGCCATTGTTCCCAGTGAACATGACGGGATTACGAAGAATTACACCGACCATTCATTTGCTGGCTTTCAGCTTTTGTATTGTAAAAGGCACGAGCCTTGGTTTTCAGACTTTGTGCGACTGGCAGACCTAGAATGGGCGGGAGCGGGGAAGGGAAAGGAACAAAACGGACAACACAGAGCAAGCTCATTCTTTTCTAACGAGCGCAACGATATGTTTTTCTAGCAATCAAAGCTGCCAAAAAAAGAGCGGTAATCTAAGCAACCAAGGGCTCTTCTGCATTCTCATTTTCTTCGTTTGTGTGTTCCTATCCGTCACGGGCAGCAGCTAGGAAGGTCCACAACAGGATGCCACCGCTCTGGTGCGGGTCTCCTTGGGAGGGCCCGGAGCACCCACCCGACCCCTTTCTCCACTCCTTTTTCAGTAGGTTCCTCCCTATAAGAGACCGAAGGAGGCATAAGGACCCAGGCAGAGTAACAACCTGTTTTTATTAAAGAGATTCAACAACAACTTTAGATCTATCACAGGGAGGGGAAATGAGCAAAGTAAACGCAGGTAAATCAGTAAAATAATAAATCCTAACGCGTCTGTCTACACAGTCCTAGCCGCCCCAAGGTGCCTGTTCAGTGTCTAACTCACCCCTTTTTGGATAAGGGATCTCTCTGTCTGCAGCAGCATCCACCCACCCACTCGGGGCAAGGCCTTTTATCTCCTCCTCCCAAGCACCGCCTCCTGTTCCCCTGTTGGTGTCGTTTTTCCCTCCAAAATCTCCTGTTACCCAATCACAAGATCCAGAGGGAACACGGGAAATGTCGGCCCTGATGTCTACCCCAATACAGGCTCCCTTGGAGCCACTAGGCCTCACCAGAGCCTATAGGCCGCACCACTATAGCCCCATGATCATGACATGATCGCTGCAGGGTTTATCTCTTTTGTATGTGCTTTGCTTTCTCTAGCGGTTGATTCGATGCTACGGCACTGTATGTGTGGTGTAAAAAGATGCCGATTTAACCTGCCGGTTGTTATGCTGGGCATACAGCAATGTCATACTGAATGAAAGGGAGCAAAGCACGTGTGGAAAAGAAAAGAAAAACCCAACGCAATAGGGACACACAAGTGAAGGAAATGGGAATGTGGAAGAGCCCCCAAATGGAATCATCCACAAACCTGGAAGAAAAGGAAGAAGAAGAAGAAGAAGAAGAGATTGGATTTATATCCCGCCCTTCACTCACTTAAGAGTCTCAGAGCGGCTTACAAACTCCTTTCCCCTCCCCTCCCCACAACAGACACCCTGTGAGGTAGGTGGGGCTGAGAAAACTCTTTCCCAAGCTGTCCTTGAGGGAACAGCTGGTACAGAGCTATGGCTTGCCCAAGGCCATCCAGCCAGGTGCAAGTGGAAGAATGGGGAATCAAACCCGGTTCTCCCAGATTAGAGTCCGCGCACTTGACCACTACACCAAACTACACCAAACTGGCCAGGAAACCTTTTTACCTGGCACTAGGTGAGCCAGTGTGGGAGAAGAGTTCCACAACTGGGGCACTACCATAGAAGAGGCCCTGTCTCTCTTCACAGGAAAGGTGCAAGGCTTCAGTTGAAGAAAAGAGAGAAAACCAGGGGTGGATCTAACTAAAATAGCCTGTCCCATAGTTTTTAGCTGCTTAGACTCGGTGGATTTCATAACCTGGAGACACCTGGAGAAGAAAGAACATTTGACTGGCAGTAAGCCCCCAGATGGGGAGAACGGAGTAGGATTTTGAGTAGGGCTATTAGGATTGCTCTAAAGAAATCTAAAAATTCAGGTCATTCCTTGAGAGTCAGATATTAATGTCTCCTAGGGTTGCCAAGTCTGGGTTGGAAAATACCTGGGGACTTTGGGGGTGGAGCCAGGAGAGGGTGGGGTTTGGGGAGGGGAGGGGCCTCAGCATGGTCCAATGCCATAAGAGTCCACCCTTCAAAGCAGCCATTTTCTCCAGGGGAGCTGATCTCGGTCAGCTGGAGATCAGCTGTAAAAGCGGGGGATCCCCAGGCCCCACCTGGAGGCTGGCAACCCTAATATCTCTACTTAGTTCCATAATTCATTATACACAAACTATCGCTGCTCCTAGGAGCAAAAACCTGGAAGTAAAGTTAGATGTACATCACAGGACATGATTTATGTTTTAGAGAGTAGAAAGGAAAACAGTGGAAAATGCCTAAGTTTATGGAGGGCATCACCCTGATGTAGGGCTGCCAAGTCCAACTTGGGAAATATCTGGGGACTTTGGGGGTGGAGCCAGGAGAAAGGAAGTGACATCATTTTGTGATGTCACATCCTGTGATGTTGCTTCCACATGCTTCCACATGAACTCATGAAGTTTCCTAATACTGAATCAGGCCATTGGTCCATCAAGGTCAGTACTGACTACTCAGACTGGTAGTGGCTCTCCAGGGTCTCAGGCTGAGATCTTTAATGTCACCTATTACCTGATCCTTTTTTAGCTGAAGAGGCTGATACCTCCTGCATGTCAAGCAGATGCTCTATCACTGAGCAACAGCCCTACTGAATCCTTCCTCATCTCGGCAGAATATGAAGCACTAAGTGCTACACAAGTGCTAAATATGATTTTCATATCATAAGAACAGGAGAGAAGCCACGGTGGATCGGCCCATCCAGTACAGCCCATCCAGTACAACACTCTGTGTCACAACAGTGGCCAAAAATACCAGGTGCCCTCAGGAGGTCCAGCAGCGGGGCCAGAACTCCAGAAGCCCTCCCACTGTTGCCCCCCCAAGCACCAAGAATTCAGAGCCTCACTGCCCCAGACAAAGTGTTCCATTTAGAGCTTGTGGCTAATAATAGCCACTGATAGACCTCTGCTGGATGGGGACAGAGAGAGAGAGAGAGAGCGAGACAGACAGACAGAAAAAAGAAAGAAGGAGAGAGAAGGAAAGGAGCTGGAAGAGAAACTTACTTCGCCAGCCACATGCAAAAGCAGCTCCTTCAGTCCCTCCTTAATCTCTGGGCGGACCTCTCTTGCTGTGGAAGCTCTCTTGCTGACTTCTTAAAGGGGAAATGTCTGGTGAGGCTTTTTACTGCAGGGCAGGCTCTCTGCAGACATTTCCCTTTTAAAGTAGGCATTTTGTCCCCCCCGGTGGCCAATTTGGAAAAGGCGGGGGAAAGCACTAAAAATCGGTGTTTCCCCCGCCCTACTGGGGGACTTGGCAGCCCTACCCTGATGTGCTCTCTCCCCCACTCTCTCTTTTGGCATAGTGGTTAAGAGCACAGACTCTCATCTGGGAGAACCGGGTTTGATTCCCCACTCCTCCATTTGCAGCTGCTGGTGTGACCTTGGGCCAGTCACAAGTTCTCCCAGAGCTGTTCTCTCAAGGGCAGTCCTCGAAAGAGCTCTCTCAGCCCCACCTATCTCACAGGGTGTCTGTTGTGGGGAGGGAAAGGAAAAGGAGATTGTAAGCCACTCTTTGAATCCTTTGGGTAGTGAAGGGCAGGGTATAAATTCAATCTCTTCTTCTTCTTTTTCCTCCTCCTTCTCCTCCTCTTCTTCCTCTTCCTCCTCCTCCTCCTCTGTTGCTTGTTTCCTGTTTCTCCAATAATCCATAAATCCTAGCAGTTTATTTGATTTATAGGAAAACTATTGCATCGAGGTATATTTCCTGCTGGACTTTCCACTTCCTTTTCACTTTGAAGAAGAAGAAGAGATTGTATTTATACCCCGCCCTTCACTCCCTGAAGGAGTCTCAGAGCAGCTTACAAACTCCTTCCCCTTCCCCTCCCCACAACAGACACCCTGGGAGGTAGGTGGGGCTGAGAGAGCTCCGACAGAAACTGCTCTTTTTCAAGAACAGCTTTTCAAGAACTATGGCTTCCTCAAGGTCATCCAGCAGGTGCAAGTGGAGGAGTGGGGAATCAAACCCGGTTCTCCCAGATTAGAGTCCATGCACTTAACCACTACTATGGTTGCCAGCCTCCAGGTGGGGCCTGGGGATCTCCTGCTTTTTCAACTGATCTCCAGCTGTCAGAGATCAACTCTCCTGGAGAAAATGGCTGCTTTGAAGGGTGGACTCTATGGCATGGTACTATACTGAGGCCCCTCCCCTCCCCAAACCCTGCCCTCTCCTGGCTCCACCCCCAAAGTCTCCAGGTGTCACAGGCTGGGCCAACCCAGACCTGAAAACCCGTCCACTACACTGCCACGAAGTGGCCAGAAACGAGCCTTTAGTGATTTAGGTACTGAAGGAATTTAAGCTGTATACTTTCCCTTACATTCAAGGCGGCAGTGGGGGGCGGGGGGGAGAGACTGATTATTTCAAAAGTGTAGATTTCATTCTGTTATTTCATAAGGTCATGTCGACATACAGATGATGGGACGAACTATTGGTCAGATCTTCTTCTCTGCCCTCTTGGAATGGATAATGGCGACTGTGTTTTTGGTTCGATCGCTCAGAAACGTCGAGTACCTCCTCCTTTGAACCAGCTAGACAATGTATTAAGGGCTGTTTCTTCGGCGCTTCAGCCTACTCTGTTAAATAAGCCTCTTTGAAACGGTGATGAAGCCAAGGACCGCCAAAGAACAAAGGAAGAATGATTAATTTACTGAAGTAATTACTGCAAGGTATGTCGATGGCTAACAGGCCCTAAAATCAATTCAGTGGATTCGCGAAGGACGGTCTTGCCTATGGCTAATAGATATGATAGTTAAAATTATGGAACCTCCATTTTCTCAGGCAAATACCACTGATTAGCTGAGTCTGGGCGTGAAAATTAAGACCTTCTCCTAAACTCAGCGAGATAATTATTATGCTCTTAACCTCCCACAGTGCTGAAAAGGAAGAAGTGCATGTGTCTACAAGAGCAGCACCTGAACAATAAGGAGCACAGGGCATCTGTGTAGGCACGCTATAAAATACCAATTATCCAATTGTCATCTAGATCATTTGTTCCATAAGAGTCTTTCAGTCTTTTCCCACAGAACACTTGAAGGTGCGGCAGGAAATCAGCATATCTCCGTGTTTATATAGTCGATTGCTACATATATCCCACAGAAGAAAATACATGGAATGGGTAAAATAATCCATCTTTTACGCCAACAAAAAGTTAGGGGTTTAGAGATGAAAAAAAAAAGTTTCACACGTGGTACTGTGACAGATTGTAGTTACATGATATATGTTTCCTGGGTACGTCCCCGAGATGGGTCAACAGATGTTTTCTCAGGCCATGGTGTATTAGGAGAGGGCACTGAGACTTTTGGAAGGGAAGACGGCACAGTAAACCTGACCTGATCAGATCTCACTGGCTAAGCAGGGTCAACGATTGGAAGGGAGACCACCAAGGAAGGCTCTGCAGAGGAAGGCAATGGCCAACCATCTCTGTTTCTCACTTGCCTTGAGAGCCACTTGCTGAGGTCACCATAAGTCTTGGATGGGAGACTACCAAAGAAGCTTCTGCAGAGGGAGGCAATGGCCAACCACCTCTGCTTCTCACTTGCCTTGGAAGCCCCTTGCTGGGGTCACCATAAGTCTTGGATGGCAGACCACCAAGGAAGACTCTGCAGAGGAAGTGTTTTCACTGACAGAAGCAGGCCACTGAGGGGACAGTTAGACCCACCTGACAGTGGGCGAAGGAGGGGAGTGGACCCAGCACCCAGTCCTTCCCCTTCACTAGCTCCCTGCAGACTGAGGCCGAGATGCTGGCCTGTGGCTCTGTGGGCAGGACTGAGGCAAAGCAGGGAGAGAATGCAGCCAGTGGCCAGGGACACCTTTTGAGTGGCAGTCCCTCCAGCCAACTGATTTTGGTGCCCCATGGAATCTTGCCATTTGAAAATGGCTTTATATAATAAGAAGAGATAAAGAACATAAGAAAAGCCAGTGTTGGATCAGGCCAATGGCCCATCCAGTCCAACACTCTGTGTCACACAGTGGCCAAAAACACCAGGTGCCCTCAGGAGGTCCAGCAGTGGGGCCAGGACACTAGAAGCCCTCCCACTGTTGCCCCCCCAAGCACCAAGAATACAGAGCATCACTGGCCCCCAGACTGAGAGTTCCTATCTATACCTTGTGGCTAATACACTGATGGATCTCTGCTCCATAAGTTTATCCAATTCCCTCTTGAAGCCGTCCATGCTTGTAGCCTCCTCCTCCTCCTGTGGCAGTGAATTCCATGTGTTAATCATTCTTTGGGTGAAGAAGGACTTCCTTTTATCAGTTCTAACCTGACTGCTCAGCAATTTCATGGAGTGCCCACGAGTTCTTGTATTGGGAGAAAAGTACTTCTTTCTCTACCTGCTCAATCCCATGCATTATCTTATAAACCTCGGTCATGTCACCCCTCAGCCGTCGAAGAATCCAAACGGGCTCAAAATGCCACCAATGGCTCTTGCCTTCCCTCCCAAGCCAATTTCCCTTGCCGAAACAACACTGGGATGGGAGTTATTTTCCCATTTCTGCTGCTCCGCATTTAGTATTTGCATGTGGAGCCACAAAAACAGGGAAATAACTCCCCCATGCTGTTTCCCCATACTGCTGCCACCAGGATCCCCACCCCCACAAGTCTCTCAAGTTCCCCACTTGTAACAAAAATAAACAATAACGATTCTAAAATCTGAAAAGAAAATCTAACCTACATAAAGTAGTTACACAGGGCAATAAATACTTAGCTCATTATTCCTGTTTGGCCTTTGCATATGTCAAAACATCTTCTTTAAGTTGTATGCTAATTTGCTGTTCACCTACGTTTCAGTGTATCTGAGGAAGTGTGCATGCACATGGAAGTTCATACCTTAAATAACTTTGTTGGTCTTAAAGGTGCCACTGGACTCTCAAGTTGTTCTAGGGCAATAAATCAGTCAGCGGTGATTACTAAAGCAATGGAAAAAAATAATCATGTTGATCTGAATTCACAGGTTCCATTCTGCTCATGGTGGATTCAGCTTTCTACATATGGAAACTTCCTCCAACAGAACACTTCTGCTGGAGAAAGAGTCCTTCCACTAAAAAAAGACCTTTGAATGGAACCTTTGAGAGATTATTTCTGGGGGTGAAGGGGCCAGGATAGCTGGGGACACCTTGTTCAGGGGTCCATAAAATCAGACCCCTTTGTCCAATACCCTTAAAACTGGGAGAGTCTTTAGGAGGAGGGGGGTGCTTGGTGCCCTGCAGTCTCCATGCTATTCTCTCTACAAACACCCACTCCCGACCTCCCCTGGAAATAGATGATGATGGTTGCGGTCACACGAGCGAGATAAAGTGGGGGAGAAATGAGGCTCTTTCCTCCGGAGAAATTTGACCTGCAGTTGCATGATCATACCTCCCTTTGAAGCTGTGGGTGCAGTCCGTCCGTGTGATCAGACGCAACTGCAGGTGAGTCAGGGTGGGTGGGTTTGTGCTGTTTATTTCCCATGCACTTAGACGAGGGATCGAGGGATCGCACCTCCGCACTGAGGTCTCCCTATGGAGTTTGTGATGATGCGCATACTGCGAAGGGGGGGACGGACAACAGCACGGAGTCAGGATGGCCTGATCAGACCATCCCGATGGCATGAGAGCGCACTGGAGTGATCAGACAGGGGAAAGTCTGCCCATGGCCCATCACAACCTTTTACTACTGGATTTTCCCTGGTGTCTTTTAACTCCACTTCTATGGCGGAGCATAATGGGTTGCCGACAACAGCGGAGGACTTCCAAAATGTTGTTTTCTGATCACTCCCTTTAAATCTGCCTGGCATTAGTGCCTATGTTGGGTCTAATTGTGCGTATGATCGCAGCCAATGAGTAGTTGTGTTGGTCTGTCTGTAGCAGATACCTGAAGAAGTGAGCCGTGACTCACAAAAGCCCATCCCCTGCCACAAAAATTGTTAGTCTTCAAGGTGATTCTGGACTCCTGCTTCCCCCCCTGGAACTATTCATTATTCTCCCACGAGGAAACAATGAGGACTAGGATGGCTGAGGATATCTTGTTTAGGGCTCTGTATAATCTGACCCCTTTGTCCAATCCCTTTCAAACTTGGAGAGGGTCTTTGGGGGAATGGGTGGACTCGGTTCCCTCAAAATTTGGTTTCATTTGCTCTGGAACTACCTGCTCCAGACCAGTGTTCCCTCTAAGCTCATAGTTTCTTAGCCTCTGGCTCACCCATTTTGCCTTAGCTCAGGAAGGAGGGCTCCAGAGCAAACGAATTTATGCGGCAGCCAAATCACTGGCTCACAACTTTAAGGCCAGTAGCTCACAAAGAAGAATTTTTGCTCACAGGACTCCACAACTTAGAGGGAGCATTGTCCAGACCTCTGGAAAGATTCCGTATTCAACCTAGTTTTTGTGAGTTTTTTCATAATACCAGAAAGTTCTGTAATCTTGGTTTTCATTCCATAAATACATAGTAAAAGGTAAAGGTTTCCCTTGCTCGAAAGCCAGTCGAATCCATCTCTGGGGGGTGGTGTTCATCTCTGTTTCCAAGCCAAAGAGCCGGCACTGTCCGAAGACGTTTCCGTGGTCATGTGGCTGGCATGACTAGATGCCGAGGTGCGTGGAATGCTGTTACCTTCCCACCTAAGTGGTACTTATTTATCTGCTTGCAATTTCTTGCTTTCAAACTGCTAGGTTGGCAGGAGCTGGGACCAGAGACAGGAGCTCACTCCGTCACACAGCCCTCGGGTCTTGAACTGCCGAACTACTGATCTTCCGGTCTGCAGTTCAGCCTCTTAACCATTGAGCCACTGCCTCCCCCTAAATACATAGAATTACCCCCCAAAGGCATTCTCCGGGTATATTTTGGGCTCAGGAATTTCAGTATGCACACCCCAGCTTCCATCAGCAGACATCTGTCATTTTTCTGTTGAAGTTCATCCGTGTGTCTGGCAGCATCAATTTTATCCCTCGCCTTTAATGAACCCCCTTTGATGAACCGCTGATTTGCAAGTCAACCTGCCAATCATAAACAAAAATCTGTAGCCCTAGGTTAAGAACATAAGAGAAGCCAACGTTGGATCAGGCCAGTGGCCCATCCAGTCCGACACTCTGTGTCACACAGTGGCCAAAAACACCAGGTGCCACCAGGAGGTCCAGCAGTGGGGCCAGGACACTAGAAGCCCTCACACTGTTGCCCCCCCCCCAAGCCATGCCAAGAAATCCTTCATCCTTCCATGCCAGGAAATCCTTCATCTGCAAGGGGTGTCAACTGCCAGGTTGAGTCTGGAGTTCTCCCGAGATCACAGCTGTTCTCCAGGTGACAAGGATCAGTTCCCCTAGAGAAAATGGCCGCTTCAGAGAATGGACTCTATTGCATCAGATCCCTGCTGAGTTCCCTCCCAGTTTGGTGTAGTGGTTAAGAGTGGGGGACTCTGAACTGGAGAACCAGGTTTGACTCCCCGTTCATCTACATGCAGCCAGCCAGGTGACCTTGGGTCAGTCAGTTCTCTCTCAGAACTCTCTCATCCCCACCTATCTCACAGGGTGTCTGTTGCGGGGAGAGGGAGAGAAGGAGATTGTAAGCTGCTCTGAGACTCTGAGTGAAGGGCAGGGTACAAATCCAATTCTTCTTCCTCCTCCCCCCCCCAAACTCTACCTTTCCCAAGCTCCATCTCCAATACCCCAGGAAGTCACCTGCCAATTTCTCGTTCGTTTACTTGTTTAGATTTATAACCCACCCTCCCCTGCAGCTCAGTCTGAGATTTTGAAATGGAATGCCTGCCCTCAGCAAATATACAAGGAAAACGTTCACTCCAACAGGAACGCCCCATCCCATGGGAATGAAAGTTTTCTGTGTCTATTTGCTGAAGTCAGGCGTTCTGTTTCAAAATCTCAGAATTAGCTTCGGCTACAATAAACAGGCTGGACTATGATAATTTATGTTGGCTATGATAACTACGACAAATATGCTATGATAAATAGACTGGGCTACGTGATTCCTTTGAAAACGGGTGATTCTTGATAAAGACTTCTTGAAACGGCATTGTTACCGGACACCCGTTGAATCTTGCCCTGGGTTCTCTTCTCGTTCGAAGCGAACACTCTGTTTAGAGAAGTGTTCCAGCTGAGACTCGTTTTCAGAGCTTTAATCTTACAATATTGTATGTACTGTTTACATGGCAGAAAATCATATACTTGAAGAGTCTAGTCGATGTTTTGGGAAAAAAATATGTTTATTGTTGCGCAAATATGTAAAAAAAAGTATACTACAATTTGTGTTCCATGCACAATACGCTTTTATTAGCTATTACTGTTATTCAGTGACTTTATAGTCCTTGTTACTGTTCTAATTCAGACAGGAACCCTGCCTAATTGCTATGTCTGGCAAGAGTACTTGCCAGCAGTGTTCATCATTGCAAACAATAATATGCATTGTGCTGGACCTGGGTAAAGGATTTAAAACAAACAAAACAAAAAACATTCCCATCGCAATGTTTCCCTTTCTCTCTTTCTTGGAGCTCTGGAAGGTCCATATCTTATGAGCCATTTCTAAGTTTTTAAAGGAAGTTGTAGAATCTGCTATTTGATGGGAAACCATACCTGCACAGATGGCTGGATAGTCTACGTAAAGGAAGCTGTGGAAGCCATGACTGTGAAGGTGAACCATATGCAAGCAGATGGCTAGACAGTCTCTATTCTTTTACATGGTTTGGAATCAGAACTCTATGGTCAACATACACTAAAAGGGTTCTTTCCTGAGGAACATAACATAAATGTTCTAGTTCCACAGGCAAAAAAAAAAATAATTGTGTAAAATCCTAGAATTCTTAAGGTGGATTCCTGAGGTGACAGGCTATAGAGTGTTCTTTCTAAACAAACTAATATGCCATGGGGAAACAGAAAACACATGTGGTGAGTATATCATGTAGATCAGGGGTCCCCAATGGTGACAACTTTTCTGGCACCCGCCAAAAATTTTTGGGAAGTGGGTGGAGCCAGGTAGGGCACTTGCTCAGCAAGACTTCTAATCGACTACTAGAGATATGATTGGCCATGCAGATTTTTGAAAAATGGTCCTTTAGTGGTAGCTGCCACCACAGCACAAGGATCTACACGGTGTTACCAAAGTTAAGCTGTTGCAAACATTTTGTGGCTGGCTCCGCCTCCTGAGGCAGCCATTTTTGTGGCAGCCATTTTGTTGCTCCGCCCATCATGTCGTGTCAGGATTCCAAACGTGCCCCTAGGCTCAAAAAAGGTTGGGGGCCCTCGGTATCAACTACACCAGAGTTGGTTGCTCATCCGTACCAGATCAGAAGCACAAACACCCAAATCTGTCCACACACGTTTCCCCTCCCCCCCCCACAGCGTTTGATCCGGCTGAATTTTTTCCCTATTTTCGGGTTGTCAAATTAGCATTTGCAGCCAGTTCACTTCCACATGAGTCACTGCTAAATGATTCAATCTCTATTTGAACAGTCTTGAAATGGAACTGACCTTTCTTTTCAGCTGTGGGCACAGGTAGAGGTTTAAAGCAAGCGAGGGGGGGAAGCTATTCACGCACAGAGGCTGAGATTCAAACAGCTTAGGTAGCCAGCATGTAGCACATACATGGGGAATTGCCCATACAGCTCTGATCACTTTCAACAGGCGTTCTACCTTCCAAGAGAAATTCCTAAATGCATTTTAGACAAACACAATTGCAGGCTTCAAAATGTTAAAAGTCTGCCTTGGACAAGCTTAAGCGCGACACAAAGCCAGCAAAATGTAGGACTGGCATCAAATTATAAAATGTGGTCAAAAAATTATAATGCGGGGCCATTTGTTTCTCCCGCCTCCCCTTTTGGTTTTGGGGTGGTTTTTCTTCCCTCTGCAAAGGACACTGGATGCGAGGTTGCCAGGTTTTCAGAAAGTCTTGAGCCGCAGAAGCCCACCGGGTTATCTGTTTCAAAAGAGAAAGCACCCAAAATCATACACTCCATTGTAAAGTGATTGGATGTGTCCAGAAAAACACACAGCAATCAGTTCGAGGTGTGAATTGCAAGAAGCGGAGCGGTCTAGTTAGAATGAATAGCAGTCCTGAGGTCACCCTGCTTATGCAGCCAAGGAAGGAATCCCTCCACCACTAGCAAAGACACAAAGGTAAAGCTTTCCCTTGCTCGAAAGCCAGTTGAATCTGACTCTAGGAGGCAGTGCTCATTTCCGTTTCCAAGCCGAAGAGCCAGTGCTGTCCGAAGACTTCTCCGTGGTCATGCGGCCAGCATGACTAGATGCCGAGGCACACAGAACGCTGTTCCCTTCCCACCGAAGCAGTACCTATTTATCAACTTGCAATTTCTTGCTTTCGAACTGCTAGGTTGGCAGGAGCTGGGGCCAGAGACAGGCGCTCACTCCGTCACACGGCACTCAGATCTCAAACTGCCGAACTACCAATCTTCCGGTCTGCAGTTCAGCATCTTAAACTGTTTTACATGTTTTTCATATCCTACATGGTTTCCCCCTTCCCCGTTTTATCTTCACCTCTCACAGCCGAGAGAGGATATCTGGCCCCAAAGTCATTCAGCCAGTTGGATGGCAGAGTGGGGACTCGAACCCAGGTCCAACCGCTCCACCACAATGGCTCTCCACTCTCTCCCCCCTTTATTTTTCTTGAATGGCAAACAATTCTAGCTCCAGCAAGACCCTACCTAGGTGCCCTTTATGGGGAATCCTAGTACAAACATAAAGATAACGAATCCCCAGGAAAAGTCTGTGCGTGTCTTTATGTTGCTACGGCTGCATCAAGGAGATGGAGGCAGACCCCCCCCCGGGGGGGGGTGGTTGGACAGAAATGTGCAGTGTTGGCAAATGCTCCGGACTGGAAAGAAAACCAATAAATGTGCACTTTGAGTCTCTGTTCTCCAAGTGTATTGGGGGCCAAGGAGAGTTCAAAGAGACACCGTTTATTACTTCCTTGTTGTTAGTTCGAGTAAGGAGACTTCAGTACTACTCTGGCCACAAAACAGATGACATCTTGGGAAAAAAGGAGGAGGAGATTGGATTTATACCCCGCCCTTCACTACCCGAAGAAGTCTCAGAGCAGCTTACAATCTCCTTTCCCTTCCCCTCCCTACAACAGACACCCTGTGAGGTAGGTGGGGCTGAGAGAGCTCTTTCGAAGACTGCCCTTGAGAGAACAGCTCTGAGAGAACTTGTGACTGACCCAAGCTCACACCAGCAGCTGCATGTGGAGGAGTTGGGAATCAAACCCGGTTCTCCCAGAATAGTCTGTGCTCTTAATCACCACACCAAACTGGCTCTCTGGCCATGAAACAGAAGATATGAGCTCTTACCCCGACCTGTTCACCTCCATTTTGATGCCATCAGCCTCTGCGGCTTGAGCCCATGAACTAGGGTTGCCAACCTCCAGGTGGTGGCTGGAGATCTCCAGGAACTGCAACTGATTTCCAGGCTCCACTTCCCCTGGAGAAAATGGCGGTTCTGGAAGGTGGACTCTATAACATTATACTCCCTGAGGTTGCTTCCTCAAACCCCGCCTTGCCCATCCATCACCCCTAAAATCTCTAGGAATTTGCCAACTCGGAGCTGGCAACCTTAGCCATGACCCACCCACCTGTTCTTCCAGGATCACGATCTGGCCTGACCTCAGTCTGAGGGTGTTTGCAGAGAGGAAAAACACAGAGGAGGGCAACCAAGATGAGGAGGGGGTTGGAGCACCCTCCCTAGGAGGAAAGGCTGAAGAGTCTGGGGCTTTTCTGTCTCAAGAAGAGACAACTGAAGGGGGACATGATAGAAGTTGATGGGCAGTAGGTTCAGGACGGACAAAAGGAAATACTATATTACACAGAGAATAATGAAAATGTGGGATTTGCTGCCAGATTAATGTAGTGATGGCCACAGGAATAAACAGTTTTAAAGGGGGATTCGATAGATTCATGGAGGATAAGTCTATCAATGGCTACAAGTCATGACTGAAGGTAACAGAAGAAGGGGACGGCAAAGGATGAGGTGGCTAGACAGTGTTATCGATGCAACAAACATGAAATTGAGCAAACTCCAGAGGACGGCGGAAAACAGGAGGGCCTGGCGTGACGTGGTCCAAGGGGTCGCAAAGAGTTGGACTTGACTGTGCAACTGGACAACAACCATACTAGCCATGGTGACTGAGGGGAACCTCCACATTCAGGGTGCTGGACTAGATGGACCACTGGTCTGATCCAGCAGGGGTCTTCTTATGTTCTTATCAGGGGAAGGCCTCGGCCTCTCTGCCCTGTTGTTGGCCCTCCAGAGGAACTGGTGGGCCACTGTGTGAGACAGGAGGCTGGACTAGATGGCCCCTCACTGGTCTGATCCAGCAGGGCTCTTCTGAGGTTCTTCTCAGGGGAAGGCCTCGGCCTCTCTGCCCTGTTGTTGGCCCTTCAGAGGAACTGGTTGGCCACTGTGTGAGACAGGATGCTGGACTAGAGGGACCCTCACTGGTCTGACCCAGCAGGGCTCTTCTGATGTTCTTCTCAGGGGGGAGGCCTCAGCCTCTCTGCCCTGTTGTTGGCCCTCCAGAGGAACTGGTGGGCCACTGTGTGAGACAGGATGCTGGACAAGAGGGACCCTCACTGGTCTGACCCAGCAGGGCTCTTCTGATGTTCTTCTCAGGGGGGAGGCCTCAGCCTCTCTGCCCTGTTGTTGGCCCTCCAGAGGAACTGGTGGGCCACTGTGTGAGACAGGGTGCTGGACTAGATGGACCCTCACTGGTCTGATCCAGCAGGGCTCTTCTGAGGTTCTTCTCAGGGGAAGGCCTCGGCCTCTCTGCCCTGTTGTTGGCCCTCCAGAGGAACTGGTGGGCCACTGTGTGAGACAGGAGGCTGGACGAGATGGACCACTGGTCTGATCCCACAGGACTCTTCTGATATTCTTATCAGGGAAAGGCCTCAGCTTCTCTGCCCTGTTGTTGGACCTCCAGAATAGCTGGTTGGCCGCTGTGTGAAACAGGATGCTGGACTAGATGGACCACTGGTCTGATCCAGCAGGGCTCTTCTTACATTCCTATCATGAGGGGAAGGCCTCGGCCTCTGTGCCCTGCTGTTGGCCCTCCAGAGGAACGGGTTGACCTTTGTGTGAGACAGGGTGCTGGACTAGATGAATCACTGGTCTCATCCAGCAGGGCTCTTCTTGTGTTGTTATGTTCTAATCTTGCAAGCCCCAATTAGGGGTATTTGCTGGAAGAAGAGCAGAAGAATAGATAAGAGCAGGCTGCTCTGAGTGATGAAACCAGGCTTGGGGGAACACAACGGCTAGAACAGGCAAGCCTCGAAGAAAGGGCATAACCGGAAGCCCCGAGAGAAACAGATGTAATCACCTGCTGAAGGTTCTTAGATTATTGTCTAGGACATTTTGATTCAATCAAGATGCTTTCATGCATAGTACTCTGACTCGCCGCTCTCCTTTCTAATGAAGAGCTCCTGGTGACATCACCCCCTAATTAATAAAGATTTGTAATTTGTCGGTACGATAATAGCTGCTCCCCGGAGCTGGTGATGTCATGGATATACCTTCTCCCTGCCTTGAAAGCGAGTCTCCTCCTTTACGGGGAAATACTGTCAGGCTGGGGGAACTCCCCTGGACCAGTTCAGTGGCTTGCCTCTGACTTCACCCAAATTCCCCACCCTAGACTGGGGGAAAACAGGAGACGGAAGATGGGACAGGGAAGCCTACACCTGTCGTCTCCCCCTGCTGGACGCACTGGGGAACTGCACTGCGGTGGGAGTTCAACGTGGCGTTTGGAGTCATACAACCGATGGCCCCTAACCCGTTCCAGAGGCATCGTTCTCTTCCTCCTGTCAATCAAAACGGAAACTGATCAAAGAAGAATCAGCCGCTGCCTGCTGATAGTCCGGCCACTTCGCCTGCATAGTTCCGCCATTGTTACTTTATTTTTGGGGGGGGGGGGTGTATCTTTGAATGTGATGGACGACACTGTGTGTGCTGATCTCCCTGGGCACATACATTGCCTGACAAAATGCATATTTCAAATGCACGCATGCGCACACACAAAAAATCTGGGAGATCCTCCCCCACGATTTTGTCTCAACCCCTAAAAGAAGAAGAGGTTGGATTTATACCCTGCCCTTCACTACCCAAGGGAGTCTCAGAGCAGCTTACAATCTCCTTCCCCTTCCCCTCCCCACAACAGACACCCTGTGAGGGAGGTGGGGCTGAGAGAGCTCTGACAGAAACTACCTTTTTTCAAGGACAGCTGTGCTAGAACTATGGCTTGCCCAAGGTCATCCAGCAGCTGCAAGTGGAGGAGTGGGGAATTAAACCCGGTTCCCCCAGATTAGAGTCCGTGCACTTAGTCACTACACCAAAAACAAATCAAAGGTTGCAATTTAAATTTTGGGCGTTTTTTCCCTGCAGTCCCAAGAGTTGGTTTTGAGATTTCTAGTTTTTTTTGGGGGGGGGGGGGATCAGGCAAGGTTGTCTTTCCCCTCCCAAATGAATTTCAGTGCCACTTGATCATTGTAGCCCTTAAAAATTAGCATTTATCCTTATTATTGGGCTATTCATTCATTCATTGATATCCCTCCTTTCTCCCACTGGGGACCCCAAACAGCTTACATTGTTCTGCTCTCCCCCCTTTTATCCTCAGAACAGCCCTGCGAGGGAGGCTAGGCCAAGAAATTGTGGCTGGCCAGCAAGCTTCAGTGGCACCAGTGGGGATTTGAATCCAGGTCTTCCAGATCCCAGTGCAACACTTGAACCCCTACACCATGCTGAGACTCTCCCGCTCCCATCCTCCTTCAACAGAAAATTTCCTTGCTCAGTTATCTAACTGGGAGCCAGTTTCTTCTCTGCCCCTCCCCCCGCCCCTCATTATTTTATTTCTTTAAAATAAAAGAAACAGTATACGAGGAAGTTGTACCGTGGTGTCGTTTAAAAGTAATCCTGTGCCATTGGAAAGCTGTTAACAAGCTGTTCTGAAACAGCGCAAACTGTTTAAAAATCCATCTGGGAGAGAAGAATCTTGATAGGCGGTCCTGAAAGGCGAGGTGATGTATTTCCTTTGCGAATCCCTTGTGTTCGTTGACCTAATTGTTTAATGCACTCAACTGGCCGGCATCTCATCACCGACTGTCTCCTTGCTTCTTGTAGGCAGATATTTCAAAGGCCAAGGAAGTACCAGTCAGATCAATGTTCACTGCCCGGCGTACAATTTGGCATAAACTCCTGATGATACAAGGTGGATTTATTCGGGGAGGGAAATAAGGTCCAGGAAAAAGAAACTAGAAATCCTTTGAGATAAAGCAAGGTTTCTTCTTGTATTCTCGTTTTAAAACATGGATCCTGCCTCACAGTCTAAAAACCCCCAGAGAGCTTGTCAAAAACGTAAAGCCCAGAGGTCACAATCCCGCCACCTTGAAGTCCCATTTATGTACACTCAAGACGTGTCTCCTTCAGAAGCTCCTTAAATCTGTCCCACGGAAATAGATGGGACTTCCAAATGTTTCGTTTGGGCTGGTCCTATCTGTGGCGCGACCCGTCATAGCGTAGTCGTGACAGTGTCTGGGGAGGTTTGATTTCAAAAGCCCACTCTGCTGCGACGCTAACTGGGTGGTTTGTGGCCACATACGGTGTGTTGGCCTGGCCCGCCTCACTGGGCTGTTGTGAGGATAACACGGAAAAGAGGAGATGCCCGTTTGCTTTCCTCAGAAGAAGGGCAGGATAAAACAAAATGATTCACTACGTGACTTGGACAAATTGTTGGGGACTGTGGTCTACACAGTTGTGTATAGTTTGCTGCAAGGTGGATCAATGTGCATCAGTGCATATGTGCAATGTGCATATAGTTTGCTGCAAGGTGGATCAATGTGCATCATTGAATGCAAGGGTGTCAAACATAAGGCCCAGGGGCCGGAAGCAACACATCCAGGGCTCTTATCCGGCCCGCAAGCAACTGGTATGTATGGAAATTTAAGGTCCACCCGCTTTTATGGTATCCTTTGGAAAAAACCTAGGTCTTGCATATGATTAAATAAGTTTATTGGGACTTTTGTGGGCTCCCCAATAAATCAGTTGCTTTCACTCCTAGGAATTAATTGTTTTTGTTTGTATTTTGAGTAAAAAAAAATCATTAAGTGGATTTGCCTGTGTCCTTTATAAAGTTTATATCTCTGGTACCTGGCATTACATTTTATGACACAAAGGGCCCGACCCTGACAAAGTGACGTTTATGTCAGATTCGGCCCTCATAACAAATGAGTTCGACACCCCTAGTTTAATGTGTCCTGTTAATGTTTATGCTTTGCTTTGGTTTTGTTTTTTTTAGATGTCTGCAAGCCGAAAGCCTATTCCACTGTGGATTGAATGTCCCATCATGTCAACTGCATTGACTTCCTCTGACTTGGGAGCCAGTTTGGTGTAGTGGTTAAGTGCGCGGACTCTAATCTGGGAGAACCGGGTTTGATTCCCCACTCCTCCACTTGCCCCTGGCTGGATGACCTTGGGCAAGCCATAGCTCTGTACCAGCTGTTCCCTCAAGGACACCTTGGGAAAGAGCTCTCTCAGCCCCACCTCCCTCACAGGGTGTCTGTTGTGGGGAGGGGAAGGGAAAAGGAGTTTGTAAGCCGCTCTGAGACTCCAAGTGAGTGAAGGGCAGGGTATAAATCCAATCTCTTCTCTTCTCTTCTTCTTCTTCTTCTCTGTGTGAATCCTCCTTGAGTCTCTGTGAGAAAGGCGGACTGTAAGTAATGTAAATAAAGAAATAAAACAAAGAAATACAAATTGGATCTGTAGCACAGGACAAAACCACAGACTGGCTGCATCGCAAACGGACACTTTTTTAAACAACAGAAACGATATAACTGCATTCCTAAAAATTATCTAAGGGCTACAAAGACATTTATAAACAATAAGGGCACTTTAATACGCGGGGTTGCTGGCTCTAGGCTGGGAAAAACTTGGAGATTTTGGGGGTGGAGCCAGGGGAGGGCAGAGTCTGGGGAGGGGAGGGGCTTCAGCAGAGTGCAATGCCACAGAGTCCCCCCCTCCAAAGCAGCCAGTTTCTCCAAGGGAACTAACCTCTTTTAAAAATATAATAATCAACAACAACAATAATGTCCTATTACTCACCCACCCTGCAAAGAGGCTCTGGGCGGTTTACAGTAATTATAAAACATTTAAAATTATGCATAGTTAAAAGCGAAAACAAACAAACAAAATTAGTAGGACAATAAATTCAACCAATCCAAATGGCTATTACAGGCTGAAGATTCCAAGAGATCTCCAGGCCTCACCTGGAGGTTGGCAATCCAATATATGTTGTTCAGTGTGTGTGTGTGTGTGTGTGTGTGTTTGTGTGTGTGTGTGTGTGTTGAGAGACAGGGAGAGAGAGCTTTATATTTTAAATGAGATTTCTTTAAAAAAAAAAACACACCAAAGTTTCCTTTTCAGCACTATCATTGCATCTGATACAGCCATGTATTTGTTACCTTCACATGAAGTGGTTTTAGGAGGGTTTTTGGTGTGGAATGAACTGGAGTAACTCTGTCGTGAAACTCTTTTTCAAGGATCAGAGCCACCACTTTTGGGAACTGTGCTGGGGCAAGTGCTAATGAACAATCATTCACCACAAATAAATTACAGACCACCGATAACACCGCACATATATCTCTCTCTCAGTCCCAGAGTGTCATGTGGTGAAATGGGCCTGCTGTAGCCCGCAGGCCCTGTTCCACCTTGTCCTCCAAAGTTTTCCCAACACCTGGAGAAGCTTTTCTTTCTCTTTCTCTTAGAGAGCCAGTCTGGTGTAGTGGTTAAGTGCGCGGACTCTAATCTGGGAGAACCGGGTTTGATTCCCCACTCCTCCACTTGCACCTGGCTGGATGACCTTGGGCAAGCCATAGCTCTGTACCAGCTGTTCCCTCAAGGACAGCTTGGGAAAGAGCTCTCTCAGCCCCACCTACCTCACAGGGTGTCTGTTGTGGGGAGGGGAGGGGAAAGGAGTTTGTAAGCCGCTCTGAGACTCTTAAGTGAGTGAAGGGCGGGATATAAATCCAATCTCTTCTTCTTCTTCTTCTTCTTCTTTCCAGTAACCCGCCGCCACCACCTGACCTTTGTAGGAACTGCCCGCTGGGAGGGTCACGACTCCCAGCTTCCCTTCCCAGTTCTTAGGCCTTGCCTCTGTGTCTCCCACTGCCTAGTGCCTGGTCACCACAGAGACCGCTGACTGCCTTGTGCACCCCTAGAGGAATACCCACTTGCCAACTAACTCCCTTCCCCCTGGCGCTCCTTTTAAAATAGCGTGTCCAAGACTGTGGAGGCCTATGCGGTACAGAGAGCCACTGCCAGCACCCAAAGTTATAAAGCATTTGTTAAAGAGAAAATGTTCACAACCATACTTTTAGCACAGCACCAGACTGAGCAAGGGATTCAAAAGAAATGGGTAAAACGCAATTCCTCTGTCCCTCTCTCTATACATGCCGTATCAGATGTTAAAATATAGGACAGGCGTTTTAGCTTAGGAAGTTACCGATCTCTACAGAGTGGACATTACCTTGAAGCTTCCTTCAGCACATGATTAATGGCTGCCTCCTCCAGACCTCAGTTAGGAGTTATGCCTGCTCTGATGGACTCCGCACCAAAAAGACCTTCCTACTTGCTCAGCTGAGTTTTATCACCTCTCCTTTCCCCACCCACTGACCAGGTCAGGTCAGGCCAGGCCAGCAAAGCTTTTCCTGAATTTTCCTTCCTGAAGTCTAGTACTTAATTCCTCCAAATCTCTGTCCCCTGCTTGGCGGGGGAGGGGAGCTTGACCATCCCATTGTCTTGGCCTATTAGCATTTGTATGAAGATGGGCTGAGGTAAGTCTGGAAAGCAACTGAACTGACTTCCCTCTTCCTGCTGTTTCTCTGCCCGGGGGGGGGGGGCAACCTTTTAAAACTCAGAGTGAAGGTTTTGTTCATTTCAAACCTCCAAAGAAAAAAAAAATGCATTTCTTCACACACCATAAGGTTCGTAGTTCCTGAAGAACAGGAATGTTTTCTCTCTGCCGTTTCAGTGCCTTGTACATTAGGTGGACCACTTTAAAAGCACCGCACTTCAAAGAATAACGCAGAGCCGACTACAAATGGACTCTTGTTTACCTCAGATCTGTACCATGTTCTTTGGTGAAGTGCTTTACTGTTAATGTCGTCTTAACCCTACAAACTCCATGACATACTGTGACTGCGAGCGAGAACTATGTATGGATTAGTTCTTTGCTGCCTGGAATTACAGCCTGTGCTCACTGTGATCCTCTGCCTTAAAAGACCCCCCCCTTTTGCTCCTTGTCCTTTGTTATATATGGAATTTGCCCCCCCCAGCCTTTTATGAGATGCTAGAAGCCCCTGAGAGAGCAAAAGGGAGCATGAGACAGGAAGAAGGAAGGTAAGAGGGAAAAGCAATAGTGGAAACAAGGGGTTTTTTTTGGTGATGCTGTTATGTACTGGGGCTGGAACATTCCAGGACTGCTTCTACCAGAGTCTGGCTGAGCTTGGAGCTCTAGAATAATAGCCCACCAGGACTCTGGAGGTGGACAATGAGGAAGTAATGGTTCTGACAACAGCCTATCACTAGCAGTTGTTTGGGAAGTGGGTGGAGTTTGCATGCTATTTAAACAGGGTTGTTGTCCTGTTTGTTTGTCTTGTCCTTACTGAACCACTAATAAAGCTGAGCTGATCATTAGGCTTGGGGTCTGACCATCCATGGAACCCAGTATTTAACAGACGCCATACAATATTGTGACTTTCAGAGGGAGGGGTCACGCAAGCCAGCCCTCGCATCCATTTTCCACCACTGCTCGTGTCAAACAAAGTCCTTTTAACTGACAGGAGTCAAAATATGGAGGATGAGGAGGGGAAGTCCAGCACCCCAGGTTTTTGTAAGATCATTGCCACGATTCTGTGCTGATAGGAGAAATTTGACCGTTTTATTCCTTTTGTTATGTTCTGGAAGAGGAACCGCACACACGGTCGGCCAAACACGTGGTCAGGCGAAGCCATCGAGCTTTGTTTCCAGAGACAATAGATCCCCTGGATCCTAAAAGGGACCAATGAGCAAGTCTGCATCCTGGGATAGACAAATAGGGTGCAGGGACACTGTAAACAGCGAATCATGGGTGTTGGGTGTGTCTATGGGTGCGATCGAGAATGGGGATAAAAAGCAGACCTGCGAGTACAACTAACCAGTCTTGTTCCGATCTCTTAATAAAGTATGAGCTGTTTTCACTCGGCACATCTCTGGCCTCAGTACTTTTCACTGGTGCCAAAGATGGGATCCCGATGAGCGACTCTCCAGCTGCACCGCCCCGCGCACCAGCATCGCCTCCAGGGTCTCCACTCCGTGCTCCAGCACCACCTCCAGAGCATCGCACTCTGCACCGCATTGCTCAACCACTGCGAGTCATGGCTGCCGCTTAGGGACAGATCACAGCATACTACCCAGCCCGCCCCGAGCTCTGGGAAGCATGGTTGCAACAACTCGGATACTTCTTCGAAGTACAAGAAGTCACCGATGTGGGTAAGAAGAAGGTTTGGCTCCTAAGCACATGTGGGGTCGACATGCTTTGCTTAGTGCAGAGCCTCGTCTCGCCAAAAACGCTCGACGAGTCTTCCTACACGGAACTCATCCAAGCATTAAATGGCTACTTCGTGCCAAAACCATCTAAGATGGCGAGGCGCATGGACAATTTGTGCGCACTCGCAGAAGTCTGGCGAAGCGGCCGTGGACTTCTTGGCAGACCTACGCTGCTTAGTGGTAGGGTGTGCATTCCCCTTGGTTGAGGACACCCTCTTGACCCAATTCATCTGGGGTGTCTGGGAGTTGAAGCTCCGCCGCAAATTAGTGGCCGTTGAGGAACTGGAACTCGAGTCCACGTTCACAATTGCCACAGCCTTTGAGAAGGCCCAGAGGGATCGCCAAGGATTCACTGCACACCACGTGGCAACCACTGCCAGCTCCTTGACCTCAGATGAGAAAGACGTACTCCAGGTACAATGCCCTGATCACCATCATTTGCCCCAGCCTGCCGTCACACTCAGACAGACCAACCAATGCCTCACCACCCCATCACGCGCTAGCTGCAGAGACAACCACGAGCGGAGGAGCTGTTGTTTCCGAGAGGCGACCTGCCGGTCCTGCAGCAAGACAGGACACATTGCCTGCGTATGTCGCACCAAGAACTCCTGCCGCACTCAAGCAGTGCACTTGGAAGCAGCTGACCGTAATGGTCCAATGTCTTTCAGGAAGCCTATGAGTGTGAGATTAACATGATGTGCTATTAACATGTTTGGTGTGGTGGTTAGGAGCGCAGACTCTAATCTGGGAGAACCTGGTTTGATTCCCTGTTCCTCCCACGTACAGCTGCTGGTGTGAGCTTGGGTCAGTCACAAGTTCTCTCAGAGCTGTCCTCTCAAAAACAGTCTTTGAAAGAGCTCTCTCAGCCCCGCCTACCTCCCAGGGTGTCTGTTGTGGGGAGGGGAAGGGGAAGGGATCGTAAGCCGCTCTGAGACTCCTTCGGGTAGTGAAGGGCGGGGTATAAATCCAATCTCCTCTCTTCTTCTCTTCTCAGATGCTGCACAAGACCATGCGGTGTGCATGTAACCCCCCCTCCACCTCCAGTTCTCCGATCTGGTGTGTCCTTCCTCCCTTCCAGCCACACCCTTTGTGCTCCTTAATGAATCTCGATTGGATTAGGCGAGTATTTTGTGCCAGACACAGAAACGTATGGCTAGCCCCATTTCCTCTGCTCTCGGGTAATCCAATCACAGCCGGGTAATTAATGTCTCCCTCAGCCTGTCCACTTTCTAGCGTGTTGAGCTTCACGCATGTCCCTGTTTGGAGAGAGATCACTGGCTTCTTCAACTCCTTGTAGCTGTTCTGGACACTGTCAAGAGCAACGCTCCCTCTAAGCTGTGGAGTCTTGTGAGCAAAAATTCTACTTTGTGAGCTACTGGCATTAAAGTTGTGAGTGAGCGATTTGGCTACTGCATAACTTAGTTTGCTCTGGAGCCACTCTTCCTGAGCTAAGACAAAAATGTGTGAGCCAGAAGTTAAAAAACTGTGAGCTAGCTCACACTAACTCAGCTTAGAGGGAACATTGGTCAAGAGTTTCATGGTGGTGTGCATAACGGTCCATGCCTTTTGTTGTTTAAAAATTAAAGCAACACAGAGATGATCATTTCAGGTGGTTCAGTTCTCCTTCTATCTGGGATGGTCGTCCTCTTTCACAGTGCGCAGCTTCGGGAGGGATGCACCCATAGCGATGAGGGAGGTCAGGGACACTCACCGAGCCAGCCAGATCAGCCGAATTGACCCTGGCGATTAGTGGGGTGACAGATGTCGCAGCCAGATCGCCCTCACACACCACTTGCTACAACTTAAAAAGGCCTACGAGAATGTAATAGCATCGAAGCATTTCCCACAAAACAAGAACTCGTGGGCATGCCATGAAATTGCTGAGCAGTCGGGTTAGAACAGATAAAAGGAAGTACTTCTTCATCCAAAGAGTGATGAACATGTGGAATTCACTGCCACAGGAGGTGGTGGCAGCTACAAGCATGGATGGCTTCGAGAGGGAATTAGATGAACATATGGAGCAGAAGTCTATCAGTGGCTATTAGCCACAAGGTATAGATAGGAACTCTCAGTCTGGGGCAAGTGATGCTCTGTGTTCTTGGTGCTTGGGGGGTGGAGGGCAACAGTGGGAGGGCTTCTAGTGTCCTGGCCCCACTGGTAGACCTCCTGAGGGCACCTGGTGTTTTTGGCCACTGTGTGACACAGAGTGTTGGACTGGATGGGCCACTGGCCTGATCCAACATTGGTTTCTCTTATGTTCTTATGTTCTAATGAAGAAGCAAGCAGAAAGGAAGAGAATATGGTGTGAAATAATACACTCATTGAAAGAGAAGAGTTCTGGAAACTGATCTCAAATCACTCATATAATGAGTTTCAGGTGGGTAGCTACGTTGGTCCGCCTTTTTTGAGCAAGAATTGAGTCCAGTAGCACCTGCAAGACCAACAAGATTTCCAGGATATACGCTATCGAGAGTCAAAGCTCCCTTCTTCTCAAATCTAAATGCAGAGTTCTACATCTGAGTAACAAAACTGAGAAATACGCATACTGGATGGAGGACACACTTCTCGGCAGCAGTGTGTGTGAACAAGATCTTGGGGTGTGGCTGGGCTGTAAGATAAATACGAGCAGTCGTAAATACAAGCAGTCAGTGTGATGCAGTGGCAAAAAAGGCTAATGCAGTCTCGGGGAGTGGTGTATTGACAGAGGCATAACATCCACATGGCAAGATGTCATAGTCCTGTTGTGGACCACATTGGTCAAGCTGTATGTGCAGTACTGTGTGTAGTTCTGGAGGCCTCACTTCAAAAGGATGTGGACAGAATGGAGCGGGTGCAGAAGAGGGCGATACAGATTAAGAAGAAGAAGAAGAAGAAGAGATTGGATTTATACCCCGCCCTCCACTCCCCAAGGGAGTCTCAGAGCAGCTTACAAACTCCTTTTCCCTTTCCCTCCCCACAACAGACACCCTGTGAGGTAGGTGGGGCTGAGAGAGCTCTTTCCCAAGCTGTCCTTGAGGGAACAGCTGGTACAGAGCTATGGCTTGCCCAAGGTCATCCAGCCAGGTGCAAGTGGAGGAGTGGGGAATCAAACCCGGTTCTCCCAGATTAGAGTCCGCGCATTTAACCACTACACCAAACTGGCTGGATCTGGGATCTGGGATCTGGAGACCAAGCCCTAGGAGGAAAGGCTGACGGACTTGGGAATATTCAGTCTGGAGAAGAGGAGGTTGAGGGGGGACGTGATTGCTCTCTTGAAGTATCTGAAGGGCTGTCCCTTAGAGGAGGGCAGGGAGCTGTTCCAGTGGGCAGTAGAGGACATAGGCCCTTAGCCAGGATCTTTTTAGCTGGGGGGCATTTAATTTTCTTAGGGGGCACTGGTTAATCAAATCAAAGGTAATTTAATTAAAGTTAAATAGACTTTCTGGGGGACTCTTCTGGCTCCGCACTGTCACCATAACCGGACCTTCGCGCCAGACAGCTGCGCAGGAATACCCAGCTTCTTTCCTGCAACCACCGTTGCTTGGGGGCCTGGGCTGGATGGGAAGTTGGGGGGGGGGCTTGCCAGTAAGTTGGGGGGCCTAGCCCCCGAGATGCCCCACTGTAGCTATGGGACTGAGAGGACGGGACTCGCAATAACGGGTTTTAATTAAGGGCGGGAAGGTCCCGGCTGGCTCTTAGGAAGAACCTTTTGACAGTCAGAGTTGTGCAACAGTGGAATCAGCTGCCTGGGGAGCTTCCCTTCCCTGGCAGTCTTCAAGCAGCAGCTGGGCAAACCCTTGTCCAGGATGCTCTAGGCTGATTCTGCATTGAGCAGGGGGTTGGGCTAGATGGACCGTAGGGTCCCTTCCAACTCTATGATTCTGTGAAAGCATATACCCTGGAAATCTTGCTGGTCTTCAAAACGCTACTGGGCTCAAATGTTACAAAGATAAAAATTAGCCTTTGGACAGTGCTTTCAAGGATGCAAAGAGCTGTGAGTTGACCTGGGAGGGGAGGGAAGCTTGCAATGCCCAGCCATTTCATGTTTTCCCCTGGGTCCTTGGCTTAGAGTACTGACCCACGAGAGCAGGATGGGGAAAGGGTTCGCTCCCCACTCCAGGCAGTACGGGGGCATCAGCCCAGTGCTGCACTGCATAAGAACAGAAGAACAGAAGAGAAGCCAATGCTGGATCAGGCCAGTGGCCCATCCAGGCCAACACTCTGCCACACAGTGGCCAAAAATACCAGATGCCCCAGCAGTGGGGCTAGGACACTAGAAGCCCTCCCACTGTTGCCCCCGCCCACCAAGCACCAAGAATACAGAGCATCCCTTGCCCCAGACTGAGAGTTCCTATCTATATCTTGTGGCTAAGAGCCACTGATGGACCTCTGCTCCATATGTTTATCTAGTTCCCTCTTGAAGCCGTCCATGCTTGTAGCCGCCACCACCTCCTGTGGCAGTGAATTCCACGTGTTAATCACTCTTTGGGCAAAGTACTTCCTTTTATCCATTATCTTTAATTGTGTTTGTCTATGTCCTTTTATCGCCACTACCGGGTATTACATTTTATGACAAACATGGCCCGGCCAAACAAAGTCCCATTTAGGTAAGATCCGGCCCGTATAACAAACGAGTTTGACGCCCCCGGAACAGATGACCCTTGGGTTCCCTTCCGGCTCTGCGTTTCTATCCAATGGATACAAAAAGATGAAACCTGCCTACAAGAAGCTAAAAGCTTCCGTCGAAAGAAAAAAACAGAGTTGAAGTGCAGCAAAGAAAGTCTGTTATCAAATATCCAAGGAAACCGAAAGATTCCCACACTGTTTATGTTGCGTCAAAAATAAAATGGGAGAGGCACCAGAAAAGACTAACAACCTGTGATTCCAGCATAAACGTTCATGAACTGCAGCCCACTGTTTCAAAAATTTATGCTTTCAATAAAAGGCTGTCAGCCTTCAAGATGCCAAGAGACTCCCTCTTTATTTCCGCTGCCACCCGGCTCTCCCTCTGGACTGGTTAAGTAATCCTGATGACAACACTGGAAGGTGGGTTGATATTATAATCTCCATATTGCAGCAGCGGGGGCTGAAGCTAAAATAGTCCGACTCGATAAAGGTGACCGCTGAGGCAAGATCTGAACCCAGGGCAACCCAATTTGCAGTTCTGTTTGTTAGCCACTGGGTGGCACCAACTCCCAGGTCAACTTCCTGTCCAGGTCAACTTTCTGTCCAGTCCAACTTGACAAAAGCAACAGATGGGGCAACATTTGAACCCAGGGCAACCCAATCTGCAGTTCTGTTCATTAGCCACTGGGTGGCACCAACTCCCAGGTCAACTTCCTGTCCAGCAGCAGGAAGTACTGTGTACGGCACAGGCAGGTCATTCCGTTATTTATTTACTTCATTTAAACCTGGCCTTTCTCCCTGGTGGGAACCAAAAGCAACTGACGTCATTCTCCTCTCCTCCATTTTATTATCTATTTATTATTTATTTATTACTTTCTATTTATATCCCGCCTTGCTGGACGGACTGGCTCAAGGTGGCGTACAACAATTAAAATGTGATAAAACTGTAAAATACGATAAATATAATAAAATTATATAGCAATAAATCACATAAAGTGCTAGTAGGTACCGATGATGGTTTCTGTGGATGGTCTAATACAGAAAGGCAAACTAACATTGTAGCATAGGGTAGTTTCCGATGGCTCATTCGTCAGTGGCCGCTCCTAGTTGAAGGCCTGGTGGAAGAGCTACGTTTTACAGGCCCTGTGGAACTGTAAAAGGTCCCACAGGGCCCTAATGTCTTCTGGGAACTCATTCCACCAGTGTGGAGCCACCACTGAGAAGGCCCAAGTTCTAATAACAGCCAACCTGGTGTCTTTCGGGCCACGGAGAGTCAGGCGGTTTTGTGACCCTGACCTCAATGCTCTCTGGGGCACATATGGAGAAAGGCAGTCCCTCAAGTAGACAGGCCCCTGACCATATAGGGCTTTAAAGGTCAGAACCAGCCCCTTGGAGCGAATCCGGTATGCTATTGGCAGCCAGTGCAGCACCTTCAGCACAGGCTGGATGTGATCTCTTATAAAGATCTCTTATCCTCACAACAGCACTGTGAGGTAGGTTGGGCTGAGAGAGTGTGATTGGCCCGAGTTGTCCCAGCGAGCTTCCGTGGCAGAAGAGAGATTAAAACTTGCGTCCTCCAAATCCGAGTCTGATACTCTTAACTACTAAGTCACACTGGCTCTTAAAGTAGTAGGAGGCAAGAACAGTAGGTATACCAGGCAAGCTCCCACCTCAAGTTGCCAAGCTCCAAGTGGTGGCTGGAGAACTTATGAACACATGGATTTGCCTTCTACTGAATCAGGCCCTTGGTCCATCAAAGTCAGTATTGTCTACTCAGACTGGCAGCAGCTCTCCAGTGTCTCAGGTCGAGGTCCTTCGCGTCACCTGCAGAAATGGAGATTCTAGGAACTGAACCGGGGATCATCTGGGAATTGAACCAGGACTTGATCCACCTCACAGGATGTTTGTTGTGGGGAGGGGAAGGGAAAGGGATTGTAAACCCTTCTGAAATTCCTTTGGGTAGTGAAGGGCGGGGTATAAATCCAATCTCCTCTTCCTCCTCCTCTTCTTCTTCTTCTGCATGCCAAGCAAATGCTCTACCACTGAGCCATGGCCTCTTCCCGCAGCCCTCTCCCAGAAGTAGAACTGGTCTCCAGACAATAGAGATGTTCCCCTGGAGAAAATGGCTGCTTTGGAAAGTGGTCTCTATGGCAATATATACCCTGCCGAGGTCCCTCCCCTCCCCAAACCCAACCCTCCTCAGGCTCCACCCCCAAATATCTCCAGATATTTCCCAGCCCAGAGATGGAAACACTACTCCCACCCTTGCCAAGTTTCCACCACTCTCACAGGGGGAGAGAAGATAATGTTGCGGATGTGGTGATCTCACTTCTGATCTGTGTCTGCAATGTGCTAGGAATTTCCCTGATCTCTATGGTCTTTACCACAGAGATTAGGGAAATTCTTAGAACATTATGAGACACCGTGACATCACTTCCTGGTCTTCCCCCAGAAATGACATATCACTGCCTTGCGCAACGTTTCCCGTACCCATCCCCCCAAAGCTCCCAGGATTGCCAGGCACAGTCCCGGCAAGTTTAAGATTTTAGTTGAAGCCAATAATGTTGTTGTTGTTGACATCAGTTTAACACAAAGCCGGGGGGGGGGGCTGTTCTCTGGCGCCCTGCCTCTTTACTACAGCAAGCCTGCCTCTCTCCTTGTCCTACAGATTATGGCTCAGAGTGGGCCCTGTAGCTCCATGGTTACCCCTGTCCTTTCGGCGGCAAAGTTTTTCTCCCCCGCCCTTTTGGACAGGTGGTTCCCTGCCTGGCGTGGCTTTTGAAAAAGTCCATCAGTAATCCCTCCTTTGTCAACCATGCCAGCAATAAACCTGAACTATTGTGCCACTTCCTGAGCCCTGGCGACAGCATAATCTGCGGGCTTTTGACATGGCTTTTCTCGGCCTTAGCAGGCCCTGCGTTTTCAGAAGTGATTAAGGAAAGGGCCGCGCGGATATCCTTTCTTGGTTGTGTACTACTGCTGGGGAACAGTCAAGGAAGGCCGGGAGAAGGGAAAATTCCCCCCCCCCCCCCGCAAAAAACACAATTTAGCCAGTTTCTTTCTCTAATGCTCTCTAATAGGCGCACGATTTGGAGGAAGTCTGAACAAGAAAGCTTGAACTGGCCAAGTCAACCTGAGGGGACTTTAACAGAGGCTGGAATAAACAGCTGGCCAATTATGTTAACAAGCCCCCAGATAAAGGGTTTTTTGTTCCCCAGAGACCTCATAGGGGCGGCCAGCGACTAATGCTTTGCCACGGGTTGTTGACCGATGAGTAGACCTGCTGCTAGTTCCCAAAGAGAGCCAGACTCCTCTACAGGGGAGTGGAGGGGCTGTTTGGATTGCTTCGCCACATAAAAAGAATCATTTTGTCATCACACCTGGTCGGCTATGGAGGACTTCAGAAGAAGAAGAAGAAGAAGAGAAGAGATTAGATTTATACCCTGCCCTTCACTCGGAGTCTCAGAGCAGCTTACAAACTCCCTTCCCTTCCTCTCCCCACAACAGAAACCCAGTGAGGCAGGTGGGGCTGAGAGAGCTCTTTCCAGAGCTGTCCTTGAGAGAACAACTTGGACAGAACTATGGCTTCCCCAAGGTCATCCAGCAGGTGCAATTGGAGGAGTGGGGAATCAAACCCGGTTCTCCCAGATCAGAGTCCGTGCACTTAACCACTACACCAAACTGGCTGTGGGATCTTGAGCCAGTTTCTGCAGCCGGCCGCTTCTGCTACCCGACAGAGACAGGCATGGGAAACTACTGTGCCAGATCCATTCATAACTGGTCTCGGCTGAGGTTGCTGTTGACCCCACCAGAGAAGCTCCTGTGATAAGGTTGGCGAGGGCTAGGGTTGCCAACTCCAGGTTGGGAAATACCTGGAGATTCGGGGAGTGTGCCTGAAAAGGACGGGGTCTGGGGAGGAGCCTCAGTGGCTTATCATGCCCTAGAGTCCTAGAGTCCACCTTCCCAAGCAGCCGTTTTCCCCAGGGGAACTGACCTCTGTCGACTCGAGATCCGTTGTAAGAGTGTGAGAGCTCCAGCTGCCCCTGGAGGTTGACCGCAAAACACCACCGTGATACAATAACGGTGTCTTTGTATTATCAAAGCTGAGTGTAACTCCTTTCACCTTTTCACAGTCAACAAAAGTTTCTATTTATAAACATCCCACCAAACGTCTAAGGATGAATGCGTGCCAATGGATACATTATTGTAAACCGTCCTGTTTTGTGGTCCGTTTTTTCTTTTCTTTTTCTCTTCCGTGCTGTAGTTTTACATAGCACCTCCTGCGGTTCCCACAGTGGGATGACTTGGACCCCTGTTTCAATGCTTCATCAAGACAGATCCCACACAGAATTTTATTTTATTATTTCTTTATTTATTTATTTTGTATCCCACCCTCCCTGTCCAGGCAGGCTCAGGGTGGCTTACAGTGTGTGTAAATATCTAAGAAGAAGAGAAGAAGAGATTGGATTTATATCTCGCCCTTCGCTCACTTGTAGTCTCAGAGCGGCTTACAAACTCCTTTCCCTTCCCCTCCCCAAAACAGACACCCTGTGAGGTAGGTGGGGCTGAGAGACCTCTGAGACAACTGTCCTTGAGAGAACAGCTGGTACAGAACTATGGCTTGCCCAAGGTCATCCAGCAGCTGCAAGTGGAGGAGTGGGGAATCAAACCTGGTTCTTCCAGATTAGATTTCGCGCACTTAACGACTACACCAGACAACAAAATATGTTTCTTAATTCAAATAAAACCACAACATATAAAATCATAGATGCTAGTAACGGAAGGTGCTAGTAAACGATGGTTTGAATATCCCATCGTTATTCATCATATAGACTCCCAGTTTGCTGCTGAATTCTTTCTTGTTTATTAAACCATCAAGTGATAACTGGTTTGTTGGACCATCAACAAGGAAGAGAAGGGGGCATGGCTTCGGCCGGGTAACATGGCAGACGTGCGGCACTGAGGCTCCAGACCCATCCTTCCTAATCCATCGCACAACTGCTGCTAACTCTCTCCAAAACGACACAAAGGTATGGAAAAATGTGCCGGTACTAAAAAGCCGCCTAAAAATATACAAAAAGTGAGCCTTACACAGTATTTAGTCAAACTTCCATTGGTCGAACGCACAGCGGCCCTTGCAGAACAGCAAACTAAAATGGCGGACGCTCCGGAAGAAATGGAGGCGTTAGCGACACCGCTACAAGAAGACAAACTAGTAAAAATGGTAAAATCTTTAAAAAATGATATTTTAGGGCACATGGACACCAAATTTAAACCTATAGAAGCTCAACTTGATAGTATTACTAAATCGCTTCAGCAGGTTGCACAAACGGCGAACATAGCAATGGAAGCTGGAGTTACTTTGCAAGGAGAAGTTCAATATTTACAAAAAAAAGATGACTGGGCTACTGAGAAAATTCTAATGATTGAGTCTAAGCTCAAACAAAATTCCCTTAAGTTCAGAGGCTTGGAAGAAAAAGAGGAGGGCAACTCAGAGATATCCTCTTTTATGGCTCAATGGTTAACAGAAATTCTAAGCCCCGACAAAAGAATTGCACCTTTAATTTTATGAGCTTACTGATTGGGATCTATAGCCACTTCGCCACAAAAATGTGCCCGAGACATCCTGGTAGAATTTCAAGATGTTAGGACTGTTAAAACCTTACTTCGCTTAGCACACCAATCTGGATCACTCTTATATAAGAATCAACAAATCCATGTCTATCTGGATTTACCAAGAGAGCATTTATTAATCCGCTCTACATTGAAACCAATTACATCTAAACTGAGGGAAGCCAAGATCCGCTACAGATGGCTGCCATCAGGATCACTTCAATGCGACATCATGGTTCGACCTACATCGCACAGGACTTAGATGGTGGTCACTACATGCTTCAACAACTTAACCTGGAACCTAAACAAGACCCAGCAGAGAAGAAACCGACTAAACGCAAACTGGACTTTCAAAATTCACCGTCAAGGTGGTCGAAGATTCCAATCCGGGAGCAAAATACCTGAAAGAGTTTTACTTTTCCTAAAGCTGGGCTAACTGTAAAGGATATATATGAGGTTTGAGAGAGTAAAATCACTTTAGTTTATTTTAAGTGCAATATAATGCTTTTTATTTTATCTTTAATAAATAGGAGGGAGGGGGAAGGAGTTTTGGTGTTTTCTTGGCCCTTTAAGATGGATGCTCTGAATGTTTGTGTGAAATTAATGGTTGTATTATGGGGAGTTTTTTGGGAAGGAGGTAAGTCTCCTTGTGCCCGAGTTATTTGTTTTGTTATTTGTTTTGTTGTCTTTTTGTATTAAGGTTTGCAACGCTTTATTAAGATTTCAACATGGAAGCGAGTGCTGTAATAATATTTTATAGGTTATAGTACTGTTTTTAGCTATAAGGCTATTGTTAGAGTTTTTGATAAGTTTTATTTAAAAGCATTGCAACAATCATGGATTATTTTTAAAAAAATATTAATGTATAATCTAGATAAATTTGGGAAACCTGGATTACTATGCGTGACTGGCAGAAAAAGCTCTGTGCTGTCTATGCTACAAATACAGCTTTGGTTTTTTATTAGGGTGAAACTTTTTATTAATCATTTTAAAACTTGTTTTAATGGAGACTAACCTTAAGTTTATCTCCTCAATCTAATATCTTATCTCAATCTAATATCTTAGGTTATTAACACGTAGGATAAAAACTAAGCACTCTTATGCTCCTATAGAAGCATTGAGAGATAATCATGGGAAAACAACTACGAAATCTGACCAAATCATAATTTTTTGGGGCACTATTATAAAAAGCTGTATACTACAACATCCCCTAAGCTAACAGATATTCAAACATATAGGCCGAGGACAGACTGCCAATCTAAAGCGGAGGCAAAGCGGAGGGAACTGGAGCGGGGGGAAAAACCCACGGAGCTGGCCGTTCACACTGGCCAGAGCAATGCGGATCAGCGGCAATACAGAGCGTTCAGACTGCCACGGAGCGTTCAGACTGCCGCGTAGCCAGCGCGCGCGGCTTGCGCTTGCCGCTGCTTTTTTTGTTTGTTTTCTGTTGATGTGTTTCGCATGTTCACACTTCCTCCGGATGCCTCCCGCTTCTTCCAGTTCACACTGTTTGGAAGTGGGAGGCATGCGGAGGAAGGCCCCTGAACACCGGGAAAAACCGGTGTCCTGTTAAAGCGAAAGGAAAGCGACTGGGAGACGGGTAAGTACGCAACGGAGCCGAGGGACAGATGCGCATGTCTGAACGTGCTCCTTTCTTCCGTTTGCGAAGCGTGACTGCCCCGCTTTAGATTGCCAGTCTGTCCTCAGCCATATATTGCAGAAAATATAAATACCCAAATTAAAGCAAGAGCACAAAGAATTTTTAGATGCACCTATTGAACCCAAGGAAATAGAAAATATTATTAGAAAACTGAAAAACTATAAAGCACCAGGTAATGATGGTTATACAGGAGAATTTTATAAAACATATAGACATCTTCTTACAGAACACTTAACCCAGCTCTGTAATGATATTCTTGAAAATGGTGAAATGCCACCCTCTTGGAATGATGCAAATATTATTTTAATCCCCAAACCGGGAAAAGACTTATTGGATCCTGGCTCCTATCATCCTATTAGTTTATTGAATCAGGATACAATTTTTTTTTCCAGCCGTACTGGCCACAAGATTAGGGAAAATCATACATGACTATGGCTGAGGACAGACTGTTGTTCTGCTGCGCCTCTGTGGTGTGGCAGAACAAGGCGGGGGGAATTGCCCTCGCCACGCGGCGTTTGCATGCCGCCTCAAGGAAACTGCCCGCAGCATCCAGACTGTGGGCGGCTTCTGGCGGCGGCGTGTGAACGCTATGCGGCTCCCCCGGCTGGCGCATGTTCACACCCGCCGGAAGCGGGTGGAATGTGCACACAGCAGCCAGGACACCACTTTTAAGTGGTGCCTGGCTGCTGCGGGAGGAGCACGGCGCCGGACACATTGTGTCCGGCCCGCCTCCTCCAGGCAGATGTGGCAGTCTGGACTGCTGCTCTGCCTCCACTTTTAAAGTGGAGGCAAAGTGGGCCAGACTGCCAGTCTGTCCTCAGCCTATATAAGCTCGGATCAAACGGGCTTTATACCTGGCCAAAATATGGCAGACAACATTAGAAAAGCACTTAATGTTATTCATTATGGCAGACAACACAAAATACCATCATTAGTTCTTTCGTTAGATTTACAGAAAGCTTTTGATTTGGTTGAACCAACTTATATGCATTATATATTAGAACAAATGAACTTTGGCACAGGATTTCGCAAAGGTATTTCTACGCTATATAAATCACCAAAAGCTACATTGCGAATCAATGGAATCAATTCTTCAAGCTTTAATCCAACTAGGGGCACACGTCAAGGATGCCACTTGTCACCGTTATTGTTTGCCTTATCTTTGGAACCTCTTGCTATAGCTCTTCGAGATAACAAGTTAGTACAGGGAATCCCGGGCTGAGGACAGACTGGCAATCTAAAGCGGGGCAGGCATGCTTCGCAAACGGAGGAAAGGAGCACGTTCAGACATGCGCATCTGTCCCTCGGCTCCGTTGCGTACTTACCTGTCTCCCAGTCGCTTTCCTTCCGCTTTAACAGGACACCGGTTTTTCCCGGTGTTCAGGGGCCTTCCTCCGCATGCCTCCCGCTTCCAAACAGTGTGAACTGGAAGAAGCGGGAGGCATCCAGAGGAAGTGTGAACGCACCGGCAAAAAGTTTTGCGCATATGCGCATGTGCGCACATGCGAAACACATCAACGAAAAAAGAGAAAAAAAAGCAGAGGCACGCGCAAGCCGCGCGCGCTGGCTACGCGGCAGTCTGAACGCTCCGTGGCAGTCTGAACGCTCCGTATTGACGCTGATTCGCATTGCTCTGGCCAGTGTGAACGGCCAGCTCCGTGGGTTTTTCCCCCCGCTCCAGTTCCCTCCGCTTTGCCTCCGCTTTAGATTGCCAGTCTGTCCTCAGCCCCTATTAATGATACTGTATTCAAAGTTAACATGTTTGCAGATGACACCTGCTATATTTAGCAAATCCAATGCAATCATTAGAACAAGTATTGAAGGAATTTAACACATTTGCTAATATATCAGGTCTAGGAATTAACCAGACAAAATCTGTAGTCTATCCCATTTTTTCTTCCACGTGATTTGACTTTTCAAATCAAAAGCAACTATTCTTTTTAATGGGTCGAAACTACTTGGCGACACTTGGGAGTTGAAATACCTATACATTTCGATAACCTTTTTAAAGCTAATTTTTTCAACTTTACAACAGTTGATTAGAAAACAACTTTTTGCCTGGACTAAACTTAACTTGTCATGGATAGAAAGAATGGACATAGTCAAGGTTTGTATTTTACCAAAATTTATTTTTTTATTTAGAACATTACCCATTTTCTATCCAGTCAAACTGATACATAATTGGCAAGTCATGCTGAACAATTTTATTTGGAATTATAGAAAACATAGAGTACCTTTTACTACCCTGTGTAGAGAATACACAACAGGGGGTATGTCATATCCTAATTTATTGTTATATCATGATGCTACACAACTGACAAATTTGATTAAAGAAATGAAAGGATTTAACACTTCAGACTGGCATATGATAGAACAACTTTACGCAAAACCATTTAGTTTACAGGAGATCATCTGGCAATCAAAACTAGTAAGACCAACAACAATTCAAAATAATCCTTTTCTTTGGAACCCATTGTTGGTATGGGAAAGATATCGAGTGAAAATTGCACCATGGCCCTCGGCTTTGTCTGTTTTCACAGGGCAACAATGGTTTTTAAAACAGTCTTGTCAGCAATTTAGAAATAAACATTTGGTCAGAATCATAGATTTAATGAAACAGGGCAAAATATTAGATAAAGCTCAGTTGGAAGTAGTATTAGGAGATCAACTACCATGGTATTTATATCTTCAACTAAAAAACTTACCGAGCTCTCCACCTTTCAGATCAGGCTTAGCACGGCCTTTCCCGTCTTTTGAACAATTACTCTTAACTTAATAATACAGGTTTTAAAGGATATATTTCTAAAATGTACCTTATATTACTGCAGTTAACATATATCATACCACCAACTTATGTTAATAATTGGCAAAAGGATCAAAGTATTGTTATTTCACAGGATGAATGGACTTCTTGGAAATCCACTATTATTTGCTCCAACAATCTCATGATTCGGAGTCAACTCTTTAATACATTTGCTAGGTGGTATTTAGCCCCAACTAAAATACATTATATGAATAGGTTATTTCCTAATAAATGCTGGCGTAAGTGTGGGGGTATCGGTACATACTGGCATGTATGGTGGTCATGCAATGTTATCCAAAAATTTTGGGAAAAGGTGATTGGAACTTTATACATTATAACTTCTCAAAAAATTGCTTTGGACCCAAAAATTTTAGTATTAAATATTTGGCTGCAAATTGAAGCTACACCTGGTACCAAAGTGCTTTTGGAATATCTTTATGCGGCTGCCCGTATGACTATTGCTAAACACTGGAAAAGCTCTAAAATAATTCCCTTTCATAGCTGGATTTTAAAAATATGTGATCTCTGTATGTTGGAAAAAATTACAGAATCTTTGAAGCAAAAGCAAGATGGTAATTATCAATCTAATTTTGTAGCAATATGGTTTCCTTTTCTTGAGTATTTATCAAGAACAGACAAATTTAGTTCATTAGTTAATATGATTTTAATAGCTTAAAGACGATGTTGTAATATAATAACTATCTATGTTAAGTTTTTCCCCCCATTTTGTATTTATCCCATTTGACAAAATATTGTATTTTTGAAATTGTACTCAATGTGTTATGTATTTCTATAGTTAAATCATTGTACCACGTTGAAATTATTATCAATAAAAATATGTTTAAAAAAAAACAAGGAAGAGAAAAAGAAAAAAAACCGGATTACAAAATAGGACTGTTACATTAGTGTATCGATTGGCACGCTTTCATCCTTAGAAGTTTTGTGGAATGTTTATAAATAGAAACTTTTGTCGACTGTGAAAAGGTGAAAGGAGTTGCACTAAGCTTCGATAAGACATAGTTATTGTATCACAGTTGTATTTTGCTGTTTACCATTCCAACCCGTGATCTCTCTTACTTTTAACTACCAACCCTATGCCCTGTTGTTGGTCCTCCAGAGGAACAGGTTGGCCACTGTGTAAGACAAGATGCTGGACTAGTTGAACTACTGGTCTGATCCAGCAGGGCTCTTCTTGTGTTCTTATCAGGGGAGCCCTCAGCAGGACCTATGCCCTGTTGTTGGTCCTCCAGGTTGGCCCCTGTGTGAGACAGGATGCTGGACTGGATGGACTACTGGTCTGATCCAGCAGGGTTCTTTTGATGCTCTTACCAGGGGAAGGTCTCAGCCTCTCTGCCCTGTTGCTGGCTGTCCAGAGGAACTGGCTGGCCACTGTGTAAGACAGGATGCTGGACTAGCTGGACCACTAGCCTGATCCAGCTGGGCTCTTCTGATGTTCTTATGACAGCAATATTTAGCATAGCACAGTCTCCCCAGTTTTGACCAGCAGCGTAAAATGAAACTATTGTCCTAACTGAGGCCTAAGCAAACAGCCTCAGACTTCTCGATCATTCCTAGAAAATGGCTGCTTAGTGGGTGGATTCTATACTCTGCTGAGGCCCCTCCCACCAGCTTTCTCAGGCTCCCCCCAAAAAATCTCCAGGGATTTCCTAACCCAGAGCTGGCAACCCTAAACTCAGCAGTTTCACAATAGAGTCTCCCTTTGTTGAAGAACAGTGACTTTCAGGATGGCAGCTGAGAATACTGGGAAACTTGGCCTGCAGTGCTATGCTTACTGCCTAAGAGTATGGATGTCAGATACCCAGTGGGAGACTGGGGAGGTGGGGACTGAGAGAGCAGCATTGGCAATGGTGTGAAAGCAGGCCTCCCTAGGAATTGCCCAGAAGCTCTATGGTTTTACTTCAGAGCTTCCAGCAATTCCTAGAGAGGACTGGCATCCCTTCTGGGTTTTTCCTGGAAATGATGTCACACCATTGTTGACAGCTATTCTTAAAGCTTTTATTTTCTCCTACCAGCTGCGGTAGGAACCCGGGTTGGAAAATCCCCTTGCCCCCAAGCCTAAGGGCTAAGAATAAGGCCTGTTGAGTATAGTGGTGCATACGTCTAAGTCAACACGCATTGGATTGCATTGCAAATGTTCTCCCATGCTAATTTTTTTTCCTGTTGCAGAGAAACAGACATGTCTATTTGATACAGAAAGGGTATTGTTGGCAAGGGATGGCATCCATCGCACTGGAGGATGCACAGAAGAAAAAGAGGGTGATGATGATGGGAAAGTGCCATCAGGGCATATTTAACATATAAGTAGCTGCTTCCTAATTGCAGAGGAGGTCATGTATCCAAATATTTGTTCAGGACAAAAAGAAATACTACTTGACACAGAGAGTGATTAAAATGTGGAATTCGCTGCCAGAGGATGTCATGATGGCCACAGGCATAGACAGCTTTAAAAGCAGATTAGATAGATTCACGGAGGGTAGGTCTTAACAATGGCTACTAGCCATGGTGACTGAGGGGAAACTCCACATTCCAAGGCCCTAAGGCCCTTTCTGCACTGGAAGTTTGCTCTGGAGAATCTGAGGAGTCGAGCCTTAAGGGCTGACTTCACAGTTGCACACATTCCCTCTCCACTGGTTTTTTTCCCTCTTCCCGTTTATATATTTGTGTATTCTGTATGCATTTTGCATTCTGCAAAGAAATCCGCGTGTTTTGAGCTAATGGGCTGCTGATGAAGAGAAAGGCAAACATCTTTCAAAAATTTTAACTGCAGACCCAACCTCTCCCTCCCTCCCCGATTCTGCAAAAAGAAAGGGAAGGGAGGGGAAAATCCAGGTCCACACATGCTAGACTGACACATTGGGGAGCAGGGAATCCCCTAATCCTTTATATTTACTGATTCCTTCTTATGCTATCTGTGGCTGTTTTAAAGCTTGCCCAAATGGGAGGACACATTCTTTGGAGAAGGAGGGAAAGAAAACAGAATGGGGAGGGAGTGTCAACTTAAAGAGAGAGAGGCGGAAATGGGTGGGCGGCACTTAAATACTGGCAGAAATTCAACTTCAGAAAGGATTAGTGATTCAAAAGTGGATGAGAACAAAGCATCATAGCAAAAGGAGTTTTGGTAACTGTAGGGCAACAGTGTGCTGGGAACAGTCAATGCAAATTCCTATAAAACAATGCAGAAAAAAGGGGGGAAAACCCAACACCAAGCAGAAACCAAGGCAAATCAGAGGGACAGCCTCGGCCTCTATGTTCTGCTGTTTGGCCATCCAGATGAACTGGTAGGCTACTGTATGAAACAGGGTGCTGGGCTAGATAGGTCTGGGCTAGATAGGTCTGATCCAGCAGGGATTCAAGACAAGATGTAGAGCAACAAGGCTATGTACCTGCGAGTTGTGGAAATCTTGCAAGAAGTGCTGGACTAAGAGGACACTAGTCTGATCTAAGAAGGTAATTTTGACTGCTTTTAAGCATGAGGTCTGGAGTACGTCCTCTTGCTTCATAAATAGTTGTCCCTAAAATAAAAAAATATCCATTGTCACCTTTTTCCTCAAGGTAAAAAATGGTGGGAAGAGTTGTCAAGTCACAGCCGATTCATGGAAAACCCGTAGAGTTTTCAAGGCAAGAGACGTGCAGAGGTGGTTCTGCCATTGCCTGCCTCTGTGTAGAGACTGTGGCCTTCCTTGGTGGTCTCCCATCCAAATACTAACCAGGGATAACCCTGCTAAGTTTGGTGTAGTGGTTAAGTGCGCGGACTCTAATCTGGGAGAACCGGGTTTGATTCCCCACTGCTCCACTTGCACCTGCTGGATGGCCTTGGGCAAGCCATAGCTCTGTACCAAGCTGTTCTCTCAAGGACAGTTGTCTCAGAGCTCTCTCAGCCCCACCTACCTCCCAGGGTGTCTGTTATGGGGAGAGGAAGGGAAAGGAGTTTGTAAGCCACTCTGAGACTCCAAGTGAGTGAAGGGTGGGATATAAATCCAATTTATTTATTTATTTTGAGATTTATATCCCGCCCTCCCCGCCATACGGCGGCTCTTCTTCTCCTTCAATCTCTTATTCTCCTTCCTCACAGGGCGTCTGTTGTGGGGAGGGGAAGGGAAAGGAGTTTGTAAGCCGCTCTGAGACTCTGCTTGCACTGGCGGCAAAAAAGATAAGACTAAGTCTAGGATTTACCGCAAGTTACTGAAGGGCTTATCCCATTTTGGTGTATAATGTCTGTTGTATTTTGTTTTATCTGTTTTATTTTGTTTTGTTTTGTTATGGCCAATGGCCAAGACAATAAACTTGACTTGACTGATTGAAGTGAGTGAAGGGTGGGATATAAGTTCAATCTCTTCTTCTTCTTCTTCTTCTTCTTGTTTCCGATATCTGATGTGATTAGGATAGCCTGGACCACCCCGGTCACAGCAAGAGGCAAAATACCCCTCCACAAAAGTGCGAGTTTAACATCACTTTCCGGAACACAGTTTTTAACCAGAGGAAAAGACATACTGTCTCTGATCAAGGTTGGGTTTATTTCAGGGAGTGGGACGAAGAAGCCAGATTGGGAAGGGGTGTGTGTCCGTGCCAAGATGGGAGTTCCTCGTCTGAGGCTCCTCAGGGACTTATAAATCCAGCTCTGCTACAGGAAGGCAGGATGTCTTGTACTTCACTTGCTGCCAAAACCTAATTTGAACTCAAATTAGATGGGCATTACTAATGTATACAGTAACTCAAATTGATTAGCCAACTATTCAGAGGGGTTTGGCTCTCATTCGGTGGCTTCTCCTTCTTCCGCGGCAGGGACAGGAGGACACAGAACATTGCATCAAGTGGGCCTCCTCGGGCGGGGAGGAAAAGGAATCCTCAAGTTTGTTTTTAAAGGTCAAGATTACAACCATGATGGGAAGGCCGAATTCTTGAATGCCGAATTCTTGAATGCTGAATTCTTGAATGCCGAATTCTTTGGAGCAAGGGCTGTGAATCCATGCTTGCCATTTCCTGTTACAGTTTGATGCGGTATTTGCTGCGATTTTGAAAATGGAGATGCATTCTGGAACCAGTGTTAGGCATGTGTCAAGGAGGTACCATTGTCTGTGACTCACGGCTAGGGTTGCCCTTCCCCTTAAGCATAAGGAGCAGTTTGGAGGGTCAAGTATCATCGGCTGCATGGAATGCTTTTCTAGCTGGGGTGAGGGTTACCAACTCTGAGTCGCCAATTTCACCAGCAGGGCCAGAACTCCAGAAGCCCTCTCGCTGTTGCCCCCCAACTACCAAGACTACAGAGCATCACTGCCCCAGACAGAGTGTTCCATCTATACCTTGTGGCTAAGAGCCACTGATGGACCTCTGCTCCATATGTTCATCCAATCCCCTCGTGAAGCTGTCTATGCTTGTAGCTACCACCACTTCCTGTGGCAGTGAATTCCACGTGTCAATGACTCCTTGCTCTCTGGAACAGCAGAGAAGAAATCCTTGACCCTTTTCTATAGTACAGCCATTTGGGTATTTGCATACAGCCCCCTTTTCTATCCTTCAGCCAGTTTGGTTTAGTGGTTAAGTGCACAGACTCTAATCTGGGAGAATCAGGTTTGATTCCCCACTCTTCCACTTGCACCTGCTGGATGACCTTGGGCAAGCCATAGTTCTGTCAGAGCTGTTCTTGAAAAAGAGCAGTTTCTGTCAGAGCTCTCTCAGCCCCACCTACCTCCCAGGGTGTCTGTTGTGGGGAGGGGGAGGAGTTTGTAAGCCGCTCCAAGACTCCTTTGGGTAGTGAAGGGTAGGGTATAAATCCAATCTCTTCTTCTTCTTCTTCTTCTTCCCTCCTCATAGGATTTGTTTCCCAGACTCCTGCCTATCTCTGTTGCCCTCCTCCAAACCCATTCCTCATGGAAATGACCACGTGAACATCTGCCTCCTTTGCAGGAGACACATCAGGAAGCTGACATGTCCTCCAGCTTTTCCTTCCAGCAGGCGAGTCGCCCTGAGCTCCACTCACGCAGTAGAGATAAATTTGCATAAATCATGGTGATTTGCATAATTTGTTTCGAGGACCAATTCTGCGAACACTCCGGCTCCGAGTCTCTCATCGGCTTTGCGAGAGGGTGGCTTGCCGCTGCCCACTCGTCTGTGGAAAAGCTTGTTTGCTTCAGCACCGATTCCAGCGCAGGAGGGAACAAATCCACCTGCCCGATTTCGCCCCGGGCTCTCCTCTGCAGCCAGAGGTCTCCCCCTCTCTCTTGTCTCACTGTTCAAAGGCATCCATCTAGACAAAAGCTCCCTATGAGATCTGACTGGCAGCTGCTTGCCTACTTCCCCGTCACTGCTCAGAAGTAACCAGGTCAAATCAGTCTCGCTTGCACAGGTAAAGGCTCGGCAAGATGTCCCTAAAGCACCAAGCGGCACTCGGGATTTACAAAAGACGGGGCCGCTTCAATTCTTCCCTGCTTTATATTGGTCACTGGGCCAAGGGAAGGAAGTCATACCTTTAGGAAGCCATGCAATGAGCCCAGCCATAAGCAGCACTCAACCATCCAGGGGCTGGTTGGGGTGCTCAGCGTGGGGCTGCTGATCCCAGCCACACATGTGGTGTTTAGCTCAGCTCTAAAGGTTGATGCAGGATGGAGCCTGTGCAACATGGCCAGTTTCCTCTAAGCTGAGTTAGTGTGAGCTAGCTCACAGTTTTTTAGTCTCCGGCTCACCCATTTTTGTCTTAGCTCAGGAAGGAGGGCTCCGGAGCAAATTAATTGATGCAGTAGCCAAATCGCTTGCTCACAACTTTAATGCCAGTAGCTCACAAAGTAGAACTTTTCCTCACAGGACTCTGCAGCTTAGAGGGAGCATTGACTGTGGCTGAGTTCAGACTGGCAGTTTGGCCCAATATAGGCATGTTTCTCGAGCGGATTAAGTGGGCTGGTTCACACAGCCACAGCTGTCTGGCGTTCCTGTGCCATACTCACCCCGTCCTGAAGCATTTTGATCCCGCTTTTTAAAAGTACCAGGTGAAAGCTGGGGCAAGCCATTTGGGTGCACGTTGATCCCGCTTCCGGGAAGTGTGGACACAAATAAGCTGCAATCAAGCAGCGCCGGTAATGTGAACTCGCTGATTTGGCAGGGATGTGCATAACCGCCCATGTGGACTGTGCGCTTGAGCGCACAACCGCCCCCAGCTTGCGGAGTTAAAGCTCCCAGCCCACAGCCTCCTGGGAGACAGTCCGGCAAAATGGCAGCCGTGTGAGGAGCGTCCTGGAAAAGGGCGGGGTAAGGGCGGATGCCACAAGATCCTGCCCTGATTGCTGCTGTGCCCACACGCCTACGTGCAGGTCGGCAAAGTGGGCCAAACCCGTGTGCAACCGCGCCACTGGCAGGGGCCGCCCCATAGAGCGACTGCTCCATTCCACCTCCTCCCCAGTATGATGTCGCATTAGTCGGTGGAGTGTGACAGGTGGGGGGTGCTTGTTCAGTGATACCTGGGCCCGTCCAACTGGATGTATGGCTCAGAGGTGACATCCTTCCGCCATGCCCTTTCCCCATCCTGGATACTGATGTGACTCGGGCTTTCTAGTCTTGAAGTGACTCGGCAAAAACTGACGCTTTACTGGAACAACCGCTCTTGAGGTCTTTCCAGGAAAGGAATGGTCTGTTTGAAAGTTGCCGCAGACATTAAGGGTCAGATTACATGTAATGGCAACAATGTCTTTAGATGTGCAGAGTGGCTGCTGGTGGTGGTGGTGGGGGGGAAGAGTTCTCTTCAAAGCGGAAAAGGGACATGAGGACAAGGGGGACCCAGCAACTCCCACCCTCCTGCAGTTTCTCCCCCAAGGTCATCTTCCTCCTGCGGTTCTGATGCTGGAAGTTGAGCAGCGGAAAAGTGCGGGAAGGCTGTGATCACACACGCTGGACAATCCACTTCCAACACACTTTCCAACTGGATTCGAGGCTGGCTCTGCATCTGGCATTCGCTCCACATTTTCTCAACACTGAGGGTACCATAAAACTCGATGCTCCAAGAAAGTGAAAGGGGCCTGCCACGTAGAAAGGTACCATAAAACCTGATGCTCAAAGAAAGCAAAAGCAGCATGCAGTGTAGATGGTGCCATAAAATCCGATGACCGAAGAGAGTGAACGCAGAATGCAATGCAGATGGGAATTTCTGTTCCAACGCGGGTTTGCTAAAACAATGAAGGGGAAAGCCAATGCAGAATCGCCCTTAATGTGTGAACTGGCAAAATCCAGTTGGAAAGTGGATTGAGAGTGGATTTTTTAGTGATCACGGCCGAAGGTAGGAAAAGGAAGGTGTCTTTGCATCCCTGTTTGTCGCTTAAGTGCTTATCCCAAGCCATGTTTGCACAGACCTGGGTTTGCGTTGACTCAAGACACAAAGAATTTATCCCAGCGGGCCCCAACGTTTTCCAGCCTGTGGCCACCTTTACAATTCCGACACAGGGCGGGGGGGCCCATCTCTTTCACAGGCTTGCTTGTGATCTGCAGAGCCAATCAGGAGCCCCGCTGGGCAAAAGCTCCACCTAAGCCCCACCTGCTTTCTAAAAGCACTCGGTGGGCACCAGGGAAGGCGCTGGGAAACCCCATGGCGCCCACAGGCACCACGCTGGGGACTTCTGATTTATTCACACCGCTCTCTCTTTCTACCTGGCAAGCTGTTTCTTTGGCTAAATCAGACAGGATGTGACATCACAAGGTATAGATAGGAACTCTCAGTCTGGGGCAAGGGATGCTCTGTATTCTTGGTGCTTGGGGTGGGTGGGGGGCAACAGTGGGAGGGCTTCTGGAGTTCTGGCCCCACTGCTGGACCTCCTGAGGGCACCTGGTGTTTTTGGCACTGTGTGACACAGAGTGTTGGACTGGATGGGCCACTGGCCTGATCCAGCATTGGCTTCTTGTAATGTTCTTGTGTTCTGATCTTTGTATCCCCCATGTGCCTGCCCCAGCTCCTGTCAACAGATTTGCTCTGGGAGTTCCATGCACAGGACCTTAATTCCCAGGTACGCATGGGCCTGATTCGGATCAGGACCACAACACGCAAGGAGAGGTGGCTTAAATCCCCCCCCCCCCGGTACCATTCCCCTGACCTGAAATATCTCCAGGGAAATTCCTGGATATTTTGAGTGCTGGAGCATGGAGAGGCCGGGGTTTGGGGAAGGGAGGGGAGGGACCTCTTCAGGGTCCAGTGCCATAGAGTCCCCCCTCCAGAGCAGCCATTTTATCCAGGGGAACTGATCTCTGTTGCCTTGGAATTCTGGGAGATCTCCAGGCCCCACATGGAAGTTGTCAACCCCACACAACAATGAAGGACTGTCTGGGTTAGCAGAGTGCTTAAGACACATCATGCAGCAGAGTCTGTGTGTGTGTGTGTGTTGCTGTTGTTTCTTTGAAAGGGGGACTCTATGGCATTGTACCCCACTGAGCTCCCTCCTCAAACCCTGCCCTCCCCAGGCTCCACCCCCAAGTCTCCAGGATTTTCCCAGCCCAGAGTTGGCAACTCTGGACAAGTGGCATATGCAGTGGAAGGAAGGAAGGAAGGAAGGAAGGAAGGAAGGAAGGAAGGAAGGAAGGAAGGAGACTATGACCATGGCATAGCATCTGCTTGGCACACAGATGGTCCCAAGTTCTGTTCCTGCACCTCCATTAATGATCAGGTTGTAGGCAATGGGAAAGACCTCGGCCTGAAACCCTGGAGAGCCGCTGCCAGTCTGAATAGACAATACTGACTTGGATAGACTGATGGTCTGATTCAGTAGAAGGAAGGAAGGAAGGAAGGAAGGAAGGAAGGAAGGAAGGAAGGAAGGAAGGAAGGAAGGAAGGAAAGCACTGGCCTTCTTCCCCATCCCCCAGTCTGCAGTATCAGTTGCCTCTATAGCCTAATCTCGTCAGATCTCGGAAGCTAAACTGGGTCGGCCCTGGCCAGTACTTGGACGGGAGACTGCCAAGGAAGGCCAGGGTCGCTACGCAGAGGCAGGCAATGGCAAACCACCTCTGTCTGTCTCTAGCCTTAAACACCCTACGGGGTCGCTATAAGTCGGCTGTGACTTCACGGAACTTTCTACCCCCCTGTGCCAGAGCAAAATGAAGTGCCAGTGAACACAAACAAAAGTTTTGCACACGCCCCTTGTCTCTAGATGGGCTCTGAGACAGCTTCTGATATTCATGTAGCAGAGTTCCTTCTCCTCGGCCTTCCACCTGGGGATCTCCGGCTGGACCTTCCACAGCTCTTCGGCCTGGCATTCTCGGCTCTCCGGTGTGGCCCTGGAGCCAACCTCTTGGGGTGAGCCTGTGATTCATCGTTATTTTTAGCCGTAGCTTTCCATTTCTCAAATTCCCTGCATAGCAGCGATCCTGGGTGCAAGACGCTTATCTGCAATGCCTGGTGACGCATGGGCGGCTTTGGCGACGTGTATGCGGCAAACCTTTGACAAGGCTGAAGTGTGTTGTGAAATGATGGGCTTATGGTGGCTCACGGATGACACGGGTCCTTGGCTGTCCTACTGTGACACTTGAAAGCATGTCCCTCTTCTTTCCTCTGTAAACAGGGCTCAGAAAAAATATGCCAAGGCCCGTCATATTTTAGACCATTTATTCCCCCATTCCACCTGGCTTTTTCCATCCTGGACTCAATGGTCAGAGTCAACCAGCTCTGACATTTTGACAGCTCAGCAGTGCAGCGGAGCAGCCCTCCGGTTCCTTGATGAGTCACAGAAGTTAGGAGGAGAGATCTGACTAGGACAGCTGCTCTGTCCCTGGCATATCCAGTTAGATGACGCATCCTTGAACAGTCGCTGTGGAAAGTGCCATCAAGTCACGGCAGAGGTATGGCGACTTTGTAAAATTTTCAAGGCAAGAGACGTTCGGAGGTGTTTTGCCGTTGCCTGCCTCTGCGTAGCGACTCTGGGATTCCGCGGTGGTCTCCCATGCAAGTACTAACCAAGGCTAGGGTTGCTAGGTCCCCCCCCCCGGCCACTGGGATGGGGGGGGGGGAATAGGGTTGCCAGATCCAGGTTGGGAAACTCCTGGAAATTTGGGGATGGAGCCTGGGGAGGCCAGGGACCTCAGTGAAGTACAATGCCATAGAGTCCACCTTCCAAAGCATCCATTTTCTCCAGGGGAACTGGTCTTCGTGGTCTGCAAATGAGCTGAAATTCCTGGAGGCTGGGATCCCAGTGGCTTGACTTTTGCAGATGGAAGGAAGGAAGGAAGGAAGGAAGGAAGGAAGGAAGGAAGGAAGGAAGGAAGGAAGGAAGGAAGGAAGGAAGGAAGGGCTTCTAGAGTCCTGGCCTCATTGCTGGACCTCCTGAGGGCACCTGATATTTTTGGCCACTGTGTGACAGAGTGTGGGACTGAATGGGCCACTGGCCTGATCCAACACTGGCTTCTTATGTTCTCATGAAATGGCTTCCCAGGGCTTCGAGGCCAACGATCAGGAAAGACAAACTATGGGAATTAGAGGCCGAATTTGCCACTGGACTACAGTTGCCAACCTCCAGGTGGTGGCTCGAGATCGCTAAGTGACAGAGATCAGTTCCCCTGGAGACAACGGCAGCTTTGGAAGGTGGATTCTATGGCATTATACCCCACTGAAGTCCCGCCCCTTGCAAAAACCCACTTTCCTCAGACTCCACCCCCCCCAAATCTCCAGGTATTTCCTGAGCCAGAGCTGGCATGCCTTTCACTGGACTGGGCAGAAGAGGACTGTTAGCGCCAAGTACAGATGCCATGTTTGAAGCCCAGCAAAGTCTGCCCTTGTGTCACAACTGACTCATGGCGATCCCAGGAGTGCAGGGTTTTTAAGGCCAGAGATCAGCCGAGGTGGTTTGTCCTTGCCTGCCTCTGTAGACTCTTCCTTGGTGGTCTCCCACCACCCACGGGTCCTGCTTGGCTTCCAAGCTCTGGCAAGATTGGGCTAGTCTGGGCTATTTACATGTCACAGATCTATCCCTGTATTCTACCGTTCCTCAAAGGAGCTCAAGGCACTGCACAGGAGTCAGCCGTATATGGCCAGGGACCTATCTACCTAAGGGACCGCCTTTCCCCGTATGTACCCCAGTGAGCACTATGATCGAGTTCCCAGAACCGCCTGGTTCTTCCAGGGCCTAAAGAGGCCAGGTTGGCTACAACGAGGGCCAGGGCCTTTTCAGTGGCAGCCCCTCACTGGTGGAACAAGCTCCCAGAGACCATCAGAGCCCTGCGGGACCTTTTACAGTTCCACCGGGCCTGTTAAACAGAGCTCTTCTGCCAGGCTCTCAAGTAGGGTGCCGCCTCGACCCTATGACCACCAAAACGTAGCAACCAGGACCAACGCCACCACCAATGGAGGCTCATAGGTATGAGGAAGCCTTTTGACACCACTCAGCTGACAGGGATGTTGAAGATTGCCATCTTTTATTGCATTTTATGTCTATATAGTATGTTTTTATATTGTTTGATAGTTCTGTTGGAATTTTGTTGTATATTTATTGTGCTGTTAGCTGCCCTGAGCCTGCCGAATGGTGGGGAGAGTGGGATAGAGATCCAAATATAAATAAATAAATAAATAAATCCCTCCCTCCATTCTGATATACAAAAATGACAACCCTGTGGGGAAGGTTAGACTGAAAGCAACTGGCTCAACTTCACCCAGCATGCTTAACAAATCTACCTCAACTTTCAGCCCTACCTTCGGACCAGGACTTGGGGGGAGGGCGAGTCTGCACAGACAAATGGTGGGAACGAACAGAGTTAAGCTGACTTTCTGGGTGTTTGCGCTGTTGATTCCAACCCTGCTCCGCCCCCTGCTTTTTAGGATATCGAAACCGATCCTCGGAGAACCGAAAGATGGGACAGCCCATCATGTGCTGTTTGGCCCTCAGTCAGCCCAGATTCTTCCCTGCAGTTCAGGGGGCTCGGTAACCCTTGTTTCCAAAAAAGATTCCTTTGGAAATCCATTTCCTCTTCTTCGATCAGATCCAATAGCACAAACCCTGCTTCTGAAAGGACATTTGAAAACTGCTTTGCTTTGCCAGTCTCCGAGACACCGAGTGACATGGTTTTCATTCAGCTTTCTCGAGGCTATTGTTCTGGGACTATTACGTCTCCACAAGCCCTAATTTTGCCCTCGCCAGGTGGGGAAGCACCTCGACGCGGCCGTTTGAAGCGCATGACGGGGAACGCCCCACCGTTGCCTACCACGTCTCACTAGACCATAGAGCCAGGCCCTGCGTGCCTCCGTATACTTCTGTGTCGGCCAAATCCGTCCAGGTGGACACACCAGAGGTATTTTTAGACAAAGACCTGAGAAATCATTTGTTCGGAACATTCTTGCAAACTGATGTGAGCGCCAGGCAGTCCATTAATTACATCAGTGGATGGCTATTAGAAAACGGCACCGCAAGAACGGTGCGTAGGTGGGGTTGATTAGACAGACCTGAATCAAAGGAGGTGCATTTTCTCCCTCCCTGCTGATTGCTACACTTTTGCAGAGTGGAGAGGAAAGCTTTTCCTGAGCACAGACGGGAGGAGTCCATTCAAAAATAACATGCCAAAGAGTGCTGCTGCTTGTCTCTCCAGCATAGTCAGAGCACTTCTGGTGTACATGTATATATATATGTGTGTGTGTGTGTATATACACACACACAGATACTTTCATGTACACATTGCTAGGCAACAAACATAGCCACAGGAAGAACTGTCAGATTGGGCACGACACTCTGAAATACACAGGAGCGGTTCAGGCTGACAGTCTCTCTTACACAAACCCAAGTCTTCAGCCACGGCTGGATCCAGGAAACTTCAATTATGGAAGATACCGTCTTCGAATATTTCGCTGGTTCGAGGCGAACATCCCCATTCGGATTCCGTTTCTGGTGAGAAACGAAACTGGTGGCTTATATTTATTTATTATTTATTGATTTGATTCCATTTCTATCTTGCCCCGTCCTGCAAGCAGGCTCAGGGCGGCTCACAACATTTAACATGCAACAATAAAAATCAAAATAAAAACTATGAACGTAACCCTTAAACGATGGCGATCAGACTGTGTCACGACTATTTACAATGTTGCCCTGGTGTTGGAAAATCAAACGCAGAAAGGGCGAGACCCAGTGTTCCCACTCAGCTGAGTTAGTGTGAGCTAGCTCACAGTTTTTTAGCCTCCGGCTCACAGGTTTTTGTCTTTGCTCAGGAAGGAGGGCTCCAGAGCAGACTAATTCATGCAGTAGCCAAATTGCTCACTCACAACTTTAATGCCAGTAGGTCACAAAGTAGAATTTTTGCTCACAAGACTCCACAGAGGGAGCATTGGTATCGGCCAAAGAAACATGTATTCCATGCCTAAGCAAAGCTCCGAGACCCCTTTCCCTTCCCCTAGGCTGGGTTTTCTTGTCATGTGTGTGCAGAGGAGAAATGAGGCGAAATACCTGCAGTGGAGAAAGAACTGAAGCTCAACCCAGAAGTTCCCGACTTTCCCACCTGCTAAACAAATAAAATAAACAAACAAAACTTTTTGGAAGAGTTATTATGAAAGAAGGGCACTGAAATGTCACCGTATATTAATTTCACAAACAAACAGAAATACACCCTCGGTTGCATTCGGGGCTCTCCATGTTGCCATTCTGGCAGAGCTGGCGTCGAAATGTGAAGGTCTGCATACCCGGCACAAAATCTGACCTGCTGAGAAAGTCTAGATTCCTTTCAAAGGAGCAGTCTTCCAGTGTCTGAAAACAAGTGGGGAACCTGTGATAAAGTCTCATAAACTGGATCCCAACAGAAGAGGGTATCGCTTTCTAATTAGGTCAAGACTGACTGCAAACCTACAGAATTAGTTCAGTACAAGTGGGGAGCCAGAAGGACTGACTGGGGAGGGGAAATCCTGTTCCCCCTTCTTCTTTTTTGGAGCTACCCCCATTTTGGCTCCACCCACTTGCCCTGCCATACCAACTCCACCTGCCCTCCTCCCTCTCCACATCTACCCTGCCCAGTGGGCTCCCCTCTCCCACATGTAAGAGAAGAAGAAGAAGAAGAGATTGGATTTATACCCCGCCCTCCACTCCCCAAGGGAGTCTCAGAGCGGCTTACAAACTCCTTTCCCTTCCCCTCCCTACAACAGACACCCTGTGAGATTAGAGTCCGCGCACTTAACCACTACACCAAACTGGCTCTCACTCTGTAAGCCATGTCCCCCCATCCACCCACTGGGGCTTCCTTCTCCCCATCTCACCCCATCCATCCACTCTAGCTTTCGTCCCCACTCTTGCTTGTCCATTTGCTTGCTTCCCCACTGCAGCGTTGGGGGGGGGGGGGGGAGAAGAAGAAGAAGAGATTGGATTTATACTCTGCCCTCCACTCCCCAAGGGAGTCTCAGAGCGTCTTACAAACTCCTTTTCCCTTCCCCACAACAGACACCCTGTGAGGTAGGTGGGGCTGAGAGAGCTCTTTCCCAAGCTGTCCTTGAGAGAACAGCTGGTACAGAGCTATGGCTTGCCCAAGGTCATCCAGCCAGGTGCAAGTGGAGGAGTGGGGAATCAAACCCGGTTCTCCCAGATTAGAGTCCGCGCACCAGAAGAAGCATAAGGATGGGGGGAGGCAAGCCAAAGCAAGCTTCCCCCCTCTGCTGCTCCAGGTGTCTACTGCCACCATGTTCTTGTCCAGGATTTTGGATCGTTACGGCAACCAAAATGCTACCTATACTCAGGTGCATTTGTTTTTGGGGTACGTTTGCACATGGACAGATATCATTATGAAAGTTCGGAGGGCTGGTCTCATTTTTATCAAAACCTTTTTTTTCTGGAGACATGTGGGGAAGGGGGTGTTCCCTTGAAATGGTAGGACCCTAAATTGCAGTCATGGCTGGTATCGTCATTTTGATATTTGGGGACCAGGTTCTGAGCAGGATTAGGGTCATCCCCATACAAGAGAAGGTGGCTTGCCTAATGAAAGCCTCAGGTTCAGTCACTGGCATCACAGGCAGCAGATTTTGGGGAAGATCATTTCAGGCGGGTAGGTGTGTCGGTCTGCTGTAGATGAGAAAGATTCGAGTCCAGCAGCACCTTGCTCGAAAGCCAGTTGAATCCAACTCTAGGGGGCAGTGCTCATCTCTGTAGACTTTTCTGTGGTCGTGTGGCCGGCATGACTAAACGCCAAGGCGCAGGGAACGCTGTTACCTTCCCACCGAAGCGGTACCTATTTATCTACTTGCAATTTCTTGCTTTCAAACTGAATTTTTAGGGTGTGAGCTTTTGAGAGTAAAAGCTCCCTTTGTCAGATACAAGAAGGAACGGAAAACCCTGAGCCTTAAGCGACCTCTGACTCTCCGACCTCTTAACCTGGAAATCTTGGTGGGCAGCCGCGTTGGTCTGAAGCAGTAGAACAAAGTTTGAGTCCAGTGGCACCTTTAAGCCCAACAGAGTTTTATTCACGGTATAAGCTTTCGTGTGCAAGTACACTTCTTCAGATACAGTGAAACAGATTTTCCTCAACCATTACATATAGAAAGAGGGAGGGGGAAGGGAGGAGGGTTAGTTGCCAGGGAGGGCCAATTAGAGTCAAGACAGAGACAGAAAACAAAATTGAAAATTACCAGTCCATGCTTATAGGTAGAGCATGAAATCTTGTTAGTCTTTAAGGTCCTACTGAACTGGAATCTCAGGTTTTGGGAACGAGCCTTCTCTGGCCTGAGACTCTGGAAATTCACCTCCAGTTAAGAGTACGTGATGCTAAACCAGAAGGACCAGGGGTCTGACTCAGCCTAAATAAAATAAATAAGGTCACCTCAGTGCTAGGAGGAAGAGTCATGTCTCAGTGGCAGGGCACCTGCTCTGCACACAGAAAGTTCAAAGTCCAATCCCTAGCATCTCCAGTTAAGAGCATTGCAAGATTTGGTAATGGCTCTGCTCTGGGCCTGAAAGAACCACCGCGCATCAAAGCAGATGATACTGAACTAGGCGGTCCAAAAGTCTGATTCAGTATATGGCAGCTTCATATGTGCATACATCTCCTGGCAACATTAATTCAAGAAGGTGTGTGATGTAACATCCCATTCAGCATTCCCCCATTTCCCTGGCAGGTGACAGCTAACGGCTAATGGAGCTGGTGCAGGGAAACACTTGAGCATGACGCGACATTATGTCATGCGTCTGCTTGAACGAAACATTACTGGGACACATGCACTGGTGGCAGCCGCACGTTGAAGTTAATGTACGTCTTGGTCCCAGCAGCTGTTCAGACAAGGCCCCCTAACACTTAGTTGAAAGGACTCCTAAATTACCGCAGTTCTTGTGCGCCCTCTAAAGGCCAAATGGGCAAACTTCTCCCAAACCATCTCACCAACGTGGAAACAAAATGGCAGCGCCCATTGCCTTAACTTTTTCAGCCTGCGAGGTGGGACTTTTAATTCATTGAGAAAGTGACTGTTTATTAAGAAAGTGATAACACAGACAATTTTGACTTCTTTTATAATTTTAAAGGCATTTATAATTCTTTAAACGTCTTGATGTTTTTTTTAATGCATTCTTTATTTGCTTTATAGCCAGTTTGGTGTAGTGCCAGTTTGGTGTAGTGGTTAAGTGCACGGACTCTAATCTGGGAGAACCGGGTTTGATTCCCCACTCCTCCACTTGCACCTGGCTGGATGACCTTGGGCAAGCCATAGCTCTGTGCCAGCTGTTCCCTCAAGGACAGCTTGGGAAAGAGTTCTCTCAGCCCCACCTACCTCACAGGGTGTCTGTTGTGGGGAGGGGAGGGGAAGGGAAAAGGAGTCTGTAAGCCGCTCTGAGACTCCCTTGGGGAGTGGAGGGCGGGGTATAAATCCAATCTCTTCTTCTTCTTCTTCTTCTTCTTGCTTACATTTTTTTTATAGTCTGCCTTTTTCATTGGGACTCAAGGCAGATTACGCAGAGTGAGTCAGTACAATGAACAAAATGGGACATTCGATCCCCAGTGCATTAGGATGTTAGACGTCTGGATCCAACCAGAAAGAATTGAAGGATGGTATGAGTATTCACCTGACACATTAAGTGATACAGAAATGACATAAAAAGGATCTTACTTGGAATCATAGAGTTGGAAGGTACCTCCAGGGTCATCTAGTCCAGGGGTGGCCAACCTGTGGCTCGGGAGCCACATGCGGCTCTTTCACACATATCGTGCGGCTCCTGGCAGGGCGGCAGGGGAAGCAAAGGGGAGGCATGCTTTTTCTCCCTTCCTTCCTTCCTTCCTTCCCTCCTCCCTCCCCCCTCCCATCTATTTGCTTTCCTAGTTTCTCTCTCTCTCTCTCTTTCTTTCCACTTCTTTAATTCTTTCTTTCCATCTCTCTTTTTCTCTCTCTCAATATCATTAGCAAACAAGTAATATCATTATCAATAACCGGTTTTCCTCGTTTGTTTTTATTTTTGGCAGTCCCATTTAACGTTAATAAAAAGCAAATTTGCATATTTTTAAAAATAAAAACGTGTGTGTGATATTTGTTCCTGTCTTGCGGCTCTCAGACATCTCTATGTGGCTCTTACGTTTATTCTATGTGGCTCTTACGTTAAGCAAGGTTGGCCACCCCTGATCTAGTCCAACCCCCTACACAATGCAGGAAATTCACAAATACCTCCTCCCTGCCTTTAGTGATCCCTGCTCTATGCCCAAAAGAGGTTAAAAAACCCCTCCAGGATCCCCAGTCAAATTGGCCTGGAGAACAATTGCCTTCCTGACCTCAAAGTGGCAATCGGCATTTCCCTGGGCATGTAAGCAAGGGACACGAGAACTAAGCACTGATGCAACCCTTCCTACTCTCCCTTCTTGTGTTCTAAGTTCACAGAATCAGCATTGCTGCCAGATGGCCATCAAGCCTCTGCTTGAAAACCTCCAAAGAAGGAGAGCCCACCACCTCCCGAGATGGTTACGACAAGCTATACACACTCCCTAATCATTTATCCAAGCAAGTTTATAAAACCATTTTGTACAGTGCAATCCTGATACCTGTTCAGAAGAACCCTCTTGTATAGTTCAGTTTTGTGGAATGCCAGGAAGGTGGAAGCTTTCTTGACCTGCTTACCTTGGGGACCCTGATTGGATGACAAAGTGGTGCAAAAACATTTTAAATAAATAAATGCACATTAAGGCATATGTGCCGGCTGATGTACAGTTGGAAAACTGAGATGCAGGACAGTTTCAGAAAAGTAGAGTGCTGGTCTACAGTAGAACTAGATTCGAGTCCAGTAGCACCTCAGAGACCAACAAGATCTTTGGGGTGTAAGCTCTCGAGAGTCAAAGCTCGCTTCATCAGGTATGAGACATTATTCTTATGGTATATCCATCTATCCAGGGGGCTGATCAGATCTGTTCCTGCTCGGTTTCACCAATGCTCTTCACTGGACCTAAAGTTGGCATACTTGTCAAAGAAAGAGGAGGGGATCAAAAACATGGGCCCATCATAAAAACAAACCAGTGGGAACTTCCCATGGTGATGGTTTCACCACCTAGGACCTGTGGTTGAACAAAAGAAGAGCCCTGCTGAATCAGACCAGTGGTCCATTTCGTCCAGCATCTTGTCTCACACAGTGGACAACCAGTTCCTCTGGAGGGCCAACAACAGGGCATAGAGGTGGAGACCTTCCACTGGTAAGAACATAAGAGCCATGTTAGATCAGACCAGTGGTCCATCTTGTCTAGCATCCTTTTTCACACAATGGCCAGCCAGTTCCTCTGGATGGCCAACAAATACAGGTTGCTTACCTGTAATTGGAGATCTTCGAGTGGTCATCTGTGCATTCACACCTCTGGGATAATATGCGCCTGCGCCGATCCCGATCGGTAACTTCAAAGCCAACGGATTTTCGTGCCAACTCCCCGATCGCGCTCCGGCTCCACTGCGCACGACCGGGGAGGGGCACGAGGATCCCGCCAGTTCCTTCTGACCACTGCAAGCAGCCTCCAAGAAAGCACAAGGGAGACCGAAAGCAGAGGGGAAGGAGGGCGGGTGGTGTGAATGCACAGATGACCACTCGAAGATCTCCAATTACAGGTAAGCAACCTGTATATCTTCTTCGTGGTCTCTGTGCATCACACCTCTGGGAGAATAGCGAGCAATAAATACACCACATACCTGGAGGTGGGTGCTGAAGGTCTCACATCTGAGCTGTCTGCAGAACTGCACGGCCCACCGCCGATCGCTGATGGGTATGGACGTCCAAAGCGTAGTGCCTCACAAACGTGTGAGGAGACGTCCACGTAGCAGCATTGCAGATATCTCCCAGGAGGATGCCCTTGAGAAAAGATGTCGAGGCAGCCACTGCTCGAGTAGAGTGAGCCCGCAGGGATGCCGGTAATGGCCATTTGGCCAGGAGGTAGGCGAGTTTTATCATCTCAACAATCCATTTAGACAGTCTCTGAGACGACAGCTTCTGTCCCTGTCTGGGAAGGGCATGAGCGACAAAGAGAGCTGGAGACTTGCGAAAGGATTTAGTCCGATCCAAGTAAAATGACAGGGCCCTCTTAACGTCGAGGGAATGCAGGCAACATTGTGTCTGGTCCTTGGGTTCAGGATAAAACACCGGTAGGGTGATGTCCGCTTTAATGTGGAAGTCCGAAACTATCTTCGGCAAGAAAGTAATATCAGGAGTCAGGGTCACTGCGTCCTGATGAAAGGTAAGGTATGGCGGGTCACATCGAAGAGCCGACAGCTCACTCACCCATCAAACCGAAGTGAGAGCCACAGGAAACGCTACTTTCCACGAAAGAAGCTGCAGGCTACAAGAGGCCATAGGCTCAAATGGCTTGCCCATTAGCTTGTGCAGCACTAAAGGCAGGTCCCATGCTGGAACAGGTGTTTTAACTGTTGGGAAGAGACGGCACATTCCCTTTAGGAATTGCTTCGTAGTGGGATGAGAGAAAACGGAGTAGCCATCTATCGTCGGATGGTTAACCGAAACTGCTGAAAGGTAGACACGAAGGGATGCGTGGCACAATCCTCTGTCCTTACAAGACAAGAGGAACCCAAAGATGTCATTTAGTGTAGATGGAATGGAAGGTCGTCCTATTGAAGCAAGGAAAGACAGGAACTTATTCCATTTTGCCTCGTAGGAACGACGGGTAGATGGTTTACGGGCATTGAGGAGGACATTCGCTATGCGAGGGTCTATTTCGGAGGACGAATTAGCCAAGCTGTCAGCTTCAGTCTGGGTATGTCGTGATGCAGCACCAGACCCTTGTACATCCATAGGAGGTCTGGGTTCATTGGAAGGTGAGTGTACAACCCGTCGGAGAGACGAAGGAGGGTGGGGAACCACGGTTGCCTCGGCCACCAGGGTGTGATCAGGATTGCTAGTGGTTGTTCCGCAAGTAGCTTCTGTACTACCCTCAGTATTAGTGGAATTGGAGGGAACAGGTAAAGGTGTAATCCCGACCAGGAGAGGAGAAGACCGTCCCCCAGGGACGTCGGGTCTGTACCTGCCCTGGAGCAGAAGAGGGAACATTTCTTATTATCTCTGGAAGCAAAGACATCCACAGAAGGCTGACCCCAGAGGCTGAAGATTGGGGTCAAGTACCGCGGATTGAGCTCCCAATCGTGTAAGGATGAACCCCCTCTGCTCAAGAAGTCTGCTTGCGTGTTGAGCTGACCGGGAAGATGATTCGCTACCAGATAGATATCCAGCGATTGGCATTCCGTCCAGAGTTCTATTGCTAATCGGCAAAGACTGCGTGAAACTGTACCACCCTGTCTGTTGATGTAGTACATCGTGGTCGTGTTGTCCGCGAGGACAGCCACCGTCTTTCCCGACAGCAGGTGTTGGAAGGACCGGATTGCGTAGCGGACCGCTAGTAGCTCCAGAAAGTTGATGTGTAGCCTCCAGCTACTGATGGATCCCACTTGTCGCCTACGCACAGATCGCCTAGATGGGCTCCCCAGCCCCATAGGGATGCATCCGTGGTAATAGTGACTGACGGGGAAGGGCGGCGAAAGGGGGCGCCCGTCTGGAGATTCTGTGGCACCTGCCACCACTCCAGGGCTTGAACCACCGAGTCCGATAGGCAGAATCTCTTGGACAGAAGGTGTAGGCTTGGCCGGAACCGACGGAGGAACCACAGCTGCAAGGGTCTCATGCGTAACCGTGCGAAGGGAATGACCATGGTGGTTGCCACCATGAGCCCCAAGAGTTGCAGTATCTGACGAGCTGTCGCCTCCCGGTTCCTTCTCAGAATTTTGAGGAGGGAAACGATGTCCGAGGCCCTGCTGGGAGGTAGGAATGCCCTGCACTGTAGGGAGTCGAGAAGAGCTCCGATGAATTGCACCCGTCTGGAGGGGGTGAGCATGGACTTTTTTGTATTTATTGTCAACCCCAGAGTCTCCAGGGTGTGGAGTGTTAGGGAGACGTGGTCTTGCAGGTCTGATGCTGAGGGTGCGATCAGAAGCCAGTCGTCCAGGTAGGGGTATAGGTGGATGCCCTGCAGGCGGAGGTGGGCCGCTACTGTTGCCATTAGTTTTGTGAAGACACGGGGTGCCGTCGAGAGGCCGAATGGGAGTGCCTTGTACTGGAAGTGACGTGGACCGATCGCAAAGCGTAGAAAGGGTCTGTGGGAAGGATGAATGGTCACATGGAAGTATGCATCCTTCAGGTCCAGCGTCACCATCCAAGAACCCGCTTCCAGCAAAGGTAGAATGATCTGGAGGGTGGTCATTCGGAACCTTTTGTACGTTATGAACGTGTTGAGGTTCCGAAGATCCAGGATGGGTCGAAGGCCCCCGTCTCTCTTTGGCACTGTAAAGTAGCGGGAATAGAATCCCTGTTGGAAATGCTGGGTCGCTACTGGTTCTATTGCATCCTTGCTCAGTAGGGTCTCGACCTCGGATGTTAGGGTGTCGGATGGGGGAGTGACCACGAAGTAGTGTTCCATTGGTATCTCGAAGAATTCTATTCTGTACCCCTCGGAGATGACCGAGAGTGCCCATTTGTCTGAAGTGATGCGCTGCCATGCTGTCAGGAAGGGTGATAGATGGGTGGAGGTATCGGAGCGGGGGTGGGAGTCAAAAGCTCTGTTTGCTCGGTTTGGGGGGTTTCGCCTTAGATGCCGGAGCGGTTGGGAAGCGAGGCTTGTTATTGTAAGGCTTATGTTGGTAGGTAGATGGCGGCGACCTCTGCCATTGGGGTTCAGAGGGAGGCCTTTGTGGCTGTTTCTTGGACCACGATCTCTGCCATGTTCTCTGTTTTTGCTGCTTTGGTTGAGATACTCCCAGATTGCGGGAAGTCTTCATACTCTTATCAAGCTCGTGAAGCACTGTGTCCGTTGTTGAGCTGAAGAGACCGTCTCCTTCAAACGGAAGGTCTTCCACCAAGGTCTTGGTGTCCTGAGGAAGAGAGGTGGATCTCAACCAGGCATGGTGTCTGATGGACACTGCTGAAGTGAGCGTCTTGGAGGTTACTTCTGCCGAATGCTTAGAGGCCGAGAGTTGGAGCTTGGCCAAAGACATACCTTCCTTCTGGATCTTTCTGGCGTTGCGTAGCTTGTCCTCTGGGAGATGGGCGATGAGGGCAGTCATCTGCTCCCAGAGCGAATACTGGTACCTGCTCATGCAGGCGGTGTAATTTGCAATTTTTATGCCTAATGCGCCCGCTGAATAAATACGTCTTCCAAAGGAATCTATTCTGTGTCCTTCTTTGTCCAATGGGGAGGAGTGGCCACTACGACCCTTGGTGGAGGGTGTCACAACCACCGAATTGGGTTTGGGATGGACAAACAAAAATTCTGCCCCAGGCTCCTGGATCCTATACATGTGGTCTAGGCGTTTGCTGGAGATAGGGGTAGATGAGGGATGAGGCCAGGATTCTTTGGCCGTAGTCATCAGGACCGATATGAGTGGGAGGGCCACCGGTGTGGACGTATCCATCTGTACTATATCGAAGATGGAGTCTGTGGCTGTCGGAGTCGGCTGGGCCGTGGCCAAGGCCAGTGAATGTGCCATCCTCTTGATCAGTTCCCCGTAGGGTTTCACATCCTCGGAGGGGGAGATTGGGAGGTTTTCGGTGACCTGTGTGTCCGGAGACAGGTGCGGAAGTGATTCGTCTCCTGACACGGAAGATGCCGGGGACCCCGGTGCTGAGTGCTCGGATGGTGAAAGCGGGGTCGGACTTGACAGGTCCTGTGTTGTCGGCAACGGACGAGGATCGATGTCGGGCGTCCGTTTCGGAGGTACTGGTGTAGGTGTCGGTGTCGGTACTGATGCAGGTTCTTGGTACCGAGACACTCTGGAAGAGGTGGATTGTCGATCCCATTCGGTGGGGTACCACTGGGACGGAGGTGGGTAGGAGCCGTAGAGGTATCTCCACTGCTGGATGTCCCACGGCACTGGTGGAGCCAGGGAGCGGTAGTCCTTATCCCCTCTTGGTGCCGATGGTGGCTTCGGCGTCGGGGGTATCCCGAGGGACCTGTGTAAGGTCTATGTCGAGGTTGGAGTCCGTCAAGGTGATCGGTCACGGCATCGGGGAGATCGATCTACCCCTGGGTCGCTCGCGATCTATCGGGTCAAGCTGGCCGAGCCCGGGTTGGGCTGAGTCGAGCGCCCCGCGCATCGACGAAGCACTCGAGGACTTCTTGTGCTTCAGCTTGCTCTTCTCCTCCTTGCCCTCCCTACGCTTCTTAGCGGGAGTATCGGGCAAGGGGAGTGATCTCTTTGGTGCCGGTCTGTCGGTACCGATGCTTCGGGATGGAGACGGCATCGGTCCCGTCGGTGAAGAAGCCGGAACTTCGGAGGAAGACATCTTCGGAGACAAGGCCGACTCGAGGAGGGAAACTCGGAGCCTCGCCGCTCGGTTCTTACGAGTCTGTTTAGAGAAAGCCGCGCAGCTAGCACAGGAGTCGACTCGGTGGGACTCACCCAGACAAAGAAGACACAGGGAGTGCTTGTCCGGTGGGGCTATCTTGCTGCCGCACTGCAGGCACCTCTTAAAGAACCCCCACCGCTGGGCCATAGGCCGAACGACGAAATGAAGGGAATTTTCGAAATTAAGTCCAGTAGACAGTCCGAGTTCAAAAGGAGGAGAGAAATCAGTCCGAAGGCTTTTTCCAAGTTTGGAGAAGTAAACTACCGACCGGAGCAAGAGAGAAAGGATCCTCACGACGCGGCGGTCAGAAGAGAACTAGCGGGATCCTCGTGCCCCTCCCCGGTCATGCGCAGTGGAGCCGGCGCGCGATCGGGGAGTTGGCGCGAAAATCTGTTGGCTTTGAAGTTACCGATCGGGATCGGCGCAGGCGCATATTATCCCAGAGGTGTGATGCACAGAGACCACGAAGAAGATGTCACAGAGGTGGAGGCCTTCCTCTGATAAGAACATTAGAAGAGCCCTGCCGGATCAGGCCAGGGGGTCCATCTCGTTCAGCATCCTGTCTCACGCAGTGGCCAACCAGTTCCCCTGGAGGTCCCACAAAACGGTACAGAGGCCCTGGTACTGAAGATCACATCAGCTCTCTTTTCTTCCCAGAAGACCAGATGTAAACTTTTTCACCTGGCTGTTCTGCAACTTTGCTAACAGTTGCAGCAATCAAGGGCCTTTCAGTGTAACAAAAGGGTCCCCCCTCACAGCTGGGCGGCCCAAATTTAATCCACCTGCCGAATTCCTAGAAGATCAGCTCTGAAAGTAAATGAGAAGGCAGACAAACGAATGTTGGGACGACAGAGCCTGAATACCGCAATGCCACCATCGTCTCACGAATAGGGGTCATCGGATGCTCACCCTGGATCAAAATTCCGTTTGCGGGAAACCAGCATATCATAGAGTAGCTAGGCTTTTCTACAACATGCTACTTTTCAATGGGAAGAGACTCCTTTATGGCTACCTGTGTTTTATTTATTTATTAAAATGACTATATCCCACTTTCCCCTTGCAGCTTAAGGTAGCTCACAAACCCCAAATTTAAAACCATACAAAACACAATAAAACCACGATTGATTCCCCCTCCCCAAGGAAATACCTGCAGGCTTAAACAAACCCTTGCAAATAGAACGGTCATGCGTACCCCCTTAAAAAAAACTTCTGAAGATGGCATCCCTCTCACCTCCTTGGGAAGCCCGTTCCCCACAGAAGGAGCCACTCCAGAAGAAGCATAGGCCCTAGCAGATGCCAAGCGGCCCACCTTAACCAGGGAAACAACCCGAAGGTGGCAACTAGAAGCCTATAGTTGGCAAATGGGGACTTGTGCAAGAGTGTCCTTCAGGATGTGTGTGTTCCGGCTGCGAAGAACTTTAGAGGTCATAACCAGCCCTTGGAATTGAACTTGGAACCGAACTAGTAGCTTAGTTGCTGTAGATTTTCCGGGCTGTATGGCTGTGGTCTTGGCATTGTAGTCCCTGACGTTTTGCCAGCAGCTGTGACTGGCATCCTCAGAGGTATGTCATTGACACAAAGAGTACTCCATCTTTCTGTGTTAGACCTCTGAGGATGCCAGTCACAGCTGCTGGCAAAACGTCAGGGACTACAATGCCAAGACCACAGCCATACAGCCCGGAAAATCTACAGCAACTCATGAACTCCGGCCGTGAAAGCCTTCGACAAACTAGTAGCTGTTTCAAACAGGCAACATATGTTCCCTGCTGCATTTTTGTCCAGCTGCCATTTCCAAGTAGCCTTCAAGGGCAGATTCACGGAGAGTATGTTACTGTAGGTCAGCTGCAAGGTTAGAAGATCATGGATTAGCATGGTCAGGTCGAGCATCAGGACCAATAAAAAGGGCACGCTTAATTTTCCAGAATTGAGCATTTTATTCTGCATGCTTTAGCAGATGATAATTTGTCCCCGACCTTTCTTGATGAAACACAAGTCCTTTGACATTTTGCGGGGGGGGGGGGGGATCTCATTTTTTTTTGGTTCATTATTATTATTAATACGACAGGCAAGCTGCACTAACTTCTGCGCTTTCAAGTTCCTAGAGTTTGACGCGAGGCAAGTATCAGCCAGGCACAGTAATCTTTGCTATCTTAAATGAAGTGTTCCAGTTTCGAACAGTTTAAATAGCTTCCTCACCATGTCAAGATGAGACAGATGAAAGGTATTTTAAGGAAGGCATTTTAAGCTCTTCGTGGCCTTGGCGTAAGAACCTGTTATGACCCTCTCTCCTTTTTCTCCCCCCTCCTCGTTTACAGCAGTGGTTTAGACAAGTCGTTTTGGAATTCAGTGGAACGATCAAAAATATCCAACCTCTGTTCAGTCATGATTTTCTTAACATGAAAAGCATCATGTTGTTTTAAATATATTAGACCGGGAGTCCCCATTGTGGAGACTGTGAACACCAGGGCCCCTGCCAATACCTTTTCTGGCACCTGCCAAGTGTTTTTAGGAAGTGGGCAGGGCCGGGTAGAGCTTTTAGCAAGGCCTCAGATTGACTATTGGAAGAAGAAGAAGAAGAAGAGATTGGATTTATATCCCGCCTTTCACTCACTTGGAGTCTCAGAGCAGCTTACAAACTCCTCTCCCTTCCCCCCCCCCCACAACAGAGACACCCTGTGAGGTAGGTGGGGCTGAGAGAGCTCTGAGACAACTGTCCTTGAGAGAACAGCTGGTACAGAGCTATGGCTTGCCCAAGGTCATCCAGCAGGTGCAGGTGGAGGAGTAGGGACTCAAACCCGGTTCTCCCAGATTAGAGTCCACACACTTAACCACAATGCCAAACTGGCTCTCAATCTGGTTGGCTGTGCAGATTTTTTTTAAATGTTGTTTTGACAGCAGCTGCCAAAACAGCACAAGGATCTTCACTGTATGACTAAAGGTAAACTGTGGTGGCCATTTTGTGGCTGGCTCTGCCTCTTGTGACAGCCATTTTGTGGCCACGTCCACCACACTATGTCGGAATTCCAAAGGGCCCACAGGCTCAGAAACTTTGGGGACCCTTGTATTCTGTATTATACGACTCTGACAAGAGTAGAACGTATTTTCTTGCTAGCATTACCATCGAGACGCTTTCTCTGCATAGGGCAGAAACAGAAGAAAAAGCGAGTAAGGAGCCCTTCCAGTGCAATCCTAAGCAGAGTTAACACCCCTCTAAGCCCACTGAAGTCAGCAGGCTTAGAATGGTGCGAATCTGTTTAGGATTGCAGTCAGTTTTGGAGTTCAGCATGCAAAAGTAGGTTATATTAATGAATCACTTGAACAAAAATCAAGCTGCTGCTTTTGGATATATTTAATTTTATTTATTTATTTTACTTCATTTAAGCCCCATTTTTTCTCCCAACAAGGACCCAAAATGGCTTACGTCCTTCTCTTCTCCTCCATTTTATTTCCATAACCCTGGGAGGTCGATTAGGCTGAGAGCGTGTGACTGGCCCAAGGTCTACTGCTGGTCACTAGTACAGTATACTGTGTCTGCACCGCAGTTTGCACTTCAGATGCCACTGCAGTTTGCACTTCAGAGATTCTCACATTTGACCTTAGTCCACTTGGTTTCTCCGCAGTGCCACAGTAGGATTGGTTCTGCTGGGTACACTGCACTGGTTCAGCTGTTGGCCCAGCAAACAATACTCCCCCCAAAAAACTTCACTTTCTGCTGCAGAGATTCTCTGGGAGAAGCTTTTCTCTGCTGGCCTTCTTGTGCTAGTTTCCCCACCACTGGAAACAATGGTGAGATGGGGGCACCCTACTTGGGTGCCCCTAGAATTGGATCCCCTGGTCCAATCTTTTTGAGACTTGGGGGTTCTTTTGGGAAGAGGCTTCAGCAACTACACTGCAAATCTGGAGCCTCTACCTCAATCCCCCTTCACTCCAAGCACCTGAATATAAGCTAGAAGAGATTTATCATTGACTACAATGGCCCCATAGGGTATAATGGAGGCGAATTACATTCGGGGATCCCGAATATTTTCCGAATAGGGTATCCATACCGATCTTGACATTTGGGAATATTGGAGTATACCAAATATATTTCGAGCAGAGAATCCCGAATCCGAATAATACCAAATATTTTTCTTTGCACACCCCTAGCAACAACTCCAAAGGATGAGCTCCCATGCTCCAGCCTAAGTTCATAAAACAACTTCAAGAGCGCCAAGAGGGTTGTTCATTGAGCATGGCCTCTGACCTAAAAGGAAGCTAAATCTATATTTCCTAAGGGGGGGGGGGGACAAACCAAAATCAGAATTAAAAGCTCAGGGAAAATGTCCGTTAAAACTCACTTTAAAAAACTGACTGGCTGCTCACGCCAATATCTGAAAATGACATCTGAAAATGCCACTTCCAATTCAATGGGTTTTTCAAATACAGATTATGAATGAAAAAAAATAAAAATCCTGATAAGCTTGAATGCCAAGGGGCTTTTCCAGTGCAACAGAGAAACATTATTTAAGAAAGACAAAACCATTCCAAAAACAATTTTGTTGAGTTTTCAGGATTCAGGAAAACACCCCAAACACCCAGATAATGAAAATGTTATTCAGGAGTGTGATTTATGTACTTTTATTTACATATGCACTGGTGCAGACAGCTATGACTTTTAGACAGCAAAGCTATCATTAATGACGATAATTTGAGGTTTTGCTGAAGGAGAATAGAAAATTAATATAAAGATATCGGAGAAGTTACCTCCCTTTATTTATTTGAAAAAATAACATCAGGAAGGGAAACAAACTTAAAGAGTCCAAAAAGAAAACAGAATAACAAACACTATTTTTAAGGCATCGTGTCAGAAAAAAAGAAGTTCTGTAAGACCAATTCCACCTCTTATCTCCCCAAGGTCACCATCTCCGATGTTTACAGTGTCCTTAGAAGCAATTCTGAATTGAGTGGCTTCAAAAGGTTAGTTGACATACATTCTATTGCCATCCCGAACCCCAGGGGATATTATAATTCTCACACCAAAGAACCAAACTTCTACTTCAGGAGCTCCAGCACAACAGAAGCTTGACCAAATCTTCCAGTTGCAGAGTCAGACTCCAAAAAAAAAAAAAAAAAAAGACTTTAACCGGCTCTCCCTTCTCTAGCTTCCGCCGTCTTCTGCATTGCTAATTCCTCCTCTTTCTTCTTGTAAACCTTCAAGAGATATTCATCAGGCTTTATCCCTTTCTTCTGTAACTCTGACATGATCTTCTCCAATCTCTCCAGCGTCCGGGCGCTCTGCACCTTCCGCGTGGTGATGTACAAAGTGAATTCCTCCAAGCTCATCAGTCTGCACGTGTCGATCTCACAGATATTCCGGACGTCTTTCTCTTTATCCACCTGCGGGAAGAAGACGAGGCCTGACATCTTCTCCAGCTCTTCGACGCCGACTTGGAATTCCAGCAGCTGATGATCGAAGCCGATAGGATTGTTGGGCACGACGAAGGCCCCCAGTGCCAGCAGGCTGGGCGATGTCGCACTTCGCCTGGCGAGGATCACTTTGTACAGATGCGAAGGGACAACCACATCGTCTTTTCCAATTACCTGTCAGCAGAGCAGAGAGATTGTATCGCTGAAACTCATACAAAAGTAGGCCATAATCCTCCCACTTCCACAGCTAATACTGTCTGTGTAAAGAGCAAGACCGAAAGGGTCTGTGTTGCACCACACCAAAGAGTACTCTACTCCAGTATCAAGCCAGTTGTAATTTACTCATGCAAGTTGTCAAAGCGGACTCATGCTAATTACCATCAATGGCCCATTCTCTCTCTCTCTCACACAATCAACCTTTAAGACCATAGTTTTACCTTTAAGACCATAGTTCTAGTCAAGATAGCAGCTTTCATGTGCATGCACACTTCTTCGGGTAGCTGAAGCAATATGCAAGCACACGAAAGCTTATACCTTGGATAAAACTTTGTTGGTCTTAAAGGTGCCACCGGACTCAGAGTTTGTCCTGCTGCTTCAGGCCTACACGGCTACCCACGCTGCGCGCACACACACGCACACACAGAGAAGTACGATACAGAAAGACGCAATGGCTTTTATCCTTGCTGGTAATCTGTACAGAGGCCAGAACTGGCTTTCCAGAAAGCTTGTAAGGGAACATGTTTCTCCTGTGAAGGCGTGACTCAGCTGCCAACTGAATCCAGAGTTCAGTAGTCATGCTCCCTTCCTTCTCCCAGGGAACCATTGCAAACAACGCTTCTCAGACCTTTTAAAATGGAACTTGTGTCTAAACTTGCTCAAGCTTTCGGAAGCCGCCTGCAAAGTCACTCCGAACCTCCGCCTTCACCCCACATCACATTAGTTAACACTGAACAAGTTAATATTTTAGTTTTCACATTTATAAATATTACAATTTTTTTTTTCCTCACAAGATTTTTTCCCTCACAAGTCACAGCTGGCTTATGGCAACCCCCATAGGTTTTTCAAGGCAAGAGGCATTCAGAGGTTGTTTCCCATTGCCTGCCTGTCTCATGACCAGTGCTCCCTCTAAGCTGAGTCAGTGTGAGCTAGCCCAGTTTTTTAGCCTCTGGCTGAAACATTCTTGTCTTAGCTCAGGAAGGAAGGCTCCAGAGCAAATTAATTTATGCGGCAGCCAAATCACCCGCTCACTTTAATGCCAGTATTTCACAAAGTAGAATTTTTGCTCACAAGACTCCATAGCTTAGAGAGAGCATTGGTCATGACCCTGGTATTTCTTGGAGGTCTCCCATCCAAATACTGGCCAAGGCTGAGACTGCTAGCCAGGTCATGGAGAGAACTACCAGCTTTTAACGAAAACAACAGTTCTCAGGCTGGTATTAAGGAACCAGTGTGAAACTGATTTTTGTTTGTACCTTAGGTCTTGGTGAAAATATTCCATCAGCAGCCAGTAAAACAGATGCTGGGCAAAGCAGACTTTGATGGCTTTTGCTGAAAGATTGTCCCAGAACCGCTGATTACGCAAGTTCCCTCTTGAACCCTAAACAACTGATTTGCCATTAAACCGACCAAAACAAACAGTTGTCAAATTTACTGTGATTGCAAGAACAGAAAATATTTACCAAAGAGAGATGGGTTTTTATGCATGAAACATGTACGTTGCTTTCTTTACAACTGTCATAAGGTACTACGGATTGCTTAAAAACAAACATTTTTAAACCAGGACCCTAAGGTTTTGGGACCAATACACACCCTCAGATTTAAGTCATATTAGGTATCAAGAAACATGGATACTAGTTGTGAGCCCATGTCGAGGCAGGGCTTTTCCAATGCTCCCTCTAAGCCGTGGAGTCCTGTGAGCAAAAATTCTACTTTGTGAGCTACTGGCATTTCAGTTGTGAGCGAGCGATTTGGCTACAGCATAGATTAATCCACTCTGGAGCCATCCTTCCTGAGTGGAGACAAAAATGTGTGAGCTGGAGGCTAAAAAACTATGAGCTAGCTCACACTAACTCAGCTTAGAGGGAACACTGGCTTTCACCACACCTGCTGAATCGAGCATGTTGTAGACACATCTGAGAGTGGATTCAGACCTGCTGGATTTGAGTCTTGCCCTGACCTGGTTGGCCAGGCTAGCCTGATCTTGTCAGACCTTGGAAGCTAAGCAGGTTGGCCCTGCTTAGTATTTGGATGGGAGACAACCAAGGATCAACACATGGAATTCACTGCCACGGGAGGAGGTGGCGGCTACAAGCATGGACGGCTTCAAGAGGGAATTGGATAAACATCTGGAGCGGAGGTCCATCAGTGGCTATTGGCCACAAGGTACAGATAGGAATTCTCAGTCTGGGGCAAGTGATGCTCTGTATTCTTGGTGCTTGGGGGGCAACAGTGGGAGGGCTTCTAGTGTCCTGGCCCCACTGCTGGACCTCCTGATGGTCCCTGCTATTTCTGGCCACTGTGTGACAGAGTGTTGGACTGGATGGGCCACTGGCCTGATCCAACATTGGCTTCTCTCTTATATTCTTAATTCCAGGGTTGCTATACAGAGGCAGGCCAATGGCCAACCTCCTCTGAATGTCTCTTGCCTTGAAAACCCTATGGGGTCACCATAAATTGGCTTCACCTTAACGAGGCTTAACACAGCACGCACACAGATTCTACTGCAGTAGCACCTTAGTGGACCCACAAGACTTCGGGGGTACAAACTTTCAGGAGTCCGTGCTCCCTGGGTCAGGTCAACTTATCACCTAAGAATCCAGTTGGTCTTTGAGGTGCTGCTGGACCCAAATGTACCGGTTCTACTGCAGACCAATAACGGCTGCCCTCTGAAACGAGATCTAGACCTGATTCGTACAACTGTTGATGTAACTTATGCAATGAGGTCATGTTACAAGTACAATGTAGATTTGCATGTGTGGATTCAGAGGAGTGTAAAGAAGGATGGAGTGCCCCCAGTCCTTCCCAAGGGAGGATCGGCAGAGCTCCAGTTGGTTCAAGCTGCCTGTTAAAAATTCACTCTGGCCAATTGCCTTCCTTTACCTCTTGACCAGTGTTCCCTCTAAGCTGAGTTAGCGTGAGACAGCACAGTTTTTTAGCCTCTGGCTCACACATTTTTGTCTTAAGCTCAGGAAGGAGGGCTCCAGAGCAAACTAATTTATCCAAATTGTTCGCTCACAACTTAAATGCCAGGAGCTCACCAAGTAGAATTTTTGCTCACAAGACTCCATAGCTTTTAGGCAGCATTGCAATGATAAATCCAGCACGGGCCTCTACAGGTACAAGGGCTGCCGTGCTCTCTTCAGCGTTACACAATTTTTGTGCTTGTGGACTATGTGACATTACAGCTACACAGCTGGAGAATTCCCAGGCTTACAACAGCTGAGGAACTGCTATTCGCATCCAGCCTCAATGCCTTGATGCCCACACCAAAGCTTCTGGACTGCGGGCCAAGATGACTATGGATCAGGTTTTACAATATTTTTATGCTTCCCTCTACAGAACGGCTTTCATATTTATAACTGGGAGGGGGTAGCATCATTGCTTAGCAGTGGAGAATCTAGCTATTCGTGTTCTGACCAACATAGCAGCAAGAATGTCGGGATGCCAGCCTCCAGGTGGGAACTGGGGAATCCCTCGGAATTACAGCTCATCTCCAGATGACAGAGATCAGTTTCCCGAGAGAAAATAGATGCTTGGGGAGGAGGGACTCTATGGCATAGTACCACACTGAGATCCTTGTCCCTCCTAGGCTCCACCCCCAAATCTGCAGGAGTTTCCCAGCCTGGAGTTGCCAACCCTTTCCACCAGACCCAGATTCCCCGCCGGCAGTGACCTGGAAGCCCTGAGCATCTTACTTCCGTCATGGGAACTGAACTCAGGCAAGCTTTGTTGATCACAGCCCATGACAGCACCTTCTTTAGGTAACCGAAGTTGTTCCACAACTGCTCAAGTCGAGCAAGCGGCAGAGAAAAAAACCAACAACTTAAAAACCAGCCTGTTAGCAAGCGACATCTGTGCAGGTCTGAAAGCCCGGTGTTCATTCTGCCAAAACCCACAGCATGCGAGCCGCAAAATAGCTGATGCCCTAGTGCCACCTAGTGGGTGAAGGAACCACGCCCCTCCAGCACTCGCACATCAATCTCTATTATTTAGCCCTGACACACATTTCTTTCACTGCTTGCCTCAGAAACAGAGAGAGCAATATGCCCTTATTGTGACTGAACAGAAACCATCTGAGGACTATCCAAGTGCACACGTCTTCTTTGATTTGTGACAGTCTATCCACACGCAGAGAATGATCTTGAAAAGAGCTGGCGTGCACTGAAAAGCAGGGACTCATCCTGGCGGGGGAACAGCAGTAGCCCTTTTACAGTGTTGCTGACATGCTGTGATTAAAAGCCAGCACCCATTAAAGAAAACACAGCACCCCTTGGTGCAAGCCGGTGCCACATCATGCTCAAAGAGGCACACCGGAGTTCAGCTGGGGTTGAACAACCGAGCAACATGTTGGTTCTCGTTTCACACGGATTTTTTTCTTTTTTAGCTGGTTTCCTAAATCTCGAACCCAGGCGGAAATGATCTGCCCACGTTAGCCCGCAAATAAATCTTTATTATCTTTAAATGACTTTCTCTCAAACGATAGCGCCGAGGCGCTCGGGATTCCTACCCTATTTGAATTCACGCTGCGCATCTCCGCTCCGAACCCATTTACATCTCAGCCTAACCAAGTGTGTAACGTCGAGATGTATCTGAACTTCTGATTACTCACATGCCCTGGATATCCGAGGAGGCTATTGGTAGATACAAGGATGCATCTATTCCAGTCTCCTATACAGATTCTAAATTTATGGCAAATCGAAAACCAAAACACTGTTAGCCGGAAGGATAAGTTCTGCGCGTCTGCCGTATGCAAAATACACTGGGCATTATCTAACCTGCGTATATTCCATGTCATTCTGACCAGTAAATCAAGGGATTTAAAAGGCAGTCGATGTATCACTCTGCACTTTAAAAAGTTCGTTTAAAGAGGTTCTCCCCAGTCCCTGTCTTTATTTACTTGAGTTCTTCAAAGTAAACACAGGGCTCTTATGTGCACGGGCTTTCCCACTCACTTCAGTGGAGGGAACTGATCTGCACACGCACAAAAAATGTCGGTGGATTTGCTTTCACGGTATAAATGAGTGTAGAATCCTCAATGCAGGGACTCTACAGCAAGGGTCTCCAACTTTTTTGAGCCCATGGGCAAATGTGGAATTCTGACATGGAACGGTGGGTGCAGCCACAAAATGGCTGCTGCAGGAGGCGGAGCCAGCCACAAAATGGTTGCTGTGGCTCAAATTCAGTAACACAGGGTAGATTCTTGTGCTGTGGTGGCAGCTGCTGCCAAAGCAACATTTAAAAAAAAAATCTGCACAGCCAATCAGATCTCCAATAGCCAACCAGAAGCCTTGCTGGGCAAAAGCCCTACCTGGCTACACCTACTCCCTCAAAACACTTGGCAGGCACCAGCAGATGAGGAAGAGAAGAAGAAGAGGAGGAGGAGGAGGAGGAGGAGGAGGAGAAGAGGAGGAGATTGGATTTATACCTCACCCTCCACTACCCAAAGGAGTCTCAGAGGGGCTTACAAACTCCTTTCGCTTCTGCCTGAAATGACAGGAAAAAATCCATTAGCGACCTGCTACTAAAGGGGAATACAAAGGCAGTTTGAAAACACCCTCTGTGTGTGTGTGTCAGGAGCTAACCTGGCGGCTAGTCAGTGAAAGTACCTACAAGCATTCAAGAGAATTCAGACCACATTCTTGTTGTACACACAGTTTATGAAACACTGTTATACACTCTGTTCTCTGTCACTGACCTGACATGACTAGCCGTGGTGAGCACACTTAGCATCTTTCTGGCATAGATAGGCATACATATGCTAAGTGCCGCTGATGATCCTAACCACAGAAACAGAAGCTAATCATGAATACATATTCAGAAGTAAACTTTGGTTCATTGCTTAAATGCATTCTGGGAAATGACTGAACACTGACAAAGTTGCTCTTCAGCCAAGACCTGTGGCCTCGTTCTGGCCAGCTACAACTGTGCATGTTTCTGACGTCAGTTAGCTTAGTTAAATGAAGAACATCAGCACTCTGTACCTATATCTGTTACAATAGAGACATTTTAGAGCTTCATAGCCTGGGAAGAAGGCCCATGGTTTAGCTAAAAAAAAGAAACATCTTTACTTGAGAAAGCCCTGTTAAAGCCCAACCCTCGGTTTTGAGCCCAATCAGAAAGTTATGACAAAGTCTGATGGAACCAATAATTATGATTTATGTGTAAGTGTCATACTGTGTATAAAATCCTATGTCCCCCATTGTAACTTCGGGAGAGCCGTGTGGGCATTCGAGGGTCCAACACCCTGTTGTACCTATGCTTCCCCCTTTATTAATAAAGTTCTTGGTTTTTCTACTCTACAGGAATTATGCGGTTTCTTAAAATTGGGCTGGGGAAACACAACCAGAGACACCATTTCTGTCTTCCACTCTGAAGCCAGAACTAGCCCAAATTTATGTGCCTCAGCCAGGCCTCTCGTTCGCCTGTCTTCCGACTTGTGCTGCGAATCAGTTCTTTAAAAACCCCTTGTAAATAAAGAAATAAACCCTCTTTGTTATTTTCATACCACTCCTGCCTCAGTGGTCTCCACGTCCCGCAAAATTTACCTCACGCTCACCGCAAAATTTACTTCACGACCCCCTGTAAACTGAGGGGAAGGTTTGCAGTTTAAAACAAACCTGGTCCCCCAAAATCATAAACGGCTGCGTGGGACCGTCTCAGCTGGTAAAAAAGGTCTGTTACAAACAAACATAAGACAGAGGAACGAAGCACTGCTAGAAGCAACACGCTCAAAACCTGCAGGCCGAGATCTACAAGGAGGAATAAACAACCCCCGGCTGCTGCTAATCTGTGCCTTTTTACAAGCACGGAGCCTTTCAAAAGCTGGCGCTGTGGTTGGGAACAACATACTTCCATCTGGAGCACTAGCTCCATCTTCAGCCACGGCTCCCTGCAATCGGCTGGGACTTTAAATACATGTCAGAGCTCCGCTCTGGCTCTGCTAACTTGCTTTGAACGCACGCTATTTTCCATTTTGCAGCTGGCCCAATTAAAATAGCTGCGGCAACTTAGTGGATCAATGAAGAGAGGGGGAAAGCCAATCTCTTATGACAGATAAGTTTGCAAAGCAAATAATTACAATGCTTGGGAAACAGGACAGCCGTCTGCTTATCAGCGCCACTGCCAATTATTGGTTGCGTACATGGAACAAAGGTTAAGTGTAATTGCTTCTCTTACTTCTGTTGCTCCTGCAGGTATCTGGGGCTGATCGGGTTTAATTTATTTGGTGGTGTACTTTCAGCGAGTGCGGTGGCCGAAATCCCGAACTTTAAAAACAAGAAGAACGTGCTGCCGAGGCACAGCCGACTCATGGCGGCCCATGTTCCAGGAAAAGATGAGCAGACGTGGTGTGCCACTGCCTTCCTTTGCACAGAAAGTCCACAGAGATAGCCGTGTTAGGTTGCAGTCACATGCCCAAGCTAAAGCGGGGAGGAGGCGAGGCTGTTTTCTCCGGCGGAAGTTGAACCGCCGTTGCGCGATCACAGATTTTTATAGATGCAGGCACAGCCCGCCACTGTGTGATCAGACGCAACTGCCATTGAGTCGGGGGTTTTTTTAGCTGTTTGTCCTGATATGCATACATGAGGAATCGACGATTCGCACCTCTCCCTATGGAATGTGCAGGGGTGTGCACTGATGCACATACTGCAACCGGGGGGGGGGGGGGGGGGACACAATGGCACAGAGACGGGATAGCCTGATCAGACTATCCTGAATTATGCGTGTGATCGCAGCCCCAGTTGGTCTGCAGCAGTAGAAAAGAGCAGGCGTCCAGCCCTTTCTCACACACCCAGGGAAATGCTGGTTGCGACTTTGGGGTCAGGAAGCCATTTTTCTCCAGGCTGGTTTCGCCAGGGATCCTGGAGGTTTTCTGTCATCTTCTGGGCGTGGAACAGTGGTCACTGTGGGAGTGGAGGGGGAGGTATTTGTGAATTTCCTGCATTGTGCCGGGGGTTGGACTAGATGACCCTGGAGGTCTATGATTCTATGAGCAGCACCTTAAAGACTAACAGAACTTGTGTCACGAAAACTCGTACCCTGCCACAAATTAGTCTTTAAGGTGTTACTGCACCCTTGCTCTTTTCTATAGCAATTTCAGTCTTGTTCAATTGGTCTCCCATTGAGGTACCTACCATAGCCAACCCTGCTTAGCTCCAGCTGGGCTATTCAAGCTGCTAACTTTAAAAGGAACATATGGAAAACTCCACATGGCTGGAAGCCAGAATATATCAATGCTGCCAGGGCCACTTGTCACCTAAGGTTTGGCTCCCCCATCAAAGTTCGGTTCTGGAAGCAGAGGAATGCTGCAAAAGAAGCAACTTCGGTGGCCACTGTATGACCCTGGAATTGCCACCCACAGGAGACCTCACAAAGCCCACATCTGGTCTTGTGGAAAAGTTGTAAAAATCCTTTATCTGGACCAACGCTCCCTCTAAGCTGTGGAGTCTTGTGAGCAAAAATTCTACTTCGTGAGCTACTGACATTAAAGTTGTGAGCGAGAGATGTAGCTACTGCAAGCTCACAAGCTCACACTAACTCAGCATAGAGGGAAGAAGAAGAGGAGGAGATTGGGTTTATACCCCGCCCTTCACTACCCAAGGGAGTCTCAGAGCAGCTTACAAACTCCCTTCCCTTCCCCTCCCCACAACAGACACCCTGGGAGGTAGGCGGGGCTGAGAGAGCTCTGACAGAAACTGCTCTTTTTCAAGAACAGCTGTGCCAGAACTATGGCTTGCGCAAGGTCATCCAGCAGGTGCAAGTGGAGGAATGGGGAATCAAACCCGGTTCTCCCAGATTAGAGTCCGCGCACTTAACCACTACACCAAACTGGGAACACTGATTTGGACCAAGATTTGGCAAAAGGGATTCTTGAAGGAAAAGGGGACGGGGTTTTAACATTCAGAGAAAAAAACAAACAAAGACAGGTGGCTCCAATGATATTAATTATTTTTTTATCTATTTACTTATAGCGTCCTTCTATCAATGAGACTCAGGGTGGATTACACAGTGTTAAGTCAATGCAATCAATAGAATGAGACAAAGAAGACAAAGATGAAGAAACTGGATTTATATCCCACCCTCCACTTCGAGTCTCAGAGCGGCTTCAATCTCCTTTCCTTTCCCCTCCCCATAACAGACACCCTGTGTGAGGTAGGTGGGGCTGAGAGAGCTCTCCTGAGAACTGCTCGTGAGAGAACAGCTCTGTAAATAACCTGTGACTGACCCAAGGTCACACCAACAGCTGCATGTGGAGGCGTGGGGAATCAAACCCGGTTCTCCCAGATTAGAGTCCGTGCTCTTAAACACTACACCAAACTGGCAAGGTAACAGGAGCCTTATGAGACAAAGCGTAAGTGATAGGCTTGCTGTGTTAAACAATGCAGAAAATACTATTACGTAAACAGAAAAACAAAGCAGTGAAAGTAAGATACTAAACAAAACGAACAGATATCACATACTAGACTGCCGGACTAGACTTTGCGACTGCACAACAACAACATACTGTGAACTACTACACACTTCACAGTCCCGTTCCTTTTAAAAGTGGCTTCATGAACCATTTTTTAAATTTTTATTATTCATTTATTTAATTCACTGGTACCCCAGCTTTCTCCTTAACGGGGATCCAAACCAGCTTACATGGTTCTCTTCGCCTCCATGCAATGGTCACCTCGAGATTAGACTACTGTAACACTCTCTACATGGGACTGCCCTTGATGCAGATCCGGAAGCTGCAACTAGTGCAGAATGCCGGGGCCAAGCTATTGATGGGTCTCCCGAAACGGGAGCACATCCAGCCTGCGCCGAAAGCACTGCACTGGCTGCCAATAGCATACCAAATCTGCTTCAAGGTGCTGGTGCTTACCTTTAAAGCCCTATATGGCCAGGGTCCAACAAACTGAGGGACCACTTTTCCCTGTATATACCCCAGAGAGCACTGCGGTCAGGGGCGCAATTTCGCCTGACCATTCCAGGCCCCAGGGACGCCAGACTTGCAGCCACTGGGGCCAGGGCCTTCTCGGTGACGGCTCTCCACTGGTGGAATGAGCTCCCGGAGGAGATCAGGGCCCTGCGGGACCTTTTACAGTTCCGCAGGGCCTGCAAGATGCAGCTCTTCCACCAGGCATTCAATTAGGAGCCACCACACTATCAGCATCACCACTATTGACATCTGTGGTAAGGGTTGGCCCTGGCCTGGAGAGTGCAAGCCTGAAGTTCAATGAACTTGTTGAAGATCATACAGTACGCCATCTTTAGAACCGGATGAAGACCACTGTACTAGCACTTCAAGAAATTCTGTGATGTTTTAAATGCGATGTTTTAACTTTGTAATGGTTTTACGGTACTGGTTACCGATTTTTGTAAGCTGCCCTGAGCCTGTTCGTGGGGAGGGCGGGGTATAAATAAACCAAATAAATAAATAATTAAATAAATGTTCGACACCCCCACCCTAGTTATTTTTGACATTTAAAAAAAAAAAACACACACCCTGATGCTGTTATTTCTATGGCTGCGATCACATACACACTAAATAACCCACTTTCAATCCACTTTCCAACTGGATTTTGTCAGTTCACATAATAGTAAAATCCAGTTGGGAAGTGCTCTAAAGGGGACTGAAAACGGGTTATGGAGTGTGTGTGATCACAGCCAATGAGTATGCAAGCTAGCAGCAAGTTTGTTTAATTTACGCAATTCATTCCTGTGACCCCAAATCAGAGTTTCTCAGCGTGCACCCAGGGTTGCGGTGGGTACGTGCAAAGAATACACGGACCTACCAAAAGAAAATAAGTTTGGTAATATAAAAGCCCCTTTGGGTCAAACAGGTAAATGGTGTCGCCAACTACTACGGAGAAAGGCAAAGAGTCACAGAGAAATTTATCCTTCTGACCTTGGAGAGAAAACTCATTTTTACCAAGCCTTTTCCTAAAATTGGAGAGCTGGCGCATGACAGCAAAGCTTTGCCTGACAATCTTTCCCAAGATAAAGTGCTTTTTTTTTTTTTTGGCATTTTAGCCACAGTATGCACAGTTATCTGACAACCCTTCTCTGCAGAGGGTGACCTGAAAAAGAGACAAACAGAGGAGGTGGACTTAGAAAGGGGGAGTTTTGCTATCTTTCCAGTAGCAGGAAGAAAGGGAAGGAACGTGCCGAGGTCTTAACAGAGTCAGTGCCCTCTAGTGACTGGACAAAGCAACGCGGCCACAGTAAACAAAATTAGAGGAAAGCGCCGGGCTTTTGTCACAGCGAGCTCTGCCTCGGAGACGGCAATTACCTGAGATTCCTGCAGGATACGGTCAATAGAAATCAAATTCCATCAAGACTCAGCTGCCAGCACACATTACCCAGCCCCTGCTCGGGTCTCCTCGCTTCAGAAGAAATGTTATCAAAGACATTACAACGGCAACCACGGAAATTCTCTCGGTGCCGCGGTAACCCTTTCCTTCCAGAAACAGGCTTCGGAATCCCAGAGGTGGTTTTTTTTAAAAAAAAATTATTTTCATTGGTGTTATTTACCATTTGCCTTTCTCCCTGGGACTCAAGGTGGATTAAACAGAGTGAGTTAACACAATCAACGGGACGGGACTTTCAATAAGCAATGAAATAATATTGGGCTTGCAGAAGCAACCAAAAATTTAAAAAAACAGAGCCGAAACAAACACAGGCATTAACAGGACACACCCAGTGATGCAAAATTACATAGCAGGAGCCAGGGCTCATTTCGTAGCAGGAGCACCTTTGCATTATTAGGCCATACACCCCTGATATAGCCAATCCTCCAAGAGCTTACAGTAGCCCTTGTAAGAAGAGCTCTGTAAGCTCTTGGAGGATTGGCTACATCAGGGGTGCGTGGCCTAATATGCAAAGGAGCTCCTGCTACGAAATGAGCCCTGGCAGGAGCTAACTTCACAGCAAATTATACACAGTAGTACAGACCACAGTCCCTAATAATTCGTCCAAGTAACTTTGCAAATCATTCTGTGCAGTGCTACCCTATTGCCTGCATAAAAAAGCCCTCTTGAGTAATTCGGTTTTGAATAGTTTTTGGAAAGTTGGGAGGGGGGGGGGGGGCCTTCCTGACCGCCTCAGGCAGGCCATTCCACAAGGTGGGGCCACAATGGAGGAGGCACCGTGTACGGGCAGTTGCTGATTTTGCCCATTTGCAAGTTGGCACCTGCAGAAGACCGTGCCCAGATGGGCGAAGCTGTCATGGTGGAGCATTGGGGGGGGGGGATGGTCTTGGACTGGAAAAATAATCTTATACACTACTTCAGCCTCAAAGAAGTTGCCAAGCCCTAATCCACACCCTAAAATCTATTCTCAGGTTGGGTGGATGTTCCAATAGTTATGCAGCAAAATGAATTATCAGCAGACCTGGAACAGCAGTCTGAAAAAACACTAAGCAGGGTCAGCCTGGGTTAGTACTTGGATGGGAGACCATCAAGGGAGTTCGGGGTTGCTACACAGAGGCAGGCAGTGCCAAACCACCTCGGAACGTCTCTTGCCTTGAGAACCTGACAGGGTCATCATAATTTGGTTGCGACTTGACAGCAAAAGAATTAAAAAACGTCCCTCATTCTTGCTTCTTTTTCTTCAGAGACAAGCTCTTTTTAAGTCTGACTGTTCTCGTTTGAAAAGATGACTCCCCTTCCGATCTGGTGTGTTAAGTGGAGGACCTATCTTATGTTGTTCGCATGCTCTTGATTCCTGACTGAAACAGCATGGCCCCGCTGGTGGACCTCCTGAGGGCACCTGGTATTTTTGGCCACTGTGTGAAACACAAGAGTGTTGGGCTGGATAGGCCACTGGCCTGATCCAACATTGGCTTCTCTTATGTTCTTAGTACTAAAGACACTAGGGAAAGTGGATTTATTTACTGAAATTAGGGGTTAATCGTATATATTATACTTTATTTTATTTAGAAAATTTGTAACTACCTCTTCGGAGCCGATGGAGGAAGCTCACAAAAACAAAACAAAACCTACAGTAAAAAATAAACAGATCGCAAAAGTAAAAATATAACAAAATAATCCAGTCAATAATGCTAAAAGCCTAGACACGGAGACATATTTTGGCCCGGTTCCTAAAGGAAAGGAAAGCAAGTGTGAGAATAAGCGGGGGGGCAATCCAGAGGGAAGGTGCCACCACTGAGAAACCCCTGCCCCTGTTCGCTACTCACTTAACCAAAGGAACTGGTTGGCCACTGTGTGAGACAGGATGTTGGACTAGATGGACTAGATGGACCACTGGTCTGATCCAGCAGGGCTCTTCTTATGTGCTGTTCTTTCCCCCCAACAAGTCAAGCTGACTTGTGGCGACCTCTAGTGGGGCTTGAAGGCAAGGGGACGTTCAGAGGAGGCTTGCCATTGCCTGCCTCTGTGTCACGACCCTGGTATTCCTTGGAGGTCTCCCATCCAAACACTAGCCAGGGCCGACCCTGCTTAGCTTCTGAGATCGGGCTTGCATGGGCTATCCAGGTCAGGGCTGCTTTTCTTATGTTCTTAAGGCAAGGGCACAGAAAGCAAGGCCTGGGAGCAGGATCTCAGCTGACCAGCTAGACGATATGGGTGGAGGCAGCCCTTCAAGTACCTGGGCCCAAGCCATTTAGGGCCTTAAAGGACTTTGAATTGTGCCTGGAAACAGACGGATAGCCAGGGCCGGTTCTTTCATAAGAAGAGGCTAGGCAATTGCCTAGGGGCACCATCGTTTGAGAACACACCACCTGCCTGCCGCCCCCCTCCCTGCCCCTCCTTCACCAGAAGTGGTGGCAGCGTCCTCATCCTCTGGGCCCAGTGGCGGGTAGAGCAGCACCCCTCCACTACCTGCGTCCTGGTTCATGTCACCGGGGTCGGGAAGCAGGAGGCAGTTGGCACGGCGGTGTCAGCGCCTCTGCAGTGTGGGGGGTGGACTTGGCTGGCGCAGTGGGGATCAGCAGCAAAGCACCTGCCCGAGTCAGCAGTGCTGAGGTGCGGAAGCCCCCGGGAGTTGAGGGCAAGGCCACAGGAGCTGGGGTCTCTCAGATCCAAGCCCCTCCAGCCTTGCCTCCCTCCCGCCCTCCCGAGCCCACGAGAGCCCAGGACAAGGCTGCAGGGGCTGGGATCTCCAGCCTTGCCTCCCCTCCTTGGGGGGGGGGGAGGCGCAAGTAGTTAGCCTTGCCTAGGGTGCAAAAAAGCCTAGCACCGGCCCTGCGGATAGCCAATGGAGACCTTTTCAGCACCGGAGTTGTACAATCCCAATATCCAGCCCCTGAGAATAAGCTAGCTGCCACATTCTGGGCTAACAGAAGTTTCATTACAAGGGCAGCTCCGCTTACGGTGCATGTTAGCAATCCAACCTGGATGTAACCAGAGCGTGGCTCATCATGGCCAGGTGATGGTTTCTGAGGGATGGCCATAGCTGCCAAAAGGCACTATGTGCTACAGAGGAGACCTGTTCCTCCCGCCATAAGCCATGACCCAGCAGCACCCCCAAATGACAAACTTCCCCCTCAGGAGAGAGTTAACCCCCCCCCCCCGCGCGCGCACGGACAGACTGACTCCTCAATCCTCAAGAAGCTCTGTCATTAATTAGCAGCACCTCGGTCTTGTCTGAATGGAACTTCACTTTATGGGCCCTCATCCCAAGCCATTCCCTTCTTTAGGCACCTGTGATTATCTCATAATACATATTTATAACAGCTATTCGTGTTACGAGAATATGGTTCACAGTTTTTCAAATTTTCAAGATACTTGCTGGGGGGGGAATGCAAGCTTATATTACTGAAAAACCCTCAATGCAAAAACAAGCAAAAATCTATTATAAAAGAATAATTTTCTGAAGCTGCAATGGGAGGGGCAGCTCCCCCCACCCCCCAATTCTGAGGAACTTGGATTGGTCCCCAAATCAATATTCCTTCCTTCCCCAAGGCCCTGAAAATCTACTGAAGAAACAAAATGTTTCACGTGCCTCACAATGAAATATGGTAGGATTTCGTGGCAGCGCTTTGCAATACCAATCATCCACCGGAGTTGCCCACTTTTAAAACTTAGTGAACTGGCTAATTCAACCTATTTGCCACTGAAAGACAAGTGTAACTGAATAGCTATAATTAAATAACAGGGCCGAAGATATTAATTAATGTGTGTGCTTAATAAGTTGATGCAAAAACCATTAAATTCGGGTTCTTTGTAATAGAAAACCCCTAATTCTAAGGGTTAGTGTAGCGACAGAATAAGCCATCCGGGAATGTTACAGAATTTCCTTTTTTATATATATATGGCTCGTTCAATCACCTTTAAAGCTTCCATGAAAGTGAGAAAGAGGATAAAGGGACAGATGTAGTGAATCAGAGAAACCTCTGGGGTTAGCCAGTGGAAGAATAAGTGGGAAAACCAATCCAGAAAGCCGGTTTTTAAAAGAAACTATTTTTAAAGGAAATTTGTTTTCATCAGTCTACCTTCACGTGGTTGTGGAACCTCTGGAAACCTGGATTTCACTTGCAAAATGAGCATCTTGAACTATGATCTGTCTCTTCTCTGAACTGCAATGTCGGTGGTAGAAGAAGAGCAGGAGGAGGAAGAGGAGGACATTGGATTTAAACTCCACCCTTCACTACCTGGAGGAGTCTCAGAGTGGCATACAATCTCCTTCCCTTCCCCTCCCCACAACAGACACCCTGTGAGGTAGGTGGGGCTGAGAGAGCTCTTTCCAGAACTCTCCTTGAGAGAACAGCTCTGAGAGAACTTGTGACTGACCCAAAGTCTCACCAGCAGCTGAACGTGGAGGAGTGGGGAATCAAACCCAGTTCTCCCAGATTAGAGTCCGCGCACTTAACCACTACACCAAACTGGCTCTCTCAAGTCAGAAGCAACTTGGCGGCACTTAAGACACACGGGTAAAAATGTGATCAGTTGTCCCTTTAAACATTTCAGAAATTTTTTTTAAAAAGATTTTTCACTGAGGACGAAAGCAAATACAAGAGAACTCGACTTTGCGGCAACTGCTGGTGATAAAGTTCTAAATTGTGCATTTAGTCCGTGTTCCAATTTGAGTATTGCGTAGGAGGGGAAATGACTGCAAAATGATACATTTAGAAACAAAAATCTGCTAGCGGACAAAAGTCACTGAATTGATGTTCTCTGGAGGACAGCAATGTGCAAAACATGATGCTGTCATTTTGATTTGCCCCGGACAAAGATGGAGAATTTGCTTCTTCCTCTCCAGTGACACAGAACAGATTTTTTCCTGCTGGCATCTTATTGCACATTTCCAGACATATATTTATATTCTGCAAATGTTATTTCTTAAATACTATGCAACCTTTATCAACCTGTCTTTGCAACAGAGGCCTTTCCTAAGGCAGACAGACTGAGTGTACGTGACTTGGGATATAGTAAACTTGAACAACAAATCAAGTTTACATCCACATATATGAAGCTTTAGGTTAACACCCTTAGCTTTAGTGCAAGAAACAGAAAGGAATAATGCTATGGCTGACACTGTATCTCGGGGTCCGCAACTTTGTTAAGCCTGTGGGCGCTTATGGGATTTTGAGAAAGGCTCTCTCTGTGCACATAATCCCATGTTTGCGTTCAACACTTGCGGACAATGTTAGAGCGACACGAAAAGAAATCTTCAATGCCAGTCGATGGCTTTTTTTAATCGATCCATTTTTTTTAAATTTATTCTACTGGGTTGGCTGTTTTACTGATTGCTCTGATTACATGATTGGTTGTACGGAACTGTTTTATTGTACTGATTACTTCTGCAACCCGTCCCTGGAGAGTTGGCACATAAATTTCCTAAAACTGTACCTTCGCTGGCTGCAGCTTCTGCTTTCTCACGCAGGCAGTCCCAAGATAAATCCTAAGAACCTAACGGCAGGGAGTCTTGACAAAATCCAGGGCTATTTTTGGGCAGGAACGCACAGGAACGGAGTTCCGGCTGGCTTCTGAGTTGGCCACGCCTACAGCCTCCCTCTCCCCAGGTTTCCCAGGCACAGGGCGCCTGGGGAAGCCAAGCCGATCCAGGGAAAGAACTGCCTCCCCCCCCCCCCGGATTCCTCAGGTGCCCCCCAGCTGCAGGGCACAGGGGGAAGCCGATCCAGAAACTGCCCTCCTTCCCTCGGGTTCCCCATGCGCCCCACGAGCCGCGGGGCACCTGGGGAAGCTGATCTTGGGAGGGAGCTGCGCTGTCAGGAGTGTGGCCTAATATGCTAATGAGTTTCTGCCGTTGGGTGTGGCCTATTATGCTAATTCATTCCTGCTGGGCTTTTTCTACAAAAAAAGCCCTGATCCAAACGGTTTTCGTTTCAAGTACGTTTCAGAGCGTAGCCATGTTGGTCTGCAGTACAAGAGCTAGAGTTGAGTCAAATAAAATTATGACTAAATGGTACTTGACCCCTGTAGTTATTTTATATCACCAACAACTCGAACTCCCTCTGCTGGAGGAATCGCAAAGAGAATGGCTCTTACATCCACTGTTGGAAGGAATGTCCTATCATAGTACCCTTTGGGGATGAAATATTATAGGAGATTAGGTGTATAACTGGTCACACTATAAAAAAAGAACCCAGAACCTATACTCTTGAACCTCAGAAATGAAACTGCTTTATCCAGCATACAAAGAAAAAGAATTGCTTTACTATTATTCGCAGCCAACCATAGCTTCAAAATGGAAGCCAGAAATTAAACCATCCCTAAACTTATGGTACAAAAAGTTATGGAACTTATACATAATGGAAAAAAAATATCCGACATAATGAACCCAACAAAATCTAATGGCAAATATAATGACTTTACAATGATATGGCTACCGATCTTATCCCATCTAGTTTCTCAAGGAACAATACCAGAGATAATAGACACTCTTCATTTGTAGTAAACGCTGATGTCAACTTATGAAGCTTATGAAAAAGCTTATGAAAATGCACTCTTTTATGCTGTTAAATTTATGTATACTTATCCTGTAAACAATTGTTATTACTTGTTACTGGAATTTTGAAAACTGAATAAAATTATATTGGAAGTCCAGAAGCACCTTAGAGACCAAGAAGATTTTGGGGGCAAGAGTCTTCAAGAGTCAACGCTCCCTTCGTCAAATCCTGGTATCATCCGATGAAGAGAGCTTTTGACTCTTGAAAACTTAGACCCCGAAAATCTTCTTGGTCTAAAAGGTGCTACTGGACTCAAATTCAGCCATTCCAAATAACGCATTCATTGCTAGTTCACAGGGTCTGAGCACTTGCCTGGTAAGTGACTCTTTTCTTCCCGTCATCATCGATCTGAGGTAACGTCAAAGGTCCCGAAACAATCCACACGTCTTCGAATCTCTCTGTCAGTTCGCGGCAATACATTTCCATTCTGTAAATATTCCAAACAGGCAACATAAAAAGGACTGGACTGGGGCGGCGGGGAATGTAACAATCCCAGAAACAAAGAAGGGCATGTAGGCATTTTGTAGAAAGGGAGACTATTTTCCTACATTCGTTACATTTAATTTAATAGATAAACATATGCCAGGCAGTAACAGAGAGGTTAATTTTACCTATGTAGTACATTTTTATGCCCTTCCTCCAAGAAGCTCCAAATGGCCTACACTGTTCCTCCTTTTATCCCCACAATAACCCTGCTAGGAAAGTTAGACAGAGATAGAGCGACTAGCCCAAAGTCACCCGGCAAGCATCAGGGCAGAGTGGAGATCTGAGACTGGGACTCCCAAATCCTGGCCCAACATTCCAACCGCTACGCAACACTGGCTCTCCCATTTTTTCTCAGAGAGCTGGGATTTTATTGCAAATCAAGAGGAGAAGAAGAGATTAGTTTTATACACTGCCCTTCACTCGGAGTCTCAGAGCAGCTTACAATCTCCTTTCCCCTCCCCTCCCCACAACAGACACCCTGTGAGGCAGGTGGGGCTCAAAGAACAGCTCTGAAAAAAATTGTGACTGACCCAAGGTCACACCAGCAGCTGCATGTGGAGAAGTGGGGACTCAAACCTGGTTCTCCCAGATTAGAGTCCGCGCACTTAACCACTACACCAAACTGGCTCTCCTCTATTTGTAGAAAGAAATATCTTTGCTCACCATTATTAGCTAAAAGCCCCACCTTTCCAAGGTGAACAAGATTCTCTTAGGCCAGTTCAGTGTAGTGGTTAGGAGTGCACTCTGGCAGGGAAAAAACCAAGAATTAAAATGAAGATAATGTGTGATGCAAAGGAAAGAGGTGGTTTACAACTACCTAATTTCAAATTATACCACGATGCAGTGTGTCTGTCTTGGTTAAAGTCTTGGATTTTACTAGAAGATAGAAAATTGTTAGCATTAGAAGGTCATGATTGTCGATTTGGTTGGCCTGCATATTTGTACTATGGGAAAACGAAGCTGGATAACATGTTTAAACATCATTATATTAGAAGAACATTAATTGAAACATGGTTTAGATATAAGAACTTATTTTCTGAAAAAACCCCGATGTGGATTGTACCAGCAGAAGTAATAAAGCCTTTTTCAAGCTTTAAAGGGCAGGACTGGTTGAAATATAGAGACTTGCTGACAATGGAGGAGGGAGGATGGGGGTTGAAAGAAGAAAATCAGTTAGATTTTGAATATGGATAGTTCCGATATAGACAGATTAAAGATCTTTTTAATGAAGATAAAAGAAGTGGTGGTTTTAGTAGTAAAAAAAACGAAATTGAACAGGTATGGGAGGATGGAGCGAAAAAAATGATTTCCAAAATGTATAAAATTTTGTTGAAGTGGTATAATGCTGATGAACTTGTAAAAGAACAAATGATAAAATGGGCAATCAATATGAATAAAGAGATAGCAATGTCGTCTTGGGAATTCTTGTGGAAAAATGCTATGTCTATATCTACATGTAACAATCTTAAAGAAAATTGTTTTAAAATGATGTATAGATGGTACATGACTGAAAAAAATTGCAAATATTGGTCAAAATATGTCTAATAAGTGCTGGAAATGTAAACAAAAAGAAGGATCATTATATCATATGTGGTGGACTTGTGATAAAGCAAAAAGTTTTTGGTGTATGATACATGCTGAAATGGAGAAAATTTTGAAGTGTAAGTTTAAAAAATTGCCTGAAATGTTATTGCTTGGTCTAAAGTTAGAGGATGTAAACATAAGTAAAAGAACATTGATTTGGTATATGGCAACGACAGCAAGAATGGTTTATGCTCAAAGTTGGAAATCGGAGAAAACTCCAGAACTATGGGAATGGTTGAGAAAATTGTTATTTATGGCAGAAATGGACAAATGGACAAGAAAATTAAACAATCAAGACTCAGCGAAGTTCTCAGAAGATTGGAAAGATTTGAAGGAATATATGGAACGAGAATGGAATATGAAAGACAATACCTTTACATTTTCTAACTACTGAAATGAGGGACAGAATTATAACACAAAAAATGATTTATTAGTTAGCCGCAAAACTAAACCTTCTTTCCTTTTTAATTAATATAATTTTTAAATGTATAAAAGTTATAGTAGCTCAAAATGTTACCTTAGGTGGCAAATACTTTTGAAATATATGTTTACCGGTCGATATATATGAAGGTGCAGGTGGGGTGGGAAGTCATTTAATGTTTATATCTTTTTAACTAAATATGCAACTTTATAAAAAAGGGAATATGTATAAAAGCTAATTGCATTTGAGAATAATGGAAAAATAAAAATTTTATTATCAAAAAAGGAGTGCACTCGAATCCGGGAGAACCGGATTTGATTCCCCACTCCTCCACATGCAGCTGCTGGTGTGACCTTGGGTCAGTCACAAGTTCTCTCAGAGCTGTTCTCTCCAGGGCAGTTCTTGAAAGAGCTCTCTCAGCCCCACCTACCTCACAGGGTGTCTGTGGTGGGGAGGGGAAGGGAAAGGAGATTGTAAGCCACTCTGAGATTCCTTCGGTTAGTGAAGGGCGGGGTATAAATCCAATCTCTTCTCTTCTTCTTCCTTTGTCCCTTAGGTATTTGAGAAGACATTGAGCCATGAAATACCAAGTGGGGTTCCCCACCCCCCCGAGACTAACCTGATGTCAAATGCTATTTCACTTTCATATATAATAAGATACCTCCACTCCTGTGCAAGGAGACGGAATTCTAGGCATTTCCTGACAGCTGCTGAAAATGTAAAAAACTGCCTTACACAGCGGCCAAACAGTTCCTCTGGAGGGCACAGAGGCCGAGGCCTTCCCCTGATGTTGCCTCCAGACACTGGGATTCAGAGGATGCATGCCTCTGAATGGGAAGGTTCTCTTTAACCATAATGGCCAGCTGGCACTGAAGACCTGCCCTCTATGAATCCAGTCCCCTTTTAAAGCAGCCTATGCCTGTACATCAGGGGACGCGGTGGCTCAGAGGTTAAGACGCTGAGCTGCAAGACTGAAGGTCAATAGCTCGGCAGTTCAAGACCCGAGTGCCGCATGACGGAGTGAGCTCCTGTCTCTGGTCCCGGCTCCTGCCAACCTAGCAGTTTAAAAGCAAGAAACTGCAAGTAATAAATAGGTACTGCTTTGGCGGGAAGGTAACAGCGTTCCTTGGCATCTAGTCATGTCAGCTACATGACCAGAGAGAAGTCTTCAGATAGCACTGGCTCTTCGGCTGGGAAATGGAGATAAGCACCACCCCCTAGAGTCGGATTCAACTGGCTTTCGAGCAAAGGAAACCTTTACCTTTAACCTTATACCTGTGCAAGTCTCGAACAAGCATCTTGCTAGCACCAGGTGAGTCCAAATATATTATTTGTTAATAGTCACAGAGTAATTCATTTAAAATGACACTTCCTTTTCTGTGTCCGCCACTTCCCTCGAGGCCTTCAGGGCTGTATTAATACTTTTGGTTTGTGATTCGGCGGCGTTATCAGTGGAGCTTCGTTATCTATATCTCGCTAAGTCGCTGGATTTGAGGAGACGGTTCTTTATTTGAACCCTGGCAATTTGTGGGAATCGTGTGTGTGTGCCGTTTGCACCAGGCCACGCACGTGGAGTTGGAATATTTGTGAGCAGCAAGCGGGAGCAGGGGAGCATTCACGGACCCGCCCACAGCAGCCGCAGCCGAACTTGCAGAAGCCATTATCGTACTGCGCACTCTGCTCGAAGTGAACTAATTTTATTCCTGCGGCAGCGTGTGTCTAATTAATTGAACTTTATTCCGTTTCACTGGATTTATGCTCCAAATTGTTACCCACCCCCAAGCCTTCAGGAGGGGATAAATTATAAATATAAATAAATAAAAATGTGAACGCCGCACGGACGCCTGCGCAGTCTGGCTTACCCTCCCCACTGCTTGCCCTCCCGCTGCATAAACATGTTTCTGGATTAATCACCTGAAGAGCAATTACGTTGCGCCCACTCCCCCCTCCCCTTTTGCTTTGCCGACTTTATTTCTTCTCCTTCGGGCCTGTGTTTTTCAACTTTGGTTTTTATTTTCCCCAGTTTGGAGTGAGTCATAATGGAAGGGCCGTGTAGTGTTTGGTGTAGTGGTTAAGAGTGGTGAACTCTGACCTGGAAAACTGGGTTGGATTCCCTACTCCCTCACATGGAGCCAGCTGGGTGACCTTGGGTCAGTGACAAGTTCTCTCAGAGCTGTTCTCTCACCAGCAGTCCTCGAAAGAGCTCTCTCAGCCCCACCTACCTCAAAAGGTGTCTGTTGTGGGGAGAGGAAGGGAAGGAGATTGTAAGCCGCTCTGAGACTTCTTTGGGTAGTGAAGGGCGGGGTATAAAAACCAAGTCTTCTTCTTCTGTCCTGTGGCACAGGATCAGGTGTAGGGCCAAACTAGGCGTGACGTTCTGTGTGAGTTCGTTCAAGGGTACAGAATTCCATGCGGTTGTCCTTCGGTACGCGGCACACTCGCTCCTGTTGTGGTCACACAGCTATCACACTTGTGCACAAGCAGTGCTGGATGGGCTTGTGCTCCGGAAAAGTAGGTTTGCAGTTGGATGCTCTCGGGCCCTTCTCTGTCCCTAAATACACGGGTGGCAGACAGTGCTCCCTAAAGCTGTGGAGTCTTGTGAGCAAAAATTCTACTTTGTGAGCTCCTGGCGTTAAAAGTTGTAAGTGAGTGATTTGGCTACTGCATGAATTAGTTTTGCTCTGGAGCCCTCCTTCCTGAGCTTAAGACAAAAATCTGCAAGCCGGAGGCTAAAAAACTGTGAGCAATCTCACACTAACTCAGCTTAGAGGGAACACTGGTGGCAGAAGTAGCTAGGAGTGCTTTCTCACCAGCACAGACTGGTTCTCCAGCAGTAGCTGCTCCTGAAGAAAGCAGACCTGGCCACTGTCACACACGCGCTGGTGACCACCAGACTGCACTACTGTAAGGTATGGGGCTGCCCTTGAAGATTGTTTGGAAACTTCCACTGGTTCAAAAAGTGGCAGTCAGGATGCTAACTGGTGCTGACCATACTAAGCATGTTAAGCCAATGATGCTGGCTCCCGAGCCTGTTTCTGGACACAGTTTGAGCGTTTCAGGGGGTAGCTGTGCTGGTCTGCAGGAGAATAGGTCGGTTTGAGTCCAGTAGCACCTTTGAGACCAACAAGATTTTCGGGGGATGAGTTTTCAAGAGTCAAAGCTCCCTTTGTCAGATACAAGTTGGAATGGAGATCTCTGAGCCTTTATATAGAGCCAGTTTGGTGTAGTGGTTAAGTGCGCAGACTCTAATCTGGGAGAACCAGGTTTGATTCCCCACTCCTCCACTTGCACCTGGCTGGATGACCTTGGGCAAGCCATAGCTCTGTACCAGCTGTTCCCTCAAGGACAGCTTGGGAAAGAGCTCTCTTAGCCCCACCTACCTCACAGGGTGTCTGTTGTGGGGAGGGGAAGGGAAAGGAGTTTGTAAGCCGCTCTGAGACTCCCTTGGGGAGTGGAGGGCGGGGTATAAATCCAATCTCTTCTCTTCCCTTCTTCTTCTATATTCCAGCCTCATACCTTCTGACTGTGATATAAGGACTAAGAGATCTCCATTCCGACTTGTGTCTGATGAACGAAGCGTTGAGTCCTGAAAGCTCGAAATGCAAAAATCTTCCTGGTCTCTAAACTGGCATGGGTATATTTAGTGGGGACCTGCATAAAGCCTTCTCTGCTGCCATCTCTAAACTTTGAAACTCCCCCACCGCCCCTGGAGCTTCATAGAACCCGTGCATTGGAAGCCGTTTGACCTCATTCCAGAAGGCCTTTGAATAAGGGTTTTTATCCTTAGATTTTTAGATTTGCTTAACTGCTGTTGTTATAACCACAGCCATACACAATTTGCTTATTTTATCTTTTTGCAAGCCACTTTGTACTATTTACTGAAAATATTTATATATGACACTTTCTCCCAAGCATCTCAGGACCTAAGGTGGGTGGGCATGTTCCTCCTGGAATAGCGGTATTATAAGTAAAAGCTCTCTATAAGTAAATGTGGAAATGTATCATTAATGGTGAACCGATGTTTGCACTTTACTTAGTGGCTCCAGCAACCACATACCTGTTCCAGAATCCAGCATTATTCTCATAGTTCTGAGGTACAATGTTGGAGAGATAAAACGTTTCTGCCATGGCTTTCTGCAAATCAAAAAAGAATTGTAACTCAATTTTGGATGGGTGCCTGGGACAGCTTAAACGCTCGTTAGCAAGCAAAATTAAACATCCAAATATTAGCATATTGCTGTTTTGTTGACAGCAAACAAGTTGAAGAGCATGCTAGCCCGTTTAGACACAAACTAATAATGCCCAGCCATCATGCAAGCATAGTCTAAAGGCCTGAATCTTAAAATTTAGTCAAGTTTTTTCATTATTTATTTAGTGCATTATTACCTGGCCCTTATTCTAAGGAGCTTAGGAGAGCACACATCACTTTTCAGGGGTGGGCTGGGAGGGAAAAATGGCCTACGACAAAGGCCCCACCCCCTCGACCACACAAAGGGGGGGGGGGGGAACAGCCAGTGGCCAGCCTCATATCTCATGTGGCTCAGCTAGGGGCCTCCTGCAGCTCTACCGGGCCCAGGTATGGCCACCTGCACAGTGCACCCAGTTCACCTGGGTCAGAAGTCATTTCCCCTAGGAGGGGTACAGCCCAAATCGGGGGGGGGGGGGGGGGGGGACAGCCAGTGGCTCACCGGGAAATCCGTTGGTGGCTGCAATGGCCAGTCCATTCTGATTGCTTTCCCCTCTTTCAATTCCTGAGGGACCGCCTTTCCCTGTATATACCCAAGAGCACTACGGTCGGGGGCGCAACACCGCTTGACCATTCCAGGCCCTAGGGAAGCCAGGCTTGCAGCCACTAGGGCCAGGGCCTTCTCGGTGGCGGCTCCTTACTGGTGGAATGAGCTCCCGGAAGAGATTAGGGCCCTGCAGGACCTTTTGCAGTTCTGCAGGGCCCGCAAGACGGAGCTCTTCCACCAGGCTTTCAATCAGGAGCCGCCACACCATTAACATCACCACTACTGACATCTGTGGTTATGGGTCGGCCCTGGCCTGGAGATTGAGCCACACCGTCATGCAAGCCTGAAGATCAACGATCTTGTTGGATATCATACAGCATGCCATCTTTAGTACTGGAAGACGACAACCACTACTAGCACTTTAAAGAACTTTTGTGATTGTCTTAATGTTGAAGGTTTTAACTTTTGTATATGGTTTTACGGTACCGGTTACCGATTTTTGTAAGCCGCCCTGAGCCTATTCACGGGGACGGAGGGGTATAAATAAAATAAAATAAAGAAATAAATTCACACTATCATTATTATTTATTTGATTTATGTATATTCCGCCCTCCCTGCCAAACAACAACCCTGTGAGGTAGGTGAGGCTGGAAGTGTGTGACAGGCCGAAGGTCACCCAGCAAGCTTCCAAGGCAGGCTGGGGATTCGAACCTGGGTCTCCTTAACCTAATCCAGCATCTTTAACCACTACACCATGCTTACTTCTGTCCAGATACATTAGGGGTCTGATGCAAAAGTTAAGAAATTTGCCTGCGATCCCAAAGCACTTTCCCCACCCAGTGACGAACAGAATCCGTTTTTCCTATTCCCCGGTCCCATGTTTTAAATACTAGATCCTAGTTCTGCCGAGAACATAATAATGTGACTTCAAAAAATTCTTGCCCTTCAAAGACACAAAGAACCAAGAATCAAGCAAGAGTCCTACCGGAGAGTATTTGTTGTCTCCTGCCGGTGCCATATGCCCTCGTGACCAGCCGCTCCCGATGTAGTCTTCGTTCACGGCACTGAAGAGCGGAGGGATGCTGGGATCCGGCCTAAACTTACAGTGTTTTCTGTCTGCATTGCCTGAGGAACGGGACAGCAAATAAAGGGGTGTTTTAAGAATAAACTTATGAGAAATCCTATGCACAAAGCAACTCACGAAAATACCAAATAAACGAGAATCCCGGGGCATACACCCATTTCACACAGAACACTTGGCTCGGCCTCTACTGGCTCACAGTCATCCAGTGCAAACAGAGAATGAACTCTAATGAGCTCAATAAACTGAGGCTGCGCGTCTCAAGGAAGATGGGTAGTAACGAGCTACGTGTCTTCCAGGAAAGCTGGGCCTCCAGTACAGATGATAAATAGTAGTAGCAGTACGCAGACACCACTCAATTCGCCCAGAAAGAAGAAGAGATTGGATTTATACTCTGCTCCTTCACTTGGGAGTCTCAGAGCTGCTTACAAACTCCTTCCCCTTCCTCTCCCCACAACGGACATTCTGTGAGGTAGGTGGGGCTGAGAGAGCTCTCAGAGAACGGTTCGAAAGAACAGCTTGGAGAGAACTTGTGACTGACCCAAAGTCTCACCGGCAGGTGCGAGTGGAGGAGTGGAGAATCCAACCCGGTTCTCGCAGATTGGAGTCCGCGGGCTTAACCACGAAACCAAACTCTCGCCCACTAACTTGCAGTAGGAAATGAAGTGCAGCGACCGACCACTACAAAGGTCCCTGGGTTAAGTCTGTCTGACCCCTTAAACAGCACAGGTGTCCCCTGATGACTACAGAGCCTTGCCGCAGAGGACAATCAGATTTCTAAAAAAGTCAAGAAGCTCATTTATACTGATGGTTGCTTTTCCAGAAATCCAAGCTTTCTGGCTCTGCAGTAATGACTTCCAGCAACCAGGGCTGGCTTTTGAGCACGGGAAACCTTTACCTTTAAACAAGCACTGCAAGGCTGGGAAAGATCCTTAGAACCATGTCAATCGTGCATCACCTCCGAAGTACCTCTGATCCACAAAGAGATTAATTACAACACACACGAGGGTGGAGTTTACTTACCCACAGTCTTGTGTTTTGAGAGATGTTCGATCACCCACCTCGGTACCCGTTTTGCTTGGTCGTAAGACAGGGCATGATTGGTGTAGTGTCTGGTCTGCGTTCCATCTGCAGGAAATCCATAGATTCCCAGCACAGACTCAGGCACTGGTTCTAAGCGAGAAAGAAATACAACATAAGAATATAAGAAGAGCCCTGCTGGATCAGATCAGTGGTCCTTCTAGTTCAGCATCCTGCCTCACACGGTGGCCAACCAGTTCCTCTGGAGGGCCAACAACAGGGAAGAGAGGCCGAGGCTTTCATAAGAACATAAGAGCCTTGTTGGGTCAGACCAGTGGTCCATGTAGTCCAGCATTCTGTCTCAAAGAGTAACCAACCCGTTCCTCTGGAGGTCCAACTAACAGGGCATTCAAGGACAGGAGCTTTTTAGGGTGGACTCTATGGCCTTATACCCTGCTGAAGTCCCTCCCCCAAACTCTGTCCTCCTCTGGGTCCCCCCCTTCCCAAATATCCAGGTGCCTTATTTTTCACTCCATAAGACGCACCTGATCATAAGATGCACCTTGTTTTTAGAGGAGGAAAACAGGAAAAAAATGAAACAGAAAGAAAGAAAGAGAGAGAGAGAGAGAGAGATAAAGGAAGGAAGGAGGAGGAGAGAGAGAGAGAGAAAGAGAAAGGAAGAAAGAAAGGTGGGGACAGAGAGAGAGACAGACAGACAGACAGATAGACAGAAAAAAGGAAAGGAAGGAAGGAAGGAAGATGGAGAAAGGAAAGAAGAGAGACGTCGGCATGCCATGCAAAGCCAGGCCTTTCTGTGCAAAGTAGCCAGGGAGCTTAATCTGTGGGCGGGGCTTTCTGCTGCTGGCTGTCTTAAAGGGGAACAGCATTTAAAGGGAAAGAGTACTTAGCCTGGTGGGGTTTTTCCTGCCGTTTCCCTTTTAAGTCTTAACAGCTCAGGCCCAGCAGGGAGGGGCGGGGAAGGTTGGGATGCCAGCCTGAATGGCGTTCCCCTGCGTTCCTGCTGAAGAAAGAGCCCTGTTACAGGTAAGAAAAGCTCCATATTCGCTCCATAAGACGCACACACTTTCCCCCCCACTTTTTTGGGGGGGAAAAGTGCGTCTTATGGAGCGAAAAATACGGTATTTCCAAACTCAGAAACTCTACAAAACTGAGATTTGCTTCAAACAGTATGGGGCGAACAGGAAATGGCCCTGATCGGAATGCAAATATTTAGAGTGTTTAAAAAGAAGGCACAGTGAAAGAAAACATGGTGACCTTACGAGATCTCCCGAAACACAGAGATTTTGAAAGAGAGAGTTCTAGGAGGGCTTGCTTCATTTATCATGAATCCACATCCCAAAACATTCGGTGCTTGCAAGGGAACGACAAAGAATGCACTGCATACCGTAACCTTTCGCCCACCACTTCAGATTGATTTTTATGATAACAGTAATACAAATACACTTAAGCCACTGTAAAATGAAAAATAAGACACTGCTAGCAATTAACTACTGGTGTGATAAAGCCGGGGGAAACCACTTTCTCAACACAGTGCTGATTGATTTTCATTGTGCGCGGGGAGAAAGAAGGTGGATGTTATTTTTAATTCGATTTATATTTAACAATTTATAAACCACTCACAGGTTGCCTTGTTTGATCTCTGTGCCACTTTAAAAGGTTCTTGTTTGTGCTTTTAAAAAAGTGCTATTGTTGTACAGACAATGGCGAGTACAGGTTAAAAGTAACTTAGTTCAATGCCAGTTGTTAAAAACGGAAGGAAATGCAAAAAAAGGGGAGGAGGGTATCTGCTCTATTCTGTTACGCACAATTATTTCAGTGTATTTGGTAAAACATCACTACGTCAACACTCAAGCGCCTACAACGCCATATTAATGCAAAGCGTAACAACAAGTTTTTTAAGCATTTTTTTCTTCCTTTAGAAATTACTGAGAGCTTTGGAAGAAGCGTTAAGTTTAAATTGACATCAGTTCTATACATCAAAAGAACAAATAGAGGATAATGGAAATAAAATATAATTCACCCATCCCAAGTTTTCTTACAGTTGTTTTTTTTCATCTCTTATATGCCATCTCAATTTTCTATGGGTCCAGAACTAGAACCTGCTATTTTACTTTTAGGTACCCAGAAATTTCCTCCGATTGCTATATAGGCACAATTGGTTTATAAAATTTCCCTCCACGCCTACATTAAGGTAATTCAGACGAGAATTGGGCTTAGTATAACCCTTGCTACAGGTCAACAGCTAAGAACACCTGCTTACCCTTAAAGAAGAAGCGACTCTCAGGGGAAAAATTAAATGGAAGGGCCATTTCGAATGTCCACCCTTGTTCAAAAAATGGGCAAACCCACCCCCCACCCCGGTAAGATTGACAACCTCCTGGAGGTGGCTGGAGACCTCCTGTGATTATCATTATTTTTTTTAAAAAAAATATTTCAGCATATAAAACAAAACACATACTACATTGATACAGGATCGATTACCTCTCCAGATGACAGTTTTTGTTTTAATCAATCAAACAAGCTATAACTAAAACCCCACAAAATCTAAGTATTTCTTAGGTATTCAGGAGTTTTGGCAGGTGGTTTGATTCATATCCTCAAAGAATGTACACCACGTCTCTATGAACATATTTTTCCCTATTAGGATTCTCAACTTGTATTAATTGTGAAACTATCTTGTTCTGGACCATCAAGTCCCAAGTTTTACCATGCCACTGTGCCAAGGTCGGTATATTCTTAGTATTCCACTGCTGTGCCAATATTATTCTACCAGCTAATAAGAGATGGGTGAATAAATCCTTCCTAGACTCCGGGATATTTAAATCCGGCCACAGATTTAGTGAAACAGACTCAAGTGTGTTTGGAATTAAAATTCCTGTTATGTCTTTTTTGTTTTATAATATTTTCCCAATATGCATTCACTACTTTGCAACCCCACCAACAGCGGAGAAACGTTCCAGTTATACCACATTTCTTCCAGCATTCCAAATTGGTTCTTAGTTTGCTTTTGTACAGCCTATATGGCGTTACATTAGTTTACACTGTTGCCAAGAGGTAGCTATAGAGCCAGTTTGATGTAGCGGTTAAGTGAGTGAACTCTAATCTGGGAGAACCGGGTTTGATTCCCCACTCCTCCACTTGCACCTGCTGGATGACCTTGGGCAAGCCATAGCTCTGTACCAGCTGTTCTCTCAAGAGCAGTCCTTGAAAGAGCTCTCTCAGCCCCACCTACTTCACAGGGTGTCTGTTGTGGGGAGGGGAAGGGAAAGGAGTTTGTAAGCCGCTCTGAGACTCCAAGTGAGTGAAGGGCAGGGTATAAAACCAATCTCTTCTTCTTCTAGATTGAAGTGAGGAGGTACTCCAGATTGAATCCCAATGTTGTCCACTTAGTTGTATCTGGCCCTCTTTTAGCCACTGGTCTTGAATCTGCGACCATAAATTCTGACACAATAACTTAATTGGGATTGCACCTTTTACATTGAAATTACCAACCTCCTGCGACTATAACTGATCTCCAGATGACAGAGCCAGTTTGGTGTAGTGGTTAAGTGTGCGGACTCTAATCTGGGAGAACCGGGTTTGATTCCCCACTCCTCCACTTGCACCTGGCTGGATGACCTTGGGCAAGCCATAGCTCTGTACCAGCTGTTCCCTCAAGGACAGCTTGGGAAAGAGCTCTCTCAGCCCCACCCACCTCACAGGGTGTCTGTTGTGGGGAGGGGAAGGGAAAAGGAGTTTGTGAGCTGCTCTGAGACTCCCTTGGGGAGTAGAGGGCAGGGTATAAATCCAATCTCTTCTTCTTCTTCTTCTTCCCTTGGAGAACACGGCTACTTTGGCGGGTAGACTCTCTGGCCCCATACCCTGCTGGAATCCCTCCTCTCCTCAAACCCTGCCCTCCCCAGACTCCATCTCACAAACCTCCAGGAATTTCCCAAACTGGAGCTGGCAACCCTGCTTCCTTGCCCCAACGCTGAAGTGAGGCAGGGTCAGAAAACAGTGGCTGGAGAAGTGAAACGGGAGGAGACAAGGAAGTGGTAAGGATTGCCATTCGCCTCAGATGCCCTGTGCCTTGTATGTGAATGTAACACATTAAAGCCAACCCATCTCCTAGCATTGGTATTTATTCCAATCTATACCCTGCCCTCCCCTCAAGGGGGCTCAGTTTGGGTCACAATAGCAAAATTACAAAACCATGAAAAAACAATCGTAACAAACAAATTAAGACAGGTAATTTATTTATTTATACAATAAAGAAGAGGAGATTGGATTTATACCCTGCCCTTCACTCGGAGTCTCAGAGTGGCTTACATACTCCTTTCCCTTCCCCTCCCCACACCCAGTGAGGTAGGTGGGGCTGAGAGAACTCTTTCCAGAACGGTCCTTGAGAGAACAGCTGTGCCAGAACTACGGCTTGCCCAAGGTCATCCAGCAGGTGCAAGTGGAGGAGTGGGGAATCAAACCCAGTTCTCCCAGATTAGTCTGTGCACTGACTTAACCACTACACCAAAGTGGCCATAAGGTTCAACAGTCCTAAATGGTTGGAAGCAACTAGGTTAACCTAGGCAACAAGGCAACCTAGACAACTAGGTTATGAGGGCCGGATCTGTCATAAATGAGACCTTGTTAGGCCGGACCATGTGTGTCATAAAATGTAATGCCAGGGAGCGGAGATATAAACTTTACAAAGGACACAAACACAAAGATTTTTTTTTTACTTAAAATAAAACATGCTTAAAACATTAGCACTCTTGCAATATTCTGTTTATTTAACAGTCTCTGATGACTGACGCCTCTTACTCTGAATGATTGCATCCAAATGTCTGTGCTGTTGCAATCTTGAGTGTGCTGTTCAGGTGTGTCTCTGTAAGCTGCAAACCTACTTTTGATTGATTGACATTCACCACAGAAATCTCATGCTCAGAGTTCAGAGTCTAGGACCCAGGGGAAACCATGAAATGGCTGAGCGACCGGGAGAGTCTGGCGAAGCAAGCTATGATGCAGCAGCAGCAACAGAACTGGAAGCAGATGGCCAGTTCCAGTGTGAGCCTGGTAGAAGCCCTTTGGGGGCCTCATCTGGCCCCCCGGCTGCATGTTTGACACCCCTGAACTAGGCCATGTACCACGAAACAGTAGAGATCTTACTAATGTGGGCAGCATATAGCTGGAAAGCTTCAGCCAAAGGAGGTCAATTAATTGGGCGCTGGCCACCTCAACTGAAGGCCTGATGGAACAGCTCCATTTTGCGAGCCCTGCGAAACTGTAATGGGTCTCCCAGGGCCCTGATCTCAGACAGGAGCATGTTCCACCAGGCCAGGGCCAGCACGGAAAAAGCCCTGTCCATGGTTGAGACTAAGCGGGCATCCTTTGGGCCGGGGACAACCAGTGAATGATGGTCCACCGAGCACAAGGCTCTCCGTGGTACATATGGGGAAAGGCGGTCCAGACCAAATGACCCGCAAAATACTGACAGTTAACTACCATGATCCAATACTCCATAAAGCCTAGGATGCCACTGAGTTTGTAATAGATGATCTTTATTTCATCACAGTGTCACTGAATGGACAAAAGGAAAATGACGTAAGCTGCTTTGGGTACCAATCTGAGGAGAAAGGCAGGGTATAAATGCTGTGGTTAGTAAAGACCAATGAACCCTCTAAGCTGTGAAGTCTTGTGAGCAAAAAATCGACTTTGTGAGCCACTGGCATTAAAGTTGTGAGGGAGGGATTTGGCTGCTGCATAAATTAGTTTGCCATCTGGAGCCATCCTTCCTCAGCTAAGGCAAAAATGGGTGAGCCGGAGGCTAAAAAACTGTGAGCTAGCTCATACCGACTCAGCTTAGAGGGAACACTGGTAAAGACATGGGACAGGGGATTCTTCCCGACTGTTGTCCCTATTCAACTACCTGCTTATGACGACAGTGTCTCCAAACAGGAAGAAGCGGCCTCCAGCCTACTTAGCCTAATTTTGTAAAACTGTAATGATCGTGCCACCCCTGAAGCGCTAGAATAAAAGCCAAAGACAAGAACTATTCAGTGAATCTTTCATATGTATAAGATAAATGGCCTAAGATGATTAAAAATTCTATTTCATTACATTTTTAATCAAGTGAATTGCCTTCTTTCACAATAACAGCTAACGCAATCTTATACAAGTACAGTGAATAATAATTATATGATATCTATAAACCTGGCTTACGAGGGAAGGCAGCATGGTATAGGCCAGTCTCGAAGACTCGAACAGATCTCAGAAGCTAAGCAGGGTCAGTACTTGGAAGAGAGGCAGGCAACGGCAAACTGACTCTGTTTCTTGCTTGCCTTGAAAGCCATGGGGTCGCCATAAGTCTTGGATGGGAGACCACCAAGGAAGACTCTGCAGAGGAAGGCCATGGCCAACCACCTCTGCTTCTCACTTGCCTTGAAAGCCCCTTGCTGGGGTCGCCATAAGTCTTGGATGGGAGACCACCAAGGAAGGCTCTGCAGAGGAAGGCCATGGCCAACCACCTCTGCTTCTCACTTGCCTTGAAAGCCCCTTGCTGGGGTCGCCATAAGTCTTGGATGGGAGACCACCAAGGAAGGCTCTGCAGAGGAAGGCCATGGCCAACCACCTCTGCTTCTCACTTGCCTTGAAAGCCCCTTGCTGGGGTCACCGTAAGTCTTGGATGGGAGACCACCAAGGAAGGCTCTGCAGAGGAAGGCCATGGCCAACCACCTCTGCTTCTCACTTGCCTTGAAAGCCCCTTGCTGGGGTCGCCATAAGTCTTGGATGGGAGACCACCAAGGAAGGCTCTGCAGAGGAAGGCCATGGCCAACCACCTCTGCTTCTCACTTGCCTTGAAAGCCCCTTGCTGGGGTCGTCATAAGTCTTGGATGGGAGACCACCAAGGAAGGCTCTGCAGAGGAAGGCCATGGCCAACCACCTCTGCTTCTCACTTGCCTTGGAAGCCCCTTGCCAGGGTTGCCAGAAGTTGCCGACTTGACATCACTGTATGCACACACACACAACTTGCCTTTCTTTCAGTATGGAGCTCCACATGTCACGCATGGGACGCCCAACCAGGCACTGGCCAGATACACTCGGTTAGTTTCAACAAAGTTGCTGCTATCACACCCTGGAATGTCAACTAGACTAATTATTAGTATATGTACAGCACTTAAGCATGCTTGAAGTGCTTCACACACAACCATCTCAAGAATCTTTACAAAACAGTCCTGCAAGACAGACTGTACTATCGTAGGATCAAGGCTGACAGAGACAGAGGTTTGCTCCTGATCATCCAGAGACCACTTGGGAGAGGTGCGAATCAAACAGGAGACATCAGAGCGCACAGCTCAGGTTCTTGAAGTCTGATCTGTGCACATTTACTCAGAAGGAAGGTCCAACGGTTTCTGGAGGAATAAAACTCAAGTGGGTGTGCACGGAACTGCAGCTTCAAGTGCAAACTTTTGCAGAAATACTCCAGTCTAATGGCACTGATTTCTATAAGCCCATTGACACAGGGGTAATTCTGCAGCGCAGTGCAGACAACTATGACACAAAGAGTAGGAAACAAGCCGTAAGGAGATGGGGCACTTTAACCATTTGTACTCTCCAGCACTTTTCACCAGGCACATGAAACATTATCCTCAACTGGAACTTGTTGAGTTTATACATATTTATGGAAGATAAATGTAAAGAACGGGACCCAAAGTACATTACTACAACAACAACAACAACAACTACTACTACTACTACTAGTAGTAGTAATAATACAGAAGGGGCCCATGGGCTTTCTACGTGGACCTCAAAATTTAGAAAGCACAGATAAAAGACATGGTAAACAATGGAGACCATGAAATGTAGGAGATTTGTGGTTTTCTATGCCAAGCTTGGGGGGCCGTGGTGGTCCAAGTGGTTAAGACGCTGAACTGCAGACCGGCGGATCGGTAGTTCGGCAGTTCAAGACCCGGGTGCCGCGTGACAGAGTGAGCTCCCATCTCTGGCCCCAGCTCCTGCCAACCTAGCAGTTCGAAAGCAAGAGACTGCAAGTAGGTAAATAGGTACTGCTTCGGTGGGAAGGTAACAGCGTTCCGTGCGCCTTGGCGTTTGGTCATGCCGGCCACATGACCACGGAAATGTCTTCGGACAGTCTTCAGCTTGGAAACAGAGATGAGCGCTGCTCCGTAGAGTCGGATTCGACTGGCTTTCAAGCAACCTTTACCTTTGCCAAGCTTACATGTATGAAAGGTTTATTCAAGGTATGCACTTTCGTGTGCACGCACACGTTTTCGAATAAACTGGAACGGAAGGTAAGAGCTCAAACCTATAGACAGAGGCTAAACAGCAAATTAACATGTAACATGATGAAGACGTTTTAAGATATGCGAAGACAAAACTAAATAACAAGCTAAAGCAATAATCATGTCAAAATAGGAGATAAATGTGTAAAGGTGCCTTTTCTAATTGTGGGAGGAAAACTCAGACGTCTCTATTCGTCTCCTCTCAGGCCTGGAGGTAACTTAAGAGCATTTTTCCTGCTGCTTCAGACTAACAAGGCTGACCACCTGGAACTATGCATGAAAGGGAAGTTGTATTGGAGCCTCAAATACATCTTCCCTTTCATACATTCAGTCCCTTTCATACAGTTTGGTGTAGTAGTTAAGAGCAGACTCTCACCTGGGAGAACGGGGTTCGATTCCCCACTCCTCCACACGCAGCTGCTAGTGTGACCTTGGGTCAGTCACAAGTTCTCTCAGAGCGGTTCTCTCGGGAGCAGTCCTCAAAAGAACTATCTCAGCCCCACCTACCTCACAGGGTGTCTGTTGTGGGGAGGGGAAGGGAAAGGAGATTGTAAGCAGCTCTGAGACTCCTTCGGGTAGTGAAGGGCGGGCTATGCTATAAATCCACTCCCCTCTTCTTCTTCGTCATGTAAGCTTAGCACAGAAAAGCCACAAATCTCCTACATTTCTTGGCCTGCGTTATTCACCATTGTCTTTTCCCCCATGCCCACCTTTGTGCATCCTACCTGCGGGGTGGGATTGTGGTGGTGCAAAGAAAGGGACCCCTCCAAGCTGCCCTCCAACCCTCCAGCAAAATGGGCCCTTAAAAGTCTTCCCAGCGCGCTCAAATCCTGCGCTCATTCGGGCCCTGAGCAGTGTGCCCTCTAAGCTGAGTTAGCATGAGCTAGTTCTCAGTTGTTTAGCCTCCGGTTCACACCTCTTCATCTGGGCTCAGGAAGGATGGCTCCAGAGCAAACTCATTCAGGCAGCAGCCGAATTGCTCGCTCACAATCTTTTAATGCCCAGTTAACTCACAAAGCTGAACTCTTGCTCACAGGACTCCACAGCTTAGAGGGAGCGTTTCAGGGTTCCCTCTAAGCTGAGTCAGTGTGAGCCAGCTCACAGTTTCTTAGCCTCCGGCTCACCCCTTTTCAGTCTCGGGGAGGATGGCTCCAGGGCCAGTAGCCAAACCGCTCGTGTGTGTGCGCGCGTGCGCGTGAATTATCCACCCCACTTCCGGCGCCTTCACCGTCGTGGCCCCCCAAAGCAGACCTCCAGAAGAACAAGAGGGTGCCCGCCCGCCCGCCCGACAACTTGGCGTCTGCGCCCGCTCGCCCCGTTCCTTACCCTCCCTGAGGGGCTGGCCGCCGCCGCCGCCGTGGCGGGAAGGGGGCGGGGGAAGGGGGCGGCGGTCTGTCGGGAGCTGCGCAGCGGCCAGGCCCGCGGCGGTGGCGGCGCCCAGGGCCGCCCCGCACACGAAGCCGCCCCAGAACCGGGTTCCGCCGAGCCGCGAGAGCAGCGCCTCCGCCATGAGCCCAGGGGGGGGGGGGGAGGGAGGGAGGGAAAGAGGGGAGGGGAGGAGCCGAGGAGGCGCCGCCCCCTGACTCTCCTCACGCCCCGCCCCCGCCCGGCGAGGGGGGGGGGAGGAGAAGCGCGCGGGAAGACTCGGTTCCCGCGCAAAGGGGCCCGGAGGTGAGGTGAGGTGAGGTGAGGGGGGGCGCGCAGTCTAGACGAGCCGCAATGGCGGCGGGGGAGACACGCGCGCGCGGACACACGCTTAACAAATCAAATTAAGAATAGCACGCACACTTCTAACAAGCAAGAATCACACACGCACACTTTTAGCCATCAGATAAGAATAACACACGCACACTTTACAAATCAAATAAGAATAACACACACACACACACTATTAACAATAAAATAAGAACCACACACGAACACTTTTAACCATCAAATAAGAATAACACACGCACACTTTACAAATCAAAAAAAAAATGACACACGCACACTTTTAACAAAAATAAGAATAACACACACACAATAAAATAATAACACTTAAAATAAGAATAACACACACACACTTTTAACAATCAAATAAGAATAACACACACACTCTTAGTAATCAAATAAGAATCACACATACACTTAAATCAAATAAGAATAGCACGCACACTTCTAACAAGCAAGAATCACACACGCACACTTTTAACCATCAGATTAGAATAACACACGCACACTTTACAAATCAAATAAGAATAACACACACACACACTATTAACAATAAAATAAGAACCACACACGAACACTTTTAACCATCAAATAAGAATAACACACGCCCACTTTACAAATAAAAAAAAAATGACACACGCACACTTTTAACAAAAATAAGAATAACACACACACAATAAAATAATAACACTTAAAATAAGAATAACAACACACACACTTTTAACAATCAAATAAGAATAACACACACACTCTTAGTAATCAAATAAGAATCACACATACACTTAACAAATCAAATAAGAATAGTACGCACACTTCTAACAAGCAAGAATAACACACGCACACTTTTAACCATCAGATAAGAATAACACATGCACACTTTTAACCATCAAATAAGAATAACACACGCACACTTTTAACAATCAGATAAGAATAACACACACACTTAACAATCAAATAAGAATAACACACACACACACTATTAACAATAAAATAAGAATAACACACGCACACTTTTAACCATCAAATAAGAATAACACAGGCACACTTTACAAATCAAATAAAAATAACACACGCACACTTTTAACAAAAATAAGAATAACACACACACAATAAAATAATAACACACACACTTAATAAAATAAGAATAACACACACACACTTTTAACAATCAAATAAGAATAACACACACACAGTAATCAAATAAGAATCACACATACACTTAACAAATCAAATAAGAATAGCACGCACACTTCTAACAAGCAAGAATAACACACGCACACTTTTAACCATCAGATAAGAATAACACATGCACACTTTTAACCATCAAATAAGAATAACACACGCACACTTTTAACAATCAGATCAGAATAACACACACACTTAACAATCAAATAAGAATAACACACACACACACTATTAACAATAAAATAAGAATAACACACGCACACTTTTAACCATCAAATAAGAATAACACAGGCACACTTTACAAATCAAATAAAAATAACACACGCACACTTTTAACAAAAATAAGAATAACACACACACAATAAAATAATAACACACACACTTAATAAAATAAGAATAACACACACACACTTAACAATCAAATAAGAATAACACACACACACAGTAATCAAATAAGAATCACACATACACTTAACAAATCAAATAAAAATAACGCACACTTTTAACAAAAGTAAGAATAACACACAATAAAATAATAACACACTTAACAATAAAATAAGAATAACACACACTTAATAAAATAAGAATAACACACACACTTAAAAATAATAATACACACACACACTTAACAATCAAATAAGAATAACACACACTCTTAGTAATCAAATAAGAAACACACACACACACACTTAACAAATCAAATAAGAATAACACACACACTTAACAAATAAGAATAACACACGCATACTTTTAACAAATCAAATAATAACACACACACAATTAACAATCAAATAAGAATAACACGCACATAACAAATCAAATAAGAATAACACATGCACACTTTTAACAATCAAATAACACACACTTAACAATCAAATAATAACACACACACACACTATTAACAATAAAATAAGAATAACACACACAGACTATTAGCAATCAAATAAGAATAACACACATACTTTTAACAATCAAATAATAACATACACACACAATTAACAATAAAATAAGTATAAAGAGACCAGTTGGAGTCGTAATTGATAACTCAATGAAAATATCGAGACTGTGTGCGACAGCAATGAAAAAGGCCATGGCTATGCTGGGGGTTATTAGTGGAGGAGGGGGGGGGGGAGAATTTGCTTTTTGAATAGAGTTGCCAGCCTCCAGGTGGGGCCTGGGGATCTCCCGCTTTTACAACTGATCTCCAGCTGACAGAGATCAGCTCCCCTGGAGAAAATGGCTGCTTTGAAGGGTGGACTCTATGGCATTGTACCCCACTGAGGTCCCCTGTCCCCCCCTAGGCTCCTTTCCCAAATCTCCAGGATTTTCCTAACCTGGATTTGTCAACTCTACCCTGCCCCCAGCAATCCTACCAGAGTCCACCCTAGGGTTGCCAGCTTCCAGTTGGGGCCTGGGGATCTCCCGCTTTTACATCTCCAGACTGCAGAGATCAGCTCCCCTGGAGAAAATGGCTGCTTTGAAGGGTGAACTCTATGGCATTGTACCATGCTGAGGCCCTTCCCCACCCCAACCCCACCCTCTCCTGGCTCCACCCCCAAAGTCTCCAGGTATTTTCCCACCCAGACATGGAAACCCTATTTTTGAATGTGAATGTCTCTGAGCACATGCAGAGAACCTCCCAACCAAGTGACTGCAGCTTTTACCAACACGCATAGAATTGAGGAGGACCTCAAGGTCAGACCTTGAATGGAAAAAGTACTTTACAAATACCATCTTGGGACTCCATACCTGTTTTCTTTAATCACAAACTGCCTTCTTCTGTTTCCGGTGGGAAATCATATTAATCACCTGCATGCAGCTGGGATGTAGTGGCCAGAGAGTCCACCCTGGCCTGTGGACCGAGAAGGCGACAAATCCATTTTAAATTAGCAAGGCAAGGTTTATGGTCCAACTATTTTTCCTTCCAGGCAAGTTCTGTAGGCAATCCATATCCATTAAAGTTAATGGGGGGGTTTACCATTAACTTCTCAGTGAAAACAAACAGATTATATATGGACGGCTGTTGACTGTGTAGAGCTAGGCAGTGGACCATCTCCTGCATTTGTTTGGGACAGCTGTAGCTACACAGGTGAGCATTTTATGCTGCCACCCTGTCTCTAGGTACCTGTTCATCCCACCCAAAAGCCCAAAGCCTAAATTCAAATGGCTCTTTACAAAGCATTATGGGTGAATGCGTCACCTTCTTCTCCCCCCTGCCCCCAGCATTTTCTGCCAAAAAGTAACCGCTGGAACAGACTTATAAGATGAATTGGTTTTTATACCCCGCTTTTCTCTAGAACCGAACATAAGAGAAGCCAATGTCAGATCAGGCCAACGGCCCATCCAGTCCAACACTCTGTCACACAGTGGTCAAAAATACCAGGTGCCATCAAGAGGTCCAGTAGTGGGGCCAGAACTCCAGACACCTTCCCACTGTTCCCGCCCCCCCCCCCCCCAAGCACCAAGAATACAGAGCATCACTTGTCCCAGATCGAGAGTTCCTATCTGTACCTTGTGGCTAAGAGCCACTGATGGACCTCTGCTCCAGATGTTTATCCAATTACGTGAAGGAGTCTCAAAACAGTTTACAATCACCTTTCCCTTCTCTCCCCACAACAGGCACCCTGTGAGGTAGGCGTGGCCAAGAGAACTGTGACTGACCCAAGGTCACCCACCTGGCTTCATGTGGAAGAGTGGGGAATCAAACACGGTTCTCCAGATTAGAGTTTGCCGCTCTTAACCACTAAACCAACTTGGCTCTCTGGGTAAGCTGGATCATACTGCAGTTTCTGCAAGATGGATATTTCAGTTAAGGGTTATCATTTCATCAACACAGACCTCAGTGTCACAGTTGCCAGCTGGGAAATTTCTGGGATTTAAAACAGTTTCTGGGATGGGAAATCCCTGGAGATTTGGGGGTGGAGCCTGGGGAGGGTAGTGGGAGGGGCCTCATCAAGGCATAATGCCATACAGTCCAAAGGAGCCATTTTCTCTCAACAGATCTCGGTCACCTGGATATCCATTGTCATTCTGGGAGATCTCCTGGCCCCGCCTGGAAGCTGGCAACCCTAGTCCCAGCCCCATTACCCCGACTTTGTGTATACTTAGAAGTAAGCCCCAAGTTCAGTAGGACTTACTCCTGTGTCTGCAGGCTTTTGCTAAGTCGATGTTCAGCTTTTCCTTGGAGTTCCTGTATGCTGCAGAAGATTCTGGGTTGTGTTCAATGGTGCCCTCTTTGTTCACACAAAGTACCCATTGTTGGAAATGTATGAGTTGCAAGGTCCAGATTCCAGTCATTATAGGGTTAGTCTTGTTTACCTTCAGTGCTATTGTTTAGACTGACCTGGAAGGAAACCTGGCAGACAGCCAGTGCAAGAAAAGCCCAGGAATGTAAAGGAGTACTGACTGGTTAATGTATTCAGGTGATTTCCTTCTAGGGGTCAAGAAGAAGCAGATTCTCTATTGTTGTTGTGTGACCATGTGTCTCTAGCAGTAGCAAGCAAGATGTAGCTTAGATATGTTTGTTTGTTGGTAGGTTTCCTGTGTACCTTTTACCCTTAGAAATAAAGCATTTTAAACAGAAAGAGATGTCTCCTCTCCAGTGAAGCAAAGATCCATTGAAACCTCTCAATATTTAAGTATTTTGACTGTTTTTTCCCAACACTCATGAGGTTTGGTGGGCCCCCACCTGCCTTCCGATGCCACCTCACCTTTCCACAGAGCAATGTAGAACGGGATTCCTGAAGGCTGAAATCTGAGAATCAAAGATCTAGAAGATATAGGAAGGAAAATTACTCCTAGGGTTCTCAACTCTGGTTTGAGAAGTTCGTGGAGATTTAGAGGTACAGCCTGGGGAGGACGGACACCGTTTGCAGTGGAAGTGCCCCAGCCCGGTATAATGCCACAGACTTCACTTTCCAAAGCAGCCATGTTCTCCAGAGGAACTGATGGTCATCTGGCGATTAGTTGCAATACTGGGGTATTCCCCAAGCTTCACCTGCAAGGTTCGCAATGCTATCTATCTCTGAAAACCATTAAGACGCAGACAGTAATTGTAATTTATTGTTTATTTTAATATACAAAAAAAAGATAACTTTGAAATAGTTCTTTCTAGTCCCGTTTTCTCCCCCCCCCCCTCATTTGTTGGAGTAGAGCTGCTTCAACACAGGGCAAAAATACTACATTCATACTGGTTTATTCAAGGACCCCGCGCTCCGCTGAAGCAACAGTACCTGACCCTTGGCAGATCTAATTTCAAACATGAGATTCATTTCTAAAATACCACAGTAAAAAGGAACTAAGATCCATTGCAAACGTATGAAGTATGATACAATGTTTTGAAACCTTTCCCCCCCTATTTCATAACTGCAGTACAGTGTATGTTTTCCTTAGCTCATCTGACGTGTGTGTGTGTGTGTGTACACGCACATATATATTTATATATATAATATATATATATAAAATCAGCACACTTCAATCAAAAAAGGGGTTACAGCAATGAGCTCAAATCTGTATACTTTTCTTTTTTCTTTTAACTGGATACTTAGCATCGTAAAGTTTTGTTAACTCAGTAGTACAAGCTATGTCTGGTCTACTTTTTTTATATATATATAGCCACAAGAGTGAAATATAACCGACACAACATTTACATTTCACATATCTTGGTATACAAACAGTACACTGGAATCTGAGCCAAGGGCCAATAATCTTTTAAAAATCATTTCACCATCTGATAGAGCTTTCTGCATTTTATCACTTTCCTCAAACTAGTTTCCCGCTCCTCAGTGCCTGGAGTTCATCGAGCGTTTAAAGCTGCATTACCATGAACTCCTATTATACCCTCTAGGTACAAGTTAAGGAACACAGCTAATCATTCTAAAACTGATAATGGACTTCTCAGAATTCTAGAACAGTTTCAGGACTTTAATTCAGATTTTCTTGTACAAAACGTACCATTTAGATGTAGCTGATAAAACAGACAATGTCTTGTAAGAGGGGTTTTGGTTTTCTTTTGCTAGTGGCAAAACACGCCCCCCCCCCCGAATTTTATCCTGTGCTATGTTGTTTAACTATAACCATCTAAAAGTATTAACAATGCAGAAAGCTCTTTCCACAAGAACGGACGAACTGTACTTAAGTCAACTTTACAGCAGAAAACTCACCAAACTTAAGGACTCAATGTGACAAGTATTCACAGGTGAAAAAGATTGAAGGCCTTCGCTTCCCACTGGATATGTATACTTGGAGGGGGGGGGATTACAAATTCAACATCAGATTAAAATTGGTGAAATGAATGCCACAGCATTGTGCAAATTTAGGGAATATAATTAGAGACCAAGAAGTTTATTTTGAAGTCTGCAGCGACCGCCTTTCTTGAAATACCGAGCATCATTAACTTGTTTTGTGACACCACAGAATAATAAAGATAGCAAGATCCCTTTAAGACCTTCACAACTATTTGGACCAACATTAAAGCAGGTGTTACTGGGAAAGGAAAATGGATCGCCATCCAAGTCTTAATAGAAAGGTCAGTCATTGTGGTAAAACTACAGATTTTATTTAGATATAAGTTTCCAGGAATAAAAGTTAAGTGACTTAACATTTTTAATCCAGCCCCCCTGATCATGAGTAAACAAAAATATCCAAGATTATTTCTGAAAAAATGCTATCGATTTGCATTTCAGAGAATGCGGTGGTGCTCGAAATTGCTGCATCTAGGGTAAAGGGGAAGATCAGTCTCCATTAGGGGGCTCAGGAAATAAGAGTCCTGAGCACAGACCTCGGAAATGGCCCTTTCTGTAAATGATCGTGACTTTTTGCGCCTATTTTGCTTTTTTCCCCAGAGGTTCAAAGTGACATTGACCAGATCGTCGTAAAATCTCTCGCAACAAAACACTGAAAATATTAGAAAATCCAATGATCAGTGAAAGGAAGCACTTTTTTTCCTCAGTTAACACCTTCTTGCTGTACATACATCCAACACAATGGTATACGAGAACTTGTCAAAGGAGCTCTTTTGGTTTTTTTTCTTGGAAAACAAACAAGCTTTTAAAAAATTATTACTTAACTTCAGTTCTTGGGGTTCAATTTCCACATATATATATACTATATATATATAAACACACCCATGTTATGATCCATGCCTGCGCATGTTATAGTCTTGCAGTATGAAGAGTCCAGAGAGCAACACTGTTTTAATGTGACGTTTGAGGTAATTGGTTCTTGAAATGCCTGGATTACAGACTGCATCCAGAAATAACAACTGGGAAATGAAAGCATTCCTACCCTCCCCCACACTGAAAAGAAAGGTTAAAAACCTAAGAATTGAAAGCAGTTGCTTCGCATGAAAATAAAAGAAGGCACAAACAAATAACTATTCCTTCGAGTTCAGAACAGAGGGACTTCTCTATAGAGATGTGTCCTTGCAGAATGGATTTACTGAGGATTAAAGGGCAGAAGGTTTTTCCGCAGTCTCATTTTCCTTGCTTGTAAATCCGTTTCTGTGGGGGGGTGTTTTCTGTTCCACGTGTGTTGCCCCCTCTGCTGGCTGATTCAATATTACACCGGTTAAGAACATAAGAACATAAGAGAAGCCAATGTGAGATCAGGCCAGTGGCCCATCCAGTCCAACATTCTGTCACACAGTGGCCAAAAACACCAGGTGCCCTCAGGAGGTCCACCAGTGGGGACAGGTTTATATCTGGCATATCTCCCTGCAGATTTAAACCGCAGGTGTTTATGCTGGACATGCACCGGTGTAATATTGAATCAACCACTAAAGGGAGCAAAACACGTGTGGTACAGACACCGCCCTCCCCCCCCCCCCCCCCGAAGCAACAGGAACTTACAAGCAAGGAAAACAAAAGTGTGGAAAAGCTCACAGAATCTAGAAGTTTAAAAGTGCTGTGTAAGAAAGAAAACAGAATGACATGGCTGTTTTAGAAAATGCACAGGGACCCAGTTAAATGGATGGATCCGTGGATGCTGATGCAAGTTTGGCTATCAAGTTATGCTCATCGCTCAAGGTTAGCGGCAAACGGAGCACCAGAAGAGCACCAGAAACACACAAGGAGTCTTCTGAGTGTCAGACCCATAGCACTTTGTGACTGAAGCACTTGGTTACGCTGGAGAAGATGAGTTCAGTGGTGGCAAGGACTAAGTTCTCAAAATGGCCCACAGAGCTTATTCATACGTCGTGGAAACAGATGACCGGGGGGGGGGGGAAACTGTTGCTCCATCAACACCCCCCACACACACTGCTCTCTAAGCCCAGTGACAATTGTGTGAGAAATACTCACTGGGCTGGCCCCACTGCATGCAGGACTGTGTACTGGGCCACATTATGGGAAAGTGACTCCTCTGGCCTAAGAGGTTGACCAAGAATGGCCAATTCACCTTGGAATTCTATGTTTATGTAAAACAGGGTTCTTGAGTCAGGAAAAGAAGGTTGGACCAACAACTCCAGATAGCCACAATAGTAAAATAGCCTTTAATTGAGAGGGAAAACCCCCCCAAGGGTAATCTGTCAACACATGTCTGAATGCTCAACATTTCAGACATAATGCTTTCTGGTCTCTTAATTCCATAGGGATAGCCACATCAGTCTGCTACTGCAAAAACAAAACAGAATTTAGCCCACAAGAGCTCACGCTGGAGTAAAATGGTTAGTCTTCAAAATGCAGCAAGGTCTAGGTTGTAGTTTTGACTCCTTAACCGTAGTCGTGAGAACACCCAACGGCTTGCAAGATCCCTCCTTTCCTTTTTCACTGTTAACTGCGGTATGGCATTACATCTGCAGCGAGGTTAATGCTAGCCACGGTTCGCTTTAACCAGAGTTTGCAAACTAACTTCCCACCTGGATTTCAAACTGTTTTCACGCTAACTATATACTGTGCAGAAATTATATTGCACTATAGTTGACACTAGATCAAGATGGGCCGTGTTAATCTGTCTGTAGCAGTAGAAAAGAGCAAGAGTCCCGTAGCACCTTCGAGACGAACAAAATTTGTGGCAGGGGACGAGCTTTCGTATCTGAAGAAGTGAGCAGTGACTCACAAAAGCTCCTACCCTGCCACAAATTTTGTTCGTCTCAAAGGTGCTACTGGATTCTTGCTCTTTTCTACTGCTATAGTTAGCACTGAAAAGGAAAAGGTGAATTGACACAAGATGCAGAGAAAGGGAGCATACAGGTTTACAGAACGCTCCAACACAGGAGCACCCCAAAGACTTCCGTGCCCCTAGTCTTCCAGCCATGCTTAAGAGACTGGGAAATGTCACCATCACATCAGGAAACTGAACAAGCCTAAATCCGATGTGCCATTTTAGCTGTTTTGAATATCTACTCATTTCTTTCAAAGGGATGATTGATCAAAGCACTGCAAGACGGGTAAAACCACATGTGAATGCAAAGTTTTCAGCATGTTTTCATTTACTATACAGTTTTAAACGTGTCAGGAGACCCATTAGCATCATCCAAAAAAACAAAACAAAGAAATGTCCTTTACAGTACCCTACCAAGGTCTAGTTCCAGGGGAAATGGCTAACTTTTGTAATCCAATGAACTCCGGTTTGCAAAAAGGCCAGCAGATTTCAGCGGAAGGAAAAGAACCATCGAGGACTGGTTGCCAACAGAATGCTAACGAAAACAACTCTTTACAGATCATATTGTCAATGCAGGACGTGGTCGGTATAAGCAGAGCCATTACTATACTTGCAGAAAGAAATCCAATTTATTGCAAGATTTTGGTAGACGTTTAGTAGGTCAGGCTCCACAACCCATCAAAGAGGACATCCAAATATATGTTCTCCTACCAGGGATTTGTATGAATGTGAAAAGATTTATTTATTCATTTTGCAACAGAATCTTATGATGGCCTAGATTCAAGATAAAGGGGAGTCTAGATTCAAAGAGAACTAATTACAAATACCCTCTGCAGTTCCTCAAAGCATGCCTCAAGTCAAGAGCTTGGGCCAAACTTCAGTGTAGTGGACAGTTAATTTAAAATCTGATTTCCTATTTTTATTTGTTGGCTGAGGTTACACAGCACTTTCTTTTTTCCTTTTTCCCTGCAGAAACATGTTGAGCCTTTACAAAAATAATCTGTGGTACAAAAAACAATTTTCACACAATGCAGAATTTTTTACTCTTAACATGTAACTAAATATATATATATATATATATTTAAAAGTAAAAAAAGTCAAATGTCATTTCCCCTTCTATTTATATAGACGTTTTATTTTTTTTTAAAAATATACATCTCTAAACGATAATACTCATTATGCAAAACCGATGGCTAGAACGGGACACTTTTCTGCACAACCTTGCGCGGGAAATGCTCTTGGGACAGAACTGCAGTGCCGTTATGATCATGCTTTTCAGCTGCGGGAGCATCCTGAATAATCTGGATTTCTTAACACTTCATAACTTAGAGAACAGAAGGCAGAATACAAATCCCCGGAATGGGTAGATGGATGTGTACAGATTACAAAATACCCATAGACAAGAGCCCAGCCTTACAGTCGAGATTAATTCTGCATTTCCACAGATCATACACATCTGGCCTTATATGCACAAGTCTGCCACCTGCTTAATACCGATGCTCAGTTTGGGTTCCACCTTAGCAGAAGCTTCCCTGTGCTCTTCAGCATTAAAGAATGTGTACGTGGAGGGTTTTCTGATGTTGCACGCATGAAGCTGCATGTATACATCAGAATTTCACAGCTTTCAATGTGTCTGGAAGTTTTAACCCAGATCAAATCCTTGCTCACACCGATGCATTTTTTTCAGTGGAGCATATGTACCGGGAACAGCTGACAGGGCCATATATGAGACATTATTTCCATCAATGCCTTATATATTTTTTGCTTTTCTGTACACGTAAATCAAGCTCAAGGTTGAAACCAGGCAGCACTGAAATGACTCTGTTGGATCCAGTAGTTCGCTAATGGAAAGGTGTGTGTGTGTGTGATTTTTACCGATTCCTCCATTCCTTTTCAGATCTTTAGCACACTCCAGTAGGAAAAAAACTGGCAAGCTTAACTTATTTAAAAGGTAAAGGTTTCCCTAGCTTGAAAGCCAGTCAAATCTGACTCGGGGTGGTGGTGCTCATCTCCGTTTCCAAGTCAAAGAGCCAGCACTGTCCAAAGACTTTTTCCGTGGTCATCTGGCCGGCATGACTAGAAGCCAAGGCGCACGGAACGCTGTTACCTTCCCACCAAAGTGATACCTATTTATCTACTTGCAATTCCTTGCTTTCAAACTGCTAGGCTGGCAGGAGCTGGGGCCAGAGATGGGTGCTCACTCCGTCACGTGGCACTTGGGTCTCTAACTGCCGAACTTCCAGTCTGCAGCTCAGCTTCTTAGCCTCTGAGCCACCACGGCTGATTTATTTTAACAGATCCTTAATTTTGTTTCAGAGCCAAGACTGCTTTCTTTGAGAGCAGTTGATTATCGAACAAGAGGTAACAGAGGAGTCACAAAATAACTTTTAATCTGTTTTTAGTAATCACAGCAAAGGGCCAAAACAGACATAGTTTGGGAAATCTATGACCACATCTAGCATTTTTCACTTTTGAGTTAGCCACTGGGGGGGAGGAGGGAGGAGGAGGAGGGATAACCCTTTCTCTGCACTGTGTCCACAATCTACATCACTCCTTCCACAATGTTATCAGCCCCACAGCAGAAAAAAAGAAGTATAAACAAATGCCCGTCTCAAAACAAAGAAATGTCCTTTACAGTACCCTACCAAGGTTTAGTTCCAGGGGAAATGGCTAACTTTTGTAATCCAATGAACTCTGGTTTGCAAAAAGGCCAGCAGATTTCAGCGGAAGGAAAAGGAATAATCGCGCATCACCAATGCGTTCGGAGCCAACTGAGGGCTAGGAAGACTGAAAGCTACCGATGTAGATTGTGAACTCTTTCAACAGAGGAGGAAATCCGATCAGATTCCTCTGCCACTAGCCAGCTGAGAAAGCTGTTTCGATCGAGCATTAACGCAACTCAACATCATCCTCCGGTAAACACACCGATCAAAAACATGGAAACCAAACGGCAGATAAGAATGGGCTCTCCTGGATAACGGGCACACCAGTAAAGCGACATTAAGTTGTAACAGATCGTTCCAAGGGTTTTTTCTTTTCGGCATGACAAAATGATCTGTAAGGACCTGTGAGGAAGAAGAGGCTATTCATAATTGCAAGATGGTTAGCATTCAGTTGGAAATTGTGTGTCCAACAGCTCCCAGTGGTAAGAGACATTTCACGCAACCGGGAGGAGTGTGTGGGTGTGTATTTCTCCCCACCCTTTCCCAAGGGAAGGTCGAGGATGCTCTCTAGCAGGCTGCAAAACTCATATGGCACTTTCAATAAATACATTAAAGCTTGTCAAAGGAACCATGGAGTTGTGTGTGTTTTTAAAGAGAGGAACAAAGGCAACTGCTGTAATAAGCTCAATTTAGCCATTACCTCAACGCCACCGCAAAAAGGGGGGGGGGATGGCATGTTTAGAAACGGCAGGCCTATTACAATAATTAAAAGACCGCATAGCCAGGATAGTTAAGCCTCACACTGAAGGATATATATTACTGTAGTTTTATTTGGATCTTTAATTGTTCCATTTCACTTCAGCCTCCCAAAAACTTGACTTCAGTGTTCCTCTTTCCGACATCCTCTTTCCAACATCAATCACAAAGATAAAGCTATATACGTTTTTGCCAAGTGCTAGACTATTCCTAAGTGAAACTTGCGCAAGTTGTGACCTTCCAAGCCCAATGGAGTCTGCCAGGCATGTGGGGGGGGGGGTTTCTCAAAAGAAAAGCCCCCCTGGTTTCCACTAACTCTTGGGGACTGCAAGCCATAACCCCTAGCTGGGAAAGACATCTTCATCTTGGGGGCTTGCCCTCATTCAGCCTCACATGGAGGACCTTGGCCCAGCGCCCTTAATTCATTCAACAAATCTCCCGCTGGCTCTGAATGCCCTAAATTCACTCTGAGTACCAAATCTGACTTCTGAACTGATCCCTCTGAAAAGCCAATCCTGCAAATTGAGTTAGAACACAGCAGAGAGAGAGAAGGGAGGGCTAAGCGGAAGGTGTTTTTGGTTCTAACTTCTAATGCAATGGGCAACAAAAGGTGAATCAGCATTCCAATTTAGGTTCTACCATACTGTCAGGAGTCATGAACAGTGGGGTGGTGGATCAGAAAAAGGCCATGCTTGCATTTGTCGCTCACAAACTATCGGAGAGAATATCCTCACTCAACATCTTCCCCAGTTCTACATGCCTTTTAAGACGTTTTCCTGAAATATGTCCTTCTGGTGGAGGATGGATTCTCTTCCAGGGATTGAGGGTTGGGAGAGAAAGAGGCAAACGTCCGCCTAGTTGCCTTAACACCTTGGATTTGGGTGTTCCAAAGAAGCTGCCTAGGAGGGACTGCAAGTGACTTGTGCTGCTGCTTTTTTTTCACGCTTTTGGATCTCCTCTGAAGTGGGGGAGACGGTCATTTCTTCAAGGCATGGGTGGAATGTCTGTTTCAGGGCAAGGAGACGCATCTCTTCCCCCTTTTGGACAGGGCCAGGAAGTTATCACAGGAGCACAGGGGAGGGGTGCCCTGGGACCTTTTTTAAAGACCCAGCGTGATGACAATTTTAAAGACCCAGCGTGATGACAACTGGAGCCCCCGGTGGAGATTATTGCTTCAAAGTAATGGACCCGCTCAGGAGTAGCTCTGTCCTGAGGTTTGCGGCAGCTGTGATTTAGGGGGGGGGGTCACTATATCCCATTGGTTCTCTCTTTCACACATAGCGAGCCTCGGTTTAGGACACCCATTTTGCATGAGAAAAGGGGAAACCGACACAGTCATTTTACTTTCCACCTTTTAAAACCAGGACAAACTCGACTCTTCAGTATAAATGTGTATTATTATTACTATTATTATTAACAACAACAACGACAACAGTTAGGCAATTTTAACTATTTTGCATGATTTATTTTGCAGCTGCTAAGCAGTGGGAGGGACCAGCTATTTATATCTTAACTTTTAAAAGGCAACTTCAAGAACCCGCTCTGTCAAAACTGATCAGCCATGCTGGCCAAATGGAACCTTCCTATTTCAAGGCAGTTTACAACGGGTAGTGGTTGGGAGAAACAACAGAGAAGTGCTGTTTATGGGCTCATGGAGGGATCGTGTTGGCTAATCGTGTGAAACGGGATGCTGGACTGGACGGGATCCTTAATCTGACCCAGCATGCCATTTATCTTGCTACAGTCCTTAGAACAACCCTGTAACATAGCTCAGTATCCTTTGCTCTACTCAAGAGTGGCTTGCCTAAGCCATTTACCAAGTTTACGAGTGATTCAGACTGATGACTTTGCATTCAGTCTGTTAGCTGATAAGGCGAAAGGGCACGTCCTCTGTTTTCACTTCCTGAAGCAGACCAAGGTGAATGGCATCAGGATTTCTGCTTTGTTTCTCTGTGTCTCGGGCTCCCTCTGGGACAAGCCCGACTCCTGAGTTCACTATTCATTCCAAGGAAATCTGTCAGGGAAAACAGCAGCACCTTTAAGACTAACAAACTTTACTGCAGCATAAGCTTTCGAGAAACACAGCTCTCTTCGTCAGATGCATCTGACGAAGAGAGCTGTGTTTCTCGAAAGCTTATGCCACAATAAAGTTTGTTAGTCTTAAAGGTGCTGCTGGGCTTTTTACTGTTTTGCAGCGACAGACTAACATGGCTACCTCCTCTGGACCTATCTGCAAGGGAAGAAATCTAAAGTTCGGGGTTTTTTTTGTTGCTGTACACATTTATCCGGGGTGTGGCCATAGGGTGTCACAAACAGCTCCTGCATTTCCAAATTTACTACTAGACAGAGAAGGACGTGAGCCGCTTGCGTCTCTTTGGCATGGTTTCTTTTGAACATCCGAAGTGATTCCCTGCTGCCTTCCCAAGGAAAAATGCTGATCCTTTCAGGGAACATCTAATCCAGCACAACCAACCTGTGAGTCCCCCCCCCCGATAATATCCCCCCCTCGATAGTTGTAAGGAAACTCTTGACAATTCTCGGTTGCAGACTACATCCCAGCGCCAAAAGGCAACATCAAGGAAAGGTCTTGATTTGATCCAGGCCCATAGCTACAGTGGGGCATCTTGGGGCATGGCCCCCTGACTTCCCATCCCACACAGGCGCTCCTTTGGGGGGGGTGCTGGAGTGTGTTTGGGGTGTCTCCTTATTTGGGGTGTCTCCTTGGGGTGTGACTTATTTAAAGGCCTCCCAAATTTAGAAACCCTGGCTACGAGCCTGGTTTGATCCTGTTGGGCTCTTTTCTTAGGTTCTTCTCCCATCTACTCCAGCAGAATCCAACCACAGTCGGCAGAATTACTTTGGAATAAATGGGTTTGGGGAGTGGGGGTGTCAACCTTTGCATATTTCTGAGAGGATAATTCATTAGCTGGGGATAATTTTGTCACTCAAAGGGATGACAGGAGTTTCAACAAAACAAAGTTGGGGGGGGGGGAGAGAAAGGAAGCTTTGACAAGTTACAAAAGACTCCTTTGTTCCGTTTTGCCATAATGTGCATGCCTTTGAAATCTGTCATCAAAAACAACTTTCTTTTGTAGACTGATGTTGTATTCAGGGGACAATGGAAAGATTTCAAGAGAAATGACGGTCTGATCTTTTTACGAAAACTGCTTTGTGCTCCCACCCGACCCCAAAAGAAACAGAATGGAACCAGCCTTCAAAAAAACCCCAAGAACGAATAATGCCCAAGGACCTTATACAGGCAGTTATTCTAAAACCGTTTACACTTATTTACAATGGTGCTTTATAAAACAAACAAACAACAAATGAATGGTAGCACTTCCTAAAAGATTTTGGAACTTTTTTTCTTTTCTTTTTTTCTTCCATTTTTTTTTAAAAACTCCCTTGTCAAAAAAGCCAACTTACATTAAAATATACGTACCACAAGACAACACAACTAACAAAATATATAATAAAACTCATACAAGTAGAAAATTCTGAGGTATTTCTGGTTTGAGGTGGTCTGTGGTCATGAAGGTTTGTTTTTTTCCCCCGCAACTTTTTAAAATAAGTTTAAACCTCGGAAGCCACGCAATGTGTTATGTGTGTTCTATTTTTTTTTCCTTAAAAAAATCATTGCATGTTTTGCAAGTTAAAAAAATATTTAAATGTTGAATCAGCAGCATTAGGAACATTCACTGACTAAGAGCGAGTTTATGGCATAAGAGAATTAACGGTATTTCGGAATATGCACCACTGTTAAGACGAAAGAGTTGGGTGACAGAGGTCAGAGAAGAAGATTTTTTTAAAAAACAACAACACCTCAGTGGATGCTGCAGTCTGAGGAAACACTGAACCCATTCCCAACAATGGGATTTACTTCCAAGTAAATGTGAATAGGATTAGACTGTGATGATTACTGGTCAGTTAAACTACATTACGGATACAAACGGCTTGGAAACTAGTTTCAAACAGGTTTAAGTGTCGTGACTTCCACTAAAGAACTCTGGGAGATGCAGATTTACAAGGGCACCAATCCCTTTTTTTTAAAAAACCCAGAAATTCTTAGCCGTTGTACGCATCCTGGAGTTTTCCGTAACACCTAAACAGGATGAAACTGGTTTCAGTTTGACATGTGAAAACGGCCTGTGTACTATTTCACCTAGGGGTGAAATCCGGAGCATTTATAACCAACAGAATTTCACCAGACACAAGCGCTGAAGACATCTACTCAGAAGTAAATCCCGATTATTTCAATGGGAGTCAATTAGAATGGAAAAGTGCTTCAAATGGCAGTCCAAAATTGCCTCTCTGACTGTATTCTAGAAATTCTTCTGTAAATCCCTGGAAACTACAGTATATTAACAAAGCTTCCAGTCACCAGTGTTTTGCTTGGCTGTTTCCTTTCTTTCTTTTTTAATTAAAATTAAACATCTTAAAAAATTAAGCTTTTAACATTGATCTCTCAGACATCTTTTGGGAAATTACGGACTTTGCAGGACTTTTGGCCCAAGATCTTTTTATCTAGACTGATCATCCGCTTACAAGACGCCAGTAGGACATTGATTTTTTTTTTTTAAATCTCCGGCATAAAATGCAAGCCAAATGGAATTTTGCACAATTTGGAACCCAACATAATGGAAGCAGTTTACCAGGCATGTGCTTTGACCTCTCTCCCAATTTTTCTAGTGCCAGCCAGGCCAAAAACAGGGTGCTTATCTACCTGCTGGTGGGCTGCCACGAATGCTAGGTAGCAGGCTGCATTCAGCTCCATGAACTGCAGAAGCTTAGCTGGTGCCTCTTTAAACTGTGCAATCGCTAGGCTTTTCCACATTCTTATCTTCCTTGCTTGTGTGTTTCTGGTACTCTGGGTTTTCTTCCTTCTAGTTCTGCGTGTGTTTTGCTCCGTCTAGTGGTCAGTTTGATATTACACCATGTTATGTCCGGCATTTCTCCCTGCAGATTTAAACCGGAGGTTTTTAGGGCTGGATATAAAGCAACTGAATATCAAATGACCACTAGAGAGCGCAAAACATGTGTGGAACTGGAAAAAAAACCCTGAAGCAACAGGTACACACAAGCAGGGAAAAATGAGAATGTGGAAAAGCCTCTAGACAGAGTTACACCCTTCTAAGGGCATGTAAAGTCGGTGGACTTAGAAGGGTGCAAGTCTGCTTAGGATGGTATGTTAAATGCATTAAAAAAAAGACCCCTGCATCATGTTGGTATGAGATAGGGCCAAACCGGATATGACGTTGGGAGATTTGCAACGGGATCTTCCTTGTATTTTTTTTAACGGTAGGGTTGCAGCTGCAGGGTATCCCGGATTCAACCTCGTGCAGCAGCATGGAGAGGGAAGGTGGATTAACTTTTACTCTTCCAGCATCTTCCCTGGTTTGACTCTAAATAAGGACTTTCCTTTTTAAAACAAACAAGCAAAACAAACACTGAAGCCGGCAAAGTCAGGGAAAGGGATAATTTCTTCTGCCTGTGATTCTCTGTGACCCAACTTCCTCCGTACTCCGCAGCAGTTTAATACTCTCCCTCAAAAACTGGCTCTCCCTCTCATCAACGGTTTACCTGAGAAGTAGCTCCGTAAGCAGATGTTTCTCCAGATGCTGCAAAAGTCCAACGTCTCTTTCCTCCCCCGCCCCAAATACTAAACTTTTCCCTTTCGATTCTACCATCGCAGAATCAACATTCTCTCCTCAGTTTCTGTTCCCCGCCCACCCCCATGTTACAACACCCGTTAGACCCGTAAAAGACACATCTGCTTTTCTTTTTCTTTTAAGCTCACTGTCGACAATAGAAAAGAATTTTTTTAAAAAAAGAAAGGAAAGGTTTTTTTGGGGGGGCGGGAAGTTCCTTTCTGAGGTGTGATCTTATGTAACAGTCTTGAGTTTCCTCCGAATTTTGCAGCATGTCTTGTAGTTAGGGAGGTGGTGTTCTTGATATCACAGATGCTCTGGGTTTTTTTTTCGTTTTTAAAAAGAGACATACTGAGAAAAGAGAAAGCCCAGAAAACAGGATCAAAAAAAGGAAACAAAGTGAGTCCGTTGAGGTTTTGAGGTACCTGCATCAGGTTTGCATTCATTAGTCGGCACCTGAATGCTTGCTGAGATGTCCTCTCTCTCTTTTTTTTCTTTTTTTCTTCTTCTTTTTTTTAATACAGTAGAGCAATGTGCTGGTAAAAATTGATCAAATCCAAAAAAAACCCAACAATAATAATAATAACAATAATAATAACAACAGCAACGGTAAAAAGTCAAGATTAAAATAGCAGCTGCGTTCGTGGGTGTGGGTGTGGGTGTCTGTGTCTGTGTGTGGTTTAACTCTTTTGTTTTTTTAAAAAAAATCCACTGAGTCTGGAAAGACACCAAAAAAAAAGAAAATTTAAGTGAACCAGGATCTAGATACTTGACTCTTTGGGCAGCAAGTCCATGTTGGTGACAGAGGTCACGATGGAAACGAGGCAGTCCGAGGTAGTGCCGTTTACCAGTTTGCGGATCTGAGAAATCCGTTCCTCCACACAACCGGCCGAGAGGCGAGCCTCGGCATCGTGGTCCCAACACTCTTCGACGGTGATGCAAAGCTGCGCCAGACCCTGGATGGGGGGGAAGGAGGGCGAAACAAAAGGGCTTAGTGCTTTCTCCATTCTCTGCCGTAGCTGCCACCACCTACCAAGAACTCCGTCCCAAGCTGAGGTCAACGCTGGTAAAAGGAGAACAACAGTCACCCCCACACAGGGACCCAAGTCTGAAGGAGGCGCCACGTACTCAATGCAGGGGAATCTCCCACAGACGACTGTCTAGTCCAGGGATCCCCAACCTGTTTTGAGTTTGCAAGCACCTTTGGAATTCCGACACCGTACAGTGTGTGCAGACACAAAATGGCTGCCACAGGAGGCGGAGCCATCCACAAATGGCTTCCACAGCTTACCTTCAGTCACACAGCAAAGATCCTTGTGCAGTGGCAGCAGATGCTGCCAAAGCACCTTTAGAAGAAGAAGAAGAAGAAGAAGAGATTGGATTTATATCCCGCCCTTCACTCACTTGGAGTCTCAGAGCGGCTTACAAACTCCTTTCCCTTCTCCCCACAACAGACACCCTATGAGGTAGTTGGGGCTGAGAGAGCTCTTTAAAAAGACTCTGCACAGCCAATCAAATCCGCAGTGGCCAGTCAGAAGCCTTGCTGGGCAAAAGTCCCATCTGGCCCTGCCCGCTTTCTAAAAACACTTGTCGGGCGCCAAGAATTGTATTGGTAGGCACTACGGTGCCCGTGGGTGCCACACTGGGGGACCCGTTCTAGTCTCTGCTCGACGAACTCGCGTTCTTCCTGAGCTAAGACAAAAACGTGTGAGCTGGAGGCTAAAAAACTGTGAGCTAGCTCACATTAACTCAGCTTAGAGGGAACATTGGCGGTAATTGCTTCCACTGTTAAGCTGCTCTTAGAATTAGCCATTTTCTCCCAATATTTAAATGAAATCTCCCCTCCTGTAACTTAAACCTGTTCAGTCTAGCCTTGCCCTCTGGAGCAGGAGTGAGTAAGTCTTTGCCTTTTTCGGCATGACAGCTCTCCAGGTATTTGAAGAGTGCAAACCATCTCTCATCCCCACTCCCGAATCTTCTCTTCTAAACCCACTCAGTTCCTTCCATCTTTCCTCACAGAATTTGCCCCTCTGACCCCCAACCACCTTCACTGTCCTCCGCTGGAACCGCGGAAGTTTGTTTACATCCTTCTTTAAGGGCAGCGCCCACAGCTGGATGCAGGGCCCCAGATGAGGTCTGACTAGAATGGAGTGGAATCTTACTTCTTTTGACCTGGATACTGTGTTTTCTGTTAACGTAACCTACAAATTGCATTAGTCTTTTTTTTTTTTTTTGCAGCTGCATCACGCCGCTCATTTATGCGACCAACTGCAGTTCCAAGATCCTTTTCACGTGCGCAGCTGCCATCCTGCATGCTGTTATCAACGCATTTTTTTTTTTTTTTACTGAATTCCATTTCTGTTAGCCTGCTCTCTTGCAGCACGGGATAATGCATTTCTGGTACACTACAGCAATCATTTGCACCTGGATTTTCCTGTGTGAAACACGGAAATCCAGTTACAAATGACTGCTATTACGCATTGAGAGTGTATCATCCATGAGCCGTGAAAGCAGACCAAGTTTTAAAGCCATGTTGTCAGCCTTTGATCCTTGGTCTTAAGAGAGGAGGAGGAATGCTCACTTTTTGTTGTACGGAGGAGCCTTCAACTCATGTGAGGCCCTACTGCACTGTGAAGTGGTAGAGAAAGAAAGAAAGAAAGAGACTGGATTTATAACCCTGCCCTTCACTATCCGAAAGAGAGAGTGGCTTACAATTTCCTCTCCCTCCCCACAACAGGTGGGGCTGAGAGAGCTCTTTCAAGAAGTGCTCACGAGAGAACAGCTCTGAAAAAACTTGTAATGGACCCAAAGGTCACACCAGCAGCTGCATGTGGAGGAGTGGGGAATCACACCCGGTTCTCCCGGATTAGAGTCCGCGCTCCTAACCACTACACCACGCTGGCTCTCAGAGCCCAGATGTAGGTTCACATCTAGGGTTGTCAACATCCGGGGGGGGGGGGGGGGAGCTGAAGATCTCCCATAATTCCAACTGATCTCCAGACTACACATTTTATTATATATTTATTTTAAACATTTAATCCGCTTCTCCTGGAGCAAATGGCTGATTTGGAAGGCGGACTGCATGGCATTATACCCTACTGAGGTCCCCTCCCCTCCCTAAACCCCGTTCTCCCAGGCTCTGCCCTCTACGTACTTTCACAGATGGAGTTGGCAAACCTATTCACATCCCATGTGAAAGGGCAACTAGACAAGATGTGTGCGATCCATGATCCAGTTCTTTAATCGCTCTTTTAAAAGTTAAAAGCCTCTCTCTCTCTCCCTCCCTCTCTCTGGGGAGTTGTATCAGGCTGAGGTGCTAGGGACAGAAGAATTAATCCTGTCCCTTCATGCCATTATCTCAATTTAAATATCCCTCCTAATTTCCGTTTTACTCCAAGAAGACAATATAAGGAGCCAATAGGTTTCCTCCCAAAGGGCAAATAAAAACTCTGGAAACTTTTAACCGAGAAACTGGCAAGAAGAGAGGATTAATCACACCCCAAAATATCCAAGAGCCATAACCCTCAGCTTATCCGACTATCCTCCTTTCTCATGGTGGCTGTAAAAAAAATAAGCAAACCAAAAGGGAGATCTAGTCACCGATCTCCTGACGTCTGGGACCGGGTCACGGCTCCATCCACATCTTCGTTGAAAGAATAAAAGTATATTTTTAATGAGCCAGAGGATTCACAGAAACGTACACAGAGGTTTTCAGAAAACTGATCAGAGTTTGTCCATAACTGGATTTTTAGGGAAAAAAATTGTTGCCATTTTAAACGGAAAAAGAGAAATCCGGATGCTTGCGGCACCTGTTTCTCTCCTCCTTTCCACTGTCTTCTAAATAGCTGCTCAGAGCCACCACAAAGGGAAGGCAGAAATAAATTCAATCTGGAGTTTTGTTAATGCCTCAAGGCAGTTAACATCTAGAAAAACTGCTGCAGATTTTTTTAGAATGTGGAAACTGACTCCAAAGAGGGCATCCAGTTCTGTCGCACTGCACTTCTGAGCCCGTCTGGTAGCAGGGTTGCCACGCTGCCCTCTTCGGTGGGCAACATTCTGCCAACAGCCTCCCCGATCAATGCTCAGATAAGCAGCAGGAGTAAAAAGGGCGAGGGAATGGCAATACGCGACGTCAAGTCCCGGGCGAATACTCAGAAGTGACATCACTGCATCAGACAATGTTCTAGAAATTTCCCCTGGTGTCTATGGTAAAAAAGCAGTATAAAAACTGCAGAAACCGGGGAATTCCTAGAGTGCTGCACTACACACTGAAGTCATTTCCAGGTACTCACCCAGCAGTGATGTCACATGATATCGTTTTTGCCAATCTCCGTTCCCTCCACCCTCCCACCGATGGCCAGCAGAAGGTTAGCAACCCCAGTTGCCAGAGAAATGATTAAAGACAAGGGACGTACAGGATGTTTAAGCCAGTGTTCTTTGAACGCAGGACGCATCTTCTTGTGAACCACCACCTCCTGAAGGTCCTCGAGGGACGGATGCTGACCGATCTCTTCTTCGAACGGCAGCATGTACTCATCCACCGGACCTGAGTACGAACAGAGAGGGGGAAACATCACTAGACAGTGGAATTCCATGGAACTCCGAACTCCATGGAACACAGAACTCCGAACTGCTTCTCAGCACTGTGTGACGGTGAAGTCTCATGGTTCACATCATAATCAGTACTGAGATCCACCTTGGTCTCCCCTGCTTGCAGTGATTATAGTGCCCATTGTGACTCACTTGCTTAGAGGTCAACAGAGCATTACAGGTAAATCATAGACTCACAGAGATGGAAGGGACCTCCACGGTCATCTAGTCCAACCCCTTGCACAATGCAGGATATTCACAAATACCTCCCCCTCCCACACACCCCAGTGACCACTGTTCCACGCCCAGAAGATGGCAAAAGAGCCAGTTTGGTGTAGTGGTTAAGTGCGTGGACTCTAATCTGGGAGAACCGGGTTTGATTCCCCACTCCTCCACTTGCAGCTGCTGGATGACCTTGGGCAAGCCATAGTTCTGGCACAGCTGTTCTTGAAAAAGAGCAGTTTCTGTCAGAGCTCTCTCAGCCCCACCTCCCTCACAGGGTGTCTGTTGTGGGGAGGGGAAGGGAAAGGTGTTTGTAAGCCGCTCTGAGACTCCTCTGGGTAGTGAAGGGCGGGGTATAAATCCAATCTCTTCTCTTCTTCTCTTCAAAAAACCCTCCAGAATCTCCCGCCAAACTGGCCTGGAGAAAAATTGCTTCCTGGCCCCAAAGTGGCGATCGGCATTTCCCTGGGCGTGTAAGAAAGGGCCACGAGAACTAAGCGCTGATGAAACCCTTCCTGCCCTCGCTTCTTGTGATCCGCTTAAATTCACAATAGGCGACTATTACCATCTGGTCTAGCATCTTCCAGGTGACACCCCAAACTGTCTGAATGATGGCCATCTCATTGTGACCTGACTGAACTTGGCTCTTGTGTGTCATTTTATTGTTGCTTTGTTTAAACTGTTGTTTGTTTGCTTTTAACGTTTTACTATATTATGTGATCAACTGACATCCTGTGACCCACCCTGACCCTGGTTGCAGGGGAGGACAGGATATAAACCAACCAACCAAACAAATAAATACACATTGGGAGTTAGTGTAACACAGAGGTGAAGGAGGAGGAGGAGGAGGAAGAGACTGTATTTATACTCTGCCCCTCACTCAGAGTCTCAGAGCGGCTTACAATCTCCTTTCCCTTCCCCTCCCCACAACAGACACCCTGTGAGGCAGGTGGGGCTGAGAGAGCTCTTTTGAGGACTGCTCTTGAGAGAACAGCTCTGAGAGAACTTGTGACTGACCCAAGGCCACCCAGCGGCTGCATGTGGAGGAGCGGGGAATCAAACCTGCTCCTCCAAGATTAGAGTCTGCGTTCCTAACCACGACACCAAACTGACTATGGTCTGGAAGGCCACTGAACCAAAACTCCTCTCAGCCATGAATTCACCAAGTGGCCCTAGGCAAGCATCTCCCCCCCTTCCCCATGACTCTGCTGTGCCAATTCTGCTTGGTCGATCAAGGTTTCATTAAAAAAAAACACCACCTTTCAGACAAGTTAAAGTGGCGCCTGCACATTCCAGATCGTTTTCAGTGATGACCTTCTGCATGCTACTTTTAGACGCTTTGCAAAACTGAATTATTCAGAAAGGTAATTGTTTTTGGCTCAGTGACCACGGTGGCTCGGTGGTTAAGACACTGAACTGCAGGCCAGAAGGCAAGTAGTATGGCAGTTCGAGACCTGAGTGCCGCGTGACGGAGTGAGCTCCCGTCTCTGGCCCCAGCTCCTGCCAACCTAGCAGTTCGAAAGCAAGAAATTGCAAGCAGATAAATAGGTACTGCTTTGGTGGGAAGGTAACAGCGTTCCATGCGCTTTGGTGTCTAGTCATGCTGGCCACATGACCACGGAAACGTCTTCGGACAGCGCTGGCTCTTTGGCTTGGAAACGGAGATGAGCACCGCAACTCTAGAGTCAGATTCGACTGGCTTTCGAGCAAGGGAAACTTTTACCTAGTTGTTTTTGGAGTGATCTGTGTGCAGGAAGGGGGCTGAGAAGGGGCTCTTGGCATGATACTTCTGGGAACTGAAATTGTTATGGTGGCTTTGCAGTGGTTTCATTCATGGCTTTAAACAGTCCTGTAACTCGCCTTGAAATGATTACTGCTGAAAGCCAAAGAAGTATTACAGCTGAACATCAAGAAGAGTAAAGTAATGACTTCTGGGGAATTATGTAACGTCAAGGTTGAAGATGAAGAAATTAAAACTCTTCATGATTTTCTGTTCCTCGGCTCCATCATCGACCGAAAGGGAAACTGCACCCAAGAAATCAGAAGGAGACTGAGGCTGGGAAGGGCAGCCGTGAAGGAGCTGGAAAAGGTCCTTCATGATATTCCCTATTACTACTTATGGGTGTCAAAGTTGGACAATGAAGAAAGCTGACCCGAAGAAAGTACATTCCTTTGAAATGGGGTGTTGGAGGAGAGCTCTGCAGAAACTGTGGACCGCCGAAAAGACAGCTCAGTGGGTTCTACATCAAATGAAGCCTGAACTCTCCCTACAAGCTTCCTAGAAACGCCATCATTTTACAAGGAGATGCCCAAAAATGTCTGAGAAGACTACCAGCAGTAGAAGAGACTGGATTTATACCCCACCCTTCACTACCCGAAGGAGTCTCAGAGCGGCTTACAATCCCTTCCCCTCCCGACAACAGACACCCTGTGAGGTAGGCGGGGCTGAGAGAGCTCTTTCTCGAGGACTGCCCTTAAGAGAACAGCTCTGGGAGAACCTGTGACTGACCCAAGGTCACACCAGCAGCTGCAAGTGGAGGAGTGGGGAATCGAACCCGGTTCTCCCAGGTTAGAGTCTGCACTCCTAACTACTACACCAAGCTGCTTCTGATCCCCGTGAAGCGCAGTGGAGATTTCTAGACTTACCGTCGGCTGCTCGGCATCTGGAGACTAGCTCCCACAAGACTAGGCCCATGGCATACATGTCTATTCTTAGGAAGGCATCTCTCTGGAAGTTGATCGCCCCCTCTAATACCTCAGGAGCCATGTATCTTCTCGTTCCCACCTGAGACAAAAAAGAAGAATCTGCTTTTTGACACTGAAAGGCAGCAAGTAGAGAAGCACATCTATCTATATTTGAATCCAGTAGCACCCTGGAGATCAACTGGGTTTTCAGGGAATGAGCTCATGAGAGTCAACACTACCTTCACCTGCTATGAACATCTGGAGCAGAGGTCCATCAGTGGCTATTAGCCACAAAAGTGATGCTCTATATCAGGGGTGGGCAATTGTTTTGGCTCGGGGGCCACTTTGTGGGAGCGGAGGTTAGCGGAGGGCCGCACCTTTTAAAATGGTTGCATTCATTAGTTAACTTTGCATTTCAGAAAAGGTATAAATTGTATCATAAAAATCAATAAGTATAAATTAAATAGTGGTAGTTTTATTCAATTTATTTATGGTGCTAATTTTATATCATCTATAGCTGCAAGCACGTTTAATTTTAGAATCAGTTTAATGAGACAAATGTACCCTATCACACTTTTCTACACTTTTTTTTGAAATCAGGAGTGAGATTGCTTGTTGAGATTCTCATCACAGCCTGCAAGTTAATGTCTGTCCAAGAGCATCTATATTTACTCTTGTTGATCTTCATGCAAGAAAAACTTTGCTCACAAATATATGTAGACCCAAATATAGAGGACATTTTCCCAGCAAATTTCTTCATACATGGAAATTTTTCCAGCAGACAAAGATTTGTAAAAGTCAACTAATGTCACAGCATTAAACGTTTCTTTCACAGTGTGATCTGACTGCATGTCAACAAGTTCAAGCTGCAGCTCCTCAGGTGCTGTATCAATATCAGCAGTGATGGGATAAGAGAGCAAATTGAATTTAGGCTCAATTTTCTTGAAGTCCTGAAATCTTGGCGGGCTGCAAAAAACTCTGTGGCGGGCCGCATTTGGCCCCCGGGCCGCCATTTGCCCACCCCTGCTCTATATTCTTGATGCTTGGGGGGCAACAGTGGGAGGGCTTCTGGAGTTCTGGCGCTGCTGGTGGACCTCCTGATGGCCCCTGGGTTTTGGCCACTGTGTGACACAGAATGTTGGACTAGATGGGCCACTGGCCTGATCCAGCATTGGCTTCTCTGTATTCTTGGTGCTTGGAGGGCAACAGTGGGAGGGCTTCTGGAGTTCTGGCCCTGCTGGTGGACCTCCTGAGGGCACCTGGTATTTTTGGCCACTGTATGACACAAGAGTGTTGGTCTAGATGGGCCACTGGCACGATCCAACATGGCCTCTCTTATGGTCTTGCAATTTTATAGCTTCGTTATATTATTACTCATCGTTTCCACTGTCTGCATAGGACATGGTATGTATTTACTATCCAAACTAATTGCTGAACTGTAAGTTGAGAGTCTGGGAGGTAAATCTTTCGCATAAACAATTCACATCCTTTAATGACACGACCATGCTCAGTCTCGGTAGTGAAACAGGTAAGTAAGGCAGCTGACCTTCCTGCCCCCAGTCTATGCTAAGCAGGTATCCGAAGCCAGCAGAGTTAGCAGCTTGCTAAGCTAAAGGCAGCTAGCAGCCAAGGGCTGTGGTCTTCCAGAGGCTTGACAGGCCAGCTCTGTGGTTTTGCACTTATTGGCAGGAAGAAAACCCAAGAAATGTATCAAGACCCTCAGGCGAGCTGCCACACATGGACGGATTAACTTTATTTGGCTTGTGCTCGTTTGGGGTATATGCGTTCGTCACAGCGAGGATGGAACCGGGGAGGGGGGTGTAAGGTGCTCTGGAATAATCAAGAGCCAGTCTCATATTGGATGGCCCGGGCTACCCTGATCTCGTCAGATCTCAGAAACTAAGCAGGGTCGGCCCTGGTTAATACTTGGGAGGGGAGACGGCTGCAGAAGTCCTATGCAGAGGCAGGCAATGGCAAAGGACCTCTGTCGGTCTCTTGCCTTGAAAACCCTACAGGGTCGCCCTGTTGGCTGCGACTCAACAACACTTCCTGCCACCAGTCTCATGTTGCGTGGCCCTTGCAGGACTGTAACAGTCCGGGAGGGAAAAATAACACAATTGCTCACAGAACAGTCGGGACAATGAAGTTGAGCTTGCTGACCGTGTAAACTTCTGGTCCAGACTGCATGGAAACCTAGCAAATACGGCAACGGAATGACTCCGCGCGCCTCCACTCTGTAATTAGACCGAGCAAGGCAGCCAACTTGCCTTGCTTCTTTCCCCACTAATAGCAATGTCCATTATACCGAGCAAATACTGCTGCTTTCCGCTGTTAGCTATATACTAATAGCCAAGTGTCCCTTATGCATCTGGATATCTAAATCCGCACATTGGGGGTACCTGGGGAGCAGAGAGATTTTCCTGCACACTTGGGGCATTCCCCAAGTGTCCAGAAAAATCCGAAAACTTTAAAAAACTATATGGGGGATATTTAAATCCCCCTCAAAACTAAAAGAGCATTCCCTGCGCATGCGCAGAGAACGCTCTGGGAACTCTGCAGCAGGCCCAGTGGTTGGGAGGCGCCCAGGCCTTGCCACTGGTGCCTGGGGGTGGGGGAAGATCAGCGGTGGGCCCAGCGACTGGGAGGCACCCAGGCCTTGCCGCCAGTGCTGGGGGGGGGGAGGCTTGGCGGGTCAGATGGCTGGGAGCTGCTTGGGCCTCACCACTGGTCCTGGGGGGGGAGCTTACCTGTAGCCACTTCCTGCTCAGCTGTGAGGTTCTCCCCCCCACCCGTGAGTATCATGGATCCCTCTTCTTGTAGCCTCTATTACTAAATGAGATGGTACACGGCAACTCCTCTTTTGGCTCCGCTTTGGGTGTTACCTGTCCGTGGGTATCTCCTGGGGGTTTTCCAGGCTCAAACCGCACAGCCAGTCCAAAGTCAGCAAGCACGGCTGTCAAGTCGTTCTTCAGCAATACGTTTTTACTCTTGAAGTCCCTGCAGCCAGATGGGGGAAGAAAAATAAAAAGGAAGTAGATGGGGATGTCTCCACACAGCGCAGATCATGCTCCTCTGCAGCAACCGTGATAGAATCTCGGCGGATTGAACTGGTGGGCGGAGCGATCCTGATTCATCCATAACCTAGGAGAATCCTGTGACCAGTGTCAGTGTGAGGCTGTTTGTGCCTAAAATACAGGAACTTTCAACCTGGCACTGAGTTGGTTACGAGAAAAACCGAACGGCGATTAAAAACACACTCAGGCTACAGTCACACACACTAGATCAGGGGTGTTGAACTCATTTGTTATGAGGGCCGGATCTGACATAAATGAGCCGGGCCACGTGTGTCATAAAATGTAATGCCAGGTAGCAAAGATAAAAACTTTACAAAGGATGCAAACACAAAGATTTTTTTTAAAACTTAAAATAAAAACATGCTTAAAACTTTAGCACTCTTGCAATATTTTGTTTATTTAACAGTGACTGATAACTGACACCTCTTGCTCTGAATTACTGCATCAAAATGTCTGTGCTGTTGCAATCCTGAGTGTGCTGTTCAGGTGTGTCTCTGTAAGCTGCAAACCTTCTTTGATTTATTGACATTCACCACAGAAATCTCATGCTCAGAGTTCTGAGTCTAGGACCCAGGGGAAAACATGAAATTGAGAAAGTCTGGCGAAGCAAGCTATGATGCAGCAGCAGCAACCGAACTGGAAGCAGGAGATGGCCAGTTCCAGCGTGCGCCTGATAGAAGCCCTCTGGGGGCCTGATCCGACCCCCGGGCCGCATGTTTGACACCCCTGCACTAGATAACCCACTTTCAATGCACTTTCCAACTGGATCTTGCCAGTTCACACAGTAAAAATCCAGTTTGAAATCAGATTGAAAATAGATTATTTAGTGCGATTATCTCACACACACGAAATAATCACTACTTTCGACAAACACAGCCTCATTTTTATCAGGAGCAGGTTTGTTTTTTTTCCCTGGGGAAACGCGCCAGAATGCTGTTCCAGAACCTCTTCGACAAAATTCTTTAAAAGATGTTTAAGAGTTCATGAGTTTTCAGTGTACAGATTGAAAACTTAATTTCCCTCTGGAGAGTTCCAGCACCTCCTTCCCCAAAAAAAAGCCCTGATCAGAGGTGCATCTGCAAATAAGATCCAGTTGGGTTTTTTTTTTTGGGGGGGGGGGGGGGACCGGAACCTTTTTAAAAGGCGCTCTCCCAAGGCTGGGTGCAAATCAAACGGACAGCTGGGACACCCCAACTCTGCCTTTTCATCGCCCTATCCGACATGCGCTACCAGAAGTACAAATAACAAGAGGTTTCAGCTAATCCCAGTTACCTTACAAATGGAACTCCACAACAAAGGCATTTGAAAACCCATATTTTGTGGCGGTCACACCTTACTTAGCCACGGACCTTAAAACAGCTCAGGGTACACCAACAAAACATGGTGTGCAAAGGGGCATTCCAAAAGAGTGTTCACTTTACTTTACTTTATTTACAGTCCATGACCAGAATACAAATAAGTAAGGGGGAAAAATGACCAGAACCTGATAAAAATTACGGTATACAAATATAAAAGTGTATAAAAATAAATTAAACTAGTGCTAGTACAAATACAGCAATTTCTAACCTAACTTCATAAAAGTATAGCTATAGAACACAATCAGCTACTGTCTTCCCCATTAAGTTGGGAAATATATAAAGAACGCAGTTTAATCGCTTGCAAGCAGAATTTAGCAACTTTCCGGGCGATCTCTATACTGACATCAGAGAGAAGTGTGTATGTTAATGATCCCAGAGTTGGAGGTGTCAGGACAGAGCTCAGGTATCGGGGGAGATCAGAGCAGTACGAATTTCACTGTAGAAAGAACAGCGAAGAAAGACACCTTACTTAGCCAAGGGCCCTTAAAATAGCTTGGGGTACACCAACAAAACAGTTATGTGCAAAGGGGCACTCAGAAAGGGTGTCTAAATAACTTTGCTGCAAGTCCCCTAAATTAGGCCGGCCTTGGAGACCAGCTCCTGAAATCCTTTTATTGTTTTATGTAATTTCAGGCCCTGGGCCCACACGCTGCCCTAGAAAGCTCAGCTAGGCATTCGAATGCTGGCTGCTGGCTTGGCTCCCTTTGGAGAAGCTTACAGGGTGAGCTTTCATCCTTACCTAAGACGTAAGTAAAATCCCTGCTTATTAAATCGCTCCCAGACTTTCCAGCACTTTCGGGGCGGGGAGGGGAGGGGGATGTGGGTGAATATAATTAAATTACAGACCTCAGGCGGCAGATGGCAAAGCCCAGTGTGTGCTCGGCATTCGAATTCTCCTGCCAGCCATTCAGTTCACTGTGGTAACCCTGCCGGACGGCAGGAGGACTATGGGGCTGTGCAAGATAATTAATGAGGGCAGATACAATTGTTTTCTAAACCTTATGAAGAGAGACACCGTGGCAGAGAGGGGGAGAGAAAGGGGTAGGGGGAAGAGTTCAGCGGATTCCCAGGGTGTGGAACACCCTACAGAAGAACGGCTGAGGCCAAATCGCTATTATTCTGACCGGGGGGGGGGGGGATAATGAGTTTGGAGAGAGAAAGAGCTCTTCCTTATGGCCAGGGATGCATGAATACGGGCGCAGGTTGGCTGGGAGAGACGAGGAAGAGGAAATTCTTCCACGCGCTGAAATCTCTCGGTCATATTTTGTCAACTTATGATTTGGTTTTATATCATGATTAATTACTTACTTTGCTACACTTTGCAAACTGCTTGGTTTTCCTCCCCCGTGGGTTTATACGATTTATAAACTTTGTTACGGGACATCAAAAGTCTGGCCAGGCGGTGGTTCAAGCCAGGGCTCATTTCGTAGCAGGAGCTCCTCTGCATATTAGGCCACACACCCCTGATGTAGCCAATCCTCCAAGAGCTTACAGTAGCCCCTGTAAGGAGAGCTCTGTAAGCTCTTGGAGGATTGGCTACATTAGGGGTGTGTGGCCTAATATGCAAAGGAGCTCCTGCTTCGGAATGAGCCCTGGTTCAAGCACACCCACAACCGCAACTTCTGTTTAAAAATCAAGGAAAACAGCTAGGATTGCCAGCTCTGGGTTGGGAAACACCTGGAGATTTGGGGTGTGGAGCCGAGGGAAGGTGGGATTTGCTGAGAGGAGGGTAGAATGCCACGGAGTCCACCGTTCAAAGCAGCCATTTTCTCCTGGGGAACTGATCTTGGTCATCTGGAGATCAAATGTCATAGCAGGAGATCTCCCGGTGTCACCTGGAGGTCGGTAACCCTAAGGAAAGCAGCACACCTGGTCATCTTCTGATTGCCCCATTTGTAGCTATGCTGGCAGCTGTCTTGTGTGAGACCAAGGGCTTGTGATGACCCACTAGGAAGTTCTCATTTGCAAGGCATCTCAAAATGAAGGGGACTAGTGCCATAAGAGTCACGGGAAATATTGATGGCTCTTGTTCTGGTTTTGTTTATTATCCGGTACGGCTACCAACAACTTGGGGGGGGGGGGGGGAGTCTTGTCCCTTTAACAGAGGCTTAAGGTATGGAAACAGCATGTGGAAGCTTTTTGTGGCATGGAGATAAATAACATCACCTGGTTAATAGAAGAAGAAAAGACTGGATTTATACCCCGCCCTTCACTACCCAAAGGAGTCTCAGAGTGGCTTACAATCTACTTTCCCTTCCCTTCCCCACAACAGACACCCTGTGAGGGAGGTGGGGCTGAGAGAGCTCTTTCCAGAACTGCCCTTGAGAGAACAGCTCTGAAAGACCTTGTAACTGACCTAAGGTCACACCATCAGCTGCATGTGGAGTAGTGGGGGATCAAACCCGGTTCTCCCAGATTAGAGACCGCACTCCTAACCATGACACCAAACTGGCTCATTAAAGGAGCAGGGTGTTTTTCTCTCCAGACAGTTGGACAGAGGATTGACAGGTCTCCTCTTGGCCACCTTGGAGTGGGAGGGTACAGTTGCCAGATCCAGGTTGGGAAAATCCTGGAGATTTGGGGATGGAGCCTGGGGAGGATAGGGACCTCAGTGGGGTACAATGCCAGAGAGTCCACCCTCCAAAGCATCCGTTTCCTCCTGAGGAACTGATCTCTGCAGTGTAGAAATAAGCTGTAATTCTGGGGGTTTCCCAGGTCACCCCTGGAGGCTGGCATCCCTAGTTGGACACCCTGCTCCCAGGGTAATCGACCAAGCAAACAGCAACAGGCCAGGGCCAGCTGTGTAGTGTATCGCTAACACAGAAATCCTCTCTGGCCAATTATGCCTAGAGTGGTACTTGAGGCCTGTTAGCGTTGATATCGTATACTAAAAGCTATGAATAAGAGACAGTTAATTGAACAGTAGACTAACACTGCCCTCCTATTCAGAATTATTCCACTGCGTCTAGAATGTAGAAACTCTGCATGGGGCGGGACTATAAAACACCTGTGTGGTTTTGGGGGTTTTTTTTAAAAAAAGAAGGAAATGTTATATTAATTGTGGTACTTCTTTATGCGGAAGACTCTCGTCTCCGAAGGATTCTACGCTGTAATGAAGGTTTATCTTGAAAAAGAGGGCAGATGCCAATGAGAACAGCAATTATCCCCGAGTGTTCAATCGTTCCTCAGCGTCTGCAATTCAGTTCCATTAGGGGGCAGTGCAGCACTGAAAAGCTGGGAGAGAGGTTTTTAGGGAACCCTTTTTTCACACACACACACACACACACACACTCCTCCACTGAGAAATCCTGGCGCCATGCTGCAAAGGCCTCTGGGACATGTCCGTGACCCAGACACTCGCCATGGTGGGCCACATTATTGTCCACATCACAGGAGAGTTTGTTTCTGAAGATGCTCAATGCTCCCTTCAAATACGGATTTCGAGGGAATGCTGGGAGGGAGAAGGCAACAGTGGGCCCCAGTGTTCCCTCTAAGCTGAGTTAGTGTGAGCTAGCTCCCAGTTTTTTTAGCCTCCGGCTCACACATATTTTTGTCTTCGCTCAGGAAGGATGGCGCCAGAGCGCACTAATTTATGCAGCAGCCAAATGACTCGCTCACAACTTCCATGCCAGTAGCTCACAAAGTAGAATTTTTGCTCACAGGACGCCACAGCTTAGAGGGAGCATTGGTGGGCACTGGGAAGGCCATTGCTGGGGGTCTTACTGAGGAAGCTGTGAAAATCTTCCAAGAATTCTTCAAAACGCAAGTTTGCGAACAAATTACCTAAGGCATTGTCATGGATGGTAGAAGTAAGAAATAGCCTTTAGAGCAGGGGTCCTCAAACTTTTTAAACAGGGGGCCAGTTCACTGTCCCTCAGACCTTTGGAGGGCCGGACTAGAGTTTAAAAAACAACAACAACTATGAACAAATCCCTATGCACACTGCACATCTCTTATTTTGAAGTAAAAAAAACAAAATGGGAACAAATACAATATTTAAAATGAAGAACAAGTAAAGTTAAATCAACAAACTTGCCAGTATTTCAGTGGGAACTATGGGCCTGCTTTTGGCTAATGAGATGGTCAATGTCCGGTTCCATATTTGTCACTGCTAGTCGTAACAAGCGATGCAAGTGTGCAGCAGTTAGTCTAGGTCTGGTTGGAGATTTCAGATGTTTCATTCGGGAAAACATCCCCACCCGGTTCCTGGGCGCCCGGGACTGGCGCAGGTCTCCTAGCTGGCTCAGAGGCCTCTGAGCTGGCTAGGGGACTTGGGGCCGGCTGGAGCACCTGCCCTTGCACACTTACCCTCTTCCTTCTGCCTCCTCCTGGCCGACTGGAGGGAGGGGGTGGGGCTTGATCATGTGTCCTCCCCCCAGGCTCGTCAATCCCGGAGCAGCACTCCGATGAGCTACCCCTCCAACGGACCCCTGGCGGCATACCCGGCGGGCCAGAAAAATGCCCTTGGTGGGCCGCATGTGGCCCGCGGGCCGTAGTTTGAGGACCCCTGCTTTAGACAGTAATGCACCCAGAGTTTGACAAAAAGCGCACATGGCTTTAGAAGAAGAAGAAGAAGAGATTGGATTTATACCCCGCCCTCCACTCCCCAAGGGAGTCTCAGAGCAGCTTACAAACTCCTTTTCCCTCCCCCTCCCCACAACAGACACCCTGTGAGGTAGGTGGGGCTGAGAGAGCTTTTCCCCAAGCTGTCCTTGAGGGAACAGCTGGTACAGAGCTATGGCTTGCCCAAGGTCATCCAGCCAGGTGCAAGTGGAGGAGTGGGGAATCAAACCCCGTTCTCCCAGATTAGAGTCCGTGCACTTAACTATTACACCAAACTGGCTCTCTTTAAACAGGGTTACTAGATGTCCTCTTTTGAGAGCCAGTATGGTGTAGTGGTTAGGAGTATGGACTCTAGTCGGGGAGAACCGGGTTTGATTCCCCACTTCTCCAAGCACAGCTGCTGGGTGACCTTGAGTGAGTCACAAGTTCTCTCAGAGCTGTTCTCTGAAGAGCAGTTCTCGAAAGAGTTCTCTCAGCCCCACCTACCTCACAAGGTGTCTGTTGTGGGGAGGGGAAGGGGAAGGAGACTGTAAGCCGCTCTGAGACTCCAAGTGAAGGGTGGGGTATAAATCTAATCTCTTCTTCTTCCTCTTCTCGTTTGGTGTTCATCCTCTTTTGGGCTCTTTTTAAAAAAACTTATAAAAATGTCCTCTCTTTCGGTTGGAAGGTTAGGAATATTCCTAGTTAGTAGCAATTATCACAGCTTAGATAGCAGGGGTAACTGAAAACGAGATTTGTCGTAGTGATCACTTGTTCGAAGTAGTCACTCGGGAGATGTGTCCTCCTTTTTTGCTTTTCAGAATAGGGTAACCCTGCATTAAAAATAGTGCTGCCAGTTCTTCCGGGTGGGCAGGAGACCTACAGTAGCTTGGTGTGTTAGTGAGGGGAAATGGTGACGTCACTTCCGGTGCAACCTGGAAGTGACATCGCCATGTTGGGACAGTACTCTAGGGGTCACCCAAAACTCTCTGGTTAAATCATAGAGAGAGCCCCCCCCCCCCCCCCCGGCCAGTAAGTGTCTTGCTGGTTGCCAATCTTGGGCTGACATCCCTACTTTAAAACAAGCTATTTTATTTCGTCCTTTTTGTTGTTTTAGGGCTAGCGTTCATCAGTCTCTGCCTGAGAAGGCAGGCGGCGTGAGCTCACTCACTGGGAGCATTTTCAGAGAATCGCAGGATCCCAGAGTTGGAAGGGGCCACCCAGACCATCTAGTCCAACCCCCTGCTCAGTGCAGGATCAGCCGAGAGCATCCCTGACAAGGGTTTGTCCACTGCTTAAAGACTGCCAGCGAGGGGGAGCTCACCACCTCCCCAGGCAGCCGATTCCACTGTTGCACAACTCTGACTGACCTAATATCCATCTGGTGCCTTCCCACCCTTCATTTAAACCCATTCTTGCAAGTCTCCTCTGCTGCCCACAGGAACAGCTCCCTGCCCTCCTCTACACAGCCCTTCAAATGCCTCACGAGAGCAATCATGACCCCCCTCAACCTCCTCTTCTCAGTCTTTCCTCGTAGGGATTGGTCTCCAGCCCCCCCCCCCCCCCGCCCGCCCCGATCATCCTCGCCACTTTCCTCTGCACCCGCTCCATTCAGTCCACACCCTTTTGGAAGTGAACAGCCCACCTCGGGGTTTGTTTAAATGCAGGATGACCTGAACCTGCAGGGTCTGAAGCCATTGCTTGAATACTAAAGCGGCTAGTCCCTATGTGGATGGCAAAAGCAGCCAAAATAGGCACAGGGAAGGAGGACTTTGCAAATTAACCAAAAGAAAAAGATAACCCAGAACGGTCCAAGGAGGAGTGGATACACTCCAGAAGGCACCGGATGTCATATTTTAGATTGCAAGTCTCACAGGGTGGGCCAGTCCCAGTTCTCTCAGGACTCTCTCAGCCCCACCTGCCTCACAAGGCGCCCATTGTGGGGAGAGGAAGGGAAGGCAATTGGAAGCCGCTTTGAGACACCTGAGGCCTGCTGGGAGACCTTGGGCCAGTCCCAGTTTCTCTCTCAGGTCTCTCTCAGCCCCACCTGCCTCACAAGGGGTCTGTTGTGAGGAGAGGAAAGGAAGGCGACTGGAAACCATTTTGAGACACTTGAGGCCTGCTGGGTGACCTTGGGCCAGTCACAGCTCTCTCAGGACTCTCTCAGCCCCACCTGCCTCACAAGGTGCCTATTGTGGGGACAGGAAGGGAAGGCGATTGGAAGCCACTTGGAGACACATGAGGCCTGCTGGGTGACCTTGGGCCAGTCCCAGTTTCTCTCTCAGGACTCACTCAGCCCTACCTACCTCACAAGGGGCCTGTTGTGGGGAAAGGAAGGGAAGGCGATTGGAAGCCCCTTTGAGACTCCTTAGCATAGAGAAAAGTGAGGTATAAAAACCTACTCTTCTCCTAGAGAGAGGGCCCTCTCAGACATGGCACCAAAATTAAGGAACTCGCTTCCCAGAAATATTCGTCTCTCCATCACTGCCTTCCACCAGCAGATGGAGATTTCTCTTTTTGTTTCATTTGGGAGTTCTGTCAACGACCTCTCCTTCCTGCCCCATGTTTCATTTGTTGGGTCTGTGTTTTTATACATGCATTTCACTTTTGCTTTTAAATTGGCTGTATGATGTGCCTTATGACCTTCTGCCGCTAACTGTTAGCTGCCTTGGTGGCCCTGATGGGACAGAAAGGCGGAATATAAGTTCTGTAAATAAATAATGCATCGAGAATGCTAAATAAATAACTGTGGTGGTGGTTGTTCTTATTGCATCGTGTCTTCTTGCAATATCTGCTGCGGCAGACGTTATTCAGCAGGGCCTGCTGTTGAGAACTGAATTCCTTGTGTCCCACTTCACTATAATAAAAGCAGAAGGAGCTGCTACCAACAGGCTAAAACTCAAGTGCCATGTCTCCCCAGCATAGCGCGTTGCTAAGACGTGTTCTTTATATAACATTGTCCAGATACTCAAAGTTAATTGAATCATATTTTAGGTACCACTTTTCCCGAAGCCTGGGAGTCGTCGCCTGCTTCAGGCTGCACAATGACGCTCCCGGTCACGAATGGACTTGAGCTGATCTCGTCTCAAATCCAAGGCCGGCTCGATAGTCATTGGACTAGGGTGACTCACTGGCTGCCTCCATACAGCTCTGAAATGGGGAAACGCATATTCCTCTCGTTCCAGATAAGGCGGCCTAAACTGCCGTGCATTTTCCTCTTATTACTTTTGCCTCCTGCAGAAATGTCTGCCATGATATTGCCCCGCAGAGAAGCTGGCCAAAGAGCAAAATATCACAGTCAACACCGCGCTTTGTTCTGGAAAGTGAAATGCGGAATGTGAGATGCTTAAAGAGATGGGAGTACTGGACCACCTCACCTGTCTCTCGAGATACCTGTAGAAGGGTCAAGAAGAGACAGTTAGAACTGGATATGGAACAACTGGTTGGTTTAGCATAGGGAAAGGAGTACGACAAGGATGTATATTGTCATCTTGCTTATTTAATTTATATGCAGAGTACATCATGCGAAATGCCGGCCTGGATGAATCACAAGCCGGAATTAAGATTGCTGGGAAAAACCATCTCAGATAAGCAGATGATACCAATCTAATGGCAGAAAGTGAAGAGGACCTCAAGAGCCTCTTGCTAAGGATAAAAGAGGAGAGCGCAAAAGCTGGCTTGAAACTCAACATCAAAAAAACTAAGATCATGGCATCCGGCCCCATCACTCCTTGGCAAATAGAAGGGGAAGTCATGGAAGCAGTTCACCTTCCTGGGATCCAAGATCACTGCAGATGGTGACTGCAGCCATTAAATTAAAAGACGCCTGCTCCTTGGAGGAAAGCGATGGCAAACCTAGATGGCATGATAAAAAGTAGAGACATCACCCTGCCAACAAAAGCCTGTATGGTTAAAGCAATGGTATTCCCAGTAGTAATGTATGGCTGCGAGAGATGGACCATAAGGAAGGCCGAGTGCCGAAGAATAGATGCTTTCTTAATTATGGTGCTGGAGAAGACTCTTGAAAGTCCCTTGGACTGCAAGGAGATCAGATTAGTCAGTCCTAAAAGAAACCAACCCTGACTGTTCCCTGGAAGGCCAGATACTGAAACTGAAGTTCAAATAGTTTGGCCTCCAAATGAGAAGGGAGCACTCACTGGAGAAGACCCCTGATACTGGGAAAGACTGAAGGTCAAAGAAAAAGGATGAGATGGTTAGACAGTGTCATTGATGCAATGAACATGAAATTAAGCAAACTCCGGAGCACGACGGAAGACAAGAGGGCCTGGCGTGATGTGGTCCGTGGGGTCGCGAAGAGTCAGACTCGACTGGGCAACTGAACAACAACAACAAAGTCTGAAGCATCCACTTTTTAAAATATGTCCTGGCTTTGCTAGATACTGGTTCCTTGGCTCTGAATGAAACCAAACCAGCAGAGGGATTTCTCCGCTGCCCTTCCCCTCCTAAAAGGTGCTTTCTGCTCAGAATCCATTTATATGTAGCGCAGTTGCTGCTGTTCTCGGTTTCACCCCCGCTGCTCCACGTACGTGTCCAAGTTTTCACCTGTGTGATCCTGATCACCTTACATGCTACTGCAAAAGCAATGCCCAGCTCCTTCAGAAGTGTTCTGTTCCAAAAGAGCCAGGGTGAACCCTTGCATAGGGTGACCCCAAACTGTAGTATTATATATATATGAGAGAGAGAGATTGTATCTCCCTACTCCACCACTCCACATGGCAGAGTCATTATTTTATAAATCTGTACCATACTCCTCTGAGTATTTCCTCTTCACTAAGAGCCCCAGATGTTTTAAGCTTTCCACAAAATAACATTTGACCAAGCCTTGTGAGGGAAGGCTGAGGGACTTGGGGATGTTCAGTCTGGAGAAGAGGAAGTTGAGGGGGGACAGGATAGCTCTCTTGAAGTATTTGAAGGGCTGTGTCACTTAGAGGAGGGCAGGGAGCGGTTCCTGTTGGCAGCAGAGGAGAGGACTTGCAAGAATGGGTTGAAATTAAGGGTGGGAAGGTACCAGCTGGATCTTAGAAGAAACTTTTCTATAGTCAGAGTTGTGCAACAGTGGAACCAGCTGCCGAAGGGGGAGGGGTGAGCCCCCCCCCCCCCGGGCAGTCTTTAAGCAGCATCTGGACAAACACTTGTCAGGGATGCTCTAGGCTGGTCCCGCATTGAGCAGGGGGTTGGACTAGATGGCCTATGAGGCCCCTTCCAACTCTGTGACTCTACGATTCTGTGATTCTATTATTCTAAAGCTGCCATTTTCTACCTAACCTCCATCTCCATCAGTTACTTACACAGCAAACCCAAGCAGAGTTGAACACTTCTAGGACCTGGATAGTGCAGGCTAGCCCGCTCTCGTCAGATCTCGAAAGCTAAACAGGGTCAGCAACCCTGGCTAGTATTCGGATAGGAGACCTACAAGGAATATCAGGGTTGTGACGCGGAGGCAGGCAATGGCAAGCCACCTCTGAACGCCTCTTGCCTTGTCGTCAGTCAGCTGTGACTTGCTGGCACTTCCCACCACCAGTTCCAAGCCCAGTGAAGCCAGTGGGTGTAACTCTACTGTTAACCGTGTCAACACAGTTTCACGCTGCTTGGAACTGCAGGAAGATCTAGCCCACAGAAGACAGTCAAGCCCCTCGGGCGAGTTTGTTATTCACAGATCAGCATTCTTTGCAGCCACCAGAACCAACCCCCTCACCTAAAAAGGTGGAAAGACTTAAAAAGAGAGAAATACAACAAGCACCGGGGCTTGTCTGCTATGGAAAGCTGTCTGTCTGATAGGACTTCTTTCCGTCCGACTTGTACGTATAATCAGACGGTTGAGAATTTAAGGCAAGGAAATTAGCTTGGTGTTCCAAACGTCACACCCTGGTTACAAAGATGGTACCCTGGAGCCGGACTTTGCCGCAGCAGGTTTGGAAACATAAAAGGGGCGCCTCCTCACCTGTGTGCGATAGCAGGTTTGTGTCCTTCTCCCTTGCACCAGGGGACGTCTTCATGTAGGTAAGAGAGCCCACGAGCCATCGTTTCGGCAACATGACAGAGTTCGTTCCAACTGATAATATTCCCCTTCAGATAGTCAGTCAGAGATCCCTGGAGAGAGACAAGCGCATCTGTTGAACTTTGCCAAAGACTCTGGTGACACAGCTAATGGCCGCTGCTTAGTTTGAAAAGCACTTCCGATTTGCAGCCCCATTAGTTTCAGTGCGAGAACTGAACATGTGCTTACAATGTACTTACTGCTCCACTTGAATGCCACTTAGCGGAAGTATGGTCATCGTATTTAACTGTGTGCCCATGCAAGCCACGTCATGTAGGACAGGATCGTTTCCATTTTACAGATGGGGAATGGAGGTTCAGAGACAGAGAGTTGACCATGGCCCTAGACCAAGTCAGTGGCAGAGGTGGGACCTGAGCTGGTCTTCTTGGGCCCAAGGCCAGCTCTCTGCTCGCTGCACTACACTGACAATTGCTGACAACAGTGCACTTGGGTATATATTTAGAAAAGTTACAAGAAGCGGGACCCACAGGACCCACAGAGGGGGGAGAAAAGGAGCTCCAGCAGCCAAAGGTAAGGCTTCCCCCCCTCCCCTGGGCAACGACGGCGAGCCCCGGGCCCGCTGATCTCCCCCCCGCCCCCGGTTGCCACGGCGAGGCCCATTCGGCTCAGAGCTGCCAGGCCCACCGCAGTTTCCAGAGCATTCCCTGCGCATGCGCAGGAAACGCTCTTTAACTTTTGAGGGGATTTAAATATCCCCAAAACTTTTTTCACCTTTCAGATTTTTCTGCACACGTGGGGAGTCCCCCAAGTGTGCAGAAAAATCTCCCTGCCCCCCAAGTGCCCCCTCCGCGCAGATTTAGATATCTGCATGGAGGGGGCAACTTGGCTATTAGTATATAGATATCCCCCAAATGCAGCAGAAAGCTGCACTTTGGGTATATATTTAGAAAAGTTATATTCCCCAAATGCAGCAGAAAGCTTTCTGCTACACCACCAACTTACCAAAATAATGGGACACATTATGGAAAGTAGATACCACAAGATGATTACTGTGAATAAGTTGTTCACCTCAATTAATATATAATAAAGGTCAATTTTTATATTAAAGTATTGTTATATTTCTTATTATGACATCACAATCTTGCAACAGCTTCCAGATATGCTACATGTATTCCATAGATACGCAAGTGTTTAACAGTGTTGCGACATACAAATAAGTGAATCAAGTATCTAAGACTAACACTGTTGTTGCCACAAAATTTCATTCCATACAATCACAGAATAGTTGACCTTCACTCATAGATTAATAATGTGCCCAAAAGATCACTGACGGGATTCCTCGGTCTCTTTCTCGTTGCGGACTGTCTTTTTCAGAGCAATGCTCCCTCTAAGCTTTGGAGTCTTATGAGCAAAAATTCTATTTTGTGAGCTACTGGCATTAAAGTTGTGAGCAAGCAATTTGGCTACTGCAAAAATTAGTTAGTTCTGGAGCCATCCTTCCTAAACTAAGACAAGAATGTGTGAGCCAGAGGCTAAAAAACTGTGAGCTATCTCGCACTAATTCAGCTTAGAGGGAACCCTGCTTCAGAGTATGTCAAAATCAGCAGCACATCTCCATATCTTTGGAACCATAAATATTAATCCAGCCAATTAATCCAGCTTTATCAAGAAATAACAGTGTCTTTCCAGTCTGGTGTAGTGGTTAAGTCTGGTGTAGTGGTTAAGTGTGCGGACTCTAATCTGGGAGAACCAGGTTTGATTCCCCACTCCTCCACTTGCACCTGGCTGGATGACCTTGGGCAAGCCATAGCTCTGTACCAGCTGTTCCCTCAAGGACAGCTTGGGAAAGAGCTCTCTCAGCCCCACCTACCTCACAGGGTGTCTGTTGTGGGGAGGGGAGGGGAAAGGAGTTTGTAAGCCGCTCTGAGACTCTTAAGTGAGTGAAGGGCGGGATATAAATCCAATCTCTTCTTCTTCTTCTTCTTCTTCCTCCTCCTGATGCAGTTGGCTAAAAGGTTCCACCAACTTAGACAGTCACCCAACACTCATGCAAAAGGAGGTTTATAACGTGACCGCAGAGGGAGGAGAGAAAACGAGAAGGTCAGACCTTGATTAAATCCCAGTTTACAATGCTGGCTGATGGGGATAAACCAACACCATGGGCACCTTCGCACACACTGAACAATGCACTTCCAATCCACTTTCAGTGCACTTTGCGAGTGGATTTTATTGTGTGAAATGACTGGCAAAATCCCCTCGCAAATGATCGCTAAAGTGCATGGAAAGCGGACGCAAAGTGCATTATTCAGCATGTGCAGAAGTGCCCCAACTTTATCTAGGCACCTGCATTTGGACCGAGCAGCAAATGGGCTTAATTAAGCCACGAGATGTTCAGTCAAACTCTGTTACAAGAGGTGGGCGAAGTAACGTGCATGCACTCAGAGCAAGCAACCTGTGTTTGTGTATGACGCTGGCAGACCTCTGTTTAATTACGGCTTCTGGTGGCATTTGAATCCAGCCCTTGAAGAGCAGGCTGGCACAGAAATGGTAAACATAATTATGTGGAATAAAGTGGTCCCTGGTGCATGTTGGGATTAAATGCAGGTCCTAGGTCTGGGAAGACTGAGGGCAACTAAGACCAGAAAGGAGCTGAGAGGGCCAGAACGCACAGCAGTGAGTTTGCACAGCCCAAACGGTAAACATTGAAAGACACCAGTCTGAATTTTTCATAACATACATAATTTTGATCAATTTTAATCAATTCTAGATGGTTTAGTCTGCTGCAAGCAAATCGACCAAGACGCTGCCATCAGTCAGATGTTTTCTCATCTTTTTTAAAAACAGCAGCTTAGAATCGAGAGCTGTGCATAGAACTGATGTTTGGCTCTCTGGCCCAAAACTCTGCTAGTTTCCAAGACTTTAGTGGACACAACTTGTTTGACACTGATAGGAACTTTCCTTTTAAAAATAGAGGAGGTTACCATTTTTCCCCACCCTGACCTGGACAACCCAGGCTAGACTGAGCTTGTCAGATCTCAAAAGCTAAGTTAAGCAGGGTCCGCCCTGCTTGATACTTGGAAGGGAGACCACCACGGAAGTCCAGGGTTGCTTCACAGAGGCAGACACTGGCAAACCAGCTCGGCTCATCTCTTGTCTTGGAAACTCAAGCCATATGTCAGCTGCAACGTGATGGCACTTTCTACTACCATCTTGTTTTCATTTATCGTAGAGGGTACAGGAAGTACGCAACAGCCCTCTGTCACACTTTCAATCGTTGCCCAAAAGTCAAACAGACGGCATGAATGAGAACTGCAAACAATCTCTACTATGGTTCCCACTTACGATGTTGTCCAAGAAGGAGAGAAGAAGAGATTGGATTTATACCCCACCCTTCACTACCCGAAGGAGTCTCAGGGCGGCTTGCAATCTCCTTTCCCTTCCCCTCCCCACAACAGACACCCTGGGAGGTAGGTGGGGCTGAGAGAGCTCTGAGCGAACTGCCCTTGAGAGAGCAGCTCTGAAAGAACTTATGACTGACCCAAGGTCACACCAGCAGCTGCATGTGGAGGAGTGGGGAATCAAACCCGGTTCAGCACGGCAGGCTCCTCCTATACAAAACAGGGCTTGGACTAAGCAAATGGCAATGAGGCACCACCCTTCTTCCTGTCATGACTTCTCCCCAGGGCTCATTTCATAGGAGGAGCTCCTTTGCATATTAGGCCACACACCCTTGATGTAGCCAATCCTCCAAGAGCTTACAGTAGTCCCTGTAGGAAGAGCTCTGTAAGCTCTTGGAGGATTGGCTACATTAGGGGTGTGTGGCCTAATATGCAAAGGAGCTCCTGCTACAAAATGAGCCCTGCTTCTCCCCATGGAGATAAACATTGCTGGGGTGGCGGGAAAAAGAGGGTGGAGCTGAACCCCAGTCCTCAAGGGGACTGAAACAGAGTGTGCCTTTTTCTAACCCATCTCCTACCATTTCATGTAGCGGAAACAGGTAGGAGGAAAACAGAGCTGGACTGATTCTGCTCCAGTTGTGCTTTAGATCTTTCTGCACTTATCAGGAACGACACATACCCACCACTGGATCTGAGACTGGCAGCACCTTAAAGACCAACAAAATTTTCGGGTTCTGAGCTCCCAGGATGCTTTGGCTCTTGAAAGCTCATCCCTCAAAAAAAAAAAGATCTTGTTGATCTCTCAGGTGCTGCCGGACTTGAATCTGGCTTTCCTGCGGCAGACCGACACGGCCACCTTCTGAAACGATCAGCGCATCCTTTTACCTTGTCGTGGAAAGCTGTGATCAGCCACAGTTCCGTCTCCAGGTTGGTTCCGCGTTTCTCCGCCGCAATGAACTGCAACAGGTTCTCGTGCTTCATCCCTGGGGTGCTGAAAATCTCCCTCTCACTTTGCCAGGACTGCTTATCCTACGAGGACAGAGAGAAGTAGCTATGATTTAAAAGCAAAACAATGATATGTGAGCAGAGCTACTCCTCCGCATTCATCTGGTTGCCCCATTCTATCAGTTAATATAATCCCAAAAAACCTTGCAAACTGGTTTCTTGGAGTGCTGGGTGTTCTTTGTTCTGGGGCTGTGTTTGGCTTGCTTTGGCTGTGAAGTCCTTCTCGCCTCACAACACAGAGTAAACTGCTTCCATCCACTTTGGTGTGCAAGAATACAGAAATGAAGTGCTTTTCTTCTGAGCTGGTCTTTCGGGGGAGGGGGGGGCAATTCCCAAAAGGGCTGATCTAAATGAATTTGACCGTAATGGGAACTGACCTTGGTATTTGTTACTCATCCCGGAATGCCGCCTGAGAGAGTTAAATCCTCCCCGCACGTCTCCCCGTTTTCATCTGATGAGCATCAACTATTATCATCAAATTTAAATTGAGTCTTATTGACTGCTCATCACCTTGGGAGCCTTCTCTGGCAGAAAGGCAAATCATGGATTTTATAAATAAATAAACATATGATTAAACTCTTCCTCCCATTTGGTGCGCTGCAAACACCGCAGCGTCCCCTAACTTGAAGAACCAGGCGGAGAAAGTTTAATCAGCTCACTTCATGAGAAATCAGAGAGAACAAGGATAAACTGATGTTCTGTCAGACTGCTTTCCACACACTTCATAAGAGGGAAAAAAGGGGGGGGGGGAAATAAGGAGGCCGCGTCAAATCATTAGCAGGCAGAGCTTAGTTAAAGGTTTTCCGGGAAAGCAGAGAAAAGAGCAAGGGCTGCGCAGACCTTAGCCAGATTTAGACTCTTTTGTGTATAATCTTAACGGTTACAGGCTTCTAATCTGGATTAGGATAAAATATCCAACTAGTTAGTCAGAGCTGGAACAGATGACACAGGAATCTTCTCTAAATCCATAATGTCGAACGAACTGAGGAGGATTAAAGAATAAGGTACAGTGCTTGCAGAATTCTCAAGGCCTATCTAAACCGCAGATTTAAACGTGGTTTAATAAGCATTCTGTGTCTGTGTGCCAGGGAACTCTGGGAACTGTATTCTCTGTGGGGGATTCTTATCCTCCTTACCATTCCACATAACCATGCCGTTTAATACCCAAAGTCATCTCCAAATGCATGTCGCTGGTTTAGTTTATTGCGGTCAAAGACCACAATACAGCAAATACACTTAATATAGCAGCTATCAGGACAATAGTGTGTTATAAAACGTTAAAACATTACAAATATTTACAGATTCCAATACCAATCAGATAAAATCAATTTAACCGGTTAGTTATGGTCCCTCAACTCTCTCCTAGTGCAATAGGCTAACCCTAACCAAATTTAGCCACCATACGAGTTATATTCCAATTTCTATCTGCCAACATAATTGAGAGGAGACTTCCCCTTCTACGCCCTGGGTGTGATTTTATAATGGGATTTATAAATTTCTCTCTATTGTGCCGGTATAATCTACAATCAAAAAACACACGTTCCAGAGTTTCTTCTCCCGTTCCACAAGCACACTCCCTTCGCGTGGTTTTATTATATCTGGCTTCTAAAATGGCAGAGGGCAAAGTATCCTATTTTAGGATTGTAAAAATTCTTCTGTGTTTGGCATTCTCTAGCATTTTAACATTGTACTATTTTATGCTTGTATCGCTGGTCAATTGGCCATAATAAACCTGGTATGGTATGGTACATACGTTCCCATAGTTAACTTACTACAAGTGGCTAGATCAAATAAAGATTCTTAATTTTACTCGTTTGGATCTGCAGTTCCATATCTAAGACTCTTCGCCTTATAACTGATTTGGCCTGTAGATATCCTAAGGAACGTATAAATTGTTCAGTAAGGCCATTTTATAAGTGAGTTTATCTTCTAGTTTTTTTCTCCATAAAGGTAAACACTTATCTTGCATCACAAGCTGGATGAGTCCAATTGGCAAAAAGATCAATTTTAACCAGTAATTAACATGAGAACAGGCCTGTAGCTAGGATTTTTTTGTTTAGGGGCATTTACATTTTTAAGGGGGCAGTTAAATTACAGTTAAATAAATTAATCGGAACACCTGTCTTTAAAGGGGGAGGGTCTGAGCCTTTTTCTAGCCCTTCATTTCAAGGGACAGGGCAGCAAGGGCATTAGTTCCTAGGAAAAAACAGCTCAGAGGGCATTTGAATGCCTTCAGACGGTATTTAAATACCTTTTGAGTTCCCTTCTACAGGGCAAGGAAGCTTAGAAGGGCACCTTCAATACATCTCCAACAATCCCCCTTTCTGCTAGCCCAGTACCACTAGGTCATGGTCAAAAATAAGGATTTCTGGCATGGCTATTTGAGGGGCGGGGCTTTTAATGAAGGGGGCAGGGCCCCGAAATACCCCACTGTAGCTACAGGCCTTCCTTCCTCTGGCATAGGCCTCCCACAGAGCCAGAGCCAGGCATATCAAACCAGGATGCATTCATTTAAGAATACCTTTACTTTCTCCCACCTCTCCTCTTACAATTAATCTGATCTTGTCCTCTCATCAGCAACACAGAAATAAGGTTCTGACTCCATTCTGAATAAGGGAGCTTTGCCTTTTAAAAAGTGTATACCCTGGAATGCAGGGCTCATTTTGTAGCAGGAGCTCCTTTGCATATTAGGCCACACACCCCTGGTGTAGCCAATCCTCCGAGAGCTTACAGAGCTCTTCTCACAGGGGGTACTGTAAGCTCTTGGGGGATTGGCTACATCAGCGGGGTGTGGCCTAATATGCAGAGGAGGTCCTGCTATGAAATGAGCCCTGCCTGGAAACCTTGTTGGTCTTGATAAGGTGCTACTAGACTTGAAAATTGCCCTTCTGCTGTGGGCCAACATGGGTACAGGTAAATAATTTTCCTCCGGCGTGTAAGACAAAACAAAAAGGGAAAAGGCTCCTTAAGCTCCTCCCTCCAAACTGACAGGTTTCAAAGAGTTAGTAGCCACGTTAGCCTTGTAGCACCTTGAGGACTAGCGAATTCAGCTGGGGCATAAGCTTTTGTGGCTCTCGTCTGTAGAACCTTATGCCACCAAAGAAGAAGAGGCTTCTACACCCCACTCGTCTCTACCTTAAGGAATTAAGGTAGACCCTACAATGGCCTTTCCTTTCCTCTTCCCCCAACAGCCTGAGACCCAACAGACTCCCTCCAACTGAGAGGGAGGTGGGGCTGAGAGAGTTCTGAGAGAACTGGGACTGGCCCAAGGCCACCCAGCAGGCTTCTCATGGAGGAGGAGTGAGGAATCAAACCCGGTTCCCCAGATCAGAATGCACCTCTCTTAACCACGACACCATGCCATACTCAACCTGGTGGTCATTAAAAGTACTGTGCGACTCCTACTTCACCCCCTGCGGACTCCGAAACAAGGGAGGATCTGTCGGAACGCATCTCTTGTGTAGAGCCAGTTTGGTGTGGTGGTTAAGTGCACGGACTCTGATCAGGGAAAACTGGGTTTGACTCCCCACTCCTCCATTTGCAGCTGCCGGATGACCTTGGGCAAGTCATAGTTCGGTCAGAGCCGTTTTCTCAAGGGCAGTTCTCAGCCAGAGCTCTCTCAGCCCCACCTACCTCCCAGGGTGTCTGTTGTGGGGAGGGGAAGGGAAAGGAGTTTATAAGCCACTCAGAGACTCTGGAGTGAAGGGTGGGGTGTAAATCCCATTCTCCTCCTCCTCGGGGGAACCGTGCTGAGAAGAGAAAGTATTTATGGAATAACTCGAGCCCCTTGTCTGGCTCTGAAGTGAGTGGCTGAGCTGCTACGAAGGGCTTTTTTCCTGAGTTTCTGCTAATACTTATGCTGGGAGGGGGAGGAGCAAATGGTGTTAAGATGTTGTTAAGACTTTCTCTGTTCAAAATATCCCCCCCCCCAATTAAAAACTAGTTGCTAACCAGAGGCCTAGAATCTCTCTAAAATCCAACTTGCAGGTGCGAAGCCATTCTTTCTGAACAGCAGAGGAAGGCCCCCCACTTGTTACCCAAATTGCCTTGATTTCTTAATCAATATTGGGGAATTATGAATATTAATAACTGGCAAGAGGCGTAAACGGATCACACCTGTGTATACAGAGGTTGGGCCCCTTCCAGACAAACCAGAGAATAGACAAGGAGACTGATGTAAATGATAAAACAGTGTTTCTTTAGTAAGAAATTATATCTCATTCAAACAATACAGATGCACACAGACACATACAGATTCTAGGAAATTAGAGAGATTAAGAGACATTTGCATGAGCAGGAGATTGTTGGTTTCCTGTAGAAGGCATATTTATCTCTCCAGTAGCTGGTGTAGTTCTTCTGGAAAAATTAATGATAGGCTGGGAGAAAGATGGGGGGGGGGGGGGAGAGCACATGTGCTGAACCAGCAGCAGAATGTGTAGGCCCTTGGCTGTGCAGACCAAGAGTCTTGAAGGTAAGGGAGGGCAGGAGATCATCGAAGCAAGAGAGAGAGCTGGCTGCTGGGAACTTTCTTTTATTGGGGGGTGGTCTCTGGGGGCAGGCTTGGCCAGATGCCTGTCCTGAGACCACCCCTTTGCTGGTCCACCCACTAGCTCTTGTCCAGTAGGAGAAGGGGGGTTGGGCAATGTTAGATTCTACCTAGCATGGTCAGAGGAATACCTGGGGCCAGAAGCTGACATCATCGGCTAGGATCTTTGTCTTGTAGATGGGATTAACCTCTCTGGGCAGCCAAACTGGTTTTTAGCTGGTCAAGTCCATTGTTTCACTGGTCAAGGAATGTTGGAGAGGGGGGTTGCAGCCTGCGATGTGTAGAGAACATGTAATGGAGTTCGTGAGCACATGTCTTTAGCCAGAGACAAGATGGCTATTTTCTGTGTCAGTGTCTTTGTGTGTGTTAAGAGAAGCCTCCTGGAGTTGGCAACCTTGGAAAACGCTGTCTCAAGCATTTGCTGGAGTCATTTGCAGCTGGTTTTTCTCCAAGGTTCTTCTTCCTAATTCCTCTCACCCAATTAGCAGTCCATTTATCACTTATGAATTTATCATTCATAAGAGTGCAAAAGCACCTTGCTGGCTTACACACTCACCTGTATGGGGAAGATTTTCACTGCTACGTAATCGTTCAGCAGCTGAGCCTTCCAGACACAGCCGAAGCGCCCCCTAGCTTTGATCTCCAACAACTGCAAAGGCTTCAGCCCAACCAGCGGAGAAGGGGGCGGCGGACCCGGATCCTAAGAAGGAGACATCGATTAAGAGGATGCAAAGGGCAAGTTTGAGACAAGGATGCTTTCACTTCATGGATGGCCAACTGGCAACCCATGGGATGGGTCTGACCCTCAGGCTGCTGACCCCAGAGACCTCAGGACAGACATTCCCCTTCCCCCACCCACACATTCCTGCTAAGATCCACAGTGCTGTGAGCCAAAATTTTAACTTGCGAGCGGAAAAAGCTAGTGTTGTGAGCGAGCCTACATTTGACTATCGCATAAATTGGCTTTTTTGAAGGTTATTTTCATAGGCTTGTAAAAATCTCAGAATGAATTCTTTTAAACTATATTTAAACTATATTTTAAGAATAATTTAAACATTATAAGAGAAAACAGAATCAAGTCATATTTCATTACAGAAAATGTTGTCCTCTATGGGGGTAGGCTGGGCATCCAGAGAACAGGTCTACCTGCCCCTTTCCACTATTTTGGTAGGCTGGGGCCCCGGAGAACAGGCCTACCCCCACCCCTTTCCACTAGATCGGTAGGCCAGGCCCCTGGAGAACAGGTCTTCCAGCTCCTTTCCACTAGATTGGTAGGCCGGGGCCCCGGAGAACAGGCCTACCCGCTCCTTTCCACTAGATTGGTAGGCCGGGGCCCCGGAGAACAGGTCTACCCGCTCCTTTCCACTAGATTGGTAGGCCGGGGCCCCGGAGAACAGGTCTACCCGCTCCTTTCCACTAGATTGGTAGGCCGGGGCCCCAGAAAACAGGTCTACCTGCTCCTTTCCACTAGATTGGTAGACCTGGCCTCCGGAGAACAGGTCTACCTGCTCCTTTCCACTAGATTGGTAGACCTGGCCTCCGGAGAACAGGTCTACCTGCTCCTTTCCACTAGATTGGTAGGCCGGGGCCCCGGAGAACAGGCCTACCCGCTCCTTTCCACTAGATTGGTAGGCCGGGGCCCCGGAGAACAGGTCTACCCGCTCCTTTCCACTAGATTGGTAGGCCGGGGCCCCGGAGAACAGGTCTACCCGCTCCTTTGCACTAGATTGGTAGGCCGGGGCCCCAGAAAACAGGTCTACCTGCTCCTTTCCACTAGATTGGTAGACCTGGCCTCCGGAGAACAGGTCTACCTGCTCCTTTCCACTAGATTGGTAGACCTGGCCTCCGGAGAACAGGTCTACCTGCTCCTTTCCACTAGATTGGTAGGCCGGGGCCCCGGAGAACAGGTCTACCCACTCCTTTCCACTAGATTGGTAGGCTGGGGCCCTGGAGAACAGGTCTACTCGTTCCTTTCCACTAGATTGGTAGGCCGGGGCCCCAGAGAACAGGTCTACCTGCTCCTTTCCACTAGATTGGTAGACCTAGCCTCCGGAGAACAGGTCTACATACCCCTTTCCACTGTATTGGTAGACCAGGCCTTGGACCATCACCCTGCACTGAGCCTTAGAAAACACACCAGCACTTGGGGGGGGGGGGAGAGACCTCATTCAGTCTACTTTTGGGCTGTTTTTTTTTACTGAAATATGACAAATTTACAGGTCAAGTATAATAGAGGTGGAACAATCACTGTTAGCACCCTGCCTAACATAACAAACAGGAAGTTGCTTAAATGTAATCAACCTACCCAAACTGCTTATTTATTCAAATATTTATATCCCACTTTTACTGTGACTCAAGGCAGCTTACAAATCATACTGAAAAGTATAATAGTGGTGTGCAAAAAAAATATCCATTTTTCCAGCTACATTATAGCCTATGGGGACCATTATAATCAATGGGCCACATAGGCTATAATGGAGAATCGATTGGGGGGTATTTGGGGCTCTGGAGGGCCTGGTTTTTGAGGTACAGGCACCAAATCTGCAGCACAGCTGCTGGTGCATCTTCTCAACAACAAAAAACCCTCCAAGTTTCAAAACAATTGGACCAGGGGGGTCAAATGCTACGGGGCCCAGAAGGAGGTGGCCCCATCCTCCATTGTTTCCAATGGTCACAGCACCCCTGTTGGCTACAGCCCTGTGTAGCACAGAATCCAAAGTCAAGATTAAAGGCAGTAAGATGTGCGTGTATAATGGGCCATTGACTACAGGTCAACAGTGTCAGTGCGCTGTACCCATCAATACAATGCAAAAGCTGGCTTTTTGTTTGTTTCAAGCCACATTAAGGACTTTGCGGTTTCTCCAAAGTCTGTTTCAATATTTAAAGACAAAAGCAGGGACATTTTTTTCCTCCCTTGAATTTCAATTAGCCTGGAATGTTTCCATGTATTATTCTAATGAAAAACATTACTTAGGAGAGAAAAAATAGGCTAATGCACTTCTGCAAAAAAAACAAAAATAAAAAAACCCCCAACAAGGCATAAGTTGGGATTCAGCAAACTTTGCTCTCTGTTCCCAGCAACTACAGAAGTTTTTAAAAGTGATGTTCTATAAGACACTCTCGAGGATCTTTCTGGCACTTCTCTCCCCTCTGCTCCACTTAAAATTTTCCATCCTTTCACAATGCTTGTGGAACAGGTGCAGGAAACCATTACAGAACATGGAAGCAGCCGTCACAGGTGCCACCAGCCTGTTTCCAGAATCAGTAGGCCCACATTCCTTTGGGAATCTCAAAGGAAGCACTTTTCCCAGCAGTGTTGTGAGGGTCTGAAGAGTGAAACCATCATGACTAGCCCTGTTAGATCATTTCACCATGGATCTCTTTAACCAATTTTGGTATACCCCCTATTCCTGTGCAAGTTTGAGGTGGCTCACAAAAACTTTGAATAAATACGTTTAAAGCCCTGTATGGTTTGGGACCAACATATCTGAAGGACTGGTTATGCATAAAACACAGAAGAGCCCTGCTGGATCAGAGCAGTGGTCCATCTAGTCTAGCATCCCGTCTCACACAGTGGCCAACCAGTTTCTCTGGACGGCCAACAACAAGGCCAAGAGGCCGAGGCCTTCCCCTGATATTGTTTCCTGGCTCCAGGATTCAGAGTTCCTCAGAATGGGGAGGTTCCCCTCACTCACCATGGCTAGCAGCCATGAATCAACTTTTAAAGCTGTTTATTCCTGTGGAAATCACAACATCCTCGGGCAACAAATTCCACATTTTAATTACTCTCTGTGTAAAGTAGTATTTCCTTTTGTCTGTTCTGAACCTACTGCCCATCAGCTTCATTGTACGCCCACGACTTCTAGTATTTTGGGAGAGGAAGACAAATTTCTCTTTGTCAGCTCTCTTCACCCCATGCATAATTTTATAAACGTCTATTTTAAAACCTCCCTTATGCTACCCGACTACTATGGCCATCTTCCAAGGCTCTGCGTCAGGTACCCTGCCTTCTGAGATTAGGTGGGTGGCAATGCCAGAGAGGGCCTTATTGGTCATGGCACCCAAATTTTGGAACTCTCTCCCCAGGGAGATTCATCAACTCCCTTCTGTTGCAGTCTTCCACCAGCAGCTGAAGAATGTCTGTTTCATTTCATGTTCCATCAGTGACCTCTTCTCCTTGCCCAACATTTTAATTGTAGTTAATGTGTTTTTGTATGTATTTTAGCTTTGGTTTTAGTTGTTTTAATGATGTTTCTGTTGGTTTTAATGGTTTTTAAGATGTGATTTTTATTATCTATATTTCTGTGAATCGATTCTCACTTGACCCATTGCTCTCAAAAAGCAAGGCCCGAGGGCAGGATGGCTGTTGGGTGGCGATATTGTTTTATATATTCCCCTTCACTTCTCACATACCTCACTGATGTCGACATGGCCGTACGGGGGCTTGCGGTGACGATACATCCAGAAGGCCAGCAGAATGGCGATGGATAGGGCAATGATTGGAAGCAGAGAGTAAACCATAATGTTGAGCAGCGATGGGGTTGGTGGCGGTGGTTCATACACCACTGAAAGGAGAAGCAACAGTAAAAATAGCTAAGAGGTACCCACTTCCTTGCTGATTTAGACCACCTTTGGCTAAAAGCATAGTGGAGAACTAGAGAGAAGTCTCTCTTGGTGGAGCATCTGCTTGGCATGCAGTAGGTCCCAGATTCAATCCCCAGCATCTCCATTTAAAAGGCACACGAAAGACCTCTTCCTGAGACCCTGGAAAGCCGCTGCCAGTCTGAGTAGGCAATACTGACTTTGATGGACCAGGGGTCTGTTTCAGTATGAGGCAGCTTCACGCGTGTTCATGTGTTTCCAGCATGTGGTGATCAGAAACAAGAGTGCTTCTGAGCAACGCAGGATTCTATCACACAGCGAGGTTGGATCGAGTGGAATGATCACCAACTTGTTCTCCACTTAGAACACACATAACACTATGAAGCTGTAGGACCGTAGCCATGGGGGGGGGCATTTGGGGGCTATGCCACCCACAGGTGAGTGCTGCCCCCTCAGATTTTTTAAAATTCAGAGAAAAATTTTCAAAAATCAATTAAAAAAAGGTAAGATGAAGAAGAAGAAGAAGAGATTGGATTTATACCCCGCCCTCCACTCCCCAAGGGAGTCTCAGAGCGGCTTACAAACTCCTTTTCCCTTCCCCTCCCCACAACAGACACCCTGTGAGGTAGGTGGGGCTGAGAGAGCTCTTTCCCAAGCTGTCCTTGAGGGAGCAGCTGGTACAGAGCTATGGCTTGCCCAAGGTCATCCAGCCAGGTGCAAGTGGAGGAGTGGGGAATCAAACCCGGTTCTCCCAGATTAGAGTCCGCGCACTTAACCACTACACCAAAACGACCCCAGGCACAGTCAGGGAAGCTCCAGTCTCGCTCTTTTTTCTTTTTTCCAGGCCGAAAAATAAATACGTTCTTTAAAAATGCAATTACAAAAAATGCAAAATTGCAAAATAGAGAGAGTCGGAGATTTCCCCCCCTCCCGCTTACACAGAAAAGCGGCCTGGAATCGAGTCTCACCAATCGAAAGGATTAGAGGACTAGAGGTCACAGCGGAGACAGAGCTGCTGCTTCTACAAGAGGAGCAGCAGGTATGGCCGGGATGCCCCCCTCAGATTTCCCCATGCTTCACCAACCGAAATTTTCTGGCTATGCCCCTGTGAAGCTGCCTCCTGCTGTTTCAAGCCACCTAACGCTCTGCTGTGTATTTGGCTGTGGCTCCCCGGGGTCCAAAGGCAGAGAAAGCACCTTTCCAGCTTCTGCTACCAGAGACCATTTAAACAACTGAAACGGGAACCTTCTGCATGCAAAGTATATGCTCCAAACCATTTAGCCACAGCCCCTCCCAACCACACCCTGAAAACATACCATGGGGTAGAAGGAATCACAGCTGATGTTGGTAGGGTTCTACCCACCCACAATTAATAAAATCTGCATATATTTGAGAAGAACAACAGCTATAAAGTGAGCACTTGTTTCCTGGTGTTGGCGTTTGAGAGCTGCATGCACTCATCCTGTCATTTAAACAGTATACGAAAGAACCCACTGTGTATAAAGGCTTACACAAAGGTGTTTAACTGTAATAATCAATAAAGTACAATATATTAAAATACAAGTTGTTTATTGCAATAATATATCAATCCAAAATTCAAAGATACATACTTTCCACTGTACAGGAACGCCAGAGGTTTGAATACTTAAGGGCTGTATCTTATGGAAGTAGTATTAATGGTGCTATGTGTGCTGTGAAGATTGGATGAGCTTTTTTGCCAACTTGAGTGCTGTTTTTGAGGACTTGGGAAGAAATTTTTGGCTCGTGAGAACAGCTTCAGCCAAAACGAGGGACTTTGGTCGCCTTTCCCCCTAGCCAAGAACGAGTTACAGCTGATTTGTATTATAATTTTAGAAGCCTTACATACAGATGGCACAAGCGTTTCTGTAATTTTCTATACAGTTGTTGGCTGTTTATACACTGATATTGATATCAGTGTTGCAATTTGTGTGTACACAGTGATGAGCTGAATTGTTGAATTCTGGATAACAGAGTTCATAAGATTGTTTCACGATATATAGTTGGGTTCTGATGCGTATATTGTGGAAAGTATGTATCCTTCAATTTTGGATTGATGTATAAGTGTCATAAACTTGTCTTTTAATATATTATACTTTATTGATGATTGCTGCTTAACAAATTTGCGTAAGCCTTTATACCCAGTTGGTTCTTTTGTATACTGCTTTTGCACTGTGTTTCCCATTTTTTTCTCATTTAAACGGGGCTGATGTGTGTGCATGCAAAATGGCTGGGTACCACAGCGGTTGTGTTCAGAATGGCAGCTTGGCCCGATATAGGCACATTCCACAAACGAATTAAGTGGGCCCAATCACACAGCCACGTCTGTCAGGCATTCCCGGGGTGTACTCACCCCATCAGAGGATGACTTGGAGCCAGGTTAAAAAGCCACTGCCTCCAAAGTGGTGTTTTTGTTTCCTGGCGCATTCATCGCGCATGGCCGGATGTCTGAACAAGGGGGAGCGCCCACAGAATGGATTTGGCAGTCTGAACTTACAGATCCGTTCTGCCACAGTTGATGCAGGTTTTTAAAAATTGCCTATAAGCGCACGCATGTGCATGCGCACTATGTGCGCCCGTGGTTTTTGGAAATTTTTGGCAGTGTGCTCTGTGGCTGATGCGCTACAGTAATGTGGAATGCTTTACCACGGGATGTCTCCATAGGTAGCCTGCAGCAGGGTGTGCTGTGTGGCTGATATGCCCTGCAATACTTTCAACCAGATCAATTAGAAGCGGCACTATATCGCGCCAAGCTGCCAACACGATCACAGCCAGTGTTAGCACACCAGTGTGACGCTCACTTGGGGCAATGGGCCTCCAGAATGCTAACACTGCATGCACGGTGGCTGAGGCCCAGTTAAAACAAGACGTTGGGAGCATGCAAAGCCAACACAAGTTAAGTCCTTCTGTTTCACCAGCATCATATTTAGATCAAGTGGCAGGCCAGCTTGGTTTGGATTTTGCCCCCTGGCCAGCTGACAACCAGTCCCTAAACACCCAGCCTCAGCAGAACCTTATATTCCCTGCCCCTTGAAGTCCTGGGGGGGGGGGAATCCTTGATCTGAACTAAGGCTCAGTGGTCTGTCAAGCTTTCTTAAAAGTCTTGGCAAGGGACAAGACATATCTGAGACTTTGGATCTGTCCTCTCAATGATCTTGCTGATTTTGTGAGGAGGAGGAGGAGGAGGAGGAGGAAGAAGAGGAAGAGGAGGAGGAGGAGATTGGATGTATACCCCACCTTTCACTACCTGAAGGAGTCTCAGAGCGGCTTACAATCTCCTTCCCCTCCCCCTCCCCACAACAGACACCCTGTGAGGTAGGTGGAGCTGAGAGAGTTCTTTTGAGGACTGCTTGTGAGAGAACAGCTCTGAAAGAACTCATGACTGACCCAAGGTCACACCAGCAGCTGCATGTGGAGGAGTGGGGAACCTGGTTCTCCCACATTAGAGTCCGTGCTCCTAACCACTACACCAAACTGGCTGTAAGAGACCGCCACAGAATGGCTTTACTGTAAAAAGGGGCATCTATGCCTAAAGTCTGGGAACGTGAAACAATCAGAATCACATATTTTGTGGGGGACACCTCAGGCTCATCAAGACGTCAGTGAATTAAGGCTCTCACCCCTTTACTAATAATGCTGAAAATCACGGCAGCTGCCTCGCTGCAGTCGTGTTTCCCCCCTCCCTCCATGCCAATTGGCATTTCGATACCAGCTAATTGAGGTATTTAGCTCAATCTGCAGAAAGCAGACCGTGTTATTCTCCTCCCACAAACATTCTGTCTGCAACGATCCACCCCTAGCATTCGAGGAGGAAAATGAATTTATTTCTTTCACTGTTAGGCCTCACAATTCTCTGTGCAGTGACCTTACTTGGACTACTACGGGAGAGAAAAAGAAAAATCTAGCCCTGTTCTGAAACAAACAAGCAAACCGACCAACCTAACTTTGCAGAACTTCTCAACTTCAGGACCCGAAGAACACCGCCGTCCTAATTACGCTTCCTGTACTCTGACTGCCTGTCTAGGAAATTCAAGGTTAGCAGAACACAAAAGCTTTTGTCCTTGACGAATGCGAACCTCACCTTCCGGACCTGAAACTTCAGGTAAGTGGGTGAATTTTTCGTTGCAGTAGTTCCCTTCGCAGCAGCAGAAAAACACTTGTGGGCTCTCTTCTGTGGCCACACATTCCTGCCTGCAGCACAAAAGAAAACAGGGATTTAAAAATAATAATACGTCCCTCCTGATATTACCCTCAGAAGAGGAGTTATATCAGGGTACAAGTGAATTGTCTTTTCTGTTTACCGTCAGCTTCTGTTGTATTTTGCTGAACCAAAGGCACCTTTTGTTACAACAGAAAGAACACTCCCCATATGTTATCTCAAGAGCCCTTTTATGTCTACAGAAAGGCAAGTTATAGTTAATAATATACAAGTTTAAGTATAGCTCTAATATGCTTGGGTTTCAACCACTTATGCCCACGCTTTAACTTTAAAGAAAGGAAGCAGAGAGACAAGGTACATTTCTGAGAACCACCGAGGGGAGTCACGATGGAAACATGTTTATGTCATGCCATGGCTAAACACCTGAACTATCAGGGCTCTCACAAAATCTTAGAATCATAGAAAAGATGATGAAGAAGAAGAGATTGGATTTATATCCCGCCCTTCACTCACTTGGAGTCTCAGAGTGGCTTACAAACTCCTTTCCCTTCCCCTCCCCACAACAGACACCCTGGGAGGTAGGTGGGGCTGAGAGAGCTCTGAGACAACTGTCCTTGAGAGAACAGCTGGGACAGAGCTATGGCTTGCCCAAGGTCATCCAGACAGGTGCAAGTGGAGGAGTGGGGAATCAAACCCGGTTCTCCCAGATTAGCGTCCGCGCACTTAACCACTACACCAAACTGGTTCTCCACCAAACTGGAGTTGGAAGGGATCTCCAGGGTCATCTAGTCCACCCCCCTGCACAATGCAGGAAATTCACAAATATCTCCCCCACACACACACACCCAGTGACCCCTGTTCCATGCCCAGAAGATGACAAAAATACCTCCAGGATCTCCAGCCAAACTGGCCTGGAGGAAAACTGCTTCCTGACCCCAAATGAAAAGGGGGGGAAAGGGGGTCACAACCAGGGGAACCAGCAATCCCTTTTCCATTACAGCTATTTCCAGGATGATGTGAGAAGGGTGGCATGTAGGATATTTGTGGCAATTATTGTCAACCATAGGCCCTGTCAGTGCACACGGTACGCTGCCTGCCTGCGAGCGCCCGTAACAGGCTCCCTTAACACTGCCGAGACTAAATCCATGCACTGGATATCGCCCTATTAAAATCATTCGCTTAATTTTATGTAGGGAAATGCAGGAGGTGAATGATGATTTGTAACAGCACAGTGTGCATCCTACCTGACTTGTAACAGCCGCACTGAAAAACATCTGGAAATAGGTGCCCACACGCAGCCGTTACCCCAATTAAACTGTATGCGTATGGAGAGACTCATTCTCTACTTTACCTGCAAAAGAATATTGTACTACCACAAATCAAACTCTGCCAAGCGTCTGCAGAACGCAGAGCCAACACTGCCCCTGTGGCTTACCACGGAGAACTGATTAATCAGATTGTGTCTATCTTTCTGTCTTTTCTCTGCAAATTAGTGTTCTTTTTTTATACAGTTCTGATGTGGGTAATACTGTCTTTGAAAGAAGGCTTCTGTTTTTCCCCTAAAGGGAAACAGACACACAAACCTCAATGCTTTTTTTTGTATATCACATTGCATTGCTTATTTGTACCTCTAATTCGTTTCCTCCATCCTCAAAAGCAGTAATTTTTAATATGCTATGGAGTGAGTCAAGAGGTCTTGCGGAGAAAAGCCATACTTTGTCTGTCTATGCTTGAGCTTAGAAAAGACAAACCATTTGAGCTTGGACATTATGGTCTTGAGTATCTGCTGTTCTCAAGGGGGAAAAGGTACACTCTGCTAAATGTCGTGTACAAGAGAAGACATGGGTGAGAGCCAGTTTGGTGTAGTGCAGGGGTGGGCAAATTGAGGCCACATGCGGCCCGCCACAGAGTTTTTTGCAGCCCGCCAATACAGTTGGCCAAGTGGTTTCTCAACAAGCAATCTCACTCCTGATTTCAAAAAAATTGTAGAAAAGTGTGATAGGGTACATTTGTTTCATTAAACTGATTCTAAAATTAAATGTGCTTGCAGCTATAGATGATATGAAATTAGCACAATAAATAAATTGAATAAAACTACCACTATTTTATTTAATTTATATTTATTGATTTTTATGATACCATTTATACCTTTTCTGAAATGCAAAGTTAACTAATGAATGCAATCATTCTAAAAGGTGCGGCCCTCCGCTAACCTCTGCTCCCACAAAGCGGCCCCCGAGCCAAAACAATTGCCCACCCCTGGTGTCGTGGTTAAGTACACGGACTCTAATCTGGGAGAACCGGGTTTGATTCCCCACTCCTCCACTCTCAGCTGCTAGATGACTTGGGGAAAGCCATAGTTCTGTCAGAGCTGTTCTCTCAAGGACAGTTCTGGAAAGGGCTCTCTCAGCCCCACCTATCTCACTGGGTGTCTGTTGTGGGAAGGGGAAGGGAAAGAAGTCTGTAAGCCACTCTGAGACTACAAGTAAAGGGGGGGGGGTATAAATCCAATCTCTTCTTCTTCTTCCTGCACCTGAAATTTATTACTTCACTGGCACCTGACTCCAGCGCAATTTTTTGCAATGTGAAAGATTTTTACCTGAAAACCTGGAAAACCATGGTCTGTGTGACCTTGATGGACCAGTGGGGGTCTTTGCTTTCAGAACTGGGGGAGAAGTTGTGGCTTAGTGGTAAAGTATCTGCTTGGCAGACAGGAGGTCTCAGGTTCAAACCCTGGCATCTCCAGTTACTAATCAGGTATTTTAATTGTTTTTATGCTTTTGTATGCAGGTCCATGGTTCTGGACTGCCCCCCCCCCAATATGTTCTTGCCCAGAAATTAAGATCACCACGAGAGGCCCTCCTGATTGTCCCATCAATCAAAGAAGCTTGTTTGGTGAGTACACCAGAGAAGGCCTTTTCAGTGGCGGCCCCACGCTTATGGAATAACCTCCCCGGGGAGATGTGCCTGGACTTTTGATATTCAGAAGGCAGTTGAAGATGGTTCTATTCAGGAATGCATTTGATTAAGTCTAGTATTTGATTTTATGTTTTTAACATGTATTATTTGGTGTGTTTTATCTAGGTTTGTAAGCAGCCTTGAGCTCTGTAATAAAGTTTTAATTGAATAAAATATTTTAGCTCTGGTTTTAGTTGTTTTAATGATTTGGGGGTTTTGTTGGTTTTAAAGATGTGGTTTTATTATATATGTTTTAATTTGTTAGCGGTCTTGGTGGCCCTTATGAGGGCAGAAAGGCAGGATATAAATTTTGTAAAACAAACAAATAAATAAATAGGTGATGTGAAAGACCTTTCTCTGCCCGAAACCCTGGAGAGCCACTGCCAATCTGACTAGACAATATTAACCTTGATGGACCAAGTGTCGCATTCAGTTTAAGGCAGCTTCGTGTTTTAAGGGGTATTAAGAATAATAGGCATTTTGATCTCCAGTTCTGACATAAGGAACAAATTCAAAACATGATCTAGTCTTAAGAATTTCTGGGCTATAGTTCCAGTACGTGTAGAATCCATTATAGCTCTCAAAAATCTATCCTTCTCCGGTCAATCTCTTTTTGAATGGCTGGAATGTCATTCAGCATGCACATCCCAAAAGGGAAATCATTCCCACTGTAGTCTCAGCTGCTCAAAGAGCAATTGCTACTCACTGGGAAAGCACACTTCCTCCAAACTTATCTTTCTAGCATAGGAAGCCTCGGGACTTCTACATCATGGCTAAAATGACTGTTAATATTTCTCGTCTTGCCCCCGACACTTCTCTGTCTAACTTTGCTGCAACTTGGCTCCCGATTGTTGATTATTTAACAGAACAAGGTGAAATTCCAAGTGAGATTGAACAGTTGCACCTTCAGTGATATTAACACAAATATATTGCTTAGGGGGGTGGTTTCTCTTTTTTCTTCTTTTTTCTTTTAACTGTAAGTTATCCCTCTGTTTATTCTACACCTATGTCTCAGTTTTGTATACTGTGATATCTGCTATCGTCACATTCTCTTGTCTCTGTATGCTTTGTTTGATATTCAATAAAATGTTATTTAAAAAAAAAACATAACCTAGTCCAAGAGGATAACAAAATCTATAAGCACAGTAAAGGAATCACGTATGCAAAGGGAGTTAAATTAGCAGTCCTTCATGTTGTTGGACTTTATCACATTTTCTACAACCTTAAGAGTGTTTTCCTATTGCACTATTGCAGGCAACGACTGTCATGTTCATGCACAGAACCATACATCTAATTCTGTGCGTCCCAAGACAGTTCGTGTCTCTTGAACAACCACCTGTCATGCTGCAGACAAAGCAAGGAACACGTCTGAAAAGCAGTTGAACAGCTTAAGGCTGGAGTAAGTGACTCTTTAAGAGGAAGAACTGCTGCTGTTCAAAAAACCCACCTTGCGCAGGAGGAAGGCTTCCAGTTTTGCTGGGGAGAGTGGTAGGAAACGGGCCAAGATGGCATGCGGATCAGGGAGCTGAAAGTCAGGAAATCCCATAGGCATGGCCAAATCCCTGAGTGCTCCTAAAGCAACTCCAAAGATCCCAACCATTATTAGATCAATGTGCATAACGATGAAGAAGAAGAGTTGGTATTTATACCCCACTTTTCACTACCCAAAGGAGTCTCAGAGCAGCTTACAATCACCTTTCCTTCCTCTCTCCCCAAAAAAGACACCCTGTGAGGTAGGTGGGGCTGAGAGAGCTCTGAGAGAACTGTGACTGGCCCAAGGTCACCCAGCTGGCTTCATGTGGACCTGTGGGGAATCAAACCTGGTTCTCCAGATTAGAATCCACCACTCTTAACAGCTACGCCAGACTGGCTCTCTTCGCAGCAGAAAGGTAGAAGGCCAGCAGCTTATTCTATATACAGGGCTTGTTCTATATACAGTAAAGTGCACTGTCAAGTTGTAAAACGGATTAGAGTCTGACAAAGGAAGCTTTGACTCTCAAAAGCATACACCCTGCAACACTTGTTGGTCTCTAAGGTGCTACTAGTAAAATTGCCAGGTGCCTACTGTCTGCTGGTGGGGGGCCTCCTGGTTGCTGCCCAGGGTCTTCAGGCGGAAGTGACATCATCACACCAGGCATGCCGTGTAGGGGATGCTCTAATGTTCAGCCAAAGACTCTATGGTCACCATAGAGTTTTTCACCGAATGCTAGAGCATCCCCTGCACAACATGCCTGGTGCGATAATGTCACCTACGAATGATGTCATCACACTGCGCATGTTGGCTGTGGTGGAGCTCTTCGGTGGCGGGGCTCCCCTCGCCAGCCAGCTGGCCAGCGGCAGATTGGAGGCCCCGAAATTGGGGGAACCCTCTTCAGTCTGAAGAAGCGTGCTTTGCACATGAAAGCTTGCACTTTGAACAAAACTTTGTTGGTCCTGAAAGGTACCACTGGACTCAAAACTTTGTTCTGCTGCTTCAGACCAACACGGCTACACGCCTGGAATTTTTCAACTAGGAGAATGTTTATTTAATTATGAGAAGACAGGAGTCACTGAAAAAGGCAATAACACTAGGAAAAGTTGAAGGGAACAGGAAAAGCGGAAGACCTGAAATGAGATGGATTGATACATTCATGCTTATATCTCATGGACATCTCCCATGACTGACATACCTGTGTCAATGAGCCACTGTCCATTAATCAGACAGAACACTGCCTAACACTAGATATCAATTCAAAACTCAACTCCTTTCACACAAAAACTATTTACGTTTGGAAACGGAGAGTTCTCAATTAGGGAAATATAATACACGTACATGCATGACTCACTGCGATGGGAAGATGAAATGGCAACGGCAGCTCTAAAATCAAGCCCCAATATGTGCCTCTTTTCCAGTACGCATCCATGAGTGACTAAGTTTCCCTTTTTTGCAGCGAACAACTCTTGGAAGAACATATTGCTCTCTATGTAACGGTACAGGACATTTCGCAGAGCTTGCCAGAAACTGCTGAGCGTTTTTTTGCCATGTGAAAACACCAAGGAGTGCCTTCCCCCCATGGATTCTCCAACTTTAAAAAGCTGGCATTAAACACAATACACAGATGCTATGTTAAAGGCGACAAGCTACATCATGGCAAATATGGGACCTTATTCTTTGCTATCACCTCAAGGCATCCTGTGAAATTTTTCCTGAACCAAAGCATCGGAGATGCTTTGATGGGGCATTCAAGTGCAGGTTAAATAGGGTTGTCAATCCCCAGTTGGGGGTGGGGGATCCCCTGGCTTGGAGGTCCTACCCTGCTTCAGGGTCATCTGAAAGCTTGGGGGGGTGGCCTCTGGGTGCTCCATTATACCCTATGAAGACTGGTCCCCATAGGCTATAATGGAGAATTAATCCATAGGTATCTGGGGGGTCAAGGGGGCTGTTTTTTTGAGATAGAGGCACCAAACTTTCAGCATAGCTGCTGGTACCTCTACTGAAACAACCCCCCAAGTTTCAAAAGGATTAAATCAGGGGGTCCTATTCTATGAGCACCAAAAGAAGGTGCCCCCATCCTCCATTATTTCCAATGGAGAGAAGGCATTTAAACGGAATGCGGTCCCTTTAAGTGTGATGGCCAGAACTCCCTTCAGAGTTCCATCACGCGTCTTCTCTCCTTTCTCCTGGAGGCTCCTGGAAAGTCCTCTACCAGCTTGTCAGCCTCACCTGGCAATCCTAGACTTGTGGGGGTAGGACAAATCACACTTTCATTTAGTGGAAGGTTCAGCCGCTGGGAGGAACCCTTTGAAGGCACCTCTAAGAGGACAAGGAAATGAAGACCGTATTCAGGGGAACTATAGTGCTGTATTTTGGGGGGGGGGATGGGAAAGTCTCCAGGCTTCACCCCCAAAGTCCCCAGGCATTTCCTGAGTTGGACCTGGCAACCCTACGATTAAAACTGCTTTGGTTGTACTGTATGGAACAAAATTAGTATTTTACAAAGTTTAAGCTCTATTGCACAATACAGAAGGAATGATATAACTAAACCGAGGGGGAAAGTCAGCATCCTCCCCTCATGAGATCACTTCCTGTCTGCTGACTCCTCCCCCACCTCAATTTAGTTACCATTCTTTCTACACTGTGGAATAAAGCTTAAGCTGTGGATAATTCCATTTGGAGAACAGATCGGGCACAAACAGTAATGGCGAAGGCTGCTGTCAGCGGATTCAGTGTCAATATTGTATATTACTTATATAAGTATCTAAAACATACTTGGCATTTTACGTGAATGCAACGTTCCTGTCACTGCAAACGCATGATCTAGATAAGAGCATGAGAAAAAAAGAAGGGATTTTGACGGATCATAAGTACATAAGAAAGGCCCTGCTGGATCAGACCAGGGGTCCATCTAATCCAGCATCTTGTCTCACATAGTGGCCGACTGGTTCCTCTGGAAGACCAACAGCAGGGCAGAGAGGCCGAGGCCTTCCCCTGATGTTGTCGCCTGGCTCTGGGATTCAGAGGATTAGTGCCTCTGAATGTGGAGGCTCCCCTTAGCCATCATGGCTAATAGCCCCAGATAGACCTATCCTCCATTAATCTCTCTCGTCTCCTTTTAAAGCTGTTTATTCCCGTGGCCATCCCTACACCCTTTGGCAGCGAATTCCACATTTAAATCATTCTCCGTGTAAAGTGGTATTACCTTTATGTCCATCCTGAACCTAATGTCACACTAACTGGATGGGACGCAAACTGAACAGTGTTTTAAAAAGAGAACTGATAAGCTGCTTTTTGGTACCTAAAACAAGGCTCGAAAGAGTTGATACTGGGGCAAGAAGAAACAGCATTTTAATAGAGAGTTCTTAAAAGAGAAATGGAAGGAAGAAGGGATGAACTTTAAAGAATCTCCTGGTGGACAAAGAAGATAGCTGCCATATATATCTATATGCAAGGGTCATTTATTAGAAAAAGAGGTGCAGGAGCTCATTAGCATAACTGATTTGCATATGCCACATCCCCGACATTACTGGAAGTGTGGAGGAGGAGGAGATTGGATTTATACCCCGCCCTTCAATTGGGCAGACTTTCCTCTGTCTGATCACTCCAGCACTGTCTCACGGCGTCGGGATGATCTGATCAGGCTATCCGGACTCCGTGCTGTTGTTTCCCCCCGCCCCCTTCGCAGTATGTGCGTCATTGCAAACTCCATAGGGAGCCCTCAGTGCAGAGGTGCGATTCATTGATCCCTTGTTTAAGCGCATGGGGGGGAAACGTGACAAAAAACCCTCCCAACTCACCCACAGTTGTGTCTGATCACACACTGACGGACTGTGCCCACAGCTTCAAAGGGAGGTGTGATCGTGCAACTGCAGGCCAAATTCCTCTGGAGGAAACAGCCTCGCTCACACAACCCCACACACACTTTATCTTGCGCGTGTGACCACAACCTTAGCTTCTTACCACAGAGTTTTGCCCAAAAACCAGCGTGTGTCCCCCAACGTCACCGACATGCCCACGCCACTTCCGGGTGACACAGGGATGTCGCGTTTATTTTTGGTTTCTTGCCTGTTGGGGGAGTAATTTTCCCAGCTTCCTGACGGCATGAAGCTGGGGAAGGGCTCCAAACCAGGGGCTCCCCCGCCCCCAGCCAGGGACTGGCAACTCTACTGGCTGAACCAAGGAGGAAAAGACCAAGGAACAAGAGAGAAAAAATAAGGGGCTGAGGCCCTGAATTAAGAATGCAAAGAAGGTGGTGGCTTGACAATACAAAGATAAATGTAAAGTGATAGGCGGGAAACTATTTCCAGCATGAGGGGAAACCTAAGCGACCCTAGGAGTGAAGAAAATATGCTTTGTTGGAAGGCGGGAAGGAAGAACCAGTAAGCAAAACATTAAAATAGTCAGCACAGGATAGAAGGGGAATCATCAGCAAGAGAAGAAGAAGGAGGAGAAGGAGAAGAAGAAGAAGGAGAAGAAGAAGAGGAGGAGGAGGAGGAGGAGGAGGAGGAGGAGGAGGAGGAGATTGGATTTATACCCTGCCCTTCACTACCGGGAAGGAGTCTCAGAGTGGCTTATAATCTCCTCTCCCTTCCCCTCCCCACAACAGACACCTTGTGAGGTAGGTGGAGCTGAGAGAGTGCTTTGGAGAACTGCTCGAGAGAACAGCTCTGAGAGAACTTGAGACTGACCCAAGGTCACACCAGCAGCTGCATGTGGAGGAGCGGGGAATCAGACCTGGTTCTCCCAGATTAGAGTCCACGCACTTAACCACTACGCCTAACCACTATACCACTACCGTAGATTCAGTAGACTCATAGTGCAGTCCTAAACAGATTTACACACTTCTAAGCCGATTGACTTCTACAAATTTAAGAAGGTCAAGGGTGCCATCAATTCATAACTGACCCATGGAGACCCCATGAAGTTCCACCTCATGGGGGTTTCAGGGCAACGGATAAGCAGAGGTCATTTGCCACTGCCTTCTTTTGCATAGCAGCTCCAGTCTTCCTTGGTGGTCTCCCATCCAAGTACTGACCCTATTTAACTTCCAAGCTCTGATGGTCAGGCTAGTACTGACCTGGTTTCGCTTCCAAGCTCAGGCTAGTCTGGGCGATGGGGGCTGCTACTCAACAGATTTAGAAGGGTACAATTCTGTTAAGGATTGCACCATCAGGAAATGATAAGCTTTGGAAATATTAGAGAGAAAGAGAGAGACTTAACAGACGTTGGCTAGGGAAGCAGTACACAGTGACAACATTTAAACATAGGCAGCTGCCTTATACCAAGTCTGACCATTTGTTCATCTAGTTCTTGATGATGTACCCTGACTGACAGCAACCCTCCAGGGGGTTCAAACAGGCAGAAGTCCCCCTTCCCCAACACCTGCTGCCTTCAGTTCTTCAACTGGCGATGCTGGTGATCGAGCCGGGAACGTTCTGTGCGCAAAGAAGCTGTCCTAGCCCTGAGAGATGCCAATTCCCCATACTGGTCTCCTTCTCCTGTATGGGGGTATTTCTCCTCTAGGAGAGCTGCACTTTGAAAGCAATATCATGCCATTTTATGGAAATGTTACTAGCACCTTGATTTTACTGACTTCATGATTTTATTGTACTGGATTATTTAAATGCTTTTAATGTTTCTTAATGGTACCTGTGTGCCAGTTTTGTAAGCTGCCCTGAGCCTGTTCATGGGAAGGGCGGGATATAAACTGAACTAATAATAAATAAATACAAAATTGTCAGGAGTGCCACAGACTCTCTTCAGCACATTCCCTTCTCACTGAGCTGTACTATAAAGGAATGTACATGAGAGATGCGAAGGAAAAAGGAGGCTCAAAGACAGGTTTTAAAATGTGGGAAAGACGGAAGGGTCGTCTTGGCAATTGAGAGACAGAAAGAGAGATGGAGACGGTGTACAGGTGGAATACAATAAATCCTGTCTTCTGCATACTGATTTTGCGATAATGATCAGGCTCTTGAACAGAACAGCTGTAAGACAGTTGGGAACGTAAGAACAGAGGAAGAGGAGCCGGGAGTAGAAAGACAGAGTAGGATATTATCTGCTCAGCTGAGATAGTGTCGGCCAAAAGAGGATATCAGACAGCCAAAAGGGGCCAAGACAGACTTGCCAACCTCCAGACAGGGCCTGGGGATCTCCTGGAATCACAACTGATCTCCAGACTACAGAGATTGGCTCCTCCGGAGAAAACAGCTGCTTTGGAAGGTGGACTCTATGGCATTATACCCCGCTGAGGTCTCTCCCCAAACACTATCCACAGGTTCCACCACCAAATCTCCAGGAATTCCCTGACTAAGAGTAAGCCAGGGACTGAGAAAACACCAGCAGAAAGAGGAACATCTAGAAGAAAGATCAAGATGGGTAGCCGTGTTAGTCTGTCTGTAGCAGTAGAAAAGAGCAAGAACCCAGTAGCACCTTCAAGCAGTGTTCCCTCTAAGCTGAGTTAGTGTGAGCCAGCTCACCGTTTTTTAGCCCCTGGCTCACACGTTTTTGTCTCAGCTCAGAAAGGAGGGCTCCAGAGCAAAACTAATTCATGCAGCAGCCAAACTGCTCGCTCACAACTTTAATGCCCGTAGCTCACGAGGTAGAATTTTTGCTCACAAGACTCCAACAGCTTAGAGGGAACATTGCCTTCAAGACTAACAAAATTTGTGGCAGGGGATGAGCTTTTGGGAGTCACTGCTCACTTCTTCAGATACTCATGAAAAGTCATCCCCCTGCCACAAATTTAGTTAATCTTCAAGGTGCTACTGGACTCTTACTCTTTTCTACTAGAAGAAAGAGATATAAAACCTTTAGAATAATAACTTTGTGAGATACAAGTGAGATCAAGAAGAAGAAGAAGAAGAAGAAGAGATTGGATTTATACCCCGCCCTCCACTCCCCAAGGGAGTCTCAGAGTGGCTTACAAACTCCTTTTCCCTTCCCCTCCCCACAACAGACACCCTGTGAGGTAGGTGGGGCTGAGAGAGCTCTTTCCCAAGCTGTCCTTGAGGGAACAGCTGGTACAGAGCTACGGCTTGCCCAAGGTCATCCAGCCAGGTGCAAGTGGAGGAGTGGGGAATCAAACCCGGTTCTCCCAGATTAGAGTCCGCGCACTTAACCACTACACCAACTGGCTCTGCTGAACTCCAAAGAACAAAAGAACTCCAAAGGTTACTGCTGAACTCCAAAGAACAAAAGAGAACCAAGCATCAGAGGATGATCAAGGATACCAAAGGACGAAGAAAAACCAAGCAGAATGAAGACAGAAAATAGCCTTTGTTGACTCCACATACAATTCTCATTAGAGGTTTTTACACAACACTCTCAGTAAAGATGTCAAGTTTAAAAACAAGACTGAAAAGGGGTCACGAAGGGGATCTACAATTGTAACAGATAAAAGTCTGAAACCTGGATGGAAGAGGAAGCAACAGATGTGTACTAACTGACAGCCATAAAAGATATCTGAAGAAGGGCAAGGTTGAGAGCAGCATCACGGGATGGCAGACATAATGCAAATATAGCTGGATTTGAGTCCAGTAGTACCTCAGAGAACAAGATTTTTGAGGTATAAGCTTTCAAAAGTCAAAGTTCCCTTGAACTGTTGGACAGAACTGAAGGGGACAATCAGAAAATAGTTCATAAATGCCCATCTCCATATTTAATCAGGAGGTTTTAATTTAAAAATGTGAAAAAAAATCACGATTATATTGCAGCCACTATAAGCCCTTTGATGTCCTTCATTTTTGCCCCCCTTACACAATGGATGGCTGGACCGGTTAAAAAATGGCAACTATAAATTTAGTATCTAATGTTGGAATAATTACCTGGTCTACAAATGCAGCAGAATGAGAAAACAGAGTGGTCCGTGCCACTTTAGGCTGAGGGTGAATGACTACTTTTTTCCAAGTTCCTGCACATTAATAATCCCTTGTAAATACGATAAATGGCACAGAGAATATTATGGACTAGACTACAACCTTTCCTCCTAATATACCAATGTTGTACTCGCAAGATGTTTTTACATACATGGAGGAGGCGGTATTGAAATCCGACTGTCTTCACTTGCTGTTCAAAACGGTACAGCCCTCAAAATGATTTTTTTTTTGAAAAGTTCTGGAATAACCTGAATATCATATTAAAGGTGATGGAAGATATTGATTATAGTTCCAATACTTGATTCTGAATTCCACTAGTACTTAAATAATTAGTAAGGATAAAATTTAAATAAACGAGACAATATTAAGGTTTTTACAGTGATTCAGTTTTAGCATAGAAGTTCATTCAGTTGTCAAAGATGTAATGTCTTTTGTCCTTAATAGGTTATCACTAACCTTAGGAAAGTCCTTGATTGTTCCTTAAAGTGAGAATCTATCCCAAAATTCTGTAATATTGATGTTTTAATGTCTGCTTCTATATTTGAAATATGTAATATATTTGGTAATGCCTCTGATCTTACCTGTTGCATATAACAACTCATATTATTTGACAAACCTGATGAATTTATATTTTCCCCCACCCCCTTTTTCCTTCTGTATCCCACCTTTTTTCCTGAGAAAATATTTTTTTTTAAAAAAAATATTTAAAAATGGTATGGCCCTCAGAATTCTATCACTCAAGTCTGTTGCTTGGCTTCCGTGATATTGCCGGTTCTTATACTTTTTCTTCTTTTTCGAAGGATTTTATCGTGTAGTTTTTATTTGGTGAGGTGCCTCAAGCAACTGTTTTAGAGAAGCAGAATGTGAATTTTCTGTCAATAAATAAACAGCAACCTAGCTGAGGTTTGGCTCCCTCAACTGAAAGCCTAGCTCTAACCACTCAGAGCCAAACTATCGTTATGGGTGGGCAGGGTTCATTTCGTAGTAGGAGCTCCTTTGCATATTAGGCCACACGCCCCTGATGTAGCCAATCCTCCAAGAGCTTACAGTAGCCCCTGTAAGAAGAGCTCTTGGAGGATTGGCTACATTAGGGGTGTGTGGCCTAATATGCAAAGGGACTCCTGCTACTGCATGGGGCAACTGGTCGCCACCTCATCGGAGCAAACAGAAGCAGAGAACAGGGGAATACTGTACCCTTTCCCAAAGGTACCCACAGGGACGCACGCCCATGCCATCTTTCCCCAACTGGGTATTCACCTGTCATAGCAGTTGAAATCATCTAGCCAGCAGCCTTTCTTCACCAACTCAATAAAGCCCGAGTTGTTTCTCCAGGAGGCGTAGCAATGGAGACGCTTGTCCTTCTCCCCTTCGCAGCGCTCCACGCCGCTCTGGTTTGTCTTCTCCAACTCCCAGTTGGCATTGTAGTAGATGCATTCCCTCGTCTCAGCCTCACCGTGGCCTGGCCCTGAAGGGAGAGGAGACAGTCGGTCAGTCAGTCCATCTTTTTATGACCCACAGGCCATTCAAAAGCAGAAAGAAATAATGTTATAAAATTAATAACCTATATAAACTCTCAGTATACGTCATTCATCCTACACTGAATTGGTCAGGCCATGCCTGGAGTCTTGTGTGCAGTTCTGGAGGCCTCACTTTGAAAGGGATGTGGACAGAATGGAACGGGTGCAGAGGAGAGTGACGGGGATGATTGGGGGCCTGGAGACCAAGCCCTGTGAGGAGAGGCTGAGGGACTTGGGAAGGTTCAGTCCGAAGAAGAGGAGCCTGAGGGGGGATAGGATGGCTCTCTTGAAGTATCGGAAGGGCTGTGTCACTTAGAGAAGGGCAGGGAGCTGTTCCCGTTGGCAGCAGAGGAGAGGACTCGCAAGAATGGGTTTAAATGAGGGGCGAAAGGTACCAGCTGGATATATCAGCCCATGATCTCCTAACCACTGGTAATAGTAGGACAATAATGTTCCTTCTCACACTGGGATTTTAACCAGAAGAACCATAGCAGAAGTCAGGGTAACTGCAAAATAAATGAATGGGGCATACAGCGAACAGAATTTACAACAATTCCGATGGAAACCACACAGCAAACCTCAGTATGAGGACTGGTGTGTGTGTGTGTGTGTGTGTGTGTGTGTGTTTTGGAGGGGGGGGGGGTTCCTAGCAAGCATGTCTCTATTTCCATCACTGAGTTGTGTGCTTCCTGTGCTTGCGTACCCTCCATCTGTTAATTTGTTATCTCAGCTCCAATGTTATATCACCATGGCAATAGGGGGGAAAGATACCATTGACAAATTGCCTCAAAAACGTACACTGGGTTTTAAAGCATTTCCTTTAAAAAAAAAAAACGACAACAACTCCCTCACAATTAAAGGAAAACACATCTCCGCCCGAGGGATGAAAACAAGTGTCCTGACAACCACATTGGGACTCCAGGATTTCAGCTTGCGCTGAGATCCCAGCAATTAGTTCCACTAACAGAAAGGTTGGATTTTGCAGATCTCCTCCCTCCCACTGGGACCTCCAAGCAATGCTCCCTCTAAGCTGTGGGGCCTTGTGAGCAAAAATTCTACTTTGCAAGCAACTGGCATTAAAGGTGTGAGCGAGCGATTGGGCTGCTGCAGAAATGAGTTCGCTCTGGAGCCCTCCTCCCTGAGCGGAGACAAAAAGGCGTGAGCCGGAGGCTAAAGAACTGAGCTAGCTCACACTAACTCAGCTTAGAGGGGACACTGCCTCCAAGTCACCTCTGAAAACTGCTCCTGGGGGTTCCCTTGCCCCCCCATATAAGCATACAGTTGCCAGCCTCCTGTGGGGCCTGGGGATTCCCTCAGAATTACAATCTATCTACAGATGACAGCGATCAATTGCCCTGGAGGAAATGGCTGCTTTGGAGAGTGGGCTCTATGGTATTATACCATGCTGAAGTCCTCCCCCTTCCCCAAACCCCCCTCCCCAGGCTCCACCCCTCAAAATCTCCAGAAATCTCCCAACCCCATGAAGCAGCATTTCAGCGATATCAGTGGGATGCAGAAAGAGAGGAGAAGCAGGGAAGTTCCATTCCACAGACAGACTTGACTTCCATTAGTGAACATGACTGATCAGCAGTGTTCCCTCTAAGCTGAGTTAGGGTGAGCTAGCTCACAGGATTTCAGCCTCTGGCACACACATTTTTTGTCTTAGCTCATGAAGGATGGCTCCAGAGCAAGCTAATTTATGCAGTAGCCCAGGGGTGGGCAAATTGCGGCCCGGGGGCCACATGCGGCCCACCACAGAGTTTTTTTGCGGCCCGCCTAGACAGTCGGCTACATGGTGTGATAGGGTACATTTGTCGCATTAAACTGATTCTAAAATTAAATGTGCTTGCAGCTATAGATGATATGAAATTAGCACAATAAATACATTGAATAAAACTACCACTATTTTATTTAATTTATATTTATTGATTTTTATGATACCATTTATACCTTTTCTGAAATGCAAAGTTAACTAATGAATGCAATCATTTTAAAAGGTGCGGCCCTCCGCTAACCTCCGCTCCCACAAAGTGGCCCCCGAGCCAAAACAATTGCCCACCCCTGCAGTAGCCAGATCACTCCCTCACAACTTCAATGCCAGTAGCTCACAAAGTAGAATTTTTGCTCACAAGGCCCCACAGCTTAGAGGGAGCATTGCTGGTCAGATCCAACCTACGATGTGGTAGCTTCTCTTTCCTATTCCCCATCACTATCTTGTCTTTTTTTTTTTTAAGGAAAGAAAGCTTTAGCTTAAGTTATTAAGGAAATCACTCACTGAGAACAAGATTGTTATTATATTCCTTTGCCCAAACTGCTGGTCCAACACAGCTCTCAGAATACGTTTTAAGTCGGATGTTATCGTTAACTGACTTGACGTAGTAAGAGAGCACAGTCAAGATATAATTCCTCTGAATAATCTCGAGGCATTTGTGAAGAAAGAAGACTTGGTACTTTTACAAAAGAAATTCGGAAGAGGATTCATTACAAAAACACCCTATTCCTGCCAAGGATCTGGCAGCCCTGGAACCACAAAGAAACGTTACACAAATCAATGAAACTACTCAAATAAGTTTGTGTCAAAATGCCAGCCTGAAATTGCTGGGTAAACAAACAGGATAGGAGAAACAGACTACTTGGAAATCGCACATACAAATCAAACATAATTAGCAGAGCAGCATAAACATCCAGGAAGCTTGTCTGTTACCAAATGGAGGTCATCAAATTCAGATTCCATCCCAAACACAAAATTCATTTGACAGCCTTAGGGCAGCAGCGCTCTTTCAGCCTTGTCCCATCCAAACATATCCTGCAGTAATAATAATGCTGACCAACCTTACAGGTAGGGAGGGAAGATGGCATGGTATTGCCCAATCTTGTCAGATCTTGGAAGCTAAGCAGGGTTAGTACTTGGAAGGGAGACCACCAAGGAAGGCTCTGCAGAGGAAGGCCATGGCCAACCACCTCTGCTTCTCACTTGCCTTGAAAGCCCCTTGCTGGGGTTGCCCCAAGTCTTGGATGGGAGACCACCAAGGAAGACTCTGCAGAGGAAGGCAATGGCCAACCACCTCTGCTTCTCACTTGCTGCAAATGCCCCTTGTTGGGGTCACCATGAGTCTTGGATGGGAGACCACCAAGGAAGGCTCTGCAGCGGAAGCCAATGGCCAACCACCTCTGCCTCTCACCTGCCTTGAGAACCCCTTGCTGGGGTCACCATAAGTCTTAGATGGGAAACCACCAAGGAAAACTCTGCAGAGGAAGGCAATGGCAAACCACCTCTGCTCCTCCCTTGCCTTGAGAGCCCCTTGCTGGGGTCGCCACAAGTGGCTGTGACTTGCTGGCACATACATACATACATACATACATACATATATTACAAGGTTGTTGTAAGGATGGCAAAACAACATATGGAAAAAATATTTCCTACACTGAATGTGTTGTGCAAGTGCTAAGTCTTATTATCTGAAGCGACAGAAGCGAAGTTTAAGCTGTTGGATTTGAACTAAGGCAGCTTGTGCTGTATGAGCAAGTTATCACGGGTTGGATACAGACAAAACTGGCACCAGTTTCCACCAATCCCCCTTTTCCGCTACAGATCCCCTGCTGTCATTCTTTGGGATATTCTGTCACCCAGCAGCAGCCTTTTGGGGAAACCAGTGAGCTGGGGGCAGGGAAGTTCCATTCTGCCCCTGGAAAATTTAGTCTAGATCCAACCCCATGTGGTTTGCCAGTCGAGTGTTGAATTGGCTTGAGCAAATCAGCCTGGATTCCAGCAGTCCTTTACTATGGACCAATCTGCTGCATGCAACCAAGGAAGAAACCTCATAGCACATGGCTACCCATTTCCAGTAGAATCAAAGGTTTGTTTTGAGAATAAAATGGGATGGCCCCCCCTGTCTGCTGCCTTGAGCTCCTTATATTCAACAGATGAGGCAAATCACTAGCAATGCAGAGATACAGAACTAGCAGCCCTCTGAGGAGGCTGTCTGTTGCATATCTGCATGAGTCACCATTCTGGTTTTGCTCCCATCCAACCGCAAGGTATACAGAAATATGACTCATACAGAGGATGGGCAACAGTCATGCTTGAACACAGACGCGTGTAAACATATGACACACAAACACAGGATATCTAAGTAAGTACTTGGGGGAGGAGCTGTTGATCAGAGGTAGAGCATCTGCTTGGAACACAGAAGGTCCCTGGTTCAATCCCCGGCATCTCCAGTTCAAAGGACCAGGCAGTGGGGGATGTGAAAGACCTCGGCCTAAGACTCTGGAGAGGGACTGCCAGTCTGAGTAGACAGTTCTGCCAGCGATGGACCAATGGTCCATAAGGCAGCTTCATGTTTGCTATCTACTCTGACTGGCAGCCAATGCTCCCTCTAAGCTGTGGAGACTTGTGAGCAAAAAAATCTACTTTGTGAGCTACAGGCATTAAAGTTGTGAGCGAGCGATTTGGCTGCTGCATAAATTAGCTTGCTCTGGAGCTAGTTTGCTCTGGACCTTCCTGAGCGAAGACAAAAATATGTGAGCTGGAGGCTAAAAAACTGTAAACTAGTTCACCAACTCAGCTTAGAGGGAACACTCCTGGCAGCAGAGATCCCAGTGGATTCCGCTTGGGACCTTCTGCATGCCAAGCAGATGCTCTCCTGCTGAGCCATGGCCTCTCCCCTGATTTCTTTTGTCCATAAAAGAGAATGTATGCCCCAGCTACCGTAACTTTGGGTAACAAACACTCTGTCTTGCAGGATCAGAGCAGAAACCATGAGCAGAGCCTAGAGAGATTTATCAGGGAAGATGTTTTGAGTCTCTATGAAATGTGCTGAGTCTACCAAGATTGGACCCCTCCCCCCAAGAGCTTCCCTATTGATTCTCCTTGACATTTTCAAATACCACAATTCCAAATTCAATTCACTGACAACAGTGGGGGAAGAAGGGTAATGCATGTAAGTGGACAATAAGACACTGGAAGTACAGAAGGTCAGACGTCGGGCAAACCATGCCCCCAAGAGCTGGACTGTGTTTCTTTTCCCTTCCTGACATCCAATTCCACCCGAATAATCAAAGCTGAGGAGCTGGCAGTCTCCTTGGAAAGATGAAGCAGGGGGAAGGAAACAGAACTGAACAATAACGCTGCGAGCTGCTGTGATGGACTGCACCTTTTAAAAAGCTTGGAAGTGCAGTACAAACAGGTAAGGAACTGTGAAGGGTTGATTCTTCACAGAAACAAAGAGCCTTGAGTGACAAGCTGCTCCAAGAGATCTGAACGGTTAGCATCAGCTGAGCAGAGAGAGACTTTAGAACTGAATGATGAAGTGGAGAATTCATTCAAAATTCAGTCCTGACTGAGAACAGTGTTAAGACAGGAGAACTGGGGAAAGTTGGTAAGGAAGTTTGGGAAGTAGGTGAAGACTCCCATTGAGCCAAGGAAAGGGGATTTAGATATTCTAGAGAGAGAAGAATTTCCCTACCCAGTCAAACAGGGAATTAGCTCTGAAGAGTGCAGAGATCTCTGGACTGGTGTGGTTAGAAACTGCCTGTAGAAACCTTAAGAGTCAGTTAAAAACTCAAGGTGAGTACTGGTGTTTCAAAAGAAGGGGTTTGGGTACTGGAAAGTGTGTTCCACCCTTCTGGAAACCAAAAACGTCAGAGAATACTCAAAGAAAGTATACTGGAGTGTTTGGGAAAACATTGGAACAAAATCCTCTCAACATAAAGATTTTAGTCACTGTGAATAGCTTAAGAAACTCTCATTAGCCTGAAACATAAGAACTAAAGTCTGTGCATGTACTGGTTTTACCTCAGACTTATCTATATTGAGTTACCTCAGAAATTTCAACCTCTGATTTCACCTAACCTTTCCCCTCTATGTTGAATGAAATATTCTGTTAATTTGGAATATTAAAAAGTCTCGAATGTCATTCAAGTTAAAGGGGACTCTCAATCCTTCCCTCAGGTTTCTCGGCTGAGCCAACAGTCAAAATATTGTATTCTTCAGCAAAGTTCTTCAGCAAAGAAGAAAACACATCACTAGGGTGGCTCAGTCAGTAAAGGGAAAGAAAAACAGGGAAAAATCTGAGGGAGGGAAGTGGATGAGGCCATCATAGCTGCCAAGACAGATTGTGTAAAATGTTGTTATCAAGTCTTCCACGCATCAAAACTCTAAACGGAAAAAGACACAATGGCTTGGTTGCAAGCAGCCACATCCTGTGGCAAGGATTTTCTGTGACTTTATAAAGGAGTGGAAAGGGAGTTTCTCCTCAGACGGAAAATGTATACTACAGCAAACGGTTTCCTTGGACATTCCCTTCTCTGGCCCCAGTATTTGTGTAACAAATAAACACTGCTGTATAATGGTCAGAGTGTCACACTAGGATCTGGAAGTCCTACATTCAAATCTCCACTTTGCCGTGCAAGCTCACCCAGGTGACGTACACAGTGCCAGCCTAACCTACCTCACAGGGGGAGGATAAAATGAAGGAGAGGAGAATGTTGTAAGCCACCTTGAGCCCCACTGGGGAGAAAGGTGGGGTAAAAATTAAGTATAATAAATACATAAAATTCAAACAACAGCTGCAGCCAGAGCACCTATAACTGGCCCTCAGTATAAAGCGCTTCTTAGGATGCTGAATGGCTGGAAAGTATGGAAAGTAATTTTATGGCTGGAAAGTAATTTTAAAGGAGGGAAAGTAATAACATACTGGTTATCCAGAACATCCATTTTAGTGTCTTGGTTTGTTATTCATGTTTGATGCTGCACGTATTTTCTGCCATGGAGGGCTAGAGGCACAAAACACATCAGTATTTTATATTTTTCACTTCTCTGAATTTCAGGTGGTTTTCCTCTTTCCTTTTCAGTGTTCCTCCTGGTTTAACCACCACCACACCTCAACCTGTGTACAAATATGTGTGTTATGTTCTGCCATCTTCTCACCTGAAGAAATAGGTTGTTCCCTATGAAAACTCATGTCGCAGTATACCAATGAGAAACATGGTGGTAGACCAGAGGTTCCCAAACTTATCTGGCCTACCAGCCCCTTTTCAGGAAAACAATTACTCAGTGCCCCCCCTGGAAATCTACCTTCAAGAAGTGGACAAAAAGATGCAGGTAGAGTCCACCATGATGCAGGTAGAGTCCATGATCCACGCAGCCAGGCAGGCCAAGGCAAGCACAGAGCAGCAGCAGCTTAAGGCCTGAAGCCAGCAGCAACACCAGCCTTACAAGGGTGCAAACGCATTGGCAATTTGCAAGTGCATGGCTGTGATTGGCTGTGGGGACTCCTCTTCACCTCCCTCTCCCACCCTGATCCCAGGGAAGACCAGGAGAAGGCAAGGAAAAGCTGCTTTAGCTAGGTTCTAGACTCTTCTTTCTTTATGCTTCCACCGCCCCCTTATTTTTATCAGCATCCCCCAGTTGCACCCAAGGCTCCTACCACCCACCTGGATCATTCCAGTGCCCCCCAGGGGGCGGTATTGCTCACTTTGGGAACCAGTGTGGTAGACCATCAGTTGATCCACACAACATGTCAAGGGGAGGGATGGTGGCTCAGTGATAATAAGGCACGCTTTGAAATGCAGAAGGCCTCGGATTCAATCCCTGGGTTCTCAAGTTAAAGGATATTAGGTACTGAGAAAGACCACTCTTACTCAGAAAAGCCAACACTAAACTGGGCCAGCGGCATGATTCCATATAAGGCAGCTTCGTAAGTACGTTTATTATGACTTAAAACACTTATTGACTTTGTTTTGAAACAATGTACCCCCTCCAAGGCACTCCATGGAATAAAATCACTATATAAAACCATGGTCTAATTGCCCACACTGAAAGCACAGCAGACAAAGAGATTAAAACAAACAAGACACCATAAGCCAGTCTGTCTGATAAAAATCTGCACAAAACAGACTCAAAATCTTATGTTAGGATCACACTACACGTGATGTAGGAGATCCAAGATTAGGCACCCCTGCTTTTTTAAAAAATAGCCCACATGGTGGCTCCAAAGATTAGGGAAGTGGGGGGAAGGGTGTTCAGTCTTTTCCTACTGCATGCTCTCCCCAGTTTTAGACTGATCCCACCGGCACCCTCCGCCCACAATAGCCTTATGGGAGGAACAAGACAGATGCAACAAACATTCAGCCCTTTCACGAAGGCAAGAGTAGAATGTAGAAGATGGGCAGAGAGGTCTGCAGAGGTCCCACATTGGAGGATTGGTGTAGGGTGAAGGCTGGGCCTGGCAACCAGTGGGAGATGGGGGGGCCACTGGCCAACAGTGTCACTTTATTTCCAGGAAAAACCTGGAAGTGACCTCACACCTCTCCAAGAACTGGCCAAAACTCTATGGATTCGTCATAGAGTTTCAGCCGATTCCTAGAGAGGAATGACGTCACTTCTGGGTGTTCCTGGAAGTGACATCACACCATTGGCCAATAGCCATTTGTTTTGTTTTCCCCCTGCCACCGCTGCCCACTGAGGGCAGAGGATTTGCTGCCCCTGACAGGCATCAGCACCCAGAACTTCCACAGTTTCTTCTTATACATATACCAGGGGAGGTAATCTTTTTTAGGGTGACTGGGGAAAAATCCCAGCATCCACTGTGAAGATGTTGGGGTTGAAGTAAACAAAAAAGTAGTATAGAGAGGAGAGTGGTACTCAGCCAAACATATTTATTAATTCATTCGATTTGTAGCCCTCCCTCCCCTGTATAACAAGGCTCAGAGCAGGTAACGACACTCATAAAACACTCCATACAGTTAAAATATTAAAACAATGCTATAATACAGCAATATAACAAGAACTAACAGCAATGAACAGATGACATATAAGAGGGGCACAACCTAGTGCTCCTTATCCTGGGAGGGGAATAAATATCCTAAAATCTGACTGATAAGAAGGAAAGGGGAGGGGAAAGAGGAAGGGAGGCCAATCTAAGGTAGAAAAGAAGTCGCTGCCCTCAACCACAGACCTGGCAGAACAACTTTGTCTTACAGACCCTGCGGAACTGCTTTGAATCTTGCAGGGCCCGGATCTCACCCAGCAGTGTGTTGGAGCCAGGACTAAAAAGGCCCCTTGGGGGATGACATACCGTAACACTCTTTTGGGGATGTACTCCGAGTAAACTGAGCCCCAGCAGCCCTGCAAGCCCCTGGGGGGCTCATCTTGGGAGAAGAACCAGTCCTATGCACCAATTAAAATGGTGCATCATACCAGTGGATGCCTACTTTTGGTCCACACCTACAAATTCACAGCACTGCAATGGGCATATGCACAGCAAACATCTTCATGGCTGACCCTGAACAATTTGTTCTGAATAGCTATCCCACTATAGTAAGCCTCAGGTATACCGTGAATATTCAGGTATACTGTGAATATTCATCATTCGGGCTCTTGGTGAGGATACCTTTCAAGAAAATTCATGAAGCTATTCCAACCTTCCTTCCTATAGTCAAAACCTCAGTTTCACCTACTGATAGCGGGGTTGGAACCCACTATCTGTTGAGGCGGGGGGACTAAAAGCCATGCAAGCTGAGGGACTGCAATAAGGAGAGGGGAAAGGGCAGAATCGCCTCCCTCCTCAGTGCAGTCCAGTGTTCCCTCTAAGCTGAGTTCGTGTGAGCTCACTCACAGTTTTTTTAGCCTCTGGCTCACACATTTTTGTGTGAGCCAGACTTTGGAGATTAGTTCCAGTGTTAATGTTAGTAAGGTTTCAAGATAAATGACGAGTTGTATTCGATAGGAAATAACCCAGAGGTTGGGGAGAACCTATAGATTTGTCTACGTTTCTGCCTTGAAGTCTCTTTTGTGGAAGTCTATCTATCTTCCGTAGAAGTCATTTTCTGAAGAAAAATCTGAAACGAAGAGCAGAATCTACAGCCTTCGTCTGTCTGTATTTAAAACAATATTTTGTGTGGATCTGTACATGCTTAGAGACTTTTTTGCTTGCATTTAGAAACTTTGTGAATCCCAACTGTTATTAAGTGCATACTTATTATAGTATGTTTAAAGTTCTAATGTGCACATAAACTTGGTGTTCAGTACAGTTGTTATCTGTGTCATTTTCAGTGCTCTGTCTTGGACTTTTGTGTATACTGTATTATCGCTTTGTTATTGCTCAGAAAACTCCACAGTTTAGAGGGAGCATTGGTACAGTCCCTGACCAGCGTGGCTATTAGTGCACACTGTGGCTATTAGTGCACACTGATCCCAAAACCCCGGGGAATCAACTTTCCTGAGGCCAGGGGCTGCTGGCAGAAAGCAAATATGTGAAAGGTCCATGATCATCAGCAACTTCTGCTGACAGATCACTGGATCCAGTCCAGTATTTTAGTTTGCTGGATACCATGGTTTGATGATAAAAGGATTCTAGAAGGCCAACTTATTCAGAAAACAAATCACAGCTACGTCTACCTCCACGGCACCAGCCCCGCGCGGCACGTCATAAAATCCTTAATCTGCAGCTAAGCAATAAAGATATACCTGCAACTGTTCAAATCTAAAGTGACCTTAAGTGAACTGACACTTGGAAGACTTCAGGCAAGTAGGAAATTTTTTTATTTTTCCCTGCTGAGACAAATATGGTGACTTCGTAACCTGCCCTGAGCTCACTCCTGGGGATGGCGGGATGGAAATTGAAGCAATAAACAAATAAGTACCCCTTTCAAGGGGGCTGATTTACTTTGTGGGAAAGGGAGCAATGGGGAAGATTTAACCTCTCTTTTCTAGGGCTGTGATCCCAATCCAGATCTTCCCTTGCAGCAGCTATTTGTGGGATTTTAAACAGACAGGAGATCCTGATACACATCTCTGGTGTCTCAACTAGGATAGGGTCCTCAGCTCCCAATGGAGCCTGCTGGAGAATTTGCAAAGACCAAAAATCACACCCCAGAAACAGCAGTGTGTAGAATGCAAATCACATATGGAAAACAACTGAGACTCCTCCCATTACTACATACTGCTTCAAGTAAAACGTGGTACAGCATATGATTAGGGGACCTTTAGTCTATCCTTGAGATTCATTAGCAGTTCAGTAGGCAGAAGAGTTGTGACTAGGCTATAGAAAGGCACCCAACTTGATACTACGCACCTGTCCATTGACTATAGGATGTTACTCTTAAGGGACAATAACCACGCATAAAACTAAGTGCCTTAGTTTATGTACCAAGAGCATAATTACAAGAAGTCACAATGCAATTTACAGCGCCCAACATTTTTTAGACATGCAGCTCTAATGAATATCATATAGACATTCTAGATAGCCCAGGTTAGCCCAAGTTCCTCAGACCTTGGAAGCTAAACAGGGTCGGCCTTGGTTTGTACTTGGATGAGAGACCACCAAGGAAGAGAAGAGATTAGATTTATACTCCGCCCTTCACTACCCAAGGGAGTCTCAGAGCGGCTAACAAACTCCTTTCCCTTCCCCTCCCCAAAGCAGGCACCCTGTGAGGTAGGTGGGGCTGAGAGAGCTCTGACAGAAACTGCTCTTTTTCAAGAACAGCTGTGCCAGAACTATGGCTTGCCCAAGGTCATCCAGCAGGTACAAATGGAGGACTGGGGAATCAAACCTGGTTCTCCCAGATTAGAGTTCGCACACTTAACCACTACACCAAACTGGCTACCCCAAGGAATCTCAGAATGGTTTACAATCTCCTTCCCCTCCCCACAACAGACACCCTTTGAGGTAGGTGGGGCTGAGAGAGCTCTTTTGAGGACTGCTCTTGAGAGAACGGCTCTGAGGGAACTGTGACTGACCCAAGGTCACACCAGCAGCTGCATGAGGAGGAGTGCGAAATCAAACCTGATTCTCCCAGATTAGAGTCCGCACTCCTAACCACTACACCAAACTGGTCCAGGGTTGCTACGCAGAGGGCAGGCAATGGCAAACCACTTCTGATCACCTCTTGCCATGAAAACTCTGCAGGGTCGCCATATGTCAGCTGCGACTGGATAGCATTTTACACACAAGCGCACGGCAGGCATTTACATAGACCAGACTGGATCCCAATTAAGAAAAAGAGAATTGATGGTCGCAGAGCTGACATAGAAAAAAGATGACGGCTTTTGGGATGGCTTCTTGGACGTTCCATCAGAGATCTTAAGAGTGTCTGTCCTGAAGCAAATGATTGGGTAGCAGGACTGACAGAACGGATAAACTGAACTGCATGAGCTAGGTTCTCATGTGAACAGAGCCTGACATTTATTTCTCTCATTGTGATGACAGAAATAAAGGTGTCGAGCTTCAAGAAGAATATGTCACTAAGGCAATTCCTTTTTCAAATTGAAACAACTGGCCTGAATCCATTTCAGCATCGGTATACACAAAAGCTCAAGAGTGTTATCCCTCCAGAATTTACATTAATGCAGCCGTTAAGGTGTTCCACAGATCACGTCTTTTCTTTTGCAAATTATTCATCAAGATATTCTTAGCTTCTTTTTAAGCAGATCTTGTGGATTTAATTAGCTGTGGACTATCTGAAATTCGTTTATATCTGCGGCGCGCACCTTGCTTCCCTGCTCCTGCTGGAAATGGAGGATAGATTCTTCACAAAACTGTAAGATAGCGTGATGGAATTTTTGTTTCTGGCAGATTCTGCGCTCATCCTATTATACCACCTGTTCACAGGTTTTCCATTGTTTCAAAGACGAAGAAAACTTGTTTATCCGGAAATGAGAATGGGACAAGAGAAATGTGTGAACACCACGGGAAATAATAATGCCTCTATCGTACCACCCTCAATTCCCTGAAACGCTATCCCTTTGTTTTTTACTGTTAAAGAATGCACCCACGTGTAACATCAGGAATCCGAAAGTGTCCATTAACGAAAGATGTGCTCTTCTGAAATTTCCTGGAATCACTTAAAGCTGTTGGAAACCCCTCTGCAGAAGCCAGTAGCATGCTTTTCATGTTCTGTCTCCATATTCTGAAAAGGATTACTATTAAAAAAAATGGCTTCCTTTACTCATTCAATGGATGTTCCTGCCTGGCCCAAGACTCTTGACATAAAACTAGCCTTGGACTAACAAAGGGGACCGGAATAAAACAATCATAAGGAGGCCTAGCCTTTGCCCTAGCATACAGGCCTCAAGAGGTCCAGAAGGAAACCAAGGATGCATTCTTTAGATTCTTCAAAGGGGGGGGGAGGGGAGTCAGTAAAACAAGACGCCGGTTGTGCCAGCTTTCTTATTCCTGTTGGAGGATTCCAAGAAGTCCCTCCCCACTATAACAGAACCAGCTTCTCACTCAGCACAAGACATCATACTCAAATGACCTCAACGAAGGAATGTTTGTGCAACTCAGCACCAATGGGAAGTTTCCAGGGATTGTTCCTGCTACAATACCGTCGTCGTGAGCAAAAGGTCCATGAAGAAACTAGGAACACTGAGGACTTATTTCTTTTGCAAAAGCCCCTTCTCCACCAAGCTGTTGACTTAACTCCTTGGTCCTTACCCACCAACTCCCTTTCCCCCCTTTTTACTATTTCCTGATGTTTCAACAAGGAAAATCCTCCCATTCTGTGGCCCTTGTACTCACCACCTAATGAAAAGATCTCCAGTAATGAGATTTCCAAGGACACACTGGGTTACACATCAGTAGGACTGCCAAATCAGCCCGGGGGGCGGGGCATCCCCCGCTAAAGGGGTTCCCGATCCGCCGGCCAGCATTTGGCCAGCGGGGGGAACCCCACCCCCGAAGTCATCCAGTGAGGATGATGTAATGATGTCACCGGAAGTGACGTCAGCACGTTGGGGGCGTTGCCAGAGCATCGCCCTGGCAACGCCCCCAACATGCTGACGTCACTTCCGGTGACGTCGCTGGGCGCGCGCACAGGAGAAACTCCCGGCCAGAGGAGGACTCCCCCCCCCCCGCCGGTGAGTCCCTAAGACTTGGCAACCCTACACATCAGGTTGGAGCCTACCAATTCATTCTGATGGTTTCCTCTTGTGCAAGGAGACTTTCTTTCCTGCAGACAGAAAAGCCTCTCGCATAAATGGGATTTGAGTCCAGTAGCACCGTAGAGGCCAACACGATGTTCAGGGTAGAAGCTTTAGAGCAGGGGTGTCAAACATACGGCCCGGGGGCCGGAACCAGCCCGTTCAGGGCTCTTCTCCGGCTCGCGAGCAACCGGTGAGAGGGAGGGAAGGCAGGAGACTGCTCATTGGGGGCGAGCGGGCGCACACAGTGAGGTACGTGTAGTTGAAGCTGTCGAGAAATAGAAAGGAAATTGCTAGGGGGCAGGACTGTGAGGCTGAGGTAAAATAGTGTGTGGGGGGGAAATAGCAGTGAAGGAGGAGAAAGGGACAATGGGATGGGGCTAACAAGGGAGAGAGAGAGGAGGGCCCGCATGTGGAGTGGGAGGCACCTTAGCTGTCTTGCGCATGCCACTCTGAGGGGAAAGACGTTCTGGCCTTGGAAGTGAGTGGAGGTGCAAAGGGAAAAAGGGGCACGGCTGTTGTCACCACGTGTCTGAACAGCGGCAGAGCTGGGAGGCGGAGTGAACGCCAGGAACAGTGGGGAACGGCGACCTCCCTTCTCCCCCACACCTGTCCTCAGCCCATGAAGGAAAAGGGGTCATGGGAAGACAAAAACAAAACACCCCTTGGAGGTTTTGGAAACAGCTTCTACATCAAGCCTTCCCCTCAGCCCTGGCGCTGAGATGGGGGAAGACAGGAAACAAAGAGCAGCAAACGGATAGGAGCTGAGCTCGGCTGCGGAGGGGGTGCTGAAAAACTACCTTATTTGCTCGCGAGGAAGATGACATCTCCTGAAAGTGCTGTATACACAAGAAGTAACTAACCTGTATGGAAATGTAAGATACCCCCCTTTTATGGTATCCCCCGGGGGAAAAAACTAGTCTTGCATATGATTAAATACATATATTGGGGCTTTTGTGGATACCCCCAGGAAATCAACTGCTTTCACTCATAGGAATCAGTTGCTTTTGTTTGTATTTTGAGTAAAAAAAAAGTGCACACACACACACAGAGCTGCCTTTTTCTGAATCAGACCATTGGTCCATCAGAGTCAGTATTGTCTACTCAGACCGGCAGCGGCTTTCCAGGGTCTCAGGCAGAGGTCTCTCACACCAGCAGCAACAAGATCCTTTAACTGGAGATGCTGGAGATTGAACCCGGGATCTTCTGCATGCAAAGCAGAGGCTCTTCCCTATGTGCTAGTGAACAGCGCTTACAGAGGGCCGCTACTGGCACTATTCACTACTGAGTGCACATTTGGTGGATCCAAGTCTGTAGTGCCTAACGGGTGAAGAAACCCCTTGAAACAACAGGAGAGAAAGCCAAATCTGGCAGAAACACACCCGGCTCAACTGACCTGGAAAGAGACAGGCATAAACACAGGAAGTGCCATCAGACCATGAATTCGCATAAGCCAGTAATGTCTACTTTCTAAGGTGTCTGCACAGATTTTTTCCCCCCAGTTTGGCTACCTAAAACCCTTGGAGCGGAAACAATTGAACCTGAAAACATGCAGTTGTCCACTGAGTTACAGGCCCTCTAAGGAACTCCTTTATTTTTTTTGCTTTTTGGTGTCAGGTCACAGCTGACTTATGGCAACCCTATAGGGTTTTCAAGACAAGAGATATTCAGATGTGGTTTGCCATTGCCTGCCTCTACGCCATGACACTTGGCAGTCTCCCATCGAAATACTGACCAGGGCCAACCTTCCTTAGAAGAAGAGAAGAAGAAGAGATTGGATTTATACCCTGCCCTCCACTCCCCAAGGGAGTCTCAGAGCGGCTTACAAACTCCTTTTCCCTTCCCCTCCCCACAACAGACACCCTGTGAGGTAGGTGGGGCTGAGAGAGCTCTTTCCCAAGCTGTCCTTGAGGGAACAGCTGGTACAGAGCTATGGCTTGCCCAAGGTCATCCAGCCAGGTGCAAGTGGAGGAGTGGGGAATCAAACCCGGTTCTCCCAGATTAGAGTCCGCGCACTTAACCACTACACCAAACTTAGCTTTCAAGATCTGATGAGATCAGGCCAGCCTGAGCTATCCAGGGCTTTGAGTACTCTATGTACATTTATAATCATGGCTGGCCAAAGTGCCTGATCACAGGGACATCGGACCATTTGATGTTGGAGAGAGAGAGAGAGAGAGCGCTCCTGCTTACCCACATCTCTGCCCAGGACAACATTTGAGTCCAATGACACCTTTAAGACCAACAAAGTTTAATCCAAGGTATAAGCTTTCGTGTGCAAGCACACTTCTTCAGATACTTCGTGCTTGCACACAAAAGCTTATACCTTGGATTAAACTTTGTTGGTCTTCAAGGTGCCACTTTGTTCTGCTGCTTCAGACCAACACGGCTTACCCACCTGCATTTATCTCTGCCCGGGGTTCATTCTGAAGGGCTGATGCTACCTCCCAAGACTTTGCAGTCTCTTTAGCAATCTCTCCTCTAAAACCTCAGCAGCATGGCATTTATAAACAGTAGATTTCAGTGCTTTAGATGAAAGCATCCATACTGCTAAATACGTGCAAGTCCTTGCAAACACAAACTGTTCTGGAAACCCAGATAAGAATGGGTAAACTGCAGCTATGTTTTCATCTCTCCATTTCTCTCTCTCTCTCTCAAGCATGTGTTATGCTAAAACACTGTAAGGGATTCGGGACAACACGAATCTTAGCTGGACAGAGTTTTCCCATTCAGTGTTGACCAGATATAGTTCAAGAACATGCTTTAACTTTTTTTTTAAAAAAAGGATTCCCATTCCAATACAACTTCAGACTTCACAGAGCAATGTATTTCATGTAGACAATCACTCCAAATCAACAGCTAGAGCCGTGCGCTTCCCAGCTGGCTTTTGTGAACTTTGCTAATGCGCCATGGAGAACCAAGGACAAAGACAGCCAACCTGTGATAAGATTTCACACAGAACACACACACTCACAGCCTGAATTGGCCATCTGCTTCCAGCGTTCTAGCAGGCAAGGCAGACAGTCTCCAAATCCCAGGCACTGAGCGGCACCCCTGAAAAGAAAGCTCGCAGAAGTCGCTTCGCAATCGGCTAGTCAGCCATCATTAACCTGCCTTTTTGAAAAGGGGAACAGAGTAATGGAGACAGATTTCTCACTGAAGACCCTTTCCAAACGCCCTAATCTAATTTAGCTGAGAACCTTAGCATCATCTGGCCCTTTACTCATTTAAACAGATACTCTGCCCTATCCCCAGGGAACAGGGTTGATGACACTTTTTTAATTCCAGTTTTTAAAAAGACTACAAATAAAAGTTTCCAAAGGCAGTCATGGAGCAAGATCAAGGTGGGTAGCCGTGTTAGTCTGTCTGTCGCAGCAGAAAAGAGTGAGAGTCCAGGAGCACCTTAAAAGACAATTCGTTAATCTTTGGCTGCGATCACACACCCTAAATAATCCACTTTCAATGCAGTTTCCAACTGGATTTTACTGTGTGGCAAAATCCTATTCAGAGAGTGCATGGAAAACAGATTGTTTAGTATGTGTGATCGCAGCCTTAACGAATCAATTAAGTCTGCACACATTTGCACATGGAATGTGAAAGAGTATTAAGGTAATACTGGACTCTTAGGCTGTGATCACACACCCTAGATGATCCACTTTCAATCCACTTTTGAATTGGATTTTTGTCAGCTATGCTGCCGTGGTGAGTGGGGGTTGGATGATGGAGGTTGGGTGAAGCCTGTATTGAAGACAGATGTCTTCTGGTATTTTAACTTTCAATTCTTGCTCTCTGTCTTATCTCTATGCCTGACTGTGTCTGACCTTGGCGCCTGGATGCTTCTATTCCGCCGGGAACCTATAGTCCTTATTTTTGACGCTTGCTTGCTTATTTGTGATTGGCTTTATTCCATCCCGGGGTGTCTTCTGAATTTTGTATAACTCCCCAACTCCTGCCTGGCGACTTATTCCTTTTTTTTGACGAATCTAGGCTAACTAAGAATCTCTGTATGCAGCCTTCATTTGAAAGGTCTTGAATGATATAGACTGAGTATTTTGCACCTGGTGATGTATTGATAATTATGCTTACTGTATGCATCTGGCAACACAACAAATTCGTGGGATGAAACGAGTGTAGATATTCTGGAAAACCTCAACGGAAAACTTTGGAAGTCTTTGTGGAAACTTTGAACAATGAACTGCATTTTGTATCACAGCTTTATTTATTGAAATATTTATTATTATTACACAGAAGCGATTTCACAACCTTTGATTCCTTGTTCTGTTGGAGACTTATTGCTGACACAAAGTGTGTACAGATGACCTGCCTTTCCTGATCTCAATAAACTGAATTCTGGTTGGGACTGACTGCTGTGGGACTCTGACAATTTTGCCAGTTCACACAGTAAAAATCCAGTTGGAAAGTGCACTGACAGTGGATTATTTAGTGTGTGTGTGATCACAGCCTTACTCTTTTTTTAATGGTAGCCATGTTGGTCTACAGTAGAACAGCTAGATTTGAATTCAGTTGAGCCTTAGAGAGCAAAAAGATTTTCGGGGTGTGAGCTTTCAAGAGTCAAAGCTGCCTTTATCAGATCCCTCAGACCCCAAAAATCTTGTAGGTCTCTAAGGCACTACTGGACTCAAATCTAGAAATGAAAGAAAATCAATAAACCCATCCAGAGACAATAGAGTAACTCTGCCTATTGGTGCTTGGGGGGCAAGAGCGGGAGGACTTTTGAAGTTTTGGCCCTGCTGGTGGACCTCCTGATGGCACCTGAGTTTTGGCCACTGTGTGACACAAAGTGTTGGAGTGGATGGGCCATTGGCCTGATCCAACATGGCTTCTCTTAGGTTCTTATGAGGGGATTTATGTTCGCTGACCGCCACAAGGAGCCAGCACAAAGAGCCCAGAGTTGGGCTCCTAGGACAATAGGAGCCAAAGATCCTGAAGTCCCATTAATCCTCCAATAAGACCTAGGTGGGAAATTCAACCCCCCACCCCAGTCACAGTTCTCTCAGAGCTCTCTCAGCTGCGCCTACCTCACAGGGTGCCTGTTGTGGGGAGAGAAGGGAAAGGTGATTGTGAGCTGTTTTGAGACTCCTTCACATAATTGGATAAACATCTGGAGCAGAGGTCCATCAGTGGCTATTAGCCACGAGGTACAGTTAGGAACTCTCAGTCTGGGGCAAGTGATGCTCTGTAATCTTGGTGTTTTTTGGGGAGGCAACAGTGGGAGGGCTTCTAGTGTCCTGGCCCCACTGGTGGACCTCCTGATGGCACCTGGTATTTTTGGCCACTGTGTGGACAGAGTGTTGGACTGGTTGGGCCATTGGCCTGATCCAACATTGGCTTCTCTTGTGCTCTTATGTCCTGATGGGACATTAGGTAAAGGTAAAGGTTTCCCTTGCTCGAAAGCCAGTCAAATTCCACTCTAGAAGGTGGTGCTCATCTCTGTTTCCAAGCCGAAGAGCCAGCACTGTTTAAAGATGTCTTCGTGGTCATGTGGCCAGCATGACTAGACGCTGAGGCGTACGGAACGCTGTTACCTTCCCACTAAAGCGGTACCTATTTATCTAATTGCAATTTCTTGCTTCCGAACTGCTAGGGTGGCAAGAGCTGGGGCCAGAGACAGGAGCTCACTCTGTCAGATGGCACTCGGGTCTTGAACTGCCGAATTACCGATCTTCCGGTATGCAGCTCAGCATCTTAACCACTGAGCCACCTCAGCCCCTTGATAGGACATTAGTAGATCTAAAATGGCAGCAAGTTCATTGGTATCTTCAACTGAAGTGAAGTCAGTGCATGTCCGCACCAAAGCAATGGTTGGGGTTTTTTTTTTAAATGTTTTCGTGTGAAATCCAACGACTAACATTTATACATCTCGTATTTGTGTCCCACCTTTATCAAAAGAAATTCAAGGAAGCTAACAAAAGGAAACGAAACACAAAGAACCGGTGGAAGGAAACTCACTCGAGGAGGTCAAGAAGGGCCCTGTGCTTCTAGCATTCCACAGAATGTGCAAAAGAGAAATGTTCCGGAGGGCATTTCTTTTTTAAAAAGGGGGTCAGAATCGCAGCACAATGGAACAGTACAGAGGGTGCACTTATAAGGGAACAGGATTGTAGTCTATTGCAATGTGTTTATCATCTTGTTTAACAGCATTGTCTTCAAATTTCATAATCCACTTTCAGCACGGTATGTCAAACCTTAGATTGTGCTCTGTTTGCCCTTCTTTCTAATCCTGTAATTCTGGTCCTATTGCACTGTTTATGTGATGTCTTAAGCTTTCTGATTTAATTGTGCGGGGATTTAAAAAAATATATACATCGTGATTTGCCTTGAGTCTTCAGAACCCCCTTTCAGAGCCTTTACCTCCAGTTTTTCATTTCTTAGGCTGAATACAGACTGGCAAACTGGAGCGCAGTGCGAGCGGGCGAAAAAGCACCGGGGCCAACCCGTCCCGTGGCTGCCCGTTCACACGGGCTCCAGTGCTGCGGGACCTCACCTGTAAGGAGGTGGACCGGCACGTCCACTCTTCCTCCGCCGGTCCCTGGAGCCTCCACTGCAGCGGTGAGCGGCGCGTGGCTGTTCCGGCGAGGCAGGGCCGGGACAGCCGGTTCACACTTCCGGCCCTGCTCTGTGACGCGTCCAGACTGCCAGGAAGCGGCAGGGACGCGCGCCTAGGCGGCCGGAGACCAGTTCCAAGAGGTCTCCGGCTGCCGCGCATGGAGAGCGCCCCGCATGCAGGTAAGTGTGGGCCGCCCACGGGGGACAGCTGCGGCAATCTGAATGCCCTCTCTGCCTCTGCTTTAGAAGCGGAGGTAGAGCGGGGCAGATTGCCAGTCTGTCCTCGGCTTTAACTCAGTGCTAGGCTTCCCAGTAGGAAATGTGACTTTAAACCCCCCCCCAATGTACTTCTGAGTCAAGCATCAAAACATTTATACATAGAAAACACTTCCCTGTAGGAGGAATCAAGCGACCCATACTGAAATGGACACGTGCGCCGATTTCATAACCTATGCCGATCCGTACTCACTAGAAAAAGCAATTATGCTTGGATTGGTTAGCGGCAAAAGGAAGCCTGGCCGCCAAAGAACACGGCGACTGAGACACCACAAAAGTGGACACCAGCCTGAGCATGGAACAACTCAAAAAAACAGTGCAAGATTGGAAAACGTGGAGAGAGCTGGCCCATAGAATCACCAAGAGTCAGACACGACTGAACGGATAACAACAACAAACCATGCCGATCCGTGGGCAGTTTTTATGCCGTCAGGCGTCTGGCTTGGTCCCACCCATTGGTGGTTTAGGAGGAGGGCATGATGCCAGTCGATCCCCATGCCACTGATGCCGGCTGGGCCCCTGCACTGCACACCTGTTGATGTGACTTAAGGGTTTCTTCATACAAAAACTGTAATAATCTGCTGGCACGATAAATTCCCAGGGATATTACCAGCCTTCTTTGCAATCACAGTATGGTTTATTCTGTTTGCGGGGCTTGAGAGCTTTCAAAAGTGGGCGTACCTTCACAATTTGGGGAGGGGGGGGCGGTAAAAAGACCCTCCTTGTTCAACGCCGTGCTGTCTAGCTAAAAAGTGCAGAGCTGGTTTATGGCACAGGCAACCATGGTTTGAAGCAGTGCCTTGACACAAGATGTTATGTTTAACCTTGCTAGTGTAGTCAAGTCATTAACTGGAGACAGTCTCCCTGGCACGCTCTCGGTGTCTCCAGTCAAGGCCCTGGTCTCCAGCCAAAACCCTGTCATGCTCGGGGCTACACAGATGCTCGGGGCTACACAGATGCTGTGGACAGTGACAGGCAGAGGGCCGTGGACTCTCTTCCACAGTCACCTTTAACACTCTAAGAAGCGGTTCAATGGCGCCGGGAAAGCGGCCCCTGTGAACTCCTCTCGGCCTCTGATCTGTTCAAACATTTGAGGGTTCAGAGATTAACAGTGAGCTGGCAGAGTCGAGGAGCCCTAGCAAAATCAGGCGCTTGTGACATCGTAATGCCAAGACCGCTGTCGACAGAAGTTCACAGACGAGAAACACACGAGTTCTTCCCAACTGAAACGTCCAGGATAGTCACCAAGGAAGGCTGGGAAGTCCTCGCTCCCATTTATAGGGACGTTAACGGGTTCACTTATACAGAGAATCCGGGAGTAAGTCAGTGCACTCCTCTCTCTGAATGAGATGGGGCTGCGTCAACCTTTCCCCGGAGCCAACATGGGCATAATTTTGGAATCGGGCCAGAAAGATATGGATTCAAATCCAAGGCACTGAACTTATTTGCAAAATGGGTGCCCGGAAATGATTTGTGGAAACTAATTCAGTGCTCCAATGACACACAACTCCGGGGTTTCTCATTTACCTTGCTTGTAAGTTTTCTGTTGCTTGCCTAGTAGTTTTCTGTTGCTTGCCTAGAGAGCCAGTTTGGTGTAGTGGTTAAGTGCACGGACTCTAATCTGGGAGAACTGGGTTTGATTCCCCACTCCTCCACTTGCACCTGGCTGGATGACCTTGGGCAAGCCATAGCTCTGTACCAGTTGTTCTCTCAAGGACAGCTTGGGAAAGAGCTCTCTCAGCCCCACCTACCTCACAGGGTGTCTGTTGTGGGGAGGGGAAGGGAAAGGAGTTTGTAAGCTGCTCTGAGACTCCCTTGGGGAGTGGAGGGCGGGGTATAAATCCAATCTCTTCTTCTTCTCTTCTACTTCTTCTTCTAGTATAAACTTTCATGAGTTGTAGAGGTTTAAAGGAAATAGATGAACAGAGGCGGTTTGCCATTGCCTACCTCTGCATAGCAACCCCAGGTTTCCTTGGTGGCCTCCCATCCAAGTACTAATCAGGGCTGATTCTGCTTAACTTCATCAGATACAACGAGAGAAACAAACATGAGGCTGTTGTGTGTGCAGCCCTGGTTCGTTCAGTTCAATTTACCGAGAAGCTGAACCTGAGTAATTCAAGTCAGGTGGCAGCAAGTCACCCGGAGTTTGCTCAAACAGCAAAACAGCCCCAGAAAGAGCCCTGCCCCCTTCACCCTGCCTCTGGCTGAAAGAAACCAAGGTCTCAACTGGCTATACTGCTGTGGTTGCTGAGCAACAACCACAAAGGCATTCATTTCTTAAAGAGAAGAGGAGAAGAGAAGAGATTGGATTAATACCCCGCCCTTCACTACCAAGAGGAGTCTCAGAGCGGCTTCCGCACTCCTTTCCCTTCCCCTCCCCACAACAGGCATCCTGGGAGGTAGGTGGGGATGAGGGGGCTCTTTTGAGAACTGCTTGTGAGACAACAGCTCTGAGACAATTTATGACTGACCCAAGATCACACCAGCAGCTGCATGTGGAGGAGTGGGGAATCAAACCCGTTTCTCCCAGATTAGAGTCCACGCTCCTAACCGCTACACCAAACTGGCACTCAAAGCTGTAGGTGCTGCTTCTATCATGGGGGGGGGGGGGGGGTATTATTTATTTTTAGATTTCAGGTTTTTCTGCAAACTGGGGGCTTTTTCAGGTTTGTAGAAAGATCTCTCTTGCCTGTTCATGGCTCCAGTCTCTGGATTTAAGTATCCACAGATGGGGCCATGTTGAAAATTAAATATAGTGATAATCCATTGAATCTCTCCACGCACTGAATCTCTCTTTCTTAAAACCATGCTCTTCTGGCCCTTGACACAACAGCCTGTGTGGTTTAATCAGACTAGGACCTGTGGGAGGAGGAATCAAAAACTCCTATCTGTCTTTTCTTGGGAAAGTTTTTGTCCTTAAAAAAAAATATTTTCAGGACCAGAATATTTCCAGGATCAGCTCCTAGAGAATAGACCCTTCTAGCCTTTTTCCTCCTTCTTCCAAGCTATTCCTTTTCTTCACAGTGAGGAAAATACACAGGTATCAAATTTTTAAAAAGAATACAGACCACAACTATGAACCCATACACAGGCAGCAGGGTGTAGCCCGGAGGTCGCCATCTCTCCCTTTCATAAGCAATACTTCTAAGTAATAGGAAATATCTTGAGCTACTCCCCCCTACCACCCTGACATGTTTTTCTCTTTCCTAGAGACAAACTTGGAAGAGCATCAGAAATGAAAGTCTTTGCTGATAAAAACTTAAAACCTACAGCAGATCTCTTTGCAATCTTTTCCTGGGTCTTCTAGAGATACGTGAGCTAGCAGTATTCAAAGCTACCTGCTGAAGACCCAGTTAAATCAGTCAACTGAAGTTTCCATTGATTAATCTGCGGGCATCAACTTTTAACGAGCAGGGCAAGGTTTTAACCGCCAAGGCTAACAGCATTCATGTTTTTAAGGCTGCCTTTTCTGATGTGTGTTACTATAATCGGGAACAAAAAAGAAAAACACTAAGAAAAGCACGATAGTGGGGGAGAGCGGGATACAAATCGAAGAAATAAATAAACAAGCAAGTAATTTAAGCTGGTCTTTTTAAAAACCAGAGTGAAGTAGATTTTGTTCATTAAACTATCTTCTCTTCCAAAGGGACCTCCAAATGAGATTTTGCTAAAATGCAAAATTATTTGCATTCAACGAACAATTCATTCATCAACGAAATATGCTTTAATTGGTGGGTAAGGGTTAACAGACTCGGACAAACGCACAAAGGAAGTCTTCAGTCCAGAGCTTCCTCTGATCACCAGACATTCACAGAGCTCCAATAAAAGAGGGTTCCCGGAATATACCATAAAAAGCAGGTATAGGCTGCGGTCACAATGGAAGCTTGGCACGATCTGGCTGCACCTCTATTTGCGACGGCGTAAATAGTTGCAGGAAGTTGCAGGAAGTTTTGATCAGACATCCCACCCTGAACCGGCTTCACTGCGCGCTTGCCCCATGGTCCATCATTCAGATTATTGCAGCACCTTTTTTTTTTGGTCTTTCACACATGCACATAAGCGTGTATCCGCAGCTATGGCTTCTTTCTGTCAGCTCCACAATCTCCCTGACAAATTATCCAGCCCCTCTCAGCCTCCTTCCCTTCACCTCTCTTCCATGCAATACATTGGGGGGGGGGGGTGTTTTTAAAGTACAGATTTACATGACAGTAGTCCCATTGACTTCAGTAAATTTACCCTTGTGTCAATCATGGGATGCTCTCAGATTCTGATGCAGAAACAGGAGAGAGGGGTTTTGAAGGAGATTTGTCGCTGGAATACAACTCTCCTGGGGACTCCCGATCCAGAATGACTACTTGGCTGAGGTGACTGACAATGCCAGTGACATTACGGACTTATGCAAAAATTGCTACCTGATCCCACCCCCCCCCACCCCCCCAAAAATGAGGTGGAAATAGGAGGGAAGGTTCCGACTTCCCAAATGGCTTGACTTTGCAAGGGGGGAGTTCAGACAGCCGGAAACGCAGAGTGGAAGCGCTGGCATCCCTAAATACCGAACTTTCCCCGGTGCCTGATTACCCCCCTTCCAAAGTGAGGCAAAGCGGGGTGCCAGCTGGGGCACAGAAGGCAGATGTTGCTGCCTGATCGTGCTCTTTAAATCTGCAAAGGTGACACAACTATATCGGCGCGGACTGTTTGTGTGACCACAGCCCTAGTGTTCCTTTCTCCATCATTCCAGATTACACCCTGGGGTTATCATTTTTCATGGTAGGGCTTAGCATTTGCTAGTAGATTTTGGATGGACCACAAGAGTTAAGACATCCACCCATGAGCCTGTAACTTCATTGCTTCTGCCCAACCTGGGGAGAACACCGCAGCTTTACTTAACTCAGGAAGACAGGTAAACAGAAGCACAGTATCCATGCATGCATGTAGGTGTGTGTTTAAAGCAAAACATATGGCTCAGGTAGAGAACGCCATTCACTTAATCATAAAGTGTTCCTCCAGATGCTGGCCTTGTAAGAGGTCATAGTAAATCCAGGCTCTTCACTTCTCTCGGGGCTGTGGGTAATTTTCTGATAATGAATCAGGTGCAAACTGGAAAATTTCATCTGGACAAGGCTGAATTACAAAGAGGCACAGTGTGTCAGAGGCGGCTTCGAAGTCAGGAAACAGATGAAGAAGTGACTTCCCTCCTCGGTAAAGATTCCTGAAGAGTGATTCTTCGAGACAGTGAGGGATATACTTGAGCACTGCTCCCTAGCAAGCATCCTCCTGGGCTGTTAAGCCAGTATTGGGAGGTCTGTATTACATTGGACGTGGGTCAGCTGTCCCCATTCCTGATTTCCTCTCAAGCCATCTGAAACTCAGCCATGGCTTTCACAGGAAGGGATGGCTGGTGCCAAAGACTCTCAGCACTACCTTTGAAAAGTATTCAAAATCTGCAGCGGATCTGGAATGCACGAACACCTGGAATTGCTTACTACTGAGTTACATCCTTGGTCCATCATGGTCAGTCTTGTCTACTCAGACTGGCAGTAGCTCTCTAAGGTGGAGATCTTTTATATCACCAACTCCCTGATCCTTTTGACTGAAGATGCTGGGGATTGAACCGGGGACCTTCTGCATGCCGAGCAGAGGCTCTTCCACTGAGTCACAGCCCCCTTCCTTAAAGCTAGGTTATTGTTAATTTGCCCATAAAGAACGCATCACACTGATGTCCAAATACTCATGTTGGCTTCTGATCATCTTTCGGGTTCCCCCAAAACTCCCGTGAGCCACCAATAGCTCAGCAGCTGCTTTACAGCAGCTCATGCGTCTCCTAGAAGAGCTGGAAAAGATTGCAAAGAGATCTGCTCTGGGCTTTTCCTGCATCTTTGTTTTTACTTCTGCAGATGTTTTTTTCTCTCTCTCTGTGCCGCTGAGCTGATAGCTTGTCTTCTGGTGCTCTTCCTAATCCACGCTCTGTTGGACACAGCAAAACTTGGTAACATGCCAGTGGAGTTGGGGGGGGGGGGTAGCTTAGGATATTATCTGAGGAAGCTTTTTATAAAGGCCACGTCACTGGGGAATATTAGAAGACTGATGACATTTTTTTTTTTAAAAAAAAAAAGCTCAGAAAAGGAGGGATGCTATCGATAAGATTTTCCTGGTGTTGCTGAAGATTTCACAGATTGTGGTTTAAGCGCATTTTAGTGTAGTTGAAGTGCTACAAGGGCCTATGGTTAGACTTGTCTGACGGGCTGCAAAAACCTGTAAAGAGTGGATCATCGTTGATGATGGAATGTGCCATCAAGTCGCAGCTGACTTCTGGCGACCCCGTGTGGCTCTCAAGGCAGAAGAGGAACAGAGGCAAGAGCCAGTTTGATGCAGCAGTTAGGAGTGCAGACTCTGATCTGGGAGAACAGGGTTTGATTCCCCCACTCCTCCACGTGCAGCTGCTGGTGTGACCTTGGGTCAGTCACAAGTTCTCTCAGAGCTGTTCTCTCACGAGCAGTCCTCGAAGGAGCTCTCTCAGCCCCGCCTACCTCACAGGGTGTCTGCTGTGGGGAGAGGAAGGGAAAGGAGTTCATAAGCCACTCTGAGACTCCTTTGGGTAGTGAAGGGCAGGATATGAATCCAATCTCCGCCTCCTCCTCTTCTTCTTCTTCTTCGCCATTGCCTGCCTCTGTGTAGGAACCCTGGATTTCCTTTGTTATCTCCTTGCTGACCCTGCTTAGCCCCTGAGCTCTGACAAAACTGTGCTATAGGCCATCCAAGTCAGGAAAAACCATTATCAGAGGGATTCAAATATTTATTTAGACCATCTATACCTCCAGTACTGGCACCTAACGCAGCTTATAATGCTTTTTTTAAAAAAAGTATCCTACGGCTTGGCTGTGTTTTGAAATGACGTTGCACAACCATGAGCGGTTCTACGTACAGATTTTGTCAGACAAGGGTCTTTGTGAGCCTTGTCTGTCCTACCAATTTTCTACTGAATTCTTTCACCCAGCTTAGAAGGCATTAACGTAAATGCCAGCTCAGGTCTACGTGAAGAAGTCAGGAGAGGGAAACCGACCGTCTGCTCTCTGTATCTTCCAAACATTCTTGGTGACCCTCAATCCAAGCACTGACCCCTGCTCAGTTCAGGAAAGGCAGCTCCACCTCTTGCTCCTCCACTGGAAAAGCCAGCAGAAAAAAAGAAGAAGAAGAAGAGGAGGAGGAGGAGGAGATTGGATTTATACCCCACCCTTCACTACTCAAAGGAGTCTCAGAGCGGCTTACAATCTCCTGTCCCTTCCCCTCCCCACAACAGGCACCCTGTGAGGCAGGTGGGGCTGAGAGAGTTCTGAGAGAACCGGGACTGGCCCAAGGTCACCCAGCTGGCTTCATGTGGAGGAGGAGCGGGAAATCAAATTCGGTTCTCCAGATTAAAGTCTGCCGTTCTTAACCACTACACCACAGAGACACGGAGAGGAAGAGAGGGGGAAAGGGAAGGAGAGAGACAGAGTGTGTGTGTGCTGGGAAAGGGAAACGGAAATAAAGAGATTCACACACCCAACAGCTAATTTTGAGAGGCAGAAGCGTACCAAGGATCCACCAGTACCTTAAAGTTCTAAATACCACCCAAGGGCAAACTCTGACACCAGCTTTGTTTTCGAAAGGTGTCATTTCTTCTTACAGAACCACTCTTCCAATTTGAGACTTGCAAAATTAATGTGCCAGATCGTGAACTGATAAGCTGACAAATCCTGCTCTTCCACATGGTAACACAAGCTGTTTCTTCTTTCTTCAAAGGGCTGTTATGAAGGATGAGTCAACAGAGAAAGCCTCTTGCAGTTAATCCGTAGGTACACAACTGTGTGTGTCTCCCCCACTGGTGACCCCAAATTTAAGACTTGGAGGGAGAATGGAAGGATGAAGGAGCATTGAAGGGCATGGCAAGGAACTACCCCAGAGAAAGGGGTATCCCAGAATTCAAATATACATCGATGATGGTTATCAAAAAGGTGAAGAAATGTAGAAGCTTCATATTTGGTATTCTGCATAAGTCTCTGGCATTCTTCTGGCACGGAACACGAGTAGTCCACTGCAAAAACAGCCTGTATTTTAAAAAATCATTTTGTTAAAAGCCTTTAAGTAAGAATGCAGCAGCTCTCATGGCTGGAGTTTATTCTTCATTATCCTATAATGCTTATCTACTTTTACAGGACAGTCAGTGCAGAGTCTCCACTTTATACCGGAGGGTATAATAGATGCTGTTCCAACTGAAGTTAGTTATAAATCCCCACTGATTTCCATAGGACTTGAATGCAACTGGCCTTGGATTGGAGCTGTAGCATAAGGAAAAACTTATTTGTCTCTGCCTCCAGAACTGACAAACGCCTAAAATCTGCAAGAAGCTTTAGCACGGCAACAATAATCCACAATTTTGCAGTCTCAAAGCTAGTCTACTATTATTGTGTTTTGCTTGGTTCTACTCTTGTAGATTCTTTGGAATTATCCACGGGTCCATCTGTGTGTAAGAGAGACACATTTTAAAAGCCCATCCAACGCTCATGTATAGCTTGAGTCCTCGTAGGGCTGAGATCCATTTCGGGCAGATGTTGCATCAGTATTTCAACACTTTCACTGACTCCTTGTTACTTTTCAGGTACGATTCATCAAGGTATTCACTTGGTCCAAGAAAACCTTAAAAGGTGTGGTCTCCGAAGCTGGTCTTAATTGCTACGCATTGGGTTTTGGAATATCTTCCGAGGTCCTGCTCTACATGCAGAAGTTAGTTGGGCAAGCACCACGAACTAGGGCTTCTCAGCTGTAACTCCCCTGGCTATGAAACTACCTCCACACAGAGATTCCTCTGGAACTGACTGTGCTTCAGTCACTAACTGAACTCTTTATTTTCCTAAGCAGGCTCTCTCTTGATGTGGGAGTAGGGTTGCAAGGTCCCTCCTAGCAACTGGCAAGGGATGAGGAGGCCTTATGAGGAGAAAGGGAAAAATCTAGGTCTCGTGTGATGTTGTCATGCCAGTGACATCTAAAACACCTAAAAGCAATACATTACAAAGAAAACGTTTATAAAGTCTTCTGTCACTGGTACTGGGCTCCGGAAAGGTTGAGTAAATGCTATGCAAATGTTTTCAATAGATGTTGGATTTGTGCGGATGGTTTTGGATCATTTTTCCATATGTGGTGGTCTTGTAAAGATATGCAAAAAAATTTGGACTAGTATTAAGGAATTATTTATGAGATAACAGGCTTAGATTTGGTTTTGGAAACAGAAATTTATCTGCTTAACATTTTTCCGGATGGGATGTCGCGATCTGATGAGAGGGTATTAATTTCAATCTTAACTGCAGCTAGAATAATGAGAGCTAAATATTGGAAATCACCTAAAATTCCCGGGAAAGACGATGTTATAGGTAAACTATTCGATCTGGCAGAAAGGGATAGGTTAAGCTATCTGATGAATATGGATAAATATCATAATTCTTTGGATACTTGGTCCAACTTTTATGTTTGGTTAGATGTTGTTAATGGCTCCTAAAATGTGTAAGAGGAATGTGTAAGAGGAATGTAATATAAAGGTGGAAAATGAATAAAATATATTTAAAACTAAAAACTAAAATCATGCTAGTGACATCTGGGGGGCACTCTGGTATTGGCGGAGGGAACTCTATGGTAAAACTAGCTTCTTTCATTGCGTTTTTGCCCAAATACCAGAGCGCCAGCCGGATGTTGCTGGTGTGATGACAGCACTTCCTGAGCAACACTGGCAATGAGGCCTAGCCCTTTTCCTTTCTCCTGTTAAGTACCCCTCCAATGGGCAGCTGATTGGCAGCTGGGAATCCCCGCCTCCACCAGGGGTCTGCCAACCTTATATGTGACAGCGTGATTCTTTTTCTTCTTCCCCATCCTGAGCAAGTTCATTTTACTATGTCTCCCCTTTCATTTTCCTGTTTCTTCGCTGATACTGTCTTTATGATATGGGACTTTATTTTACCATGAATGGTTTTTATTGCTGATTATTTGCCCTTGTCCCTTGATAATTTTAATTGACTTTTTAGCTGATGGTTTTTAGGCATTAGTTTTGAAAGATGGCCTGAGAATGATAACAGTACAGGGCTAAGATGTTCCAGAAGCTCTGGAACAAGACTTTATTGTTACTATTCCACATCCATATTGTAGTAGATAGTCTACGAGTTACTATTAGCCATTGATAGCTAAATGGAACCTCCGTGTTCAGAGACAGTATAAGATATTTTATTTCCTTCATTTATGTTATGTCCTAATGGCAACCGTGCACGCGGTCAGAGAAACGCAGGTGGCCGGGCTGGCTACCGGAACTCCGCTTCGGGAGACAACAGCCCGGCCAGATTGTAAATCAGACCAAGCAGCCACCCAGGTTCCACCAGGGGACCTATGGTTTAAGGTAACTCATGACTAATCCTATCAGGGAGTTTGGGTGTAATCTTATCAGGGTAATCCTATCAGGGAGTTTGGGCAAAGCCGGGGGTCCAGTTTAGACATGTATTTAAGCAGACCCCTGAGCCCCGTTCAGTAACCTGGATTAGACCATCAATAAATTTATGAGCAGATTTCACTGCAGCGCGTCTCTGGACTCAGTACTTTATAATTTATACCCCGTCTTTACCCCCAATGGGGACCCAAAGCAACTTACATCATTCTTCTCCCCTCCATTTTATCTTCATAACAACCCTGTGAGGCAGTGTAGCCTGAGAGTGTGTGTCCAGCCCTAGATCACCCAGCAAGCTTTCATGGCCGTAAGGATTCAAACCTGGGGCTCCCAGATCCTAAATTCGACACTCCCACCACACCACATTGGTTCTATTGCACCAACAACAGGGAAGATTTGCATTCAAGTACACTTTGTGACTTCCAAGCAGTGTTCCCTCTAAGCCGAGTTTAATGTGAGCTAGCTCAGAGGTTTTTTTAGCCTCCGGCTCACATATTTTTGTCTTAGCTCAGGAAGGATGGCTTCAAAGCAACCTAATTTATGCAGCAGCCAAATTGTTCGCTCACAACTTTAATGCCCAGTAGTTCACAAAGTAGAATTTTTGCTCACAGGACTCCACAGCTTAGAGGGAGCAGTGCTTCCCAAGTGTTATCTTCAGAGGGAAGCTGTGTTGGGCTGCTGTAGAACAGTTAGATTTTAATCCAGTGACACCTTAGAGACCAACAGGTTTAGAAGCTTTTGAGTCAAAGCTCCCTTCGTCAGAAGAGTATCTGGTTGGCAACTTCGGAAACTAGATGGATTTTTGATCTGATCTGGTAGGGTACTTCTTAAATTATAATCAGCTTGCTGGTTTCTAGGTTCCTCTTGGAACAAAAGGCTGTGGAGACAGTATGAAAATAGTTAGGCTGTCAATCTCTAATCTCATGTAGCAAGTAGAAGAGAAGAAGAAGAAGAAGAAGAGATTGGATTTATATCCTGCCCTTCACTCACTTGGAGTCTCAGAGCAGCTTACAAACTCCTTCCACTTCCTCTCCCCACAACAGACACCCTGTGAGGTAGGTGGGGCTGAGAGAGCTCTGAGACAACTGTCCTTGAGAGAACAGCTGGTACAGTGTTATGGCTTGCCCAAGGTCACCCAGCAGGTGCAAGTGGAGGAGTGGGGAATCAAACCCGGTTCTCCCAGATTAGAGTCTGCACGCTTGACCACTACACCAAACTTGCTCTTACCTAGATGAATAGGTACCGCTTTGGTGGGAAGGTAACAGCGTTCCATGCCCCTTGGTGCTTAGTCATGCCAGCCACATGACCACGGAGAAGTGTCCGAACAGCGCTGGCTCTTCGGCTTGGAAACGGAGATGAGCACCCGCCCCCTAGAGTCGGATTCGACTGGCTTCTGAGCAAAGGAAACCTTTACCTTTAGCAGGACAGAAGAGCCAGAGTCCAGTAGCACCTTAAAAACTACAAAAAATTTGGTAGGGTATGATCTTTCATGAGTCACCGTTCACTTCTTCTATATGAAGAAGTGAGCAGCGACTCATGACCGCTCATACCTTACCACAGATTTTGTTAGTCTTTAAGGTGCTACTGGACTCTAGCTCTTTCCTACTGTCTAGACTTTGCATTCAACACAAAAGACTCTTTTTAGCATTCTGAAGAGACACAAATCAAAACACTTCCAGGCTGAACACTATTCCCTCTCTCTCTCTCTGCTCCTTTCTACAAAAAATGTGCAACCCACTCATGACAGATGCCAACTTAACTGAGGGCTAAAGGTTAAAGAAAGAATTCTTGCAGCTCCGTTTTCAGTTGAAAGACCAAGGCATATGCTCCAGAAGGAAATTTTAAAAAAAGAACAGCTCCAAAGTGTTAAAACATTGCAAAGGGATCAACAGTTTGCCACTCTCGGTCTGCAGTGTGAACTGAACAATTTAATATCGCAGGACTGCCTGCAAACCACAATCTTAGTGTGCTTGGCTCAGTACAAAGTAAGCCATCTTGGAGGAAACCCTTGTTGAAGATTGTCTCCTTCCATCCACTCCAGTTTCATGTACTGTTAGCTGAACTCTCCCCTAGAAGCTAAAATGACCAAACTGAGGCTATCGTACTTTGGTCACATGATGAGAAGACAAAGAGTCACCGGAAAAGACAACAATGCTAGGAAAAGTTGAAGGCAGCATGAGATGGAACTACCCAACCTAGGAAGCTAGGGGGCTCCACTTTGCAAGAGACTGAGCAAGGCTGTTCACGATAGGACATTTTGGAGGATAATTGGCGTTAATTCATAGGGTCGCCATAAGTGGGAAGCAACTCGATGGCAGTTAACACACACATACAGAAGGGGGGGGAATCTTCTCAGGGGAGAAAAGAGGAGTTTTCTCCATTCCCTCCGATATGTTCATTGAAACTCACATACTTTGTGGCACTATGAAGCTGTGAAATGTCTGTTAAGCCAGTATGATTCAATGTCCTACAGTGTCATCCTAGGATTGGGGACATCCAGGTTTAAATCTCCACTCTGCCACAGAAGCTTGCTGGGTGAAGTGGCCGGGCACATACTCTTAGCCTTAGCTACCTCACTGGGTTGTTGTGAGCATAAAATAGTAAATGGAGAGCCATGTATGCAGCCCTCAGCTCCTTGAGGTATGGGTGAAATATAAACATATCCAATACAACATTCCAAGCTGTGGAATCTTGTAAGCAAAAATTCTACTTTGTGAGCTACGGGCATTAAAGTTGCGAGCGAGCGATTTGGCTGCTGCATAAATGGGTTTGCTCTGGAGCCCTCCTTCCTGAGCTAAGACAAAAATGTGTGAACCGGAGGCTAAAAAACTGTGAGCTCGCTCACACTAACTCAGCTTAGAGGGAACCCTGCCAATAGGTAGACAGTGGGACCCCAGGAAAAGGGAATTTATGAAGGCTGTACATAGGCTTTTAAACAAAACGAAACAAAAATCGTCTTATGGAATACCACAAGATGGGGTGACAAATGACAACCCTTAGCTTAGATGTAATGTGAGAATAATAATAATGATCCTGCACTGAGCAGGGTGTTGGACTAGATGGCCTGTATTGCCCCTTCCGATTCTATGATTGCACGACTCCATATTTGTGAGAATGTGTCCAAAGCACATTCAATTCTATAAAATGCTTGTTAGCATTTATTATCATTAACTATTATTTTATTTTTCTTATTTTAATATGAATGAATGTAGCAATGAAACCAAGATGGGTAGCCATGCTTGTCTGTAGCAGTAGAAAAGAGCGGCGGTCCAGTAGCACCTTAAAGAAGCAATAGTCCAGTAGCAGTGACTCACAAAAGCTCCTCCCCTGCCATACATTTTGTTAGTCTTTAAGGTGCTACTGGACGCTTGATCTTCTCTATTGCAATAGAACCAGTTATACATGATTCCCAGTTCCCATGCTCCCATAGACTTTTTAAAAGACACCTCTGTCTGCCTCCGAACTGAAGTCTACATCAGCCTTTTAAACAGCTGCATTTAAAATTTCCAATGAGCCGGCCGCTTCTGTTTTAAAGTTCATCCCAGTAGCGTCTGGCAAGGAACGCTTTTTTAAAAAAAGTTCATCAAATCACAGAGAATGTTTTTGGCTCTTTCGGAGCAGTAGCGTCCGGGCGCACGTTACCTCTCCTTCCATGTTTTCCTGCCCGTGGAGTTCCTGTCAAGGTGAGTCGCAGCCAATTCACCCAAAGCCAAAGTTAACTGGCGTGTCTGGCTGTACACACTCCTACGCTGTCAAAGTGCCTACAAACTTGACTGTTTTTGTTGGCTGATCCAGCCACAGCCCTCAGTACTTCTGTGTGCTTTCCAAGCACAGAGGAAAGTGACAAGTTGGAAGAAGAGTATGATTAAAAAGGTGCGCATGTGTGTTTGTGTGTGTTTGCAAGCAGGTGGGAGAAATCAGCTCTAACATGCTACATTTTTACTTCTCAGGAGCAGAGCAGGCATTTTAGTCTGATGAACGGCAGCTGATTTGTATCGAATCTACAACGAAATGCAACTTTAGGAAGAAGAGTATGTACAGTTTTGGGGTTTTTTTTGTTTTACCGATGGGAAAGGACACAGTGAGACAAGCTGCCCTTCTAGATAGTCTAGTAATTTTTATCAACAAAGGTCAAACTAAACAAGCCGCAGGGAGGTTCTATACAGTACCTTGACGTTTTCCCCAGCAGGGCACAGAGCAGCCCTTGGCGGAATGATTGAAATCACAGAAGTAGCATGGGGAAAACAGGTTTTAAAACCCCTCCCCATACACCACAGCTCAGATATGAATCAGTCATTATTTACCAGTAAAAAACGCAAGAGAAATGTATTCACATCTTGTCTAGTTTCGATCTCAAGCTGCGGTGCTATACTACTAGTTTTGATTTATTTTCAGAAGATCTTGTTCTTTAAGTGGGGACAAATTGTCAGTTTGGTGTAGTGGTTAAGAGCGGTGGGCTCCAATCTGGAGAACCCGGTTTGACTCCCCACTTCTCCACATGAAGCCAGCTGGGTGACCTTGGGCCAGTCCCAGTTCTCTCGGAACTGTTCTCTCAAGAGCAGTTCTCTCAGAGCTCTCTCAGCCCCACTTACCTCACAGGGTGTCTGTTGTGGGGAGAGGAATGGAAAGGAGATTGTAAACTGCTCTGAGTGAAGGGCAGGGTATAAATCCAACTCCTACCCCTCCTCTTCCTCTTCACCTGGCTCTGCTTACCTTTTCATCATTAGTGACTTTCTTACTTTAGGCCCAGAGGAGTTAACCATGTTAGTCTGTTGCTGCAAAATAGTAAAAAGCCCAGACAAACTTTATTGTAGCATAAGCTTTCAAGAGACACAGCTCTCTGTTCGTCAGATGCATGGAGGGTATGAAGAAACTGGCCAGAGATATATAGGTGTTAAGGGGAGGGGGGAGAGGACGCAGAAAGTGCCAGGGAAGGGGACACACCCAGCCTGGATTCTACCTTTTCCATGACTTCTGCAACTGCTTTGCATTTACATGGCACTTTTGGCATCTTCTCCCCCCTCCCCTTACCACCTATATATCTCTGGCCAGTTTCTTCGTACCCCCCATGCATCTGGTGAAGAGAGCTGTGTCTCTCGAGAGCTTAAGCTACAATAAAGTTTGTTAGTCTTAAAGGTGCTACTGGGCTTTTCACTTTATTACTTTAGGTGTGTACAAAACCTTTTCCACGTGGACTCAGCAGTTTGTGAACACTTAAAACTTTGCAGTAGGAACCCAACGCATTGCAGAGGATTTCTGCAGGATCAATCCTTATTTTTCAACCATTGTCGTACCTACTGCATGGCTTACGGATCTGAGCTCAACTCAAGGGGCTTTTTCCCACTCACATTGTGCTGGTGTTCTGCCTCCGTTTGTCCTGGCGCTGGGTGTCAATTTCACACCCTTTGCTGCGGCGCGTGTGTTAATACGGGGCTTCGCGTCATTTTCTCTGCGCCTTCGGTAAACCTTTTTTTTTAGGTTTACCGAAGGTGCGGAGAAAATGGCGTGAAGCCCCATATTAACACACGCGCCGCGCCGGGACAAACGGAGGCAGAACGCCAGCACAATGTGAGTGGGAAAAAGCCCAAGGTGATGTTATTACTGACCTTCAAAGCTCTAACGGTACCATCCTAACCAGAGCCTTCTACGGGATTGACTTCAATGGATTTTGTTTGTTTGTTTGTTTGTTTTGAGGATTTTTATTCCGCCCTCCCCAAAAGGTCTCAGGGCAGAGCGCAACAAATCAAATTGAAGACTCGTTACAATAAAATCACATTGAAATCATAAAAACAATAAACAATAAAATTGGTAACAGCGATATAAATCTGTTAGGGCCACAAGGTGGAACCCAGATGGGCCCTTTCAGCAGGTTAGAAACTGTAACTGTGCTTTTAATAAATGCTGCAGATAACTTTTAAAAAATTAAACTGCGCTCACAGAAATCTTAAAACCTGCTAAGACCAGAGGTGGCAACAGGACAAAAGAGACAAGTGTGAATAGCCCAGCCTATCGTATCACATTAGCTTCAAGCTTAAAGGGCTACCACCAGCCTGTAGCAACACTATTTAAAAATACAGGCATCTGCAATGTCAGGTCAATTGAAGACCATCGTGAACTCTAAGGAAAAGACTTCCCCGGAACTAAAGACAAACCCCATGCAGTTATTTCCCCCCCCCCCCATAAAAACAGCCTGAAATTCTCTTCCACAGAACAATGAATGAATAGGCATTCCAAAAAAATCCCCACTAAGCCATCCACAACAGTGTCTCCCCACACACCTGCCCTGTGCCCTCTGTGTTCAGCTGACCACATGACCCCTAATGCTCTTTCTTTTTCTTTTGCCTTAAGGCCATTCCCCTGAACTAATTACATTCAACCAGTTAATGGCTACAATGCTGCAACTGCGGGAGCTGTTAATTCTTTCCTTAAGCTAAATCTTCGACTCCAAAGGCTCCGCTTGACCTCTGCCCCTGCCCCAGTGCCTTATGGTTGAAAGCTGGCAGGTGGTCCAGATTTAACTGGTTCAAAAAAGGTTAAATGTGCAAAAAGTGTGTGTGGGGGGGGAGCCAGTCTGTGCTAAGGGGTTATTCTGAAGCCAAACAAAAGGCCCCAATGCCCATAAACCACTCCCCTGCATGAACCGCCATTTCCTCTGGCTCGCACAAAGACGGTATTAAAAAGCACCACTCTTCATTTCCTTTGGAAGGTTTCTGGGTGGGTAGGAGCCCTGACCTGGAAACCCCAGGCAAGCCCAATCTCGTCAGATCACGGAAGCCGAGCAGGGCCAACCCTGGCAAGTATTTGGAAGGGAGATCTCGAAGGAATACCAGAGCCAGGAGGCAGAGACAGGCTATCAAGCCACTTCTCTGAACGTCCTCCGTGCCTCAGTAGGAGTCGCCGGAGGTCGCCATGACGCAAAGGCATGCACACACACAAATGCAAAAATACTGGGGGGGGGGGTAGATTTGGGGGGTATGTGGTTTCATTTGTGTCTGACGAAGGGAGCTTCGGTTCTTGAAAACTCATCCCCCAAAAATCTTGATGGTCACTAAGGTGTTACTGGACTCAAATCTAGCTTTGAAAGGCAGGCACCTGATCCCAGTTTGGTATAGTGGTTAGGAGCACGGACTCTAATCTGGGCAAGCCAGGTTTGATTCCCCACTCCTCCACATGCAACTGCTGGTGTGACTTCGGGTCAGTCACGAGTTCTCTCGGAGCTGTCCTCTCAAGGGCAGTCCTCGGGAGAGCTCTCTCAGCCCCACCCATCTCACAGGGTATCTGTTGCGGGGAGAGGAAGGGAAAGGAGTTTGTAAGCCGCTCTGAGACTCCTTCAGGTAGCGAAGGGCGGGGTATAAATCCAATCTCCTCCTCCTCTTTTAACTAAAAGCACTGGGGAATGTCGGCTTAGTTCAAGAAAAGCAGGCTAATCCTGCACAGTATATTACTACTGAAATGACAGGCAGTGGAGGTGGGTGTGTTTCACAGAGTGAGAGACGTGATGGGCGGATTTTGCCCTGTTTGGAAGGATTTCCAAGAGCAGCAGTTTATTTCTTTTCCCCTTAGAAATGCAGGCACCTATGTGACAGAGTTAAGAACAAGTGTTATATCTGGGTACTGTTACAGTGCGAGGGGGCGGGGGGTATGCTCTCAAACCTCATGGCGGACTGGGAGCATGAATCTACACCACTCTGGTTCAGACAGAGTATTTCAATGTAACTTGCAAGTGTAACATAACTCACACAGAAATATCAAGATAATGTCCTGGGAAAATTATCTTCTCTTTTTTCCTCCATTTAAATGTTTGTGTGTGTGTGTGGCATCTAGCCGGATGAAGAGGTTTCGATGAGCTCAAAAGTTTTCACGATGTTCTGTGTCATTTTTGCCAGCCCACTGTGTACAAAAAGTATTTCACGCCTTTTGTCTCTTGTTCTAAATTTTGTGTGGGCCAAGTATGTCCGTCTGCAGCTCTTTCCCTCTCTTCCACAGCCTGCCCAAGCCAGGGAGACATTTCGGGGTTAAACCAACGAACTATAAAAGAGTGCAGAAAATTTTATTTTGGGAGGGGGGGGGGGAGAAAGGGGGTGGCGTTTCCCGTTCCAACTCCCTTTCTCCTTTAACCTTTTGTCACTGTGCCCCCCTCCATTTGATCTTTCACCTTAGTTCATTTGTTCTTGTCACCAGCCATCCTCTGCTGATTTTGTTCTTGGAAGGCCTGGAGACCCATCCGTCAATGGCCTCTCAGTTTCCCACACCCACACAGCTGGACCGCCAACTCTGATCTCCAAATCAGTTCTTGCCCTAGATACAAGTCGTGACCTTTAAGTGGGCTCAGAAGGTTTACTCTGACATGCATCACGCATGATATTCCACTGATGAGATTCCCAGGCCTGAAAGGTCCAATCCCCGACCTGCTTCCCACAAGATCGATTTCTTACAGTCACGGATAGATTAACAACGGAATGACTTATCTTTTTGTCAGCTCACAGGTGACTTGTGGTGACCACTGCGGTTTTTTCAAAGCGAGAGATGTTCAGAGGTGGTTTGCCATTGCCTGCCTCTGAGTCATTACCCTGGTATTCCTTGGAGGTCTCCCATCCAAATACTTACCAACGCTGACCCTGCTTAGCTTCCAAGATCTGACGAGATCAGGCTAGCCTGGGCAATCCAGGGCAAAGCAATGCGTGTACACGTGGCAGGAAGAGAATGAGGGTGTGTTCTTTACGCTTATTTTTACTGCACAAAGTATTGGATGGGGAAGGGAATGGAGGAAGAGCAGGTCAGTTTCACTCACCTGTGGAGTGGAGCCTGAGGGGTGGGTGTCGCCTTCTGACACACTTCCGGTATGTTAGGGGGTGTGGCATATGCAAATGAGTTATGCTAATGAGCTCCTGCACCTCTTTTTCTACGAAATGACCCCTGGTCATTATTATTATTGATCCCAGATCCTCAGTGTCTAAGGCTCTGAGATGTACTTTAGTGAGATGACACGGGCTACATGTATTCTTTGGGGGCACAGAAAGAAATTGGGGAGATGCGTGCCGCTTGACAGGGTAGTTCAAGTCCCCTTGGAAGGGTAAAGTCTAACAGAATTCCTTCCATTTCCTGGATAACAGAGCAATCCTTCCCAGAAGCCGCACTTCAGACTTGAGATTCTCGAGGTAAAGGCTACGTTCAAATAAGGCAACATGGTCTGGCCCTGAAAGTTGTCGAAGAGCTTCCTCTAAGGAAAGTCAGGAGGATTACAAAGCCCCTAGTGAGTTGCCAAACACAGCTTGGGGGGGGACTACATTTGGTCATAAATTGTTCTGTCCGGTCCTAGATGGTAAAGGTTTCCCTTGCTCAAAAACCAGTCGAATCTGACTCTAGGGGGTGGTGCTCATCTCCAAAGAGCCAGCGCTTTCCGAAGACGTTTCCATGGTCATGTGCCGGCATGACTAAACGCCAAGGCGCACAGAAGGCTATTATCTTCCCACCAAAGTGGTACCTATTTATCTACTTGCAATTTCTTGCTTTCAAACTGCTGGGTTGGCAGGAGCTGGGGACAGAGATGGGAGCTCACTCCATCACACGGCACTCGGGTCTTGAACTGCCAAACTACTGACCTTCCAGTCTGCAGCTCAGAAGCTTAACTTCTGAGCCACTGCGGCCCCTGTACTGATATTCAAAATCCATCTTTTGTGACGTGGTCTCCCTTTCCCCATTGTGTTTGGAGTTTTGGGTGCTAAAAAGGAAATCTCAGCTCAGAATATCTCAGCTCAGAATATTTTAGTTCCCCAGCAGTGGCATTTGCAAAGAAAATCCTTGCCTTTTCCGTCTGTGACGCTTTCATTTTAGGCAGAGATCAAAGCAACACCAGCCATTAATTGGTTGAAAAGAACAGTCAAAAGTTCCATGTTTCACTGTTTTCATACTTAAAATAGATGTCAGGGGCCTGTGAATCTGTGCCTTTTTTTTTAAAGGGGGGGGAGGTATTAAAAAGAAATTGAAATGATAAAAGTACCATCTCCAAACTTTTAAAAAACTGACAAAACTTTAGCCTTTTGAAACGGTTGCCAAAGGCCCATGCCCCTTACAGAACTCAAAACTCGAACGGCATTTAAACGACCCGGCACAAGAAATGCTGTTTCTGCAGTCTGAATATCATCATTCAGTAACATAAAAGATTTATCTGCCTGCTGTGTGAATAAAACAGCTGATCAAAGCAGGCAACCAATTTTTCTTATCCACAGCCACACTGTCTTTAATACCACCGAACTGCAAAAGTTGAAAGGGGACCCAAAGGCCATCTGGGCCAATCTTCCTCTCCACAAAGACAAGGCCGACGACACACTGAACTCTGCGATCTCATTATTCCGCACGGAGAGCAGGTATGCAACAGGCAAAAGCATCGGTGCCCAGCAATTCATGCCAAGAGGCCAATGGGAAGCAAGAGCTTTCTCCCCCCCCCCCCCCCCACAAAAAATAGCCATAGGAATAACATACTAGATGATATAACGTGGGAAAAGATAACTCTCCAAGTTTAGACATGGCAGCCATCTGTGGGCATGAGCAAAATCAAGAAGAAGAAGAAGAGGAGGAGGAGGGAGGAGGAGGAAATTGGATTTATATCCCGCCCTCCACTCCCCAAGGGAGTCTCAGAGCGGCTTACAATCTCCTTTCCCTTCCCCTCCCCTCCCCACAACAGACACCCTGTGAAGCTGCCCTTGAGAGAACAGCTTCGAGAGATCTTGTGACTGACCTAAGGTCATACCAGTAGCTGCATGTGGAGGAGTGGGGAATCAAACCCAGCTCTCCCAGATTTGAGTCCACGCTCCGAACCACCACATCAAACTGGCATAGATAGATCTTTGCAATTAAGTGTTAGTCCATTTGCTAGGTGGATTGGTTCTTCCTCGCAAAAAGGAGGAACGCTCTAAGTAGCTCACACTCCACGAGATACCATCCGGTCGACCGGCGTACAACGCCCGGACTTCCATTATACAAAGGGCCAAGCTGTCTTCTTGAGAACGTCCCTTCTCTTCCATACTTAAAACCATTTCCATTAAGGGGCGGTTATTTATTTACTTCATTTATACCCCACCTTTTTGCACAATAGGGACCCAAAACATTGTTCTCCTCCCCTCCACTTTACCTTTACAATAACAACAACCCTGTGAAGGAGGCTGGGCCGACCTCGTGTCACTGGCCCAAGATCACCCAGCAAGCTTCAACAGCACAGTGGGGATTCAAAACTGGGGTCTTCCAGATCCTAGTCTGAAGTGCTAACCACAACCCCACACTCACGCTCAAGAGGATCTCTCTCTCTCTCTCTCCCTTGCTCGAAAGCCAGTCGAATCCAACTCTAGGGGGTGGTGCTCATCTCCATTTCTAAGCCGAAGAGCCAGCGTTGTCCTGAGATTTTTTTCCATGGTCATGTGGCCGGCATGATTGGACGCCGAGGTGCACAGAACACTGTTCCCTTCCCACCAAAGAAGGACCTATTTACCTATTTGCAGTTTCTTGCTTTCGAACTGCTAGGTTGGCAGGAGCTGGGGCCAGAGACAGAAGCGCAGGACAAGAAGATGGTATTTAAATAGTGGTTTGTTTTTTGCTCCTTCTGGCTTTACTCGGAGGAGAACTGGAAATTCCTATGTGTCATTTGGCCCTGAAAACAGCCAGGGAGCCAATAGAGATAGATAATGGCAGAAGCACAGCTGGGGAGGGAAAATTCCCTCTTATGTCTGCAGCATATCTAAGGTTAAAAATTGTACACCCAAGGATGCCTTAAGCCCCCAAATGGGTGGGAAATAGATAGGCACGAAAGGCAGACTTGTCTTTTCCCCCTACCAGACCAGGGCTTGAAGCATCCCTGAGGAAGCTATTTCCAACCAGGGGTGCATCAGAAGGCACAGAATTCACCCCGGTGCTGACCCGGGGTCTTCATTCTCATCAGGGCCCCCGCAGCTAGGATTTAGGGCCCATTTACACATCAGGCATTAAAAGCACCATAGGCGTCAACTACATGGGGGCTCGGGGGCTCAGGCCACTCCTGGAATTTTTTAGGGGGGACTGAGCCCCCCCGGACGAAACAGAGTACCCGCCCGCCACCGCTGCCCCTCCCCACCTGCCGCGGCTTCAAGAATCCACCGCTGCTGCAAGAGCCGGAGCAGCACCCCCCTCCACCCGGCTCCCCCGCACTCACTCCCTCTCCAGGGGCTCCGGGTGACTGCCCGGCGTGATGACATCACCCAGAAGTGACGTCATCATGCTGGGCACGTTGCTAGAGTTTCCAGGGTGGTTGCTAGAGCGTCGCCCTGGCAACGTTCCCAGCATGATGACATCACTTCCGGGTGATGTCATCACGCTGGGCAGTCACCTGGAGCCCCCGGAGAGCGAGGGAGGAGTGGGTGGGGAGAGGGGTGTGGGGGAGCCAGGCGGGGGGAAGAGGCTCTTGCAGCGGCACGCACGCGGGACTCCTGTTTCCCTCCCCCCCCCAAATTAGAAACTCTACACCCTTGAAAAGCACAAACAAGATCACATGCCTGTAATGAACCTAGACCTAACTTCATCCCAGTTTACAAAGAAATGCCCCACTTCATTGCTTGGCACCAGAGCCCACAAAGCACTGGAGAAAAAAGCCGATAGCTATTTGCAAGCCTATGGACAACTCATCCCACTGTAAAAATCCAAAGACCAAGAGCCACTCTCAGGGGTCTGGGCCTATTTATACATCAGCACAACAACTGCTTTGCTTTCCCTTTTTCCCCCTACCTCCTTCCAGCACTTCAGGAAGCTATATGTTGTGAAGGATGGGGGAGGGGGGAGGAGACCCTGCGCAGAACGGAAAAGGGGGCACGCACACACCTCTGATGTTATCTAGCGAACCAAAAGAAAGACCATCTCTTTCTCGGCCCTCTCCTTCCCACGCTACCTCGGAACGCTCATCTGCAGAAACAACCCGCTTGCTTGGCAGGCAGCCAGCTGGAAACCGAAAGGGGCTTTCCTTCCTTGCCCCGCTCAACCTCATTCAGTGCTTCTTTTCTCTGTACACAATGCTATTTATAGCTGCTGGCGGCAAACCAGCCACAGTCCAACCACGGAACCACAGGTTTAATACAGACACACACACACACTTTATTTTATGTTATTGCCTTATTGTGAACAGCGGGACGCATGCAAATGAGGTCTGACCTGCAAAGTGTTCAGAGGGCCAGGGTGTGCCCCATCTCCCTCCTCCACCCACACACACACACCAGAAAGCAAGGAGGGGAGGCACACAAAGAGGGCGATATTTGCAAAGGGGTGTAGGTTTGTAGCAAAACATTCTCCCAATAATAGAAAAGAGCAAGAGTTTAGTAGTATCTTAAAGACTAACAAAATTTGTGGCGGGGTATGAGCTGCCTTCTCACTGAAGAAGTGAGCAGTGACTCACAAAAGCTCATCCCCCGCCACAAAATTTTGTTAGTCTTTGGCTGCGGTCACACACACTAAATGACAGCTCTGAAGGAACTTGTGACTGACCCAAGGTCATGCCAGCAGCTGCATGTGGAGGCGTGGGGAATCAAACCCGGTTCTCCCAGATTAGCGTCCATGCTCCTAACCACTACACCAAACTGGCTCTCTCACACCAAACTGGCTCTCTTCATTCAAAGGATGGGATTTGTTTACAATATTTCTAGCCCATCTTTTCCACTAAGAACTCAAGGCAGGTCTGGAATCCCAGGAACTGCATGTCTGAATGTTCCCCCCATTTTTAAAAATAACCCCCCTCCATGCATTTATAAAGATGGCATGTAAAGAGAAAAGCTAGGCCTGTACCACACAGCTTTTCAGTTCAGCCTTAGACTAGGGTTTGAAAGTTTGCTGTCAGGAATACGCTCCTATGCTGCTGCCGTTTCATAATTTTTATTTGTAGGAACAGCCCACAGAAAACATGTGAAATTGCCTCTTGCCATTCATTCGAGCAAGGGAAACCTTTACCTTTATTTTTAGCAGGTTCCAGCTTTCCCTGGTGTAAAGTCTTGGTTACCTCCGTACATTTCAATAGTCAGGAATACAACTTAGAATTGCTTAACCAACACAGACAGCTTCTGTTTTGCAATTCATATTCCCGCTCCACCCATTTCCCGTAAAGTGTGAATGTTTTCAAAAGAACACCTTACAAGTCATTTCCTATTGTGTATTGTAATTATCTGTTATAATAGGGAATAAAGGCTTAATTAGCTTTCAGGGCTGCAGATATGATTTAATTAGCTTTCAAGCCATACATGGAACACCTGCCTAGGTGAAACCAATGCTTTCAAAAGGAAGGCCAGGCTGGTGGGCTTGCGTCCCTAAAGGTCTATAAGCAACTGGATTTTTAAAACTTCAGGATACTTTCTTCGCCGGCTTAATTAACAGCAGCTTGATTAACTGTAAGGCCCTGCCAAGAGTTGGAATTTTGGAGAGGGAACATGCTCCTGAGATGGAAAAGGATTTTGGAGAAAGCTGCAGGCATTTCCCAAAGTCAGCAGTAAATACTACCTCTATGAGATTTTACTGGGAGTGGAACAGGGTGGACTTCCCAGCTGAAGTTGCAGATGTTGTGTTCAAGCAAACCCTCCACCACCAAACAAACACCTTCTACATTTTGTCTTTTTGTAATTTAAGAAGCTCAGAGAATCTGTCTTCCCACCTTACAGAAAGACTCCCTAATAATGTTTATAACTTCCTCTTGTAATCATAGTGAGGTGGAAGACAGAATGGCATAGCCCAGTCTCATCATATAGAATCACAGAATCACCGGGTCGGAAGGGGCCAAACAGGCCATCTAGTCCAACCCCCTGCTCAATGCAGGATCAGCCCAGAGCATCCCTGACAAGTGTTTGTCTAGCCGCTGCTTGAAGACTACCAGATCTGAAAAGCTAAGCAGGGTCAGTGCTTGAATGGAGGGACCACCAAGGAAAACTCTGCAGAGGAAGGCCATGGCAAACCACCTCTGCTTCTCACTTGCCTTGAAAGCCCCTTGCTGAGGTCGCCATAAGTCTTGGATGGGAGACCACCAAGGAAGACCCTGCAGAAGAAGGAAACGGCCAACCACCTGTTTTTCTCACTTGTCTTGAAAGCCCCTTGCTGGGGTCGCCCTAAGTCAGTTGCCACTGGACAGCCCTTATGTTACATATGTGAACGGAGCACCACTTTACAGTATTTTAAAAGGGGAAGGTGCTTTCTTTTTCCATGTTGTTGCACAAACTCTCCACCCTGCTGCCAAAGTGCTTTTTAAAAAAGGATCTTTTTGAAACAGGACACATCTCATCTGCTCCCTGAACATGCCTTTCGAATGCCTCCTTCTACCTATAATCCATTCATGCAAGCGGCTCCTTATAAAACTTCGCCCGCTTTCCTTCTGTGTACAGAGAGCCGATTTCATCCTCTCCGATGACATACCGCCAGTATATTCAGCGAATGGTTGAGATGAGTGACAAATCTCGCCCTTACACCACTTGCCAACTTAGGATATAGACGGGATCAGGTTCCTCTTATAACCAAGCGGCTAAAAACATCCTTTGCCCAGGGAGCGTAGGAAAAGAGGTGCACAGACACTGCAGACCGGCAGTCCGCAGGAGCAAGGAAGAAGAAGAAGAAGAAGAGATTGGATTTATATCCCGCCCTTCACTCACTTAAGAGTCTCAGAGCGGCTTACAAACTCCTTTCCCCTCCCCTCCCCACAACAGACACCCTGTGAGGTAGGTGGGGCTGAGAGAGCTCTTTCCCAAGCTGTCCTTGAGGGAACAGCTGGTACAGAGCTATGGCTTGCCCAAGGTCATCCAGCCAGGTGCAAGTGGAGGAGTGGGGAATCAAACCCGGTTCTCCCAGATTAGAGTCCGCGCACTTAACCACTACACCAGACTGGCTCTGTAGGAAGAAAAACTGTGGAGGGAGAGCCATGTGAGGCAAGTCAGCCCTTGCCTCAGACCACCAGGGATCACTCAGCAGCCCGCACCGAAGGGCTCCATGGTCTAATGCTGTCTGATTGGCATTTTAGGCTCTGTTTGCGTGGCAAGCAAAATTGGGCCAAAGTAGCACACAATGAGAGAGATACGAGGGGGAACCAAGTTCTCTGCCTCCATCGTTTTCCCGCAAGCCAAATGGAAGCTTTTTAGTTGCCTATAGGCAGGGCTTTTTTTTGTAGAAAAAGCCCAGCAGGAACTCATTAGCATAATAGGCCACACCCAGCAGCAGAAACACATTAGCATATTAGGTCACACCTCTAACACCGCAGCTCCCTCCCAGGATTGGCTTCCCCAGGTTCCCCGCGGCTTGCAAGGCTCCTGGGGAACCGGGGGGGGGGGGGGGGAGGCTGTAGGCGTGGCCAACTCAGAAGCCAGCCGGAACTCCTGTGCGTTCCTGCCCAAAAATAGCCCTGCCTATAGGTATTTAAGTGCTCTTTATGACTCTCACCACCAATGTCAGATATTTCACCCAATAACTGCCCGCATGGTCCACATTTTCGTCTGCATTCACAGGGCTTTTTTTGTAGGAAAAGCCCAGCAGGAACTCATTAGCATAATAGGCCACACCCAACAGCAGACACTTATTAACATATTAGGCCACACCACTGACAGCACAGCTTATTAGCACATTAGGCCACACCCCCGTGTTACCAGAAGAGTGGTCATCCAGCCACACCCACCTTTTACTTCTTATTGTGTTCACCTTGTTTGTTGTCAAAACCCAGGGTTTTTTTGGTAGCAGGAATTAATTTGCATGTTAGGCCACATACCCCTAATGTAGCCGATCCTAATGAGTTTCTGCTGTTGGGTGTGGCCTACTATGGTAATAAGTTCCTGCTGGGTGTGGCCAACTCAGGAGCCAGCCGGAACTCCATTCCTGTGCGTTCCTGCCCAAAAATAGCCCTATGCATTCATAAGGACTGGAAACTTGCTTAATCCATTTTTCAAACACGGGTGTGCTTTATGTATACTCTGCTGTTCTAGCCTGGAGACACACACCCAAACATATATATCACACACACACACATATGTGCACACACACACACATATTTGTGTGGCAAGCAAAATTGGGCCAAAGTAGCACACAATGAGAGAGATACAAAAGTGAACCAAGTTCTCTGCCTCCGTCATTTCCCTGCAGCCTAAATGATCTGCAACAGGAAGGGGGGAATCAGCAAAAACAAAACAAAAACACCACCTCCTTTCCATCAGTGGAAATCTACTGCTGGATCTAACCCAGAACGTGGGACAGGTGTTTATGCACAGCCTGGTATAATCTTAAGGAGATGGGGGAGGGGGATATTTTGCAGCTATTAGCTTCATTCAAAGGATGGAATTTCTTTACAATATTTACTTAAATAAATACCTAAAGGAAAATACAAGAGAGACGGAAAGGGACACGGGGTGGGGGGGAGGGAGGGAGAGGGAGAGGGAGGGAGGGCGGGGGGGCTAGAATAGCAAAGTACATGTAAAGCACAGTCTTGTTCGAAAATGGATTAAGCGAATTCTGTTCTGGCCAGGAGAGATTCAGCCAGAAGACATTCAGCATTGTTAACAACAACAACAACATAAAAAAAGCAAGTTTAGTTTTTAAAAGCCTTTCTTATTATGGCCAGAAGTTCAAACAAGCATGGAAATCAGATGCTGGGGGCAGGAAAAACCGAAAGCCTCAGTGGAACATCTACAACACAGAGCGATCCTTCAGAACATGCCTGGAAGTCTCTTTTAGAGCCACCTGTCTGACAGCTTCCAGATCGGTTTTTGAGACCCACACAAAGCCCTTGGGTCCAATGCACCCTGCTTCCCAGTTTTAATCCCCAGACACATTGAAATGTAAACTAACTGCACAAGCCGGCCTTCTTCCATTATGACTCTCCCATTTCCCTGCCATTTTATTTCTGCTGTCCAACTGCCAGTTGTAAGATCCTTGGGGCAGAGGCCTGTCCTCTCGACTTTATGCCGCAGTAGTGCAACCTACACTCCTGGTGCTTTGTAAACAAACAGTACCGCTATCATAGGCAGCTGTGGTTTTAGCTGTTCAGTCCTGAGTTTGTGACTGCTGCCTCTGTGGCATATGCCTCGCTCTTGCTGGGCAGGCTTGGCCTTTGCCCGCCTGTGGCCAGTAACACCCCACCCTTGAGAAACTGAGGATCAGGAGAAAAAATGATGAGAAACTTGGCCTCCATAGGGACGTTCCAGGAATTTCCCTGCACCTCTGTTGGTCTCCTTGCCACCCTCCCCTGGAACTGCCCTCAAAATATCCTGGCCAGCTGGCAACCCTGCTTCCAGGTTTCTGTTGGGTTTCTATTGCTCTTGCTATTGGAATTAAATCATCCCCCCCGCCACACTCCACTGCAAAGGCTGGCTTCCAACACTTGATGCTGATTCCTTCGAGCCTGAAGTATTTTTCTTGCCTCGCCCCTTAATGTCTGAGCAACCAAAACATGCAGAAAGGGGGGGGGGGGGTATGCACCTATGTAAGACACCACCACTACCACTTTCTAAACATCTGAGGGACAGAAATGAGGGTTCCAATTTCCCAGCCTTGCTCCTTAACCGCCACCAGTAAAGAAAACATCCACGTGGAATGCTCAGCGAGAGGAAGCGTTCTTAAGTTCTTTTTAGAAATTATGGCCAGAGAACGCCAGCTGCATGATGAAGGCAAGCAGGTGATTCATTAAGGATATACGGGGATGGGGGGGGGGGGGGGGACGGGGGAAGGAAGGTGCCACGGAATCCAGGATGCAACATCTCCGAAATGACAGCTCTATCTGCGCTTCTGGCTGGTAGATCGCATTTAGATTAAAGAGTCTATTTTTAGAACCGTTGAGCATACATAAATAGAATGAATAAAATCTAAACGCACATGCGTGCCTGAACTCCCCGGCAGCTCGCACCAGTGCAGGCTTCTGTAATGCTCAGAGCTAGATTAAGAGGCATGAGATAGATAGATGATAGGGAGATGGTAGGTAGGTAGATAGACAGTCAGATGATAATGATGATGATGTTGAGGAGGAGGAGGAGGAGGAGATTGGATTTATACCCCACCCTTCACTACCCAAAGGACAGAGCAGTTTACAATCTCCTTTCCCTTCCCCCCCCGCCCACAACAGAAACCCTGTGAGGTAGGTAGGGCTGAGAGAGCTCTTTCCAGAACTGCTCTTTCCAGAACAGCTCTGAGAGAACTGTGACTGACCCAAGGTCATGCCGGCAGTTGCATGTGGAGGAGCGGGGAATCAAACTCGGTTCTCCCAGATTAGAGTCCACCCTCCTAACCACTACACCAAACTGACAGACAGACAGACGATAGGTAGATACATAGCTAATGGATGGATGGATGGATGGATGGATGGATGGATGGATGGTAGGTAGGTAGATGATAGATCAATGATGATGATAGATGATGGATGGATGGACAGAGAGATAGGTAGGTAGGTAGATAGATTAGATAGATGATAGATTGATAATGATGATAATAGATGATGGATAGATAGATGGATAATAGATTGGTGATGATGATAGATGATGGATGGAATAGATAGATAGACAGACAGACAGACAGACAGACAGACAGACAGACAGACAGACAGACAGACAGGTGTACATAAGGAGGGGGGGAGAGAGCAAGCGTAAATCTAACATGGGATATTTGCTCTCTCTGCCGCATGCACACAAATCTCAGTGCCAGAGCTGAGGTGCCAATGAACTAAGATTCCGAATGTCCTGGTCAGCAACCAGAGATCCAGGTAGGTGACACTAAGATGCAGGGTTGCCAACCTACAGGTGGAGCTTGTAGTTTTCCCCTGGAATGGCACCTGATCCTCAGACTGCAGAGATCAGCTCCCTTGAAGAAAGTGGCAGCCTTGGAGGGTGGACTGTGTAGCATTGCATCCTTGCTGAGCTCTCTCCCTTCCCTAAATCCCACCTTTCCAGGCTCTGCCCCCCAAATCTCCAGGAATTTCCCAACCCAGATTTGGCAACAGGAGGAAAAAATAAAAACAAACATGCTGCCATGCTCTGTGCTAGCATGACACTCCCGGGTACAACCTGGAAGTAACAATAGGTAGATCTAGGAATCACCAGAAACTCTATGGTCAGTGGCATCACACACCTCACACTTTCCTACCCACCATCCTTCCTGCTGTTCGCCAGGCTTGGCCTGGCAACCCCAACTATAGCATTTTGGTAGTGATGTGTGTGTGTGGAAATAAAGATCCCCGGGTACCATTGTGGAGGGACAGTACTGAATCCAAAATGCTTTGCAAATGCATCAAGTCCTTGAAAAATTATTTACCTAGCACACTCGCATCCGGACCCAAATGGCTGAGAACGGTGTGTGTGACGTTACCCGCGTTTTGTCCTCATATGAGAGGGGAACACGAGACACAGCTGGTGTAGTATAGTGCAGCGATGGCCAAACTGTGGCTCGGTAGCCACATGTGGCTTTTTCACACATATTGTGCGGCTCCCGGGAGATTCCCCATCTATTTGCTCTGTCCCTCGCTTTCTGCCTCTCTTCATCCCTTCCCCATCTATTTGCTTTCTTTGTTTCTCTCTCTCTTTCTTTCCACCTCTTTCATTCTTTCTCTCCGCCTCTGTCTTAGACACATACATACCATTAGCAAACAAATAAATACCATTGGACAAATAAATATCATTATCAATATCTGTTTTTCCCCCTTTTGTTTTTATTTCTGGCAGCCTCATTTAATGTTAATAAAAAGTAAATCTGCATACTTTCCAATAAAAACATGCATGTAATATCTGCTCATGTCTCATGGCTCTCAAACATCTGATGTTTATTCTGTGGGGCTCTTACATTAAGCAAGTTTGGCCACACCTGGTATAGTGGTTAGAGCATGAGGATGGAGAGTCCGAGAAACCCAGCTTCAAACCCTTGCAACCGCCATGAAGCTTACTGGGTGACTTTGGGCCAGTCAGACTCTCTCAGCCTCGCTCGACTTCCCAGGGTTGTTGTGAGGATGAAACGGAGAAAGGAAGGCTATGTACACTGCACCAAAGGAAGAGGAAGGACAGGATGGAAACACATTAGCCAGGTGAACAGATGATGCGGTCCTGATTCCCCGGTTACCCTGTTTCATGATGTCGTCACATTCAGTACTTCCCAGCCCCTTGCAAGCGAGCCAGTGAATCAGAGCAAGGGGCGGAGGTGGGAGAGCACAATTAACGTGAGGCCGTTTCTTTGACTGAGCATGACCAGTGATGGAATTGGGTTGGCCGCAGCCAAACTTTTCTCAGCGGGCCCTAAGAATCGTTTGGCAAGGGCTGGACTGGTTAGATACAGTAAATACGAACGCTGAGATCGATGGAGAGCAAAGATTAGTAGCTGCAGGGAAGGGGAGCAAAGTGCTTCTACTCCTCTGGATTGCTCAAAAGCCCGCTCACATCTGAGATTTCATTCCACGCAGGTCCCTCTCTTGCAAGCTCTGTCCCCAGATACCACGGCTGCAAAAGCCATTTGCCCGAAAGTTCATGTCGGACCAAAACGTACCATCCAACCAGGTTCAAATATGTATTTTTTTTCTCACTGGTAAACAAGACACATTTAGAAGAAAACGACTTTGAAAAATTCAAGAAGTGGAGGAAGAGGAAGAAGAATTCGATTTATACCCTGCCTTCACTTAGGGCGCTTTCACACATGCTAAATAATGCAGTTTCAATCTACTTCAGCAACTGTTTGCAAGTGGATTTTGCCAATTCACATAGTAAAATCCAGTTGGAAAGTGCACTGAAAGTGGATTGTTTAGTTTGTGTGACCACAGCATCAGAGTCTCAGAGCGGCTTACAATCTCCTTCCCCTCCCCCTCCCCACAACAGACACCCTGTGAGGTAGGTGGGGCTGAGAGAGCTCTTTCGAGGACTGCTCTTGAGAGAACAGCTGAGAGAACTTATGACTGACCCAAGGTCACACCAGCAGCTGCATGTGGAGGAGTGGGGAATCAAACCCAGTTCTCCCAGATTAGAGTCCACGCTCCTAACCACTACACCAAACTGGTGTGTCTAGTCTTATTAAGACGGAGGCAGGCTCATAGACTTAAACGACCGAAACATTTCTGCAGCCGAGGTCCACAAGTCTAACAGTGCCACCTGAAACAGATTTCCGCCCTTCTAGGCCCACTGACTTTCATTTCCCCCTTTCCCCCATTACTCAAAAGTCCTACTCCAGAACTTCCATTTAGTACCAAATCATCACAGCTCACAGTCTTCCACCAAAATAATCCCCCCTTTTAAGAGACGGGCAAACTAATCATGTCACCCCATGGAGCTGACACCCAATGGAGACAGCACTCTGAGAAATAGCCCTATCACAGCACATAATAGTAATGGCAATTAATTTGTCTGGCGTGCACTGAAGAGGATACACAGAGTTCTGCCATGCTACTATTTATTCATTTATTTATTGACTTCATTTACACCTCACTTTTCTCCCCTGTGGGGACACAAAGAGGCTGACGTTGTTTTCCTCTCTACCGTTTTATCCTCACAACAGCCCTGTGAGGTAAATTAGGCTGAGAGTGTGTGAAGCACTTGGGGCTCTTTACATTGGAGAAATGACGGCTGAGGAGCGACATGACTGAGGTTTAGAAGATTATGCAGGCGATAGAGCAGGTAGAGAAAGAAGTCCTTTTCTCCCTTTCTCACAAGACAAGAACTCGTGGGCACTCCATGGAATTGCGGAGCAGTCGGGTTAGAAGGGATAAAAGGAAGTCCTTCTTCACCCAAAGACTGATCAACACATGGAATTCACTGCCACAGGAGGTGGCGGTGGCTACAAGCATGGACGGCTTCAAGAGGGAATCGGATAAACCTATGGAGCAGAGGTCCATCAGTGGCTATCAGCCACAAAATATGGATAGGAACTCTCAGTCTGATGCAAGTGATGCTCTGTATTCTTGGTGCTTGAGGGGCAGGAGGTAACAGTGGGAGGGCTTCTAGTGTCCTGGCCCCGCTGCTGGACCTCCTGAGGGCACCTGGTGTTTTTGGCCACTGTGTGACAGAGTGTTGGACTGGATGGTCCATTGGCCTGATCCAACATTGGCTTCTCTTATGTTCTTATGGCTGGCCCAAGTATCCGTCACGCAACGGGGATTCCAACCTGGGCCTCCCAATTTTAGACTGCAAACACTGGACATTACAGGGCAAGATTCCAGCCAGCTTTTCATTTCTGCTAAAAAATTGATTGTGCAGATTTGCCGTGACAAAAACCACCACCACATCATACTGGCCCGCTACTAGAATCAGGCAACAAAACAAATCCAAGAAAACAGGCCAAAAAAGAGAGGGGTGGGCAAGTTTGCTAACTTTCCCTCCCCATCTGCCCATTGACTGCTTTCATTATGCCGTGCTGACCTAACCCTGGTAGAAAAGGGAATTAAAAGGAAGCCTTCCGTAGTCAATGCTGCCCCTGTGGCTCTGTGTAATCTCCAATTCTGTTCCGAGGAGCCTCATCTATTGACATGGCAACTGCAGGGAAAAAAGGGAGCCCAATTTAAAATTTAAATAGCATTTTTTTTCCACCCCTCGGTTCTAAAGGCCAGCAGCAAAGCCCCCCCCCCTCCTCCCCGTTGTTTCAGAAATGCTTTCACTATACAACGCCCCCCCCCCCCACAACCCTTCCTAACAGAATGCCTTCAGACACAACTGTTCTCCTTAGAAAGAAGCAGCACAACTGAAGGTGGGGGAGGGAACCGCACCTCCATTTTAATGCAAATATATATTATCCCTGTTGTGAAGCAGCAGGTGTCTGGCTGTGCTACACACAGACACACACTCCCCCCCACCCCTCAAAAGACAGTTTGGGCCCTGCTAGTGTTGCCTGCAAGTTCTCAGCTAGCCATTTCCAATTTAAAATCTGTGCACACACATTTTTTTTTATTTAAAAAAAACCAATACAGGGACTAGTGTAAAGCAGGGATGTTTGTATTGTGTCCCACCGTTGTACAAATACAGCCTTCCACTGCGAACACTGGACGTTACGGGCAAGATTCCAGCCAGTTTTTCGTTTCTGCTAATATATCGATTGCACAGTTTTTTCATGACAAAAAAGAGTGGGGTTTTTTCCCCCCCCAATCTTTTGGAGTTACTCCAGCTTGTGGGTTTCTTTCTTTTTCCCCCCTGTCCCCAAAAGCCCTGTTCCAAATTCCCATTCCAATGTCAATACGTGCAACCACTGAAAAGGCTGGCTGGTCTTTTGCTGCCAATTGAAAAGGAGCTGAAAACACACCAACATTTTATTCATAGAGTCGGAAGGTCTTGTTTACCCTGCTATATACGACAGAAAGTGCGTACAAACATCCTACCAGCAGGGGGAGCACAAGGCACTCTCTAAGAACCAGAGCTATCAATATAATCAATGGTGCTGTTAAACAAAGGAAATTAACAATACATCTCCAGATGGAAAGCAATACATTATTCATTAGCCGCTGTAGCAGCTTATGCCCAGAGGGCAAAATCCGAATCAGGTCCCACACACTGCTCTATTCCAACAGGCACACACATACATAAACACGAGAGGTAAGTCCTCTTTGAAACTAAAGGGCAAAACACCCAACATCACATCAGGACACAATAAGCAGATGTTTTACTCTAAGGGATACTAGGATGTGCAAATGCTACAAGGTTAGGATTGCAAGAGATCGTGTAAATATGGTCTGAATTACCATTAACAAGAATTGGCATAATCATCCAGGCTGGAGGCCCATAAACTCTGAAGTGCTCCGGTGCAGGGTGAACACAGTGCGTACTCACAATGTGCTGGTTTTCATGCCTACATACCAAACAGCTCCACCCATATACAAGCAAGGACTGGAACTGATCCATGAGAGCCAAAGTTCAAGATACGGTCCTGGCAATGCTAGGTATGTACAGATGAAGCTGCCATATACTGAATTAGACCTTTGGTCCATCAAAGTCAGCATTGTCTACTCAGACTGGCAGCAGCTCTCCAGGGTCTCAGGCAGAGGTCTTTCACCTAACCTACTCCCTGGTCCTTTTAACTGGAGATGGTGGGGACTGAACCTGTGACCTTTCGCATGCCAAGCAGATCCTCTACCACTGTGCCATAGGCCTCCCCTCCCCAATACTGCCTCTCCACCATCCCATTATGTCTTCTGCCGATTTCTGCTGCTGTTCTGTCTAGCTGGTTATCCACCTCCGGGCACCTGGCTTCTCCCACAGGGAAGCCATCAGCTATTGCTACAGTTCTATGTTTTGGAGGGGAAGTGTATAACCCAGTTCAGCAGGACTTAACAAGCGGAGGGTAACTATGAAATGCAGCTAAGGCTTTAAGTATTTATTTAGAGCCAGTATGGTGTAGTAGTTAAGAGCGCAGACTCTAATCTGGGAGAACCGGGTTTGATTCCCTACTCCTCCACGTGCAGCTGCTGGGGTGACCTTGGGTCAGTCACAAGTTCTCTCAGAGCTGTTCTCTCAAGGGCAGTTCTTGAGAGAGCTCTCTCAGCCCCACCTACCTCCCAGGGTGTCTGTTGTGGGGAGGGGGAGGGGAAGGAGATTGTAAGCCACTCTGAGACTCCCTTGGGTAGTGAAGGGCGGGGTATAAATCCAATCTCCTCCTCCTCCTCTTCTTCTTCTTCTTCAATTCTAGCCCACCTGAGACTCAAGGTAGATTACAGAATATAAGAACAAATGTATCAGACCACATAAAACATCCTACCCCCCCCCCGGGAGTGACTGTGGCTCAGTGGTAGAGCATCTGCCTTGTGTGCAGAAGGTCCCAGGTTCAATCCCTGCTATCTCCAACTAAAGAGGACCAGGCAGAGTAGGTGACCTTAACTTGAAACCCTGGAGAGCCGCTGCCATTCTGCATGGACAGTACTGACTTCGATGTACCAAGGGCCTGATTCAGGATAAGGTAGCTTCACGTGAGGGGCCGTGGCTCAGTGGCAGAGCATCTGCTTGGCATGTAGAAGGTCCCAGGTTCAATCCCAGCCATCTCCAGTTAAAAGGACTAGGCAGTAGATGATGGGAAAGACCCCTGGAGGGTTCTTTCTTTCTTTCTTTCTTTCTTTCTTTCTTTCTTTCTTTCTTTCTTTCTTTCTTTCTGTGATAGATCCATAAAATTTATTGCACCAATGCCGCAAAGAAATTGACACAAATGATACTGCTCATTAAGAACTCCAAGTAAAAGGTGTCCTCCGGTACTCATTCAGACATGCACTGCTCACCATTCCTCTCCGAAAACATGCTGCAGTATGACACACACACCTTCCCTGGTCTAGTTTACATGGTACTTCCTCTAATCCAGGTAAGACAGTCCATCGACACAGCTTGTGAAACAGTTATGACCCTATAAAATGCAGCCTCTCTCTGAAGGAGTGGACACCTCATTCCACCACAGCTGCTATCAGTTGGTTGGGAAACTGATTTGGCGGGAAAGCCGGGGGGGGGGGGGACGGATGGACAATACTGACCTTGATGGACCAATTCATTATAAGGCGGCTTTCACTGTGTTCAGCAATGCAAGAGGATGGATTAATAATTAGAAAACAGCATGAGCAACCATCTGGCTAACGCAGTGGTACTCATTCCACTATTTGCAGAAAGCCACATTCACACTTGTCACAAACCGAGAGAGCCATATTTGCTTACATCCTTGGGATAAGGCCTGGGTCTCCAGGAAGATCACAGGCCCTGATCGCATGCACAAGTAGCCACGAAACAGGCACGACTCCTGGGCGGATTTTCAGGGCGCGATCACGCGGAAAAATCCGGCAAAAATTCTGCACCCATCGGCAACCCATATCACCCCGCCGAAGATGCGGAGTTCAAAGATACCTGCAAAACTACAGTACTTTCTGGAAAACGTGGGGTGCAGGCGGTCATCGGATCGCGGGAGTGCCAGTATCCTGTCACATCTGGCACCCGTCTACATCTCACACTGGATTTTTTTTTTGAGCCTCCATGGTATGTGTGCAAATGTGGACCTGCGCATGCGCACAAACACAGTAGAAGAAGAAGAAGAAGAGATGGGATTTATACCCCGTCCTTCACTCACTTGGAATCTCAGAGCGGCTTACAAACTCCTCTCCCTTCCCCTCCCCACAACAGACACCCTGGGAGGTGGGTGGGGCTGAGAGAGCTCTGAGTCAGTTGTCCTTGATAGAGGAGCTCTGACAGAACTATGGCTTGCCCAAGGTCATCCAGCAGATGCAGGTGGAGGAGTGGGGAATCAAACCCGGTTCTCCCAGATTAGAGTCCGCGCACTTAACCACTACACCGAACTGGCTGAACTTTGCTACACCAGTACTGCTGAACGTTGCGACGCTTCACCATCACCGTTTGATCGGCAGCTGACGGCCTGAGCACGGAGCCTCGGGAGGCCGTCTGATTATGATACCGCACTTCATTTTGCTCTGGCGCAAAAAGCCTCCCTCCCCCCCCGGGATTATCTCACTTGTGTGACCAGGCTCCGCAGATTACCTATTCTGCCAGCAGCAGCTGTCTCAAGGTGAAAATTACCTCTTAGCCACAAACCACAGAATCATAGAGTTGGAAGGGGCCATATAGGCCCGGTGGCTTGTCAAAGAGCCACATATGGCTCCTGAGCCACTGAGAAAGTTTCACTGCTCTACAGGCTATTTCCAGTTACAGAGAAGAAGAGAAGAGATTAGATTTATACCCCGCCCTTCACTACCCAAAGGCGCCTCAGAGCAGTTTGCAATCTCCTGTCCTTTCCCCTCCCCACAACAGACACCCTGTGAGGTACGTGGGGCTGAGAGAGCTCTTTTGAGGACTGCTCATGGGAGAACAGCTCTGAGAGAACATGTGACTGACCCAAGGACACACCAGCAGCTGCATACGGAGGAACGGGGAATCAAACCCAGCTCTCCCAGAATACAGTCCGCGCTCCTAACCACTACACCAAACTGGCTCTCAGAAACAGCAGTACTATACAATTTGGGGCGAGGAGTTAAGGCCAACAAAAAAGAAATCACAAAAAAATGACTGCAAGCTTTCGAACTCCTGAGAACTCTTCCGCCGGCTGGATATTAAGCACAAAAGGAGGGGGGAAGAGATGAGATTTCCAGGGCATGGCGGAAGAGCCCAGGACTCTGCAGCTTGCCTCTGCCTTAAAATGGAGATCTGAAGGTTGCAGATTTAAGCCTGCATGATGCTGGCAGCAAATCAGATTCCAAGGCCCCCTGAGGGCTCATGGGATGAAGAAGCAAAAATGAAGTCTCTCCATTTTTTAATATCGGAGCTAGCCGTTAATAAGAAGCCTTCCCGGTGCTGTAAAAAACCACAGTTCCATGTAAGGTAACCGGGGGGGGGGGACCACACTAGTCCTTCTATTGAAGAAACTGTAGCGTACTTTTAGGTGATGCTCCAAGTAGCAAACAAGGGAACCAAACCTGGACAGCAGATGTCCTTATGCTTGCCACACCTTTTTTCAGTAGAAAAGTTCAAGAGTCCAGTAGCACCTAAAAGGCTAACAAAATTTGTAGCAGGGTATGAGCTTTTTTCGTGAGTCACTGGTCACTTCTTCAGTGACTCACAAAGGCTCTTCCCCTGCCACAAGTTTTGTTAGTCTAGAAGGTGCTACTGGACTCTTGCTCTTTTCTACTGCTAACGGTAAAGGTTTCCCTTGCTTGAAAGCCAGTTGAATCTGACTCTAGGGGGGGTGCTCATCTCCGTTTCCAAGCCAAAGAGCCAGCGCTGTCCGTGGTCATGTGGCTGGCGTGACTAGATGCCAAGGCGCATGGAACGTTGTTACCTTCCCACTGAAGCCGTACCTATTTATCTACTTGCAGTTTCTTGCTTTCGAACTGCTGGGTTGGCAGGAGCTGGGGCCAGAGACGGGAGCTCACTCCGTCACATGGCGTTCGGGTCTCGAACTGCCGAACTACGGATCTTCCGGTCTGCAGTTCAGTGTCATAACCACTGAGCCACTGCGGCCCACATCACTACTGCTACAGACAGACGAACACGGTTACCCACCTAGATCTTTTTCAGCTACTGAATTCTGACCTCAAATGCTCCACAACCATCAGCATCTGTTTCTTTCATTGTAAAAAAAAAAAATCCCCAAAAGTTGTACATTTTTAGACTATGTGTAGAAGCACACAAATGTACAGCTGTGGAAACCTCTGTGCTGCTTACTGCACTTGGTATGAGGTTTATTTTGTGCATGTGTTTAATTATCTGGTCCTAACCCTGAGCTCTGTGAACAAGCAAAATAAAAAGAACCTATCCAAAAATAATAATTTCAGATTCGTATACCATCAGTCCCCCCCCCCCCCCGCTGCCGCCACTTTCTTCCCCAAGCTAACGCAGCTTGGCCTAGAAACCCAGTCTGAGAGCAAAAAGCTGAACGCCGGAGCTCCATAGCACAGATGGGTTGATGCACTTGGGACTGAATGGCCTGGGCAACAGTAGTATAAAAGGAGGTTGGGATGGGTCAGACTTCTGTTATTCAATGGTTTTTTTAAAAAAGAGAAAGAAAACCACTTTAAGGATCTTCTCTGGCCCCCTTCACCATATGGTCGCAAACCACAGAGGGTGGAAGGTTAACCACATAGTTTCCGAACGGGATGAAAAAGAAAGATCTACGAAGAATTTTAGCATCTCTTACCCAGAGTATTTCAGGCACCCCTGCTAACCTTATTTGGGGTCCCACTGAATGGTCTGGGGGGTTGTGTGATGAGGCAGAGTTTCATTTAGTCTCTCACCCTCCTCCTTGCTCTGCAGATGCAGAGCCAGGATTCAAAGATCTTCCGGGTTTTAGAAAGTTCTCATTTATTTATTTGTTTACTTCGTTGATACTCTGCATTTCTCCCCAAGTGGTTCACAATATTCTCCCTTCCTCCATCTTATCCTCACAATAACCTTGCGAGACTGAGAGCGTGTGACTGGACCAAGGCTGCCTGGCGAGCTTCTGTGGCAGAGCACGGATTTGAACCTGGGTCCCACAGATCCTAGTCTGACACTCTAATGCAGGGGTGTCAAACATGCAGCCCAGGAGCCGGATCAGCCCCCCAGAGGGCTTCTATCAGGCCTGCAGTGGAACTGGCTGTCTTCTGTTCCTTCTTCCAGTTCTGCTGCTGCTGCTGCGTCATTGTAGGTTTGCAGCTTACAGATACACACCTGAATGGCATACTCAAGATTGCAACAGCACAGACATTTGGATGCAATAATTCAGAGCAAGAGGTGTCAGTCATCAGAGACTGTTAAATAAACAAAATATTGCAAGAGTGCTAATGTTTTAAGCATGTTTTTATTTTAAGTTAAAACAAACCCTTTGTGTTTGTGTCCTTTATAAAGTTTATATCTCCGCTGCCTGGCGTTACATTTTATGACACTCATGGTCCGGCCCAACAAGGTCTCATTTATGTCAGATCCGACCCTCATTGATGAGTTCGACACCCCTGCTCTAATGGCTACATAACGCTGGCCCCAGTCACACACGCTAAATAATCCACTTTCGATCCACTTTCCAACTGGATTTTGCCAGTTCACATGGTAAAAAACCCAGCTGAAAAGTGTCCTGAAAGTGGATGGAAAGTGCATTATTTAGTGTATGTGACCGCAGTCACTGACTACTAAACCAGCACACTTTACTACTAAACTCTCGTTAATTATTCTTCCAGGTATTGGATGAAGGGAGATCTGACTCTTGAAAGCTTGTACCGTGGAAATCCTGCTGGTCTTTTAAGGTGGCACTGGACTCAAATGTAGTTCTCTGCTGCATGTAGAGCATATTGGTCTGCAGTTTCCCGTAAGATACAGTAAGAACAGGAAACTGTGTCCTATAAGATACAAGATTCCCATAAGATACAAGTGATGAAAGGCTGAACTTGTTGGATCTTTGGTGTATGAGAAACAGCTGGCATAGAAGCAGCTCATTCACAGAAGACTCAGAGGCGTCCGTCTCATGGCAATTACACCTATTTCTTCACACACACAAAATGGCATGTTTCAGGACACTTGCTTGCTAACACTGGTCATCCAAGTGGCCCAGTCAATCACTACCTGGGGGTTCCCTTTAAATTTGCTATTCTCCTGGTTTAAATTTAAAAGGGACAGAAAAATATCCAGGCGGTGAGCTACACACTCTATAGTACTTTAATCTCTGCTCCCTTAAAATAACAATCTCTCATCTTTTTTTTTGTACTTGCTTATGTAAAAGTGAGAGAGAGGTAGGTCAAGAACCCTTGATCATTCCAGCCTTGCCAACTTTTATTTAAACACCTGAGCTTCTGAATCACACTTTGAGAATGTTTAAACAAATCAGAGGTCCAGGATACAGAGATGAAGGGGAGAGGGTGGAAATATGATTTCTTTCACTTCCTCAGCCTTGAGATCCAAAATTGGGGGGGGGGGGGGATGAATTTGGGAGAGGGGGGTATAAATCCAATCTCTTCTTCTAAATCAACTACCATGACAACTCTCAGCTAAGCAAGTGAACTGAAATGATGAGGCAATGGCACAGGCTACGGACGGCTTCTGATCTGGAACGGCTATTTCTGGCATGGAAGTCAACGTCCATGCATGCCCCGGGTGCGCTCCCGCCAGAACCGATGTGAAATTTCAGACCAACTAGCAATTTAGGGGTTTTCTCTCTTACTCGCTACTCCAAGGAGGCAACCTTCCTGTAAAGTCAGCTGACAGCCTTGTTAAAAACAAACAACCAGAAGAAAAGCATGCAGAGCATCCGAAATGATGCACAAGATAAGCTGAGGCGGGAACTCGGCCCGTACAGCTCGGCCCGGGCCTTAAACTAAGGGCAAGGGAAGACCGATTGCAGGATACTCACCCCAATGATGCTGCTGACTGTGAAGGTAACCAAAGCGATAGACAGTGACCCAGCTTTCGAAAGCGACTCACTGAACGAAGCCAGCCTGAACAGGGGGAAGCGCCTGTTCGAACTAGCCAAACCAGATCCCTATCTGACTTCTCAAGGTTCAGTTCTGACAGACACGTGCTCGATCAAGCAGACTCCTTATGGCTCCTTTAAAACCAGCTGCTCAGAGTCTGCTTTGCAATGACTTGCTGCTTGCAGACAACCTCTGGCCCTTGGCAGCCCTTCCAGTTTTCACCCTAATCCTGCAAGTCTTGCAATGTTGGGGGCGGGGGGGGGGGGGGAACGGGATGGCAGTTTGCAGCTGGTTGGTAAAAATATGGGAACGAGGCAGAGCTCGCCCTCGGCCACTCACGTTAAGTCCACAACCGAACAAGGATTCTTTGTGCAAGAACTGGCTATTTGCCACTGAGATGACAATAACTAATGGCTGATTGGCCCAACCTTGTTTTCCTACTGGATTTCTGCAGTTGCTATACTGTGGCACACATAAATACCCGAAGAAGGTGCACTTGTTTATTTGAAAACGTACATTCCACCTTCCCACAGTGCAAAACAGCTTTACAAGTCAAAGTTGTGATAAAAGAAAAAGAAAAAACAAACCACTGCATATAATACGGAATATAAAATGCCGAAATTAAAACAGAAGTCCCAGTTAGCAAAACGAAAAAAATATAACCAGAAATCTCTGCATGGCAGAAACGTGTTTTTAACCCCACTCCCTAAAATGGCCCTGGCCAATAAATCAAAAGCAGCCCTACGAAACAGAAATGTCTTCCAAGCCCTGCAGGAAACAGAAAAGGATGCCTTGCATATCCCCTTGGGAAGAGAGCCACTGCTGAGAAGCCACATGATACAGCCACTGCTGAACAAACTTGAAGATCAGACCTCGTTGCATTTTGACCCGCGGCTTCGCCCGAATTCCCCCGCGGCTTCAGTGATCCTGTTTTTTGAGGCTCACTGAAGTCGCGGGTCAATATGCGTCGCAGGGTAAATAGTGGGAAATTTAAGTACGCAATCGGGGCAAAGGGAAGAATGATGCTGGAGCAGCGCCTCGTGGGAAATCGGTCTGGGTGAAGCGTAGGCTGATATGGAGAGAGGTGTGCAGATCCCAGATCACAAAGGGTTACATATGTAACAACTGGAACAATGAATTGAATCCAAAAGCAAACTGGGAACCAACAAAGTTGATTGAAAACAGGTTGAAATATGAATACATGTGAACTGCCTGACACTGGCTAAAATGCGGGCAGCTACATTTTGCATAAATGGAAAGTTCCAAGCTGCCATCAAGGGCTGCCCTCTTCCACAAACAGTCCAGTAGTCCATGCATTTGAAATCTGGCTATGAGGTCCATCAGTGGCTATTAGCCACAAGGTCTAGATGGAACACTCTGTCTGAGGCAGTGATGCTCTGTATTCTTGGTGCCTGGGGGACAACAATGGGAGGGCTTCTGGAGTTCTGGCTCCGCTGGTGGACCTTCTAATGCCATCTGGGTTTTGGCCACTGTGTGACACAGAGTGTTGAACTGGAAGGGCCAGTGGCCTGATCCAACATGACTTCTCTTATGTTCTTATGTCTGGGGCAGGGATGCTCCGTCTTCTTGGTGCTTGGGGGCCACAGTGAGGGCTTCTGGAGTTCTGGCCCTGCTGGTAGACCTATTAATGGTACCTGGGGTTTGGCCACTGTGTAACACAGAGCGTTGGACTGGACGGGCCACTGGCCTGATCCAACATGGCTGCTCTTACGTTCTTGCCGCTTGCCTTCTCAGTAGTAGGAATTACTCTGATGAAGATGGCAAGCAAAGCTCTGGAAGTTGTGAGGTTCTCTTCTGCTTCTCCTTCCAAGATCACAGCCACTGAGCTGAAAAAGCACCTAACAGGCTGATACTTGCCTGATATATACTCATATAGCAATGAAGGACTGTTACCCAACCCTTCCTCAAGTATACCCAGATCCAGAAGCCGAAGGAGCCTAATCTACGTTCCGCTCCCTCGGTAACTTGCCAACTCCAATACTGTAGGCTGCCAAAGATATATGGTTCAAAGGAATCAAGAAGCATTTGTAAGATAAGGATCAGATATCAGCAGCCACTAGATCAAAAGCTGGCTTGCAGAACAGCAAAAGGGTGGGAACAGGGAAGCCTGGGAGTCTGGGGCTGTAGATCCTGGATTTGCTGGGAGGCGAAGAAGGAAACTGGCCTCGGCCCATCGATCCATAGCATCTTCTCAAAGCAGCTCTCCAGCAAACCTAGTTGCCAACCAGTTGCCCTGAAGAGAGTTTTCATTTGCGTTCCTCTACAGCAGGCAGTAAAGCACTGGGTGTTTAAGACTCGATATATTTCCACCTGTTTTAAGGTCTAACCGGACACTGCGTGCACAGATTCTTGAATGAATCGATGCATTATTTCAACAGCACTCGCGGCATATAAAAAGCGCTTTTGCAACCATCCTGTGAAGTGGGCTGTTCGCTGCTGTCCCTCTGAAGAACAGAGACTGAGAAACAGCAGGTTCTTTGCCAAGAAAGGACTCGAACCCAGGCTGGGAAATGCAAGCCTGTTAATTCATCGCTACGTTATTTAGTATATTTACACGTTGTAAAAAAATTTTTTGGCATGCCTCAAATGTTTTAAAGCTTGCATCTGGAAAACTGCGGTCAAGTTGCAGCCGACTTATGGCTACCCTGTATAGTTTTTCAAGGCAAGAGACGAGCAGAGGTCATTCGCCATCGCCTGCCTCTGCACAGCAACCCTGGTGGGTGTGAGGCTTCTGTGCTAAAAGCAATAGATCAGACCTTTGGGTTTGAAGCAAAGCTCTTTATTTCTAATACTGGAACAGGTACTTGATGTTTGTTAGAGATACAGGAAAAGAAATAACATGGGTTAATATACCTTCAGGCATAGGTGCTTGAATATAACTGACCAATCAGAATGAATACAGGAAAGCGGGGGGGGGGGGGGGGAAATGGCAACTGTTGGTTCTCACCAAAAGGTGGGAAAGTTATAAAAATTCCCTTCCTGCCCTGAGTGACCCAGATGTGCGAACTCTAGGCTAAACATTTGGCCAGCCTCAATTAAACAGTCTCCAAGGTTGAAACAACTTTGATAACATACTTCAGGCCTGAAAGGAGAGGAGGAGTGAACAGGATGAGTTAGCTTCGGTTGTTTATGTGACGACCAAGAATGTGGCAGGCCATCCTCCCGGGAAGAAAGTAACATTAAGCAGGGCCGCTATTTCCACTTCAAGGCAAGCAATAAAACATTCGGTGACAGTGTGGCACAAAGAAACAGAAAGTAACAGCAGAACAACCATACTATTGTCAGATTCTGACAGTGGGCTCCCATCCTTCAACAGGGCTGACTCTGCTTTGCTTCTGAGATCTGGTGCGATCAGGCTAGCCTGGGCCATCCAGGTGAGGGTAAGCACTCATATTGTCCAGCTTCATCCCTTAGGGAGCTATGTTTGGCTTCAAACCCGTTTCATCCACACTCCACAGCAAAACTGGGTTTTACTTTTGTGCACGAAAAGGACTCCTGACTGGAAGCCACCTATATAATATATACAGGGGTAGCCTTACACATTGCCCTAACCTGGGTAGTCCAACCAAGCCCAGTCTTGCCAGACCTTGGAAACTAAGCAGGGTCGGCCGGCCCTAAGTATTTGAAGGAACAACCACCAAGGAAGTCCAGGGTTGCCACGCAGAGGCAGGCAATGGCAAACCAACTCTGTTCGTCTCTTGCCTTGAAAACCCTGCGGGGTTGCCATAAGTCAGCTGCACCTTGATGGCCAAAAAAAGGGCTTGGAAATTGCCAAATGCTCACGTCCACTTTACAGAGTACCACTGTTAAGAACTCATGTGCTGCCAAAGGTCCAGAGGAGAACTGGAGGAAAGGTGGCAGTCTTCTACGAGTCCCAATTCATGGTCTGTTTCCAGGAACATGCAAAGGGAAGGAAGAGGTGCAGAGAACAAGCTGTATAGCTTCTTTCAATCTGTGGTATTTTGTGCAGCCAGAGCTGGTTCAGGATACAGAACAGTTCTGTTCACGGCAGATCTAAGAGGGACAAGAGCAACGCTCTGATTTGTTGCATTAATCTCACTGCAAGATTTTTAAAGGTCGGCATAAAAGCTGTTCCTTTTTTCCTCATTAGAGTCATTTTAAACTGAGGCTCGGCATCTAATGCACAACAGCAGCAGCAACAAAAAACCTTGCACACTGCAATTAAAAAAAAAAGCATCAGAAACACATTTCTTCAGCACCAGTTGAACAGCTAAATCGCTGCACGTAGTTTTGAGGTTGAAGCAGCTGGGTGTCTGATTACAAAGTTAAACACACACACACACACACACACACACACAAATGTCGAACCTTGATACACGCATTATGTAGGAGAAACAGCTAGAAACAGTTCTATCGTGCCCTACGTACAATTGCTGGCCTTTGTAAATGAGAATATAGCCAATTGTGGGCCCAGTCTTGCAAAACTCAGCTTCCTTTCCAATTCAGAGATGCACGAACAGCAAAGCTCCTACGCTACAAGAGAAATGCCGACTGTTCGAGTTACTTATAACTCTTCAATTCAGCTGAGAAAGAATTCTATAGAGGTCTGGCAAGGAACCGCTGGACCTACGCTTGTTATCAAGCCTAGAACTCTTGCGCAGGCTATGGGGAAAGGGGCTGGGAGGAGGGGTTTGGGAAATTCCTGAAGATTTGGGGGGAGGGGGGCGTTTGAGAAGGAGGGACCTCAGTGGGATGTTAATTCCACAGAACGAGAATACCCACTGTGGGACCCATCAACACCTTTCCTGGAGCCCACCAAGCATTTTAAAAAGTAGGTGGCCCTTCTGATAAGCCGGGCAAATGCAAGAAAATATATTTTTTTAAACTGCGTGCTCGTTTTAAAAGTCATCCTATTAAACAGAGCATCGGCCTGAAATGTTGAACAGTTACTATTAGAACAAAGTTTGAGCCTAGTGGGAATAGTTATTGCCAGACCCAAATGGCTGCCGGCGTGGGACTCCCAATCCTTGCTGGAGTTCTTCTGGCGCTTGCGAAGTGACATCATGAGTTTCTGATGCTGGGGGTGATGCTCTGGGTTTTGGGTAAAACTCTATGTTTTGGGGGGGCCTCAAAACATAGTTTTGTCCAAAACCTAGAGTGTTACCCCCAGTGTCAGAAATGCAATGATGTCACTCGTGGGTGATGCTATCACACCAGCACCAGGAGGAGGCTTCTCAGGGGTGGGGTTTCCCCCACTGGCCAGCTGGGTAATGGCAGATTGGAGCCCCCAAAATCGGGGGATCCCCTGCCCTGCCCCCAGGGGAATGGCAACCGTCAGTGAAACCTTTAAGACCAACAAAGTTCTATTCAGTGTATGAGCTTTCGTGTGCACGCACACTTCCTCAGATTCAGTGAAATGCAGGGCTCTTTTTCAGCAGGAACGCACCGGAACACCGTTCCAGCTGGCGTCTGAGTCTGCCCCGCCCCCTCCCTGCCTGGCCTGAGCTGTTTACACTTAAAGGGAAAGTTCCTGCAGAGAGCCGGCAGGAAAAAGCCCCACCAGGCGTTTTCCCTTTAAGTGCAGAGACCCAGCAGGAGAAAGCCCCACCCAGAGATTAAGCACAGGGCTAGGCTCTTTGCTCTGAAATGCCTGGCTCTGCATTTGGCTTGCCCATGTCGTGTGGCTCTCCCTGCTCCAGTAAGTGCCTCCCCCATCCCTTTTCCTTCTCTCTCTCCCTCTCCCCCCTACCTTTCTTTCTTTCTCTCTCTCTCTCTGTCCCCACCTTTTTCTTTCTTTCTTTCTCTCTCCCTCTCCCTTTCTCTCCTCCCCCTTCCTTCCTTCCTTTCTCTCTCTCCTCTATCTATCTGTCTGTCTTTCTTTCTCTTTCTCTCTCCCCCTTCCTTTCTCTCTCTCTCCTCCACCTTCCTTCCTTTCTCTCACTCCTCTATCTATCTATCTATTTTTCTTTCTTTCTTTCTCTCCCCCACCTACCTTCCTTCCTTCCTTCCTTTCTTTCTTTCTTTCCTTCTCTCTCTCTCTCCCTCTCCCCCACCTACCTTTCTTTCTCTCTCTCTCTCCTGTACATTTCTTTCTTTCTTTCTGTCTGTCTTTCTTTTTGTTTTGTTTTGTTCTTTGTGTTTTTATAAAAAAAATTATTGAAAAGGGGGGGATGTAAAAAAGCAGAGAGCCCAGGAAATGCTGCTTTTGACAATATCTTTAATTTTTGAGAATCTCTTTAGTTTTCTCATGGCATCTTCTGCTTAAGAAAAGTAAATTTGAAGCCTGAGTTCGTCGTTGTGTCTTGTTGGGAATGGCTTGCAAATATATGTGTGTCTAAAGTCTGTATTAAAGTGGTTTGGTGCTTACTGCCATGAAAGAGAAAACATCTGAAAAAGTAGCTTCATTGTTTTGAGTGTTGGCAGAACACTTGACTATTGCACGGGGGACTTTGGGGGACATCTGCAGAGAAACAGAGTTGTAACTAAAAATGAGCATGGTCAGCAGCACTTTGGAGATTGCCTGTTTTATGAAATTTTAAAAGTGGGCAGGGTTTCTGATGAAGATGATTGTCCCTCTTCTCCTGCCACTGGACTGACATCTGCCTTTAATGGGCCAGCAAAGTTGATGTTCTTAAACCTCCTAATAAGAGATATTTCTGCTTCTGAGGAATTGACTTCCAACGATTGGTGATCTTGTGATGGTAGTGATACTTTGATGTGGTAAAGCCCACCTGTTCACAGCATAATTTTACCTGTGGGACAGACTCTGCATGGTAACCACTCCACTGGTACATAATTGCTTGTAAAAAGTATTATAGTGTAATAATTCAGGTGGGTAGCCATGTTGGTCTGAAGCAGCAGAACAAAGTTAGAGTCCAAAGTTTCATCCAAGGTATAAGCTTGTGTGTACATGCACACTTCTTTCATCTGAAGAAGTGTGGGTGGCACATGAAATCTTATACCTTGAATAAAATTTTGTACCTTGAATAAAATAGTCCACAAACTACTCCCGTCCAGTGCATCCACATACTAGAAGAAGAAGAGATTGGATTTATACCCCGCTCTTCACTACCCAAGGGAGTCTCAGAGCATCTTACAAACTCCTTTGCCTTCCCCTCCCCACAACAGACACCCTGTGAGGTAGGTGGGGCTGAGAGAGCTCTGAGACAACAGCTGGTACAGAGCTATGGCTTGCCCAAGGTCATCCAGCAGGTACAAGGGGGGGAGTAGGGAATCAAACCCGGTTCTCCCAGATTAGAGTCTGTGCTCTTAACCACTACACCAAACGGGCTCCTAGCATTGTTCTGCCAGTGAACTAGGGTTGCCAACTCCAGGTTGAGGAAATCCCTGGAGATTTGGGAGTGGAGGGTGGGGTTTACGGGAAGGAGGGACCTAAGTAAGGCATAATGCCATGGACTCCACTTTCAAAAGCAGCCATTGACCTGATCTCTGTGGTTTGGACCTCAGTTGTAATTCCAGGAGATCTCCAGACCCCACCTGTAGGTTGGCAACCTTAAAAAATCATATTCAGTATACTAGTTTTGCAGGAAGGCAAGCTGATTTCCATGGGAACCTAACTTTTAGGAATTGATTCCAATCCAGTGTGGGAATAATTGTTGGACATAAGATATTGGTTCGGGCAAGATTTTGTATAGATGGGACAGAAAATAATGTTTTTATTGGTTTTGTCAAAACTGTTTTGACAACAAGGAAAACAGAATAAGAAGCAAAAAGTGGATGTGGCTGGATGACCACACTTCTGGTAACATTGGGTGTGGCCTAATATGTTAATGAGCTGTGCTGTCAGGGGTGTGGCCTAATATGCTAATGGGCTCCTTCTGGGCTTTTTCTACAAAAAGAGCCCTGGTGAAATGGAATTTACCAGTCCATGTGTATAAGGCAGAGGTTAGGCAGTAAATTAGCATGCGACATACTGAAGATATTTATCAAATCCAGGAATAACAAGCTTAGTTCATATGATTGCCATTTAACATAACAAAGATGTTACTATCAGAATTATACATAACCTCATTCCATGACTCTTAAACGGTTGGCTCTGCCTTCCACAATAACCGCTTTGTGGTTGTTCTCACCACCTTACGTTAGAATTCAAAGAGGTGCCCACAGACTACAAAAGGCTGTGGACGTATGCCATAGAGCCTGCCCTCCAAGTCAGCTATTTTATTCAGGGCAACTGATTTCTGTAGTCTAGAGATCAGTTGTAATTCTGGGCATTCTCCAGGTCTCACCTGGAAGCTGGCAACCCTATTTCCACAGCTCTGCCCATGCTGTCCCAAGCAAGACTTATCCCACAGCAAAAAAGTGCTGTTTTGTGAGATGATGTTAGCATTAGCTTGCCTTCTTCCTCAGCCTACCAACTTCTTGTTTAATGAATTCCACAGAACTTGGTCTTGATGGTCCCAATGGCATACAAGCTCAGAGCTGGGCCTAAACAGATGCCTTGATTCCTGCCCCAACAATCTTGGGCTAATCTAAATCTACCATGAAACCAGTACACACCAAAAAATAGTTAAACGCTCGAGAGAAAAAGACGGTCATGTTTAAAAATTCCAACCTCAAAAGTTTCGTGCTAGTCGCAACAAAAGACTTCCAGAGTTTATGGCACTAAAATGGTCTTCTCTGACTCCTCATTGTGTTTCATGGGGGGGGGGGGGGAGTGGCATCAAGTCACAGCTGACCTATAGTCTCTCTGGTGGAAAGAGCTCCCGGAGATCAGGGCCCTGCAGCGGGACTTGATGCAGTTCCGCAAGGCTTGTAAGACGGAGCTCTTCCACCAGGCCTTTGAACAGGGGCCGCCGCCTTTTTGTGTTACCCTTTTACCCTCCCCTCCTTACAGACAATTCTCCAGCGATTAATCATCAGTTACCACCTGGTCGCTGGCGATACTGCATGTTTAACAACTGACTGAGACACTACACGCCATTGAATTGTACTGAGCCCTTTGTTAATTTGTATTGTAATGTTTTAGTGATGTAACTTATAATGTTTTAACGTTTTAATTATTTATGGATATAAATGAATCTTGGTTCGCCAAGTCGTGTTAGCCGCTCTGAGCCTGCTGTGCGGGGAGAGCGGCCTAGAAATCGAATTAAATAAATAAATAAATAAAATGGTGACTCTGTAGTGCTTTCAAAGCAAGAGGCGGTTTCCCGTTGCCTGCCTCTGTATCGTGACCCTGGTATTCCTTGGAGGTCTCCCATCCAAATACTGGCCAGGGCCGACCCTGCTTAGCTTCCGAAATCTGACAAGGTCGGACTAGCCTCAGGTATCCAAGTCATAGGAAGATATACATATTTCCTGGTTTTTAAAAGCTTATCTTATTTAGACTTCACCAGTTTTTTTCAAAAATTGATTTCTATGCTTGAGTGCTTTAATTCTTGTTTTCCAACAAGTGTTTTATTCTTGTTCTGTTAATCCGCATGTGTTTTCCCCCTCTGATTCCAGGTTTACTTTAAATACCTCTTGGTGGGAAATAAAAAAAGAGAGAGAAGAAATAAATTCTTCTAGTTGATTAACCATTTCGCAAGTGATCTTGGGGGGAGGGTCTAAAAATGTTTCTCTCCACAAATTTTTTGGGACTGAGAGTAGCACATAAGACAGAAACACCAAATGCATTATTCAAAGCAATAAAAATACATTCAAACACTCAAAAGAAGAAGAGGAGGAGGAGATTGGATTTATACCCCGCCCTTCAATATCCAAGGGAGTCTCAGAGTGGCTTACAATCTCCTGTCCCTTCCCCTCCCCACAACAGACACCCTGTGAGGTAGCTGGGGCTGAGAGAGCTCTGACAGAAACTGTTCTTTTTCAAGAACAGCTGTGCCAGGACTATGGCTTGCCCAAGGTCGTCCAGCAGCTGCAAGTGGAGGAGTAGGGAATCAAACCCGCACACTTAACCACTACACCAAACTGGCTCTACGTAATCTCCAAAAGAAACAGATAGCTGCAAGACTACAGCTCAAACTGATAGACTCCAAAGCCAGGTGATCAAATTCTGCCAGCAATTCTGCTTTAATAAGAATCCTGGGAATCACCACGATGAAAGGGGCCCAGACATACAACGTCCTAGATAAGCCATGATTTTTTTTAAAAAAAAAAATCTGCACTGACTAAATTATCCACAACGCCATCTTCGCTAACCCCAAGCATGGCTTATCCCATTTCAAAAAGACATGGCTGTTCTTAAATCCAAGCTGGCCTTTGCTTGTCGTCTTTTCCCCCTAGCCCCCTCCCTTGTCACTCCTCACAAGAGACAGAGCAGCTGTGCTCCTTCAGAAAATTGAAGAGAGAGGTTTCCAGGCCAAATAATGTGTGTGTGTTGGGCTTTAAGAGCTACAGTTGGGCTTTAAGCGCTACAGTTGGGCTTTAAGAGCTACAGACACCACTGGAACAGACAGAATTAAGCAGCCGTCTTGGGCTGTGATGCGTGGATCAACAGCAGGGTGGTAGCCATGCACAGAAAGTCAAGTTTGCCAAGTGTCCACTCGGTGAGCCTAATAAAGTAGGATTTAAGCAGATCCAGTGTGAGCAAGGGGAAAGGAACAGAAGTTAGGAGAGTTTGGGCCACCACAATTGTATACTTTTGTCTCAAAGGTCTTGTTGGCATTTTGCGGTTTTGCTTTCAATTAATGTGTGAAAGCAAGAAATTGCAAGTCGACAAATAGGTAACTTCGGTGGGAAGGTAACAGCGTTCCGTGCGCCTCGGCATTTAGTCATGCCGGCCACATGACCACGGAAACGTCTTTGGACAACGCTGGCTCTTCGGCTTGGAAACAGAGATGAGCACCGCATCCCTAGAGTCGGATTCAACTGGCTTTCAAACAAGGGAAACCTTTGACTTTACCTATATGTAAGCCACCTTAAGGGTTTTTTTCAGAGTGGAAACACAAGTTTGGTGGTGGAAAATGCCATCAAGCTGTCTATTTATGTCCACCCCATTCAGTTTTCAAGGCAAGAGACGTCCAGAGGCGGTTGACTGTTGCCTGCCTCTGCGCAGTGACACTGGGCTTCCTTGGTGGTCTCCCATCCAAATACTAACAGGGGCTAACCCTGCTTAACTTCTGAGATCTGACGCGATCAGGCTAGCCTGGGCCATCCAGGTCAGGGCAGAAAGGCCTTAAAGTGCAGTAAATAAACCTCCATTCACCTATAGATTGTTTACCTGGCTGCCTTCCGCTACCCGTGCATGAAGTCTGGAGATAAGCAGATTTTGGCCTGTTTACCCAACACAGTAGAACAGGGGTTCCCCAACCTTTTAGAGCCTGCGGACACTCTTGGAATTCTAACACAGCATGGTGGTCCCTTTCACAAAATGGCTGACGCAGGAGGTGGAGCCATCCCCAAAATGGCTGCCGCCGCTTACCTTCAGTCACACAGTGAAATCTTTGCACTTGGTGGCAGCTGCTACCAAAGCAACCTTGTTTAATGTCTGCACAGTCAATCAGATCTCTGGTGGCCAATTGGAAGCCTTGCTGCGCAAGAGCCCCACCAGGCCCCGCCCACTTTCTAAAAACACTTTGGCGGACATCAGGAAAGCCGTCGGCTGGCACCACGTGGGGAACTCCTGCAGAAGAAGTTTGCTAGCGATTGTATACAATCCAAATGTTTTAATCTTTTGAGAGAGTGATTTCAAAACAAAGCATTCTTTTTAATGGCTTTTAAGGGGCTTGTCAGACAGGAGGGGAAAGTATAACCTGAAGTCAGTGCATTAGCAATTCTTGGCCAGTCAACAAGTGAGCCATCTTGACAGCAAGCTGTGAATTCCTCCCTGCTTTACGGTGAAAAAAAGTGTGCCCACTCTCCAGAAATCACAAGGTTTCATGGGCACAGTTCATTTGCAAATACATTCCAAGCCTTTACTGCACATGTTTTCATATACTTCTCTGACTACACCTTCAGTTTCCGGAGGTTGACAATCACTACAGTCCCAAGACCAGCATTTCAAGTGCCTACAAGTCATAGTTCCCCTAAATGCCTTCTCCTCTTGCTGAACTGCTCTCTCTCTCCCCCTTTGTTGGCATATTTGGGCTCTTGGCTTGGAGGCACTACTGGGACAATGCCTGGAATACAGCACACAGCAGGGTGCCGTGGAAATAAATACTGGTCCAATTAAAAAAAAATCTGGAATGCTGGAAGGGATGCAACTGTGGAATGTTGTCAACTGCAGAATGCAAAAAGGGGGACAAAGCCTACAGTACGCGACTCAGCCGACATGCTGCAAAAACAACTTCCCACCGTAATTGGGGATATTAGAACAGAGGAAAAGATAACTGATGCTTCCCCCCCCCCCACACACACACACAGCATTCCACTCTCCCACCCTCTGAGATTTTTCTTAACTGTATTTTAATCTTCTGGGAGAGGAACAGGGCAAATTGACATTTTTATCAATGGTATATATATCATTATTATGCGTATAATAACCCCATCTATTATTATGGCTAATGCTCCCTCTAAGCTGTGGAGTCCTGTGAGCAAAAATTCTACTTTGTGAGCGACTGGCGTTAAAGTCGTGAGCGAGCCATTTGGCGGCTGCATAAATCAGTTTGCTCCGGAGCCATCCTCCCTGAGCTAAGGCAAAAATCTGTGAGCTGGAGGCCAAAAAAACTGTGAGCTAGCTCACACTAACTCAGCTCAGAGGGAACACTTTATAACCCTCACCTTGATGATAAAATTAGCGTTCCATCTGCCTACCAGTCCTGAACAGTTGTAGGATACAACCCCACCTTTCTTCCCAATGAGAACCCTAAGCGGGGACCCTCCTCCATTTTATCTTCAAATGACCCTGTGAGGTAGGTTGGGCTGAGAGTGTGTTACCTGGCTCAGGGCTCATTTCGTAGCAGGAGCTCCTTTGCATATTAGGCCACACACCCCTAATGTAGCCAATCCTCCAAGAGCTTACAGATATGCAAAGGAGCTCCTGCTACGAAATGAGCCCTGAAGGTCACCCAGCAAGGTCCTACAGCAGAGGGGGGGATTCAAACCCAGGTCTCTCAGATCTCAGTCTGGTACTCTAACCACTATACCACGCTGGCTTTCCACATATAATTGGGGGGCATTCAACTCCTAAGGACCAGAATGTGCCTTGCTTGAGTCACAGATCACGTGTGTATTTTTAAAAAAAACAATTTTTCTTAGTAATCCTTACTGACCTGGATGGCTCAAGCTAGCCAGATCTCATCAGATCCTGGAAGCTAAGCAGGATCGGCCCTCGTTAGCATTTGGATGGGAGATCACCAAGGAAGTCCAGGGCTGCTATGCAGAGGCAGGCAGTGGCAAACCACCTCTGTTCATCTCTTGCCTCGAAAGCCCTGAGAAGCCACAGTACATCGGCAGTGACTTCACAACACTTTCTACGACCCTCACGGCCCCATCACTTTGCTGGGTAGTGGTCCTTACAGCAGAGCTGGTCAGGCATAGGAGAGACACAGTACCTGACCCTGGGACGTCCTTACGTTATCATTCTAGCCCACACTGCAGCTTTTGCATGGTGCATTTATTTCTATGTAGTTTGCCCTTGTGAAACAGACCTAACAATGCTCCCTCGAAGCTGGGGGGCGGGGAGGGTCCTGTGAGCAAAAATTCTACTTCGGGAGCTCCTGGTGTGAGCGAACGACTTGGCTGCTGCATAAATCAGTTTGCTCTGGAGCCATCCTTCCTGGGCCGAGGCAAAAATCCGTAAGCCGGAGGCTAAAAAACTGTGAGCTGGCTCACACTAAACTTGGCTTAGAGGGAACGCTGCCTACAGCTCAGGAAATCCTCAGTCCGAATCTCATCTCTCCAGTGAGTTCCCTAGGCAAGCCTCTCCCTCTTAACCTCAGCTCCGTACCCTGCAATACAATGACAGTACTGACCCTTCCTTCAGGGCTGGATTGGCCATTTAACTTGCAGGGAATTTTTCCCACTGGGCTACTGGTGGCTTGGAGCAAGAAGACCCAAGCCCCGGCAACTCTCCCAGCTCCTCCGGGGCCACTTGGTTCACGTCATCAGCAATAATAATGCATGTCAGCTTATCCACTGTCTCCTGCACACAGGAAGCTAACATACTGAAATCAGACTCCTGGTCCATCAAAGTCCGTATTGTCTGTGGCTCTCCGGAGTCTCAGGTGAAGGTCTTTCACATCACCATATATGGCCTCCCTGAGGTTGCTGTCACCCACCCACCGATAACTGGCCATTATCCCATCTATACCAATGGGTCAAAATCTTTTACAGCCGGTTGATTTGTGCCTTAAGCTGTACCCACTGATTTTAATGCTTACATTGGGTTTTAAATTTTAATTGTATTTCTTATAAAATGATGTTACCTTTCCTGAGCCCAGGCGGGCTATAAATACAAATGATAAATAAATAAATACTGCCAGGTCCTTTAACTGGAGATGCTGGGGATTGAACCTGGGACCTTTGGCATGCCTAGCAGAGATTTATGGCAACTGCCCAATCAGTGCTCAACTCTCCCTAGTGGAACTTTCTGCCTGGAGACATACGCGCCCCTGCAGGACCTAGTTCAGTTCCACAGGGCATGTAGAACAGAGATTTCCGCCAGGCCTACGACTGAGGACAGCAACAGCCCACACCGTGGCTGAGCCAGTCTGGTGTAGTGGTTAAGTGCGCGGACTCTAATCTGGGAGAACCGGGTTTGATTCCCCACTCCTCCACTTGCATCTGGCTGGATGACCTTGGGCAAGCCATAGCTCTGTACCAGCTGTTCCCTCAAGGACAGCTTGGGAGAGAGCTCTCTCAGCCCCACCTACCTCACAGGGTGTCTGTTGTGGGGAGGGGAAGGGAAAGGAGTTTGTAAGCCGCTCTGAGACTCCCTTGGGGAGTGAAGGGTGGGGTATAAATCCAATCTCTTCTTCTTATCACGACCAGTCCCTGATCCGCCATAAGGAGGGAGCGAAAAGCAATGTATGCCATCGATTACAGTTGGTTGATTTTATCTGGAATTATTTATTGTACTTTTTAACTTTGTCCTTTGACTATGTTGTACACAGATTGGGCAATCCCCCTAAATACTAACAATCCAGATGTTTCAATCCACTCAGTCGCAGCTGGGGACACAGAGTTCACAGAGCTCCATCACATCTCCCTGGAAAGCACAACGCTCACGTTCCTGTGACAGATGGAAAATAGCACCACGGCGCTACAGCCTCTCCCTGTACTGCTGTCAGTTTGAAAGAAGAAGCAACGGCTGAGCTGATGCCCTCTGCTGGAATGGGTGGGCTCCGTGGGCCCTGCAACCCCGGCTTGCAACGTCACAAGAGCTGCTCGGTTTGACTTGTTCCAGGATCATGTTCACTTCCCAGTCTGCTCCTGCCTATGTTGCAAGGAGATTGTAAGTATAACAAGATAGCATATTTTTTAAGTGTTCTGAACACTCTAAAAAGCAATATAAATGCTAAGTAGCATCATCATCATGAGACTTGTATGCACTCGTACACTCAGAAGCGATTGTCACACAGAACTCCAGCTTGCATTTTCAAAAATACCTTTGAAAAACTCTTACAAAGTATGTTAGATGCCCTAAGCGACCCAGTGAGTTCTGCAAAAGAACAGGCTTTTGGATTCGGATTTCCCCTCTCTAAGCTGCTGCCGCACACTGTTGAAGTTATTTCCTACAACTGCAGCATGAAAGCAAGTACGTGTTTTATATAAGAGCAGCAGTTCATCACACAACTGGTGGGAGGAAAACAGGGTGAACGGAGCAACGTTCACAGCGCGCCCTGGAAAAGGGTTTATAGAACATTTCCCTGAACATGCACAGGAAGAAGTATGTTAGCACAAGAGGAAGTATTCAGTGTTGTATTTTGTAAGGTGCGTTGATTCCCTCGGTGATTTCAGACAGCCACTGGCACGTTTGCAGTCTGCATTGCCGTAGCACCCCTCAGAGACATAAATGGAAAGTGAGCTGAAGATAACAGATTTCTTGTCCTATAATGGTCACGGCCTCACGAGCGAGATAATCCGGAGGGGAATCGAGGCTTTTTTGCTCCGGAGCAATTTGCCCCGCAATTGCGCGATCACACAGCTCCATGGACCTGCTGGGGCAAACCGCCGCTGCGTGATCAGACGCAACCGCAGGCGACTGTTTTTGTGTGTGTGTGTGTGTGGTGGGTTTCTGAGGCGCTTAAACGGGGGATCAATGAAGTGCTTCAGCAGGGGAAGGGGGAATTGATGATTTGCTTAGACCGGGGGGGGGGGCAGGCGGGAGAAAAATCGATTATTCGCCTCAATGGGGGGGGGGGGATGTATGGAAATATAATGTACTCCCCCTGTTATGGTATCCCTTGGGGAAAAAAACCTAGTCACAGGGGTAATTTCGAGCAGGAACGCGCAAGAATGCCGTTCCAGGAGTAACAAGCCCAGGAGCGGGCACATATGGTGATGCGCTGTGGGAAAAAGCAAAAGCATGCTAACTTGATCTGTGCTTTTATGCTTGTTGCAGGGTAGCTTCCCTGCAAGAGCCAAGGAAACCTAAAGCGTCTTTAGTCAAAGTGTAAAGCTGGCTCGCCAGCTCAGAATTGGGAAATACCTGGAGATTTTTGGGGTGGAGCCTGAGCAGTGGGTGTTGCCTTCTGACACACGTCTGGTGATGTCAGGGGGTGTGGCATATGCAAATAAGTTATGCTATAAAGGTATGCTAATGAACTCCTGCACCTTTTTTTCTACGAAATGACCCCTGGTCTTGCATATGATAAAATACAGTTATTGGGGCTTTCGTGGGCTCCCCAATAAATCAATTGCTTTCACTCCTAGGAATCAATTACTTTTGTTTGTATTTTGAATAAAAATTAATACAGTTAATTGGGTTTGCCCGTGTCCTTTATAAAGTTTATATCTCTGGTACCTGGCCTTACATTTTATGGTACACATGGCCCCGCCCAACATTTATGTCAGCCCTTGTAACAAATGAGTTCGACACCTCCGGTTTACAGGGCATCTGCATAGTCCGTTGCTACATTTACTATATGTTTTCGGACACACAAAACCCTTTAAGCATCACAAGGGAAAATGCAAAGGCAGAAAGAGCCCCTAAGAAGGGCTGAAAACACTTTTCTTCTTTTAAAAGGAGGGTGATAAAAGGAGGGTGATAAAAGAGGTGCTATCATAGCCAGCCTTTCCTGAAACTGAAGTCTTCTTTCATCTGCGTAGTAAAGAGTGAAGACTAATGATACAAAAGCAGAGAGAGGGAGGGGGATGACCAATGAACAGAAATGTAAGAGGACCCTGCAGAAAGATCCCCCACCCCCTTCCCGGTGAGATGAAATACAGTGATTGGATTAGAAAGGAGGATTCACTGCAACAGACCACAGCTTGCCAGCTGCTTTTACTAAGGCAAAACCATGGATTTCACCGTAGCTACTCCAGCCTACACAAGTCTGCAATATGGGGCACAAGAAGGAGTTGTATCACCACCAGCTTTTCGGCAACGGTAGTAGGAAGGGCAAACATATCCCCCCAATACGTACACAATGTCCCCCCCCCCCCCCCATTGCAGACTCGGGTGGCATGTAAACACTGTGAATGAGAATCATCAAAATAGCCCCGAGGCACACTTATAATAACTTTATTAAATGCGTATAATTAAACAGCAACATTTGGTAGTAAACATCTCAGCAGACACATGCTGCAGCTGCTCAGCTCTGTCAAAGTTCCGTTAAAGAGTGGGAGGCGAGGCATGTGTGATGCATTCCAGAGCGGTGCATGAGAATCGGTCTCCACAATTCCATGGCGTGACCGAATGCATGCTCGGAGCTGGGCGTAAACAGAAGCTCTGGTTCCTGTCCCAACAATCTCGGGCTAATCTAAATCTACCATGAAACTCCTACAAACCAGAAGCGGTTAAACCCTCGAGAGAAAAGAGGCTGTGTCATGTTTACAAATCCCAACCTCAAGAGTTTCACACTGGTTGCAAAGACTGCCACCGTCTATGGCATTCTGTAAAATAGGTTTACCCAGGGAGTCTTCTCTGACTCCTCACGTTAAAAATCCAGTTGGAAAGAGCCCGGAAAGTGGATTGCAAGTGGATTATTGCGGGGGGGCGGGGGGGGGGGGTGACTGCAGCCTGTGTTTCATAGGAGGGTGATAAAATTTCCTAATTTCATACTTAAGAATTGCTGTTGCTCTTTTAAAAATCTATTTCTAGGTTTAAGTGTGTTCTAACTTGTCTTTCAGTGATTTTAAGAAGAAGAAGAAGAGATTGGATTTATACCCCGCCCTTCACTCCCCAAGGGAGTCTCAGAGTGGCTTACAAACTCCTTTCCCTTCCCCTCCCCACAACAGACACCCTGTGAGGTAGATGGGGCTGAGAGAACTCTTTCCCAAGCTGTCCTTGAGAGAACAGCTGGTACAGAGCTATGGCTTGCCCAAGGTCATCCAGGCAGGTGCAAGTGGAGGAGTGGGGAATCAAACCCGGTTCGCCCAGATTAGAGTCCGCGCACTTAACTACTACACCAAGCTGGTTTACATGTGTATTTCACTGTGGTTTTGAGCACTTCTTAGGTTGGTGTGCTTAGGATCTACCCCAGATTACTTTTCTGGGAGCCAGTTGGTGTAGTAGTTAGGAACGCTGACTCTAATCTGGGAGAACCGGGTTTGATTCCCCACTCCTTCACATGCAGCTGCTGGGTGACCTTGGGCAAGCCACAGTTCTTTCAGAGCTGTTCTCTCAAGAGCAGTCCTTGAAAGAGCTCTCTCAGCCCCACCTACCTCACACAGGAGATTGTAAGCCGCTCTGAGACTCCAAGTGAAGAGAAGGGTATAAATCCAATCTCTTCTCTTCTTTTAGTCAGCCAACCATTTCTCAAGTAAAAAAGGAGGAAATCTTATGAACAGCAGCCTCTCCAGAATTTTCTTGAATGCTTGTGAGCCCTGGTTCCAAAACATCCCCCAGTAATATAAAAGGTAAAGGTTTCCCTTGCTCGAAAACCAGTCAAATCCGACTCTAGGGGGAGGTGCTCATCTCCGTTTCCAAGCCGAAGAGTCAGCGCTGTCCAAAAACTTCTCTGTGATCATGTGGCCAGCATGACTAAACGCCAAGGCGCACGGAATGCTGTTACCTTCCCACCGAAGCGGTACCTATTTATCTTCTTGCAATTTCTTGCTTTCGAACTGCTTGGTTGGCAGGAGCTGGGGTCAGAGACGGGTGCTCACTCCGTCACACAGCACTACGGTCTCGAACTGCCAAACTACAGACCTTCTTGTCAGCAGCTCAGCATCTTAACCTCTGAGCCACCGCAGCCCCATCCAGTAATATACCACCAACCTAAAAACCATTCTACCAGCAGCAGATAAAGGATCCATTACCTCAACAGGACCTCCAACATAGCGGTGAGTAGGTTTTTGTAATTTTGTGTAACTTAGCCGGCGTAAGGTACCACCTGGTAAGAACTTTGTAGCTTTGTATCCACTTAATCTTTGGAACAACCCCAAAATCCCCAAAATAACACAAGAACTCATTTTAATTTTTATGTTTGCAGCAAAGACAACAATAGCCAATACCTGGAAAAGTAAAAATCACTTGACTCTTTTGCAATGGTATGCCAAAATCTGGGAACTTGATTCTATGGACAAGATCTCAGATAAAGTTTCAACTTTTCATTACTCCTCTGGACACTCTGGCTTCCAATCAAAATGGTTTCCTTTCTTAGAATATGTTTTCAGTAGTGACAACTCACCAATTTCTAAAGTTCCACATAAATACTATGAAGTTATACATTTAATGTAAATCTGGTTTATTATACTGTTACAACTGATATTTTGCCTTAAGCCAGGGGTGGCCAACCTTGCTTAACGTAAGAGCCACATAGAATAAATGTCAGATGTCTGAGAGCCGCAAGACAGGAACAAATATCACACACACGTTTTTATTTTTAAAAATATGCAAATTTGCTTTTTATTAACGTTAAATGGGACTGCCAAAAATAAAAACAAACAAGGAAAACCGGTTATTGATAATGATATTACTTGTTTGCTAATGATATTGAGAGAGAGAGAGAGAGAGAGAAAAAGAGAGAGATGGAAAGAAAGAATTAAAGAAGTGGAAAGAAAGAGAGAGAGAGAAACTAGGAAAGCAAATAGATGGGAGGGAGGAGGGAAGGAAGGAAGGGAGAAAGAGAGAAAAAGCATGCCTCCCCTTTGCTTCCCCAGCCGCCCTGCCAGGAGCCGCACAATATGTGTGAAAGAGCCGCGTGTGGCTCCCGAGCCACAGGTTGGCCACCCCTGCCTTAAGCAATAGTTTTTAGTTTGCTGTTTAAGTTGTTTTAACTTTCACCTGCTGCTACGTAACATCATTGTTATGTTGTTGTTTATACTAAATATGAAAATAAATAAAAATTTATTTTTAAAAAAACCATTCGAAAGAGCTCTGAAATAAAAACCATAATGCTCAAACCTTAACACTAGTACACGTTTCTGAAGGAAGCGAACAGACGTAGGACTGATACAAAGGTCTAAATTGATAGATTCTGCTGGTGAACCATAGAGTGGGAATCACTGTGATAAAGGTGTTGCACAGAAACTGTGATACACACAAAAAACAACTCCTCACCAAGTAGATTAAGCTGCCTGAATAGGTTATGCAAATTAATACAACAGTCACTGAGTGTGTTACACCTGAGGGAAGTACTTCTGAAATAGCCATATTCACAACCCATGAGAGGAGAGCAATTAGGAAACTCTTTTGTTTTCTAACTGCTCACCTGGCCTAACATTCCTTGAGGCAGGAGGAGCTCAAGTACGCCTTGAGGTAGCAGTCCCTACAGCACCTGCCTGAACGATGTCAGTCTGTAATTCAAGAACAATTTGCTGTTGGCCTCCAAAGCCTCGCGTGTCACAGGAATACTTCAGAAAGTCTGTTGTTCCCAGCTTGGAACCAGAAAATAAATCAGAGGAATGGCCGACAACCACCTTTTTTTTTTTTTTCAAGTAAGGAATTATTTTCTCTGCAAGACCCAAAGGTCATTCCGTGTACGTGCTGAACCTCCTGGCTGTAAAAGAAAATAATGTGACCTTTGTCCTTTTCAGACTTCTCCTCAGCTGGTCCACGACTGCATGTCTTTCAAGGTAAAGCAAAGGAAGCAGCCGGTAATCAAAAGCAGGAAGGGAGAGGGAAAATACCAATTGGGTCCAGCATAGAAGCTGCCCAATTAAGCCTGTGTTTCTAAAAAAAACTACGTCTTGCAGGGAGACCAAATTGGATCTCAGAAGTCCTCTCGCGCTCTTCCTCACATGGGTGCCTAGCCTAGGCAATTCAAACACAGCCCCTGGACAGAAATTTATATAACAGCCATTGTGGGTCTCCAAAGAAACAGAATTTTATAATGAAAGCTCTAGCACCAATTGGCCGCGTTGCTGTGATGTCATGGAATGTCGCTCACAAGCATTCCGACTATTCAGAGCAAAGCACAGTTATACCTGCAAACAATCTAGCTTCCATGAAAGGAGAAACTGTTAGCGTCAAGTTTGAATGACAACCACACAAGGGAGGGGAGTAGTTCGGAGGGACAGGCCAAGCACTGGAAAGACAAAAGCCCCAGAGAAGGGACAGCCGCAGAGGGGCAGGGAAATCAGAGACGAAGTGGCTGAAGTAGAATGCACCGCAGGGATGAAGAACAGGGATGTAAGGAAAGTGTAGGCAAACAAGAAAGATGCATGAGGGAAACTAGATAGGATACCAAAGCAGAAGGGGGCTCAACTCATTCCCAGCTTGTTACAACACAGGTTTATAATCAGGAGAGGCTGAATGCTGAACACGGCACTAAAGAGGCTGACCAAGAGACGGAGAGGATAAAGGAAGTGGGCCGAAGCAGGCAAAAAAAGAGGAGCATAAGAAAACAGAACAATGAGTAGCAGGAACATGGGGAAAGGGGGGAACATCATAGCAGAGCTAGTGCAAGACCTCACGTTGGGGTTAGTACAAGAGGAAGGGAATTTGGGCTGCGATCATATGCACAGTTAGACCTGACACAGGCACGAATTCTGGGCGAATTTAAAGGACGTGATCAGACAACAACATCTGGGAAGCGCCCCACAGCCGTTGGCAACTCGTTTTGCTCCACCGCAGAAGCGGAGTTAAAAGATACCGGGGGAAACCCGATAGTAAACGGGTAGCGACGGGCCACGGGTGGACTTTGCCCTGTCTGATCGCTCCAGCGCGCTCTCATGGCATCAGGATGGTCTGAACAGGCCATCCCGACTCCATGCCATTGGTTCCCCCCCCCCTCACAGTATGCGCATCATCGCAAGCTCCATAGGGAGCCCTCAGTGTGGAGGCGTGATTCATCGATCCCTTGTTTAAGCACATGGGCATAAAACGGGACCAAAAAAAAAAAAGACTCACCCACAGCTGCGTCTGATCACACACTGATGGACTGCGTCTGCAACTGCTGCAACTGATCGTGCAACTGCTGGTCAAATTCCTCTGGAGGAAACCTCGCTTCCCCTTGCCGCCCCCCCCCCCGCTTTATCTCGCGCATGTGACCACAGCCTTGGAGGACTGGGGAGGGGAAGTGAACCAGGGAACCACGAAGGCACACTGCTGTTGGGTCCAAAGCCTAGGCTTAGGTAAAACTCCTGCGCTTTTGGAGTTGCTCAAAAGGGGACTCTGCCAGTTGAGGCTTCTAGCATCACTGCAAAATTGTGACCTGGCAAACTAAATTATGTTTAATTCATAAGGCTCTACCTATCCACACATAGTTTGAGACCATTGATTATCTGGGAAAACCCAGGTTTGAGTCCCCACTCGTGTCATGGAAGCTCACTCTCTCAGCTTAATCTACCTGACAGGGTTGTTGTGAGCAGGGCTCATTTCGCAGCAGGAGCTCCTTTGCATATTAGGCCACACACCCCTAATGTAGCCAATCCTCCAAGAGCTTACAGAGCTCTTCTTACAGGGGCTACTGTAAGCTCTTGGAGGATTGGCTACATAAGGGTATGTGGCCTAATATGCAAAGGAGCTCCTGCTATGAAATGAGCCCTGGTTGTGAGGCTATTATGGAAGAGGCTGATGTAAGCCGCCTTTGGGTACCCACTGGGGAGAAAGGCTGCATGTAAAATAAAGTTTTATTCTCCTTTAGTAGCTTTTGAAGGTGAAGAGAAGAAGAGACTGGATTTATACCCCACCCTTCACTACTCGAAGGAGTCTCAGAGTGGCTTACAATCTTCTTTCCCTTCCCCTCCCCACAACAGAAACCCTGTGAGGTAGGTGGGGCTGAGAGAGCTCTTTCGAGGACTGCTCTTGATAGAACAGCTCTGAGAGAACTCGTGACTGACCCAAGGTCACACCAGCAGCTGCATGTAGAGGAGTGGGGAATCACACCTGGTTCTCCCAGATTAGAGTCCATGCTCCTAATCACTACTCCAAACTGGCTCCTAAACCACTAACCAAATTGATATTGGCTATTTGCCCGATCGGGATCCTACAGTGGCATAAAATGAATACTTAGCGAGCAACTACAAGTTACAAGGAAAAGAATCACTGGCCCTTTCCAAAAATTATCACCCAGCTTCACACACGTGCTGAAAGCTGTAGGTTTTTCCCACTAACACCTGTGGCAGCCAACAATGTGGAGCAGGGGTGGTGGGTTGCAAAGACTGCAGAACAGTTACAGGAAGAAACAGGCAGGATGCTACACAGGGCTGCCATTTTCAGCAGCAGCTTTGCATTTGCTGTATCCTTGTTTACATGCTGAAATGCAGGACCTGTTCCTTTTTTGGCCTCTGAGCCCTTTTAAGGAAGACTGCAGTTTATAACCTGTTACTACAGATTACAGCATTGAATCTCCTTCTCTTGGAGTGTTGGCGGGGCTGCATTTGCCTGTGAAGTTTAAATGTGGCAAAATGTTATACCAAGCGTTACATCTGGGAGCCTGATATGGCCCCCACACAAACGTCTGCTTAACAGCTTAATTAAGACGTGGGAAAGGTTCCCTTTTTAGGATGCAACCCACCAACAGAGAGAGGAAGAGAGAGACGTGCTAGCTGCAATCAATGCAGATTCCAAATAGGCACGACCACAGTGACATCCTGATCTGATGCCACCCAAGTAGGCAGAGCTGCAAACCACTGCTCCCACTGGCCTTCCAAGAGCTCCCAAACTCCACTAAAACACGCCAGCTTCAGAGTTAGAACTAAGGCCTCCCAGTCACAGAAACCTATTAAGTTATTCTCATCACTAAGTCTTTAGCCAAGTCCAATATTTTTCCAACTTAGAAACTGGCCCCCAGAGAGAGCGAGAGAGAGATTCAGTTGGAACTGGAGTCTGTTTTTGTAAGAAGCTAGTGCTTCCAGAGACTGCAAAAACAGTGTAAGGCTTAACAAGGAAATTGTCTTTGACAATCTTTTTTGCAAACAGCAAAGAAATTCATGCTGCGCTGGTTATACTGAGCTCAAGTGGGAGGGAGGAGCAGGGAATTACTCTCAGAAGCAGTTGCTCATCGGATCTCGGAAGCTAAGCAGGGTTGGCCATGGTTAGTACGTGGATGGGAGACCGCCAAGGAAGTTCAGGGCTGCTACGCAGAGGCAGGCAACAGCAGACCACCTCTGAAAGTCTGTCGCCTTGACAACCCTATGGGGTTGCCATAGGACAACTGTGACTTGATTGCGCTTTATACATACTCATGCTCATAAGTCTTCATGGGTAACAGCTACTTACCCATCCCGAGCACTGAAGGAAAAGACAAGGTGGGCCAGGAAATCTCCTGTCTGAAGAGATATGAAGTTGGGTATTAAGTGGCTCAGCTAGGAATTCCTTCCAAAATACATAAGAACGTAAGAGAAGCCAATGCTGGATCAGGCCAGTGGCCCAATCCAGTCCAACACTCTGTGTCACACAGTGGCCAAAAACACCAGGTGCCCTCAGGAGGTCCAGCAGTGGGGCCAGGACACTAGAAGCCCTCCCACTGTTGCCCCCCCCCAAGCTCCAAGAACACAGAGCATCACTTGCCCCAGACTGAGAGTTCCTAACTATACTTTGTGGCTAATAGCCACTGATGGACCCCTGCTCCATATGTTTATCCAGGACTATTTTGGGGCAGGAACGCACAGGAACAGAGTTTCGGCTGGCTTCCAAGTTGGCCATACCTACAGCCCCCCCCCCCCCCCATTCCCCAGGCAAGCAAGTTTAAACTGCGTCCCCTCCTTGAGTTCCCCAGGCACCCTGCAGCTGCGGAGTGCCTGGAGAAGCCGATCCTGGGAGGGGGCTGCGCTGTCAGGGGTGTGGCCTCATATGCTAATGAGTTTCTGCTGTTGGGTGTTGCCTCATATGCTAATGAGTTCCTGCAGCCCTGTGTTTATCTAATTCCCTCTTGAAGCCGTCCATGCCGCCACCACCTCCTGTGGCAGTGGTGAAACATCAACTATCCTAAACGAAACATCGACTATCCTAAACCAATGTACCTTCTCAGATCTATTTGGGTGGAATGCGTTATCAGTCTTCACACCCAGGGAACACACTCCCATGCTGACCTTCCTTATGAGCATGTGTTATGGAGATCCTGGATTTTGAGGAAGACTATAGGGCACATCCTAAGGCAACTCTTGGTATATACTAGGTAACAGCCAGGGTTTCTGGAGCCCACCATTGTACTAGATGAACTGGGATGGCACTCTAGGATGCCAATCACGGCTGCACATTACAGAGGAGAGATAATAGATAATCTGTCTTTCCAAAAAGTGTGTCTGCTAATACTAACCTTTCCCCGGAAGATCTCCTTTTGTGGCCTGCTGAAGGTTACATTGAACACATGATGTTTAACCCGTGTTCACCACGGCGTCCTCCAACCAACTCTACACTAAAATCGAATTTCGACCTTTTTAATCCGGGTTTCCCCCCCATTCTGCACTAAAATCAAGTTCAACCTTTTTTATTCCAGGTTTCCCCCCCATTCTGCATTACATTACCTCCCTTCAGTGGTCAGCCCAGTTGCAGCCTTGACTCGAACACTGAGAAAACCCAGAGTGGCAGGCAAATGTAGAAAGGGACCGTAGTTTCAGAGGGCAGCCATGCTGTTCTAAAGCGGAAGAGCTGGATTCGTGTTCAGTAACACCTTAGAGACCAACAAGATCTTCAGGGTAGAAGCATTCAAGAGTCAATGTTCCCTTCGTCAGATATGTGTATCCTTCAGTTCTCTCTCTGTATCTCTCTTCCCTCTCAAATCACTCTGTTGTTTCCTTCCGTCTGTCCCTTATGCCAAGAACTGCCATAATGCCTGCATGATGCCATCTCTCTCTCCGTTCAAATCCTTCCTCAAAAACCACCTTTTCTGTGAAGCTTTGGGCACAATACAGAAACAAATCCTGTAACTGGAATGAATGCAAAAGATGCTTTCTTTTCTCTACCTCCTTCCCCTTTTTGGTCGCCTGTCTTGAGTTAGTGATTAGTTTGTAAGCTCCTTCAGGCAGGGGACTGTATTCTCACACTCTCTTACACAACCACGCACCCTGATGATACTAAATAATTAATAACAAACACTGATCACTATCAATAAGAATGGGAATATTTTCCTGGTTTAAATCTGGCGCCTGATCTATGGACTGGCTTATGCACTTCTCCTTTCACTGGGCGGGAAAAACAACTAAAGAAACCCACAAAAAATTGGTATGCTGTCCTTTATTTATTATAGTATCCTTTATTATATCATCAATTTTTACTACTTTAACCAAAAAAAAACCCATACAGAAGATGACAAAATAGACAACTTTAGCAAAAAAAAACAACAAATGGCGTTTTTAACATTCTTCAAATTTCAACTGAATACGATTAACTATACGACGCCACTTGGACTGTAGCTCACCGATGCTATCATTTCTTTGAAGTGCTGTAAGTTTTTATCATTAAGTAAACCTTTATTTTAGCAATCCATCCACTAATTTCCGAAGCCTCTTTTACTATCCAGTACCATGCAAAGATTAAATGTGCGGCACAGCGATCAAGTTTAAGACTACTGGCTGTTTTTCCTTTGGAATTCCAGGAACATGATTTAAATAGCATACATTCTGGGGTATTTTCTACTACCCTTTCTAAACCAGCACTAATCAAAACTGCTATACTCTTCCAGTAGCCATATCACCTTTGAACAAAACCACCACATAAGGACAAAATTGGCAGGTATGCTAGCCTTAAAAACGAGGTCCCATGTAGTCCTCCAAATACTTGCAGTGCTGCAGCATTTAATATCAAAGTCCATTTTTGTTATCTAGCTCCAATCTTTGATTCTGACATTGAAACCTGTATCTGGGACGCATATCTGGAAACCCTGCTTGTGGGATTTCAACATCGCTAAGCTTTAAAAAAAATGAAGATTAGATCCTCCAAACGAATTGTTTGCTTCTTGGCCTTAGCTGTCTACATAAGCCTGCCTGTCTACCTTTTTAGGACTTAATGTAAAATTAGGTAAGGTTAGAAATACGCCTGTCGTCAATGGATGCCAGTGGTTTCACTTTTCAGCCTGGTTCTATACAGAATCAAGAAAGTGGCGACCTCTTACAATGCAGCAACTCGGAGCCTGCTTGGGGGGTGCCAGCTCCAGGTTGAGGAATTCCTGGAATTTGGGTCTGGAGCTTGGAGGAGGGTGGGGCTTGGAGAAGGGAAGGACCTTCGCAGGGTATAACGTCATAGAGTCCTCCCTCCAAAGCAGCCATTTTTTCTAGACAAACTGATCTCTGTAGTCTGGAGGTCGGTTGCAATTCCAGGAGATTTCCAGGCTCCAGCTGCAAGCCGGCAACCCTAAAGCTGCTCATCTCCCCCCTGCACCAGTGCAATCAGGTTATAGTCTGTGGCTTCCATCAGCACAATAAAAAGACACCAGAGTCACACGGAGAATTTCCATTTGCACACGTGAACGGGAACTCAGAGCAAGTCAAAAGTGTGAATATGTGGCCTCTAAGTTAACAGAAATCTACGACTGCTCAGCCGAGGGGGGGGAGGAAGAGGAGGAGGAGGAGGAGATTGGATTTATACCCCGCCCTTCACTACCAGAAGGAGTCTCAGAGTGGCTTACAATCTCCTTTCCCTTCCCCTCCCCACAACAGACACCCTGGCTGAAGACAGACTGGCAATCTGGAGCGGGATGAATCCGGAGGCAAAAGCTGCGCGGGGGGGGGGGGGGAATTCCCCGGGGCTAGCTTTCGCATTCGCCAGCGTATTGCGCATGTCTGCCATTACGGAGCATTCAGACTGCCACGGAGGCTGCTCCGTGGCTTGTGCGGCAGCACGGCGCTGGATGCCTATGTGCGCATGAGCGCAAGTGCGGTTGACATAGAAGAGTAGGCAGGGTCAGCTGGGCACCTCAGCACCCTCTGGCAGAGCAGCACACCAGCACAGCTCCCTAGGAAAAGGGCACTGTCCTGTAGGCACTGTGCAGCAGGCGTCACTGGCTATGGATGAGTGCATGAGCGCAAGAGCAGCAACATATATGCGCTCATGCGCAAACCTCAGTGACGGCACGTTCACACTGCCACCTCTGAATGCCTCCCGCTTCTTCCGGTTCACACTGCCTGGAAGTGGGAGGCATGCGGAAGACGGCCCCTGAACACTGGTTTCTCCTGGTGTCCCGCTAAAGCGAAAGGAAAATGGCTTCAAGACGCGTAAGTACGGAAGGGAGCCGAGGGACAGCTGTACATGTCTGAACCGGCTCCCTTCCCCGCTTCCCATGCAGACCTCTCCCGGGGCAGATTGCCAGTCTGTCCTCAGCATCTGTGAGGTAGGTGGGGCTGAGAGAGCTCTCTCAAGAACTGCCCTTGAGAGAACCGCTCTGACAGAACTTGTGACTGACCCAAGGTCACACCAGCAGCTGCATGTACTGGAGTGGGGAATCAAACCCAGCTCTCCCAGATTAGAGTCCACACTCTTAACCAGTACACCAAACTGGTTAAATGGACCAAGTAGGGAAGAGAGCATACAGTAAAAGCAAGACAACGGAAGCACAATATCCAAGTCACGAGAAGTAACAGTTAAACTCTATGCTAGTTTGATCTCATCTGACTACTCTGACAAGGCACGGGTGCCGCACTTTGGAGCAAGCCAGCACAGGACAATGAAAACGGTTCTGGGGATGGAAAACAGGTTCTACAGGGGAAGTTGGAGAAAACTCCCTAGGTTTAGCTTGGAGAACCCAAGACTGAGGGAAGACATAATCATGCTCCTCAAAGAGCAGAAGGGATGTCGCGGGGACACAGCCCAAACAACCCAGTTTGACCCAAGCTCATCAGGACTTGACAGCTAAACAAGGTCAACTGTGGTCAGTACTTGGACAGAAGACCATCAAGGAAGTCCAGGACTGCTACACGGAAGTCCATGGCAAACCACCCCTGCTTATCTCTTGCCTGGAACCCCCCACAGCAGGGGTCACCATGAGTCAGTTGCAACTGGACGTCACCTTTGCCTTCACCTGTCACACAGAAGAAGGTGAGAACTTATTCACTCTTGCTGCTCCAGAGAGCAAGACTAATTTAATGGTCTTCCATAACTGAAGGGGAGTTTTCAGTTGAACGTTTTGAGAAACTTCCTAACTGTAAGAGCAGCCTGGCAATGGAAAGCTGGCTCTCCATCACTGGAAGTCTTGAAGCAGAAGTTTGACAGCCACCAGCGAGGAATACTCTAGCTTCGGATCTCATGCGCTGAGTCCTGGAGTTGGACTACACAGCCAATATTTTTCAATTCTAGGGCTATGACAAAGCCACTGTCTCTCGCGAGAACTCTCAGCATGATTTCAATCTCTACAGGACTAGAGGCAACATCCAAGAGGCAAGTACATCCTCTGCAGCCAACAGAAAGAAACAGCTCAGGAGAATAGCAGGTTAAGCCATGGAAGCTCTAGAGGCGGAGGCAGAAAGGAGGCACTCTAGAAGCTCTAGAGGCGGAGGTACTCTTCCTAAAAAGCTAGAAAGGTACAGGGGTCAGAAGAGCTCTTCATTTTCCTCTCCCACCTGAGGTTTTTGGAAAGGAACCTGTACACAATCCAATTATGGCTCCCAGATCTGTAGGGCATTCTCATGGCCACCAAGCGCCATGAACCCTTCAAATCTAGAACAGGGAGGGACAATTTCATGTCCAGCCATCATAGAGGTATTGTGACAGACAGGTTAGGGTCCACTCTCCCTAAAGAGTCCAAGGAGAGATGATGGGATGTTTAAGCGGAGAGAAGTGAAAAACAGCAGTTAAGAGGGCAGTTTGGGAGTTGGCCACCAGGGAGTTGAGAGAGAGAAGTATGTCTGAGTGAAGCTGAAGTGAAGATCAGCTTAAAGCTAGCTCACTAAAAAGAGTCAATTTGTAGCAGAAGATCCAAGCTGTTGGAACAGGGGAACAGTTCAAAAATTCAGTGGAAGCGAAAGGTTGTAACTGCCTAACTTTCTTCGGTGTTATGTTCAAACCATAAATAAAAGTTTACTCCTTGTTTTCCTCAGCCCCGTGGGCTGTGTGTCTCACGGAAAGAAACACATAAACGCCCATGAAGATCTTGGTCTGTATAAGTACACTGAATGGAACAGTGTATGAGCCCCCCAAACCCCAATAACTCAGTGAAATGTTTGAGTGAAGGCCTCTTAACAAAGGGGCTGGGCTACTCCGCCTGCGGAGGTCTCAGTGAGTGAAAGAGAGGGCCTGAGGTTTGAAACGGTCATGGCTCTCTCTACATTTTAAGAGACAAGAAGGGTGTGACGGGCTGACCTACTTGTAACCCTGAACCTGAAAGAGAGAGGTTGCAGAGGGTGGTAAGTACTCTGTGCAGGTGGAGAAGGGGCGCACACACAAGCAAAGCCATTTTATCTCTATTTCACTTCTGCCACCTGGCCTGCTAGGTCGGTGGCAGGAATCCAAACAGATGTCAACCCATTTTACACCACTCAGACGATGGTTTGTGAGGTGTTTGTCACATACTTGGGGGGGGGGGGGGAGAGAAATGAGAGTGACGCTCCTGACGGAGCAAAAGCTCCCTCCTTTCCCCCCCTTAACTGAATATCTCCACAGAACGAATGAAAAGCCTGCAATTACTCTGACAGTGTATCGAAAGCTTGCAGGAATTCGGGGGCTGAAATAAATGGTTTCTTTCTCCTTTTTTAAAAAAAACCCACTCCTGTTTCTAGGTTTAAAGTCTGCGCAGAGAACACAGTTGAGATAAAGCAGTTGGAAACACTTCTTTCCCCAACTGAACTCTTCCCTGCCACTAGATAGGCCAAAAAAACCAACAAAAAACAGGACGTGTACTGGCAGAGCTTAGCCGAGAAAATGTGTGATCCAGGATGTGGGCACGATGCATTTTATTCAGAGTATCCACCAACTCCTACACACAGACCGCAATCCTATTATGCCACGCGCCGTTAAAAAACACACATGCATAAAGGATGATTTTACTGAATAGGGGCCTCAGAAGATAAAATTAGGCACATTTCCAACGTTACGTTCTTTACAACATGGTAAAACCCAGACCCGCAGGTTCCATTATTCCAAAATCCTGTTTTGCCTGTGTCTTTCAAAACGCGTTTTCCACCAGACCGATAATCCTTAAATTCATGTAATTTGAAGCTATTTTGCTGTGTTAGCATAATAAAAGAAAGTTCCATTTTCTCAAATTTGATTAATAAGAGAATATGAAAGACCATTCAATCAAGCAACAAGCAATAAGCTTTTTTGTTCATTAAACGACAAAACTACCTTTCCTTTCTGAAGAATCAAAATGTACTTTTCACCAAGGCTTTGCAACATGAAAATGATTTGAATTTGCTAATCAATTAATTGGCTAAAGGCAGAGCAAGATTTTTTTTAAACCATACATAGATTGAAAGCCCCATTACAATCAACGTTTCTTTTTCCTTAGCTACAGCTACAAAATACTTGCCCCAAAAAAGATTTTTACACTGCTTTGGATATGTGCTTAAGGTACAGCTCTCGTGAAAATCTCCTAGGAGGAGGTCCTATAAAGGTACCAAGCTACCAAGAATACTGTGTTCAAATCTGGAACACAAACATATGGGTTAGCTTTTGGTTGGCCACATTGGAGTGGCTGTGGCTCAGTGGCAGAGAACCTGCTTCGTATGCAGACGGTCCCAGGTTCAATCCCCAGCATCTCCAGTTAATGGAAGACAGGCGGGGCCATGGCTCAGTGGAAGAGCATCTGCTTGGCATGCAAAAGGCCCCAGGTTCAATCCCCAGCATCTCCAGTTAAAACAACCCGAGAAGATGTTACAAGAGACCTCTCTCCACCTGAGACCCTCCAGAGCCCTGCCAGTCTGAATAGATGATACTGATCTTGATGGACCAATGGTCTGAATCAGTATAAGAAAGCCTCATGTGTTCATATGTACATACAGCCTTATTTAGCCATCAGCTGACCCACAACACTTAGGTAAGCTGATACAGCTTATCTTCACGTCAGCTTACTCTTCTTGTGCCAAATCACTGGGGGGGACACTAGAGGACACACCAAGGACTCCGTGGTCTGTGGCTCAGGCTCAGCATACTGAGATGTGTAGGGTCCCATAGCTCTCTTCAGCTGCACGTACATTAAGTGCCATCAAGTCGCTTCCGAGTTACAGAGACCTTATGAATTAATGAGCTCCAAAACATGCTATGGTTAATAGCCTCGCTCAGGTCTTGCAAACTGAGGGTCGTGGCTTCCTTGACTGAGTCAACCTATCTCATGTTGGGTCTTCCTCTTTTCCTACTTTTTACTGCTTACTTCTTCACCCAAAGAGTGATTAATATGTGGAATTCACTGCCACAGGAGGTGGTGGCGGCTACAAGCATGGACGGCTCCAAGAGGGAATTGGATATATAGAGCAGAGGTCCATCAGTGGCTATTAGCCACAAGATATAGATAGGAACTCTCAGTCTGGGGCAAGTGATGCTCTGTATTTTTGGTGCTTGACGGGGAGGCAACAGTGGGAGGGCTTCTAGTGTCCTGGCCCCACTGTTGGACCTCCTGAGGGCACCTGGTGTTTTTGGCCACTGTGTGACAGAGTGTTGGACTGGACGGGCCACTGGCCTGATCCAACATTGGCTTCTCTTATGTTTTCTTATGTTCTTACTGCCTTCAACTTTCCCGAGCAGCTTCCTTCAGCTACTGCAGAGAATATGGGGCATGGAACATCATGTGGTCTTAAGAGGAGAGTTTTACAGATACCATGGACCAACAAAAAGACAAACAAGTGGGTCCTAGAACAAATCAAGCCTGAACTCTCCCTAGAAGCCGAAATGATGAAAACTTTGGTCACATCATGAGAAGACAAGAGTCACTGGAAGAAACAAATAATGCCTGGGAAAGCTGAGCCAGAGGAAAATAGGAAGACCCAACATGAGATGGATTGACTCAATCAAAGAAGCCATAGCCTTCAGTTTGCAAGACCTGAGCAAGACTATTAAGGAAAGGACGTTTTGGAGGACATTAGTTCATAGGATCGTCGTAAGTCGGAAGCAACTTGAGGGTTCTCAACACGTATATCTCATTCCAGCTGGATTTCGAGCATCAGCTTTTCTAGCTCCTTCCACTGGCTTTACAGCCCCCCAGCTGAACAACGCACACTGCTCTGGCCTGGGATAGCCATGGCAATGATTCTCTCTGCTGCACCCAGGACATCTAGCATGGCTTCCTTCATGGATCCTAACGAGTTTTCAGCACAGAGCCAGATGTTCCTCAAGGCACCCTGCAACAGAAACTCTTCCCATGAACAAACATAAAGAAAACTGAGCTAGGCATTATAGACATGACTTAGGAAAGTTGCCCCATGGAGACCTCCAGGGAGGTAATGCATAGACTAAGGCCGAGGACAGACTGACAGTTTGGCCCGATATAGGTCCGCTTTTCATTCAGACAACCGCAGCTGCCCAGCATTGCCATGCTGCACTCACCCGGTCCTGAAGCGCTTTCATCGCGCTTCAAAAAGGTACCCGGTGAAACCGGTGTCAAGCCGTCCAGGTGCGCGTTCATCCTGCTTCCTGGCAGTGTGGACGCAAATAAGCTGCACATCATGCGGCGCCAGTAATGTGAACCTGTTGATCCAGCTGCTGAGCCCATGCGCCTATGCACTCATGCACAGCTCGGCAAAACGAACCAAAGCCACACGGCGCTGTGGCGCTGCCACCAGGGGCCACCTCACGGTGTGAACGCTCCATTCTGCCTCCTCCCCTGTATGGTCCCACATCAGTCTACACAGTGCAAACGGAAAGCCCTGTGACAACTCGGCCCAGTGCCTTTTTGCCCCGCTTCCTTTGCGCTTCATTTTGCCAGTCTGTCCTTGGCCTAAATAACTGCATTTCAGAAGGCTTGAATAATCCAGGGGGGCAGGATATCTTGCCATTTTATGACAAAGCTTGGAAACCCCAAACAAGAAGGTGAATGATATTAGAAAACTAAGATCTCGTCAGAACCCAGTTTAAATGTTTAAGCTACAATCATATACATGGGCCGAGGACAGACTGTTGTTCTGCCGCGCTACCAGAGCGTGGCAGAACAAGCCAGGGTGAACTGCCCCGCAGCACGGCGTTCAGACACCGCCGCAAGGAAGCCACCCACAGCGTCCACACTGCGGGCAGCTTCTGGCGGCAGCAGAACACCACGCGGCTCCGCCCACCCACACACGTTCACACCCGCCAGAAGCGGGTGGAACATGTGCGCAGCCACCGGGACACCACTTGGAAGTGGTGCTCAGCTGCTGCGGGAGGAGCACGCCACCGGACGAGGTAAGTCCGGGGTGCCTCCGCAGGGCAGATGCAGCAGTCTGGATGCCCGCTCTGCCTCCGCTTTTAAAGCAGACAGAGCGGGTCAGACTGCCAGTCTGTCCTCAGCCATGGTTACTAGGAAGCAAGACCCATAGAATTCACTAGGGTTTTGTTACTTCTGACTAAATCTGTTTAGGACCTGACTCCTGTAAGGCCTACGTATCTAGGCAGAGGATAAATGGAACAGAATCCTCAACAGGGGTTGCTATGAAATAACGCTTTTGTTTAATTATTAAGAGTCGGGTAGGCAAACATTAGATCCCAATGGACAGAGAACAGCTGTTAGCTTGAACAGAAAGTCATTCATGTTCCATTCTTGGAACTCTGAAATACTATCAACAATAACTGTAAAACGACTCTAGTGCAGCTTAGAGTTTTCAACTGGCTTTCATATTTAGAAGAGCTATTTTTAGCTAACTTTGGTTTGTCAAACTCCAGCTTTGAAGAGTTTTACACTTCAGTGATGCTAGGAAGACATCGGGAAATAAATAAGCCAAGGGAAATATATCTCTCTCTCTTTCTTTCTCTTTTTAAATAAAGTTTGCATGAGCGGTTCGTCCATTTGTCTCTTGACTTTTATCCTTTTCATAATCAATTCATCCCGAAGACGTTTTGATCACCATTCAGTGGCACACACTTGCAAAGGTACATTTCAGGAAAAGAAGATGACCACAGCTAACCCCTAATCACATTTACCTTTGCCTTTCACCGTAGCACACTCTTACATCACCATCATCAATACAAAATTCGCATAATTGACTTTGGATGCTTTACCTCCTCTGAATAAAAGGAGTTTTTGTTTCACTCAGCAAGTTATTTCAGCTTAGCTGCCTATTTATCTGTCCACATTCCAAAATCCCATGACCTGAGAACTGTGTTTGGTTTTAAAAAAATATATAACATAATGTAATAGCTGGCTAGCTGTCGGCCTCCAAATGGCAGCCATAATAAGATTTTACACTGCTTATGGATAATGAACTTCCCCCAAAAAACGGGAGCGCCGTAACTGCAAAATCCTCATAACGCACATGGTATTCTCATACTTTCTGCTAGTGACTCTGCGAAGTTCATTTAAGTGGACATTTTCTCTCTTGTACACACACACACACACACTACAACTAGAGGCTATTCCAGATACCACACAGCTAAAGCAAAAAAATTCTGTCCCTTAATTTATAATCCATTGTCAATCACAATTCTAACTCCGTTATCTGTACAATGAGCTGCCGTTCAAACACCCGGTTTTCACATTCAGGCTTTTATCGATTTAGATTATTTATACCTTCTGTTCTCCTTCCCATTTGACAGCCACGGCCCATGGGCATTATTTATTTACTGATATAGTCCACTTTTCTTGTTGCGCCTCAAGGCGGGTTACACAGTGTAAGTTGTTAATGCAATCAAATAGCATGAGGCATGTAATAGGCAATGCAATAGGACTAAGAGTTGCATGATGAAGCAGCTGTATATTGAATCAGACCCACTGGTCCCCCTCTACTCAAACTAACAGAGGGTCTCCAAGACTTACACAGAGATCTTACCCAGCCCTGCTATTCAAGAACTTTTATTTTGGAAAGTAACATATTTGAGCTCTACCACTGAACTATGGCCCATCAAAAACATGCAATGCATACCTAAGAGGAGTAAAACACAGGGAGGTTATTAGGCAAAACAAATGCAGGCCAATGACTTCCATCTCTCTATCAGAGATAAGAGAGATTTTGGGCAGAGTGGAGACAAAGGCACACTGGTTCAACCCGCCACCAGAGGGAGCTCTAGAGGAAGTTCTTCTCTAGCCCAAGACTGCCTTGAAAATTAAGCCGCAGGTATGTTATGTAACAGGGGCCGCGGTGGCTCAGTGGTTAAGACGCTGAACTGTAGACCGTAAGATTGGTAGTTCAGCAGTTTGAGACCCGAGTGCCACGTGACGGAGTGAGCTCCCGTCTCTGGCCCCAGCTCCTGCCAACCTAGCATTTTGAAAGCAAGAAATTGCAAGTAGATAAACAGGTACCGCTTCGGTGGGAAGGTAACAGTGTTCCATGTGCCTTGGTGTTTAGTCATGCCAGCCACATGACCATGGAAACATCTTCGGACAGCGCTGGCTCTTCAGCTTGGAAACAGAGATGAGCACCACCTCTAGAGTTGAATTTGATTGGCTTTTAAGCAAGGGAATCCTTTACCTATATATTATGTAACACCAGTGATTCATCTTAGCACAATTAACTGGGCAAAAGCTGCAAGTTAATCATCTTTGACAAGGCGATATTCAGTTATAAGTTGCCTACCTTAAAACTATCAAAGCATAATGCTGACAGGGTTTTACTTCTGTAATCAAACAAATGACTATGCATTTTGTGGAGTACTGTTAGTTCTTTGGAGGTAAGCTATAAACTTCATACTGAGAATTATGACGGATATACACTGCCAAGTCCCAATACTCAAGGACGATATTGTACTCCAGAGTTTTTCAGTTTCCTGGACCTCTTTCAAACTGGGTGGGTTGGGCAGACCATAATATTTACCTGAAAGGAAGATTACCCTAAATGTATGACGACCCTCTCTCACACACACAAAACTTGTACACAAAAAAGGGTTTTATTACTGCATATAACAGTAACTTCTATGCAAATTTAAGACGACACCCTGTTTTTCATGACGGCAACTCCTGGAAGATGGTGCTTCATTTATACCCTACCATTCTCCCCAATGGGAACTCAAAGCACCTGACCTCATTCTCCGGTTCTCCATGTTATCTCACAACAACCCGGTGAGGTGGGTTAAGCTGAGACTGGGGCAAGATTCCATGGCGGAGCGGGGATTCAAACCTGGGTCTCCCATATCCTAGTACAACACTCTAACCACAACGCCGTGGCTGGCATAGTCCTCTTACAGGTAGACGAGATCTGAACTTGAAACTTGAGAACTCAGACTTGAGCATAGGTACCAAATCTCACTCAAATATCATAATTTCTAAGGGAGATACTGCATAGGAAACAAATACATAAACACAGTCCCGCTGCCAGAAATTTTGGGTTAGTGTTGCATGGGGAAATTTTATGGGGCAGCAGGTGAGGAGGAAAAGGAGGAGGGAGGGAGGGGGCAGCTGCATGCCTTCCCTGAACTCCAAGTGGCGATTTTGCTGCTTGGAGTTCAGGTGTGGGCAGCCTCCACTTGAAAAACACCATTTAAAGGGAAGGCACTGGAGTTCAGGGAAGGCATGCAGCTGCCCCTTGCCCTCACTTTCATCCCTGGTTCAAATTTTACCATGGTTGTGGACTCCCAGGCATGTGAGTCCCTAGGTAACCCATTTTCTTTTAGTTCCCTCCTTACAGAATTACTGAAATAATGCATACCCAGTGCTCTGAACCTCTGTAAAGTGCTATTATGGTAAACAGCCACTTGTACCATCACCTGTGACAAGTAAGAATTGTGACCAGACTGTCAATTGGACAAGCAGACTGGGATGGAGTCCCCCTTTTCAAGCAGCTACCTGCTCCCAAAATGACCAACGTAGGCACGTGTGGGCTGATAATTTTCAGGATTATTAAATGCTATTTATTTAAAGTGACAACAGTTTAGAAAGGCTCGCCTTTCACAATGGTTTCTATAGGCCTGCCTGTTTTCTTCCGTTTTAGATCCCCAATAGGTATGCTTTGCTTTACGGTCAGCCACACCACACTGATTGGGAAGGACCCCAAAGTATATTAAATAAGATCCCTGCAGCAAGATACTCTCTCATATTCCTCACGTCTGAAGCAAATTTAAGTCACCATCAGCAGCTGAAACCATATACACACACACCCACAGAACTTGTATTTCTGGATTATTATTTTTAACCCAAAAAGGGAAATGTCAAAATAAAAGAACAAGTAAGATATTATTACGAACTATGCTCATTGCCACCAGACAAAAGGCATTTTGGGGGGGGTCTCACGAACTGCCCAGTGCTGCAGACAGATGTGCAAGCGATCAAGAATACCTGCACACCAACTTGAGAACATGTGTTGTCTGGCTTAAAGAATTCTGCTGTGGGGGAGGGACATTCTGCCCCTCCCCCCAAAAAAGCCAGGGGTTTTGGCAAATACTGTTGTGCCCAAGTCATAAAACTACGCCATGTTCCGATTTTACTGAAGCAAAAGGCTAATCAGCGCCTGAAACTTGATATACTTTTGTTTTGTGTGTGTTTTTTTAAAAATCTCTGAACATCTCAGTCTGCATACAGAACAACTGGTGATCTCTCATCATCTACCCCTTTCCCTCTTCCTCATCTGTAATTTTCTGTCAGAAAATGAGAGAAATTCCTCCCTTTATTACCATTTTATCAGAAGAAGTATCACACTGCTCGTACCGGAACAAATGATGGCTGCTGAGAGGCCACTGGACTTCTGCTTTGTTTTGCCACAGTAGGCCAACACAGCTACCCCTCTGGAACAGTCTTTCTTCAGCTACTTTCTTTTATGAAGAAAAAACAGCTGATTTTAAGAAGGCTAAGAATCTGCTGGGTTTTTCATCTTATAGGATTCCAGAGTAAGAGGGCAGGGTAGTGTGCTGGAAAATGACACTAACTTTGGGGGGAAACGTAGTTCCAGGTGGTCAGCCATGTTGGTCTGAGGCAGTAGATCAAATTTAGTATCCAGTGGCACCTTAAAGACCAACAAAGGTTGAATAACCTTCTCTAACTGCACCTACCTGCCAATTCTTCCCCACGCTCTCAATCTCTCCCTATTTCTCCCTATTTTTGCTCTGCCTACATTACTGTACCCAAAATTTAATGCAAGAATGTGATTAAAAGGTTACCATACAGTTTCCCCATTGCAGAGTTAGCACCAGTGCTCAGTGGGAGAGCATCAGCTTGGCATTCAGAAGGTACCAGGTTAAATCCCCAGCATCTCCAGTTAAAAGGATCAGGCATTACGTCATTTCAGCCTGAAATCCTGGCAAACCTCTACCTGCCAGAACAAACAATATGAACCTTGATGGACCAATGGTCTGATTCAGTATATGGAGGCTTTACGTGTGTCCATTAGCAAATCCAGATTTGCTGCGCTCAACACCAGGTTCTTTCATCTTCTCATCATGTATAAGCACACACACACACACTCCAATGATATTTGACAATCCCTTTGCCAAAAAATAATGTGCATTTTGTGTGTCTCACTTCATTTCCTCCCTTTCCTGCTTAACGAGGACAAATGAAAAGGAAGCAACGCAAGGAAAAATAGGGAGATGAAAGACACAACTGTCAGCAGGAAGTGATGTCAGCAGAGGCTGCCAGCCAGAAAAAGAACAATCTGTATCATGTGAACCTCAACAAAGGGCCGTTCTCGAACCAGATTTTACTCTGAGAGCAAGGGACTGAGGCTGCGATCACACACACTAAATAATCCACTTTCAATGCACTTTCCAACTGGATTTTACTGAGTGAACTGGCAAGATCCAGTTGGAAAGGGCACTGAACGCGGATTGAAAGTGGGTTATTTAGTGTGCGTGGTCGCAGCCTGAGAGACGTAACCCAATACTACAACCAGAACAGCTGCACAAATTAATTTTTGAGGAAGAAAAAGAAGAGCTGGTTTTTATACCCCCCCCCCTTTTCTCTACCTTAAGGAGTCTCAAAGCGGCTTACAACTGCCTTCCCTTCCTCTCCCCACAACAGGCACCTTGTGAGGTAGGTGGGGCTGAGAGAGTTCTGAAAGAACTGTGACTGGCCCAAGGTCACCCAGCAGGCTTCATGTGGAGGGGGAGTGAGAAATCAAACCCAGTTCTCCAGATTAGAGGCCACTGCTCTTAAACCCTTCACCACGCTAGCTCTCCCTGGTGTTTGCCCTCCAATTTGTTCAGGTTAGACACAACCCTGCCTTCCTAACCTGCTATATAAATACTTAGAATACAGTTTAGTTATCAGATAATCCACATACACCATATGAAAGTATTGTTATTGTGTATTTTTAAAATAGGGAGGGCTGGATGAAGCCTATCATACTTCCTACATCCGACCAAAAAGAAATTAAAGACACAAGACACCTTATAGTCTCCATCATCCTGTTTCTTCCTAGCAACAACTGAGACGTTTCCATCCCCCTGCAATAAAATGAAATTTCAAAAGAAAAGCCTTGCTGAAAGAGATCATCATCTGGACCAGCATTCTATGGCCAACAGTGGTCAGCCATATTCTTTCAGGAAATCCACAACTGGTCATGTTCTCAGCATCTGGTTTTCTCAAAAGCTTTCCAAAAGCCCAGGTCTTTCAGATCTCCTTGCCAACACATTTCTTGACACTCACCAAACTCCTAGAATTATATGAGAGCCAGAACTCTCCTTTGCAGAAGGCACACTGATTTTTATTTCACCGAAACCTTTTATTGTATATACAATATTTCTAGCCCTCTCCACTACCTTACCTGGGACAGAAATCAGGGTGATAGCCTGCAATCCCAAGCGCCCCACCACCACCACCTTTTAAACTTCCTAGTCTGGCTGATTTTAGTGATAAATTTACAGATTTTTGCTACAAGATAAAACAATTTCACATCCAAAGCACTTATTAAAGGCCGAGTCACATGTATTAAGGTTCAGTTTCAGGAGGAAAAGTTAACATTTTTTCCCACCATAGAGAACAATGGAGGGGATGAGACAACCTGTTTGGGGGCCCATAGAATTGGACCCCCTGGTCCAATTTTTTTGAAACTTGGTGGGTATTTCGAGGAGAGGCCCCAGCAGCTACCCTGCAAAATTGGAGCCTCTCCCTCAAACCCCCTTTCCTTCAGCCCCTCATATACCCTATGAGTTTTTGCCATTGATTTCAATGGCCCATAGGGTATAATGGGGCTGAAACTGACATTCCCTTTCTGACACACTTCTGGTGATGTCAGGGGACGTGGCATATGCTAATGAGGTATGCTAATGAGCTCCTGCACCTCTTTTTCTACGAAAGGACCCCTGGGAATCGATAAGATCTCTGCTCCACATGAGGGTCACCAAAATGAGCTCATGCCCAAAATAAGATCTGAACCAGCAACTTTCAGGTTCACAGTTCATGACTTAAAATATTACACACAGAGATACATATGCTCACATACAGCTAACATAATTCCCAGCCATGTCCTAGCTCAGAAACCTTAGCTTTGGATCAAGAAGGGGGGGTGGAAAGTGCCGTTAAGTCATAGCCAGCTTATGGCAAGAGACGTTCAGAGGAGGTTTGCTGTTGTCTGCCTCTGCATAGCGATCGTGGACTTCCTTGGTGGTCTCCCATCCAAGTACTAACCAAGGCTGACCCTGCTTAGCTTTCCATATCTGGAGAGGTAAGGCTAACCTGGGCCATCCAGATCAGAGGGACCAGAATGTATCATTGGGCTTTTGCAGAACTCTATTTCAAGGCAAAGGTTAAGTTTATTCTGGGATACGGAGATCAAAGCTCTGTGAGAAAACATTCCCGCATGGGTGAACAGGAAACCCAGCAAGAAAGGAAATGCCGAAACACAGCCCATGCCGAATGCTTTCCGTATTTGATTATAGAATGTCCAAAGGTGGCAACCTGTCCCGATACCAACACCGCGGCATCTTTGCAACTTTAATAACGCTGTATTCAGTTTCTTTATTTGAGAAGGGCCTTGACATCATCCGTGTTAGTGCTTCGCTGTCCCAGCTATCAATAAGATATCAGTAACAAGCAGAGCGGAGAGGAAAGAAGCACTGCAAATACACCCTTCCCTCTCCTTCCAGCTCACTACTCTCCTGAACAGGCATTAAAGATTCTGATTATACTTCTTAACATCCATAAATACATAACAATGTTCCCTCTAAGCTGAGGAGTCTTGTGAGCGAGAATTCTACTTTGTGAGCTACTGGGCATCAAAGTTGTGAGCGAGCGATTTGGCCGCTGCATAAATTAGTTTGCTCTGGAGCCCATCCTTCCTGAGCTGAGACAAAAATGTGTGAGCCAGAGGCTAAAAAACTGTGAGCTAGCTCACACTGACTCAGCTTAGAGGGAACACTGGTAATGTGTATGGGTAGTTATGAACACCAGGCTTTGCTCTAGAAAGAAAACACAGCTCTCCCAGTCTTCTCTCCTTCTGCTTTTGTCATTTTTTTTTTAATGGAGCTACAATCTACATTGCTTCATAAGCATCACGGATCAAAAACCAAAGCCAGCACTGAAGAGTAAACAAAGGTGCAAAAGAGGGTTGGATCAGTGCAAAGGCATAGAGGAAATAATTTTTAAAAGCTCTCACTATTCAGCATAGTCAGTGGAAAGCCTGGGGCATAAATCCCAGGAGATCAGAAGAAGAGCACAGCCTTTGTATGCAGAAGGTTCTAGGCTTTATTCCCCAGCAACTCGAGTTACGAGATTCCAAGAAGAAAGGCTGGGAAAGACCCTAGAGGCCTTGGGAAGCGGTTGCTAAATAGAGCAGATGTTAAGAGGGCTAGCCAGACCTAAAGTCTGACTCAGAGTAAGACAGCTTCATATTTTACTCCCCGGCAAATAAAGTTCTCGTCCTCCTCCCCACCCCACCCGCAAGGGAGCACACTGCTATTGTCAAGGCGATGTCTTTGTAGGGAGGTACAAAAATAAATCCTTCCTCAGAGTCATTTCAGAACATAGATGTGGATTCCATTTATTTATTAAGAAAACCCTAATCTCACAGCCGCGGTGGCTCAGAGGTTAAGACGTGTGACGGAGTGAGCTCCTGTCTCTGGCCCCAGCTCCTGCCAACTTAGCAGTTCGAAAGCAAGAAATCGCAAGTAGATAAATAGGTATTGCTTCGGTGGGAAGGTAACAGGTAAGTATCTACCTTATGCTCCATTCATAAGCAGGGAAAGGCAGATCCAAGGCAAAGATGAATCCAAGGCACAGATGAACACTAAATCATGGTTTGGTACTACATGAACATGCTCTGGGCTCTCATAATTTTTCCTCCACCTGAATGCTGCAAGACAGTATGGTGCAGTAGTTATACTATCATACTGGAACTCAAAAGAGGCAGGCTCAGATACCATGAAGTTCTCAAGGTGTCCTTGGGCCAATCACTCTCCATTTTTATTTAAGGTAAAAGTAAAGGTTTCCCTTGCTCAAAAGCCAGTCGAATCTGACTCTGTTTCCAAGCTGAAGAGCCAGCACTGTCCAAAGACTTTTCTGTGGTCATGTGGCCGGCATGACTAGACGCCAAGGCACACGGAATGCTGTTACCTTTCCACCAAAGCGGCACCTATTTATTTACTTGCAATTTCTTGCTTTCTAACTGCTAGGTTGGCAGAAGCTGGGGTCAGAGACGGGAGCTCACTCCATCACGAGGCACTTGGGTCTCAAACTGCCGAACTACCGATCTTCCAGTCTGCAGTTCAGCATCTTAACCACTGAGCCACTGCGGCCCCTCTATTTTTATTTACTTAACCCTTATTAAAATCCTGCCATTCTTCCAGGAGCTCTGAGTGGTTCTCCCCTCCTCTACAACTACAAACTACAGTTTGGTGGCTCAGATGTAACAGTTAACTGTGGTTTGCTGGAAGAATATTAAGTAACTAATTAGCTTGCAGTGCTCAACTGCACCAGGAATTCCAGGGAGAAATAGTGGCTTTAGGGAAATTCCCAAGACCTGTTTCTTTTCACACTGGGTTCACACCACCTGATCAGATCCACCACCTTGTAAAGCACAGGTTGCAAAAATGAATTTCCCAGTTTTTTAGTTTGTATTGTGCTCATTCGCAAATCATGAGAGTCTGACCTAAACAGAGTTGAATTTAAACCTCAGCGACCCTTAGCTTTTTGCAGAGAACAATTATTATATAGGATGATGGTTTCTTATAAATCTGGATGCTGTTATAGTATTCAGTATTCATTCGCCTTGCGTGAAAGCCCCTAGCATGTCTTCAACAACTTCTTTTTCTCCTGTTTGTCACTAAAGAGAACTAAAACCAGACACAACAACACAAAAGGAAGAGGTGGTAAACACAATGATGGGGAATATCTGAAAATCACTTTCCCACTTATATGATTTCACCCTATCATTGTTTGAGTAGGAATAACGAACAGGTCTGACATAGCAGAATGCAAGAGAGAGACACTGTGCAGCACTCCAGAAAAACAGAGGTAGCAAAGAATCTAAAGGGAAGTTAAAAACTCCCAATACTGCAGAAGAGCAACAGGCTGGGCTAATACGGCACACATCCTTAAAGACGATTATAGCCTTACAGGTGGGTTCTATTTTATTAGGCTGGGGGTGAATTAGGATTGTACTGTTACTGGATGTTTTCAATTATGTAATGGTAAGCTGCCTGGAGCCACGCGGAAAGGTAGGGTATAACTCTTTCCATAAATAAAATACGTTAATATAAGTAGCTGACATTTGCAAAGGAAGCGCTCAGACCAGTGGCCAATTCATACAAGCAGTGTTAACATCAGAACAACTAACAGGCGAAAAGATCGCTGCGAGAACTAAGACTGGGGAAACCACAACATGATTTTCTGGTTTCTGGAAGAGGCATTACAAACTTGTGAGAGTTTGGAAAGCCAGGACTATTTATGAGAAGTTGGCCACCAGAAGATCTCCAGAACATGTTCTTAGTTAACTAAGCACTGAACTTCCTACTTCCAGCAACTCCTAAGAACCTTCATCAACTTTGAGGAAGGCCACAAGATAATTTTAAAAATCTAAGATAGCTGAGGAAAAACCACCTGCTACAGTCTCTGCTCAGTAAAGTAGACCTGGGGGGGGGGGGGGGGAGAGAACTGCTAGGGACCAGAGTTCTGACTCCATGTAAAGCAGCTTCATGCTTAGTTGTGGGCATGATACATCCAGCTAGCAATTATGATTTCTTTAAAACCCACAAAAGCACTAGCAAATAACATCCAGTTATTGCACAGACTATTTAATTCATGCAAGATGTTATTAATTTCCAACGTCAGATAGAAGTGGTGGAGGGGACATAAAGGAGATAAATGCATCTACCGAAAGCAAAGATTACCATTCTTCCCCCACCCGTTTCCCCCTCTTTCCCCCTCCACTTCTCCCATAAGGTGCTGTGATGTGGAAATTGACTGAGACAGACTATAGCGGACAACTCCAAAAATTGCTCTGCCAAGCCCACAACTGCTCTTTGCAGCTGACCAAGAACTTGAAACGCACCATTCATTCAGCTGCAGGCTTTGAAATGGGGCTCCCCCAAACAAGATATACTTCACACAGGAGTCTTGTTTTTTTTTTAATTTACCAAAGACAAAAACAAAATGTGAAATCAATAGCAGCCTCTTTGTCAAAGTGTAAATAGTTTCCATAATTCTTAGAAAAGTGGTTTGTAAAGATAAATAGGAGCTGAAAGATCAAAGGATTTGTTTACATGAATTCCTTTTAAATCCACCAGTCCGGCAAGGGGGGGGGGGGGGTTTGCTTTTCATCAGTGTAAGACTTCCAGTGTACTTGGTCCAAGGCCAGTATTTTCAGGATGTAATACAGGTTGTGAGAAAGGGTGTGATCCTTCATAAACCATTCCCCTGGAGTAAATCATCATCAAGGCACATATTTGGCATCAGATAGATCAGATAGATCAAGATGGGTTAGCTGTGTTAGTTTGTCTGCAGCAGTAGAAAAGCGCAAGAGTCCAGGAGCACCTTAAAGACTAACAAAAGCTGTGGCAGGGTTGGCGCTTTCAGGAGTCACTGCTCACTTCTTCAGATACAGCTAGAATGAGTCACGGAAGCTTATACCCTGCCACAAATTTTGTTTTTTGGGTTCTACTGGACTTTTGCTCTTTTCATCATAAGTCAGTGACCTGGTGTCTCTATATCAGCACTGAACCGAGATCAACTGTATTTTTAAAAAACACCTTTGTGTACATGAGGAAGAACTGTAACCGCACCATACCCCTCAAACGCTAGTTTTCAGTATGTAAGTTTTTCTTTAAAAATCTGAATGCATGAACACTGAAACATATAGTACCCTACTGCAGTCTGAAACGACACAGCCCAGGAGAACTTTTTAGCTCACAGAGAGCGATTTATCTCCCAACTTAGCATTGCAACCAGTAAAAGTAAAGGTTTCCCTTGCTCGAAAGCCAGTCGAATCCGACTCTAGGGGGCGGTGCTCATCTCCGTTTCCAAGCCAAAGAGCCAGCGCTGTCCGAAGACGTCTCCGTGGTCATGTGGCTGGCATGACTAGATGCCAAGGTGCACAGAACCCAGTAGCAAAAACCTATTTTCTCACTACTCAGCTGTGCTCTCTGGCACACAAAGTGTCATGCATACACTGTTACCGTCTTCATGTGTATGCACAATGTGTTTTACATGTGGAAAAACACAGAGTAATTGTCCTTATTGTCTTTCTGAAGCATAATTGCATCTTCATTATTCAAACTAGTTTTACTAAGTGTCGTTAAGCAGATATGAAGATGACAAGGGAAGGATTAATTCTTTTTGGCACAAAAGAAAAGAAGGCTGCAGGAATTCCTTTCTACATTAGCACCATCATAACCTGTTTCACTCAGGGATCATCCACAGGCTATTTCTTCAAATGGGAAGATTACATAAATAAGTGCATTCCAGTGCCAGCCTTGCATCTAATGAAGTGGACTCTTGTCTATGAAACTCTGTGCCAGACTAAACAGACCGGACTTTAAGGTGCCAAAGAACTCTGGTAGACACACCTTGACACACTTATATGGATTTCCAACCTGGACAAGCTGCACTGCTCCAAATGCAAACAGCTCTTGATTTCTGAATAAACCACTGAGAGTACTTGCAACAATTCTTGTTTCTTTACTTCCCACAGGATGGTTTTATTCCACCACCCCCCCCCATTTAGGTATATATTTGGTAGACACTTTCTATGAAGGTGACAGGAAGAAAGTTGATTCCTTTGAAACATGGTGTCGGTGGAGAGTTTTACTGATACCACGAACCTCCAAAATTACAAATCGGTGGGTTCTAGATCAAATCAAGCCTGAACTCTCCCTAGGAGCTAAAAGGACCAAACTGGGCTATCGTACTTTGGTTGCATTATGAGAAGACAAGACTTGCTGGAAAAGACCATCATGCTAGGAAAAATTGAAGGCAGCAGCAAAAGAGGAAGACCCAAGATGAGACGGAGCGACTCAATGAAGGAAGCCATGGCTGTCAATGACAGGACATCTTGGAGGTCATGAATTCATAGGATCGAGGTAAGTAAGAAGAGACTCAGCACTTAACACACACACACCTGCTCCTAGACACAATCCTTTTCGGGTGGATAGAGGAAGAGATATAAAACACAATATGTAAACAGAGGAGATGCCTCTTCAATGTTTTCAGGAGAGAGTGTGGGAGGGCTTGGGTTTTGTGATGTAGAACACCTATCAATGTGAAACAGACAAGTATGGTTTCCAGCTTCTCTTTATAACACAAGATGAACCCTGCTGGATCAGACCAACAGCCCATCTAGTCCATCAGACCAGCAGTCTGTCTAGCATCCTGTCTCATACAGTGGCCAGCCAGTTCCTCTGGCTGGCCAACAGGGAATAGTTGGTCAACAACACCAAGAGGAGGCCTTCCCCTGATGTTGCCTCCTGGCTCTGAGACTCAGAGCATCAGTGCCTCTGAATGTGGAGGTTCCCCTCAGTCACCATGGCTAGTAGCCACTGATAGGCTTATCCTCCACAAAAATATCTAATCCCCCTTTCAAGCTGTTTATTCCTGTGGCCGTCACAATGTCCTCTGGCAGCAAATCCCACATTTTAATCATTCTCCGTGTCAAGTAGTATTTCCTTTTGTCTGTCCTGAACCTACCGCTCATCAACTCCATTGGATGCCCTCGAGGTTCGGGAGATGGATAAAAATTTATCTTTGTCAACTCACTCCACCCTTTGCATGATTTTATTAACCTCTATCATATCCCCCCCTTGGTCGTTGCCTTTCTAAACTGAAAAGTCCCAAACTCTTCAGCCTTTCCTCACAGAGAAGGTGCTCCAATCCCCTAATCATAAGAACATAAGAGAAGCCAATGTTGGATCAGGCCAAAGGCCCATCCAGTCCAACACTCTGTCACACAGTGGCCAAAAATACCAGGTGCCATCAGGAGGTCCAGTAGTGGGGCCAGAACTCCAGAAGCCCTCCTACTGTTCCCCCCCCCCCCCCCCCCCGAGCACCAAGCATGTACAGCATCACTTGCCTCAGAGTTCCTAATTATACTCTGTGGCTAACAGCCACTAATGGACCTCTGCTCCATATGTTTATCTTAATTCCCGCTTGAAGCCGTCCATGCTTGTAGCCGTCACCACCTCCTGTGGCAGTGAATTCCACGTGTTAATCACTCTTTGGGTGAAGAAGGACTACCTTTTATCTGTTCTGACCTGACTGCTCAGCAATTTCATGGAGAGCCCACGAGTTCTTGTCTTGTGAGAAAGGGAGAAAAGGACTTCTTTCTCTACTTGCTCCATCCCATGCATAATCTTGTAAACTTCGATCATGTCACCCCCTCAGCTGTCGTTTCTCCTTCTTCCTTCCACACTGGCCCAGGGGGAAGGCGGGGGACAACCAGGGCTCATTTCGTAGCAGAAGCTCCTTTGCATATTAGGCCACACACCCCTAATGTAGCCAATCCGCCAAGAGCTTACAGAGCTCTTCTTACAGGGGCTACTGTAAGCTCTTGGAGGATTGGCTACATCAGGGGTGTGTGGCCTAATATGCAAAGGAGCTCCTGCTACGAAATGAGCCCTGGGGAGAACCAAAATGGTGGGTCATTGTAGCAATGAGACTTCGTACCAGAGGCAGGGCGGGAGAGCTCCTAGACCACCAGAACACAGGCTGCGTTCACTTCACACAACAACTTCCCCTGGGCTCCAAGCTCCCCGATGTACACTTACAAAAGCAGCTACGTGGAGGAATTAAGGCAATCAGAACATAGCATGGCTTTTCTGAAGCACGCTGTTAAATAAAAGTTAGGGAAAGGCAGAGCTCTGCATATTTGTCTCCTGTTAACTGTTGGAAGTGAAACACAGGAATTGATCTTTATATGTGTTCCAAATATAATCCAAATATAATCCATGTATTTATTTGCCCTCGGGGAGATTATAGGGATTTTTTTTCCAGCTTCAGTCCCCATCCCCCCAAGTTTTGAAAGGTTCACACATCTCTTAAAATGCAACAGATGTTTAAAAAGGAAAAAAAAATTCCAAACATCATTCCAGTTGGATCAGAAAACAGCAAAAGGTGGCTACTTACATGTGTCCCTCTGATGTCCTGCGTTTGTTATGGCAGATGTTCCTTACTGTTGTAACCACCACTGACAGCCCTGCCCTCTTTGAATGGATCTAATTATGTTTTAAAGCCATTGTATATGTCTATTACAAACATTATCGTATTTATTTATATTATGCTTTTCTTCCGTCGCAGATCTTGGGCTACCACGCATGTGGCTGCCAGAAGGCTGCTGATTCAGGGACTAATGAGACCCAGGAATGCTTAGCTTCAGCTAGGTTGCCCTAACTCTACATCCTCCAACCATGCCGCCCTGAGTCCCAGATTAGGGATACGACATGTTCTAAAACTAAACTGCAGCACGATCCTGACCATTTCTGCTCAGAATTTCGAGGCTTACTCTCTCGGCAAACGTGCTTAGGATTGTAGCCTTAAAGGTATGGTGTGTATGAACACCCATTTTAACCGTAAGCACTCCTAACCAGTCATGAGTCCTGATATTTAGAGAGGCATAATCTATATCTAACAATAGATTTTTGTTAATAGGATCCCGGACACTAGTTCAAGAGTTTTGTGTTTTTAAAGACCAGCACCATTAACCTTGGCACAGCACTTCATTGTGTTTAATTAGCAAGCTAATGAATCTGGTCTCATTCCCTTCCTCAACCACAAGAGGATAAATGGGGAGCTCTGGGAAAAAGAGTGGACTTATCTCTTTGGAATTCAATTCATTGCTGTGTAGTGAAGTGCTTACAAAAGGGAGGGGGGGGGGTGCACAAAGCTTAACTTTTGCATTGCTTTGCCAAGATGTGCCTTGCACAACAGAAATCCTTTTCATATAATCCATATTGTCTTGGGGGGGGGACACAAAAAAATAAGAATAAAAAAAATGATTCCTGAACATTTGGGCTGCAGGAAATTTGTAAACAAAACAGTAGAAAATGAACATAATGTTTTCATCAACAAATCTTCAGACACTCCAAAAATTAAAGTACACAACAGACTTTTTTATATATATATAAAAAAGCAACAATCTGTCTTTTGTTTCAACTATGACAGCCAAGGTACCACTTAAAGTCATCCAAACACATGGAACTAAGGTCAAGCTGTTTTTAAAATGCCACTCTTTCTCACAGCGCTAAAAACACCTACACACAAGCACACAAACTTCCTGACCAACGCCACTGAGGGATCACTTCCTATCAGTGCCTGACAGCATTCAGAACAGTTTCTGAGAATCTGCAAGAAGGATATCTTGCAAAGCAAGTGTAACAAAAACCACATCACAGAGAACACAACCGAAGCCATCCGTAAAAGCAGATGTATCGCACACGGCCCCCCTCTTGTTCACTCTTGATGTGACTGCCCATCCTTGAATTTTCATGATCCACCTGACACATCTGTGCTTTCCTTTCTTTCTTAAAATTACATTTCCAAAAAAAAGTCGATATCAGCATGCCGGTCTTATGGACCGTATAAGCAACCTGCAGGGCAATTTGTAACAAGCAGCTTTCGATCCGGTTCCAAAAGGTCAGTATCACTGCACTCTTAATTTAAAAAAAAAAAACAGGTTACAATTACAAAAAAGAAAAAGGGTCTTTATCTGTGGGTAAAAAAGCTATAGGTTTTTTAAAAAGGCACGAGGGGGGGTGAAAGTGGCTAAAAATAGCACCTTTATACAAACCCCGCTTCTACCAGTGGAACAGTTTGTGATTCTAGGCATACTGAATTTCATGAGCTGGTGGTGCTAAACATACACATACATGCATACAGGGGGACTCCTTGCATTGTCCTAAGGCATCTTCCAAAAATGACCAGTTCCGCAGAGCACTCTCAGCAGGATCCGCTTAAAAACCCTTCACAAGCAGAGACAAAGATCTATGCAAATGCACCATCGGGTTAGACAACTGCTTGGTTGCTTCGATCTGGCACCACATAATGAGCATTGTTGTCTTATAATAAATAAAACAGAAACAGAGGCAAGCATCCTCCCTTTCCAACTTCCAGCTCAACTGGAGAAGAAAATAGCATTGCTTACAATACAAAGAAAGGAGGAAAGAGAGAAGGCAGTGTGACAGCGAATATATAATAGGTACCCTGAACAAAGAAACACCAGCGGAAAGCATCAGTAGCAGCAGCACAGAAGCTGCTGCTGCCGCTGCCACAACAGCCTTCTGCTTTTGCTGGTACTTCCAAACCCTCCCCAGGATTTCAAAGCAGATTCCAAAGCAGACCTAGAACACACAGGGAGGCATTAGCTGTCTTTCAGGAGGGAGATAAATCTAAAAGAGGGGGACAGTTTAACAGGGAAAGTGGGGGATAAAGAGAGGAGGCTAATTTGTTTCAATGTGGAATCTGTATCACCCAAGTGTAAGGTAGAATCCCCCCCTCCAGTTATCACTGCCTAAATACAATTTAAATGCAACACAACACCCCTCCAAAAAGATTTAAGAAAGGAGCAGCAGATTTCTCTCGATTGCAGACTACATACAGTGAATCCACCCGTTGTCTGAAACCTCTTCTCCTCCTGTCATCTTATTCTACAACACACACACTGAGTCCCCCAGCCAGAAATATTTTTCCTTCTCCCCCGCACTGGTAATGGCCACGGCGTGACAACGGAGCGCCAAGAAGGGTGACCCCAAACAAGAGAGGGCGTATGACAGACTGTATCGTGCTCTGAAGGTTTTCTTTTGGGGGGGGGGGGGGTGGAGAAATCAGGGGATTGGGTTGCTGCCCCCGCGCGCCCTGCAACCAGCCAGATTCCCTTTTCTCTCCCTCGCACGGCAAGCCCCAGTATTAAAAGGCCTGGAGGGGGAGGGGTTATAAATGTGGGGGCTGGCGACGAGCGCGCCGCTCCTTCGGGATCCACAAATCAATCACTCCACGCCGTGCTATGGGGCTGGGGCGGTTACGTCAGCGCCGGTTGTTATTATTCCGCGGCCACGAGATTTGTGTTTGTGTGTGTGTGTGTGTGTGTGTGTCCCCACCCGCGACCCCTTCCCGCTCCACCCCCCCCCCCCCCCGCTCCGAAAGCCATCACAACAAGGAGGTGGGGGAAAGCCGCCGCCAACAACAACAAAAGCGAGCAGCCAGCCCGGAGAACACAAAGCCAAGGCTGGCCTGACTTCGCTGATCCGGGGGAGGGGGCGGGAAGGGAGGGCGCAGCAGCCCCCTCCCCGGCTCGAAGCCCACCACCCTCTCCTGCTCCCTCCGTTCTGGCAAGGGCGGGGAGGGGAAGAGAATGAGGAGGGGGGAGAAGAGCAGATTTGCAGGGGATCAATGGGGCGGCTGCATTTCCATAACAAGAGGGAGTTCTTTGCACAAAAAGTTCCAGCCCTGGGCTGAAATACCCATTGCACGGGGCAACAATACACATCCCTTCTTCTTCCTCCCCCCGGCCATATATAAAGGGGGTCTCTCCCCCCCCCCCCTCCTTCTTAGGGAAAAAATTAAAAAGCCAGACACCCTCAGAGCTGTCTGGAATGTAAATGAAGCAGGATCCCCGAACAAAAGCCATATAATTTTTTTCTTCTTCTAGTTCATGCCCTCGCCCAGGAGCCAAAGGCAACTGCAACTCTCGTAGGGAAAAGCCACTCCGCTGCAGGGCTTGAACTCTTCCCAACTCTCCCATCCGTTTGTTTACCACGTGTAGCTTCTACCGTGCCAGGCTGAGCCAGACGGGGGGAATTTAAAAAATAACCATTACACGAAGGAGACGAGGAGGGAGAAAGTTTTAAAAGGCTCACAAAAGGCTGGGAAAGTCTCTCTCTCCCGCTTCCCCCCCCCCCCCCCCCAAAAAAACACCCGACCCCTGGTGTGCTGTAATAATTCGTTTCAGGGGAAGTGTTCAGCGCCAATGTTGCCATCGTCAACAAGTCATCCCACCGGAGAACGAGGGGAACGAAACATCTGGGTAGGTGGGTGGGTTTTTAAAAAGCAAACCTTACGGCAGCAAAAATCTAGAAAAATAGAACTGTTGGGAATGAAAAGATACTGGGAAAGAGGGCGGGTTTTAACCGTCTGGCACCGCCTTTTACGCGCACGGCTGCAAAATAATCTCTCTTGTGTTTTGGAAGCGGCATGCAGTATCTGCCCCGACAGGGACTTCCCAAACAATCGAAGGCTACGCCGTGGGGGAGGCTTTCCAAGTCTACGTTGTTATCACCCTTAAAGAAAACACAGCCTTTCAAGGGGGGAGTGAAAAAAATCCCAGGCCTCGAGTGACCATGTGGTTCCACCCGGAGCAAAGATGGTCATCTCTACCCTGGGCAGCAAACACATGGCCACTGGGGATGAAGGGAAAGCCTCCCCGCGTCCGTCCCCCCTCCTCCGGGCGCAAAATGCCTCTTTTCCCCAAACCCCGCCGCCTCTTTTGTTTTCCAACTGCACGCCTCCCTCCCCAGCCGGGGACGGAGAATCGCACACCATCGCGCGCGCACACGCGCACAAAAAAGGGACCAAATTTCGGAGCCTACCCCCTTTCTTCCCAAGCCCCCCTCCCCCCAAAAAAAACCTTCCTGGGACTGCAGCTAAAACACGAGACGCGAGCCACACACCAACGCCGCCGCAATCGCCACCGACGGCGCACAAAGTTGTGCTGTTTTGCTGTCCTTGGGGGAGGGAAACAAAACGGGAGCCGAATGAACTCTTTCTGCCTCCCAAGCGTCCGGGCGCTTTAAACGGTTCCCTCGCTCGTCTCTCGGAGCCGGCTGCGTGCCTTGGCCGCCGCGCTCTGCATCGAACAATGCAATTTGGTAAAAGGACGACGATCGAAACTTTTGCGTGTGTGCGTGTGTGTGTGTGTGTGTTTTCCCGGCGATTACTTACGCGCGCAGAAAGTCCCCCAGAGGAAGGCGAAAGTTAGCCAGGGCACCATCCTATTCCGCTTTGGCCTCGTGTCTCTTGTTTACGGCTCCCCGCCCAGAGGGGAAGGAGAGGAATGAATGGGAGATTCTAGAGCGGATCCGAGGAGGGGGGGGAAAAAACACAGGTTCCTTTTTTAAAAAACACACACGCCAAGCAAGAGACCGGAGGGGAGAGCCGCTGTCCCAGTCCGCCAAGCGGGAGATCCCAAGTCTTCGGAGAGGAGCTGCGGTTCGGCAAACAAAACAAACAAAAAAGGCCCAGGCTCCTCCGGGCAGGTGACTCCAGCAGGGTCCAGATCCGGGCGCGCCGCTGGAAGGTCTCCCCCCGGCAGGGAAAAGCCGGCCCGGAGGCTCCTCACCTGGGCCCCGGCCGGGAGAGAGGGTGGCGCGCCGAGCCCCCGCTGCGCCGCCGAGCCCTTTTCTCCTCCTCCCGCGGAGAGCGACGAGGCGGTGGGTAGAGCGGCGGGGGGGACTCCCAAACAAACACCCCCCCCGCACGCACGCCCGGCATCCACGTCCCTCCGAGGCGGACTCTTCAAGCCCCGTCCTCACTCAGCCCGAGCGCCTCTGCGCCTCACGCGTCGTCGTCGTCGTCGTCCCCCCCGCCGCCCCGCGCGCGCCCCCGAAGGAGTCCGGCCGGCCTCCCCCTCAGAGGCGCCGACGAGGCAGCGGCGCAAACTTTGCCAGGCGAAGCCAGCTCGGAGTCTCCCGAGGCCAGGAGGCGGCGGCGGCGGCGATGGCACGGCGGCTGGTGCTGCTGCTGGTGCTGCTGCTGGTGCTGGGGAGGCGGAGAGGCAGAGCGCCGCGGCCGGGCAGGGCGCGGAGGGCTGGCGGGCGACGAGGTCCGCTCTGAGGCATCGCGCGCTGGCTCGGGCGAAAGGGCTGGCAGCGCGCGCGCCGCTCGCAGCAGCGCGAGGAGCGGGCGGGGGAGGAGGGGGAGGAGAGGCTGGGTCTGCAGTTGCCATGTACACACACACACACACACACCCCGCCCGCCCCCCCCCCAAAAAAAAGAGAGCGCGCGGCACCTGAGTGGAGTCCAAAATGGCTTCTCACATGGGGGGGGGGAGGGAAGAGGCGCCGAGGCGTGTGCGTAAATATATATATATAAATATATCTCTTGCGAGGGAAAGGGACGTATGGATGTACACACGACACATAGCCAATGGGGGAAACCCGGATGTTTGATACAAAGGGAGAAGGCGGGGGGGGGGGGGAGAGAGGCGGGGGGGGGGAGAGAGGGGGGAGGGGGGAGGAGGCGGGGCCAGGGGGAAGGGGCTTAAGAGGGAGAGCTGGCCGGCGAATGGAGGAGGGCGGCTGCCCGTCAAGGCGCGCGAGGGGGGCCGGGCCGGGCAAGGAGGCGGGGGCCCGCGAGAGAGCCACAGAGGAGTAAGGGAAGGGAAAGAGAAGTAGTGCCGGAGAGGCTGGCGGGGCGGTTGTGAGCGCCCCGCTTCCTTCCACCGGCCGTGTTGAGACCGGTGCGCGGCAGAAGCGGACCTTGGCTGTACCGGAGAGCGGGGGAGCCGCTTGGCTCCCTGGTCGCCGTTCACGCGTTTGCTTGCGTGCACACGGTTGGAAAGGGCGCGCTTGCGGGGAAGTCCCTGGAGCCCGCGATGCAGGGGGGTGGGGGGAGTCGAGGGGGCTGGAGGGCTGCTTTCGAGGGATCGGCGCTTCCTTCACGTGCGACCTGTGCCGATAAGTTCAGCAGGAGACGGTCTGCGCCGCCGGGGCACGGCTCGAGGCGGATGAGAACGCGTGTCCTGCCAATCCTTGGGGAAGAATACACTCGCCCGGGCTGAGCTGCCCCTGTTCCCCTGGGGTCGCTGCGGAGCCCGGATTCTCCCAGCTGACCCCGCTTTTCTGGGCTTTTCTGACCCCGCTGGAGATTCACCCAGTTTTTGCACCGGATCCGGCAATCTCCTCGGTTCCTGGGAAATTGCACTTCAGCGGCAATTTTAAATGCTGGAGCAATGTAGTTAGAAGCGAAGTACGCGCTGCCTGCCGCATGCAAGTGGGAAAGCCTGAACTTTAAAAAACAAAACAAAACGACAAGCTGCCTCAAGGGGGCGGTTTGGAGTGGAGCTGTGGGGGGGGGGGCTTAACCCTTTCCCTCCATGCTAGAAAGGAGATGGGTGAAATCGAATGACTGAATTCTCACAATTTAGGGTACATCACTCTCCAGTTCTGACATATTTATTACCTATGTTGTTCCCCCTCCCCTGTTGAACCCAAACAGATGATAACCAGAAACCAAGCTTGTCATTCTTTTTAGAAGAAGAAGAAGAGATTGGATTTATACCCCACCCTTCACTACCCGAAGGGCTTACAAACTCCTTTCCCTTCCCCTCCCCACAACAGACACCCTGTGAGGTAGGTGGGGCTGAGAGAGCGCTGACAGAAGCTGCTCTTTTTTGAGAACTGCTGTGCCAGCACTATGGCTTGCCCAAGGTCATTCAGGTGCAAGTGGAGGAGTGGGGAATCAAACCTGGTTCTCCCAGATTAGAGTCCGTGCACTTAACCACTTCACCAAACTGGCTTTCCTTTTTATGTGTTAAAAAACACTTCCTTATTTTGCATGCTAATTTTTTTAATTAACAATTTACAATAACCAGTATTACGACAAATTATAAACTTGAAACATTTTTAACGTTTAAAAATAAATCACGTCCTGACACAGGGTTTTTAGAGAGTACATCTTTTCCCATTAAATAACTTATGACTGGAAACCAAATCTTAACCGCTTTGTTCTCATATTGTGTTAATGAAAGATTACACAAACTAAAAGACAATTTACTTACAATAAAATAATCCCAGACTTTTATTAGCCACTGTTCAACAGAGGGATTGCATGCTAATTTAACAAGCCACCATCTGTATGTACAGCTACGATATGCAATTCCGTTTCATCGTCTGATGAAGTGAGCCTTGCACACGAAAGCTCACCCCTTGAATAAAACTTTGTTGGTCTTCAGGGGTGCCACTGGACTCTTAACTTTGTTCTGTTGCTTCAGACCAGACCAGCTGCCCACTTTGATCTACCTTTTCTAACAGCCATTTCTTTTGCAATTGCCCGCTGAAGCCGCTTTGCACCTCAGCTAGTTCCAGGGGCATGTTGATTCTCCTAAAGGTCCATCTGGAACACAACAGGAAGGGAAGCCCCTGGGGGCAAGTCTAAGCAGAGAAATGCCTGGCCGGGAAATGCGACTCCCACCTCCCTGCTCAAAATCACTCCTTTCCAGGGCAGCTTTTCCTTTTATCAAGGAAACCCTTCCTTGAGCACATTTGCATGGAGCCTGTACTTTGACCCTCAAGGTCAGTTTCTCAGTCCTTGCTTTCCAGTGGTAATAGTAGTTATAATGAAAACACACAGCAAGGCGAAGTATCCAAAACTGCATTGAAGCCGTCTCTTCTTCATTCTGGCTGCAGAATCCGAGCTCACATAAATCCCACGCCTCTTTCAAAACTGATTTGCTTTGAGGTACTGGAGAAAGGCTGGGGAAAAAAAGAGTTGCTGTTTGAACCAGACTCATGGGTGGGTACCTCCAAGAAGGTGTGCATGGGGCATGGAGCTTTGTGTGCTTTGTGGGTAAGACCAAGAAGGTGTGAACAACATTGGAAGGGAGAGAAGATAACAGGAATGGAGGGTGTGAACTGGAAAAGGCTGTTGTGTAGCTGGAGGCTTGAACCACAGGGTTTTTTTTAAACTTCCTTTTGAGCTCCCCTTTCCCCCCAGTAGGGACTCTTACAACATTCTCCTCTCCTCCATTTTATCCTCGCCACAATCGCCCTCTGAGGTAGGTAAAGCTGAGGGGGTAGGAACAGCCAAAGGTCGCCTAGCAAACTTCCGTGGCAGAGTGGAGACTTCAGCTTGGGTTTTCCAGGTCCTAATCTGATATTCCAACAGCCACACTACTTTACACAGAGGGTGGTAACAAATGTGGAATTCGCTGCCAGAGGATGTAGCGATGACCACAGGAATAAACAGCTTTAGAAGGAGATTAGGTAGATTCATGGAGGATAAGTCTATCTGTGGCTACTAGCCATGGTGACTGAGGGGAACCTCCCCATTCAGAGACACTAAACCTCTGAATCCCAGAGCCAGGAGGCAACATCAGGAGAAGGCCTCGGCCTCTGTGCCCTGTTGTTGGCCCTCCGGAGGAACTGGTTGTCCACTGTTATGAGACAGGAGGCTGGACTAGATGGACTGTTGGTCTGATTCAGCAGGGCTCTTCTGATGTTCTTATCATGCTGAATCTTGTGGGCTGAAACTTAGTGATGGCCCAATTAGGATATCGGGGGTCTGTGAGGCTAAATGAGGCATCAGAAGATCTCAAGAAAAGCATGAGGGAGCTATATGGACCGGGGCTGCAACATTAGGGGGCCTACACTTCAATCCCTGCATCACTTCCTAAAACCATACCCAACGGCTTTAGCCTCGCCACGAGAAAAAATACAGACGCCTAGTATTGTATTCAGTAGCACCTTAAAGACCAATTTGGGGGGGGGGGGGTTATAAGCTTTCGAGAGTCAACACAGATATCTGAGGAAGGGAGTTTTGATTCTTGAAAGTGTACACACCCCGACACTTGTTGGTCTCTAAGGTGCTGCTGGACTCAAATCTAGCTGTCCTCGCACAGACCGGCACAATTACTCCTCCGAAACTGGTATTGTGTGTCTTTTGACCTTGCCACCATGAGGGGCAGTTTTGATTAGAGATACAAGAAACAGAAATGTGTTTTTAAAAAATCCCCCTTCTCGTAATCTCCCCTCCTCCCCCAACAGCTGCTTTTTGAGACTAAATTTCACGGGGGGGGAGGGGGTCCAGTCAAGGATTCATCAATATCGTATGTTGTTTGAGCCTAGATATGGGGCACTGTGAATGAAGAAGAAGAAGAGATTGGATTTATACCCCGCCCTTCTCTTGTAGTCTCAGCGCGGCTTGCAAACTCCTTCCCCTTCCCCTCTCCACAACAGACACCCTGTGAGGTAGGTGAGGCTGAGAGAGCTCTGAGACAACTGTCCTTGAGAGAAGAGCTGGTACAGAGCTATGGCTTGCCCAAGGTCATCCAGCAGGTGCAAGTGGAGGAGTGGGGGAATCAAACCCGGTTCTCCCAGATTAGAGTCTGTGCACTTAACCACTACACCAAACTGGCTCCCAGAAACATCTTCAGGCCCTGCTGCATCAGACCCTGTGATTGGCCAGCAGTGTGAAGTCTCTGGTGGAGCCTGGCCTTGCATATATACTAAGGGCCTTCTGACCTTACTTGGTCAACCTTTCTTCAGTGCTTCTAGCTCCTGGTTGCAGTGCAGGTCCAAATCTCTCAGTTGTGGCTGCCTGGTGGTGAAAAGTGCCATCAATTAACGTCCAGCTTATGATGACCTTGTAGGATTTTCAAGGCAGGAGACAAACAGAGGTGGTTTTTGCCGTTTCCTTCTTCTACATAGGAACCCTGCACGTTCTTGGTGGTTTACCATTCAAGTACAAGATTATGCGTGGGACTGAGCAGGTAGAGAAAGAAGCGCTTTTCTCCCTTTCTCACAGTACAAGAACTCGTGGGCACTCCATGAAATTGCTGAGCAGTCGCGTTAGGACTGATAAAAGGAAGCCCTTCTTCACCCAAAGAGTGATTAACACGTGGAATTCACTGCCACAGGAGGTGGTGGTGGCTACAAGCATGGACGGCTTTAAGAGGGGATTGGAGAAACATCTGGAGCAGAGGTCCATCAGTGGCTATTAGCCGCAAGGTATAGATAGGAACTCTCAGTCTGGGGCAAGTGATGCTCTGTCTTCTTGGTGCTTGGGGGGGAAGGAGGACAACAGTGGGAAGGCTTCTAGTGTCCTGCCCCCACTGCTGGACCTCCTGATGGGACCTGGTGTTTTTGGCCACTGTGTGACAGAGTGTTGGACTGGATGGGCCACTGGCCTGATCCAGCATTGGCTTCTCTTATGTTCTTATTAACCTTGGCCAGCCCTGCTTCTGATATCTGATAAGATCACTCTAGCCTGGACCATGGTAGCATAAAGGAAGGGAGGGGGGAAAGCCTCTTCCCAGGTCTGAATTTGGCTACGGCTTTCCACACCCCAAACGCCACAAGCAGCCATTGGAGAAGGTCTGTTACATCACTGCTAAGAAAGACACAATATCCTTCCCCTGCTTAGACCCTTTTCAACCATTAATTTTTCTACCATTTCAAAACAATCTTTCTTCCCCCCTTTGGTTGTCTTCATTTCCTCTTCCCTTCTCATCCCCTCTTCATCCCCAGTCTGGTGTAGTGGTCAAGTGCGCGGACTCTAATCTGGGAGAACCGGGTTTGATTCCCCACTCCTCCACTTGCCCCTGGCTGGATGACCTTGGGCAAGCCATAGCTCTGTACCAGCGGTTCCCTCAAGGACAGCTTGGGAAAGAGCTCTCTCAGCCCCACCAGCCTCACAGGGTGTCTGTTGTGGGGAGGGGAAGAGGAAGGAGTTTGTAAGCCGCTCTGAGACTCTTAAGTGAGTGAAGGGCGGGATATAAATCCAATCTCTTCTTCTTCTTCATAGGCTTGGCTCTGCTACCTGAATGCACGCCTCCCACCATGTATTTTCCAAAAATCCTGCCCACCTCCTAAGTCCCACCATCACAAGACACTTCTCCAGCATGAACGTTATTCACTCTTCCTTCCATTGTTTGAGATACCACAGGATTTGCGGCTCGTGCGACTTTAATGCTTACACTATCGAGTGCCACTTTAGGTCTTCTGGAACGGCCCTCTGGGCCAGTTGCCAGTGCGACCACAGTGGGTTCTTCTGTTGTGGCCGAGCTGCAAACGGATCTGTAAGCAGAGACTCAAGCTGGCCTTGCATTATGCTACGAACCACGGTGTTAATTCTATCCAGCGATCGAATTGAATAGAATGCCTTCCTGGTTCCCTGCACCCATCCGTTCCCACATACTGTAGCCACTTGCTGGCAGGAAAGGTACCAGTTTCCTTGCATTTGTACAGTAGGAGGTGTACCTCTAACATGTACATAATATGGTCTGTGCTGTTGTATCATCCATGTGCTGGGTGCTAAACTAAGGTTTAGAAGACAGTCCCTGGCAATCTAGAATTTGCAGTATAGAATCTTGCAATCTAGAATTTTCATATTGGAGGAAAGAAGGAGGGAAAGAAGACGGAGGATTTTTTCCCTCTCCCCCTCCCATTGCAACCCATGGATCCTGCCCCGTGTGGTCCCTTTCATCCCCAGAGACCATGTTTTGGGGAGATGGATGGGCTGCATCAGGGGGGCAGGAGGAGGCAGAAATTACTATTCCATTGACATAAGTGCCTCTCATTAAAGGAAAATTTAGTCTGGATTCAACCCAATAAATCATAAGGTATTGGCTGCCAAATTGCAGTATTACATACTTATAGTAATATAAACATATAGGTGTTAAGGCAAAGAAAAAGAATTGCTTTAATTCCACTTCACTTAGCTTTACAGGAATTGCTGTTAATTTGGGGGGGGGGTGGCTTTCATTTCTTCTGTACACACATACACAGTTTTATTCATAACAGCAGACTCCTGGATTTTATAAGCCATATGGTCAAACTCGGTGTCTCCTCAATTTCCTGATACTTTGCATAATACAGTCTGACTGGTGGTACTAACATTCATAAAATACTTCTCCTTTTAGAGAAGTCAAGAATTATAATTGTGGGTCCGATATGAGTGCAGTTTTCAATTACACACACAGAGAGACCGGGATGGACCAGGCTAGCCCGATATCATCATATCTAGGAAGCTAAGTAGTTTCAGCCCTGGTCAGTATTTGGATGGGAGGCCACCATGGAAGTCCAGAGTCACTACGCAGAGACAGGCTGTGGCAAACCACCACTGACCATCTCTTGCTCTTATGGGGTCACCCACTAGAGCCCTGATCCGCTGGTCCCTTTAATCACTGCCCGAGCCAAACCCCCAAAAGAACTGAAGCTGATGTTAAAAGTGAAGAACTTATGCCAGCCCTTTATTGTTGCGTTTGGTTTTAATACTGTATTTATATGTACATTTTTATATGTACTGTTGGATTTCTAACCTTGTTCTGTAAGCTGCCCTGAGCCGGCCTTGGTCAGGAGGGCGGGATAAAAATTAAATAAATCAAATCAAATAAGTCAGCTGCAATTAGAATGGCACTTTTCACGATGGACGGATGGACGGATGGACGGATGGACGGATGGATGGATGGATGGATGGATGGATGGACGGATGGATGATGGATGGACGGACATACAGAATTCAATACATTATTATTTTTCCAATTGAGTTAACTGAGTCATTTCGATTGAATATAGATGCAAGCAGGGCTCATTTCGTAGCAGGAGCTCCTTTGCATATTAGGCCACCCCCCCCCCTGAGGTAGCCAATCCTCCAAGAGCTTACAGTAGCCCCTGTAAGAAGAGCTCTGTGAGCTCTCGGAGGATTGGCTACATGAGGGGTGTGTGGCCTAATATGCAAAGGAACTCCTGCTACGAAATGAGCCCTGGATGCAAGTAGTACATTTACACATACATGGATCCCAGCACCTTAACTTGAGGGTGCATCAGAAAACTGCTGTGTCCTGGCTCAAAAACAAATAAAACTCCCTCTCCCTAAAGACTAGAACTCGAGGGCATCCAATGAAACTGATGGGTAGTGTGTTCAGGCCAGTCAAAAGGAAATACTACTTTACACAGAGAGTGATTAAAATGTGGAATTCTCTGCCAGACGATGTAGCAACAGGCCCCAGGAATAAACAGCTTTCAAAGGGGATTAGATAGATTCATGGAGGATAAGTCTATGCATGGCTACTAGCCATGTTGACTGAGGGGAACCTCCATATTCAGAAGCACTAATCTTCTTAATCCCAGAGCCAGGAGGCAACATCAGTGGAAGGTCTTGTCTTCTATGCCTTGTTGTTGGCCCTCCAGAGGAACTGGTTGGCCACAGTGTGATACAGGATGCTGGACTGGATGGACCACTGGTGTGATCCAGCAGGGCTATTCTTACGTTTTATGTAAAATAGAATGTGTCTTTTTATTTCTAGCTGGGCTAGTGGGTTACCACCAATGAGAGATGACTATGAAGTTCAGGGCAGAGTTTGGATGCAGAATACGGTAACAAGCTCAGAGAAAAAAATACTAGAGTAACTACTCGGTTTCCATTTTGATTTCGGAAACCCATCAAGGTCTGCCTGATATACTAGCTGGGTGAGGCCAGCCTTGCAGGGGGAAGTAGTACAATACAGGGGGTGGGCTGGCCATGACTGGACAACCATGCCGTAAACCTGGTAGCGCAAGCACCTAGCAGTGAACAATAGGATATTATACAGGTGAAAATACAGTAGCCCTGGCTTTGCTCAGTGACTGAATGGGAGACCTCCTGGTAATCCAGTGTAACCTACCTTGATTTCCATGATGGAAAGCCAGGTAGGTTATTGATCTAAAATAAAACAAGAAATCCATAACAAGAAAAAAGGACATAAATACAAACACCGTCAAGGCAACAGTGTTAGGAACTGGGGCATTTTAAAATGCAGGGTGAATTTTTAAAATATTTATTTTGTCTAAGAATTTCATCATAGAATTGGAAGAGGTCTCTAGGGTCATCTATTCCAACTCCCGGCACAATGCAGGAAATTCACAAATACCCCACACACCCAGTGGCCCCTGTTCCACACCGGGAAGGGGACAAAAAACCTCCAGGATCTCCAGCCAAACTGGCCTGGAGAAAAATTGTTTCCTGACCCCAAAGTAGAGATCAGCATTTCTGAGGAGGAGATTCTCTGGGCGGGTGTCATGTTCTTCCAAAACTTTATGAAGAGAAAGATGTGACATTCTCTGATCTGAACTTACTACAAAATTTCCTTTTCTTTTTATAAAGACCACCAGCAATGAAGAATGCCATGGGTTTTTTTCCCTGGTCCCCTTTTCAACACAGGTCATTACCAATGCTCCCTTTAAGCTGTGGAGTCTTGTGAGCAAAAATTCTACTTTGTGAGCTACTGGCATTAAAGCTGTGAGCGAGGGATTTGGCCTCTGCATAAATCAGTTTGCTCTGGAGCCGTCCTTCCTGAGCGGAGACAAAGATGTGTCAGCCAGAGGCTGAAAAACTGAGCTAGCACATTCCCATTTTTCGAAGTACGGATCTGTGTCATTTCATTCGATTATCTGTATCCATATATACCCCAGAGAGCACTGAAGTTGGGGTCCCAGAACCAGCTGACCCTTCCGGGCCCCAAGGACGCCAGACTTGCCACCACTAGAAACAGGGCTTTCTCGGTGGTGGCTCCACACTGGGGGAAAAATAAAAAAAAACCTGATCTAGCTCACCCTCACTCAGCTGAGAGGGAACACTGGTATGGCTATGAATTTTTTTTAAGTAGAATTTAACTAATTTAGAAATATTTTAAAGTCAGTATTTATACAATACAAGGATGTGAATGGTATAGTATAGCCACTACGAAACACAGGGTCGCCAGGTTCCCGCTGGCCCCCGGAAGGGGATTGGGGGGGGGGGGTAGGATTGCCAGCTTCAGGATTGGGAAACTCCTGGAGATTGGGAGGGGAGCCTGGGGAGGACAGGGACCTCAGTGGGGTACAATTCCATAGAGTCCACCCTCCAAAGCATCCGTTTTCTCCAGGGGAACTGACTTCTGCAGTCTGGAGATGAACTCTAATTCCAGGGGGTCCCCAGGTCCCACCTGGAGAGCCAGTTTGGTGTAGTGGTCAGGAGCGTGGACTCTAATTTGGGAGAACTGGGTTTGATTCCCCACTCCTCCACATGCAGCTGCTGGTATGATCTTGGGTCAGTCACAAGTTCTCTCAGAGCTGTCCTCTCAAGGGCAGTTCTCGAAAGAGCTCTCTCAGCCCCACCTACCTCCCAGGGTGTCTGTTGTGGGGAGGGGAAGGGGAAGGAGATTGTAAGCCGCTCTGAGACTCCTTTGGGTAGTGAAGGGCAGGGTATAAATCCAATCTCCTCTTTGTCTTTTTCTTAATGTCCAACATACAACAACAAATCCACAGTTCTCCTTCAGAATATACAAACAGCAATACAACTGTGTGGCAATCACAACTCATAACAATAAGAGAAACTACTTAGATATAGGAAAAAGTCCTCTACTATTCAGGAAAATTCTTCAGATAGTTTTTCTGTGATGAAATGAATTCACGTTGCAGAGAAAAAGGTCACTGACGCCGCCTCCAGATCTGGTCACCATTTTGAGGGGGGTCAGGGTTTTCTGTATCTATTAAGGGTTGTGACAACACTTGATTCTAAACTGTAGGAGGATTGTAATGTTTCCTAATGTTCTTCGTGACTATTCAAAAGAACTATAGTGTTTGTATAATGGCATTATGAAAATGATTACATTAGGGTTGCCAGCCTCCAGGTGGGACCTGGGGATCTCCCGCTTTTACAACTGATCCCCAGCTGACAGAGATCAGCTCCCCTGGAGAAAATGGCTGCTTTGAAGGGTGGACTCTATGGCATTATACTATGCTGAGGCCCCTTCCCTCCCCAAACCCTTCCCTCTCCTGGCTCCACCCCCAAAGTCTCCAGGTATTTTCCAACCCAGACTTGGCAACCCTAGATTACATATAGTGTTGTAAAGCCAAAACACCCCCCCCCCCAAATTTAAAGTAGTTTAAATAGTTTTTCTTTATTGTTATAAGTTGTGATAGCCATGCAGTTGTATTGCTATTTGCCCACCTGGAGACTGTGGAAGGGGGCAATTTGGGGAGGGATTTCACCTAGATTCTATTATATACTACAGAGCCTGCCCTCTGAAGCTGCCATTTTCTCCAGGGCAACGCTCTAGTCTGGACTGGAGATGAGCTGTAATTCCAGAGGATCCCCAGGTCCCAACTGGAGGCTGGCATCTGGGTTAATCTCTTGCTTTGCCAGCCCTTTGGGGGTCTCCATAAATTGGCTGCGACTTGAGGGCACTTTACACACACACACACAAACACACACACATTAGTACAATATAAACTAGGGGAGGATTTGCATCCTTGTAGTATTTAAATGTAGGACCCTGTGTTTTGTAGGGGCAGGAGGAAACCAGGGCCCATCAGGCGGCTTGAAGGACACACTCAAACAAAACCTTACTTGAAAGAGCTGTTCAGACTGTTGGTGTCACTTTGGAAGGGCCTGAAAAATTTCACACTTGGAGCAGCTGAGGGGCAATGACAAACAGCCAGGCCCCAGACAGGCCTCTATTGACACGCCGCGTTTGCCCCCATGTTTAATCAGAGAGTTGCTCCACAACAGCTGCCACGGAAGGCCTTAGTGGTGTCTCGCACCTCTCCGAGGAATACTTTTGATCTTTCCCCATCTCGCTCTCCACAGGGTACTGTGGAAATCGGCTCTTCCCCGTACATTTTGTCAGAGGGATTGCCGCCAGGCCAGTGAAATTGTATCTTCTGTGATTTTTCCCGAGGAGTTCTCACAAGCTCCCAGGCCTTCAAGAAAACACACGGACGAGGATACCGAATGCTGTTATCCAGCCATCTGTTATGCCATCAGTAACATTTCTGTATGAATTTCCAGATGGGGAAACTGTGACGGCAGCAAAAGGCTACTATAGAGAAAGTTGAAGAAAGGATTCTGCAGGGAAAAAGTTGGAGTCCAGGGGCACCTTTAAAACCATCAGAGCTTTACTAAAAGGTATAACCTTTTGTGTGCATCCACACTTCTTCAGATAAATACATGTACCTGAAGAAGTGTGTTTGCACACAAAAGCTTATACCCAGAATCAGTGTCCCCCACTAAGCTGAGTTTGTATGAGCTAGCTCACAGTTTTTTAGCCTTCAGCTCACAGGTTTTTTGGTCTTAGCTCTGGAAGGATTGCTCCAGAGCAAACTAATCTATGCGGCAGCCAAATCCCTCGCTCACAGCTTTAATGCTAGTAGCTCACAAAGTAGAATTATTGCTCACAAGACTCCACAGCTTAGAGGGGGCATTGCCCAGAATTAAACTTGTTTGGGCAATGCTCACTGGACTCAAACTGGACTCAAACTTTGTTCTGCTGCTTCAGGCCAACACGGCTACCAAGGCATGCTGACGCGTTGAGACTTTGTCCCCACTGATCGGTAGCCCTCTCTATAATGATAGGTATTAGGAATTTTTCCTGTTCCAATCTTCTGCAGTTTTTCTTTATGATAACTATATTCCATTCACTGAGAAAGTTTCAGCAAAATGAAGGACTCCAGCTGGCAGCTTCGTCTTCAGTTTCACTGCTTTGACATTTCTACTCAGCTTAGGTCTTTTGACCACGTTTGAATTTTTTTGTATTAACTACTTCTTTGTGACTTGTTCCTTTGTTACCAGTTATTCTAGATTGTTCCACTACTTTGATATTCCTACTCAGTGTAGGTCTTTTGACCACTTTTTGAAATTGTTGTATTAACTACCTCTTTGTGACTTATTGCTTCGTCACCAATTGTTCTATAATCAGGTCTTTGGACCTTCATATGCCACTATATTGTATATTTGTGTGGCAATTTTTCTGTGGTTGAATTTAAATTGTATTAATAACAGCACATTAAAAGTTGTGCACTTCATTTTTCAGCAATAATCACTTAGTATGGATGATTTTCTGTGTATTGTACAGTGCTTTTTGGTTATAAGAAAAGATCTGGGACCAGTTCATAATGGCTAAAATAAGAAGAAGAGAAGAGATTGGATTTATATCCTGCCCTTCACTCACTTGGAGTCTCAGAGCGGCTTACAAACTCTTTTCCCTTCCCCTCCCCACAACAGACACCCTGTGAGCATAGGCATAAACTACGGGGGGGCTCGAGCCACCCCTGAAATTTCCCGGGGGGGACTGAGCCCCCCACCCCAGCAAAACAGAGCGCCTGCCGCAGCCTCTCCCCCCCGCCTCCCTGGGCCCTTCCTAGGCCCGCCGGCCAGCCAGCTGGCTGACCACCGCCACCAGAGCCTCTTACTTCCCCCCCCCCCCCGGCTCCCCTGTACCCACTCCTCCCTCCCTCCTTCCCTCTCCCTCCTGGGGCTCCAGGCAAATGCCCAGCTTGATAGTGACACCTGGCTATCACTCTGGGCATTCGCCCAGAGCCCCGGGAGGGAAAGGAAAGGAGGGAAGAGTGGCCAGGCAGCGCGGGGGGGGGGGGGGGGAGAGGCGATGGCGGCAGCATCTTGTTTCGGAGCGCGCACACGCTTTGCGCACACATGACCCCCCCCCCAGGGATTTCAAAACCTGACGCCCCTGCCTGTGAGGTAGGTGGGGCTGAAAGAGCTCTGAGACAACTGTCCTTGAGAGAACAGATGGTACAGAGCTGTGGCTTGCCCAAGGTCATCCAGCAGGCGCAAGTGGAGGAGTGGGGACTGAAACCCGGTTCTCCCAGATTAGAGTCCACACACTTAACCACTACATCAAACTGGCTCTCATTGAACAGACTCATTGAACAGAGTGAATAATACTAATGCACCAACATGCTCTAAATTTGTTCGGATACGGGCTCCAGTACTTGACTCCATGACAACAAATGAAATAATTCCATCAAAGCAAATATATCTCAAATGGTTATATTTATAGGTCAATTACAACACAAAAGGTTAAATACAAACAGACAGACCGTCAGACAAGACAACCACAATATAAGATCATTAGCTCTAAACAATAGACAATTCACAGAAATACACCCAACCAATCGCCAAATACAAGTGGTTTATATTGTTATATATATAAATATATATACACACTATGATTTGCTGTAAATTAATGCCATAAATGTACTTTATAGAGATAACTGATTATACGCACGCTGTAAACTCTGCAATAAATAAGTTTTTTAAAAATACAGCAGTTTTATTCTGCTCAGGATGTGAACAGGGAGGGAATTAGAGAGAGCATTGACCTTTACCCGGATAGCTCAGGATAGACTGATCCATAGGCGCCAACTACGGGGGAGCTCGAGGGCTCGAGCCCCTCCCCGAAATTTCCCAGGGGGGGTGTACTGAGCCCCCCCCGGGAAAACAGAGCGCCATTCGCCGCGCCTCCCCGGGCCCTTCCTAGGGCTGCTGCCACCGCCTCTCCCCCCCCCCCCCAGCCTGGCCATTCCGTCCCTCCCTCCGTTAGCTCTGGAGCCCTCCTTCCTGAGCTAAGACAAAAATGTGTGAGCTGGAGGCTAAAAAAGTTTGAGCTAGCTCACACCAACTCAGCTTAGAGGGAACATGAACTGATTGCACTTTAAAAAAAAATTAAAACTTTTATTTAAAAATAATCCGATAACCCTACAGATAAACAGAACTTTGGCACAAAATCCATTCCCAGGAAAGCTGGCACAGATGTTATTTTTAAAAATCCAACCAAGGGATCGACAACATTTTTCGATAGCAACAATTTCCATCTAGGTAAGCACTGAAAAAAACATTTGTTACATGAAATGTTTTCTGGCTTTGCCTCCAAGGGTTTGTTACCTTGCCCTTCAGTACCCAAGGGAGTCTCAGAGCGGCTTACAAACTCCTTTCCCTTCCCCTCCCCACAACAGACACCCTGTGAGGTAGGTGGGGTTGAGAGAGCTCTGACAGAAACTGCTCTTTTTCAAGATCCGACGTGCCAGAACTATGGCTTGCCCAAGGTCATCCAGCAGGTGCAAGCAGAGGAGTGGGGAATCAAACCCGGTTCTCCCAGATTAGAGTCTGTGTACTTAACCACTACACCAAACTGGCTTAATTGTAGGTGCACCACTAGTTGTTCTGAAAACAACTGGTTACCATAAATGAAGAGTATTCATTACATCTGGTATTTCTTCTTGAGAGACTATATGATAAAATTGGTGACCATATAATAGAGAACTCACTATACCCAGCATCAGCAGCTGTTGATTTCACTATATCGGCGGATTGCATTTTTCACTACGAAGATGGTGGCAGCCTCTCTGTGTGTGTGAATGTATATCTGCTCCCGTGGGACAACGTTCTTGCATCCGACAAGTGAGCCGTAGTCCATGAGCTTCTGATGTGACACCTGAATCTGTTAGTCTTTGAGATGCCACAAGATTCCATTGTGTTTGTAACTGGCTCGTAGCCAGGATTTTGTGGCTTGTGGGGCAAATTTTTTTTTGATGGGGCTGGTGGGGCTGCCATTATTTGCCGTAACGAAGGTGGTGGTGCGTGCCCCTTTCCCTCCCCACCTGCAACATTTAAAGGGCCCTTCAGCTGATCAGCAGGGAGCATGTGGCCCGCCAGTCAGCTGGAGGGCCCTTTAAACTTTGCAGGCGGGGAGGGAGAGGGGCATGTGCCAGCCTTTGCTTCTTCTCAAAAGCATTTAAAGAGATCCTTTTGTGAAGAAACGGGGGGGGGGGGCTTTTAAGGAAGAGGGCTGGCTCTTTAAGGAAGGGGGCTTTAAGGAAGGGGGCGGAACTTCCAATAGCCCCAACTTAGCTACAGGCCAGGTTCTTAAAGGGTAACAGAGCACTCCCATTTATGTATATGCAGAAGTAAATTTCACTGAGTTGGGAGGTCTCCTCCCAAAGAGGTGTGCAGGAGATAGCAATTAAGCAATTCATTCTCACTGAATTCTATGATACTTACACTCTTATAAGTGGCTTAGGATTCAACATTAGTTATTTCTGTATGAGTAAGTCCGCTTACACTGTGTATTGCATTATCTGTTTGCTGTGCGTGTTATCCTGCTCTTGAGGCGTTGTTTTCTACTTGTGTAATACCATTTTCTGCATTTAACATATCAGGTTTAATACTTATGCTGTTTCAGATTACTGTAATCTAAATCCTATCACACTGCTTATTAGATGTCTCATCCTGTTGGTTGTATTTGACTTACAGAGTGTAATCTGCCTTGGGCCTCAGTCAGAAAGGCGGAGTACAGATAAAATAGGAGGAGGAGGAGAAGGCCACTGTGTGTCAGATCCCCAGTTAAGACACTCTCCACAGCACTTGTATAAAGAAGCTTTATTAGAGATTTGCTTACTATAGGAACTGGTTCTTTGTCAGGAATAAAGAAAGCGCATGAAATCCCAAAGGTTTTGGGTACACCAGGGGTCATTTCGAGCAAGAGGTCGGGGGAGCGCAGCTCCAGGAGTTGGTGCCAGCCCCCCACCCCGGCGGGGGAATGCCTGCTTGTGTCATGGCTGCAGCAAAATGACCCCGTCCCCTGGAAAAATCCTTGTTCCTCCGACCAGCCTTCTGAAGGCTTCAGCCACCACTGAAGCTATCCTCCCAGAAGAGTGGTATTTCTGAGGCTTGGATTAGTAGCTGTCTCCTCTCTGCCAGTTCTTTCTCTCTTTCTCTCCCTCCCTCTTCTTTCTTGCCTTCTGACATACTCCTGGTGATGTCAGGTGGTGTAGCATATGCAAATAAGTTATGCTAATGAGTTAGGCTAATGAACTCCTGCACCTCTTTTTCTACAAAATGACCCATGGGTACACCCAAATGCATCCCCCACACCCCAAGCACATGTCAGCACTCAGCCCCTAGTGTTACTATGACAACCCTGACAGATATACGGTGTCTTATCTATTCTAGCCAGGCGAAGAGTCTCCAAGGCCAGTCCCATGAGAAACCATGAGTCCCATGAGGCCCAGGGGTACGCCTTGGTGAAAAGTTATGGCTACTACAAGCTAACACTCTCACTCATACTTCCCCCCCTTAGGAATTCCTGGAGAAGACTCGGATGCAGAAAAAGGAGAAGGGGCTCCAAAACCTCGGAAAGTCAAATATAACTTTGTGAAAGAAACGAACAGAAAGAAGAAAGAATACTTGTTAACTGGATAGTTGAATTGTTGTATTTGTATGCACTTGTGTTGAAACCAGCTATTTGTTTATTTCTTGTTTTTAGGGCAATTCAGGGATCAAAAGCTATGGGAGCCTTGTTATATTAATTTTTTTTTCTTCAAGTAACTGAAGCTTTTTACTTAATACATAGTAACAGATTGATCTCTGTATATGTAGGATTTAGGGTTGCCAAGTCCAGGTTGGAAAATACCTGGGGACTTTGGGGGTGGAGCCAGGAGAGGGCAGGGTTTGGGGAGGGGAGGGGTCTCAGCATGGTACAATGCCATGGAGTCCACCCTCCAAAGCAGCCATTTTCTCCAGGGGAGCTGATCTCTATCAGCTGGAGATCAGTTGTAAAAGCGGGAGATCCCCAGGCCCCACTGGAGACTGGCAACCCTAGTAGGATTAGTTTTTAGTGTTTTTAGTTGTAGTTTGTGTCGTATGTAGAAAATAAAATTAAAAAATTCTAAAAAAAAAAATAAAGGAATTTCCTCCCCCCTAATTTATGGCAAGGTGAACAGTAAAGCAGAATGAAGGGAAATGAAACTGAAACCTTGACACTGTGTGACACAGAGTGTTGGACTGGATGGACCATTGGCCTGCTCCAACATTGGCTTCTCTTACGTTCTGAGGAGGAGGAGGAGGAGTTGGTTTTTATACCCTGCTCCTCACTACTTGAAGGAGTCTCAGAGCGGCTTACAATCACCTTCCCTTCTTCTCTCCACAACAGACACCCTGTGAGGTAGGTGGGGCTGAGAGAGCTCTTTTGAGAACTGTGACTGACCCAAGGTCACTCGGTTGCAACTTCATGTGGAAGACAGGGGAATCAAACCTGGTTCTCCAGATTAGAGTCCGCCGGTCTTAACCACTACGCTGAGCTGAAATACTGTGACTGTTATAGCATTATTCAGACTCTTATTTTGCCATTGATGTGGGAGGGGAGAGAGAAAGAGAAAAATGTCAAACTAGCGTGTGTCAAAAGGTATCTAATAATAATGTTGCAGATGGAGTTATTCTGGAAGAAATATTTAAGGATGGAAGGAAATAAAACAATAATTAATCGTACAATCCTATGCAGAGCTTCAGTGGATTTAGAAGGGTGTGACTCCGTTTAGGATTGCACTCCCAAGTCTGGTAAGAGGAAATTTTAGTTTGGCTTGACATCTTAAGTTCAGAAATCTTCTTTGTGTGTAGCACCTGCAGCGTACAGCCACGGATCAGAGGAAAAAAGCAAGATGGAAGTTAAAAGGCGAGACGAATCAAAACTTGCCCTCTGTAAGGACTACGGAGAAATGCAGGAAGAATGAGAATCCATGTGTTTTGATGGATAAAATGTGAGCAAGGAGACCCGGAAGCGGTGCAGGACTGTAAAAGGAATTGTTACCAATAAAGTGTCCGACAACAGCTGGCCGGCATAGAGAAAGATTAAATGAATTAAGTACACCAATACGTCAGTAAACATTGGGACAAAAAATCTTTGCCCCCCAGCCTGTGACTTCTAAGCAATCTTAACCAAAAGATGAAAACATGTGTAAACACCTGTCGAAGAATTTTTTAAAATATCTACAGTGCCATTCTTTGTTAGTTGTGGCTGAAGAAAGACAAATAAACACTGGACACGTTCAGATGCGCCATTTAATCAGGTTTCGTGACTGATCCACAATGGATTTAATGTGCATGTTCACACGGCGACATCTGCCTCCCATCCTGATCCGCTGGTTTCCTGTGCAACCCCCCCCCTTCAGCCAAAGTATTTTGTTACCGGCAGGGGTCATTTCGAGCAGGAGCTCGGGGGAGCGCAGCTCCAGGAGTTGGTGCCAGCCCCCCCTTCAGGGGAATGCCTGCTTGTGTCATGGCTGCAGCAAAATGACCCTGTCCCCTGGAAAGGTCCTTGTTCCTCCGACCAGCCTTCTGAAGGCTTCAGCCACCACTGAAGCTACCCTCCCAGAATAGTGGTATTTCCGAGGCTTGGATTAGTAGCTGTCCCCTCTCTGCCAGCTCTCTCTTTCTCCCTCTCTCTCTCTCTTCTTTCTTTCTTGCCTTCTGACATACTTCCAGTGATGTCAGGTGGTGTAGCATATGCAAATAAGTAATGCTAATGAGTTATGCTAATGAGCTCCTGCACCTCTTTTTCTACAAAATGACCCCTGGATTTCACTGCAACCAGACTCCGCTTTCAGTACTTTTCAGCAGTTTAAACTGTCCCCCCCCCCGGGTTCCCCAGGCACCTCACAAGCTGCAGGGTGCCTGGCCTAATATGCTAATGAGTTTCTGCTGTTGGGTGTGGCCTATTATGCTAATGAGTCCCTGCTGGGCTTTTTCTACAAAAAAAGCCCTGGAACCAAGCAAGACATTGGCCCAGCAACAGCGTGTTAACAGAAGAGGACATATTCATCACTGTCTTTTCACTCTCTGCTCACATCTCCCCCTATACACTTTGCAGTGAAGTTTGTCTGCAAGCCTTCCAGTGGGTGCAAGCAAACTGTGTCGCCGCCACCCCCCCCCCCCGGTACCTAGCGGACAAAACAAAATCGCAATCAAGTCAGAGCCACAGTTCATATGACAGGCTGATCTATTTTTCCTGCCTTGGTTCTGATCTGGTCTTCCTTTTGTTTGAACCAACGAGGTTTTTATTTGCTTCAATTTCTGTGGATTAGGCAGCGGCTTTTAATTTCCCTGCCTTTGTTTTAATTTATTGCTTGCATTTAAAATAAAATTGGAACCACCATCGTTCTCATTAGCATTTTTTATACTGCTGCTAATTGCTTTGAATTTCGTCAAAGCTGAACTTGTTTATTTTGCTGTTTGTGAAGGAACAGTCTGAACTGGTGAAATGGAAAGGACCTTTGTTGGGTCCCCCCCCCCCCTTCCCAACACAGATTTACAGAAAGGAAGGAAGGAAAGTTCGCCACCAGATGTGGGGCTGGTGACAGCTGGGTTATTTACCTATGAATTCGTTTCTTCCCCAATCAATTTTGCACGCCTATTTATCAGACTTCATAACTGACTGCAAGCCCCACTGAGGGTCAATTCTAGAATTTCAGCTACATGTTTGTATATGTATCCTTAACAAGTATGTATACATTTTAAGTGTTCAGCGTATTTCACATGCATTATCTCTGTTATACTTACAATCAGTGTTCCCTCTAATCTGAGCTAGTGGGAGCTAGCTCGTAGTTTTTTAGCCTCCAGCTCACACCTTTTTGTCTTAGCTCAGGAAGGATGGCTCCAGCGCAAACTAATTGATGCAGTAGCCAAATCGCTCACTCGCTCGCTCACTCACAACTTTAACGCCAGAGGCTCACAAAGTAGGATTTTTGCTCACAGGACTCCACGGCTCAGAGGGAGCATTGCTTGCAACACTCCTGTGAGGTAGGTTAGTATTATCAACCCCAGACTGCATACGGAATGGCAGCTGACCTACGGTCACAGAAAAAGAGGAGGGAAACACTCTACAACAGTGATGGCGAACCTTTTAGAGACCAAGTGCCCAAACTGCAACCCAAAACCCACTTATTTATCGCAAAGTGCCAGCACGACAATTAAACCTGAATACGAGGTTTTAGCTTAGAAAAAAGAACTCATACATTGACATCTTTTGTCTTAAAAGAAAAACACAATAACAGAGCTTTCAATTATACCAACAACTTTTTATTGAAAGGTAAAAGTTTGCATTTAGCATGCTTTTGAACAATTAATGTGACTTTTGCTGTTGTATGCATGCTGATAATTTGTCTAACCTCGGCTTATACTTTGTAAGTTTGAGAGCAGCCCAGCCTCGAGTCTGTGTCGTCTTTTTCCTTCTAGAGACTGAGTGCCCAAACTGCGTGCGTGCCCACAGAGAGGGCTCTCTGAGTGCCGCCTCTGGCACGCGTGCCATAGGTTTGCCACCACTGCTCTACAACCAACTTCAGTAGCCAAAAAACCAAAAACAAATTGCTCAAAAACTAAAAAATGTATGCAATTACACAAGAACGGACCACAAATTATGATGTTCTTTATTCAAATATCAGGAAACTGTATCCGGATCTGGGGGAGAGAAATCTAAGAAGCCCTTCTCTCCCCCCCACCCCCCCATTTGATTTTTATACGCAAGGAAGTCTGCTGGCGATGATATGTGAGTTGACCCTCCACCTCACCCTCGCCCCTAAGAGAAAATGCTCCATTAAGATTTACTATGCCGTAATCCATTTTTGATTAAAATGATAAATCAGCCGCCATTTGATGTTAACTGTTTTCCCCCACCCCATTCTCCAGTGCACACGGCACACGTCAAACCAAGCAATGCCTGCTAGCAAGGAGCATTCTGGGTAGCGGAGAATCAAAGGAAAGGGGCCCACACTGCACTGGGTACGTGTGTGTGTGTGCGCGCAGGCTCTCACAGAGGTCAAGAGCAATGCGCCCTCTAAGCTGCGGAGTCTTGTGGGCAAAACTTCTACTTTGTGAGCCACTGGCATTAAAGTTGTGAGTGAGCGGGTTGGCTGCTGCATGAATCAGTTTGCTCTGGTGCTCATCCTTCCTGATGGAAGACAAAAATGTGTGAGCCATAGGGTTGCCAAGTCTGGGTTGGAAAATACCTGGAGACATTGGGGGTGGAGCCAGGAGAGGGCGGGGTTTGGGGAGGGGAAGGGTCGAAGAGAAGGGCCTCAGCATGGTACAATGCCATAGACTGTACACTTCAAAGCAGCCATTTTCTCCAAGGGAGCTGATCTGTGTCAGCTGGAGATCAGTTGCAAAAGCGGGAGGTCTCCAGGCCCCACCTGGAGGTTGCCAACCTTAGTGAGCTGGAGGCTAAAAGCCCTGTGAGCTAGCTCATATTAACCCAGCTTAGAGGGAACACTGGTCAAGAGACGCCTGGGCCACTTCCATTTTTGAGGGCCCCCCACCCCAGTACATTAAAAAATGAAGAAGCGTGAAAACATTGATACAAACTTAGTAGTATTATATCTTAAATGTTTACATTTAATACAAGAAGAAAAATATTGGAAGACTTTGTAAGAAATGTTCCCGTTTTTTTATTTAACAGGTGATTCATCGTCAAAAGTGTAAATTTGAGGAGGGGGCCCTGAGAATGTGAGGCTTGGGCCAAATGGCTCTGCTGCCTCCCCCCCTCAGAGGCCCAGTATGTGTGTATGTTTGGGGGAAGCAACAGTGAGCGTGAAGTGAAACCACAAAGACAAGGATTAAGCATCCTTTCCAGGAAACTCCTCAAAAATGCAACTGTGAACTGGAAGGCGTCACGGTATTCCTCTCTCTCTCTCTGGCCACTTCACTGACTTACATTGTTGGGAGTGGCTGCTGGCCTGATAGGGTTGCCAACTCCAGGTTTAGGCAATTCCTGGAGATTTGGGTGTGGAGCTTGGGGGGGGGGGCAGGGACCTCAGCAGGGTATAATGCCATAGAGTCCGGCCTCAAAAGCAACCATTTCCTTCTAGGAGAACTGATCTTGGTCGTCTGGAGATCACTTGTAATAGCAGGAGAGTTCCAGGTTCCGCCTGGAAGGTGGCAGCCCTCGTATAACACCACAGAGTACACCCACCTCAAAGCCGACATTTCCTCCAGGGGAAATGATCACCATAGTCTGGAGAGCAATTTTAAGTCTGGGGGAAATCTCCAGGCCCTGGCTGGAAGCTGGCGACCCCAGGCCACACTGCTGGAGACGGCCAGTGGTCCAGTATTGCCAGACAGACAGGAGAGCAGCCAGGGCATAAAGAGGCAGGAAAAATCTCTCTCCATCACCTCCTCAACATAGGGTTTCCAGGTCCTCGGGGGGGGGGGGGTTCCCCGCCAAAAGGGCCCCCAATCCACTGGGCCAGATCGGGCCAGCGGGGAGAACCCCGCTCACAAAGTGCTCGATTTGGGCCAATGTGCCCGGCACGATGATATCACCCAGAGGTGACATCATTGCACCAGGCATGTTGCCGGCTGATGCTCTAGCAATCAGCATGTACCATAAAGTTTCCAGGCTGATTGCTAGAGCTGGCAACGCACCCAGTGTGATGACGTCACTTCCAAGTGACATCATCGCGCTGCGAGTGCGCTTTGCATGTGCGCACTTTGCGTGTGCGCGAATGTTCCAGAACAGGACCAACTTTCCCCTGCTAAAAAACGTAAGTCACTTGGCAACCCTACCTCGACACCACAGATGTTAACCCTGTTCACAGATGTTAACCCTGTGCACATATATCCTGCCTGTACATATGTTTAAGGAAAAAACCCAATGTGTGTTCATTTTACAAATGAAATCAGGGACCAGTACCTGAATTAATGTGGAGCATGTGTTGTATGTTCAGCTGTCCATGCATTGAATGTAACATGAGCATTACTTAACACACATATTTTTTAAAAGTAGCCAAGGGTACACCACACTGGGACTTCACATGCGTTCACTGTAACTTGCAAATAAGGCTACCCTTTCTCATGCTTCCCAGTCATGGTACCTCAATGAATCCTGGGAAATGCAGTCCTCATTTCAGAAACATGAACAGACCACAAGGCTCACTTGGAATATTTTGATGATATATTCAGCTGGAAATTCCTCATAGACCATGCACAGTAAATATAACACGACGTTCCAAAGGCGTGTCTTACAGAATCGTGGGTCTCTCACAATAAGTAAAGTTTATGCAAAACTCTCTAAGTATAAAAACAGGAGAGCCCCGGACAAAACATAGGTAAACAGAAGACAGGAGAAATGATGGAAACTTAAGCACACTTTGACCGATTTCCCATGAGGCTCTGCTCCGGCATTGTTCTTCCGTTTTCCATGCTTGATTGCATGCTTGAATTTTCCACTATTTGCCCCATGCCGCATTTGACCTGCGACTTCGCCCGAATTCCCCCACGGAATTCCCCCACGGCATTTTTTTGAGGATCACTGAAGCCACGGGAGAATTCGGGCGAAGCTGCGGGTCAAAATGCAGCGTGGGGCAAATAGTGGGAAATTCAGACACGCAGTCAGGGCAAAGGGAAGAACGATGCCGGAGCAGCACCTCGTGGGAAATCAGTCTTTGCTGTAGGAGATGTTATTTGCTGTAGGAGATGTTATTACGACGCGGCTGTAACATGTTTGGAATTAGGATAGAAGAACATGGACTTTTGAAAAAGCTAACTAGTGAAACATGGAACACCTGAAGGCTGGCTGAACGTGTGAAGAAAAGTTTCCATCATTTCTCCTTTCTTCTGTTTACATATGTGGAAAGTATTGGGAGTCGGGAGGCCAGTAACAGTGAAATCAGCATAGTAGTTTATTGCGGGTCAAGATGGAACATAAGAAACCCCGGGCTCAGAGCCCTCTTTTATGCCGGTCAGAGATAATCCTCTGATCTTGCCCACATTCCCTGATAGGACCTTAAGATAGTGGTTAAAGTTCATAGGTTCCCGGGGGGTGGGGGAGCCTAGGCTCATGATTGGCAGTTGTTTAGGATCTGACTGGCTATTGTTCTACCTGGCCGAAGCTCAGGTAAATTCAGGCCATGTGGCGGTCGCCATTACGCGAGCACATGGCGACCGCGATCTCAATACACAACACCATGTTTTGTCTGGGGCTCTCCGGTTCTGTAAGACGCATCTTTGGAATGTCATGTTATATTTACAGTGCATGGTCTGTGAGGAATTTCCAGTTGAATATATTATCAAAATATTCTGAGTGAGCCTTGTGGTTTGTATTCATGTTCAACTATATTTAAAGTTGTTACACAGCTTGTTTTGGTTTGCTCATCTGCACTGTGTAACTCTGCTTTGGTGTTTTTAACTTCCAGGTGGGGCCTGGAAATCTCCAGGTATTTATTATAATTGATCACTAGATGACAGGGATCAGTTCCCCTGGAGAAAACAGCTACTTTGGGGGATGAACTGTATGGCATTGTTCCCCACTGCAGTCCCCAAACCTTCCCTCCCCAAATGCCCTCCCCAGCTTCCATCCCCAAAATCTCCAGGTATTTCCCAACCCAGCGGCTGCCTGCCTCTTGTTTTATGACTAACTGATATTAAAACTATCTTTACAAATCAATAATTTTTTGCCAGAGAGAGCGAGAGAGAGAGAGAGAGCACAATCCAACAAACAATCCCAACTTCAAGTACAGGCTAATGGGGTCTGAACTTGTTGAAACTGAGAGGGGAAAAGATCTCGGGGTCATAGTGGATAGCTCAATGAAAGTATCAGCCCAGTGTGCTGCAGCGGTGAAAAAGGCAAACTCAGTATAAGGCATTATTAGGAAGGGGATTGAGAATAAAATTGTCAATATTGTAATGCCCCTGTAGAAGAGAAGAAGAAGAGAAGAGATTGGATTTATACCCCACCCTTCACTGCCCGTAGGAGTCTCAGAGCGGCTTACAATCTCCTCTCCCTTCCCCTCCCCACAACAGACACCCTGTGAGGTAGGTGGGGCTGAGAGAGCTCTCTTGAGAACTGCTGCTGGGATAACAGCTCCAAGAGAACTTGTGACTGACTGACCCAAGGTCACACTAGCAGCTGCCCGTGGAGGAGTGGGGAACCAAACCCGGTTCTCCCAGATTAGAGTCCATGCTCCTAACCACTACACCACAGACTGTATATCTATGGTGCGGCCTCATTTAGAATATCATGTACAGGTCTCGTCACTGTATCTCAAAAAGGACATTGCAGAGTTAGAAAAAATACAGAGGAGGGCAACCAGGATGATGAGAGGGTTGGAGCACCCTCCCTAGGAGGAAAGGCTGAAGAGTCTGGGACTTTCCCGTTTAGAAAAGAGATGACTAAGGGGGGACATAATAGAGGTTTATAAAATTATGCATGGGGCGGTGAGAGTTGACAAAGATAACTTTTTCTCCCACTCCCGAAAGACTAGAACTCAAGGGCATCCAATGAAATTGATGGACAGTAGTTTTGGGACGGACAAAAGGAAATTCTACTTGACGCAGAGAGTGATTAAAATGTGGAACTCGCTACCAGAGGATGTAGTGATGGCCACAGAAATAACCAGCTTTTAAAGGAGATGAAATAGCTTCGTGAAGGATAAATCTATCAGTAGCCATCAGCAATGGTGACTGAGTGGAACCTCCACATTCAGAGGCACTAATCCTCTGAATCCCAGAGCCAGGAAGCAACCTCCGGGGAAGGCCTTGGCCTCTCTGCCCCGTTTTTGGCCCTCCAGAGGAACTGGCTGGACCCTGTCTGAGACAGGATGCTAGACTAGATGGACTTCTGGTCTAATCCAGCAGGGCTCTTCTGATGTTCTTCTCAGGGGAAGGCCTCGGTCTCTGTGCCCTGTTGTTGACCCTCCAGAGGAGCTGGTAGGTCACTGTGTGAGACAGGATGCTGGGCTAGGTGGACCACTGGTCTGATCCAGCAGGGCTCTTCTGATGTTCTTATCAGGGGCAGGCCTCAGCCTCTCTGCCCTGTTGTTGGCCCTCCAGAGGAACTGGTTGGCCACTGTGTGAGACAGGAAGCTGGACTTGATGGACTACTGGTCTAATCCAGCAGGGCTCTTCTCATGTATTGTCTTCTTACCAAAAAAATAAAATAAAATAAAATAAAAATTCCAGGTACCAGATCACCCTGACTTTTCCAAACCAAATTAAGGCCAGAGTCATAAGTATGTAAGTATACTTACTGTTAAGCAAGCCTCTTTCAATCCATCGGGAGGGCCAAAGATAAGTAAACAAAGTAAACAAAGATAAGCCCTGACCTGATTGTCACACAAAATTAAGCAAATATTGACCCGTTGGCTTGACTTAACCTGGGCTAATAATTTGGTGTTTCTTAGTGAATGATTCGAAGTGTTTCTTGGTTGGTGGACAGAGACCGTGCAGCCCTGGATACAAATCCTGCCTGCTGCATATATGCCTTGCCCTTGGCCAAGCTGATAAAATTCACTTTCTGGTCCTTGAAGGGCACCTGAGAATAGAACAAACTGTGTGCGGATCACACATCGAAACCTCCCCCCTCCCACCCCGTCGCATTGTTAAGTCATTGTCTGAGCGCAAAGGAGAGAAGTATGCCAAGATTGGCTTGGATCCAGCCAGGGTGTTTTTGAGGGCAGAAGGATTTCCACCCCCAGAGTGTGACCTTCTTGTCTCCCCCACTCTTTCTGCAGCCCCAGATTGCCCCCCCCAACTGCTGCTCCTGGGAGGTGGAATGGCATTTCAGGTCGGCATTCCGGGCTGCAGCACAGCGGTGGGGGGGGGGAGTCATGCTCTGTGGGTGGAAATCCTTCTGCCCTCCAAAACACTCATTTGGATCCAGGCCAGTGTATGTCCCTCCCTTTCACGAAGCTCTCAAATTAGCAGCCCCCCCCTCCCCGCTCAAAAAAGTGAGTCATTATATTTCCTTGCCATATGTCACTTCCCCATCAAATCCATCAGGACTTCTGCTTGGTTCAACAATCGTTTTGCAACTGTCTCTATTAACAAGAACACACGTTTTCGCAGCAATAAGCTCTCAACGACCAACTTGGCGGAGATTGCAAATGGAGGAGAATGATCACATTGGGCACAGGGGGCGGGGGGGGGGGGGGGGGAGGCTGAAGAACTTCACAGTACCGTTCTGCGGTTCCCTAAGTGAAGAGAAGTCTGAAATGATTCCTATAGAGGTGAGAACAACTGAGGTTTACGGTCCTTTTGTAATGCTAACTTTATTGGCAAGCTCACAAGTAGATCACAGTTGGGGGCAAAGAGGGTCAGATCTAGGGTTGCCAACCTTCAGGGGGGTGGCTGGAAATCTCCTTCTATTACAACTGATCTCCAGGAGACGCCAATCAGCTCACCTGGAGAAAAGGACCCCTTGGGAAGGTGGAATCCCTGGCATCATACCCTGCAGAGGCCCCTCCCCAAACCCCACCCTCCTCAGGCTCCATCCCCAAAATCTCCAGGAATTTCCCAACCCAGATCTGGCACCCCAGATTCCTCCAGACACAATCTGCACCTCACCTACACCTAGCAGGAAGGTGCTCTCGGATTGCACAACCCTACTTCAGCCAGTTGTTCTTCCACTTTTCACCGCATAGTTTGAACAGTTTAATGCTCCATTTACATTCTCCAGGGGAGGGGAGGCGGCATGATGTAACCTAATCTTGTCAGATCTCGGAAGCTAAGCAGGGGTGGTATTTGGAAGGGAGACTGCCAAAGAAGACTCTGCAGAGGAAGGCAATGGCCAACCACCTCTGCTTCTCACTTACCTTGAAAGCCCCTTGCTGGGGTTGCCATAATTCTTGGATGGGAGTTCACCAAGCAAGGCTCTGCAGAGGAAGGCCATGGCCAACCACCTCTGCTTCTCACCTGCCTTGAGAGCCCCTTGCTGGGGTCACCATAAGTCTTGGATGGGAGACCACCAAGGAAGACTCTGCAGAGGAAGGCCATGGCCAACCACCTCTACTTCTCATTTGCCTTGAAGAGTCCCTTGCTGGGGTCACCATAAGTCTTGGATGAGAGACCACCAAGGAAGACCCTGCAGAGGAAGGCCATGGCCAACCACCTCTGCTTCTCATTTGCCTTGAAGAGTCCCTTGCTGGGGTCACTATAAGTCTTGGATGAGAGACCACCAAGGAAGACCCTGCAGAGGAAGGCCATGGCCAACCACCTCTGCTTCCCACTTGCCTCGAAAGCCCCTTGCTGGGGTCACCAGAAGTCCTGCAGCTTAACAGCTCTACTCTCTCTCTCTCTCTCTCTCTCTGCAGGTAGCCAACAGGATTTTCAGAACTCTTTGTGTCTTGCAAGGGTTTGGAATCCCTATTGGGACTGTGCATTGTGTACTGCTGGGTTTCAAGATGCCAGGGGTAGGAGGAGAGAAGGAGCAAGATGCCAAGGGAATGAGGGGAGGGCAGGAGAGGCTACCCTGAGCTCAAATGAGGTGGCTACACTCCTACAAAACAGGCTACCCAGTAAAGTGAGGCCTGCAGCACCTCTGCTGTTCTTTAGGAAAAGGTGCCAAGTTGAACTTTTGGAAAGAGCTTTTGCCTAAGCTGTTGCAATGTTAACGATATTGGCATAATTCTGAATGTGTTTGAAATGGCTGTTCCTGTTTCACAGGTGGCACTGGTCTCCTGACAAAATAGCCAAGTGGTATACAACTTCAACAAGTAATTGTTGAAAACGCAAAAATAATGTGGGAACATATTATCATATGTGGTGGAGATGTGGAAAAGTTTATAATTTTCGGTGCAAAATTCATAAAATGATAAAAGAAATACTAAATATAAATTTAAATTTAACACCAGAATTATTTTGTTAAATATGCTTCCTGTCGGTTATAAGCAATTTGATCTCTATATGTTAACTTATATATTAACGACAGCCAGAATCTTACTTGCTAAATATTGGAAAACAGAGAGAACTCCTTCAAGAGAAGAAATAATTCAGTTGGAAATAGCAGAAATGGACAGATTGAGCATTTTACTGCAAGGTAAAGACGAAGAGACGCATGCAAATCGTTAGTCGAGAGTTTCTAAATGGATAAACGAAAAGTTGGGGAAAAAAGACTAAAAAACCACAAATGTAATGATCAAAATGTATTTTCATGAAAATTAATACAAATAAATTTCAAAAAAAAGGGAAAAAAAGAAAACAGTTTTGAGCGATGGGGAAAAATGGTGTACAAATATGACCTTCAAGAAATCAGCATTCATAGGTGGAAGTGGGTTCCCATGTGGGACTGTTCTGGTTGCATGCTTCTGTCATTAGTGGCACAGTCCTGAATGAAGTGACCCATTTCTAAGTCAACTGAAGTTAATGGGCTTACGTGGGTGTAATTCTGTCCTGGAGAGCCCAAGCCAGCCCAGTCTCATCAGATCTTAGAAGCTAAGTAGGGTTGCTCCCTCAAAGCTTTGGAGACTGGTGAGCAAAAATCCTGCTTTGTGAGCTACTGGCATTAAAGTTGTGAGCCAGCAATTTGGCTGCTGCATAAATTAGTTTGCTCTGCCGCCATCCTCCCTGAGTGAAGACAAAAAATGTATGAGCCGGAGGCTAAAAAAAATGTGAGCTAGCTCACATTAACTCAGCTTAGAGGGAACACTGGGATACCTGGGTCGTGAACAGAGGCAGGCAATGGCGATCCCCCTCTGAACATCTCTTGCATTGAAAACCCTACTGGGTCACCATAAGTCAGCTGAAGGCTTTACAGCTAAATAATAATAATAACAACAACAACAACAACAATAATAATAACAACAACAACTACTACTACTACAACAATAATAACAATAACAATAACAACAACAATAATAATGGCAGACGTGAATTCCCATGTAGGACTGTTCTGGATGCACCCTTCTGTGATTCGTGGTACAGTAAGAACATAAGAACATAAGAGAAGCCAATGTTGGATCAGGCCAATGGCCCACCCAGTCCAACACTTTGTGGCACACAGTGGCCAAAAACACCAGGTGCCCTCAGGAGGTCCAGCAGTGGGGCCAGGACACTAGAAGCCCTCCCACTGTTGCCCCCCGCGCCCGTCAAGCACCAAGAATACACAGCATCACTTGCCCCAGACTGAGAGCTCCTATCTATACCTTGTGGCTAATAGCCACTGATGGACCTCTGCTCCAGATGTTTCTCCAATTCCCTCTTGAAGCCGTCCGTGCTTGTAGCCGCCACCATTTCTTGTGGCAGTGAATTCCACGTGTTAATCACTCTTTGGGTGGAGAAGTGCTTCTTTTCATCCGTTCTAACCCGACTGCTCAGCAATTTCACTGAGTGCCCATGAGTTCTTGTCTTGTGAGAAAGGGAGAAAAAGACCTCTTTCTCTACCTGCTCGGTCCCATGCATAATCTTATGAACCTCCATCATGTCACCCCTCAGCCGTCGTTTCTCCAAGCTAAAGAGCTAAAAAGCCTGAATGGAGGACACTTTTCTACATCCATTGAGGCTAATGGGCTGACATGGGTGTAATGAACGGGTTGCTTTTGAACGGCTCCCAAGGCAGGAGAGAGGCAGATCTGGATTCCTTTTTGCTTCCAGATCTTGGGTGGGGAGGGAGAGAGAAGAGCGTTGTGTATGTAGGGTAGCTGTACATTCTGTCCCGACATAGGAAGACCTTTGCTCAAAAACACAGGTGGAGGGAGAGCAGGCATGAGTCATTCAAACTCCTATAGAATATCCTAAGCAGCTCTGATTGTTAAAACCGCGGGCTCAAACTGTTTATGGACTGCAGTTTTACAGCCGCCCATAAAACAGGGTGTCATAAGAGCAGAATAAATTTGTTCCCTGCCCCGGTTTTTATAATTCCCCGGATGACGGCGCATTAACATTCTGTTTGCCCACCTGTTAGGAAAAGCTGATCCGAAGAGTCATAACTGTAAAACAGTGGGCGACAACTTAATGAAAAATTGAGCTCTGCATTTAATTTCCTTTTTAAATTCTAGCTGGGCATTCAGGGAGATCAAAGAGGCACCGGCATTTGCAAATGATCTATGATATCAGAGAAACAGATTATAGCACCGGCACACACTTTGGTATTTAAGCGAGCGTCCACTTTTAAATACCAATGTTTAAAGCAGCCTAATGGAAATAAAGCATAACACAGTCCATTCCCTGATCCTAATCTATAATCCATTTGAATCCATAGGTGCTTCTGTCATGCGGATCAATGTCTACTGGGTTTTTTTTTTTAAAAAAGTGCTGGAAATGACTCTGAATGTATCCTGAACCAAGTACAGATGCAGTGTAGTAGAGATTGCAGAAGCCTAGTTCAATTTCCCGTGTTTAACCCTGTACCTATCTGGAAGGAATCTTGGTTTATATATACTTCCTTTAGAAGAAAAAGAAGAGATTGGCTTTATACCCCGCTCTGCACTACCCGAAGGAGTCTCAGAGCGGTTTACAATCTCCTTTCCCTTCCCCTCCCCACAACAGACACCCTGTGAGGTAGGTGGGGCTGAGAGAGCTCTTTCGAAGACTGCTCCTGAGAGAACAGCTCTGAGAGAACCTGTGACTGACCCAAGGTCACACCAGCAGCTGCGTGTGGAGGAGTGGGGACTCAAACCCGGTTCCCCCCAATTAGAGTCTGTGCTCTGAACCACTACACCAAACTGGCTCTCTTTACATTTATTTTCTTAATTTATCCCCCGCATTTTCTCCCAGCAGGGACTTAGTGTGGTTCACATTGTTCCCCTCCATTTTATACCCACAACAATCCTGTGAGGTAGATTAGGCTGAGAGTGTGTGGCTGGCCCAAGCTTCCATGGCAGAGCTGGGATTTGAACCTGGGTCTCACAGATCTCAGTCCGACATTCTAACCACTGGTCACCCAGCAGGATTCCACTGCAGAGCAGAGACTCGAACTGGAGTCTCCCAGATCCCAGTCCAACACTTGAACCATTACGCCACGTTGTCACAGAACGTCTGCTTGGCATAGAAGAGGTATTCCTTCTGCTCAAAGGCCTTTGGGTGGCCTGTGCCAAAAAGGACCTGAGACTCTGGAAAGTCATGGAATCATAAGAGTTGGAAGAGACCTCCAGGGTCATCTAGTCCAACCCCCTGCACAGTGCAGGAAATTCACAAAAACCTGCGGTGACCTCTGTTCCACGCCCAGAAGATGGCAAAAAAACCCAGAATCCCTGGTCACTGCTGGTCAGTGTAGATAGTATTGAATGAATGCTTTGACTGATATCATATACCTTTGGGATGGATTGTGGCTCAGTGGTAGAGCACTAGCTGTGCAGGCAGAAGGTCCCAGGTTCAATCCCTGCCATCTTTGGTTAAAAAAAAATAACCCTAAGAGCTAGAAAAGAGCTTTCCCTTCCAGAGAATGCTGTAGAGTCAGTGTACCCCATTTTAAGCAATAGCAACACATTAGTATAAGACAGGGATCCCTAATGTGGTACATGTGGGAGCCAGGGCACCAGCAGACAACTTTCCTGGTGCCAGAGTTGCCAACATCCAGGTTAGGGTTGCCAGGTTTCACCTGGCTGCTGGCGAGGGGTGTGTGTATTCCATTCTTGATCTGGGAGTCTTCTGGTGCCCAAGCAAGTCTTGTGGGATGCTCTAGCATTTGGGAGGGGGGGGATTCTATGGTCATCATAGAGTTTTTGCCCAAATGCTAGAGCGTCTCCCGTATGACGTGTCTGGCATGATGACATCATCGGGCAGGGCTCTTCAGGGGGTGGGGCTTCCCCGCTGGCCAGCTGACCAGTTGGCCAGTGGCAGATTGGGGGCCCTGAAATCGGGGAGAACCCTGCCCCCATTGGGGGGGGGTGGCAACCCTAATCCTGGTGGTGACTGGAGATCAGTTCCCCTGGAGAAAATGGCTGCTTTGAAGGCTGGTGCTCTATGACATTGTACCCTGCTGAGGAATGTGCCTGCAGGGTCAAAAAGGTTGGGGGACCCCGGTATAAGACACTAGTATATGTATAAGACAGCAGGGTCATATTTGCATAGTATACGAGTGAATTTGGGTCAAAGCCTGTCTACTTTACATGATGGTTTTGTGGATAAAAGTGAACAACAAAGAAACTCAGAAAAATATAGCAGATTTTGAAATAGTATTAAATGCTGTTTATCCATCATACAGTTTTCTGGAGAAAACCCTGTTGTAACAAATGGGACCTGTGCATGAGGCTTATTTCCTCACGTCGGCAGGGTTGGTGGAGCCCGCAGCGCAGGGTGGATTGTGCTTTCGGTGCTGGTTATTTTTTTAAAAAAAAGCTTTTTGGAATCTTTCAAAAGATCTTTGCAAATGGCAAGGAAGCTGTTCTTTTGTAAATACTACCCTGGTTACATATCACAAGCTGGGCAGATGCACCAGTTCCACACACTTCAGATAATTTGCGTGATATTTTCACAATGTGCATTGTTATTCCAAGGTTTTTAATCTCATGCCTGGAAAATAATCAGCCATTCATTGCTTTTCTACCCGGTCCTGTACAATCAGCTTAAAAAAAAAATAGCAGGAAATAAATTAGAAAAAGGCCAACATTTACACTTTCAGTTCATATTTTAAATTTTTTATAAAGGGCCAAGTGGGTCGGAACTCGTCGCGTAATACAGATAATTGGCTTGAGGCTTCAGACTTCTAATCATTAATCCAGTCTCTTTGCTGGGATCAACTTCTCAAACTTGCAGTTAATCTTCAAATAAATATGTTTGTAATACTCGGGGGGGGGGGGGGTGGCTTCGGTTTAAATATCGGATGTCTGTCTCGGTTGGGATAAAAGGTCATGCATTTTGGTAAACTTCATTTGGATCAGTGTTCCCTCTAAGCTGAGCTAGTGTCAGCCAGCTCACAGTTTTTTTAGCCTCTGGCTCACCCATTTTTGTTGCAGCTCAGGAAGGACGGCTCCAGAGCAAACTAATTTATGCAGTAGCCAAATAGCTCACTCACAACTTTAATGCTAGTAGCTCACAAAGTAGAATTTTGGCTCACAAGACTCCACAGCTTAGAGGGAACATTGATTTGGATCCTTACACAGGAAAAATGTTCCTTTTCTAGGGCGATCTGGGAAGAAGGAGCTACTTTCAGGACAAGTCTGAAGTTGGTTCCCAGTTGCTTATTCGTTCCTTATTCAAGACATATTCATGAATTCAACCAAAAACACTGAGAAGAGTTTGGAAGCTCTGAACCCCAAAATAAGATTTGGACCACCACACATTATAAACCTCCACGTTCAGGGCACATGTGCCGTTTCCTGGTCCAAAGTGACAGACACTGGGGCCAGGCTGCACTCCAAAATGAGAACTGCTCTTGTCCCCTTGAAGGGGAGAGTCCCCTGAACACAGGGGTGTATGATGTGTGTTGGTCCAAACCTTATTTTGGGGCACAGAGGGCATGAGGTCGTACCAGTTCCTAATTCAAATCTTCTTTGAGATATAGCCCTCTTCGGGGCAACCCAAACAGAAGCTTGTGGCGCCTGATCCAGTGTTTGAACCGGGTACTACTGTATGTCCTCTTGCAGGGGACAGTCTCCGGAGTATGGGGATGTGGTAGCCACCAGAATAGACAGCTTAAAATGGGGTGGAGGTTTATAAGGATGTGTCACTTGGGGTGGTCATGAATAAAATAAGAATAAGGAACTGGGAACTGTTATTCCGGTATAGCAATGCTCTGGGCCAGTGGTCCCAATCACTCCTCTTCTTTCCCAGGCTGTGTTGTGTACCCTTGCTCCCACAGTGAACCATAAGAACATCAGAAGAGCCCTGCTGGATCAGACGAGTGGTCCATCTAGTCGAGCATCCCTTCTCACACAGTGGCCAGCAAGTTCCTCTGGAGGGCCAACGACAGAGCACAGAGGCCAATTGCATCTTGTTCAGCTTTGCTTATCATTGGCTGGGTGGGTTTGGATTTTAGATGCTGAGAAATCCAAGGTCATTATGGCTCCTGGCATTGAGATTGCCTAATGCCTGAGAAGAATGCTTAGAGGGCTGTTCAGAAAGGGGAAAAAAAACCCGTTTCTATGTACCTGGCTTCCCTTTCATCCTGTTTGCAAACAGGGGCAGCCTCTGGCAGTCAGAAGCGCATGAAACAATGTTCGTTTATTGCGGGGGCCTTGGGAACGACACCAATAATCATTTTGCCATCCGAGCCTTCATCATGTCTTGGTATCTCTAACTGATTAATAATTGACTTCTCTTTCTGTTCTTTTGGTTATTTTGAAGGTGAGCTGTATATATTGCAACCCAATTCATTTTTGTCATTGTTCTTTTATGTGAATAACTCTTTCAGCCTTCCCTTTCTCGTCCTTTTGGTTATTTTGAAGCCGGGCTGTGTATATTGCAATCCAATTCATTGTTGTTCTTTTATGTGATTAACTCTTTCAGCCTCCCCCGGCTTCTCCATTTCGTCCAGCAAAGAATTTGTTCCGTGCCGATAGAAAGTTGCCCAGGCTCACATTGAAGTGAAATAAGGTCAATGGCAAATTACATAGTTCTCTGTCAATAGAAGAGACACATTTTATTTCGGTCCGAGTGGTAAATATATCATCTATAACTCTTTATCCATGGGAAATGCACCACTGGTCAGCGAAACCGTGGCTGGAAGTCACTGTCATGGAGCATAGAAGACTGCCAGTAAAAGCTCACACAGTTCAGCTCCTCCTTTCTCCTCCAGTAAGATCTACTAATACAAAACATGTGATATAGTGTTACTGTGGGCAACGGCTAGAAAGGTTCTTTGATGGATGCCACCAGGGGTCATTTTGTAGAAGAGGTGCAGGGGCTCATTAGCATAACTCATTTGCATATGCCACACCCCGTAACATACCGGACGTGTGTCAGAAGGCAACACCCACCCCTCAGGCTCCACTCCACAGGTGAGTGAAACTGACCTGCTCTTCCTCCATTCCCTTCCCCATCCAATACTTGGTGCAATAAAAATAAGCGTAAAGAACACACCCTCATTGTCTCCCTGCTCCCTTGAAACCAGGTTTCAACCACCAGGTTTCAAGTAGACTTGAGATACCCAGGACATGTGCACCACCCATCCCTTTCCCTTCCCCTCCCCACAACAAGACACCCTGTGAGGTAGGTGGGGCTGAGAGAGGTCTTTTGAGAACTGCTCGTGAGAGAACAGCTCTGAGAGAACTTGTGACTGGCCCAAGGTCACACCAGCAGCTGCATGTGGAGGAGTGGGGAATCAAACCCGGTTCTCCCAGATTAGAGTCCAACTCCTGACCACTACACCAAACTGATGGGGTGGAAGCTGCTGAAGGGTTGGTGAAATTTCTCCAGTACTTATGTGCCATGTGCCCAGATAAAAAATGGTATACTTAGAAAATGTATATGCCACCTTGAGCAAGTCTCTGGAAAGCAGCACACAGTCATAAAAGGAACAATGATAAAATTATCAATATTAAAACAGAACATTAAAAACAATAAAGACCCTGGCAGGGCTTTCCCCAGGGCACTGCGCCTCTGCACTGCTCGGGGAAGCCGAGGAGGGGGCGGGGCTTGGTCATGTGCCCGCCCCCTGGGCTCCTCACTCCCGGAGCTGCGCTCCTGTGTGCTCCTGCTCCAACGGACCCCTGGATTCCACCACTCTGGTATGGGTCTCCTCGGGAGGGCCCAGAGCACCCACCGTACCCATTTATACGCTCTCCAACAGGTTTCCCCTTATACGTGACCAAATGAGGCGTGAGGACCCAGGCAGAGCAACAAACTAGTTTTATTAAAGAGATTTAATGACAACTGTAGTTCAAAAGCATGTAGGAAAAATGAGCACAGTAAAGGCAGGTAAACCAGCAAAATAAGAAACCCTAACGCGTCTGAAAAGTACTGGAGTCGGGAGGCTGGTAACGGTGAAAACAGCATGGTAGTTTATTGAGGGTTCAGATGGTATATAGAAAACCCTGGGCTTCGCACCCAATTTTATGTTGGTCAGAGATAATCCCCCGACCTCGCCCAAATGTCCGGATAGGACCTTAAGATCACGATTGCAGTTTATAGGTCCCCTGGAGGAAACCTAGGCACAGGATTGGTAACCGTTCAGGATCCGTCCGTCTATTGTCCTACCTGGCCGAAGCTTAGGTGGGTTCGGACCACATGCGAGTGCCACTTGGCGGTCACCACTGCGGGAGCACATGGCAACCGCAGCGTCAATACACAACAGCGTCTGACTCTACTGTCCCAGCCTTTCTAGGTCTTTGGCTTCAGACCGACTCACCCCTTTTGGATAAGGGATCCCTCCCTCGGCCGCAGCTTCGCACTGGCTCTGCTCCCTGGGAGTGAACATCCTCCCATCTTGGGCAAGGCCTTTTATCACTTCTTCCCAGGAAATACCCTCTACTATTCCACTGGTGTAAGTCTCCCCTTCCAATCCCGTTACCCAATCACAGGGTCCAGAGGGTGACCTGGGAAATGTAGGCCCTGATAGCTAAGAACATAAGAGAAGCCAATGTTGGATCAGGCCAGTGGCCCATCCAGTGGCCAAAAACACCAGGTGCCCTCAGGAGGTCCAGCAGGAGCCCTCCCACTAGAAGCCCTCCCACTGTTGCCTCCTGCCCCTCAAGCACCAAAAATACAGAGCATCACTTGCCCCAGACCGAGAGCTCCTATCTATACTTTGTGGCTTAATAGCCACTGATGGACCTCTGCTTAATATTTCCTACTAGTAATAACCAAGCAGCAGCTACAGTTTGAATTTTTATTTCTTTTGACGCCCCCATCACCCCCCCCAAAACACACACACACACAATATACCAACATGCTTTACATAGACTTAGTTATGTAATTGTTAAGTCCCGACCATTAAACTGCACACGCGGTCGACCACACACGTGGCCAGGAGAAGCTGTCGAGCTTCACTCCCAGGACAATAGACCCGGATAGGGTAGCCAAGTGTAAGAAACTTACCGGCGGCGGGGGGGGGGGGAAGCTCTGCTGGCCGGGCGGCATCACCAGAAGTGACGTCAGCACGTTGGGGGGCGTTGCCAGGGCGACGCTCTGGCAATCGCCCCAAAACTCTATGGTATCATAGAGTTTTGGGGCGATTGCCAGAGCATCGCCCTGGCAACGCCCCCAACGTGATGGCGTCACTTCCGGGGGACGTCATAACGTGAGGGAGGTCGTCCAGGCTGGACGACCTTGGGGGTGGGGTTTCCCCCGCCGGCCGAATGCTGGCCGGCGGATCGGGAACCCCTGTAGCGGGGGATCCCCAGCCCCCCGGGCTGACTTGGCAGCCCTAGACCCGGAGGATCCTAGTCGGGGACCAATGGGGAAGCTCACAGTCTGTAGGGAGACCTATAGGTGGCAGGGGCATGGAAATAACCAATCACGGGTGTTGGGTGTGTGCATGGGTGCGGTCTTGAAGGAGAATATAAGCGGGCCCGTGAGTCCAGTTTGTTATCCTTCTCTTGACCTCTCAATAAACTGTGAGCTTTAATCACTCGATGCGTGTCCAAAGTCAGTACTTTACAGTAATCCTCTGGATTGTGGCCAGCAGCAGGACCTTCTTGCTGGCGAAGGATTAAGTAAACATTAACTGAATGTATAGAATTGATTTTCAACAATAGTCAATAAGACGTTGATATGCCTTAAGGGAGAGATTGTCCACGTTAGGCTCTTAAACATAAATCTGTACATAAGCATGAGCACAGCTGTGAAAGGCCTAGCGTGATCTCATCAGATCTTGAAAGCTAAGCAGGGTTGGCCTTGGTTAGCTCTTGGATGGGAGACCGCCAAGGAAGCCCAGGGTCGCTACCCAGAGGCAAGCAATGTCAAACGATGTCTGTTTGTCCCTCGCCTTGGGAACCCAATGGGATCGCCATAATTCGGCTGCCACTCGACAACACTTTCCCCCACCTCCACGATTGCTCGACTGATCTAACGGAGTCCAAACCATGCGGCTGCTCAAAGCTAATCAAGCCAGCTGTAATATTGCGACATTTCCATCTCTTCAGATCAGATCCCCCCTGAGCTGCACATTAAGAGGGAGCGCTTTGATCTTCCAGAGCTCAGTTTTGTCAGTTCTAATATCAATTAACTTGCAGCTGAACTTTTACAAAATTCATCAGGATGAACAAACTCGTTGCGCAAGCAGCACGAGGGAAGCAAGGGCAGCCCGGGAAGTGCCCAGACTCTTTCGTAACTCGCGCTGCCCAGTTGCAAGGAGTATGTAACACATGTGAGATGACAGTTTGCGCACACTTCTAAAGGTGCATGCAGTGAAAGCACACACATGACAACATGCACATGGGATTGTGCACCTATCACTCAAGGCATCAGCATACTATGTAATCACTCAGATTTAGCTGTGTGGTGACTTCACTTATGGCCATGGGCGTCAACTACGGGGGGGCTCGAGGGTTCGAGCCTCCCCCAAAATTTCCCGGGGGGGGCTCAGCCACCCCCCGGCAAAATGGAGAGCTCGCCGGTGGCCAGTCAGCCGGCCAGCTGGCCGTCGCCGCCTCTCCTTCCCCCCCACCCCCGGCCTGCCTTCCTGCCTCCCTGGGGCGGGGGGGGAGAGAGGCGGCGGGGACAGGGTCCCGCACTTCGTGTGGGCGGCAGTCAGCCGGCCAGCTGGCTGCCACCACCGCCGCAACTGCGCGGGTCTGCCTCCCTGGGGCCGGGGGGGGGAGGAGCGGCGGGGACATGGTCCCATGTGCGCGCACAAAAGAGCCCCTGCCCCCCCAGGGATTTAGAAAGTCTACGCCCCTGCTTATGGCAATCAAAGGTAACATGGACAGAGGGCAAGAAGAATGTGAGAACATCAGAAGAGCCCTGCAGGATTAGACCAGTGGTCCATCTAGTCCAGCATCCTGTCTCACACAGTGGCCTCAACCAGTTCCTCTGGAGGGCCAACAACAGGGCACGGAGGCTGAGGCCTTCCCCTGATAAGAACATGAGAAGAGTCCTGCTGGATCAGACCAGAGGTCCATTCTAGAACAGCATCCCGTCTCACACAGTGGCCAACCAGTTCCTCTGGAGGGCCAACAACAGGGCAGAGAGGCCGAGGCCTTCTCCTGACAGGAACCTAAGAAGAGCCCTGCTGGATCAGACCAGTGGTCCATCTAGTCCAGCATCCCGTCTCACACAGAGGCCAGCCAGTTCCTCTGGAGGGCCAACAACAGGGCACAGAGGCCGAGGCCTTCCCCTGATCAGAACGTCAGAAGAGCCCTGCTGAATCAGACCAATGAAGGTCCATCTAGTCCAGCATCCTGCCTCACACAATGGCCAACCAGTTCCTCTGGAGGTCTGACAAGTGGCATAGAGGCTGAGGCCTCCCCCTGATGTTGCCTCCCGGCTCTGGGATTCAGAGACTGACTTCCTCTGAACATGGAAGTCATCATGACTCGTAGCCAGGGACAGATCTATCCTTCATGAGTCTGCCTAATCCCCCTTTAAAGCTGTCTACAGCTGTGGCCATCACTACATCCTCCGGCAGCGAATGCCATATCATAATCACTCTCTGTGTAAAGCAGTATTTCCTTTTATCTATCCTGAACCTACTGCCCATCAGCTTCACTGGATGCCCTCGACTTCTAGTATTGGGAGAAAGGGAGGAAAAGTTCTCTTTGTCAGCCCTCTCCACCCAGTGAATAATGTTATAAACCTCTATCAGTGCATACAAAGAAATGAATATTTTTCAGTAAGGGTAAAAATCAACAAGAATGGGAGGGAAGGGGTTTTTTTGGCGCTGAGAAAACGTTCACAAAAACTTTCAAGTAAAGGCTTAGCTCTGTAACGGTCTGGACAGGATAACTCTTCTAGGAGCAATTAGGACTGAATCGCAATAAGGTCACAAGGTCCCCAGCACCCCAAACCCAGCCTTTGCCCAAGTTAAAGCAGTTGCTGCAGTAGAAGTTGAGTGGTCGAACTGCTATGATGTCACGAAAGGGTGGTCCCTCATGGCAGGGGTCATTTCGTAGAAAAAGAGGTGCAGGAGCTCATTAGCATAACTCTTTTGCATAACTCATTTGCATATGCCACACCCCGTAACATACCGGACGTGTGTCAGAAGGCAACACCCACCCCTCAGGCTCCACTCCACAGGTGAGTGAAACTGACCTGCTCTTCCTCCATTCCCTTCCCCATCCAATACTTGGTGCAATAAAAATAAGCGTAAAGAACACACCCTCATTCTCTTCCTGCTCCCTTGAAACCACCAGGTTTCAAGTAGACTTGAGATACCCAGGACATGTGCACCACCCATCCCTTTCCCTTCCCTTCCCCACAACAAGACACCCTGTGAGGTAGGTGGGGCTGAGAGAGGTCTTTTGAGAACTGCTCATGAGAGAACAGCTCTGAGAGAACTTGTGACTGGCCCAAGGTCACACCAGCAGCTGCATGTGGAGGAGTGGGGAATCAAACCCGGTTCTCCCAGATTAGAGTCCAACTCCTGACCACTACACCAAACTGATGGGGTGGAAGCTGCTGAAGGGTTGGTGAAATTTCTCCAGTACTTATGTGCCATGTGCCCAGATAAAAAATGGTATACTTAGAAAATTTATATGCCACCTTGAGCAAGTCTCTGGAAAAGCAGCACACAGTCATAAAAGGAACAATGATAAAATTATCAATATTAAAACAAAACATTAAAAGCAATAAAGACCCTGGCAGGGCTTTCCCCGGGGCGCTGCGCCTCTGCACTGCTCAGGGAAGCCAAGGAGGGGGCGGGGCTTGGTCATGTGCCCGCCCCCTGGGCTCCTCACTCCCGGAGCTGCGCTCCTGTGCACTCCCACTCCAACGGACCCCTGCCTCATGGAATGGCCACCGTCAAGCAACATTCTTGGTAGAGCTTCAGTTTCCTGCCTTAATAAACAGCCATCCAAGAACAGGGGTTGCCAATTTTTGCTCCGTATATAAAAAAATTATATGTATATCGCTGTGGCACAGTTTCTGCCACCGACTTTGATTTCCACACCATAGCAGGAAGGTCGGCCCCCAGCAGTCTCTCCAGTTGGGCTGCTCCTGAGGTACATTTCCATGGCAACACTCCACCTCCCTGGGCTCATAGGGTTGGCAGTGGTGTTCCCTCTAAGCTGAGTCAGTGTGAGCTAGCTCACAGTTCTTTAGCCTCTGGCTCACACATTTTTGTCTTAGCTCAGGAAGGATGGCTCCAGAGCAAACTAATTGATGTAGTAGCCAAATCTTTTTCTGGGAGGACTCTAGGGCTCACCTGGAGACTGGCAACCCTTCACTGGGAGGGGAGCAGGTAGCACTAGGAAGGCCAGACCCTCTGGTGGGGGTGGAGGTCCCCCCTCCTAAACCCAACCTCTCCACCACCAATCAGCTGGCTGGGGGGGGGGGGAGAAGTACTGCAAAAGAAAAGTGAGTCTCACCTAGGGTTGCCAAGTGTCCCTTACTTACCAGCGGGGGGGGGGGGTTCTCCATCGTCTGGGAGTTTCCTGGGCGTGTGCGCAAAGCGCGCGTGCCCAGCGACATCGCCCGGAAGTCATGTCATCACGTTGGGGGCGTTGCCAGGGCGACGCTCTGGCAATCACCCCCAAACTAAAGTTTTGGGGCGATTGCCAGAGCGTCGCCCTGGCAACGCCCCCAACGTGATGACGTCACTTCCAGGCGACGTCATTACGTTGAGGAAGGGGGGTGGGGTTCCCCCCGCCGACCAAATGCTGGCCGGCGGATTGGGAACCCCTGTAGCGGGGGATCCCCCACCCCCCAGGCTGACTTGGCAGCCCTAGTCTCGCCTGATGCTTCAGTGACATTCCCGAGGTGACTTCGACTTGACCTAGAAGTGACGTCAGCATGCTGGGGACGTTGGGGCGACACTCTGGGTTTTCTGGGCAAAAACTCTATGGTAGAAGCCAATCGGCTTGAACTGCTTCCAGGCAATTTTAATGGCTCAATCCATTCATTGTTTGTTTGTTTGTGGTTAGCCGTTCAGGAGTGTCTGACTCTTGGTGATTCTATGGGCCAGCTCTCTAACCAGTCTAAGCATAACTGCTTTTTCTTGTGAGTTCTTTCACATGACGTGGCCGAAATAAGTCAGTCACAGTTTTATGGTCCACTCATTAAAGGTAAAAGTAAAGGTTTCCCTTCCCCTGGAGAAAGCCAGTCGAATCTGATTCTAGGGGAGTTCAGCTCCGTTTCCAAGCCGAAGAGCCAGCGCTGTCCGAAGATGTCTCCATGGTCATGTGGCCGGCATGACTAGATGCTGAGGCACACAGAACACTGTTACTTTCCCACCACAGCGGTACCTATTTATCTACTTGCAGTTTCTAGCTTTTGAACTGCTAGGTCGGCAGGAGCTGGGGCCAGAGATGGGAGCTCACGCCATCGCACAGCACTCGGGTCTCAAACTGCTGAACTACCAACCTTCCAGTCTGCAGCTCAGCATGTTAACCTCTGAGCCACCGCGGCCCCTAATCCATTCATTAGGAACTGTAAAATGTAAAAAAGCAGGAATCTAGAATGTTATAAGCACCTTTAAAAGATGCCTCAGTTGGACGCAGGACAGTATTACTGGCTTATACGAGAAAAAGAAGATGACTCCTGAAATATCCTGAGATAAGATAATTGTGGAGTTGTGAATCTCAACAGTATCAGAATCTCAACACTGGCTCTAATTAATGTTATTACTCCATGCTCTATCAGCAATAAACCTGTCACTCGAAAGATTACGAGCACGCAGCCTTTAATGATATTAATGCGGAAAAAGTGTTGTCCTGTTTATTGGGCTGGCGTGAGCGACCAATCAATGGATTGTGTGATAACTATGGATGCGCAAACTGGTCAGTAATTAAGATTTGATTAATCTCTAAAAACTCAGTTTAATTTAGATTAGACCTGTATCGATTTGTATTTCTTCACAATTACAGTCTTGGTATAGCAAACTTCCCAGGTATTATCGAGGTGATAATATCTGTGCAAGAATGGGAGCGAGAGAAGTGGATGAAATGAGAATGTTACTGCAACACTTGGAATATACAGCTGAAGGGTATGATAACTAAAACCAAGAGAAGACAGGAAAACAGCAGATTGTGAAGTCTTCTGCTAAGAGCCCTGCTGGATCAGATTAGGGGTCATTCTAGTCCAGCATCCTGTTTCACACAGTGGCCAACCAGTTCCTCAGGAGGGCCAACAACAGGGCATGGAGGCCAAGGCCTTTCCCTGATAAGAACATCAGAAGAGCCCTGCTGGATCAGACCAGTGGTCCACCTAGTCCAGCATCCTGTCTCACGCAGTGGCCAACAAGTTCCTCTGGAGGGCCAACAACAAGGCATAGAGGCTGAGGCCTTCCCCCAATAAGAACATCAGAAGAACCCTGCTGGATCAGACCAGTGGTCCACCTAGTCCAGCATCCTGTGTCACACAGTGGCCAACCAGTTCCTCTGGAGGGCCAACAACAAGGCATAGAGGCTGAGGCCTTCCCCCAATAAGAACACCAGAAGAGCCCTGCTGGATCAGACGAGTGGTCCATCTAGTCGAGCATCCCTTCTCACACAGTGGCCAACAAGTTCCTCTGGAGGGCCAACAACAGGGCATAGAGGCTGAGGCCTTCCCCCGATAAGAACATCAGAAGAGCCCTGCTGGATCAGACCAGTGGTCCACCTAGTCCAGCATCCTGTGTCACACAGTGGCCAACCAGTTCCTCTGGATGGCCAACATCAGGGTCTTAGGAGCTGAGACCTTCTCCAGATGTTGCCTCCTAGCACTAGGATTCAGGTCTATCACCCCTGAATATGGTTAATAACCGTTGATGGACAGCTCTTCCATGGATTTGACGAATCCCTTCTTAACACATATATGCTACCGACCATCACTACCTCTTCAAGCTCCGCTTTTCAGCTGAAATCAGAGAAATGGTGGCAGTGGTGGCAGTGGTGGAAGAGGTGGTGGTGGTGGAGGAAAGTGCTGTCAAATCGCAGCCGACTTATGGCGACCCCATAGGCTTTTCAAGGCAAGAGACAACCAGAGGTGGTTTGCCACTTCCTGCCTCTGTGTAGCAACCCTGGACTTCCCTGGCGGTCTCCCATCCGAGTACGAACCAGGGCTGACCCTGCTTAGCTTCTGAGATCTGATGAGATCAGGATAGCCTGGGCCATCCAGGTCAGAATCAGAGACATGCCTACCAGCCAATCAAGCCCTGGGTCAGGATCAGACTTGCTCCGCCCTGTGCTCCAGAAGCGTGGCCTGCCATTTTTACCTGTAATGTGGCACCTGAAAATTCATGCACTCGTCAATTCATTTGTTAAGGGAGCTTTTTTTAAAAAGGTGAGAAGTATTGGAGTCGGGAGTCCATGGCACAGTGAAACAGCTAGATCTTTACTGCTGGTCCGGATGAAGCATACAACCCTGGGCTCCGAGCCCTCCTTTTATGCTGGTCAGGGACAATCCCCTGACCTCGCCCAACTGGCCTGATAGGCTATTAGAAGTCTATTTACATCTCATAGGTTCCTGGGGAGAAACCTAGGTACATGTTTGGTGGCCGGTTAGAATCCACCTGGCCTTTGTTCTACCTGGCTGAAGCTCAGGTAGTTTCTTGGCCATGTGCTCTGGCCACATGGCGGTCGCCATTACTGGAGCACATGGTGACCGCATGGTCAATACATAACAAAAGGCAAAATGACTTCAAAGATGAGAAGAAGAAGAGGAGGAGGAGGAGGAGGAGGAGGAGATTGGATTTATACCCTGCTCTTCACAGAGTCTCAGAGCGGCTTACAAACTCCTTTCCCTTCCCCTCCCCACAACAGACACCCTGTGAGGTAGGTGGGGCTGAGAGAGCTCTTTCAAGGACTGCTCTTTTTTAAAAAAGCTCTGACAGAACTATGGCTTGCCCAAGGTCATCCAATAGCTACAAGTGGAGGAGTGGGGAATCCAACCCAGTTCCCCCAGATTAGAGTCCACGCACTTATCCACTACACCAGGGCGTAGGGGGAGTTTGCTTGGCATCACCAGCGAAGCTGATAATAAACCCCGCCCTCCATGTAATCCCAAGAAAACTGCAACACCCGAAAGGATCAGCTGGCTGGCAAAGGAAACACGCTTGTTTGGTGCAGTGGTTAAGTGCGCGGATTCTAATCTGGGAGAACCGGGTTTGATTCCCCACTCCTCCACTTGCACCTGGCTGGATGACCTTGGGCAAGCCATAGCTCTGTACCAGCTGTTCTCTCAAGGACAGCTTGGGAAAGAGCTCTCTCAGCCCCACCTACCTCACAGGGTGTCTGTTGTGGGGAGGGGAAGGGAGAGGAGTTTGTAAGCCACTCTGAGACTACAAGTGAAGGGCGGGGTATAAATCCAATCTCTTCTCTTCTTCTTCTTTGCTTATGGAGCAACCAGGGCCTTTAACAGACAGGCCAGGAGTTCGTCATTCTTTCAATGGTCAGTCCTGCCGGGGTGGGGGTGAGGGGTGGGGAATAAAGCATCATATTGCAAGCCACAGCATTTTCCACGGCTTAAAGTCCATTGATGGAGGAAAATAAAAGCTCATCAAAGGGCAGGGCTGTAGCAGTCTGACAGGAGATGCAATGCTGGAGAAACGATTTCACAAAAGGACTGCAGAAAGTTCCCACAATCAAGATCCTGTTATCAGAAAGCCAAGTGTTGTTGTTTTTTTAATGGAGCGAACATTTTTACCAAGAGGGAAGGCAGCACAGTGTAGCCTGGTCTTGTCAGAACTTGGAAGCCAAGCATGGTCAGTGCTTGGATGGGATAGCACCAAAGAAGACTCCGTAGAGGAAGGCCATGGCCAACCACCTCTGCTTCTCACTTGCCTTGAAAGCCCCTTGCTGGGGTCACCATAAGTCTTGGATGGGAGACCACCAAGGAAGGCTCTGCAGAGGAAGGCCATGGGCAATCACCTCTGCTTCTCACTTGCCTTGAAAGCCCCTTGCTGGGTCACCATAAGTCTTGGATGGGAGACCACCAAGGAAGGCTCTGCAGAGGAAGGCCATGGCCAACCACCTCTGCTTCTCACTTGCCTTGAAAGCCCCTTGCTGGGTCACCATAAGTCTTGGATGGGAGACCACCAAGGAAGGCTCTGCAGAGGAAGGCCATGGCCAACCACCTCTGCTTCTCACTTGCCTTGGAAGCCCCTTGCTGGAGTCGCCATAAGTCTTGAATGGGAGACCACCAAGGAAGACTCTGCAGGGGAAGGCCATGGCCAACCACCTCTGCTTCTCACTTGCCTTGAAAGCCCCTTGCTGGAGTCGCCATAAGTCTTGAATGGGAGACCACCAAGGAAGACTCTGCAGGGGAAGGCCATGGCCAACCACCTCTGCTTCTCACTTGCCTTGAAAGCCCCTTGCTGGGGTCACCATAAGTCTTGGATGGGAGACCACCAAGGAAGGCTCTGCAGAGGAAGGCCATGGGCAATCACCTCTACTTCTCACTCGCCTTGAAAGCCCCTTGCTGGAGTCGCCATAAGTCTTGGATGGGAGGCCACCAAGGAAGGCTCTGCAGAGGAAGGCCATGGCCAACCATCTCTACTTCTCACTCACCTTGAAAGCCCCTTGCTGGGGTCACCATAAGTCTTGGATGGGAGGCCACCAAGGAAGGCTCTGCAGAGGAAGGCCATGGCCAACCACCTCTGCTTCTCACTTGCCTTGGAAGCCCCTTGCTGGGGTCACCATAAGTCTTGCATGGGAGGCCACCAAGGAAGGCTCTGCAGAGGAAGGCCATGGCCAACCACCTCTGCTTCTCACTTGCCTTGGAAGCCCCTTGCTGGAGTCGCCATAAGTCTTGGATGGGAGGCCACCAAGGAAGGCTCTGCAGAGGAAGGCCATGGCCAACCATCTCTACTTCTCACTCACCTTGAAAGCCCCTTGCTGGGGTCACCATAAGTCTTGCATGGGAGACCACCAAGGAAGGCTCTGCAGAGGAAGGCCATGGCCAACCACCTCTACTTCTCACTTGCCTTGAAAGCCCCTTGCTGGGGTCACCATAAGTCTTGGATGGGAGATCACCAAGGAAGGCTCTGCCGAGGAAGGCCATGGCCAACCATCTCTACTTCTCACTCACCTTGAAAGCCCCTTGCTGGAGTCGCCATAAGTCTTGGATGGGAGACCACCAAGGAAGGCTCTGCAGAGGAAGGCCATGGCCAACCTCCTCTGCTTCTCACTTGCCTTGGAAGCCCCTTGCTGGAGTCGCCATAAGTCTTGGATGGGAGACCACCAAGGAAGGCTCTGCAGAGGAAGGCCATGGCCAACCTCCTCTGCTTCTCACTTGCCTTGGAAGCCCCTTGCTGGAGTCGCCATAAGTCTTGGATGGGAGACCACCAAGGAAGGCTCTGCAGAGGAAGGCCATGGGCAACCACCTCTGCTTCTCACTCGCCTTGAAAGCCCCTTGCGGGGGTCACCATAAGTCTTGGATGGGAGGCCACCAAGGAAGACTCTGTCCTGTTGTGAAACTTTTCTGTTTGATTACCACAAATGGGGGAGGGGGGTTGCAGTAGCCCAAAGATCTTCCAGGTTCTTTCATGCCCCATCATGGGCCAGTGGAGCAACTGAGGAAGACTGGAAAAAACCTCCGTGGAAAACCCCTCCACACATGCAGAATGCCTGTACCTGTCATTCAACTGGGAAAGACTTCTACATGAGTCCCTGCTTAAACCAGACCAAGGGTTCCCCTCAGTTACTAGGCAGATTATATGATCACATTTCTGCGGTTGGGAGTTTACATGGCCCAGTAGATTCTTTCTACTTTCTACTTTCTACTTTCTTTCTAGATTCTTTCTACTTTCTACTTTCTACTTTGGTGCCCGGTGCTTTGACAACTGATTGAACCTTGTATTTCCTCGTTTTCTTTTCAGCACCTGCTTTAGCCCTCGTGATGCAGCGGATTCTCTTTTCAATGTTGGTTTTAGGACCAGCTGTTTGGTACACTCCCCCCCCCCTCTGCTGCATATGTATTTGGACAGTGGCATTCCATGGGGATACATCTGTTCCCTGTAGCCAGTTACGATCCACAATAGAGCACTGTCAGGGCTGAACATTTCCAGCATGGGTGTGATGAAGGTACGAAAGGAGCATTTATCGGGAGTCAAACTGGAGAGCCAGTTTGGTGTAGTGGTTAAGTGCGTGGACTCCCAGGTCTGATTCCCCACTCCTCCACTTGCACCTGCTGGATGGACTTGGGCAAGCCATAGTTCCAACAGAGCTGTTCTTAAAAGGGAACTTCTCAAAAGAGCTCTCTCGGCCCCACCTACCTCACAGGGTGTCTGTTGTGTGGAGGGGAAGGGAAAGGAATATTTAAGTCGCTCTGAGACTCCGAGTGAAGGGTGGGGTATAAATCCCATTCTCCTCCTCCTCCTCCTCCTCATTGGGCAGTTCTCAGCACATATTTATCTAATCAGCCATGTGTTTCTTTTTACACTGGCAACCCATGCATTATTTCTCTTTGGTCCTCTACTTTGTTTAGTGTCCTCAAACACATCCACCTTACATGCACGTACTGATCTTCAAGAGGATTACAAATACAATATACATGCAGGTTGAAGGGAGCATTGCCTGCCCCCCACTGGAGGCGGGGAATCCCCTGGCCCTGGGCCCTGCCCCTGCCAATGATCAGCTGGCTAGTGGTGGGAATGACCAGGAGCAAGAGGGAGGCCCAGGCTCCATCACCAGCAATGGGGTTATGTCACTTCCTGCACGTACTGGAAGTGACTTCATCACGTCGGCGACATCCAAGTGACACTCTGGTATTTGGGCAAAGCCTCAATGGTCGAGGCCATTTTTACCATAGAGTTTTTGCCCAGATGCCAGAGTGTTGCTGGGACGTCCCAACATTATGACATCACCAGAAGTGACATCGCACACACCAGAAGTGACATCGCTATGTTGCCGACAGCGTTGCCTGGGCCTCCCTCCTGCTCCTGGTAACAACCCCCCATCCCCTGCCAGTTGCCAGGAGAGACGTGGCCTCTGAATAGCCTTTAGAAACGTAGATACTTTACCTGGTGGAACCCGGCATTGTTATTCCGTATGCATACCTTGCTGGGTGGAGGGGGAAGGCGGGGGATTGCGTCAAGGGCTGCCTTGTGCAACCTGAAAATGGAGGACCTTTTTCCTGAGCTTTTGCTAGCTCTGGCTGCGGTCACACGGCCCTTTAATGCGGGAGAAAGTGCTGTTTCCTCCCGCATTTAAAGGGACCAATCAGAAAGGCCGTGGCTAGTCCCGCACCAAAGCGGGCTCAATTGCAGGTTCCTCCCGCGTTTTCCGATCCTGGGAAAATCAAGTATTTTCCCGGTGGTCGCGCAAGGAATCCACAATTGAGCCTATCTGGACATTGCGAGAGAGGGCTGCCCAGACCGTCCCTCCTGGTTTCCCCCCCACCCTTTTGCACTTGGGCGCTTGGGCACTCAAGCACCCAAGTGCAAAAGGGGGAAACTCCCCCCCAAAAAACTTACCAGGTGGCCAGCGGGGCTCAGGGAAGGGTGCCTCCCCTGGCCGCCGCCAGCCGCTGCCTCCTCTGCTGCCCGTCTCCTCCACCATCGCCGCTGCCTGCCTTCTCTGCCGCCGCCTGCCTCTTCTATTGCTGCCTCCTCATCCATCACCACTGCCTGCCTCCTGCTCCACCTGCCACCTCCTCCTCCGCCGCCCACCACCGCCGGGGCTGGGATGTGTAAACACCCCAACGCAAAATAAAAACCCCCGGTCCCTTTAAATCCGGGAGGGCTCCCAGATTTAAAGGGCAGTGTGACCGTGGCCTCTGTGTTTCAGGCCAAATGTGCCTTCCCTGGCCTGACATTGTGGGTCTCCAGTTCAGGTCAGAAGTGGGGTGCCTTGCTATTTGGGGCTACCCAAGAGTAAGGCAGCACCTCTGGGCTACACTGGGAGTAACTTCAACAGGCTTTTTTGAAACTTTAGGCATGCTAGATCAACTTCTTCCTCAAGCATCATCCCCCTTACCCAAACCCACCTTGCTCATGCCAGGTTGGAATCCGATTCCATATTTAACTTGGTGCCAGCTTTAAGACAACTTGCAAGCGGGAGTTATTAGAATATAAAAGGCGACCTCGATTAGGCACCCCTTTTGAAATGAAGCCATAAATGTCTTTTGGAGTGCTGAAGGATTTTACAAGAATGCTGAAGGATGTGGGCTATTCGCTTTGACATTTCTGTAAAAGCCTGACTACAGTGGAGGGGGGAGGGAAGAAAGAGAGAGAGAGAAAGAGTCGCTCCTCCAAGGAATTCAGGAACGGTATCCTATTATGTATTCCAAAAAAAATCCAGCCTTTTGCTTCTGGCCACGTGTGGCTGCCCACCCAGATCTCAAGGGGATTCTGGGAAGATCAATAGGCAGCTTGTTATCAGCTGACAGGGAAGTATTTGGTTAGAAGCTTACTGAGTTCCAGATCTCTTCCCCTGTAGATGCTTCCCTCCGACTGGCTAAGGCCGAAGGCATCTTCGGACAACCTCAGACCCAACCTGGGCTGAGTTCTGGGTTTACCAAGCTCCAATATACAGCATAATTTCCAGCTAGGCCATGGCCAATCCAGGCAGAAGTTTTGCAGAAGCTCTAGGGTAAGCAGAGCTCATTCACTATCCAAGGGCTCTCAGATTAGAGTCCGCGCTCCTAACCACTATACCAAACTGGCTCGTGTGTAGGTGTGGCTAGGTGTGGCTCTTGTGTAGGACCACAACCTGGGATGGTATAATCCACCATGCCAGAAGCAGTGCATGAATCTGTTGCTTCCAGTGTGGCTTGTTGCTCAGATAAGATGTTACTGTCCCTCTATATCAAAACTGTGGTAGAATCTCCTAGTCACGTGATAGGATAATACAGGTGTGCTGGCTGCAGATGGGTCACCTACATTGCACTCCAATTTAGCATCTTACCATTGAGGTCTCTTCCTCATCCTCTCTTATGGCTGCTAACCTCCAGATGGGACTATTCTAGAACAGAATGGCTATTCTATACTCCCAGGGTTGCCAACCTTCAGGTGTCACCTGGAGATCTCCTGTTATTATCATTGACCTCCAGCTGACCAAGATCAGTTCCCCCGGGGAAAATGGCTCCTTTGGAGGGTGGACTCTATGGCATTATACTACACTGAGGCCCCTCCCTTCCCCACCCCACCCCTCCCCAGGCTCCACCCCCAAAATCTCCAGGTATTTCCTAATCTAGAGCTGGCAGCCCTACATACACCTCAGGACCTGCTCCCACAATGTGTGAAGGTGGGGAGGGTTTTGCTCCGGCCGATGAAAGATAACAGGGTTGCCAACTTACCCGGGACCACACCCTCCTCCTGTGCACTTAACAGCCGTTTGATGTGAGGAATCAAGCAGTGATGCGTTTTCTAGCTTATCCCTAAACATCCCTCACGCACGCTGAGCTTTTGTTTGGTGTAGTGGTTAATTGTGCGGACTCTAATCTGGGAGAACCGGGTTTGATTCCCCACTCCTCCACTTGCACCTGCTGGATGACCTTGGGCAAGCCATAGCTCTGGCACAGCTGTTCTTGAAAAAGAGCAGTTTCTGTCAGAGCTCTCTCAGCCCCACCTACCTCACAGGGTGTCTGTTGTGGGGAGGGGAATTTTTTAATTATTTATTTATTTATTAATTTTGATTTATATCCCGCCTTGCCAGCGAGCCGGCTCTAGGGAAGGGAAGGGAAAGGAGTTTGTAAGCCTCTCTGAGACTCCCTTGGGTAGTGAAGGGCGGGGTATAAATTCAATCTCTTCTTCTTCTTCTTCTTCTTCTTGAGGGCGCAGCTATCGGTGGCTGGCTGAAATGCTAGCAATCCTAGAAGGCCATAAGGCATTCTGGATGAATATGAAGTGCGTACATCTCCTTGGAGCAATGACAGTGTGCCATATTGGAATAAATATGGAAAGCAGGTTTAAGCAGCGCCAAAGGGATGGCCTTCGACAGGCCTTTTCCCTTTGTGGAGTTGTTGAATGGTGGAGAATTGGCACCCCTCCTGCCCTCCCTCCCCCCAAGCTCTCTCTTTCTCTCTCGCTCTCTCTCTGCAGGCACTTTCCTGAGACGTACATTATCCTTTTTAACCGAATCCTTAATATTTAATATCATGCTAGGATGAAGTCTGATTTTTATGGTGAAAAATGTCAATTTTCACAGTTGATTGAGCTTGTTTAAATAGCGAGCCGTCTGCTCGTATCGAAAACCATATAAACAGATCAACCTATTTACTCACATTTTAAAAGAGGGAGACAATTTTTTATGTTGAAGCGTTTCTCTTTTTTATATATTTTTTTTAAAAAACCCACCCTGAAAAGAAGCTCGGGTGGCTGGGTTCTTTTTATGTCCCTCTCCGAAGGCAGATTTATTGTCGCCCATAAAACAGGCCTCCGGATCTGGCAGCGAAAAGAATTTAGAAATCAACTCAACCGAGGCCCCGAAGTTTTCCATAATTAACTACCGGCTACTCTTTGTCTCTTCTGTTTCTGTCTTTTCGTGCTGCATCCAAATATAATGAACAGGGGCCATCGTATAATGAGCCCAGGGCATCTGAGATGCAATCACGTGGTGATATTTTTTGATAGTTTTGTGGGCACACACACACACACACAACTGAAGACCCACCTGCCTTTACCAAGATGGCTTTCTCTTCTTCTGTATGATATCTTCTGTGTCCTTTCCCCCTTCATTCTTTTATATGCTCCCCCACTCCCTGCTCACACACGATGTTTGCTCGCAAGTTAGTACACAGAATGCCCTTAAACACTCAAAACACCCCCCCCCCCAATACACACAGTATGACAGTTGATCAGCTTTTTGTTTCAATTATTGAAGAGAAAAAGAAGAAGCGACTGGATTTATACCCCGCCCTTCACTACCCAAAGGAGTCTCAGAGCGGCTTACAATCTCTTTTCCCGTCCCCTCCCCACCTCACAACAGACACCCTGTGACGCAGTGTTCCCTCCAAGCTGAGTTAGTGTGAGCTAGCTCACAGTTTTTTAGCCTCCGGCTTACACGTTTTTGTCTTCGCTCAGGAAGGATGGCTCCAGAGCAAACTAATGTATGCAGTACCCAAATCACTTGCTCACACCTTTAATGCCAGTAGCTCGCCAAGTAGAATTTTTGCACACAAGACTCTTGAGAGAACAGCTCTGAGAGACTGACCCAAGGTCACACCAGCAGCTGCAAGTGGAGGAGTAGAGAATTAAACCCGGTTCTCCCAGATTAGAGTCCACGCTCCTAAGCACTATACCAAACTGGCTCTCACAAGTGTTATATTATTTTGTCTAAAAGCCTAAATGATATGTAGACTTTCTTGAATAAATGAATGATCAACTCTGATACTGCCTTCTCTCTTTCCTGCACATCTAGGGATGCCAGCCTCCAGGTGGGGCCTGGGAATCCACTGGAATTACAGCTCATCTCCAGACTATAGAGACCAGTTCCCCTCGAGACAATGGAAGTTTTCTTTGGCATTGTACCCCACTGAGGTCCCTGTCCTCCCCAGGCTCCACCCCCCCAAATTCCCAGGAGTTTCCCAACCTGGAATTGGCCACCTTACCTCCCCATTACCCACTGTGTGGGGACATAGGTTTCTCTGGGTAAATCAGCATGTCCTGCACTTTGAAGGCTTCTACTAACATCTGAAGCCGCCTTCTAGAAGAAGAAGAAGAGAAGAGGAGATTGGACTTATACCCCGACCTTCACTCGGAGTCTCAGAGCGGCTTACAAACTCCTTCCCCTTCCCCTCCCCACAACAGACACCCTGTGAGGTAGGTGGGGCGGAGGGAGCTTTTTCCAGAACTGTCCTTGAGAGAACAGCTCCGAGAGAACTTGTGACTGACCCAAGGTCACACCTGCAGCTGCATGTGGAGGAGTGGGGAATCAAACCCGGTCCTCCCAGATCAGAGCCTGTGCACTTAACCACTACACCAGACTGGCTCTCTACTGCCCATTTATCTATCTAGGTCAGTACTGTCTATTCTGATCAGCAGTGGATCCCCCAGGATTTTGGAAAGAGGTCTTTCCCCTCATCTACCATCTGATCTTTCCAACTGGACATGCCAAGGATTGGACCTGGGTCCTTCTGCATGCAAGACAGATACTGTAACACAAAGGCCCAATTTACACCTTCCCTCTGAAGTAGTTTGACTGCTGTCTTTTCCCAAGCTCATTTCACGCTGGTTTCAAATTTCACTCCAGGGGGTCTGAAGAGTACTAAGCAACAGCATCTGTTTAAAGCAGTATAATGCTAGCTTGACCACAGGAGGGCAATTAAGGAATGTAAACAATAATTTATAAACTAGAACAAGTATGGTTTGAAAGTAGAAACAGGTATAGACAGGGTTTTTTTTTTTTTAAACTAGAATGATTCTAGCGGGAAAGTCAGATGTAAATTTGACCTAAGCCATGGCTCCTCTCCTAAAATAGAGGCTGTTTCGGAAGCCACTGTCCCTTTAGCTCAGTACTGTCTACTCTCACAGGCAGATTCAGGTCGGGCAGCTGTGTTGGTCTGAAGCAGCACAATGTGAGTCCAGTGAGACCTTGAAGACCAACAAAATTTTATTCAGAGTGTAAGCTTCCATGTGCAAAGCACACGTCTTCAGAAAAAGGGAATAAAATCTCCTCAAGGGCTACTTACAGGGAAAAAGAGATGGAGGGGGCTGCTGTTAGGAGGGGCCACTCAGAGCCAAGATGCATAGGCAGAGCTGAAATTGGATCAGGTGGCCAGTAAGATCAATGACAGGGCCGTGTTGGCTCAGAGGTTAAGATGCTGAGCTGCAGACTGGAGGGTCGGTAGCTTGGCAGTTCAAGACCCGAGTGCTGCATGACGGAGTGAGCCAGCGCTGTCCAAAGACTTTTCTGTGGTCATGTGCCGTCATGTGGTCATGTGGCACAGTTTCTCCTAATATAAAGCTGGTACCTTCCTGCCCTTAATTTAAGCCCATTCTTGCGAGTCCTCTCCTCTGCTGCCAACAGGAACTGTTGTGTCACCCGGAGATCTTCAGCCACCACGTGCAATACCGCATGGGCGCAAGCATTATGTAGTGGTTAAGAGTACTGGACTAGGATTTCGGAGACCCAGGTTCAAATCCCCACTCGTGCCATGGAAGCTCGCTGGGTGGCCTTGGGACAGTCACACACTCTCAGCCTGACCTGCCTTACAGGGTTGTTGTAAGGATAAAATGGAGGAGAGGAGAAGGCTGTGGGCTGCTTTGGATTGCCCGACTGGAGGGAAAGTTGGGGTACAAAGGACACAAATCAATAAATACTTCTGAGCTAGGGCTCCACTCCATAATTTATTATCACAAGAAGGCCTCCCTCCGGCATCTGAAGCTGACTTTGATTTTTGCACAGTCCTGACATGAGTATTTGGGAGATCAGCTCTGCTAACGCTTTCCGAAGTTTGAAACCAATTTAGTATTCAGGGGGGAATGAGGCAAATAGGAATCATTATGATCCGATTCTTCTTCCTTGGCTGCATTTTAAAAAGAGCTGAGTTTTTTGAAATGGGGGGGGGGAACCCATCATAAATATCTATGCCTAAAAACAACATCATAATTTTGGTCAGGGATGGAAAATAGATCGGGGGAAGACGGTAGAGCATTGATCGCCTTGTCTTGTTTCAAAAGTGCCTTGTTATTTATCTCTGTAGTGCCATTAGTAATATATGGCGCATTACAGACTCGACATGTGAGAGCCGGCGAGGTGTAGGGGTTAGAGTTTTTGGATTAGGATCTGGGTTCAAATTCCACCTCAGCCCCGAATGGCTCAGAGTCTTCTGGAGCCACTCAATCTGTCTCAGCCTCAAAAGGCTGGCTGTGGTGAGGATACCGTGGTGGAGGGGGGGGGGAGAGATCCATTTTTGCTACCCTGAGTGCCTTGTGGAAGTCTGGTTTAAAATGTAGAAGACTGACGATGGTAGCAAGACATGGGTCCCTGTCTCTAGGTGCTTACAATCTACTGCTAGATCTAGGAAGAAGATAAAGGTAAAGGTTTCCCTTGCTCAAAAGCCAGTCGAATCCAACTCTAGGGGGTGGTGCTCATTTCCTTTTCCAAGCTGAAGAGCCACCGCTGTCCAAAGACTTCTCTGTGGTCATGTGGCCGGCATGATTAAATGCCGATGTGCACGGAATGCTGTTAACTTTCCCACCGAAGTGGTACCTATTTATCTACTTGCAATTTCTTGCTTTCAAACTGCTAGGTTGGCAGGAGCTGGGGCCAGAGACGGAAGCTCACTCCATCATGCGGCACTCGGGTCTCGAACTGCCAAACTGCCGACCTTCTGGTCTGCAGCTCATTGTCATGCAAAAATACCTTGTGCTCATGAAACTTTTACGGTCCACAAAAATGTTTTATTTTTTTCTCAAGTGTGCCTTCAGGCCTTGAAAGTATATGATTATATTTGTCTTTATGCCAACACAGTCATGAAATGTATTTTTAATATTTTTCATGGTGGAAGGGGGCAGGCCCCACAAAGGCAAAAATTCCTAACGCCCACGAAAGTCATAATGCAACCCCGACTTTGACGGGATGTAATACCTTAAGGCTGTGTTCAGACTGGCAGTTTGGCCCGATAGAGGCACATTCCACAAATGGATTAAATGGGTTCAGTCACACAGCCACAGCTGTCAGGCGTTCCCTGGGTGTACTCAGAGGACGACTTGGAACTGGTTAAAAAGCCACCGCCTCCGAAGTGGAGTTTTTGTTTTCTGGCGCATTCATCGCGCATGGCGGCTGACTGAACGCGCATGGCGGCTGAGCGCATGTGCGCACACGGGCATTTTTTTAAAAAAGCCGCTTCCCTAGTGGCAGAACGGATCTGCAGGTTCAGACAGCCAAATCCATCCTGCGCGCACTCCCCTGTGTTCAGACAGCCGCCATGCGCGATGAATGCGCCAGGAAACAAAAACTCCACTTCAGAGGCGGTGGCTTTTTAGGTCGGCTCCTAGTCATCCTCCGACAGGGTGAGTATGCCTGGGGAATGCCTGACAGCTGTGGCTGTGTGAACGGGCCCATTTAATCCTTTTGTGAAAGGTGCCTATATTGGGCCAAACTGCCAGTCTGAACGCAGCCTTAATCTTCCTTTCCCACCACACAAAGAACTCATTGCTTTATTGTATGCAGCAGCCAGATTTGTTATCGCCAAATCTTGGAAAAATAATACACATCTCACCATCTCTGAATGGATAAAGAAACTCTGTGAATTTTGCCATATGGATAAACTTTCTGATGCTCTCTTTTCTAAGACTACAGACTTTACTGATTCCAATTTTACTTCAACTTGGTTTCCCTTCTTGGTATATTTATCTACCAAAGATGATTACGCTTCCATCTTAGATACTGTAACGATGGTTTATTAAAATATTATCCATAGTATTTACAGTTATTGGTTCTTCTCATGATGTATTCTTTTTATTCAAACGTTTGTATCCTCACTGTTCTTATGTCAGCTGTTATTAATGTAATGGTTACATATATTGTTTTATAGGTTATTGTATCTGTTTATTGATAATCAAGATTTAAAAAAATTAAAAAGCACCAGTATGTATTCACAGCTCCACCACTGAGACAGCGGCCTGAAGAAGTTGGAAGGAAACGGACGGCGACTCCAGGCGATCTGTAGCTGCTTCTTTTGTGACTGTGTGTGAGAGTCCTACAGAGTCAGTCAGCAACAAGTGTCCTTAATCAGGAATTCTTTATTGAGAAAGGTCTGCTATGGTCATCTGCACTTCTTGTGTTAGTAATGGTGAGCACCGCCGAAATCAGGACAAGTACATGGAATTCAAAGAGGGGTCTGATGATACATTGTAACCAATCATCGTGGCAGGAAAAAAGGTGCTTGAAATACTGGCTAAGAGTTCCTAAGGAATAAGCGGGGAGCAGTAGAGTCAGACAGGAGAAAAGATACATGGTCTGGTACTCACAGTTTCTCAAGGTCTAAGCATTAGGGAGGGCGATAAGCATGTATATGAGAAGTATAGCATAACACTCCACAATGCTGACGTCAAGGATTCATTCAACCCACCTCCCGGGCAGGAGATGGCAGCATTAGCTGATGCTGTGTTTAGAGACAAAGAGGGAGCAGTTGATAAGTTCGGTGAAAAAGGATTGTAATAGGGAAATAATAATTCATTTTGAGGGCACTATTTGTTGTCGAATACTTTTGCACAGTCTTGCTTGTTGGTTTGTGTACTTGGACTCTTGAGAGTCCCCTGGACTGCAAGGAGATCAGATCAGTCAGTCCTAAAGGAAACCAACCCTGACTGTTCCCTGGAAGGCCAGATCCTGAAGCTGAAGCTCAAATCCTTTGGCCGCCAAATGAGAAGGGAGCACTCCCTGGAGAAGACCCTGATGCTGGGAAAGATGGAAGGTCAAAGAAGAAGGGGACGGCAAAGGATGAGAGGGTTAGACAGTGTCATCGATGCAGCGAACATGAAATTAAGCAGACTCCGGAGGGCGGCTGAAGACAGGAGGGCCTGGGGTGATGTGGTCCCTGGGGTCGTGAACTGTCGGACTTGACATGTGCAGAGAGCCAGTTTGGTGTAGTCGTTAAGTGCACAGACTCTGATCTGGGAGAACCGGGTTTGATTCCCCACTCCTCCACTTGCACCTGGCTGGATGACCTTGGGCAAGCCATAGCTCTGTACCAGCTGTTCCCTCAAGGACAGCTTGGGAAAGAGCTCTCTCAGCCCCACCTACCTCACAGGGTGCCTGTTGTGAGGAGGGGAGGGGAAAGGAGTTTGTAAGCCGCTCTGAGACTCTTAAGTGAGTGAAGGGCGGGATATAAATCCAATCTCTTCTCTTCTTCTTCTTCTTCTTCTTCTGTACGTCCATTGGTGGTTGATTATTACCACCTGGAGGTTGGCAACCCTGTTGTAGAAGCTTTGACCTTCATCCTGTAACATCTTGCAATGTGTTTCCCGTAAAATATACATGGATACATTTCTCTTCAAAACCTGCCCAGTGCATCGGCTGCAGCTTCTTCATCAAAGTTGCACCCTCATCTTTTTAAAAAGAGATAGAAAAGAAAGTGCACCACATTGCAAACATCACTGCAGGCTCCACTTTCTGAGGAGTCTTGGCTTTTACTGCCACATCCTTAAAAGAGAGACGGCAGGAAGACTTCAAAGTGGGAATGCATAATGTAGGAACTTCTGAGCCACTTGTAGATTGATTTGCTTTAGGTGAAAGGCCCATGGAAGAAAAAACCCAAATCTCTCTCTCTCTCTCTCTCTCTCGCTGTCTCTCTCTCATTTGCTGTCTCTTCCAAGACATGTTCAGCTGTATTATTAAGGATGGCTGTGTACATTTCGAAAAGCCGAGAGATGTGGGTGCGCCAGTAACTTGCACATCAGTTTTTTCAGATTCAGGTGGGGTGGCTGTGTTGGTCTGAAGCAGCAGAACAAAGTTTGAGTCCAGTGGGACCCTAGTTAAGAACAACACAGTTTTATTTATGATATATGCTTTCGTGTGCATCTTAAGAAGTGTGCGTGCACACAAAAGCTTATAACTTGAACAAAACTTTGTTGGTCTTAAAGGTGCCACCTGGATTCCAACTTTGGTCTGCATCAGTGTTTTGCACTTGAAGAGTAACGGCTGAAGGGTAAGCCCGGTTATGTTCCCATGTGGAGAAGCACATCGGAATGGAAGAGGAGACCTACAGGTTCAGAACTAAGACCCATCTCATTCAGCATTCTGTTTCTCGTTAAACAGAGGCATCCAAGAAGCTGTAGTAAGAAAGAGATGAAGGCCACTGATGTCGTTCTCAACGCCTGGTATTCAGAGGTATGTAGTGCTTCTGAACATGGAGGATCAGTTAAGCTAGAAGTGTTGCTGCACTGACAGAATGGGGAGGGGACACGGCTCGATGGAAGAGCTTCTGCTTGGCATGCAGAAGGTCCCAGGTTCAATCCCCAGCATCGCCAGTTGAAAAGGACCAGATAATTGATGATGTGAAAAAAGATCTCAGCCTGAAATCCTGAAGAACAGCTGCCAATCTGAGTAGACAGTACTGACTTTGATGGACCAAAGGTCTGATTCAGTAGAAGGCAGGTTCACGTGTGTTCAACAACAATATTTATAAGGCTGTATGCAAAAACACTTATTTCAAAAAATGCTTATTTCAAAAAAGCGTCTCTGACTGTATTTATAGCTGAAGTTACTTTTCTCTCGTTCTAAATGCATAATTTATATAGCTTTACAAGATTATGTATGCATTTTCTTCAAACCAGCTTGAGCAGCCTTAACGTCTGCAGATTTCTTTGCATCTCACTTTTCTTGCTCAGAGTAGATTTTATATACCTTTAACGGCACATCGTATATCCATTTACTTCAAAATAGCTTTCATTTTTTAAAATTTGCATATTTGCTTATCTTTTTTTGTCTTGTTAGAAACACATACATCTTCATACCTCTTGTGAGCACATTATATATGCATTTTTATCCAGAACACCTTTAATAAAACATATTTAATATTTTGAATGTTTGCAAATACCCTTTCCAGATAGACATCCAGCTGTGGCCAAAAAAGAGCCCCTGGTCAACTCGAAAGCAGAGCTAAATAGAGAGAGCCATCCTCTCTGGCTTATCTACAGGGTATGGTAACTAGAGATATACTGCCCCTGAACATGGAAGTTTCATTCAACTGTTATGATCTCAGCGCAGAAGAACTAATACCGTACAATTCCTACATGTACACAATTTGAAATGTGCTGTTGGGGGAGAATTTCACCGATACCCCGTACCATCAAAAAGACAAACCAGTGAGTTCTAGATAAGTACAAGTACAATACCTTTATTGGCACAGTAAATTTAACATGACATTTAGGATCAATATATAGGATTAAAATCCATACGTAAGTTAAAACCAGCCAGTTTGGTGTAGTGGTTAAGTGCGTGGACCCTAATCTGGGAGAACTGGGTTTGATTCCCTGCTCCTCCACTTGCACCTGCTGGATGACCTTGGGCAAGCCATAGCTCTGTACCAGCTGTTCTCTCAAGAACAGTTGTCTCAGAGCTCTCTCAGCCCCACCTACCTTACAGGGTGTCTGTTATGGGGAGGGGAAAGGAAAGGAGTTTGTAAGCCGCTCTGAGACTCCAAGTCTCAGTTTGGTGTAGTGGTTTGGTGTACACCAATTTGGTGTACACCAGTTTGGTGTAGTGGTTAAGTGCACGGACTCTGATCTGGGAGATCCGGGTTTGATTTCCCACTCCTCCACTTGCACCTGGCTGGATGACCTTGGGCAAGCCATAGCTCTGTACCAGCTGTTCTCTCAAGGACAGCTTGGGAAAGAGTTCTCTCAGCCCCACCTACCTCACAGGGTGTCTGTTGTGGGGAGGGGAAGGGAAAGGAGTTTGTAAGCCGCTCTGAGACTCCAAGTGAGTGAAGGGCGGGGTATAAATCTAATCTCTTCTTCTTCTTCTTCTTCTTCTTCAAGTGAGTGAAGGGCGGGGTATAAATCTAATCTCTTCTTCTTCTTCTTCTTCAAGTGAGTGAAGGGCGGGGTATAAATCCAATCTCTTCTTCTCTTCTTCTTCTTAAAACACAGACACATAAGATTATATAAGGATCAGTTTATAATAGCATTAGATTTGGCTTTAAGAAATTTCTTCCAGCTATTCCTTCCAGTTCTAGATCAAATCATGAGTGAACGCTCCCCCGAAGTTAAAATGACTATACTGAGGCTATCGTAAGCTACGATCACACGCACAGTTAGTCCCGACATAGGCGCAAATGCCAGGCAGATTAAAGGAGCATGATCAAACGCCAACATCTGGGAAGCGCCCCGCAGCCGTCGGCAACCCGTTTTGTTCTGCTGCACCAGCAGAGTAAAAAGACACCTCAGAAAGACCTGTAGCAAATGGGTTGCTACAGGCCACAGATGGACTTTCCTGTGTCTGATCACCCCAGCATACTCCCATGGTGTCGGGATAGTCTGATCAGGCTATCCCGACTCCATTGCGTTGTTCCCCCCCCCCCATTGCAGTATGCACATCAGCGCACCCCCCCCCCCCGCACATTCCATAGGGAGAGGTGTGAATCATCCATTCCTTGTGTAAGCGCATTGGAAACAAACAGTAAAAAAACCACACCTGACTCACTGGTGGTTGCGTCTGATCATGCAGTGGTGGGCTGTGCCTGCATCTACAAAAATTTGTGTGATTGCGCAATGGCGGGTCAACTTCCGCTGGTGGAAATAGCCTTGCTTCCCCCCCCCCCCCGGCACTATATCTCGTGCATGTGATCACCACTTTACTTTGGTCAAATTGTGAGGAGAGTCCCTGGAGAAGACAATCATGCTAGGGAAAGCGGAAGGCAGCAGGAAAAGTGGAAGAGCCAACATGAGATGGATTGACACTATCAACGAAGCCATAGCCCTCAGTTTGCAAGACCTGAGCAAGGCTATTAACCATTGGATATTTTGGAGGTCGTTAATTGATAGAGTCACCATTAGTCAGAAGAGACCTGATGGCACATAACACACACACACACACAAAACTCGAGATGCAGAATTCTACTCCAAATACCATGTTTTGAGTTTCTGTGTTACCATCAGCGGATGCATGTTGTATTAAGAGGGTGCATTATGAAAATCCCAATGCTTTATGAGTTGATAACGAAGACTGTGGAAGATGCTGAAATGGACAGATTGACAAATATATTAAAAGGAGGAATGAAAGAAGAATTTATGGGACCCTGGAGGGCGTTTTATGACTGGTTAAAACACAGGTATTGAGGAACTAAGATTAAATGAATAACAAGAAAGAGGGTTATAACAGCTGAGAAGTTTTTATGAGAAGGTTTGCATGCAGAATGTTAAACTGGACTTTTAAAAATATATCTCTGTATACTTTCCCCCCTTCTTTTCCCTTCCCCCTTTGCTATATATATACTAATGAAATACTTTTAAAAAAGAGGGTGCATTGTTGGTCCCCAATTGAGTTGCCAACCTCCAGGGAGGGCCCAGAGATCTCCCAGAATTTCACCCGATCTCCAGACTACAGTGATCAGTTTTCCTGGAGAAAATGGCAGGTTTGTAGGGCGGACACCATGGTCTTACACCCCACTGAGGTCCCTTCCTTCCCCAAACCCTGCCTCCCCCAAATCTCCAGGAATTTCCCAACCCAGAGTTGGCAACCCTCCTGTGAGTCCAATCAAGCCTCTGTGTGTTCCGCGGCTGCACTTGTATTAGAAACAAGGCTGCAGAATTCGGCATGCTGAGAACGCTGTAGAGGGAAGCGAAGGAAACACATGCAAATACACCGGCGGGGCACCGTATAGATTTCCCCGGATGTCTAATCTCTGCTTTGTCCTCTCTATTCAGTTGGATGCAGAGTGGGAAGCTTTTAATATTTGGGTCAGATAATGGGGAGATGCATCTTCTAATTTGCCTCTGAGGCTCCACTGTTTTTCTCCCTCCCCCCTTTCCCGCTATTAAAGTTGGTAATGAGTAATAAAGGTAGCAATTATTTTCACATTGCCGCCTGCCCACTGCCATGGCTCTTCCCCCGGCCACTTTTTTTTTTCCTAACCAGCGTTCAATATTTATTCATGTATGTAAATTCCGGCAGTCAGGATCTTGACACATTCATGGCGCGACATATTTCATTCAGTTTATCCCCTGTAATTGTTCCCAGAACTGTTCAGCAGTTCTGAATGATGAGATCCATTGAGAGCGAGAGCTACAATAAGTGCGCGGCCTGCTTTCTTCCCCCCATAAATAATCCAGCGGGGTTTGGGAAGACTCTAAATGACCTTGCTCCGTTGGGTTTCAGCACTGGGTAGCCATCAGCAAAATGTACTTCTGTATTTCACACCTGAGAGTCTCCCCCACCCCCTTATTTTGATTAAAGGAGGAGGGGAGGGATAACACCGAGGAAAAAAATTCTAGGGGCTTACGGCTGCCGGTACTATTGGTAATAACAATACACCTACAAGTATTGCTATTGAATATTTATGCCACATCACCAGAATACTAAGCTGCTGTTTCATTGTGCATTAAATCGTATGTTCCTTGTTTCTCAGACCTTGCAGGCAGTTCAGACGTGACCTTTGTATGAGCACCGGTTTTGCATAATCTGATCCCACGTTCCTCTGGGTAACATCATAAGAACACAAGGAGAACCCTGCTGGATCAGTCCAGCATCCTGTCTCACTCAGTGGCCAACCAGTTCCCCTGGACAGCCAATGACAGGGCATAGAGGCTGAGGCCATTCCGGATAATAATATAAGAAGAATCCTGCTGGCCCATATAGTCCTGCATCCTGTCTCACACAGTGACCATCAAGTCACTCTGCAAGTTCAACAACAGGGTGTGGTGGCTGAGGCTTTCACCTGATAAGAACATCCGAAGAACCCTGCTGGATCAGACCAGGGTCCATCCAGTCCAGCATCCTGTCTCACACAGTGCCCAGTCAGTTCCTCCGACCTCCGGAGGTTCAACAACAGGGTATAAAGGCCGAGGTCTTCCCCTGATCAGAACATAAGATAAGCCCTGCTGGATCAGACCAGGGTCCACCTAGTCCAGCATCCTGTCTCACACAGTGCCCAATCAGTTCCTCCAGAGGTTTAACAACTGGGTATAGTGGCTGAGGCCTTCCCCTGATCAGAACATAAGAAGAACCCTGCTGGATCAGACCAGGTCCATCCAGTCCAGCATCCTGGCTCACACAGTGGCCAACCAGTTCTTCTGGAGGTTCAACAACAGGGCATAGAGGCCGAAGCCTTCCCCTGATCAGAACATAAGAAGAACCCTGCTGAGTCAGACCACTGGTCCATCTAGTCCAGCATCCTGCCATCAAGTTACTCTGGAGGTCCAACCACAGGGCGTAGAGGCCAAGGCCTTCCCCTGATGTTGCCTCCTGGCAGTGGGGTTCAGAGGTTGACTGCCTCTGGACATGGAGGATCCCTATAGTCACCATGGTGTGTAGCCCCTGATGGACCTGCCCTCCATGAATCTGTGCAATCTCCTTTTAAAACTGTCTATGCCTATGGCCACCATTGCATCTTCTGCCAGCAAATCCCACATTTTAATTACAGCTCATCTCCAGACCACAGAGATCAGCTCTCCTGGACAAAATGGCTGCTTTGGAGGGTGGACTGTATGGCAATGCGCCCCACTGAGGTCGCTGTCCTTCCCAGGCTTCATCCCTAAATCTCCAGAAGTTCCCCAACCTGGAACTGGCAGCTGGTGGTTAGGGAGGAACTGGCAACCCTCTGTTACGACTTGGCAGCACTTACATATGGTTAAATATGTAAGTTTGGTGTAGTGGTTAAGTGCGCGGACTCTAATCTGGGAGAACCGGGTTTGATTCCCCACTCCTCCACTTGTACCTGCTGGATGACCTTGGGCAAGCCATAGCTCTGTACCAGCTGTTCTCTCAAGGACAGTTCTGGAAAGAGCTCTCTCAGCCCCACCTACCTCACAGGGTGCCTGTTGTGGGGAGGGGAAGGGAAAGGAGTTTGCAAGCCGCTCTGAGACTCCAAGTGAGTGAAGGGCGGGGTATAAATCCAATCTCTTCTCTCTTCTTCTCTTCTTAAACACCTGGAGACGTAAGACTCCCAGTCCTCTGCAGCGGCGTCAAATGCGTTGAAGTGTCCTGAAGCAGCAGCCATGGTCCCGGGAGTGATGTGATGCGCATAGCACTGGAGCTCGGTCCGCAATGCGGTGCTGGTGGGCTCTGGGCTGGCTGAACAGGATCCCACCTTCGTCGCCAATGTTAAATACTGGGTTCTGGATGCATTGCAGTGATCAGCTCTAGTTTGTTTAGTGATTTCAGGAACACTCCAAGGACTGAATCCAGGGCTGGCTGCCCTGTTTATAAAGCATGCAAAGACTACACCCTAAGACACCCCACTCCCACCAATAGGCTGTTTACATAATAACTACATCTCTATTGGCCCTCTCCAGGATTCTGGCAAGCTATTGTTCTGGGGTAGCAAGCTGAACCCTGCTAGCTCAGGGATGACTCATGCTCAGTATACAACACTGACGTACACATGGCAGAGGGAAAGATGCTCCAAATGACTGCTGAATGGGGCTTGGGGATCTACTTAAATGTCCATCTAAACCTCACCCAAACTCCCTGATAGGGTTAATTATGAGCGACCTTACACCATAGGCCCCCTGGCGGATCCTGGGTGGCTGATTGGTCTAATTTACAATTTGACCGGGCTATTGTCTCCCGAAGCGAAGCTCTGGTAGCCAGCCCGGCCACATGCATTTTCCTGACCGCATGCACGGTCGCCATTAGGACACAACAGGTAGTGAAGGGCGGGGTATAGGGCCAATCTCTTCTTCTTCTTCTTCTTCTTCTTCCACCACTAAATCTCCAGAAATTTCCCAGCCCAGAGTTGGCAACCCTATCCCTGGAAGAAGACAGGGATTAGAAATGCACAAAATAAACAAACACCACTTTATATGTTCACCTTCCTTTCTGTGCCAGTCTATTTGTTGTTCGTGGGCAAGTTTGCCTGTCTGTTAAGATGCCAAGCAGTTTGAAGGATGCTTCTCTCCCTTCCACCCTTTCCCCATCCATCATAGTGTCTCGCTCTCGTGGTGGGTATTAATTTACAAAACTTAAACCTCAAAAATGCTGTTTGGACTATTCTTGTCTAATTGAGTTGACCTATAGGTGATGCTCCATTAGCATATTTGTCCAATCTCTTGAGCGGCGTCAGCCCATGAGTGAGACGCGGGGACCCAGTTTGAAAAGCATAGGTATTGACACCGCGAGCAGGGCGCGCGCCTGACTGCCAATACAACGGGCAGCTTTAGGTGATGCCCAAATGTGACCGACTTAATCAGCTCGACAGAAAAACAAATAATTTCATAATGCAAATCTGTATGCAAAGGAGAAGGGGGTTGGGCGGGGGGATTGCTCCATTCTTGACCGTTTTTTCATTTTATCTCTAAGCAAGAGAGAGAGAGAGAGAATTGAATTAAAACCTGAAGAGGAGGCAATGGGTTGGAGCGTGATTAAAGAAGGGAGGGGGAGGAGAAACAAGCTATGCATAAACATGAAATATGAACCTGCGCTGCAAAACCATAAAGGAAATGATTAGAAAATCAAAAGCAAAAAGACTTTAATGCAATCAAGGGGAGAGGCCCATCAAAAGTGTAATAATGTAAGAAGGCTTTTAAAAAATCTATTTTTCCCCCTGTAGAGTGTTTCCTCCTGTGATGTTTAAACACCTTATTGTTTAACCACAAGATCTGGAGGTGATGTTTCCAACAGGCAGGATGCTTGGGTTCTGAGATTCAAGCATCCTATACGGAAGTAAGCTAAAACAAGGGTGGGTTACTTGAAGGTCTTGAACTGGGGTGGGAATGTAGGAGGAATAAGGGCCAATTTCCCCGGGCAAATTGACACCATCCCCAACTGCCACAAAAGCTAGCGTTCCCTCTAAGCTGAGTTACTGTGAGCTAGCTCATAGTTTTTTAGCCTCCGGCTCACACATTTTTTTGTCTTCGCTCAGAGAGGATGGCTCCAGAGCAAACTAATTTATGCAGCAGCCAAATCACTCGCTCATAACTTTAATGGCAGTAGCTTGCAAAGTAGAACTTTTGCTCACCAGACTCCACAGCTTAGAGGGAGCATTGGATGCCAGCCTTCAGGTGGGACGTGGGGATCCCCTAGAATTACAGCTCATCCCCAGACTACAGAGATCAGTTCCCCAGGAGAAAATGGATACTTTGGAAGGTGAACTCTCTAGCATTGTACCCCACTGAGGTCCCTTTCCTCCCCAGGCTCCACTCCCAAATCTCCAGGAGTTTTCCAACCTAGATCTGGCAACCCTACCCCCCATCTCCCACTAGTGGCCAGGGGGAACCTGGCAACCCTGTTACCTGGGCGAATTGACACGGTTCCTTACTGGCACAAAAGCTTACTAAGGTCCTTCCAAATACCAAAGGGGGGAAAAAACCTTCTGAAAATTAGGACTGAAACCTTCAGTCAGGTAACTGGTTACATTGATCGATTTTAAAACGTTTGATTGATTTAAAAGGTGCCCTTGACAACTTGCGGCAGATTTTTTTTGAAAAAATCTGAAGCGTCTAAAAACGAGTAGTTCCAAAACAACTGGCAAAAGGTTATCGATCTTTGAGAGCCAGTTTGGCGTAGTGGTTAAGTGCGTGGACTCTAATCTGGGAGAACCAGGTTTGATTCCCCACTCCTCCACTTGCAGCTGCTGGATGACCTTGGGCAAGCCATAGCTCTGTGCCAGCTGTTCTCTCAAGGACAGTTGTCTCAGAGCTCTCTCAGCCCCACCTACCTCACAGGGTGTGTGTTGTGGGGAGGGGAAGGGAAAGGAGTTTGTAAGCCGCTCTGAGACTCCCTCGGGTAGTGAAGGGCGAGGTATAAAACCAACTCCTCTTCCACCTCTTCCTCTTCTTCTTCTGAGATGCCTTTCTCACTCAGGAGAGAACGGAGGGTTGTCAGCTCCTGGATGGGAACTGCCTGGAGGTTCTGAGGGTGGAGCCTGGGGAGGGTGGGGTTTGGGGAGGGGAGGGGCTTCAATGGGATACAGTGCCATAGAGTCTGCCCTCCAGAGCAGCCCTTTTCTCCAGGGGGACTGATCTCTATAACCTGGGGATGGTTTGTAATTCTGGGAGACCTCCAGGTCCCACCTGGAGGCTGGCAGCCCTAAGGGAATGCCACTTCCCAGACTGCCTGTTGTCAGCCTTCAGACTGAGAAAGACATATTTTTGCACAGTTGAAATCTGGCATCCTCTCCATATGTTAGGGTTGATAGCTCTGGATTGTGAAATTTCTGGAGATTTTGAGGGGTGGAGCCTGGGAGGGAGTTGGGGATGGGAGAGACCTCAGTGGGTGGCACAGGAGCCACCTTCCAGGGGAACAGGTATCCTTCAGCTACCCACTCTCTCTTGCTGCCTGGAACATTTGAGACGAAAACGTTTCAACATTTGTTTATTGGATAACATGGGGGATTCAACAACTGCTTTGGGGGAGGCAATTAACTTTTTATAACTTTCTGCTAAGATTTGATGGTTTTTACGGTTCGCTCTGCGTGTGTGTGTGTGTGTGTGTGTGTGTGCGCGCGTGCATGTTTAAGGAGATTCCTTGGGAAAAAAGGCATAATTTCCTCAACGTGACAAGTCTACCCTGCGTCAACACTGCGAGACGCATGCTGTCCTTTGTACGGTGGAGGGAGGGAGGGAAGGAGACAAAAATAAATTGGAGCAAGCAAGGAAAGTACTTTCAACCTTCATTTTAATTTCTGGGCTCCTGCCAGTTTGCGTCATTGTTTGATGTCTTAAAGGAAGACCTTTTGAAAAATAATAAAATGAAACAGCGTAGAAAAGTTATTGGCACCGAACTCCTCCTTGTCGCTTTGGGCAACAGGTTTTCAACACAGAGTGGCGAGTTGGTTCGCCAGATCCAGGTTGAGAAATATCTGGAGATTTTGAGGGTGGGGCCTGAGGAAGGCAGGGTTTGGGGAGGCGAGGGACTTCAGTGGGGCATAACGCCATAGAGTCCGCCTTCCAAGGTGGCCATTTTTTCCTGGAGAACTGATCTCTGTCGCCTGGAGACCAGTTGTAATCCCAGGAGATCTCCAGCCGCCACCGTGAGGTTCAAGCCACAAATGGACCACAATGACTAACCAAAGGTTGCAGACCACCAACAATCATTGTGCAGAAATGATGCTAGTCCAATTACAGTCCATTAACATACTTCTTTTTTTTGTTTCTTTCTTTTACGTCATGCAGTGCTGCTGCTGCTGCTTCCAAACGATTGCCATGCGACTACAGATTTTCCGGGTAGACAATCTGTTTCCCTCTCAGCTTCATCAGGTCGCTTTCAGAGAGCCAGCAGATGCCGAGAAAACACAAGATTAATTCTGCGTAGGAGACGTAGAGCATCGGCTCCAAGTATAAAGTGACCTGACAAAGCTGACCACTACACCAAACTGGTGAAAAAGAGGAAAAACCAACATGACATGGATTGACTCTATAAAGGAAGCCAGGACCCTCCGTTCCCAGACTGAGTAAGGCTGTAAACAACAGGGTGTTTTGGAGGACACTGACTCATAGGGTTGCCATAAGTCAAAAGTGATTTGATGTCACTTAACACACAAAAATACCAATCTGCATTCTATTATCTCAAGTCTCCTAGGCAGATATCACATTGCAACCTATTGCCCGTTTGCCCCCATCCCTTGAAGATGGGTGTCCATGGTGTTTGAATCGGAAATATAGGATTGTGCCCCGAACATCTGCACCAAATGCCTGTCACTTATTTCCACCCTCCAAGGAGACTCCTGTCACAAGCAGAGACCGGCAAAGAAACCCATTCAGTCCCTTTGCTCAACCAATGACACCTTCTGTAAAATGGTATTAAATTTTTAACCTGTTTTCCCCAGGTTGCAAAGAAGAACGGGTACCTGGAGAAGTGTCCGCAGTTCAGAGTGATGTTTTTTTGTCTCGTTCGCCGTTAATTTAATTGCTTCTTGCCTGTGACCCGAAACATCTTTTCTCCCTTCTGTAATTCCTGGGAGATATTTTATCAACAAAGACAGATTGAGAGACCCGACGGATGAGAAAGGACAATGTGTGAATTAAAATAAGCGAGTCAAGAGCACAGCGTGAACTAAATCATGTTCTATTACCATTAATATTTCAATTGCTCCTTAAGATGAGACAGAGGAACAGCATGCTCTCTTCAGCCGCAGAAGGAGAAGGCAAAAAAGAAGAAGACACCCTTTTCTTTCTCTCTCACCTCCAAAGACCTCGCTGTTCTGGCACACAATAAAAAAGACAGTGAAAGAGGAGACCTGGGGGGGGGGGGTCACAAATACTTGGTCAGTGTGTACTTCGGGAACTTATCCAAGTTCCATCTTTTCTTTCCACAGCATCTGTTTAACAGCCTGACCGTTTTCACGGCAGGCACATTGGAGGGTTGCTGGCCTCCAGGAGGTGGCTGGAGATCTCCTGGGATGACCACTACACCATGGAGAGGTCGTGGCATAGTGGTAGAGCATCTCCTTGGTGGATAGGAGGTCCCAGGTTCCATCCCCGACCTCTCCAGTTAAAAGGGTCAGATCGTGGGTGATGTGAAAGACCTCAGCCTGAGTAGACAATACTGAGCTTGATGGACCAAGGCAGTTTTGTATATCTCCAGGTGACAGAGATCAGTTCATCAGCAGAAAATGGCCGCATTGGTAGGTGGACCCTATGGCCTTATAACATAAGAGAAGCCATGTTGGATTCAGCCAATGGCCCATCCAGTCTAACACTCTATGTGTCACACAGTGGCCAAAACCCAGGGGCCGTCAGGAGGTCCACCAGCAGGGCCAGAACTTCATAAGTCCCTCCCACACACTGTTGCCCCCCAAGCACCAAGAATACAGAGCACCGTTGCCCCAGACAGAGCGTTCCACCATCTGTATGTTGTGGCTAACAGCCACTGATTGACCTCTGCATACGTTTATCCAATCTCCGCTTGAGGCTGTCTATGCTTGTAGCCACCTCCCCCACCCCAACAGGGACATCGCCGGGTGACATCCCCAATGCAATGACATCACTTGGAAGTGCCATTATCACATCGCCAATGTCGGGGGTGATGCTTTAGTTTTTGGGCCAACTCTATGGTTTTGAAGGCAAAAAAACCCATAGAGTTTTGCCCAAAAAACTAGAGCGTTCCTTCCGACATCGGCAATGTGATGATGTCACTTCCGGTGATGTTATTATTATTATTATTTTAGCAACTAAAGGCTTTTATTAGCTGGTATCTTGGAATATTAAGCATTTTAGCTATTACAGGCGCCACTTAATACACTTGTCTGCGTTGATATTACAGCATATATCATCATCTATTGCCAGCTGTGGCCACCTCTACTGTTTTTCACTGGACCACTTGGCAATTCTCCAGAAGATGGGTGATTTCATGAAACGGCTGGATTTCATGTAGGCAAAAATGTTCTCCAAGGTGTCAAGGCGATCGAGAAAACCCTTCAGATTTGTGAACTGATCCAAGCATTTTGGTTCAAACATTTGTTGCTGATCCAAGACATCATACAGAAGAAAATCCACACCGGTGAGCTTCTTTCCTACAAACCATTTCCTGTCTCCCAAAAACTGCGAAAACAGCCTCAGTTTTGCCGGTAGCTGCTCCAAGTACTCGGGCTTCCAGTTTTCAAAATCTGGGCTGTAGCACATTCTTGCAAAGGCCATGCGGAAATCCATGACATGGTTCTCAAACATATCCATTCTGATAATTTCTTTTTCACTCTCACCACACATATTATGCTTGCAGGCAATGTACCGAAGGATGGCATTGCTCTGTGTGATTTTTGTCTCACCATCAATCAGATAGGGGAGATTTGGAAAGTCCAAGCCCAGGTTCTCCTCCGCATTTGTCCATGCGCTTGTGTCAAAATCAGGAGCTTCCCCGCCACCATACTGCTTGTCCTCGTAGGAGGTTCCTGGTGTTCCAACAGCAGTCGGATTGCGTGGCAAAGCCCGTAAATGTCCCAGTAGCCCGGAATGATTCCCGTGTCCCTCCGCCGTGTTTGGCTGGCTGAAGAAGAGAAGGCCGTGTACCCGCTGCCCAGCAAAGAAGGGTCGTCGAGAGAGGGCCTTCCGGTGATGTTATGACAAACACTCCCCCTAAGCTGTGGAGTCTTGTGAGCAGGGGGTTTTTTGTAGAAAAAGCCCAGCAGGAACTCGTTAGCATAATAGGCCACACCTAACAGCAGGAACTCATTAGCATATTAGGCCACACCACTGACAGCACAGCTTATTAGCATATTAGGCCACCCCTCCACGTTACCAGAAGAGTGGTCATCCAGCCACACCTATCTTTTGCTTCTTATTCTGTTTACCTTGTTTGTTGTCAAAACCCAGGGCTTTTTTTGTAGCAGGAATTAATTTGCATGTTAGGCCACATACCCCTAATGTAGCCAGTCCTAATGAGTTCCTGCTGTTGGGTGTGGCCTATTATGCTAATGAGTTCCTGCTGGGTGTGGCCAACTCAGGAGCCAGCCGGAACTCCGTTCCTGTGCGTTCCTGCCCCAAAATAGCCCTGCTTGTAAGCAAAAATTCTACTTTGTGAGCTACTGGCATTAAAATTGTGAGAAAGCAATTTGGCTGCTGTCTAAATGAGTTTGCTCTGGAGTCATCCTCTTTGAGCTAAGACAAACATGTGTGAGCTGGAGGCTAAAAAACTGTGAGCTAGCTCACACTAACTCGGCTTAGAGGGAACCCTGGTTATGACACCCCATGTGCTCCACATGCGCAGGAGAAGATCGTGGAAAGGACCCAGGAGCCCCCCACCAGATGCCAGGGAAAACCTGGCAATCCTAGTGAGATAAGAATCCCATGTCCCTCACTGGAACCAACTGCCGTATATTATCTCCACATTCTTAACACCTCTCCATGAGCCGGACTAAATGATGACGTCGCCGAGGTATATCGCTTGAGAATTCGTCGTGTTTTTGCTAAGTAGCCACACTCTATGAGAAAATACATTGAAATTCTGCTGGGGAATGTGAATTTTCACAGAAACGTGAATCAAAGCCTTGGCGCCGTGGAGTTGACAGGTGGTGCTGAGTTTTTCGCTATCTCAGGCACAGAGATAGGTAGCAAAAAGATCAGGTGTAGCAGGAAGTGTGCACATATGATGACCTTGCTAGATCTGTCACCTAGATCTTAAGGGAGCTGCGTGGACATACAAAAATGTCTTATACCGAGCACTGTCTAGGACAAGCAGAAGTGGCTCTCCAGGGTCTTGGGGGGATCTTTGAGTGGCGATGCCAAGGAAGGGCCTCCCCCTGGCAAGAGTCTGTGCTCTTTCATGGAGGTTCTGCCACTCTGTAAGCAGGGGTGAAAGTAAACTGATGTGGCTTGCTATGGAGTCCCGCTAAGAAGATGGCTCTGGTGACAGGGCCTTTCAAATGGAGACAGGGAATGAAAAAAAAATGCGAGAAGTAATTATACAGGTTTTATATGCAAAGTGCCATCAGGTCACAGCCAACTTATGGTGACCCCAGCCAGGGGCTTTCAAGGCAAGAAAGAAGCAGAGGTGGTTGGCCATGGCCTTCCTCTGCAGAGTCTTCATGGGTGGTCTCCCATCCAAGACTTATGGTCACCCCAGCCAGGGGCTTTCGAGGCAGGTGAGAAGCAGAGGTGTTTGATCATGGCCTTCCTCCGCAGAGTCTTCCTTGGTGGTCTCCCATCCAAGACTTATGGTGACCCCAGCCAGGGGCTTTCGAGGCAGGTGAGAAGCAGAGGTGTTTTGCCATGGCCTTCCTCTGCAGAGTCTTCCTTGGTGGTCTCCCATCCAAGACTTATGGTCACCCCAGCCAGGGGCTTTTGAGGCAGGTGAGAAGCAGAGGTGGTTTGCCATGGCCTTCCTCTGCAGAGTCTTCCTTGGTGGTCTCCCAGCCAAGACTTATGGTGACCCCAGCCAGGGGCTTTCAAGGCAGGTGAGAAGCAGAGGTGGTTTGCCATGGCCTTCCTCTGCAGAGTCTTCCTTGGTGGTCTCCCAGCCAAGACTTATGGTGACCCCAGCCAGGGGCTTTCAAGGCAGGTGAGAAGCAGAGGTGGTTGGCCATTGCCTACCTCTGCAGAGCCTTCCTTGGTGGTCTCCCATCCAAGACTTATAGTGACCCCAGCAAGGGGCTTTCGAGGCAGGTGAGAAGCAGAGGTGGTTTGCCATGGCCTTCCTCGGCAGAGTCTTTCTTGGTGGTCTCCCATCCAAGACTTATGGTGACCCCAGCAAAGGGCTTTAGAGGTGAATGAGAAGCAGAGGTGGTTTGCCATGGCCTTCCTCTGCAGAGCCTTCCTTGGTGATCTCCCATCCAAGACTTACGACGACCCCAGCAAGGGGCTTTCATGGCAAGTGAAAAGGAGAGGTGGTTGGCCATGGCTTTCCTCGGCAGAGTCTTTTGGGGGGGGGAGTTTTCCTTAGTGGTTGCCCATCCAGATGTCATCTGGAGTCACCTGGAGATCTCCCTCTAAGCCGAGTTAGTGTGAGCTAGTGCACAATTTTTTAGCCTACGGCTCACACATTTTTGTCTCCGCTTAAGGGCGATGGCTCCAGAGCAGACTAATTTATGCAGCAGCCAAATGGCTCACTCACAGCTTTAATGCCAGTAGCTCACCAAGTAGAATTTTGGCTCAGAAGACTCCACAGCTTAGAGGGAGCATTGGCCGTGAGTGTAGCTGAGAGCCCGGGAGAGTGCTGGCGAATGAGTGGGTGGGTGGGGGGACACGAGAAGCCCTGGCTGCTCCCCCACCTCAGGGTACGCTGACGCCAGCCCTGCCATGCGGCATCTCTTGGGATGTAGCAGAACCAGGAAGTGAAGCCTTTATCAGATGCCCAAAGAGGATCTAGCCTGGCCTGAGTCAGCAGTTCCTGGGGTGCGTCCTGCTAAAAACAGGTAGAGCAAGCGCCCCTCCCCTCCGCCTGTGGATTACGAGAGTGCTGAACGGGCGCGCCCTGTCTCCAGTGGATTTAGCTTCTGTGTGCCCCCCTCCCCGACAGAGATGGATGTGGCGCTTGTTTGCTTTTGTATACGGCCCTTGGAAAAACTGTGGCTCAGTGCTGAATCAACCATCGCTCAGTCCGACGGAAGCGGTTCAAAAAGGGCTGCTAGAATCCACAAGGCCAGCAGATTTCTCCTGGGATAGGGAGCTCTCAGGGAAATACATGCACACGAAAGCTTACACTTTGAACAAAACTTTTCTTGGTCTTAAAGGTGCCACTGGACTCGAACGTTGTACTGCAGCTTCAGACCAACATGGCTACCTCGCCTGAATCTATCTTAACAGAGGAGCATGTGCAAGAACAGAGGACTGGCCGTTTCAGAGGGTGACCAAGACTAGCAAGTACCCTGACAATATGTGCAGAATATATCAAGAAAAATATATTTAAAGAAAATATATTTAAATCATTTTCAAATACACTTTTTTTCTATCTTAAGTTACTTAGAACAATTGCCCTTGAGAGAACAGCTCTGAAAGAGCTTGTGGCTGACCCAAGGTCATCCAGCAGCTGCATGTGGAAGAGCGGGGAATCAAACCTGGTTCTCCCAGGTTAGAGTCTGTGCTCTTAACCACCACACCAAACTGGAGGAAAATTGTATCCTCTAGCACTACACCAGTTTGGTGTAGTGCTAGAGGATACAATTTTCCTCCAGTTTGGTGTAGTGGGGAGCCAGTTTGGTGTCGTGGTTAGGAGCACAGACTCTAATCTGGGAGAACCGGGTTTGATTCCCCACTCCTCCACTTGCACCTGCTGGATGACCTTGGGCAAGCCATAGCTCTGGCACAGCTGTTCTTGAAAAAGAGTTAAAAGGATAAGGAAGCAGGTAATGGGAAAGACCTCAGCCTGAGACTGCGGAGACCAGGTTGCTAGGTCCCTACCTTTTGCCAGCGGGGGTGGGGTGGGGGACGAGGCTTCCAGTCCAGGATCCCTCACAACAGCCCTGTGAGGTAGGTTGGGCTGAGAGCGTGTGCCTGGCCCAAGGTCACCCAATGAGCTTCCACAGCTACACTCCCTCTAAGCTATGGAGTCTTGTGAGCAAAAATACTACTTTGTGAGCTTCTGGCATTAAAGTTGGGAGTGAGTGATTTGGCTACTGCATAAATCAGTTTGCTCTGGAGCCATTGCCCCTAAGCGGAGACAAAAATGTGTGAGCCGGAGGCTAAAAGAACCCCTGTGAGCTGGCTCACACTAGCTTAGAGGGAACACTGCCCAGTAGATCTAGGATTCCAATCTGGGTTACCTAGATCCTCGTCCTATGCTCTAAGCACTACACCACCCTGGCTCCCACTGGGGTTTCGAGTGATGTACAGATGGGGACATGCTGCCTTAAAACTGGTTTGTTCCCCTGTACTGGCCCTGCGGCAATCCAGAACTGCTGAGACCAGCAAAGAGGAGGGAAAGAATTTGTCAAAGAGAACCAGGTTTGGGATGATTGTCCATGAGCCGAATTCTGATTTCCCAAACCACCCAGTGTTAGTCACACGTGTATCTTCCTTTCCTTTTACTGACCTCTCCCGTACTCACAGATACCATCCAAGCCACACCCCAAGCCTCTAATCTGGGGGAACCAGGTTTGATTCCCCGCTCTTCCACATGCAGCTGTTGGTATGACCTTGGGTCAGTCATAAGTTCTCTCAGAGCTGTTCTCTCATGAGCAGTTCTCAAAAGAGCTCTCTCAGCCCCACCTACCTCACAGGGGGCCTGTTGTGGGGAGGGGAAAGGAAAAGAGATTGTAAGCCGCTCTGCGACTCCTTCGGGCAGTGAAGGGCAGGGTAGAAATCCAATCTCTTCTTTTCTTCATCTTCTCCTAAAACATGAAAAGCAAAACAGTTGCGGCTTTAATATACCTAGGTGCCTCTAGACCTTCTTCCACAAGAGTGTTGTGCTGGGAAGTTCCAGACATTGCTGGGTACCCGCAAGAATTTAACCATGAAAACAGAGCAAAGCTTTAAAAAGTGGCTGTTAAGAAAGGCGAAAGGCAATTCCACAGCTCAGACTTACAGTAACAGGAAATATTTTTATAAAAATCTACGTTTTAAAACCATCTACGGCGTTTAAAATATTACATGTTTTGATTTTTCCAAGAAGAAAAGGACGGCAGGTCTGGCTTGTTAATTTCTCTACGGACAGAAGTACCTTATATGGTGGCACATTTTTGAAAGGTATTACAGGTCTAGACGAAAGTGCTCAGTTACTGAGGCTGGGTACAGTCCAGACCTCGGTGAAACTAGGGGCAGACTCACACTGCTTTTTTATGAAATGGGATTGCGGACAAAATGAGATGGGGGGAAAAATGGCCACCAAGTTTGACTCTGTGTACAGTATGTTATTATAACATCGTCTACAAGGCTTCCGGTATTATTCCCCCAGCACTGAGGCAAGAAGACCAAATGGTTAACCGCTTCCAGGTAGACATATTAATCCCAGACTTTTTCCCGTAAACCAGCATTGGGTTGGTGTTGTGTGGTTCAAGTTATTTTGCCAATCGAAGACCATAGAGAGTTGGGAAATTCCTAGTGTCCCCGATTCCCTGACACCGCTCCAAAACGGGATGTGACATCACACCATGGCACAAGGCCAGTTTTTGAAGCCTCTACCTCTCTGTTGCTCCCTGAAATACTCCAAACAACTGGGAACGGTGAATTAATTCCCCGCTCTCTTCTTCACCAGATCCCCCTGTAGAGAAATCCTCTTTGAAAGACTTTCCAGGAGGAACACCTCCTTTCTATAGGCGTAGACTACGGGGTAGCTCGAGGGCTCGAGCCACCCCCGAAATTTCCGGGGGGGACTGAGCCCCCCCCCTGGGAAAACGTAGCGCCTGCCGCTGGGCCTCCCCGGGCCCTTCTGAGGCCCAGCCGCTGCTGCTGCCAGTGCCTCTCCCCCCCCCCCCGCCTGGCCACTCCTCCATCCTTCCCTCCCCCCCCCTCTTTTCTGGTCAAAATGCCCAGTGTGGTGGTGTCACCCGGAAGTGACGCCATGGCATCATAGAGTTTCAGGGCGATTGCCAGAGTGTTGCCCTGGCAACGTGCCCAGCGTGATGACGTCACTTCCGGGTGACGTCACCCCGCTGGGCATTTCGCCCGGAAAAGAGGGAGAGAGAGGGAGGCACCGGCAGCAGTGGCTGGCGGGCCTCAGAAGGGCCCAGGGAGGCGCAGCGGTTTTTCCAAGGGGGACATCGCCCCAGTGAGTGTGTGTGCTTTGCGCGCGCGCGCGCTAAACAGCCCTCGCCCCCCCCCCCTCCCGATTTTACAAAACTCTACGCTTCTGCTCCTTTCCTACCAAATACGACCTTGGATCAGCCACACTGGTGTATATATTGGAGTGTGCGAGTCCACATGCCTGAACATTGGGGGCCACTACATCACTCTAAGGGTGTATAGGTGTTATCTCCTTGAATGGGATGCCTCTCTTTGTTTTAACCTGGGAGCTGCCCTCTGACCCCTCCTCTCTCCCCCTTTGTCCTCTCACTCGGTCTTCACATGGCCTTCCATGGAGATACATACTCTGCAAGTCTCTCTTATAGGTACAATGCCTTCATACCCCCATACACATGATGCTGGTTTAGCTGGCCATTTGTGATAGGGAAAGTACTTTTTAAATTTGGCTTCTTTCTCTCCTTTTGAGCCAGTCTGGTGTAGTGCTTAGGAGCGGGGACTCTAATCTGGGAGAACCATGTTTGATTCCCCACTCCTCCACATGCAGCTGCTGGTGTGACCTTCGGTCAGCCACAAGTTCTCTCAGAGCTGTTCTCTCAAGAGCAGTCCTGGAAAGAGCTCTCTCAGCCCCACCGACCTCACCGGGTGTCTGTTGTGGGGAGGGGAAGGGGAAGGAGTTTGTAAGCCACTCTGAGACTCCCTTGGGTAGTGAAGGGCCGGTGTATAACTCCAGTCTCCTCCTCCTCTTCTTCCTTTTGACTACAATGTGAATGTGAACTGGATCTACCTGAAAAATTTATTTTTTAACCTTTTTTCCATTATACTTCTTGGGAGAATTATTAACTACGCTCAGTATCACGTTCTATGACTGGGCCAAACTCTGCTATATTAACCAAATATCCCAATAGTATAGTCCTTATCCTGCTTTCTCTTGGGGGGAAAACCACATAGAAGGCAGACATTGTTATATAATCAAAATCTGATATTTCCCATTTGGTACTGAAAACATCCAACAGGAAAGCGGTTGGGTTTTTGAACTCCCTAAATATTGGCATCGTCCTGTTCTTGGTAGAAGATAATTCATTTGTCATTAAGCCTTGATGAATGATAGAGGTGGCCGCAGGCTGAAGCCAGCTTTTTAGATTACACCTTTTGAAAAATGCTGCCTTTCTCTCTCCAAGACACCAAGCATTTTTAGATAGCGGCTCCTTCTTTTCAGCAGCACACTCTGGAAATAGAGAAAAATCTATCCTTTTGTGGCAAAGCTCCCAATGCTGTTTAACCAAGCGTCGCCCACAAGAAGCCACTCAAAACAACAGCACTTACTCAAATGCAAGATTAGATTTTTTTTCCCCCACGGGTATGCCACCCCAAGAAAATGAGGGGGTCAGTTTGCAGTCACATACAGTGGGGAGGGGCCGTGGCCCCTATCACTGAGCATCTGCTTGACACGCAGAATGCCCCAGGTTGGCATCTCCTGTTAAAAGGACCAGGCAAGCAGGCGATGTGACAGATCTCTGCCCGATCTCCTGGAGAGCTGCTGCCAGTCTGACTGGACAACACTGACCCTGATGGACCGATGGTCTGAGTCAGGATAACACAGCTTTGTGTGTTCATGTGTACAAGTTACAGTCATGTCCAGTAATAATAACAATGTGTGTGTGTTTGTGTGTGTGTGTGTGTGTGACATTTTAAAGGTTGATCCAGGTGGGGTAGCCGTGTTGGTCTGAAGCAGCAGAACAAAGTTCAAGTCCAGCGGCACCTTGAAGACCAACAAAATTTTATTCAAGGTATGAGCTCCCTACAACTGACACCCTGTGAGGTAGGTGGGGCGGAGAGAGCTCTCTAGAGGACTGCCCTTGAGAGCAGGGCTATTTTGGGGCAGGAACACACAGGAACGGAGTTCCAGCTGGCGCCACGCCTATAACCGAAACCTGTGGCATGTGTGGCTACAGAGCATCCTGCCCTCCCCACATTACACACAAGAGGGAAAGGTGGCATGTTAAAATGCCCTCTTTCCCTCTGGGGAGCCCCTGGGGATTTCCTTGTCAATTTCACTCTCCACCAGTCAGCTGAGAGTGAAACTGACAAGGAAAAGCCTCTCTCTGCCTCCCCTTCTCTAGCTGACATGTGGCAGCTGGAAAAGGGCAGGCAGGGGACCCAGGCGCCTTGAAAATGCCTTTCTTTCCCTCCCCATGCCTGCCCTGAGCTTTCCCAGCCCCCCACCTAATATGCCAATGAGCTGTGCTGTCAGGGGCGTGGCCTAATATGCTAATGAGTTTCTGCCGTTGGGTGCGGCCTATTATGCTCATGAGTTCCCGCTGGGCTTTTTCTACAAAAAAGCGCCCTGCTTGAGAGAACAGCTCTGAAAGAACTTGTGACTGACCCAAAGTCACCCCAGCAGCTGATTAGAGTCCACACTCCTAACCACTACACCAAACTGGCTCTCAGGAGATTCCGGGCCCCACCTGGAGATCGGCAACCCTAGCGGGCTGATGGTGCTTCAGGCTAGGAGCGCATTACCTACCTGCTTGCTTCCCACCTGCTCATCCATAGGCAAACTTTTCTTATGGAACGAGAGTGAGCAAATTTTTAAAAATGACTTTGGCTAGTGCAGGGCAGGGTTTTGCCCCGCCTCTTTTCTGCCTGGAGGCTTTTCTCCGTGAAATAACGTTTCCCCCCTTCCCCTCCTCACCCCACCTCTGCATTTGAATTTGGGCCCTTTAACGTGTAAAAGGCTAAAAACGGATAATGAGTTCTCCGTCAGTTGCTTTTGACTGTCAATATAAAGCTAGCATTACCATCCCACAATATCATTATACAATCAATAGCAATTAGTGTCTAGTGAAGCCCGGGATTTTAATAATTGGCATCCAAATACCCATCGCTGCAACGCTGCATGTAAATATCTGGAGACCCTGCAGCACTTGCCAAACGGATGGATCCCTTCCTTCCGCTAAAGCAGGGGTGGCCACGCTTGCTCAACGGAGGAGCCACATGGAATAAAGCCAGCTATTTGAGAGCCCGCAAGACAGGAACAAATGTTACACGCATGTTTTTTTTCCGTTTTTTAAAAAAATGCAGATTTGCTTTTTATTAACTGTAAACGAGACCGCCAAAAATAAAAACAAAAGGGGTAAATACAGATATTGATAATGATATGAGTTTGTTTGCTAATGATGTTGATTTGTCTAAGAGAGAGAGAGAAAAAGAGAGATGGAAAGAAAGAATGAAAGAGGTGGAAAGAGAGATAGCGAGAAACAAAGCAAATAGGTGGGAGGGAGGGGGAAGGAAGGAAGAGAAGGAGGGAAGGAAGGAAGGAAGGAAGAAAAAAAAAGGATGCCTCCCCTTCACTTCCCCAGCTGCCCTACCTGGCAATATGTGTGAAAGAGCCGCATGTGACTCCTGAGCCACAGTTTGGCCACCCCTGCGCTAAAGGGATCCAGGAGACTTCAGGGCTAATCCTCTCAGCAGTGGATCTCCTGGCAAATGGATCAGATCAGGCCCAGAGACTGCTTCACTGGGGAAATGGGTGGTGGTACTACATCAGTGTAAGATCCCTGTATGAGGCACTGTAGCATAGTACCAAGTCAAGGAAGCTGTGCCATCACTTGTGGCAAGTGATGGCAGGCAAAGCCATAGGAAAGCACAGAAAAGGAAGGAAAGAGAGACAGTGATCCATCAAGAGCCAAGATGTACCAAGAGTGGAAAGTAGTGCTGCCAGATCCCCCCTGGCCACCGGCGAGGAGTGGGGGGTGGGGCTGCCAGCTCGAGGTGGGGAAACTCCTGGAGATTTGGAAGTAGATCCTGAGGAGGACAGGGACCTTGGTGGCATACATTGCCATAGACTCACCCCTTAAACATCATAAGAACATAAGAGAAGCCAGTGTTGGATCAGGCCAGTGGCCCATCCAGTCCAACACTCTGTGTCACACAGTGGCCAAAAACACCAGGTGCCCTCAGGAGGTCCAGCAGCCCTCCCACTGTTGCCCACCATCAAGAACCAAGAATATCACTTGCTCCAGACTGAGAGTTCCTATCTATACCTTGTGGCTAATAGCCATTGATGGACCTCAGCTCCCTAGGTTTATCCAATTCCCTCTTGAAGCCGTCCATGCTTGTAGCCATAACAGAACACAACAACATAAGAGAAGCCAATGTTGGATCAGGCCAGTGGCCCATCCAGTCCCAGACTCTGTCACACAGTGGCCAAAAACACCAGGTGCCCTCAGGAGGTCCAGCAATGGGGCCAGGACACTAGAAGCCCTCCCACTACTGCCCCCCACAAAGCACCAAGAATACAGTGTATCACTTGCCCCAGACCGAGAGTTCCTATCTATACCTTGTGGCTAAGAGCCACTGATGGACCTCTGCTCCGTATGTTTATCCAATTCCCTCTTGAAGCCGTCCATGCTTGTAGCCACCTCCACCTCCTGTGGCAGTGAATTCCATGTGTTCATCACTCTTCGGGTGAAGGAGTACTTCCTTTTATCGGTTCTAACCCGACTGCTCAGCCATTTTCATCCTTTTTTTCCAGGGGAAGTGATCTCTGTCGTTTGGAGACAGTTGTGATTCCAGGTTTCCAGGCCCCATCTGGAGGTTGGCAACCCTAAGAGTCTTTTAGCTTAAAGCATGCATTCAGATAATTCACAGTAATACCAATGGCTAGTGAAATGGCTGTCCATGTTTATCCATGCCTGAGTCACAGGGCTGCAGCTGCAGCTGTCAATTCTGAGTTGGAAAATACTGGGAGTTAGGGGGTGGAGCCTGGGGAAGGTGGAGCTTAGGGAGGGGAGGGACCTCATTCATATATAACACCTTAGAGCCCACCCTCCCAAGCTGCCATTTTCTCCAGGGGAACTGATCTCTGTGGTCTGGAGATCAGTTGTAATTTTGGGAGATCTCCAGGCCTCACCTGAAGATTGGCATCCCCACAGGGGACCATGGTGATAGGTCTCCACAAGAGAGTGATTAAAATGTGGAAATCACTCCCAGAGGGGTGTAGTGATGGCCACAGGAATAAAAACAGCTTTGAAAGGGGATTTGATAGATTCATGGAGGAGTGGTCTATCAGTGGCTACTAGCCATGGTGGCTGAGGGGAACCTCCACATTCAGAGGCACTCATCCCCTTAATCTCAGAGCCAGGAGGCAACATCAGGGGAAGGCGTTATGCCCTGTTGTTGGCCCTCCAGAGGAACTGGTTGGCCACTGTGTGAGACAGGATGGTGGCCTAGATGGACCACTTGTCTGATCCAGCAGAGCTCATCTTATCATCTTATGACTGGCTCAAGGTCACCCAGTAAGCTTCCATGGCACAGTGGAGATTTGAAGCTAGGGCAGTGGTCCATCTAGGGCAGTGGTCACAGACTCTAAACAATCTGCTTTCAGTGCCCTTTGCCAGTTCACACCGTAAAATCCAGTTGAAACGTGTGCTGAAAGTGGGTTATTTTGTGTATATGACTGCAGCCTAGGTCTACCAGATCCTAGGCTGCCGCTCTTAACCACGACACTGCATGGGCTCTTCATTACATAAGCGAACAGAAAACAAACAAGAACAAACAACACTGTATATCAGAGTCTGGGATAGTCATGAAATGGCTGGCCCACCTCAGCTAGGGTCTGAGGGCCAGGCCCTCAGAGACGTCAAGAGAAGAAGAAGAAGAAGAGATTGGATTTATACCCCGCCCTCCACTCCCCAAGGGAGTCTCAGAGCGGCTTACAAACTCCTTTTCCCTTCCCCTCCCCACAACAGACACCCTGTGAGGTAGGTGGGGCTAAGAGAGCTCTTTCCCAAGGTGTCCTTGAGGGAACAGCTGGTACAGAGCTATGGCTTGCCCAAGGTCATCCAGCCAGGTGCAAGTGGAGGAGTGGGGAATCAAACCCCGTTCTCCCAGATTAGAGTCCGCCCACTTAACCACTACACCCAGCTGGCTCTCCAAAGAGAGGCCCAACCACCAAACACCAAAGAGAGGCCCGGTCCACTTCCATTTTTGAGGGCCCCCCTCCGGGTGAATTAAAAAATGAAGAAGGGCGAAAACAATAGGGTTGCCAGCCTCCAGGTGGGACTTGGGGATCTCCCGCTTTTACAGCTGATCTCCAGCTGACAGAGATCAGCTCCCCTGGAGAAAATGGCTGCTTTGGAGGGTGGACTCTATGGCATTGTACCATGCTGAGGCCCCTCCCCTCCCCAAACCCCGCCCTCTCCTGGCTCCACCCCCAAAGGCTCCAGGTATTTCCCAACCCAGACTTGGCAACCCTAGAAAACAATGATAGAGAATTGTAAGACTTTGTAATAAATGTTCCCATTTTTTAGTTAACATGTGATTTAACGTCAAAAGTGTAATTTTTTTAAACTTTCTTTTTAAATTTCTTTTAGAGGCGCATTCAACGAGAGATAAATCTGAACATAAATGCATCGTTAGGAGCGTTATACATGAGAATACAGTTCTAGATTAAACAATATCTGAGGACTACACCAAATAAAGTTTGACTGAGATTGCCTTTAAGAAAACAATATCATATCAAGGGAGCAAATCTGTGAGGGCGAGTCGTGGTTATTCAGGGTGGTGATCTTGACAAGGTTGGTAGAAGGCCTAAGTATTTTCGTAGGGGTTTGAGAGCAGTGTTATATACATGTAGGTTCTGATCCGATTAAAGAGTGTTTCAGAGTTAACCATTCATGGTAGCGAGGATTAGAGGGGAGCATGTCATGGGTTAGTAAATAAGAAAAAAATGGGTAAACTTGAGGCCCCCCAAGAATGTGAGGCTGAAGCCAAATGGCCCTGCTGAGGGCCAAAGTTGACATTTGCTTTTTTAAAACAGTTGAGTCTGGGCTCCCCGTATTCAACTTGGGTTCCCTGAAGCTACACAGCTGCTGTGGGGAATGGCTATCAAAAAATCGAGCACAGTCAGGTTTGGGCTAAGAGTACCACAGAGAGGGGAGGAAGGGCTCCTCCATCTCTTCCCCTCCCCCCAGCTGTTTACTGCGCCGAAACAGTGCTGTAGGGCAGTTATTCCCCTGTTTTGGCTTCTCCATGTGGAGTGTTCTGTGCACGGCCGGGAGGGCTCAGATGTGATGGATCGTGCATCACTGTTTCTAAAATGGAAACGGCGAGTTCGTGCAGTTTCGGTTTGCCTCAGAGAAGAAAGACGAGGTTTAGCTGTTCAGCCTCTGCATAATTTGGTCATCCAAACTGGATCGCCTGTGCTTCTGTTAGCCTTTCGATGGGGGGGGGGGGGGGGGGGGAAACAACCACCACATGTGTTTATTCACTTCAAAACACTAATAATAAAGCGGGGAGTTTGGTTTTGCTCAACAAAACAGAGCGGAGGTTGAAGGATGAACCTTCTGTTCTGTCCCTTCTCTGGACAACCCCAAGGCAAACTGAGGCATGTAAATCAGAGATGGGAGGCCATATTCTGCCACTAGCAGCTGGGTTTTATTTTTGCATTGAGTGCATAGTCTCAGTTTTGGTTTTTAAAATGTTTAGTGTGTTGAATTGTCCGTCTCTTCAAAGCCACATGACTGTAAATCCACACATTGACACGTGCCGTGTGGTACTGGGGCAGGCAGGGACCCCACTGGACAGGGTGGTGTGATGAAATGGAGGAGCAACTGGGCATCAAACCGATGCCATGACATCACTTCCAGCACAAATTGGAACTGGCATCACCGTAGTAGTGTGATGCTCTAGGATTCACCTAAAACTCTGTGATTAAACCCCCACTATCCCACCGCTTTCAGCCTCCTTTCGATGACTTCACCCATTCTCCTTTGCTGTTGCCTGTGGCTTAAACCATAAAGTTTTAGGTGAATCCTAGAGCATTGCATCGATGTGATGATGTCGTTTATGGTTCACGTCAGAAGCGATGGCATAGCATCGGGTAGATTCTTGCCCCCTACAAACTCCTTCTGGGTACCAGTGCTGGGCTGGCAACCCTATGTGGTACAATTACTAGCAGTGCGCAGAAGCACTACCGTTATGGCCTCACCGCGTGAGTCTCAAGGTCTGGGAGGCTGGGGACTTCAGAGCCCTATTCCTCCACATTTCCCACACAAAACAAAGCTAAGTCTTATTCAGTCCTCATTACTGTCCCAATCGCCCTTACTTCTCCAGTTATTTCATGCACTGCCAAAAAGTACATTCTAAGCTCCTTAGACCAGAGCCTTGTTTCGGGTTATTGATTTATTTGACTCCTAGGATTTCACAATGCTCTATGCACAACAGGACTCTTCATAAACAGATGCATAAAATAAAATGGCAGGTCCCTCTGCTGTTTTTACACTGGCGTTACCTTCTCTTACCCAAGTCTAATTCATGCACCCTGGGAACCTGTTGAACCAGTTTTACCGCGATCCATGCACATCAGCGCTTCCATAATAGAAATTATAGTTGGGGGAAAAAATTAATTGAATTCTTATTTATTGTAGGTTGCAAGTTGGCTTTGGGGAGGAAGAGGAAAGAGAGAGGGAGTGAAGAAGAAAACGCAATTAATTGGTCCAGTGGTTCTTCTGGTGGGTTTGGCTTTTGAGGAGAAACCTATGGGAGTCTAGGGGAAGGATTCTAATGAATCCTTCTGGAAATGCATCTAATGGACCACAAATTGTGAACTTGTAATTATATTTTCAGTAGGTTTTTATTACTGGAAGCTCCGAGCAACATGGATTTTTCTCCTTATCTCTCAAAGAACACAGGAGTCGGAGCAAATGTTCCAGCGGCCCTCAATTGTTCTTGACTGAAAACCTTGCGCAATCGGCAGGGGTGACAGGCGAGTTGCCAAAGCGGTTATCAGAGTCACAGCACTTCATCGGCTCTGTCATCGTGGGAGGCTGTTATGCAGCCAACAGTAGCTACAGCCCGAGTATATCATTGTTGCACTGGCTGACTGTAATGCTGGCAGCCGCCAAATCGCTCTCATGCAGTGTGGGGGTGTCAGGCAGAGTTGCCAGGTTTCAACTGGGAGATGTCCCCACTTCACCCTATCCCCTTCTTATTCACTGCTGAATAAAACAAGACAGCAATCCCTGCTGCGTAGTGGACCACTGTTTACGACAGCAGTCAAGAGCAGGATTCCCAACGCTGCCTCAGCAAACGCCGAGAAATCTTGGTGATGGCACCTGGAGAGGGCAGGATTTGGGGACGATGTGATGTCACTTCCTGGTGACACTCTAGGCTGTCTTCCCAAGTCTCTATTGTCTTCATCGTCATGACTGGGGTTAATTCCTAGAGCATCACCACACAGAGGCCATTTTTTCTCCTGTTCCTCAATTCCTCAGGGCTGGGAAATTAAGGGTGGGTGCAAGTAAGTCCCCACCCTGGACGAGCAAATGGGAGGACTTGTTAGCTGGAAGGGAAAAAAGGTGAGAGGGAGGGGGAATGAAGTTGTGCAACCACATTGCCTCATTTCCTAGTTTAGATAACAAGGTGAAAGTAATGGGCGGTGTCTCTGGGTTACTATTAGCCACAAGGCAGAGATAGGAGCTCTCAGTCTGGGACAAGTGATGCTCTGTATTCTTGGTGCTTGCGGGGGGGGGGGGCGACCAGTGGGAGGGCTTCTGGTGTCCTGGCCCCACTGCTGGACCTCCTGATGGCACCTGGTGTTTTTAGCCACTGTGTGACACAGAATGTTGGAAAGGATGGGCCACTGGCCTGATCCAACATTGGCTTCTCTTACGTTCTTACGTTCTAATGTTCTAATCCCATCTTAGGCTGCACTTCAACAAGTTCTCAGCAAGGAAGAGGACTCAGTGAAGCAATGAAGAAACCTCACGTGAATGAAATGGGCTGCACTTGGCAGGTGAAGTCAAGTATGATAGGACCTCACAAGCAGCCAAGAGGGACCTTATAAGTGAGCCATTGCTCAGAAGGAAGAGCAAACAGAAGTCCTCAGGATTGTACAAAAAATCCTGAGGATTGTACAGACCAAGTCCTGTGAGGAAAGGCTGAAGGAGCTGGGGATGTTTAGCCCAGAGAGGAGGTGACTGAGAGGTGATATGATAACCGTCTTCAAGTACTTGAAGGGCTGTCATGTAGAGGATGGGGTGGAGTTGTTTTCTGTTGCCCCAGAAGGTCGGACCAGAACCTACAGGTTGAAATTAGATCAGAAGAGTTTTCAGCTAAACATTAGGAAGATCCAGGGCTATTTTTGGGCAGGAACGCGCAGGAATGGAGTTCCAGCTGGCTTCTGAGTTGGCCACGCCTACAGCTCCCCCCCCCTCGGGTTCCCCAGGTGTCTGGCAAGTCGTGGGGTGCCTGGGGAAGCCAAGCCGATCCAGGGAGGGAAGGCAGTTTAAACAGCCTCCCCTCCACAGATTCCCAAGGCGCCTGCAGCTGCGGGGCCCCTGGGGAAGCTGATCCAGAAACCGCCTTCCTTCCCTCAGGTCCCCCATGTGCCCTGCAAGCTGCGGGGCACCTGGGGAAGCCAATCTTGGGAGGGAGCTGCGCGGTCAGGGGTGTGGCCTAATATGCTAATGTGTTTCTGATGTTGGGTGTGGCCTATTATGCTAATGAGTTCCTGCTGGGCTTTTTCTCCAAAAAATCCCCAGGGAAGAACTTCCTGACAGTTAGAGCGGTTCCTCGGTGGAACAGGCTTTCTCGGGAGGGAGTGGGCTCACCTTCTTTGGAGGTTTTCAAGCAGAGGCTAGATGGCCATCTGACAGCAATGCAGAGTCTGTGAATTTAGGCAGATCGTGAGAGGGAGGGCAGGAAGGGTGGCATCAGTGCTTAGTTCTTGTGGCCCTTTCTCACGCACCCAAGGAAATGCTGATTGCCACTTCGGGGTCCGGAAGCAATTTTTCTCCAGGCCAGTTTGGCCAGGGATCCTGGAGGGTTTTTTTGGTCATCTTCTGGGCATGAAACAGGGGTTACTGGGGGTGTGGAGGGGGAGGTATTTCTGAATTTCCTACATTGTGCGGGAGGTTGGACTAATGTCCCTGGAGGTCCCTTCCAGCTCTATGACTATGAAAAAGAAATGGGATTCAGTTTAGTTGTTCTGGTCACCTGGTTCCCTGGCTAGAAGGGTCCTGCCGCCCAGAGGTTTCTGTCTGCTATTTCAAAAGACCTGCAGCTCCCCTAGTGGTGGGATGTGGCAGCAGGTGGTTCCAGATTTCCTTCCACCGCTAGCTTGAGCATGATTTTGTATAAAAGTCTTATTTATAGGAAATTTTGGAAGGTGTCAACAGTCTTGCAAATCAGAGGGGAGAAAAAACGTAGGCTGAGCCCTTATCATGTCTTCTTATATAATCTGCAAAAAGTAAAATTTGAAGGGAAGTTTCTGGAATATCTTCTTTCTGCCGGTCAGGAGTGATCGTTGGATAGTTGGGGACCTGGCCAGGAGCCCAGATTTTTGTTTCAGCTGGTCGCTGTCATACATCTGCTGCCAGAGTGCCCTTGCATGACTTTGATACATATAAAAACACATCCAGCAGAACATGGGAGACTGCATGCTTTGTCAAAATCAGAGTGCCGGGAATCCTATTAGAAAGCCTGGGTCGGAGATGAGATCTTGGGAGTTTTGCAGGGTCAGGAAGCCAGGGAGATACACAGTCCTCCTCTCCTACAGCTGAAAGCCTTTACAGCAAGTATTAAAACAGGGAGAAATGATCACATAATAAAATACAACCATAGTTCAATGAGTGGCATTGGCGAGAGCGAGCCCGTAGCCACAGTGGAGCATTTTGAGACCTGGCCCCCTGACTTCCTGCCAAGGCCCCCCGACTTCCATCCAGCCCCAAGGCCCCCAGCTCTCTGAGCTGCCTGGAGGACTGTTGACTCACCTCCGCCCCTTCCCCAGGCATGGCTTGCTTCCCCATGTATTTTGTGACATCAGTGCCCCCTGACTTATTTAAAGCCCCCCCCCCCAATTACAAAATCCTGGCTACGGGCCTGGGTGAGAGCCAGCTGTGGTATAGCGGTTAAGAGTGGCAGACTCTAATCTGGAGAACCGGGTTTGATTCCCTACTCTTCCTTCCGCATGCAGCCAGTTGGGTGACCTTGGGCCAGTCCCAGTTCTCTCAGAATTCCCTCAGCCCCACCTGCTTCACAGGGTGCCTTTTGTGGGGAGAGGAAGGGAAGGCGATTATAAGCCGCTTTGAGACTCCTTTGGGTAGTGAAGGGCAGGGGTAAAAAAAACAACAACTCTTCTTCTTCTAATACCGATTCCCTAATGCTCCCTAGCCCTCCAAGAAGCCATGAAACATTCTATCACTTTCACTAGGAGGCTGTTCAATCACCTTGGGGCAATCACCAGAAAAGCCCTGTTTCTTGCTAAGGTTGTCGCAGCCTCCTGCAATGCTGGAACGCAGAGTAGGACACTAGAAGATAATGGGTGAAACGACCGGGAGGTCTCTGAATGCTGCCTTCCAACCATGGCACAAATAAACATTTGAGTATCATTCCAAGTTTGGTTTTTGGGTGGGGTGGGGTTTTTTTTGGTATTTTTAATATGTGTGCACATGTGTCCGTGCATGTGAATGCGTGTGCACCGAGGAGTCATGGCAACCTCTGGGAACTGACCCTTACTGGGGGCCTGGAAGATATTCAGAGAGGTGGCTGAATAAAGCCTGCCCCCACCTCCCACCTCTGGTATTCCAAGGAGGTCTCCCATCCAAGTACTTGCCAGAGTTGGCTCTGCTTAGCTTCCGAGATCTGACGAGATTGGGCTTGCCTGGCTTATCTGGGTCAGGGCCATTCTTCCAGGTTTTATGTGCCTGAGCTGTGGTGAAAGGAGTAATTCCGAACACAAGGAGGACAAAGAATTGCATGAAGGAACCTTATCACGATAGGAAATGGTGAAGGCGGAAAGGACAGGGCTGTCATAATTCACATCGGAAATATCTTTTCCCAAGCAGAAAGATTGCTGAATGGTAGGAAATAGGATTGCTGGGTCCCCCCTGGACACTGGTGGGGGATGCAGGGGTAGGATTGCCAGATCCTGGTAGAGGCATTCCTGGGTATTTGGGGGTGGAGCCTGGGGAGGACAAGGACCTCGGTGGGGGACAATACCACAGAGTCCACCCTCCAAAGCATCCAGTTTCTCCACAGGAACTGATCTCTACAGCCTGGAGATGAGCTGTAATTCCAGGGGGATCCACAGGTCCCACCTGGAGGATGGCATGCCTAGCAGGAAATGTGTGCCTGTAGCTATTACATAAGAACATAAGAGAAGACAACAACATAAGAGAAGCCAATGTTGGGTCAGGCCAGTGGCCCATCCAGTCCAACACTCTGTCACACAGTGGCCAAAAACACCAGGTGCCCTCAGGAGGTCCAGCAGTGGGACCAGGACACTAGAAGCCCTCCCACTGTTGCCCTCCCCCCCCTCCAAGCACCAAGAATACAGAGCATCACTTGCCCCAGAGTGTTCCTATCTATAGCTTGTGGCCAAGAGCGCCTGATGGACCTCTGCTATATAGGTTCATCCAATTCCCTCCTGAAGCCGTCCATGCTTGTAGCCGCCACTACCTCCTGTGGCAGTGAATTCCACGTGTTAATCACTGTTTGAGCGAAGAAGTACTTCCTTTTATCCGTTCTAACCCGACCGCTCAGCAATTTCATGGAGTACCCATGAGTTCTTGTATTGTGAGAAAGGGAGAAAAGTACTTCTTTCTCGACCTGCTCTATCCCATTAGGTGGCTGTTAAAGGAGAAAAAAATCATGCTCTGTGTAAGGAAATAGTAACAGCTTAAAACTGAGATATCCCGGACTGAGTGGCAAACTGCGTGTGTGAGTTGTGCCAGAGGCAGGGGGCTATTTTAGAAATCTGGGCAGTCAATAAACTCACAGAGATGAGATACTGTCAAATACAAGGGTCGTTTTAATAAAAGGAACTAAAGACAATACAATGATTCAGGCAGTATCTTGCGTCCGTGTTATTGCTAGGCGCTCCTTAAGCAACAAATGAGCCCTGGGGCATTGTTCCTCACAGATAACAATGAAATTACCAGAAAATAAAATGATACCCCCCACATACACACATACATACACTCAACAGCTAAGCGGATCTTATTTTTCTGTGTTGCATTCATTACAATGGAACGGACTGCTCCCCCCCGTGATATTTGTGGGTGGCTGCGGAGTTCTCAGGGCGGTGGAGTCCCTGCTCAGTTAGTTCTGTTTGTTAGTCAGAACTGGAGACAGGATGGTCTTCCATGTCCTCGGACCGCTTGTGCCCAGCCCTGTGTTTCCTTGCTAATAAACAGATGTTGTCTTGAACACACCTGTCTCTGCTGTGTGAACCTAAGAGCAGGAACCCGAGGGAGTTCCCTGTTCCTCACCTGCAAGCGTAAGGGAGTGTCGCATTTTTCCTTTGAAACTGTTGAACGGCAAAATGAATTTTAAAGCTGAGCGTCGAAAAGAGCCCAAGTGACCTCAAGACCAATGCTCCCTCTAAGTTGTGAGCAAAATTTTTACTTGGTGAGCTACTGGCATTAAAGCTGTGAGCGAGCGATTGGGCTACTGCATAAGTTAGCTTGCTCTGGAGCCTTCCGTCCTGAGCTGAGACAAAAATGTGTGAGCTGGAGGCTAAAAAAACATTGAGCTAGTTCACACTAACTCAGCTTAGAGGGAGCACTGCTCAAGACCCACAGAACTGGCCCCGAGAGGCCTCAGCTTACTTGGAAATAAACCTCCTTTATGGTCAGAAAGAGGGAGTCTGTCAAAGGTCAAGTTTAGTGGGTGAATAAGCTGTTTCTTCTCAGGGTCTTCTGAGAACCTCGGATCCCAAACTCAGCCTGCTGTCCTCCACTTCCCGCATACTGGTACACCATTTTCGCTTAGTAATTTCTCCCCTTTCAAACTTTCCATTTCTAATGACGTCATTCCCTCTTTTCTCCCTCCTCCAGATGCATTATGGGAGAAATACACCAGGTTCCCTTCTTTCTCTGTGATGGCCCCTAGAAATGTATGTGCAATGAGGAACAAAGAAAGGTTGTGAAAACGCTATTAGAATGTAAATGCCGTGAACAAATACAAAAATATTACAAAATACTCAAAACAATCAGTTCAATTCTTTCTTCGACGAGGTTTTCCAGAATAAAGACTCATTTCATCCGAAGACTTCATCTGAGCAGGAAATATTTTTTGGCAAGTTGCATGATGCATACATTAGGGGCAGAATTGCCAAAGAGAAACATCTGACATATTGTACTATAATCAATCACACACAAGACATGTCGAGTGAAGCCTACAGTGAAAGATTCATAATTAGCCTAATTATGAATCTTTCACTGTAGTACTATATGTCAGATGTTTCTCTTTGGCAATTCTGCCCCTAATGTATGCATCATGCAACTTGCCAAAAAATATTTCCTGCTCAGATGAAGTCTTCGGATGAAACGAGTCTTTATTCTGGAAAACTTTGTCGAAGAAAGAATTGAACTGATTGTTAGGATTGCCAGCCTCCAGGTGGGGCCTGGGGATCTCCCGCTTTTACAACTGACCTCCAGCTGACAGAGATCAGCTCCCCTGGAGAAAATGGCTGCTTTGAAGGGTGGACTCTATGGCACTGGACCATGCTGAGGCCCCTCCCCAAACCCCGCCTTCTCCTGGCTCCACCCCCAAAGTCCCCAGGTATTTTCCAACCCGGACTTGGCAACCCTACTGATTGTTTTGAGTATTTTGTAATATTTTTGTATTTGTTCCTGGCATTTACATTATAATAGCATTTTCGCAACCTTTCTTTGTTCCTTATTGCACTTGTCTTCCGGGGTTGTGGTTCTCCTGTTTCCTCCCTAGAAATGTATGACAGCCCACTCTTATGCTCCTCCCCTCCTGCTGTGTCATTTCCTCTTTTGTGTGTTTTTCCCAAATGCATGATGGGAGAAACACAGCTGACCCTCTCCCCCTTCTCTCGTTACTGGAAATTCCTTTCAAGACAACCCCTCCTCATTTACCTCCACCTCCACAAAACATTCCCCAACTGAGGCCTACAGATCTGAGCCTTCCCGATCCCGGAGCGAGAGGAAACTGTTGATTTCATGAGAACAACTAATGGTGGGTGATTGTACCAGCAGTGATATGCCTTTTATGCTTTCATGTAATAAAAGCCTTTTGACATCCTCAGAAAGAGGAGGCTTAATTTCTGTCACAGGCATCGAACTCATGATCAAGCACCGCAGTGACACTGGCAGATAAAACAATCGCGCACTATATTCTCCTGTCAGCCTTTTCTGCCCTGATCAATAGAGACAGAAAAGAAAATATTGCTTGGGAAATGAAACCTGGTTACCTTAGTTGGTTGCATTGTGATGGCTCCGGAAGTGAGCATGATGGGATTTTTCTTCTCCTGAAATCTACAATGCAGCATTGCTTGCTGCTTTGCCCAAATTCAGTGTTTGTTTATTCATGTCATTTATTACTGGTGACCAAGATCAAGACAATTAATGCCCTGTATGAGCTCCCGTCTCTGGCCCCAGCTCCTGCCAACCTAGCAGTTCGAAAGCAAGAAATCGCAAGTAGATAAATAGGTACCACTTTGGTGGGAAGGTAACAGCGTTCCGTGCGCCTCGTTGTCTAGTCATGCCGGCCACATGACCATGGAAACATCTTCGGACAGCGCTGGCTCTTTGGCTTGGAAACGGAGATGAGCACCACATCCCTAGAGTCATATTCGACTGACTTTCAAGCAAGGGAAACCTTTACCTTTACTATTTCCTGTTACTATGTATGGGAGTGAGGAGAAGAAGAAGAGGAGGAGGAGGATATTGGATTTATACCCTGCTCTTCACCGCCCGAAGGAGTCTCAGAGCCGCTCACAATCTTCTTTCCCATAAAAAAGAAAGTGTATTCTTTTGAAATGTGGTGTCAGAGGCAAGTTTTATGGATAGCATGGACCCCCCAAAAGAGAAATCAGTGGGTCCTAGATCAAATCAAGCCTGAACTCCACCTAGAAGCTAAAATGACTCAACTGAAGCTATCATCCCGTGGTCACATTATGAGAAGACAAGAATCGGTGGAGGAGACAAGAATGCTAGGAAAAGTTGAAGGTAGCAGGAAAAGATCAAATAGATTGACTCAGACAAGAAAGCCTCAGTTTGCCAGATGTGAGCAAGGCTGTTAATGATGGGAACGTTTGGGAGGACACTGATTGATAGGGTTGCCATAAGTCAAAAGCAACTTGTCCACACGAACATGCTCACATCGTCCACCTTTTTGGCAGATTTACCAGAGCCTAATCGAGGACTTCAGTTACAACAGCCCATTATGTCACCCTGAAAGCCAGACAGAAAAGCAATACAGCTCGTAGATGGCCAGCCCGCAGCAAGTGAGCTGGATCTATTCCAAGGTGTGACCACAACAAAATGGTAATCAATGTGTGAGACAATATCTTGCTCAGTGTGGCCTGCAGAGAACAGAAAAGCGGGCTCCAGTTTCCGCCCGTCTACAAGTGAGTATTCCAACAATCGGTTTTGCCAAAGCGGCCATGATGACTTTTAGAGTCAGAAGATGGCAAGAGAAAGCAGCTCCTCAGTGAACTGGGGAAATCATAACTTGTGGGAGCTGCACAGAGGGGCTTGCTACTCTGGCTGCGGTCACACATGCTAAAGAATCCACTTTCAGCGCACTTTCAGTGCACTTTCCAACAGGATTTTTACTCTGTGAACTGGCAAAATCCAGTTGGAAAGTGCATCGAAAGTGGATTGAAAGTGGATTATTTTGTGTGTGTGACCGCAGCCTCTGAGAGCCAGTTTGGTGTAGTGGTTAGGAGCGGTGGACTCTAATCTGGGAGAACTGGGTTTGATTCCGTACACCTCCACATGCAGCCAGCTGGATGACCTTGGGTCAGTCACAGTTCTCTCAGAGCTGTTCTCTCCAGAGCAGTTCTCGAAAGAGTTCTCTCAGCCCCACCTGCCTTACAGGGTGTCCGTTGCAGGGAGGGGAAGGGAAGGGAGATTGTAAACCAGTTTGAGACTCCGAGTGAAGGGCAGGGTATAAATCCAGTCTCCTCCTCCTCCTCCTCCTCCTCTTCTTCTTCTCCTTCTCCTCCCCCTCCTTACTTTGTTCGAAATAAGTCAAGAGTATGGTTAAGAATGCCAAAAATTACAATACTTTGCATCACTAAATTGTTTCTTGCTATCATTTCTAATAAGCTTTCTGGCCCTGTTCTTTAGACAAAGACACAACTTTCCTGTCAGCTAATTGATCCAGCAGCGGAAACAGCAGCACCAAATTCGTGTTCTGAGCCAAAGACATCCCACTGGGCAACAGCTGAATTATCGAGCCAACACCTGTGCGTGTCAGTGCTGTCCTTGCTTCTGTTATGCTGGTAATACAAGGAAGCACCTGTGGCTGAGGCGACGTCTCCTTAGAAAACCTTTCCGTAACGGTGACATTTCTTCGAAGGCGTCGTGTTTGCCATTTCTTCTCAAAACCTCTGTTGCTCCGGCGGGGGCAGTGGGTCGTGACGGCTGGTGTGTTCACATCTGTGTACGGTTTTGCTTTAAACAAATGAAATGGGTGGTGGGGAAATCCTGGGAGCTCTACCGGTTTAACGGGGCTGCAGAGAATGCACGCCACAGCTAGGCATGCTGAGAACATCCACATGCCTTATTTGAACTTTCTTCGTTACGTGCAAGGGGAGCTGCCAATCAGATCTCAGTGTTCCATGTTAAATTTGGTCTGGAGCTGGCCCATAGCTAACATGGCCCCCCCCCCCGGGGCCCGACCCCCTGGTGTTTCTTCTGGGCCCCCTCCCTCCCGGACTGTCTCCAAAGTGCCCCAACTTACCACCTGCACTGTGCTTCGATTTAATTAGCTGGTGCCCTCCCAGAGGCCCCCTCCCCAAAAATTCCCTAGCTACGGGGCTGGTCTTGAGCATCATACTGTGGCAAGCAGCTTAGCGCCTTCACAGTGGTTGTTCGGGCTACATGGCCAGGCCATTTCCATCTGCAGCCGTTTCTGACCCATGCGTGAATTAAATCCTCTCATTTACTGGAGAAGAGGCAAGATGCCCCTGGGTCATAGAGGGTCCTTGGAGAGACCAACTTGTATGGTAATGCATGGAGTCATTTGTAATTCTTTCTGCCTGTGTAGTGGAGTATAAGTTTGAAATGGCTGAGACTGGACCGATTTCACTGCTTGCTTTTTGCGTCTTTTTGCAGCCAGCTGCATCCGTTCGAGAAGTGATGGCAAGATCATCCGGGGTCATGGGCAGGCACCAAAGGTGTACGGCGATAACCAAGTAGTCAGTCAAAAATCTCAAAAAGACCCCCTCCCTTTTAACCATGCGCCTTTTACAAACTGAAGGTATGGCTGTGAGAAAGTAGTCCAATTGTGCAAGAAAGCAGTGTGTGTGAGTGCAAACAGGACACTTTTGAAATTGCTCAGAATCATCCGCCCTGTGGGCTCCCTGCTCGCAACTGGTCCAGAGGGCGTGCGCCAAACTGGCAAGCACAGCTAATTAGAATTGCTCACAAAGTTTCATCTTTTAAAGCTGTTTTTAATGGCCTGTTTCTCATCTGAGGACTGTTCTGAGAGCCAGTTTGGTGTAGTGGTTAAGTGCGCGGACTCTAATCTGGGAGAACCGGGTTTGATTCCCCACTCCTCCACTTGCACCTGGCTGGATGACCTTGGGCAAGCCATAGTTCTGTACCAGCTGTTCTCTCAAGGACAGCTCTGGAAAGAGCTCTCTCAGCCCCACCCACCTCACAGGGTATCTGTTGTGGGGAGGGGAAGGGAAAGGAGTTTGTAAGCCGCTCTGAGACTCCCTTGGGGAGTGGAGGGCGGGATATAAATCCAATCTCTTCTTCTTCTTCTGTGGATGTCATATTAGGTTAACGAATGGTGTTTTATGCTGTTTTTATGCCTCTGGCTTGTTTTTAAGAGCAGTCGTTTTATATTGCTGTTTTTATTGTTCTATTGCACTGCTTTCATTTTGTGAGCTGCCTGGAACGGGTCTTTGCAGCGGCAGCGTATAAATTCTCTAAATATAAAAACAGCTATCTGTTTATTGATATATTTAATTTTTTTAAATTTAAATCATTTCTATGCTGCCTTTCCAACCAAACTCGGGGTCCCACTTTAAATGGGTTACCCTAATTTAAATGGGTTGATCTACCCCCCCATCTCTTTACAGTGGACACAAGGTCATTTGGGGAGGGGCTGTGGCTGAGTGGAAGAGCCTCTGCTTGGCATGCAGGAGGACCCAGGTTCAATCCTCGTCATCTCCAATTAAAAGGGTTCAGCGTGTCGGCGATGTGAAGGACCTCAGCCTGAGACCCTGGAGAGCTGCTGCCACGCTGACTAGACAATACAGAGGCTGATGGACACACATCAAGCTGCCTGGACCATCAAGGTCACTACTGTCTATTTGGACCCAGGGTCTGATTCAGAATAAAGCAGTTTCATGTGAGTTCAAGGTCTCAAAAAAGGCTGCACATCTGCACACAAATGCACACATCCTCCAGATGTGCAGCTGGAGAACACTACCTTCTGCGTTGGTCTTCTGTGATCTCGTGGCTGAAGGCCACCATGTTTGCAAGGGAGAAGAACAGTACAGACTTGTTTCTCCACCCTCCATACATTCAGAGTGAATACTCCAGTTTTTAATTCTTCATGATCTCACCCTACAATTCCGTGGCTTGCTGTTTCCCAGAATCCCATCCCTCCAACCCACCAAAAAAAAACACTGGTTTAATTTGCCAGAGAGTTTTCAGCAAAGACAGGGTAAGTTTGCTTTAAATATATATATATATATTAAGAGACATAAAAAGAATATAACCAACATGTCGGCACAAATCAAAACGTAACCCAATAAAGATTGTTTTAACTCCTTGCCGTTCTTAAGAGCCAATAAATCTCTCCCATTTCATTTCAAACTCTCTAGTTTGTTATTCATCAGTCTTGCTTTTTTCAAAAAAAAACTAATTAACTCAAGCAGTTTAACAGTCTTCCATACATTTAACATCCAGTCCTGAGCCGAAGGCACTTTTTCACACTCCCAGAGTTTGATACTAAACGTTCATGCTTCCAACAAGAATTCTGAAAGCATTTCCTGAAGGTCTGCCAGATTGTTCCATACATACAAATTCAATCTCGAGAAAGTCCGGCAGTCTTCAGTCCCATCGACTTCATTAGGGATGGGCACAAACTGAACCACAAAGCAAAATTTGTCATGAATTTTTCCCTGTTTGTGATTCGTGGACAAACTTTCATGAACTTTTAAAGCTGTTCGTGGCGGTTCATGGTGATTCAGGGATGGAGCAGAAAGCAGGAGTTTAAAGGGACTCCGAGTCCCTTCCACTGCTGTCAAATATTTGGATGTCGCTTCCTACTTCCTGTCACCCTCAACAGCTATAATCTGGTGATATTTATACATTTATCTATCTCCTTGTTTTGCTAGACCAGGCAATACAAAGCAAAACTATTCCTCTCGGCACTGAAAGAAGCAAAGACACTAGGTTTGCCAACCTCCAGGAGGCACCTGTAGATCTTCCTGGCTTACAGTTGATCCCAGACAACCAAGATCAGTTCCCCTGCAGAAAATGACAGTTTTGGAGGGCAGCCCCTATAGCATTATACCTTGCTGAGATCCCTCCCCAGACCCCGCCCTCCCCAGACCCCACCCCCGAAATCTCCAGGTATTTCCCGCCCAGAGCTGTCAACTGTAGAAGGCATGCCTGCATTCTTCTTGCACCTGGCACATCTGCCCTACCTCTAAAATCCATGCCGGAGAGTAATGCCTGACTCGAGAGTGCTCATCACATAGTCCATGCATTTCAATCCTGCCTACCCATAGCATTGTCAACCTCCAGGTGAAGCCTGGAGATCTCCTGCAATTAAAGTTCATCTCCAGACTTCAGAGATCAGTTCCCCTGGAGAAAATGGCTGCTCTGGAGGGTGGACTCTATGACACGGTACCTTGCTGAGGTCCCTCCCCTCCCCAAACCCTGCCCTCCTTAGACTCTACTCCCGAAATCTCCAGGCATTTCCCAGCCTGGAGTTGACAACCCTATCTGCACCCAGTTCAGGCCCAAAACCCCCTCTGAAAGGAGGGCACACATGCCCTATCTCCCCACCAAGCAGAGGGGCGCATGTCTCTGTAGCCTCCTAGCTGGGAATGGAATGAGCCCGGAAGGGGTGGAGCTTCTAGAGGCAGAAGAATGAGGAATGTATGGAAACAGAGGAGGGAAGCCAGATTGCCCTGCTGGGGAGCTGGAACCTTAATCCTAGGTTCTAGGCACCTTGTTTAAGATAACTGTGATTGATGGATGGACACTGATAAGGGAGGGAGACTTCTGCTCTAAATTGTACATTTTTAGAATTATTGTTTCAGGGCTTTGTCATCTAGTGGGGGGGGGGGGTTCAACTGGGACCCTCATTTTGGAAGTTGGTGCAGAGAGGGTTCAGCTGGAGACTTCTTGACCCACCCACAAGAAGAAAAGGATGGATTTCAGGGGTGGCAGGCTGCGAAGGAGGAGAAGTGAATGGTTTGGACTTTAAAAGATCCCTGTTCTGTTGTGTTACTAAGTTCTGTGTTTTTGTTACATGATGTCAATTGAAAAGTTTATTAAAAATGTTTTATTCTCTCTGAATGATTGCAAGATTCATTCCAGGTTCTGCCCCACGGAACCCACAAGCTGAGGTTACATCTCTTCTTACCATCCAATCTAACCCCCCTAAAGCTCTGTACAGATGATAGCTCACCCATCCAAATTAAGTAATATTTATCCAAGAGGCCACTTCGGAATATAGATTTGTTTCAACATGAGCCAAGTGAGAAATTATGGATAAAGTGCATGCATTGAGTAATTATAAAATAAGGGCTGAGCCAACGTCCATTTCATTAAATAGCTTTAGAGACATTGTTAATGAGAGAGGTCACGGTATCTTGTTAAAGGCAGCGGTAGGCCCCTAGATCTTGCAGCAAAGCCAGTATTCACTGGGCACTGAAAATTCTCCTAAAGTAATGGTAATGCCAGAAAGGTGGAGAGAATGCTTGGTTGCAGAAATCCGGGGCGGGGGGGGGGTGGCGAGTGGCCGCACTTGTGTGAGATGAATCAGTTACGACAAGTAATTTTGTTGACAAATGGACTTTGTCCACAAATTATTGGAAGCTGCTAAAAAGATTCGCCAAACGAATGTAATGGATTTGCAATTTTATAAACGTGTTAATAAAAAGCAGGTGCAAAGCATCCCACAAAAGTTTGGTTGTGGTGGTTAAGAGCGTGGACTCTAATCTGGGAGAACCGGGCTTAATTTCCCATTTCTCCATATGCAGCTGCTGGTGTGACCTTGGGTCAGTTACAAGTCCTTTCAGAGCTATTCTCTCAAGGGCAGTTCTCGAAAGAGCTCTCTCAGCCCCACCTACCTCCCAGGGTGTCTGTTGTGGGGAGGGGAAGGGAAAGGGATTGTAAGCTGCTTTGACTCCTTCAGGTAGTGAAGGGCGGGGTATAAATCCAATCTCCTCCTCCACCTCCTCCTCCTCCTCTTTTTTTCTTTTCACCGACATCACACCTTGGATGATAGTCGTACTTAGCACTGACTTTAGCATATCCAAGCTTCTCTGTGTTCATGAACTCTGAAATCGTTATACAGATGGACCTCATCAGATCTGGGAAGGTAAGCAGAATTCAGCCCTGGTTCGTACTTGGATAGGATAAGCTTTGGATAGGATAAGTTTTGGATAGGCCAGGCTAACTCACTCCTGCTGTCATCAGATCGCAGAAGTGAAGCGGGGTTGACCCTGGATAGTACTTGGATGGGAGACCACCAAAAAAAAGTCCAGGGTTGTTATGCGTAGGTAGGCCATGGCTAACCTGATCTTATCAGATCTTGGAAGCTAAGCAGGGTCAGCCCTGGTTAGTACTTGGTTGGGAGACCACCAAGGAAGTCCAGGGTCGCTACACAGAGGCAGGCTGTTCGTCAGAGTGGTTCAAAGGTGGAATCAGCTGCCTAGGGAGGTGGTGAGCGCCCCTTCACTGGCAGCTTTCAAGAAGAGGCTGGACGAATATTTGTCAGAGATGTTTTAGGCTGGTCCTGCATTGGGCGGGGGGTTGGACTAGATGGTCCATATGGCCCCTTCCAACTCTATGATTCTGTCACTTGCCTAGAAACCCCTACAAGGGTTCCATAAGTTGGCTGCAACTTGACAGGGCTTCCCACCAAGGGCAATACAGTTATCCCGGGATTTTAGGTAGGTGGTCTAAGGGCAAAGCTTCCCTAAGGCCACCTTATGGCTTCATGGCAGAAGAAAGATTTGTTTATTCAGTTAGTATCTTTCTCTAAAGAGCTCATGCCCCCTTTTATCCACAAAACAGTGTTGTGAATTATTTAGGCTCAGAGATAAGGACTAGGCCAAGGTACCCAGTTTGCTTCATGGCAGAATGGGGATTTGAATCCTGGTCATCACAGTGTTCATGCAACACACTAACCAATGTTTTTGCTGTTGTTCAGTCGCGCAGTCGAGTCCGACTCTTTGCGACCCCATGGACCACATCACACCAGGCCCTCCCGTCGTGCTCTGGAGTTTGCTTAATTTCATGCTCATTGCATCGATAACACTGTCTAACCATCTCATCCTTTGCCATCCCCTTCCTCTTTGGCCTTCAATCTTTCCCAGCAACAGGGTCTCCTCCAGGGAGTGCTCCCTTCTCATTTGGTGGCCAAAGCTTCAGGTTCAGGATCTGGCCCTCCAGGGAACAGTCAGGGTTGATTTCTTTTAGGACTGACTGATTTGATCTCCTTGCAGCCCAAGGGACTCTCAAGAGTCTTCTCCAGCGCCATCATTCAAAAGCACCTATTCTTCCAATGCTACTGCCCTTGTATAGATCACCGGAGAAGACCCTGATGCCGTGGCCTCATTTGGAATTCCGTGTACAGTTCTGGTCCCCGTATCTCAAAAAGGACACCGCGGAGATGGAAAAAGTGCAGAGGAGGGCAACCATGGTGATGAGGGGGTTGGAGTACCTTCCTTTGGAGCAAAAGGCTGAAGAGTCCAAGATTTGTCAGTGTAGGAAAGACATGACTAAGGGGGGACATGACAGAGGTTTATAAAATTACGCATGGGGTAGAGAGAGTTGACCAAGAGAAAATTTTCTCCTTCTCCCAAAATGCTAGAATTCTATTCCAATGAAGCTGATGGGCAATGTGCTCATGACAAACAAAACGAAAATACAACTTTGCACAGAGTGTGTTAAAATGTGGAGTTTGCTGCCACAGGATTTAGTGATGCCCACAAGCATAGATGGCATTAAAGGGGGATTAGACAAATTCATGGAGGAGAGGTCCATCAGTGGCTACTAGCCATGGTGACTAAACACATGAAGCTCCCCTATAATGAATCCGACCCTTGGTCCATCAAAGTCAGTATTGTCTACTCAGACTGGCAGCAGCTCTCCAAGGTCTCAGGCTGAGGTCTTTCTCATCACCTACTGCCTGATCCTTTTAACTGGAGATGCTGGGGATTGAACTTGGGATCTTTTGCATGCCAAGAAGATGCTCTACCACTGACCCACAACCCTTCACAGCCACAGCCCTGGTCTTTCTTGGTGATCTCCCCTCCAAGTACCGGCCTTGCTGAGCTCCCAAGTTCTGGCACAATCAGGCTAATCCGGGCTATTTACGAAGGCATTCCCTCTAGTCTTTTGGCAGCCTAAGTGGTCATCGCTGGTCAGGAAGCCCTCCCCTCTCCAATGGGGCAGTTCATCTTTGAACGCTGAACGCTCTGAATACATGAAAATGTCAAGAGATTCATCGCCACTGAAGCGGGAGATGTCTTGCAGAGATAAATGAGATCTAGCTACAGGGCAGCAGTTGCTTTGTGAATCCAGGAGCCGCATTTTCAACCTCATCTTCGGTCAGGTGGTTTTTTGTTTACTCCAATCAAAACGGGACCATTGGCAATGCACTGCAAGCCCTTGGATGGAGCTGCCCGACCCATAAGGCTCTCTCAATGAGCATCGCAGAGACCCCTCTGACAGGTAAGGGAGCGGCAAGCAGGAAAAAGACTCACCAGGCAGAACAGGAAGAGAGAGAAACAGTATATTTGAATAAGATGGACTACTTTCGGAGAGGCGGTCATGCTGATACAATGTCACAAATGAGAAGGAGACGGGAAGAGAAAAGCATGGTAAATTGAGCACCGAGGCACTTAAAAGGCCGGTTATTTTCTGGCTAGGTGCTTTCTGATTGTCTCTTTTTTTTAAAAAAGAGCCCGAGAAATCAGCTTGGGGAAGAAGTCTATTCATTCGGAGCTTGTCATTTACACACACACACCCATTTCGAGCTTGCCGTTTTTCGTCTGGCCATTATCACACGTCGCGGTGCGTACATCAAAACCCGGAGATAATGTCAGTGGTACCCAGGTGGCATGTCCCTCACTGGGTTATTCGTTTAATGCACAGCCTCACCCGTTTTTTCTTCCTTTTAGACCTTGGTGCAGCTTATGCCCGTAAGCACGAGACTGTCCGACTCCTGCACAATTTAAAACGGCATCAATCGATAGGCGCACCCTTAAAGAGAACAATGGTGTGCTAGTGTTGCACTAATGTCGATATCAGCTGAGGTCAGTTACGTCGGCCACTCCCTGCCTCAAAAGCCTTTGGAAAGAAGAAGCATATTTCTTGTCTTTCTCAGCCGCCAGAAAGATGAGGCCCATTCTGTGCTGTGAAGAGAATTTCATTTTTAAAAGTGCCACCACTAAGAAAGCCCTGCTTGCTTGCTTGTTTTTACCTTGCTTTAGCACAAGAGGGGCAGGGCCCCCCCCAGGCAGGGCCACCGGTACCCAGTGTGGTCCCTGTGGATGCAATGGTGCCTGCTAACGCCTTTCTTGGCACCCGCCAAGTATTTTTAGAAAGTGGGTCGAGCTGGGTGGTGCTTTTGCCCAGCGGGACTTCTGACTGGCCATTGGAGATTTGATTGGCTGTTCAGATTGGCTGTTCAGATGCTGCTGCCATCACAGCACAAGGATCTTCACTGTGTGACTGAAGGTAAGCTGCAGCAGCCATTTTGTGGCTTGGCTCCGCCTCTTGTGGCAGCCATTTTGTGTCTGTGCCTGCAGAACTGTGTCAGAATTCCAAAGGTGCTCACAGGCTCAAAAAGGCTGATCCAAGCACACCAGCAAGCTGGAAGATAGGAACAGGCGAGTAATACGCACCTTCCAGTTTTGTTTGGGAAGTCCACCCGTCTCCACCTGATCTTCCAGCACCCAGCAGCAAGAAGTGGTACAAAATGGTGGCTCTGGTGGTGAGCCACGCTGGGAACATGGCAGTGCAAGAGTGGGGCAGTTGAAACACCTGACGTTCTTCCGACGATGTGAAAACTGTGAAGGCCTAAGATGAAGAGGAGAAACAGGGGCCCGTTAAAACTGTCTTCCCAGGGCTCAGATCTCCTCCCAAAGGGCCCAAGTAGGGCAAGTCAGAGATAAGCCTCAGGGTTTGTGTGAGTCCAAACATACATCTAATCATCACAGTATCAGCGTCGGAATTCGGTGTCTCTCTGTGTACATGGGGGGTGTCTCTGGGCCTTGAAGAGAATGAGAGTGGACATGACCAGCTCTCTCTTGTCTTGATGCTAGTGTTACCAATCCCTCGAGATTTGATGGTGCAGCTTGTGGGAGGAAGAGGAGAAGAAGAGGAGGAGGTGGAGGAGGAGGAGGAGGAGGAGGAGATTGGATTTATACCCCTAACCCGCCCTTCACTACCCAAAGGAGTCTCAGAGCAGCTTACAATCACCTTTCCCTTCCCCTCTCCACGACAGACACCCTGTGAGCAGTGTTCCCTCTAAGCTGAGTTAGTGTGAGCTAGCTCACAGTTTTTTAG